>JAULSN010000002.1:2446367-3669550 GCA_033439765.1 Lasiosphaeria ovina | reverse complement strand
CAAAAAAAGCGCCGGAGTAGCGGGGTGAGCGGCAGAGCCAGTAGCCTGATAGCCCAAGCTAAAAACACTCTCTTTACGCAGGGTGGGAGCCGTACCAACAACGAGCAGGGTGCTGACTCCAAGGCGTTAAACCAGACTCCTCTGCAGAAGCTCGGCAAGCAGGACCAGGCTCTTGCCGTGCCCCAAGGCCAGCACAACAATGCCGCCGGCGAATCGCTGCCGGGCCCCCGGTCCACGTTCAGGGTGGGTGTCTGGGAGGACCGGAACAAGAAGTGCAGGCGCACCATGGAGGACACGCACGCCTTCCTCTACAACTTCCTCCACACCCCCGCGCCCGCTCTTGGATCTGACGGCGCCGGTCAGAAGCAGCCGAAGGCGACCGACGATGCGGGCGAGCAGCAGCATGGCGGCGCCTCTGCAACGGATATGATGGAAACGGACAATGGGTATTTTGCCATCTTCGATGGGCACGCGGGCACGTTCGCCGCCGACTGGTGCGGAAAGAAGCTCCACATTATCCTCGAAGACATCATCAAGAAAAACCCAAATGCGCCAATACCGGAGCTGCTTGACCAGACCTTCACCGCCGTTGACGCGCAATTAGAAAAGCTACCTTTGAAGAACAGTGGTTGCACTGCAGCCATCGCCGTGCTTCGCTGGGAAGATCGAGTTCCCAGCACCCAGTCTGCCACTGGATCTCAGGCGATTGCACCGGCGGTTGCAAAGGCTGCCGAGGAAGCCTCCAAGTCGGAAGAAAGCAAGTCCGTCGAGAATACCTTGGCGGCTCCGAATCCAGAAGCCACCCACGCAAGGTTAAAAGGCACTGCAACAAGACAGCGCGTTCTATACACTGCTAACGTTGGCGATGCCCGCATCATTCTCTGCCGTTCAGGCAAAGCATTGCGCCTGTCGTATGACCATAAGGGGAGCGACGAGAACGAGGGCAGGCGTATAGCGAATGCCGGAGGGCTGATACTGAACAACCGCGTCAACGGTGTGCTTGCCGTCACGAGAGCTCTTGGTGATACGTACATGAAAGAACTCGTGACCGGACACCCCTATACGACAGAAACTGTCATTCAACCTGAACTCGATGAGTTTATTATCATTGCCTGCGATGGAGTAAGTGAGATGTTCTGCGAGTCTGGCCCCTTTGCCCTGAAACTTTGAGAAGCCCCTCCAACCTATACGCTGTTACGTTCTTTTCTTTTTGATTTACTTGTTCACCAGGACAACTGCTAACGGAGTCTAATAGCTATGGGACGTCTGCTCTGACCAGGAAGCTGTTGATCTGGTTCGAAACATACAAGAGCCTGCTGCTGCGGCGAAGCTGCTGGTGGATCACGCCCTGGCCCGCTTTAGCACCGACAACCTGTCTTGCATGATTGTTCGCCTCGACAAGATGGCTCTTCTTGACAACCAAAACAACAAAGACAATGCCATTGGTGTGGAAGGCGACCCAGCAACGGCTTCAGGGAAGGTCAGCGAGGTAGAGAAGATCGTCAGCACGACCAAGCAGAAAATTGCAGAGGGCGGTACTACCCCGGTAGGAGTATCGGCTAGTAATAGCGGCAGGGGTCATGATCCCGCGCCCCTTGAAGACGGAGAGCCGACGTTTACTCCCACTTTGATAGAGGGGTCCGTGGAGGAAGAGCCGAGCTCGATCGAGGAAGACACGCCTGGTGTTGCGAAGGTGTCGAAAGACACACAAAAGGAGCCGTCATCTAAAAGCTCGTGAAGTGTCTGGTGTTTTACCAGGCACCGGGTTTTCTACGGAGAAGTTGAGGATATTTCGGGCCCTTGTCGGGCGGGGGCTCATGTTTGACCTACTGTAATGACAGAGACTTGGGCGCTGTCTTGGAGTTTCAGAGAGCGGATCTGTCCTTGTTGCTTGACAGCTTTGAGGCATCAGGACAAGACTCTCGGAAAATACTGCTGTTGGTTTTTGTTTGGCCTGCTTGAGTGGTGGAGTTGAGACGTTCACAGTCGTCACGGGGGAAGACTTTGTTTTCAAGTAGCCTAAGTGCCGCTGGGTCATGTCCCGGGAAAATTCTAGGCACGAGAGATAGAGAGCGGCGCCTTGTGGGCGGAGTGAAGGAGGGATTGAGGTGGCGGTCGGTGGCAAAAGTGGAAAGCAGGGTAGATGGATTGGGTCTTTGCGGTCTCTTTTATTTTTTTTTCCCTGTCAGAATTACTTGCCATGGCTGTACATATACGGCTAGACATGGCTGTTGCCGTCATGGTACTATCTTTCACGTATGTCTATTCTAGTTTTATTCTTCACCTGAATTTCTTGGTTTTTGGTGCGTGGCTCTCACATACGTATGGGTCTATACTTGTATTTTCTTCGACCCGGAAGACTAGGTAGAGTACCTTTCACAGCTGTTTAATAGACCATCCCGTCGTCTTTTAGTATTTTCGTAACAATCTAAATACTTCGCAAGGGACTCACCTCTCCATGCCAAGAACCGCCCCGTCTCAAGGACACTATGTATTTAAGACACAAGTGTCCTGAAGGTGCTTCAGGATGAGGCACAACAATGGTACCATGTGTTCGTGGTTTCATTTTGTGTTATGATACCATCAATTTCAGCAATTTTCTCCCTTGTGCTTATTCAAGCTGAATTTATCTTCAACTGTACCCAAAATGTGAGGACCGGGAACAAAATGCACTGCTTCCATTCGGAGGCCGGTAAATCTACTACTGCAGTTTTCGACTCTATCTGAGACTTATCGATACCAACGGTACGTGACGGCTGACTGGCCAGCCAGCTGTTCACCGCCTCCACTCCAAAGAAGCGCGGGATCTATATTGTGCATATGCAACGGCATGCGCAACACATGGCGGCTCCCGAGCTTTTGAGAGCCAGCTTCCAATCGAGAACACGTCCGCGTGTGATCCCAATATGCGGGGCTGAAAAAGACGACTCGGGCAGTCTTGGTATTATGTATTATCTATTATCTCCCGTGACATCTCCGTACCCCTCCGCTGTCTGTTCGTCTCTGAAGGACAGGATTTGGGTCGATTGCGGGGCATGAGAACTTCGCTACAACATAAAACGGCCAGATGAAGAGACGTGTACTGCTTTGGCGAATGGCAGGACGAGGGGCAAAAAGAAGCAAACATGGCGGATGCGCGCTTGATGAGCCAGAGGTCAAAGCGTGTCCGTGGTCACCACCACCACCACCACCTCTCTCGGATAATCCACCGTGATGTTCCCCTCCAACATCTCCCATCCTTCTGCGGGGATGGCCGTTTCGTTTCCTTCATGCTTATCCAAGGCACGGGCGTCTGCAAGTTTCAACCCGTGCCCGCTGTCGTGGCTGGGCCAGGGCGGCGTTGATCGGCACTGTTTCGACCTCCGCCCAGATGTAGCGCAGGGCGATAGAAACCGGGGAAAGACATTAGAATTTAAGAAGAGGGGAAGTTTTCCCCCTTGGTACCACCTGGCAATTCAACGGCCAAAAACTAAAGCACGATACCAAAACCGTCACATTGGCCGCTTGGCAGACGGGCAACCGGGTTTCCCACTGGGCCGTTGAGGAAGCAGAAAAGGTTCCTGAAGAATTCGAGAGAATGGAAGCCAAACTGTGTCCAGATTCAGGGGGGCTAAACTAAGTTCTCTCAGGACGGTGGCACTGGCTAACCCACAGCTTGTTCCGGAACTGGTTAGGCTGTACGGGTGAGGACAGGGGGATTATAAAGGGGTCTCGGCGAACCGAGAAAAGGGAAGGCAACAAGTCTTGAGCCTGGAAATAATGAATCTGGAAACCTATTGGACCGGGCGCAAAGAAATTGGTGGCGGGTCGTCGACGAGCTTGTCCCTGTGCCTTTAACAGCGGATGCCACATCAATAGATAGAAAAGAAGCACAACGCAGAGGTTATATTCGGAAAAGCAAAGTGCCCTTTACTGCTCAAAAAGGTCCTGCACCCTGCCTTTTCGCCCTGCATGGAGGTTCGGGAAGATTGGGGGATGCCACACTTCGTCCTGCGTGGTACCCCCCGCCAAATGCCCCGTGCTTTTACATCGGTAGCTCACCCTTGCGCCTTCCCCCCAATGGCAGATAAAATATCTCATGGGATGGAAGGACAACAGTGGAGCTACCACCACTGCTGCACCACCACAAGCCTCCTCACCTCCTTTCGCACGGCATCCAGTTTCCAAGTTATTTGATTATCCAACTTTTTTTTATCCTGACCCGAGCACTTGTCGTTTGCTGTAGAAACTTCCTAAGAACTAAAAATTGTCCAACTTTCGTGCTTTTGCCGCACTTCTTTTACTCCGTTCACCGAGTACCCCGGCCGGGCTTTCCCTGCTCTACTTTCTTCCTAGGCGCATCGATACCTCGCTCGTTTCGCCCGCAGCGTCCTGGACCCTGGGTTCAGCCAGTCCCTTATTAACTAGAACAAGCTCAATGGTCGTTGGCGACCACTCTAGCAGCGCTTCCACAACGGCCGAACTTAGGGGCTCCACCGTCGCGATTGTCATTCAAAGTTTGCCCGATTTTTCAATGCCAGTTATAGACGTGCCCCGGTGCCTCGCAACCCGCCTCTGATTCTACTGCAACGCTCCGCGAGCCAATTCCATGTTTGTTCGCGCCGTGGCCAGGCGCTTCGTGTAGGCTAGGCTCAACTTTTGCGGTTTGGTCAGCCTTGCCTGCCTACCTACCCCTGAAACCCCATCGTTGCCAGCGCTCGCCGTCGACAATATTTACCCACAATCAGCCATTTAACCTGCAGTCGCGGATAGACACGACGCAGGTCAGCGAAACCAGCCCGAGATGTCGCTGAATGGCCTGGACGATTCAAGCGTCAGGGAAGCCCACGCCGCGGCCGTCGCCGAGGCTGGGGGATGGTATGCTTGGCCCCCCCCCCAATATCTTGTCCGTGTCGTCGCACAGGCGTCACATCCACGGCGGATATCTTTGCCCCTGGCTTCGCGGCACCTCAATCGCTAGGCGCGAGGGGCTTGTATATTTCCCGCGGTCGATTTCGATCCTCATTGTTTCGAACCATTGCTATGGGCGGATACGCTGACCCAATGGGTGCTTAAATAGGTTCCTCCTCAAGTACGTCAGCCGCGATGAGATTGAGTTGCTAGATCGTGGTAGCGGCGGCATCATCGAGATTCGCAACAGCATATCACAGTACAACGAGACGTCGCCATTGTTTGGGTTTCTCAGGTACAGGCGTAGGAATGTTCTCATCAAATACGTGCCAGAGGACTGTTCCAGACTTGTTCAAGGTTTGTTTCGGCGCCCATTGCCAGCAAGATCCCTTGCGTTTTTGTTCGGAATGTTGACCTATTGACTTTCGCAGCCCGAGTGACTGTCCACTTCAATGCCGTCTGCGAGCGCTTTTCACCTTACGATACAGACTTCGAAATCACGAATGCGAAGGAGCTCAAGGATACAAAACTCTCGGCTGCTTGCTCGTTGCATGCTGCATCCAACTCAACATCTTCCTCAACCAGCTCGCTGCGGAGACGGAGGTTGATGGAAATCACTGAAGAGGAAGAGGAAGAAGAAAGAGAAAGGAAACGACAGTCGATTGTTAAAGAAGACGACGGGCCAAGGTCTCCCGACGGACACCAAGATTCAACAACCACATCAACCTCCCCTATTATACTTGCCTCCGAGCCGCCGGTCAGGTTAAACGCAGACCTCGCGAACTTGCCTGAGGCATCGCGCTTTACCGATGGTGTGGACCCTCCATCTTTCCTGGGAGTCCCAAGACCTTCGTCGCCTGCCAAGTCCTTTGACGACGCAACACGGCGAATGTCGTCACAATCATCCCGCCCAGACCTGTACTCTTACCCCCATGGAAAGGCACGGGTGAAGCTTGCTCCTCGGCCTTCTGCGGATATAAGCGGTCGGCCGCGGACGTCTGCAGGAGCCGCAGTTTACCGGCCGGTCTCGACAATTCCTGCTGGCCTGAAGTCCTCACTAGCCAAGGGTACCAAAAAAGGCCGGTCCCAGGACAACGATAACGACGAGGATGGTGCCGACTTTTTGATCGAGGAAGAGCCAGAAAGTGGCTTCGAGCCTACGTCAAAACGTAGCGCGGAAGCTACGCCGTTAAACATCATCGAACTCACTCGGCCACATACTAGCAGCGGTGCGCAAGCCGCAGTCACTTCATCCCATCCTTTTAAGTCAATTTTGCCTGCATTGCCACCACCGCCTAACAAGCAAAATGGCATGACACCTGAGAAAGCGCGGCTTCTAAAAGCGATGAAGCTGAGGGAAAAGAAGAAGATGCTGGGTCTGCAAAGATCATCAGACCAACAATCTGTTGAGGAATCATCTGAGCCCGGCACGCCAGATTTACCAGAAGAGGAGGCAAAACTAGATGCATCAACTACAGTCGAAGCTGAAGATGTGCCAGTCGACAGTGAAAGACATGTTCCAAGCCGTTTATCGGCGTTCAAGGCTGATTCTGGAATTGACGTTGGTCCAGATCATGCTTCAGTTGATACGCATATGGATTCTCATCCAACCTCACCCTTTGCTGCCTCTGACATGGGTGATTCGACCAAGGCCTCGTCTCTGTCGGAATCGACAGATGAGACAGTACTTGCTGTGAAAGAGCAGGACCTGCCTCTTTGGACGAATGACGACCACGAGGGCCCGGTTGTATCACCAGTACCTAGAGATGATGGCGAGCCTGCTACAGAATTCGCGGCTGGAAATGAGTCGGAATCATACGACAGAGAGCCAGGCGTATCTACCTCGAAAGAAGTCGAGGGTGAGGAGTTGAAGGAACAAAGACGAGGGGAGAATAAATCAGATCCTACTGAAGAGCTTGACGAGGAGGCTGATAATACGGACCCTGTTAGTGAAGACCTCATAGAGGCTCTTGTTGAGGCTCCCGTCGAGATCCCCGTCGAATCTCCTATTGAGGCTCCCGCTGAAGCTGCCGTTGAGGCTCCCGTCGAGGCTCCGGTTGAGACTCCCGTCCAAGCTGCCGCCGAGACTTCCCTCGAGGTTCCCGTCAAAGCTGCCGTCGAGGTTCCCGTTGAGGCTCCGGTTGAGGCTCCCGTCGAAGCTGCCGCCGAAGCTGCTGTTGAGGTTTCCGACAAAGCTCCCGACAAAGCTCTCCCTGAAACTGTTGCAACAGGAGATATCTCCCCAGCCCATGTTCTACCAGTATCAAAATTTTCTTCCGCGGCACTGGCCCCAAGCCCGATGGACAAAGGTGTTGGCCGTTCAACAAATACAGAGACAGCGGCAAGCCCAGCCACTCCTGTTGGCACAGTCCAGTTAAACCCCGCAGAGCTGTCGGAAGAGGAAACGTCACGACCACTGCAGCTTCGAATTCCAGTCTCGAAATTTTCGACACATGAGACCAAATCTTCTATAAGCCCGGCGACCCGAACAATTCCATCAATTGTCACACATGGATCGCGAGATGACCATGCAGTGGGAGCTCAAACCGAAGCAATTAGAAATAAAGAAGAGACTGAGATCGGTGACGCTGTCGAAACAGCCTCCATCGAAACAAGGCGCTCGAAGCGGGCGCTCGCCCTCGAACCTATTCGAACTGACTTCGATGCGCTCGAGAAGGACAAAAGACATTCCGAGATTAGTCTCTTTGATGACGACGGTCTTATGGAAGAGTTGCAATCGGCAACTGTGCAACAGGCGAAGCCAATCATGGTCTCCAAATCTCCCATGATCCCTATTTCCCCTAGTGATTCTAGGAAGAGTCCGGCCCGGCTAGATAGCGGGTCAACAACACCCCGGTTTGTGAGGACCGTGTCGAATCCCATCCGCGGCCCTCTGCTGACCCCTGGAGACGTCTCGACGAGCTCGGCAAGGGCCGTTTCATCCGGCGCAGCTTATTTGCACAAGATAACACAGCAACAGGCGACCGACTTGAGACCCAAAAGTAGCAAGATAGGGTCGAGCATCTCGCAGCGCATCAAGGCGCTTGAGAAGCTTTCCGGGAGTTCTGCTGTAGGGGATGCGTCGGTTAAAGAACGCCCTGCTTCAACCTTTTTCTCGGTACGGAAAACCAGTGGCCGAGAACCATCAAGGTCGCCGTCTGTGGTTGACAGAGCAAACTCGTTGACAAGGGGTACGACGCCTTCACCCCCCGAATCCCGAGAGTCGTCTCCAGAAACCGGAAAGAAAACACCGCGCGATAGATCCGGGTCTCTGGTGAACAGACTTTCTATGTTCGAGGGCGGCAAAATGCCTAGAGGCAGGCCGGAATCGATTCAAGTAACGGCGCGCATTGTCCGGGATCCAAACCAGCCTTTCCCCCGGGTGCCCGAGTCAAAAGCCGATGCAGCCACGGAATACGGACAGTTGGACTTGAAACAGTCGCCATTAGTTGTAGATGTTAAAAAAAAGGTCCCCTTCCCGAGTTTGACGTCGAACTTCAGCCACGCGTCAGCGAAAACCTCACCGGAACAGGATGTCCAACTTGAACGGAAGCCTTCACTACTGCAAAGGCGTTTCTCAAAAGGCCGGAGATCACAGTCACAGGACCGGAACAAGGAAGCTTTGAAAGAAGAAGACAAGCAAGAGACCGAGACGCTGCGCCCGAGAAGGCGGTCCTCTTTAACTGTGGTGAAAGACTTCATCAAGGACCGTCGCGAGTCGCTCCTTGGCGCGAAATATCCCTCGACTGACAATTTGAATCTTAACCTGTCTTCTACCTCGGCGAGCCTCGCGTCTCCCGCCCTCCCGACGCCTTCGCGATCTCCTTCGCGCCCGCCCTCGGTGCACCAAAGCCTTTCCTTCCCCCGGCGGCTCAGCATTAGCAGCCGGAGGTCATCTATAGAGCAAAGCAGCCCTCTTGTGTCTACTAACAATCTCCTTAATGGTGCCATGTCACCTTCTCGCACAACAGAAGCAAGCGGCGAGTCTGAGACGGACGGCAAGAGCACCAATGGGGCAGATAGAAGGGCCGGTTCAAGCTCAAGCGGCTCAAATCCAGGATCGGCGGCTACCAGTCCAACTCCGGGGAAAAGCGCTACTAGCAGCCGTACCTCCCGCTTTATCCGTCGTCTATCCAGCTCGCTTGGCTCCGGTAGGAAGAATATTCCTCCTTCTATCTCGCCCACAGTCGCCGAGGAGGAGGATGCCGACGTTGAAGCTGCAGGTATGATCGCCCCACAGTCACGGGGAGGTACGTCTGCTGGCGCTACGACACATCACCAGCCAAGCATTGTTGCATTCATGGGCGATGTTAATGTGCAGTTTCCCGACAATCTCTTGTGGAAGCGTCGCACGATTTGCCTTGATAGCCAAGGGTTTCTGATCTTGAGTGCGGTTCAAGGAGCCGCGGCATTGACTACATCCGCCCCGGGCAAGGATAGGCACCACCAAGCAGGCGTTATCAAGAGATACCACATGAGCGACTTCAGACTACCATACACACCCGAGATGGAGGTACAAGAACTGCCAAACAGCGTAGTGCTGGACTTTGTGGATGGCAGTGGGCTGCAAATTGCATGCGAGGACAGGGCCGGGCAGATGAATGTGCTGCAAAGTAAGTTTTGACGTTTGACGAGGACGTGAAGTGGTAGAACTCTTTACTAATCACCACGCTAGTACTTCAAGAAGCCCACCAAAATCACACGAGTTTCGGACTGTGATTTTTCGCCATTCTCTGGGATTAGCCACTGGTCAACCTGTTTATATTAAGTGTACATGTTGTTTGATGACCATCCTGTCTCCTTGCCTGTATTCCGCTGCACGTCCGAGAGGCTGGTAGCTTTCTCTTCAACTATTCTTTTTGTCCTGGAATAAAAGACATTACCACATCGCGGAGTCTTTTCTTGGCTTCAGTATTGGTCTTTTTCCTTTGTCAATGAATGGGTGGATTGGCAGGGACGCAGGGTTTTGCTCCGTTTGTGCAGCTGTGGTCACCTGTCTACCATGCTTCGTCATATATGATACCATCAATCTCATTATTGTGGGGGATCCTCGAAAACATTTTCCTTTCTTAAATTTGATGTGCACTTCCTGAACCCGGGGTGAGGGTGAAGTCGCTAGGAAAAGCCGAGGGCTTCCCTTTTTGGCTTCTTTTCGTAGTACTCTGCCGAGGAAACCCAGGCGCTAGAGCAGGGAAGAAGATGGCGTGAAATACCCCGCGAGCTTTTCGTAAACCCGGAGGATGATAGTCAAGGAGAGTCAACCAGCCCTAGGCTCTTTCCGTCTTTTTGTAGTTTGAACCTGGCCGATCAGTGGTGGCTAACTCGCGTTGTACCTTTTTTCCCTTTTGTTTCTTCTTGAAGCCCTTTGATCATTTCTGTTCTCTCCTGGTACAAAACCGGCACTCAGAACCGTTGGCGCAAGCAATTGGTTGTACGTATTCTATATAAACATGCGTAGGAGAGAGAAAGATGGGATATTGCAATAAGAATCGACAGTCTACCATATGTTGTTCATTTTCCACCTAGTGTTACTATCATGGAAATGGACAAGTGCAAGGCAAGTAGGCAAGTAGGTACATTGCTTTGAAGCTTTACACAAGCAATTGTCGAGCATAGCATTAAAGTCCGACTCAAACGCTCCGACTCGGGCAAGATGGGTTGGTAGACGGGACAAGAACTCCGAAATGTTTGAGGAACCGGCCCGCTTTCAATCCCCCATAGCAACAAGAAACCAGAGTACAAAACAAATAAAAACTAGCAATACAAAGCACCGACTCCTTTCTGAGAAAACCCGCCCCGTGAGAATGCAAATGTGACATCGCTACAAAAACCAAAGGCTGCCGCAACTCCTTGCCCCGGTATGGCAATAATAATTCCCGAATCTAGAACGCTTGACGGGCCCCCAGTGCGCCCTTCATACCAGCTCGTCCTCCTCCACCGAGATGCCCTGGTACCTCATTTCCAGCACCCACTTGTCGTCAAAGTCGATGCCCCGGCGCAGCTTGGTGCCGGCCTTCTTCCAGACGGCCGGGCCAAGGCCCATGTCGACCAGGAAGAGCTTCCAGTCCGAGACGGCGTCGTCGGGCAGCGTCGCGTCGCCCGCCAGCACCGTCTCGCTGTCGTCGTTCTCGGCCGCCATCATGGCCTCGACCAGTCCGCGCTTGGGGGCGCCGACGGCCACCACGTATCGGGGCTTGACGTAGAGTCGGTTGCCGTCGATGACGCTGACGGTACCCGACGAGGGGTCGATCCCCGTCGGGATATCGACGGCGAGCACAAACGCCTCGTTCCGGTTTGCCCACTCTATCAGCTCATAGACGGTGGCTTGGTCGCCGTTGCGCAGCTCCTCAAACGAGATGGCCAGACCGAGGAGCGCGTCGATAATCAACATGACGGGCGCCGGGTTTGCCAGGCTGCTGAGTGATGTCCGGGGCGTGTCAATTGTCAACATGGGGATGCTGATCTTGCGCAGGTGCTCGAAGAAGTCGCTCTTGGAGAAGATGCGCCCGCCGAGGTTTTTATAGAGCCGCACCTGTTGGCGCACATCTTCGAGTAGGTCGCGTTCCCCGCGCTCCAGGCCCACCACGCACACGAGCACGTTGATGCCTTTATTGCGAAGATGGCGGGCCGCGGCGACGGCCCGGCTGCCAGACTTGTTGTTCCCGGCCAGAACAACAACAGTCTGTGGAGGCGGATTCCCAGACGACGGATCGACAGTGCCGGCGTGGCGCACCTTGATAGCTGGATCAGTGAGAGCAGTCAGCGTCACCTGGGCGATTCCCCGGCCGGCGTTTTCCGTCATCATCTCCTCCGTCAGGCCGATCTCATTGTGCGCAATGTTTTCCAGGTTCAGCATCTGCAGCGCCGAGACGGGCTCAACGCGGCGGTTGGACGGGAGCATGTACAGACCCTGCGCAGTGGCAGGCGTCGAGAGCTGCATCAATCTCTTGTCAGTGGCCACGACCGTCGTTGATAGCCGACTGCTCGGCCGGCTTCCCTTGAGCGACTGGGTTCGGTAATGGCTTACACCAGAGTTGACCCTGCTGGGACCCGGACCAGTGGCAGCGCCGCTAGCTTTGCGCGACTGTGATCTCCGGGTCACTGACACCTTGCTCTCGCCGCGGCGCGAGCCTTGCCTGCTTCCCATGTCTCGGCCGCTCAGGCGCTCACCCCCGTTCAAGACACCGTCGTCGGCCTCGCTGTTCCAGAAATCATTGGTCGCTTCCTTGGTCGGCTTCTCTTTGGACTTTAATATTGCCACAGGCGTATCCAGGACGTTTTCCGAGTAGTGGAGATTCTTTCCACCGCCGGTGCCCGGCTTGGGGCGGGGGTAGCGGTTGTGAGAGACCAGGCGGTCGGCCTCGTCAACCTCGTCGTCCTTTCTCATCTGCTCAAAGATCTGCTGCTTGTCAAACTTGGCGAGGCTGCCCCCAAAATCAAAGTCTCCCGCCTCCTGGACGTCTGTGACGTCTTCAGATGCCCACCCATTGTCATTGACAGGCCTACCTCTGGCACTGTTTCTCTTGAGTGAATCGAACGGTTGGAATGATGAAGTACTCTGCAGAATAGGCGTCTGTCTCCAGCCTTTCCCTCGGTTCGCAGTCTTTGGGGCTTGAGGAGATGCCTCAACGTCCTCGGGCGCGTTCTTGGAGTTTCCAGTCTTTCTCTGCCGTCGCTTCTTCTTCTGCACCGCTGTTTGGCCGTATTCGAGAGCAACCTCTGGCACGGGCAGCTCGTCCGCAGACTCTACCACCGCCGCCTGGTTTTCTATCTTTAGGCCCTTTATAGACTCGGAAACGACAATTGCGGGGACAGGATCCGGCTCGTTGAACTCATTTTGCACCGACGGGGAAACGACTAAGGGCTCGGGATCCCGCTTTTCGCTCGTGTTAGGTTGGTGATGCGCGGAGTCGGGTCCTCGGTTCGGGAGAGAGCCGGGGCGCTTTCCGACGGCCACAATGGCAGGGTCTATGAATGCGGACTTGGCCGGCGGCGCTGGCGGCGCTGGCGGCTGTGCTTGCGGCGTGACGGTCGGTGGGGTTGGTGCCTGAGTCGCAAGGAGCGGGTTTGTGGGAGCGACCCTAGGGACTTCCGAAACATCGACGATGTTTGAGGCAGATATCGTCAGCCTTGGCTCCCATTTATTGGTGTCAAGTATCCAGACTGAGAGGCAGAAGAACTCTGGTCAGCATCCATCGGTAGCTTCGCTCGACGCAGGAGAAAGAAGTCTGCACAGGGGAATGGGGCCAGGCTTACCGTTGCTCAGAGTCAAGCCAGAGCCGGCTTCAACGGCGCTGATGGTGCCCTTGAGTCTCGTGGGCGGGTCGCGCAGCGTCACCAGCATCTGCAGGCCGATGAACTCGGCTGCCATCGCGGCGGCGACGGGCGCGGGTCGCGCTGATGTTTCTGGACGATGCAAGATACGACGCGTGCGCAGATTTTGAAGTCCCCGCGGCCGGGTCTCGTCCGAGGAATCGGGCAAAGGTCGTTGGATTCGGTGGGTGTGGTGGTCGACGAGTTGGACTTTCGGGCTGGTTTGGTTAAAGGGCCGAAAAGAGCATCAAAGTTTCCCTTCAGTTCAAAGTTGGCCCCAGAATACGGTTGCCGGGCGAATTTAGCCCACGGTCAGAGCTTCCTCCATAATTTGCTTATCGATACGATACGCCTCCATCGCGTGGGTACGTGGGTCTGCGAGTTTGCCAAGAGCCGAATGGTCGTGCAACAAGCCGCAAACTGAAAAGATTGCGGGGCATTTAAGTTCAGCCCTCAGGTACTGGGACTGCAAGACTGTGCGTGAACTCGCCAAACTGGGCATTCCATACTGTGCATAGGAATGGAGGCCCTGGTCAATTTCTTGTTCCTGATTCCAAAACAAACAAACGTCGCCACCGTTTTGGCCTGTGAATGCTTAACAAAGATGTGAGCGTGACTCTATACACAACCAACAACAAGAAAAAAAGAATTTAAATTCTAGAAGCTGTTAATATTCAGAAGTGACGCGCAAATGAATGACAGTCACTCGATTTCATTGTTATCTGCAGAATTCATTTCTCTTAACGTTAATTGCTAGTGGTTCATGGATTTAAGTGCCTTGGGATCTTTGGCTCCGTGGAGAGTGAAAGTGGAAATATTATCAAAGTGAGCTGGCAGCCGCGTTTGAGAAGACGGTACTACTTGACTTGCGACGGTGATGCCGTTGACGTTGTCATGTAAGGCAAAAGACAAAAACCCCCAGTAGGTCCAAGCACTACCTCAATTTATTAACCACACTCTAACGGCTTTTGAAGCTTTTATTGATCTAACTAGGCACCTAGCTAGGTAAATTCCGAAGCGCCTAATTGGGCAGCGAGATAGTTGGTCATCGGTCTTGTACAAACATTTCTCTCATGCCGGCAAAATATCAAATGGTTTCCAAGGGATGAAATTACGTCTTCGATCCCATTCATCCAGCCTTTGATCTGATGTTATGTTATATTTCGTCTGCTTCAATAAGGCTTGCCTTAAGGAGGGAATTCTACATTGATCTGATGTATATTGGTCAGTAGATAAACATGGAACCATCTCCCGACTCCCAACCAGATCAGATCTCGAAACATTCTCAGCTGTCTCTCACAAACGGAACCGCTGAGGTATTAATTTTAGTGACACGTAAACAGCAAATGGAGATTCGGCGTCAATGTCAACATGTAGCCTTTCACGGCTGCGATATTCAATTGCAGTACATCCCCGTAATAGCCTTGGGGTCTTATATGGGTAAAGGAATTTCTCTAAGCATCAGATACGTGGGTTGAAACAGCAGCAAACCTCAGTCGTGAAAGCCCCACGGGCCAGAGATAAACGAGCGTGGATAAAGAGACTGTGATACAGGTAATTTAAAACCAATGTGTGAACGTGCTGTGCGTTGTAATACTCTCCGAGCATACCGCTCATAAAACCCGGACCAAACAAAGGACAAATCCGGTGATGACCAATCTAACAGGCTTGCTCAACCAGCCATGACATGACCTCCTCTTCTGTCACACCAAGCATTGCTTGAAAGAAGAATGTGAAACTGAACACCCATATTCCCTGGGCCATAAAACAGTCAGGATAATGATAAAGGACAATTGCAAACGTGACAAGATACGGCAAAAGGTAGTTGATAATTACACTTGATTCCTAGTCGACCTCACAAAACTGCTTCATATGCAGCTACCTAATCAATGCATCACCCACCCGCCAACGCCAGGAGATCGGGTTCTTCTCTTCACATGGGGCGAAGAATAGATCTATCGAGACAAATAGCTCGTACCGCCTGAAGAATACAGAGTTAACAAAGTAAAGTAAAGCCAATTTTCTGGGTTCTAGTTGACGCCTTTAGATATTTAACAAGCCAACCTAGAAGAAACCTTCCCATGCTTGCTCCCATGTCGCTCATGCTTCCGGCTAGTGTCAAGCATCAACCATATGCAGCCATCGCCTCCTCGTCTTCGTCAAACATATCTCGACCCCCATGTGGGGCAGCGGGCCGCGGCCGAGGAGCCACCTTAGGGGCTATGAACTGGGTAATGGTGGCGGGCTCTGCTTTCTTTTTCGCCGCCGTTTCTGCACTGTACAGCTTATTGTAGAAGCCCACAACGCGGGGATGCGCCATGACCTTCTCCTTCTGGAAGCGCAGCACCTGGAGTCCTTCTTGGGTGGTCGCACGACTGAGGGCGACGTAAGCTTGGCCCTTCTCGAAGACCTTACCTAGGTCGACCTTGACGCGCTCCAGGGTCTGTCCCTGAGCCTTATGGATCGACAAGGCCCAGGCCAGAATCAGGGGAAGTTGTTTGCGAGAGGCCTGGACCTCGCCAGTAGGCAGTTCAACCCTCCAGTCCTCGGGGACGCAGAGAATTGTTCGGTGAGTGCCATCGACGGCGTGAAACTGCACCAGTGGGTACTGTACGTTGTCCTTCTTGCTGGAACTGTCAGAAAGCGCGTTGCTGAATGCTCGGATCCGCTTCTTAGCGTCCGAGTCGGCGTCAGATCTGGCCGCGTCGTCAACGTGAGTATTCTCAAACGTCGATTCGCTCATGAAATCAATGACTGTTCCAAGCGAGCCGTTGACGAGCGTCTCGTCCATGTTCTTGATGAGCATCACCTGGGCACCCTTTTTCAGCTCGATGGCTGTCGGAGCCATCATGTTGGCGAGGAGCCTTTCCCGGATTGCCGGGTCACCAGTGTCTAGGGAATCGAAACGATAAGGCTTCCCCGACAGAGCTCGCAGACGTTTCTGATTTGAGCTTTCGACCTCATTTCTTGTCGGGAATCTAGATGATGCGGGTAAGCCTAGCACCTTGATGCATTTCACAATGCAAATACTAACAATTCTGTAACCTCAAGCCCGTCATTGAACTGAAGAGGTCTGCTCAGTGCCTGGAAGTTCCGAACTGTCTGCTCACTAATCCTGCCCAACCGCATTTCGTTGAGCATGTCGGCAAATTCTTTAAAAAGGTCAGCTTGAAGCACGTAATTTTACCACAGACATCGCGCCTACCAGGATCTTTTTGACGGAACACCTCCGTAAGGCCTATCGTATGATCGATGGACATGGTCCAGGTAGCTGCATCAAAAGCAAACTTTGCCTCTCTCTGCTTGCTCCCGTCTGGAACTGGTGGCAGCTGGAAAAAGTCGCCGGTGATAACCAACTGGATACCGCCCCAAGGTCGCCCATTGTTCCGAATCGTCCTGCCAATCTGGGACAGCTTATCGAAGAGATCGCCATCCACCATTGATATCTCATCAACAACAAGCACCTTGGTTTTGAGCCACCGATTCTTTGCTTTCGGGTTGCGCCGAATCTTCTTGACCAAGGTTGCGGCATCCTCTTTCCCGAGGCCGATGCCCGCGAAGCTGTGTAGCGTCATGCCGCCGATGTTGCATGCGGCGAGGCCCGTGGAAGCGGTAACTGCAATCTTCTCTGGGTCCCGCGCAAACTTCTTCTTGAGCTCGCCGATAATGGCTCGCATCAATACAGACTTTCCGGTACCGGCCGGACCCGTGAAGAAGACGCTCTGACCATTCTCGACCACTAGGGTTTTGACATGTCTTTGCTCCTTGCTCAGCATTATGGTCGTTGCTGCCTTTGCCGCAGCATACGACTTGACAGCATCACGCATGTCCGAGGCAGAGGCGTCTTTACTGCCCGGCACTGCCACCTTTTGCTGCGTTTTCAGCTGCTTCTTTCGGGCCGCAATCTCGCTCGCCGTAGAATTCCACTGTAAGCCTCCCTTAGATTTTGTAGCCACTGGAGGAACGACCTTGGATTGCTGTGAGAGTTCCTCCTCATCTGCTGCTTGCCGTGATTTCCAGTAAAGCTGTCGTGGCTTCTTCGTCGCTTGAAGAGGTAGGTCGTCGACTGGGGACTCCCGTTTTGTACGCCGTTGTGAAATGGTGTCAGCCTGACGCTTTGGAAGTCCGTGGTGCGAAGGAGATGACTGAGACCAAGAAAGGGCGCTGGTGTTGCTTGCGGGGGGAGGGTCATGCTTGGAAGCCGGAGGTGGAGGGCAATACTGAGAGTGCGGGAGAGAGGGCAGGGATGGTAGAATGGAGGGAGCCTGAAAGTCCAAGTCCAGGTTCTCGTCGTCGCTGAAGTCGTCGTCGGAAATGTAGACAGCATTTTGCAGCGTGTTCGATTTAGACGAGGTCGAAGCAGTAGGGGTCCCGTCGAGGAGATTGATCACGACCGGCGACTCCTTGAACGAATCGGCGGTATTATATAGAGAGGCAAACGCCTTGTTATTGACGACCCGTGGTGGAGGGGGCTGGGAAGTGTTCAGCGAGCGGTTTTGTAGGGGATCGGCGGCTGAAGGAGGTTTCGAGGGGGCATTTGAGCCCGAAGGCACGCGGGGCTTCCTCAGCATGTCGGCGACGTTGCCCGAGTGGGCTTGGGTGTTGCTGGAGCTGGGGGCAGGACTGCTGGAGGGAAAGAGCTGCTTGGCGAGGACATTGCCGGATGTCGAGGGTCGGGGCGGGTTGTTCACCGCGGCGACCCCCTTCTCTACAGCCCTGCTAAACATTGGGACGGGACGGCCAAGACCGGGATCGAATCCAGCAGCGTGGACATGCGCAACCCAGGGAACTTCCGTATGCAAAGTGCTCCGCCCGCGGAAGATGGCGGCTCGACGGAGGACCAGGCACAAGATTCCCGTCTTCATGCAGCTCCCAAGCCGATAGGGGCGCCGTCGGCTTCAGGCGTGTTGTCGGGGAGTGAGCCTGGGTTGAGCTCGA
This sequence comes from Lasiosphaeria ovina, assembly GCA_033439765.1. Classification (NCBI taxonomy): domain Eukaryota; kingdom Fungi; phylum Ascomycota; class Sordariomycetes; order Sordariales; family Lasiosphaeriaceae; genus Lasiosphaeria; species Lasiosphaeria ovina. The sequence continues at coordinate 3,651,409 of JAULSN010000002.1, read as the reverse complement.
TTGATTGATCATTGGTATTGCTTTCAAAGGATGGCCGTCGCGTCTCGTCAAAATTTAGAGGGCCCGACCGCGTTTGAGGGGCTGGCTCCAGGACGCGAAGGCCCGTGCCCAGTGGTCTTATCAGGTAAAGATAACATTGGATGGCGGAAAGCCTGTCTGAGCAACCTTGGTCTCTGAAAGGGTTCGGGTTCAATGAGAGAGACTCGGAGCTTAGGTTTGTTCGCTGCAACAATTCAATACAAGACAGTATTCGTCTCTATTCCGTGAAGCAAGTCTTCAATTTCAACATTTTCGGATCGGTGTTTCCAAAGCCAGAAACTCAGCACAACAACCTAAGTTGTCTGCAAAACCAGAGCCATTTGTTATTAGCCTTTCGCTCAGGCCTAAGAGTCAAGATGCTTGGACCTAATTGGCACTGTTCTTCGCTCACCCCAAGCCTCTTTTTTTGGCCAACCCTGATGCGTCCCGGAAAAGATGGTGAGACCTGTCATCGGTGCATGTCTTCAAGGTTGTGTCTTATTACAATCCTTGACTCCCTCGATAGACTGGACTGCACCTTACCTGCATACATGGGGTCTCTTACAAACAACTGGTCCTGGACAAAAATATTGTCGATCACCAGACTTTCTCCTGCCCCTGCCATGCAAGCCCAATTGGCGGCCCTGGCCAGAAACCTCCAGTCAGCGCTTCTGGTGGCTGAACACGTGGCCACGCGCGTCCCGGGCTGCCGGGCCACGTCCGGTTTCGGATTGGCAGGAGATTCGGAGCCAGGGCCGCTAGAATGCTGCCGCAAGCCGCATGTGCTCAATTGCCATTCCATTCCCACCTAGGACGGCGCCGAGTGCGGTTCGTCAACTTCACCGCAACGTGCAGGGCCAAGACACACTGCACCGGCTTCACTATAAATTGTTGGCGTCACGCTGAGCATATGGCCCGTGCCAAGATGCCGCAAACCAAGAGTTGCTCCGTGGTTGGACAATTGCTCTTCCAATCGTGTTGTGATCTCCTACCCCTCCTCACTCCAGTGGACCCCCACTTCAATCTGACAAAAGATCGCCCTTGTCTTGAATGACGTTGTTGAGCAAGGCTCTGTGGGTGAGACATTGAAAAAGCCGTGTCGATCTCCCTTGACACCCCGGACAGAAAATAACGGCATTCCGCTTGATGACAATTTTGCACAGAGAGGTTATGGCAAAATCAGGATGAGGGAAACACACCAACACATATCTGCTGATTACTTCGCATACCTAATCACGTCGCCGAGCCTCCGACTCCACGCTGGTTGCAACAGGATTGCTGGGCATTTGCTGGGCATTTCTGGGCAGCCTTTTCCCAGCACGTTTTGCCCGCAACGTGTGTTGATACGCCCAACTGTACTCGTAGGACACGGCTGGAGCTTGGGCGAAGACCAGCATTCCTACGATATCGCCCACGCAAATAAGGTAGGCAGCTGGTATCGTAGATAGGCGGGAAATGCTTGAGTGCCCGCCGAGGCCGCTCTAACCGCGCAGCAGCATCTTGTCAACGAGCGAGAACGCAACTTGGCTCCGCGTCGCACCGCAGCCCAACCGCAGCTAGCGACGAGCCAATACGTCGCCAGGAAGGGGCAGAGCAGTGTTGAGGTCCGGTATAGGGCTGCCGTCGCGCCCTTTCCGGGCGTCGGTGCTGCACAGGGGTGAACAGGTAGCCATTGTACACGCATACTCGTACCTCCCCATCCTGCGGTGACTTGCGCCGGTGTCTGTCTGTATTTGATGACGAATTGGGTGCGACGACAACAACGTGCTTAACCGACAGATGGTCAGTAAAACACGGCAAGGCCGGGAAGTCCCGGCTGCTGCACGACTCTCCCTCGTTGTTGTCCGCATTCTGTCCGCCGCCCCCAATAACTTGATTGGCCAATGTATTCACGGCTGAGGTTTTCCCATGTTTGTGGTTGAGATGGCCATCACAGCAAAGCTGTTGTTGCTGTTTGGTGTAGCTGGCTATGTTGTCGATACCCTACCTAGAAAGGGAGGACGAGATCGTGGTCCGGGACCGGGAGGGTTGTTGGGCCCTTGCGGAGCCGGGACGGGTGGGTTGTTGGCTTGGATAAAGAAAACTTCACTTCTGTGCCGCGAAGGCGCTAGAAATCGGTGCAAAGTGACAATGATTTCCGAGCCCGCCTAACAGGCCCTGTTCGCTTACTTTTCATTTGCGGACACAGCGGACCCACTACCAAGAGCGCCACTGGCACTAGCGCGCTGGCCCCCCCGTAAATCATCCTTGGAAGCTGGGCTGGGGGTGGGCGCCGGGGGCATGGTATGGCAGAAGCTCCTCGACGCCGTCCGTCTTGGCCGCCCATGGATTGCAGCAAGAAGAGAAAAAAAGTACTTATGGAATCCTGCGCCTCCTTCCCAGCTCACCGGAGGTTGTCCATCCAGAGCCGCGATTTCTCGGCACCGTTGGCTGAGAAGATCAACTCGCCCACCTCGCTGCCTTCTTTGACCTACCTGGTAGGTTTGTTGCCCGTTCGTCATAGTTTGCGCCAACTCAAGCCGACAAGAACGTCGAAGCTCACACCTTGCAAGCCCGCACGCCGCCAAGCACAGTCCCTTCGGAAGAAAAAAAACAACGTTCGCTCCACCGTGGGGTCTTGATATTCGCAGTGCGTGCCAATTGCCTTGTAACAAGCAAGGCGCAGTGGGCAGGAAACCTAAGGGGAGCCAGACGTTAAACGACCTGTTCCGTTTTCTCGCATCCACTCTGCGTTGACGATACTTCCTTCGTTCGCCCTCGCTCGACCCCACTCTCGAGTGACCCGACCACCCGCCGACCCTCGCTCCCGCTTCCGAAGACCTGCGGTTTTCTGAATGCATCGCCATCTCCCCGCTTCTTTTCCAGTTTCGGCCGAACTGGGGGAGACGACGTCAAGACAGAGCGAGCGCAGATCCGACCCAGCGTCCCAACTCGACCGCGGCTGACTTGTATGCCTGCCCGTCGTCGCTTCTTTGGCCTGTACCTCCATCCGACTCTGAGGCTCCTAGTTTGGACTGTCTCGTTGCGTCGACTACCTGTCGCGTCGAGGCTGTCTTGTCCGCCGCAGTCGCCGCTGTCACCTCTTCATTTCTTCACCACTTCACCTCTGTGCCCCACACGCCCACGCGCGCGCCCCACCGTGCTTACCTGTTGCCGTCCTGCCTCACCTCGGGAACCTGACCTCTCGTCCTCGTCAACGGCAAGCTGCCAGTTGCTGACAATACGAGCTCGAGACCATGGCGTGGGAACACCTCTCGATAACCAAGCCGCACTTGGTGTACATCATCCTCGGCGGCTTCACCTCCCTGTTCATGCTGTGCTCGTCCGTCATCAAGGAGCGCATGTATATTGGTGAAGCTACCGTGGCCACCCTATGCGGCGTCATCTTCGGTCCCCATGCCGCTGACCTCATCAACCCGTTATCATGGGGCAGCGTCGATATTGTCACCATTGAGTTCTCGCGCATCGTCCTCGTCGTGCAGTGCTTTGCCGTCGGTGTCGAGTTGCCCAAGTTTTACATGGAAAAGCACTGGAGATCGGTCTTCTTCCTCCTGGTCCCTGTCATGACGTTCGGTTGGCTAATCACCAGCCTTTTTATCTGGTGGCTGATCGAGCCCCTGAGCTGGCTTGAGAGCCTGGTGGTCGCTGCTTGTGTCACCGCCACCGACCCCGTCCTTGCCTCGTCTGTCGTCGGTAAGGGTAAGTTTGCGAAGAGGGTGCCAAAGCATCTGCGAGACTTGCTATCCGCCGAATCTGGCTGCAACGACGGCATGGCTTTCCCCTTCATCTACCTCTCGCTCTACCTCATCCAGGACCACCAAAAGGCCGATAAGGTCTCTTTCCATTGGATCGTGTATACCGTTCTGTACGAGTGCGTGTTCGGGGCCGTGTTTGGCTTTCTCGTCGGATACTTTGCTCGCCACGGCATCAAGTTCGCCGAGAAACGCGAGCTGATAGACCGGGAGAGCTTCCTCGTCTTTTATTTCGTCTTGGCCTTATTTTGCGCCGGCGCTGGCAGTATCCTTGGCGTCGACGATCTGCTCGTGGGATTCGCTTGCGGCGTCGGCTTCTCCAACGACGGCTGGTTCACCAACAAGACGGAGGAGTCGCACGTCTCCAACGTCATCGATCTGCTGCTCAATTTGACATATTTTGTATACTTCGGCACCATCATCCCGTGGGAGCAATTCAATGATGCCGCATTCGGACTTAGCGCCTGGAGATTGGCCGTCTTGGCCATTTTCGTCATCTTCTTTCGACGAATTCCCATCATGATGGCACTGAAGCCCATAATTCCTGACATAAAAACGTGGCGCGAAGCCCTTTTTGCCGGCCATTTTGGGCCCATTGGAGTGGGCGCCATCTTCGTGGCCATTCTGGCCCGAGCCGAGCTAGAGCATGAAAGTGCTGTGCCCCTCTCCGAACTGCCCTCGCCCGACTCGGAGCACTTCACGCTGCTATCTCTTGTCTGGCCGATTACAACGTTTCTAGTTGTTGCGTCTATCATTGTACACGGCTCTTCGATAGCCGTGTTTACTCTGGGCAAGCGGATCAATACCCTCACAATTACCATGTCCTACACCCAGGCCGGCGAAGAGGGGCCTACTTGGATGAACCGCCTCCCCCGCATTTCGTCCCAGTCTCGATCGCAAGCAAGAACGACGGACACCGAGGGCGAGGAGCTGAAACTCCCGGAAATGCCCCCCGGAACTCTTCCGCCGATTGGCATACCAGGCCACTTCCTGCGTCGTGTTCAGGAGGATGACAGCAGCACCACCAAGCAGGGGAGCAGGGCGTCTTCTTTGTCCGGCAGGCGGCGAAGGAAGAAGTGGGATGACGGAATCGGGCCGGGAGGCCCCATAACGCAGTCCGCGATATTTCCACAACGCCGTAGCCAAAGCGAGCAGGTGGGTCCGACGTCTCAAGGGGACGTCGCCGGTCAGCCTCAATACGAAGGACAAGACCCCGCCATGTTGTCACCGACAGATGCCGCGAGAGCGAGCCGACCAACAGGCCAACGGCACTCGACTGAGATACCTTCCCGACAAGAAGCCTCTCCTGAGGGTGCCGCCAGTCCCCAAGATGCCGGCGGGGAGATGCAAGTTTACGAAGAAGGTAATAACATCATCATCGAAAATCAAGACGGTGACGTGCTGGCAGTTGAGCGGTCCGGTGGTGGCGGCGGCGACCATATGCCCCATCCCGAAAAGCTCAAGTCTAAACTTCAAGAGGAAGCTGAAAACCTTCCATCTGGTTGGAGCTACGAAGCTATCAAGAAGAAGCTCATAAACTGGCGCGAGGAGGAGGCGGAGAAGAGAAAGGAAAAAGAAAAGATGAGCAGAAGCAGTGAACCCGCCTTCGCATACCAATTTGGCACAACCGTAAGTCTTTGTGGGTTCCTCTTACCAGTCAGGTGAAGCTAACAGCAGTGACAGATCATTGTGGAAAACGAAGACGGCGAGGTTGTCAAGAAATACGAGTTGCCCACTCCTCAGAGGGGAGAGGGAGACTTCGTCAGCCAGGGCCTCAAATACATGGGAATGGGTGGCCTGGTCAAAGGCGGAGACAAGCAAGGCGGGGTTGGAAGTCCTGCAGATGATGGTGGAAAGGCTGGGCCATCAAAAACAAGTGTGCCCGGATGGGCCTCAGGTGCGTTTGGACGGTCGCCGGCTGGGGAGTCTTCGACTCCAAAAGGAACACCGAAAGGACGGAAGAAGAGCGTCGTGGAGGAGGAAGAAGAAGAAGACGATCGTCACATCCGGTTCACTATCGGCGGTGTTGGTCAACGGATGACCAAAGAGGACTTCATCCAAAGGATGCAGAAACTGGACACGAGCACACGACGGGAAATCGTCGACCAGTCCAACGCGTCGCACACAATCAAGACGCTCGCGAAGCAGGACCCGGCGCCGAGTCAACCAGGACCATCCCCGGCCCAGGGATCTCATCGTGGTAAAGAAACCGCCTCTCCCAGCGGCAGCGATGCACAGCGGGGACGCAAAATGGGAGACACGCCGCAACAGGACAGTGCGACAACGTCGCAATCTCCATCACGGTCATTGTCTAGGTCGCCGTCGCCGGTAGCGATTGGGACGACGTCGTCGGATGCGCCAAGTCGGGATGCGCCCGAGACAGCGGTAGAGCGGAGACGTAGGCTGGCGGTGCTGAAGGGAGTGGGCGAGCCTGGAGACGTGCAGGGCGAGACAGCTGCGGAAAGACGCCGTAGAGAGGCAGCGCTCGGCGTGTCTTCCTCGGCGGTGGCGGGCGAGGACAGTGACAGCGACGATGATGATACCCCTAGAGTCCCGCCGCCCAAGCGAGGAATCCGGTTCGCTGATGCGCCAGCAAAGGGGAGGGAGTGATTTGGGAAGGCGGTTTACGGCAAGCGAGTAGCGTAGAGCGTGTGTGTTCCGGCATATTAACAAGCAGAAAGCATTGTGTCTAGACAGGTAGTATTGCATATTGCATAGTGAGATATGATGACCTTTTTCGATAGATAAGTGCAATCTCCAAGAAGAGGTCGCCGCAAGGCTTTCTAGCATGCTCCCAATCTCGTTTAGGACTTGGGAGCGGAGGCTGACATACGTACTATATTGCTGCATCAACCTGAGATATCACAATTTTGGAAGAAAATGTCAAGGCCATACATACAATTGGAATGAATAATAACAATTTGCATTTGTTCCATTGTGTAGAGGTAAGTTGTAGCTACCATTAACATGCCTACCGGGCACTGAACGCAGACGTGTCTCGGAGCACACCTAAAAAGGAAAAAGGACGAATGACACCACATTGGACCGTTTAATTCTCGGCCCCACATTACGCACCAATCCGTTTCCAGCCTAGCGGCCAGAAAACCCGTCCACGGCCTCGCGACGATTTACGGAAGGGCGACTCGCAAAATCTTTGACGGGACCAAGAAACGCATTGTCGGGGAAAACCGAAACCGCGTACCCACCCGCCATCTCTAAACGTATTCCACCGTCGACGACCCACGCCTGCTTGCCGGCATACGCACTATCTGATACAGCGATACAGATCGAGGAAATCAGACACAATGGTTCAACTTACAGAGGTCGAGGACGAGCACTTCCAGCAGCAGTCCCAGCAGATCGATGACGACGACTTCACAGATACCGGTGAGTAGTTGCAAACTCTGGAGATCCATTTCCCTTGGGGAGGCGCCCTCTCTGAATTCACGCCTCGCTCGTCCTTTCACGCAATCGGCCTTTGCGGGGGCGGTCAGTCAGCTGGATAGCTTTTAGCTGGCTAGCTTGCTAGGCCTGCCGCTCCTCGTGCCTGCGCAGCAACTAGCAGTCAGTCGGGTGGGCGGGCACGGGGCATTGCGAGAACGTGATGGCATGGCGTGAAGACACAGTGACAGGGATGGGTGGGAAGAAGAGAGTCAATGCTAACGCTCGCCCTGTCTCGACAGACTCGGAGATCTCTACCGACAGCAACTACGACCCATTCGAGGAGTCGCTGGCTGAGCGGCTCTATGCGCTGCGCGACATTGTGCCGCCGACGGCGCGCGGGTGGATGTGGAACAAGGTGCAGGGCACAACGCGCTTCGTCAAGACGACGCTCTTCTTCTGCGGCCGCGCCGCCTGGGCGCTGAGCGTCAGCGCCCTGCTCGTCGGCGTGCCCTTCGCCCTTGCCCTGTCCGAGGACCAGAACCTCATGGCCATGGAGCAGGAGCAGCGCATGCGCGAGATGGGTGCCGAGATGCTGACGTCCGGCGCCGAGGACAAGGACACGGCCGAGCGCGTCGGCGCCGCCCTGGGACGCGAGGGCGGCAGCGGCGCAGCGAGGCCCGCGCTCTGAGCGTGCTTCTTCTATCGCCACACCTCGCCAGCTGTGAGAGCACGGTGGGCCAGGACGCATGCACGACAATTGCAAAACGACGAATACCATGGGAACACACAAGACGGGGGCATGTTCATGCATTATAGCCCAGGCGGGGGAGGGATGTGAAGAAGGGGACGGGCGAATCTGGTGTCTGCACTGTTGCTGGAAAGCCTACGATGGGATTGGAAACGACTGTCGCCCACCCTCGCTCATCAGTGCTTCGTTCATTCTCCGCCACTGGTCCCCTTGCTATCCAGATGATGGGCCATCTCTGCCAGTCAAAGTCTTTTCGCAACACCGACTCCGCAACCTGCCTTTCCGCGTTCTGCAGCTATAGTTTTCCGTATAACGCGCTCGCCCACCCTACCCACAGCTTACGTGGCATTACACGAAATGCCGGTCGTGTCTTGGGACCTGTACATTACTACCGACTCTTGCCCTCTGCATAACAACACCTCCCGGATTTCATTCTTCATATATACAATGGGGTTAGGAGACTGGCTTTGGAGAAAGAAGGCCTCTTTCCCTCGGGGTTTCATCACGGGCAGCGGGGAGCCTTTTTCTTCTGCGCCTGCTCTGTGTTCATTAACTTAATCCATGTCTGCGAATTTTATTTGTTTTAACCGCTCTTGTCTTGGTATATTAGAACTCCCCTTCCACTCTGCTCCTTCACGTCTTGCCATTGTCGTCTGAGGCCCGGCTGGGCCGTGTGTGGCAAGGCCGTCTTGAGGAGGGAGAGGGGGGCAACCTGTAGGGTACTTTGTAAAAATAGGAATACGTCACGCAACGTAACGAGCACCAGGCCACACTCCCATCTCATGTTTTGCGCCAATGAAACAATAAATGAAGGCGGCAGCAAGTTAGAAATTATGATTAGTCACTTTATCCATCTCTCTACCCTATTTACCTATCCTCTGGGCTTGCTTGCATCTTGTGATCACGTATCCATCCTGGATAACTCCGCTTGTGTCTCTCTTAATTTGTTGTCTTTCACAGTAACAGCTCTCTTAATAAGTCGCAACACAGTAGCAGTCCGTCAAGCCACATAGACATGATTCTGCTGCCAGTATGTCTATGTGCCTTGGTACCCTGGCCAGGAATATCAGGACCTCGGGTACCTAGTTACTCGTCGTTAGAAATGCCCCTAGAATATCTAGCTCGTAGCTACCTTATCCGGAGGTGGCCGGTTTTAGTAGGAACATGCCCGGCTAACGGCTAGTTGAGGTTGAAGAGTCTCTCCGCCGGCGGGCATTTTCCGACAAACGATAGTCTGTAACAGAGACTACGCTAAGCTGCTGTAGGACTTTATCCCTAGGTCGAGGACGAGGTATCGCCGCGCCGCCGCCCGCGTCCCGTCCCTACCCGCCCGCAGCTCGTCCGTAGCGGTAGCGAGACGGACGAGGGTGAGCTCCTGTTTGATCTCATGGGGTCTGATTTTACGACGGGTAAGTGTCTGTGAAGATTTGCTAGGTACTGGGCTATCGCTGATCAGTTCCTAACGATGCTGCGGTAGGTTTAAAGTACCTATCTTTGACACGAGTCGCTGTCTAAGCCAATGCGGCACCGACAATATGCATTTTACCGAAGTCATGACTCTCATTTTCCAATTTCCATCCTTGATTACCACCAATGGGAGGGCTGCTTTATCTCTCTTCCGCTTGAGACGTAATTATTAGGTTGCCGTGGTAGGACAGTGTCCAGTGCTCCTTCGGGACCGACCCGAATAATTATTATAATGGTCCGGCATCACCGAATCACGCAAGTTACCTACTTGGGAGTTGGAGCTTTGGAACTTCCCGTCCAGCAGAACTCGTGCATGAAACCCCTCTTTCCCACAATCGCCAGACATCATGATATCTACTCCCCAAGCAAGTTCACACCCGAGTTGCGGCGCTCCCGAGCTTCATATCGCCAACAGTGAGACAGCACAGTACCTACCACGGGATCCACGAAGTCTACACCAATCGCACATGATCATGATAGTCTATACGCCAGTGGACTGCAAGAAGGAACATCCGAACCCGAACTCAACTGGGAACTTGTCGCCAAGAAATGGCACTTGTGCGACTTTTGCCGACGCACCTTGGACGGGGAGCTGCACCTATGACAACAGAATCCTCCTAGACGTGGCGACTGTGGCCTGATCTTCCGGGATTTGCACCATTTCTATCTAGACCGGGGCATTGCCAGTAATCCCACGTTCGGCGATGTCGTGCGCACCTATCAACGTGACGAGTCTCTATTGACTATTTCGGACGGGTTTTCTTCATTGGTGACCCATTTTTTATGACGAGGTACAAATACTGCGCTATCGGTTCAGTTCTACAACATGTTATATTGCCCAGGTGGCTGAAGTTTGCTTGCTGACCGGTATTAATTGATAGACTTGATCGTCGGCGGCGCCTGTGTTGATGATCTTGACGTAAACGCCGCCGAGGAATCTGACGTCTCGTTCGATATCAGACTGGACAACTTGGGCCGGATCTCCCCGAAGTGCATCTCGTTTATTCAACGGCAGTTGACGGCCTGTCTGTCAAGTCCTGGTCATGCCAACTGTGGACCAGAACCCAATTTCGCCATCGAGGGGCCGCAGCGGATGCTAAGAATCACGGCCAAAGCCGGGCAAGTTAGTGTGGTCGACTTTGATCCGAGTGCGATGGAAAAGTTCTCAGCGTTGAGCTACTGCTGGGGCGACAAAGACGAGCTGGAGCGTAACCGTCCACTAAAGCTAACTGCGTCTACTTTCGACCATCTGCTGTCTGATATTCCCGTGTCTAAGCTCCCCTTGACGCTCAAGCAAGCCGTTACCGTCTGCGGCTACCTTGGTCTGGAATACATCTGGATCGACGCTCTTTGTATTATCCAGACCGATACCTCAGATTGGGCGACCGAGTCTAAGAAAATGACGAGGGTGTACACCGTGGCTACAGTCACTATTATTACCGCATTCTCAGCCTCTTGCCATAGCGGGTTTCTGACTAGGGACCTAAACTCGCTTACCCTACGCACCAGGCTCAGCCCCCCTAATAGGGTTGTCGCCCAAAAAAATCACTCTTCTGGCTTTCACTCGGCAATTAGCGTGGCCGTCGATGCCGTCGATGAGAGGGGATGGACCTTGCAAGAAGAGCTACTCTCTGAGCTTGAAAGTACATGTATATGTCATCAACGGCTAGATATTGAGAAAGCATACCAAGACTCACGTTTGGAATCGTGGCATTATCAACAGCTTTACTGAGCAAGTGTTTCTCGGCGAACTCGGCTGAAGAGACTGAATAGGAATAGAATGCGGGCATTTGTTACGCCCAGACTTCAATAAATTGGGTACTCCTCTTGGCATATTGGCTGGGCATGTTAGCAAGTGAAAATGGGTTGCATGGGGAAGTAGTGAACCCAGCTGCAAATATGGCGGCAGAAGAATCTGGACTTCAATAGCTGGGCATCTCTCCTTGTTCTATTCGCTTGTGGGCAGACAAGGAATACTTATCCTTGCTGACCTATTGATGCAAAAGGGCACAATTGGACTATTTCTAGGTCCATCAAGTGTCGGTGAGGTGAAATTGGGCAACACGGTGGGCGCTTGCAAAACCTAGATGTCGATAAAGAGGTTCCTCATCTCATTCTATTGGCTGGTTTGGCACTTTGCTGGTCTGCTGGTGCCGTCTTCAAATCATGGCCATCAATACCCGCGCTGCCGCCATCATAAATGGTAGTGCTCTGCGGAGCGGATGACATGTCAAGGGATTTGGAAGTTTCCCGCCCCAGAGCATTTTCGAGGTGTACCTATGTAATTAGTTTGGCAAGCCTTCCTTCAGTTCAGGAGGTAATTACACGTGCGTACGATGACGAAGATGGGAGCCCTACTCCGACTTAGAGTCCCATGAATAGAACCTTACGTGGTCAGAGCCCACAAGGGTTTGCTAGAGATGTGGGTAGACCTAGTAATTATTACAGAGGTTCTCTCTAACAGGGAATCGGGTGAAGAAGATGATTAAGCTGCCAATTATCTGATATAATTAACCCAATATCGGGACAATGACAGGTAGTCGATCAACGGAGACGACCTAAATTGGTTAACAGAGGTCGCACGGCTAGGTACGTAGTCGGATAATACGAGAACATCCAATCCAAGACCGCGAATGAGGGCCTTGCAGCCTTCTCGTCCCACCTTCCTTCTGCTTCTGTCTGCTGGCTGCGGTCCGGTCCGAATCATGCCATTCCATTCAACATCAACCACTGTTTTGAATGTTCAACTTGGCAACATCAGCGACCCTCGGCGTCTTGAATTCTCTCTTGACTTTTTTGTCTTGATGATGCAACCGTCATCCAATGGCGCCGTGGAGGTCCTGATCCACCCGTGGCTGCGCGGCATCACGTCCGACGACACAGACACGTAGTTCTGCTGGGATAGGAGGCTGGGCACGTGTATTCCAGACAAAAGACCAAAAAAGCAAAAAAAAAGAAGCAAAAAACTAAAGACAACCCGCAACTCCTTCCCGCTGCAGACAATATACACCGACACCATCCCACACCACGCGCAACACCAAGATGACAAAATTCCCCCGTCCGTCCGTCAACACATCAAATCCCCGCAACGCCAACCCGCGGCCCTAAAAAGACAAGAAAGCTAAAGAGTAGTCGCATGCCTCGGACTGCGCGGACTGAGCGCGCGGTCCGGCACGCTCAGCGCGGGCCCGGCACCGCCGCCGCGCTCAACGTCGTCGAGCCGGATGAGGACGTATTGCTTGTTCTGGTGGCGGGCAGCGCCGATGGCTCTGAACGGCGTGGCGACACTCTCGCGCAGTCCGGCGGCCGCCACGCTTAGACGACCGCCGCCGCCGCTTCTCTCAGTGGCTACCGTGTCCATGTCCGGCATGGGGAATTCCCTCGGCGGCGCACCTTCTCTGTGAACACCACTGGCGGCGGTGGTGGTGTTGGCAGAAGTAGGGTCGACAAAGTCCTGGTGGCTGGACTCCTTCCAGCCGCCGCTGGAGTCGTCGTGCTCGCCCCCGCCTGCTTCCTTCTTGCTCTTCTGGTGGATGGTGGCGACGACGGCGGCGACGACGAGCGCCGCGATGAGTGCTAGCACTAGTATCAGGGCCGTCGGGCTCAGGCCCGCGCCGGCGGCTTTGCCGACCGCGTCGCTCGCCGACGATGCCACGCCTCCGAGCCCCATTGTGGTTGTGGAGATAGAGGGGCGAGGCGGCGGGTGTGCTGGTAAGGCGTGGATTTGTCAAGGGGTTGGCGGGTGGGACGCAGTTTCTATGGTTTTGTTGTTTTTTGTTGTTATTTTTGTTATTGATGATGATGATTCACGTATTTGCAGGTCTGGAAACGGAAGACGTCCGAGGACAGCAGCCATGGTCAATGCTGCTCGGATTTTGTCTTTTTTCCATTCATCCTCACGGAGACTCTGGGCTGTCAGTTGCGCTAGCTTCCATCTCCAACCGTTTTGGTGTTTGATCGCCATTCCTGAATGCCAAGACCCTGCCGCCCGCGAACAGCATAGCACTGCCAAGCCGTCTCCCTCGGCTGCCAGAAACTCTTTTCTTGACACCCGATCCTTCAAAGAAATACAGCCAATCATGTTGGTTTTTACGGTTCTTTTTTCTGTAACTACCATTGGTTGAGGCTCATTTTGGGGTTTGAAGGTGGCCCGCCCTATTTCGGACTCTTCGTCCTACTATACAAATCAATACCTCGACAAGCAGTTATATGCTTTTGAATTACGCCGAAAAACATGCAGAGTAGCAGTCCGAGACTACCCACGCACGTTTAGTCTTTTTTTTCACTCTCCCTCCGTGAGAAAGATGCCTTCCAGTTGCGGTCAACAGTCAAGATAGTCCGTACGGTACGGAGCAATAAGATAGGTGTGAAGACAAAAACGGACCGTGCCCCCCTAGCCGTTACAGACTCCGGAACCCGCAACCAACAGAGCAATGGGGACAGGGGATAATAATAGGTAGCATCAGGCAAACACAAATAGGGTAGGGCAGGGGGTAACCCGCTCCAGGTAGGCAGTGGGGAATGTGCAGATGGCAGCCGGTCGGGACCGGGAACGAACCGAAGCAGGGTGGGAGACTCTTTACTCCGTAATTACCCACATCTTCCTTTCTATTTGGGGGAGAAAAGCAAACCCCCACACCGCAGCGATTTCTTGTCTTGCATTCTTCTTTGGCAGCCCGACTGGTCTGGTTCCGACTTCTGGGTCATGAACTTAAGTAATCAGGTAATATGTAGGCCAACAGGAATGAAATTAAGGCGGAATTATACGTTCTCGTCTCATCCTAAGTGCGAAGAGATTCACAGCCCAGCAAAGTTGTTCCTCCTCCAGGTCGTTTCTAACATGCTTTAAAACAACGAACTTTTGCCCCTACTTCACCATCGTGTGGTATTCGTGCAACTTATCATTCTCACCAGTCCCAAAAAGACTGCATTACGACACGATACGTATAGTATACTGCTTAGAACATGGAAAAGAGACTAAATCCCCCTCCCAACCGTCCGGAACCGCTCGCGCCATCGGCCGACCTTTGCGTCGCCCGAGTCGCGGAACGGGTCGCGGTTCGTCTTGTCGACGTCGACGACAACGTCGTCGCCGAGCGTCAGCGTGCCGGCCGCCAGCGGCTGCTTCTGCGCCTGGCGCAGGTCCGCGAGCATGTTGCGCGCGCTCTCGTTGACACCGCGCGGGTCGCGCCACACGCTGACCCTGAACGACTGGCCGGGCCGGAAGAAGAACGACGGCCTCTCCAACGACTCCGGAGAAAACGGCTGCATGGCCGCCTCGTGCACGTCGTCGAGCGTGACAATGGCGCCATTGTCGGATGCCAGCGCCGCGCTGATGGCGTCGGCGCCGCCGCCGTTGTCGCTTAGTGCTAGTGCTACGCTGCCCGCGCTCAGCGAGATGTTCGGCGATTGCACCAGCATGTGGTCCATGTGCTGCTCGGCGGCCGTGCCGTAGAGGTAGAAGGGCGTGAAGCCCGACGGGTAGGCGTCGTCCTGCGCGCCGCGGTTCAGCGGCCGGTTTTTGACGACGCGCGTGACGCGCACGCGCACGTGCGCTGCCACGACGCCGCTGTCAGCCGGTTAGTATACTGGAGAAAAGATGAAAACAAAAAAAAAAAAAAAAAAAAAAAGGGGGGGGAGAAAAGCATACTGCGACCGCGTGGCCAGATTACCGCGGAACACGACGTCGTCGTCTTGGCCCTGACCGTTCTGGAACACCGCCAGCAGGCCCGCGAGGTCGATCTTGTGCGACGTCTTGAGCACGATCTCGTCCTCGGTGTTTCCGGCGAGCTGGCGGTAGGCACGCGCACCCGCCGCGTCCAGCTCGACGCCCAGGATCACCTGCTGCCGGTGCTTGGCGATGTTGAGCATGGGGCGGTACGACAGGAACACGTCTTCAGTGCCGTGCACCCAGAAGCTGTGGTAGTCGGGCCCGTCCTCGTTACGTTTCTGGCAAACCTGTTTTGGCAGGGTTTTTGTCAGGAAACTCGGCCAGGAGCCACAGGGCGGTTAGGTGGGTGGGTGAGAACTCGCCTTGACTTCTTCCGCTACGACCGCCTTTAGCGTGTCGCCGAGCATGTTGATGAAGCCGCCCCTAGTAGAAAAGGAGGCCAGCGGGCTCATGACGACGTTGCGAAACACCAGCAGGCTCTCGCGCGTGTCGTGCTCGAGCCCGAGGCGGGCCTTGAAGTTCTCGAGGCAGCCGCCGCCGTAGACTTGGGGCTCTAGCTCGGCCGACGTCAAGTATAGCGGGATGGCCGTCGTCTTGTCGTCGGGCGAGTCGACCGACAGCCGCTGGATGACGCGGCTCATCAGGTAGTTGGCCTCGTCGACGTCCGTGTTGAGCCGCCCGTCCGGGTACCGCCAGTTGAGCGCGAAGAGGTTGATGTTGAGGTCCGACCCGAGAGCCCGCAGCAGCGCCATGGTCTTGTCGCCCGGCTTTCTGCCGCGGTCGCCGCTGACGATCTGCGCGTTCGTCTTGCCCAGGATTTCGTCGCGGATCCGCTGCTTCTCCTCTTCGACCGCCTCCGCCCGCCCCGTCGCCTCGGACGGCAGCATGTTGAACGGCACGCAGACAAAGTCGTCTGACGGCAACGAGAGCGCCGCCCAGAGCGCCGAGAACTAATTATGCAACGTCAGTGCTCTTTCCTCTCGGTAGGGCGGAAAAGGGGGGTGGCGACAGACGCGGGACGAAGTAAAGCACGCTTCGCTCAGCAGCGCGCCGTATCCTTTCTGGTTCAGGCCGATGCACTGGTGCGAGAGCCAGGTTGAGATGGCCGCCGCCCCGGGTTTGCTATCGCGAGGTTCAGCCCCCTTTCCCCTCTCGCCCTCGTGATTTGCTTGATATATGGCAGTCAGCAAACCTACCTCCCCTCGACTCCATATATCCCCATGTTTGCATCGCCCTCGGCGCCTCTCGACAGGTACGGCGCGGTCCAAGTGACGAGATTCTTGATCCTGCCGTCGCGGTAGGCCAGCGCGCCGGCGGGGTAGGGGACGTAGCCGGCCTTGTGGGGGTCGACGGTGATGGAATCGCAGTACCGCAGCGCGAAAAGGTCCTCCTGCGTCTCGACGCGCAGGCTCAAGTCCGGTACGAGCCCGTCGGTGCCGCCGTCGCCGAGATCGCGCCCCGGCATGGCCGCCCGCGGGTCGTCGTCGTCGTCGTCGTCGTCGCGAGGGAGCATGGTGGCAAAGTAGCCGCCCCACGCCGAGTCGGCGTGCACCATGAACGACAGCCCCAGCGCCTGGAACCGCTGGCGCAGAGCCACAATCTTGCGCAGCGGGTCGACGGCCCCTTCTTCCGTCGACCCGACCACGGCCACTACAGCAAGCACCGCTTGCTCCTCCTTGAGGCTCTTCTCCAGCTGCGCCTCCAGCTTGTCCACGTCGATCCGCCCGTTGACGTCGAGGTTGACATTAACCACACTGTCTGACCCGAGCCCCGTTAATGCTTGGGACAATTCTCAGTTAGTGTCGGGGCTCGTCTGCGAAAGGGGATAATGCCGCACCTGCTGCCTTGGGCCACGAGTAGTGCTTCGATCCCGAGACAAAATACCGCGTGTTCTTGGCGCCGATTTTGTAGTGCTGGTCGAGAAGGTCTTTCCCGACCGTCTGGATATTGTACCCGTCGAGGGCGTCCTGCAGCCAGGTCGGCGTGATGCCGTACTCGCTGTACAGCCGGGCCGGCATGTCGAGGATCGTCTTGAGCTTGAGGTTGAGCAGCTCCCACGCCGACAGCTCCCGGAACGGCTTCAGCCGTCCCTGGCACGTCCGCACGCTGAACGCGTCTGGCACGAAGCGGAGCGGGCCGTCGGCATCGTCCATCGCCTTGCGGAGGGACAGCGGGTAGTACTTGAGGTTGCGGGCTGCGCCGAAGCCGTGCTTAGCTGCGAAGACAAGCAACACGGCGGGAGGTCGGCTGTAGGGGACTCACCAACCCACATGGACTCGAGGTTCGCAACCGTCCCGTCGCAAGTGATGTGGGCCCACGGGGTGGGATCGTTGGCGTTGGCGGGCTTGGTCTTGAACCCGAACAGTTCGCACAGCTGCTCGCCGACTTCCATCTCGGCGACGCTGGTGATGGGGCTCGCCTCGAGGGCCACGTTGTTGGGGTTGTAGATCATGGTCATGAAGTAGCCCAGCAGCGCGGGCATGGAGAGATCGGTGCACATGTGGGCCTGGTATCTGGGGGACCAGAACGGCACCGAGTGCTGCCCGAGCATGCGCGCCGTCTCGCGCACCGCCTTGGACACCTTGGCCGTGGCGCGCTTGAACTCGGCCGAGGACCGAACATTGCTGGGGATGAACTCGTAGCCCTCCGCCTGTGTTTGGGAGAGAGAGGGCTGGTTAGCCAAGTCAAAGGCGGAAATGACGGGAGTTGACACTTGCCGCGTCCTGGCCAAAGTACTGCTGCCTCGACAACTCGAGCTCGTCGAGGAGGGCAGTAATGTTGCTGCGGAATTCGTCTAGGTTCTCTGCTCGGGGCCCGATAAAGTAGGAACTGATCGCCTGGTGAGTGACGTCCCCGACCGCGTGAGGCACGGCGGTGGAGGTTGGGTGAGGGACCGCATGGGGGAGTGCATGTGGCACATGGGGTGCATGGGGAGGCATGATGACAATCCGCTTGCTATAATTCGGACCATGGGGGTTTGGATCGTAACTTTGTTTGGATGGATGAACCCAGGTTGGAGATGGTCCATCTATTTATATGCAAGATCTAGGACTACCTAGACATCTAGACTGGTTTCGTTCCCCGGACTCGGGAGTGTGTGTGCATCGGATCAATATTCGTGACATATATATGACTGTGGATGGCTTGTTTTCGCCGAGTCGGATGTGACGTGTAACGTAATCTCATCTCAAGGTACACTGCACTGCAGTACTGCCCGCGCTAGATAACTAGACTTCGTCGTTGATTAACCATGTACGTAATATGCAAGGATGGGAACTGGGCACGACAAGTGCTTGGAGTCTCGTCTCGGGCGCCTACGAAAACTAGGGTTCGGATGGAACCTGGAAACCGAACAGCACTGTCGAGGCCGTCTCTGGTTGATACATGCATCGTCGATTTGCGCAGAAGCTCGTCGTTCTTTTCGTGGCACGGGTCAGGCCAGGCTGGCTGTGAACGCATGCATCATCTTGACAGTTGACACCCAACGTAGACTCTAGTAAAACTGGTAATTTCTTCTCAGCTGCCGACAATCCGAGAATCCGTTATGATGTATACTAAACTACCGGTGGTTCTTATATATTTGACTAAATAAGCTCGACCTCGCCGTGTTCTTCACCCCGAAAATAAGACCGAAGGAGCCCTTCTCGTGCATTACTATCCCAGTACTCCGACATTTCCCAATCTTTGTAGTTGAAATCCAGCGTCAGCACCCCGGCCCTGACAAACCGGTCCTTGTTGTTGGGGCTTCGCGAGACTGCCTGCTCAATGTGCATGAGCCTCCACTGCGAACCACGAATATCCGGGGCACCATCGGTGTCAAATCGGCTCAAGAGAAGCCACCTCCCGGTAAGCCGCGCCTGGATTTCGCCTGGCGTTTCGTCTGGAAAATAGTTAGCCACTAGGATAGGGAAGCCTCCATCGCTCTTTCCTTCGCCACTTGTTTTCATATCTGGCTTGTTTATATCCACCATGATGCGTCCTTGCAGTATGAGAGAGGCTGGTAAGTTCGGGCGGGAGACGGCGCATTTTATCACTTGAGGATAAAGCACCGTGGTGGCTCCTGTATCTGGGGGAAAGTCAATAGGGTGGCAGCAAGATGCTCAGGACCATGAAGGCAGCGTGCTAGGAGGAGGCGGGTCTCGTAAAGGGGCCGCTGACCTCCCCCTAGACATTTTTGGATCCTGCACCTGCACTGTCCAGCCCAAGTCCAGCGCGAGACTGGATACCTAATGCCCCATCACATATGTCTCTCTTAGGCGTCTTTAGGTCCATTCCCAAAATCTCGCAAAATTGCGATGCTAGTCCCTGCAGCGACGGTAGGCGATCTGTCTCCTTGGTCAGACCCAAAGAGGAGTGCCGGCTCACCACCCGACGCCACCAATTCATCAGGTCCCGCATCCTTGTCTTCCCTTACAGCCCTGCTGAAAGCAATTTTGACAGGAAGGGGGTTGTATGCATCGTTAGGGTCGTCGCGGTGCTTACCCTCCCAAAATCCGGCAAGGTCGCGGCCTAACTTGGCGAAGTACTCAAGTCCTCCTGACCGATCTGCTGCTATCACGGCGGGGTATGCCAGTACGCCACATTCACAGTCCCGCGACTCCATGCATTCCCAGATGAGTTCGTGTGGGCCAAAGATAAGGAACCGTCTGGATAGGAGCCTCTCCTGGAGGACCCAGCCACGGGTCAGCAGATCCAGGGGCGTGTCGGCTTCTGCACTCCGGGGCACGGCTGGGCTGGCGGCGATGACAGGTGAGTCGGTTGAGATACCGAAGTGGGGAAGAGGCTTCCGTATATAGAGTCGTGGGTTGGAGTGTTGAGGATGAGTCACGTTAAGCCCCTGGTACTCTCGCCTGGCTCCTGCAAAGAGGCCGACGTCCCCGGCAGCGGCGGCAATGGTCAAGATTGCGTTCCGGTAGTAGGACCCCATCCGCGCTGCTTCTCTAAGCCAATCATCAGGGCTATCCTGTACGATGCAGAGACTGTCGATCCATATGTATCGGATAGGCATCGGGCGGCTAAAAGGACGCCAGGAAGTATTGCTGTTGCTCATAGCCACTGAGAACTTTCTAGCGAGCGAAATAGCGTCTTGGAATGTCGGCGTCAGTGACTCGAGTGGTATGCGATGGGTCAAAGCCGCCAGATTGCTCCTCAGACAGCGTGGCATCTCCCTGGCATCTAACCATCTATGGCTCAAGATGAAGTAATGTCCGCTCTTCTCGTTACCGGTGTCTACCAGACGTAAGCTGTGTGGGCCGGTAATATCAATGATTCTCGACGGCAAAAGAGGCATTGGTGCACTGCGGAAGCCGCCTCCACAGGCGCCGTGCCGAGAGGCACACGCCTCAAACCAGGCGACAGCCCTGTCAAAGGCGCGGGAAGAGCCTGTATCTCCCGAGATTCGAGGTGATGGGGGCGCGCGCTCCAAGTACGGTGGCAGTGATCGGGGCGCTTTGGGGCTGAGGAAAGCAGCGGCCCAAGAGATGTAGGAGGCTGTTGATGTTTCAGGGCACTGTTCTCTGAGCAGCTCGGCTTCCATTCGCAGAACGTCGGTGCTTTCGAGCCGCAGTTGGAACCAAGTACGGGATGTCGACGCTTCGATGGAAAGTTGTATGTCATTCAAATTGTCGGTCGCCTCCCGCCAGGGGGAGCCGCGGAGAGTGAGACTATCACCTGCCACGGCAAGACAAAAGTTGACAGTGAAGTTCACAACCCAACAGCCATGGCACTGCTCCCCGACAGCTTCTGCGAAGATTGCCACGGCGCCAGGCGGCAGCTGACACGGTTGGTTCGTGGATGATTGACAATAATGCTGCCGGCAGATATCGCACTCCTCAGCAGCAGCTCTCGCCGAGCCGCTGTCGCTTGGAGTTGGCCGCCAGATCCAGGTGCCAAAGCCCAGCCCCGCCGAGACTGCATAGCCCACCGCTTGCCGGACGGAGCTCAGCGACATACCTAATTATTTGTTATGCTCTGCGACGGCAGTAACGTGATTAGGAGAAATGAATTGCGGCAGTTATAGACTGTATTACTCATAAAAGAGTAAGCCGAAGTGTAGACTAGACCAAGCGCTGCAGTCTCGTTGTAGAGGATAGCCGACGTTGAGAGTTTTGAACATGGAGCGTCGTGTGATTCGTACTGTACTTTGGGGTGGAAGGGCCCCCTCAAAAGCCCCGAACAGTCAGACAATTCTCTGTGCCAAGACTGTGCTCTGTCCAGCTGGAGCGGCCCCGAGGACGAAAGGCTCTGTACCACCCAACTGGATACCTACCTAGTTTCAACGGACGCATCAGACGCATTGAGGTTTGGATCTCGATTGTCTAGGTAATTGGCTTAGGCAGTCCAAGTACCCTTGGAGGCTTGGAGCTGCTAATTATGGCATGTGCTGTTTTGGCTCGATTTGCATCTTTCGAGCGCGTTCCGTATGTCGTTTGACTCTGGTGGTAACGTCTCTATACCGGTAGCTCTGGGAGAGCTGAGACTGCTGGACAGCTTCACGAAGGAGAGCTTCCGCCTCCACTCCATGACACAGAGTAAGCAGTGCCAGCAGCCAACATCTTGACAGCCGTGTGCAATGTTTCGTTTTGCCATTAGGCCTACTGACACGTCTCGCTAGTAACCTGTCTGCGCATGACGGCCGAGCCATTCACGTCCCGCGACGGGCTGCACATTCCCAAGTTCTGCCAGATTGCATTCCCGCGGTACAACTATGGGCTTGACGCCGGCGTGCACGCCGATCCAGACAAGTTCGACTACAAGCGCCACCTCGCGTAGGACGCCCTGAAGCTCATACTGCTGCACCTGGTCAGGCGCTACGAGGTCAAGTACGGCCTCGAGAAGGGTTTACCGGGGGGGGGGGGGGGGTTCAACATGTTATTGTTGTCCACGTCCTTGAATCTTGCCAAGGCATCTCCTCGTCTTTCTGCGACAAAGGGGAAACCTGACGGGTCACTCTGGACGGACGACCATTACGGACGTGGCTAGGTACGGAGGGAACAAAGCGGGTTGCATCAAGGAATGATTTCAATATTTTCTCGTGATGTGCAATCTGATGGCCGACTGCTAGGTAATGTTTTACGCACACGATGTCGAACAAGGCCACCCTGGCTAAACGAGCGGTGTTTCCCTCCCTTCAAACCCAAGTAAAGAACCGTCCCCGTCTTGTTATGCTCGCGCTGCTCACATGGGCATGGGGTTGCCAGGCAGCTTGTCGAGCCCTGAGAGAAACAGTGTCAGCATCGCCATCTCTCGAATCGCGGACCAAGAAGAACTTACAGCCGTCAATGGGCTCGACGATGGTGCTCTTGACGGAGCACTTGTTGGCCTGGTCGACGCTCTGGGTCTTGATGCCGTTGCTGAGCAGGGGCGTCGAGTCCATGGCGCGCTGCAGGGCGTCGCCCTTCCAGCCGAACAGGTAGTCGGCGTGGGTGCCGAGGCCCTTGCTGTCGTCGTACGACCACACAAACGGCTGCGAGCCGTCGGCGGGCCACAGCGACTTGTCGTTGAAGCCCGTCGTGTTCCACATGGTCTCGAAGGCCACCTGCGGCATGCGCACCGGGTGCGACGACGGGCACGCCCCGGCCGTCACGAACCCGCCCTTGCCCGTGTTGTACATGTGGTCCTGGTGGTTCGGCGAGTCGAGGTTCTTGCCGTCCCAGCACGCCGGGAAGTGGTGGATCGCCATGACGCCCGCCGGGCACGGCTTGGTCGGGAACTCGGCCGTCTCCGGCGCCCGCGTCATCACGTCCTGCAGACATGTGTAGCGCAGCCCGGGGTTGTTGCCCTTGGTGTTGGTCGGGCTGCCGACCGTCATGCGGAAGCCCTGCGCTGTGTCAGTAACAAGGCCATGCACGGCTCAGGGACAGAAAGACAAACCGGCTTGAAGGCGGTGATCTTGGCCTTGCCGTTGGTGCTAAAGTCGTTCTGCAGGTAGTAGACGGTCATGCCGCCGGTGAGGCTGCCGAGCAGGGCGTTGGGGTACTGGGGCACGCGCTTGTAGGAGCCGTTGCGGGCCTTGAAGTACATGACGGCGGTCCAGTAGTTGGAGAAGTCCTCGGAGAAGCTGCACGTCGTGCACGTGGCCTTCTCGGCGATGTCGATCTTGGGGTCCATGGTGGCGTTGAAGGCGTTGCCGCCGACGATCTGGTGCACGTGCGACGACGGCAGCCGGCCCGGCTCGACGATGGGGTCGAGCCGCTGCACGCTCAGCGTCGCGCATCCGAACCGCAGGTACGCCTGCGACGGCGCCGCGAGCGCCACGAGCGGGAGCCACTTCATGTTGGAGAGAGTCGAGGCTTTCTGGTGTTTATTTCCCCGGGAAGGTCAGATGCTTGGGACGGACGGACAGGCTTGACCAAGAAGGAACAGAGCAGAAGACGAACTTCACGGATACCGGCAAGCCTCTGCGTATATATACACATGGATGGTCAACAATGCCCGCCGGCTACCGACGCTCTCGCTCCTCCCCTGGTGTCACCGTGTCTTGCTATGGCCACATGGATTCGCGTATGCCGTGGGGACAGCCAGGGGGGCCGCATTCATCCACCCGAGCAGGCCAGCCCGCAAAGTGGTCCGTAATTAAGTCGACGACAGCGCTTCCCCGCGATTCCCAACTACCGACCAAAACCTGGGTCGGATCTCGGAACCGGCCCCTTGCTCGCGCGTCTACACTAGAAGCTCTTGGAAAAGCCTAGCGCCGCGGCACCCCGGTCAAATGTCAGATGCACATGTGTGCGATACTGGCGGCAGCTGCGTCGAGGCCATGTCCCTGTCATGCTACCGCGTGTTGCTGCTGTGGTAGTGTTGCCCCTGTGACAGGCAACGTTGACCAGCACGGCATGCAAGGCTGGCTTGAATTCTGTTCACGTCGAGATGCTGATGGCATCTGTGAGAGATTCTTTACTCGTACCAAGTCAGCCAAGTCATGTTAACGCCAGCTTCCAGTTTCCAGACCTGTGACCAGCCAACACAGCACCACCCCATGACCCAGACATCCACACACAAGCCCAGCCCAGCCCAGCCCAGTCCAGCTGTAATCTCGGCAAGCGGATGGCTTCCGTCGGAGCTTTTTTGCCACTCGACGCCAAGAGGGCGTCGGCTGGGCGGCAATCTACCGAGTACCGACTGTGGATATTAGGCGGGCGCGGCAGATGGATAATTGGACCGATCCTGCCGGGCCAATCTAGCACCCAACCCTAACTCGACGTACAGAGGCCGAAGCAGGGCAGAGACGCCCGCCAAGGGTTTTGGTCTTATTGTCTTGTTTGGTGGTTCTAAATATACTGCGTGCTCCGATTGGGCGTGCCCTGTCTTGTCTATACTGTGTATATCCTGCTTGAGAGCTGGAGCCGAGTGTCGTCAAGACAGTGGTGAATGAGTGACCAACTACCAACTAAAGCGCTTGGGTAATGTTGGATAGGCGTGCAGAGTTGATTAATCATATCAGATAAAAGAATGGTCATTCTGTTGTCACAGTGTTGGGAAAGCTCAAAGGAGTAAGTATGCGAGCTGTCTCGGCACGTAAGATATAATTCACCAGGTCCGGTATTCACAACCAACGGCAAACATTATTTCGCGGCTCTTATTCTAAACTTGAGTAGTGTGTCATTATACGGACAAAGCAAACCAGAGATTCAGCTCGCCTCACCCTCCCACAACCCGCCCCTTTTATTTCCCTATGTAACTACCTCCCCCCCGCCTTGCAATCGCGCACGATAAACTCAGCCGCGCGCTCGGCAATGCCGTAGACGGCCGTCTGGGGATGCGCGGACAGCAGCACGGGCATGACGCTGGCATCGACAACGCGCAGGTTGGCCGTGCCATACACGGTCAGCTCAGGGCTGACCACGCCGCCGAGCGCGCGCGGCAGCATGGCACAGGTGCCGACGGGGTGGAAGATGCTGCCCGCCGTGTCGCGGACGTAGGATCGCCACTCATCTTCGGACGCGCCAGCGTCGAGCGCCGGCTCGTACTCGGCGGCCCACAGGTCGCGCAGCGGCGGCGTGTTGGCGACGTGCCGCACGAAGTGCATGATGGCCACGGTGGCGGCCACGTCGTACGCGCTGCCGAGGTGGTTGGGGTCGATGGCCGGCGGCGAGTCGATGTTGGTGGACGTGACGTGCACGCGCCCGCGGCTCAGCGGCTGCATCAGCCCGCCCATGATGGTCACGAACTGCTGGCCATACAGCGGGTTGTCGGGCAGCGGGTAGCGCTTGATGCCGACGTTGGCGTTGGCGTAGATCAGCTCGACCTGCGGCACGGCGGCGTTGGCGAGAAAGGCCAACTTGGCTGCCGTCACGGTGGCGGCCGAGGGGTCCGAGGCTAGGCTTGGTGCTGCTGGCTGGGTGGCGAGAGCCGTCAGGGCCGCGGCAGCGGTCTCGCCAACAGTTTGCTCCCAGTTTGTGAAGGCGAACGAGGACAGGCTGTAGTCGAACATGGAGAGCTGGCCGGCGCGGAAGAGCGCCATCTGCTCACCCGCGGCGGCCTGGTCGAAGCGCAGCCGGTCGTTGGACGTGTAGCCGTCCTTGAGCTGGTACGTGGCTTGCACCCGGACGTGGTCTTGGAGGTTTTCGCCTACGCCTGGCAGATCGACGACCTGGGCGATGCCGGCCGCATCCAGCACGGCCTTTTGGCCGATGCCCGACAGCTCGAGCAGGCCGGGGCTCTGGATGGAGCCGGCTGACAGAATGACTTCGTTGCGCGCGTGGATGACGGTGCCGTCCTGGAGAGTTACGCCCGTGGCGGTGCGGTTGGGGGATGCAGGCGACGCGTCGAGGTTGATCTTGGCCACGCGCGTGTCCGTCATGATCTGCAGGTTGGGGCCGGCCGCGGGCAGGTATCCGTTGGCAGCGTAGGTCCGGGTGTAGGTCTTGGGATCGATCGTGTTCGGCTGGAACATGGCCCCGAGCGGGTTCCCGCCCAGCGACTCGAGGTTGAGAGGGACCCCCAGGCTGTTGAGCGTTGGGATCCACAACTTTGCGTGCTCGGGTACGTAGGGGTTGATGATGGTCTTGACGGGCCCGGCGGTGCCGACTCCTGCGGTGCCGCCGTAGTCGGGCGACGGAGTAAATGCCTCGACCTTGGTCATAGCGGCCACCATCGACTCCCAGTTCCAGCCGGGGTTGCCCAGCTTCTCCCACGCGTCGTATTCGGGGGCACTGGCCCGGTCCCAGACCATGATGTTGAGGCCCGAGCTACCGCCGAGCATCTTGCCTCTGTTGACTTGCGTGACGCGGTTGTTCAGACCCGCCTGCGGAACAGACGCGAAGTTCCAGTCGAGGCTGGTTGCAAAGGCCCTGCCAAATAGGCCAGGGATGTTGACATTAGGGTCGTCGAGAGCCGAAGCACCGGCCTCGATCAGCAAGATGGCCTTATCTGGGAGGGTCTGGCTCAGTCGCGTGGCCACGGCGGCGCCAGCTGTGCCGCCGCCGACGACAATCTGGAGTTGGTCAGCATGACTAGTCTAGACTCGGACATAATATAGCCATGACGCACGTAGTCGTAGGCCGCTTGGGCCTTGTTATCATATACTGGGGCCATGTCGATTATTAGGTTGGTAGGTAATTAATTAGCTGAAGCAAAACAACTTGAAATGACAGTTGAAATAAGGTAGACGTCAACGAGAGGAAAAAGAGGGTTCCAGCTAGCCAGGGACGGCTGGCTTTTAACCACGGCCCCCATGTCCTTGTCGTGAATCCTTCGAGATGCTACTGATATCCCAAACACTAGAGCTAGTCGAGTTAGTTTGGGATGGATGCAATATGCATCCCGGCCCGGACGCACCATTAAGGAATCATCACTCTACAGAGTAAGCGTAGGCGGGAAAGATGCCGCCTTTGATTCGCCATCAAGCGCGCGAGCAACTGCAAGGAACCGTCTCGGCAACTGACTGAAAAGTCCGAGGTGGGATTCAGCGGGCGAGGGCGGTGCCCCGGAGAAGCATGGGCTTCTAGTGCTGCAGCTACGGAAAACTTGAGCTGGACAGCGATTGGACCCTCGAGGGGAATGTCAGCCGTAATCCGGATTATTCGGCCGAGGGACCACGACCCCAGACCGCCAGTCAGCCCTAACGTATACTCACCGCCACTTACCGGGCCTCCTTCGGACCAGACCCACTTAAGACCCAGGCGCCGCGGCCTGTCTGCCGGAGATCCAATAGTTATGGAGACTACCTGCTCCCGGGGTTTCGACAGCACGGCGAACTCGAGCAATGTTTGATCGAACATACCAAAAAGAAAAGAAAAAGGGAAAAGAAAGGGGGGGAAAAACCGACAATGGAACGTGATCACAGGCTCACAGCCCAGTAGAGATCAAAGCTGGAAAAGGTTTGACGGAGAATGAATGGCTTCTAGATTTGAGAAATGGTTCGCTATCGAGCATTAGGGGGTTTGGGGTGCTCTGTTCTAACGTGGAAAAAAACAGAACACACCCAAGATAGAAAATCAACAGAAATCTCATCCACTCCCAATCAACACTTAAAATCCCCATGTCCGTGCCCCAGCCCAGCATCCAACTTCCCCCTCTCCCTCTCCACACACGCATCAAGAAACATCCCCGGCAGCGCCGCCAGCTCGGGCCGCTTGACGTCGAGCACCCTCGCCGCGGCGCTCCGGTACTCTCCACAGAAAACATCCCACAACACACTATCATCGGATCGCTCAGCCAGCGGCAGCGGGAATTACGGATCATTCTCAAAGAACGTCACGACCAACTGCGCGACCGCGACGGCCTCGTCCCAGGCCGTGCACAGGTTGAAGTCGAGGACCCAGATCCTCGCCGCTGTTCTACTCTGATCATCACCGCCGAGCACAAACTCCACATCATACCCATCCACATTGGCGCCCCGGTGCATCACGGCCAGCGCCGCGCCGACGGCCACCCCCATCTCACACACTATCAAATCACGAGAGCTGTAATCATACCGGGCGGACTCACAGCCGCTGTCGTCTCCCCCGGTTACGGGCACCTCCATGATATCAATCCACCAAGACTCCGATGGCAGGACTTCGAGAACACGATGGAGAGATGCACAAGTGTGCTAGGCACAGGCCTAGCCTAGTCCTAGACCACCATATCGCCCCACACGACCAGCCTTTCCATCCTCGGTAGATTTTCCCGCCCGCAGCAGATAGCTTTAGCTTCGCCAAGCAATCCACTACGGTTTCCCTGCATATGTGCATGACGAGGACCGCCCGCGCAAGATCCATAGAGGCGGGGGGGGGCCAGAGCCAAACCGAGGAGGATCACCTGCGTGTGCCCAGGGCCCAGGGTGCAGAACGACGGCCAGCAAGAAGCGGGGAAAAGGATTTAGGTTTGCCGAGCAAGATTCGATCGCCGTCGTAATTACTTAGGTAGTCGGTCGCTAAAAAGAACAGAGCCTCATCTTAACAGGTAAAACGGTACTACAGAAAAACAGAGGTTGGGTGTAAAGGAAGGGTAGATTGTAATGTTCGTCAAAGGCGCTGCGGTGCGACTGATTGTTGGAAAAAGAAGGTAACCCACTCCAGAAAGCATTCCAACGCTTACATCTCAGCCAAATCCTATTGTATCTAAAATCGGGCTTCAGATCCAGAATTTCCGTGGAGTTATACACACAATGATACCTGTTGCATCAACTTTGGAGGCAGCTGAAAGATTGGGTCCACTTTTCTGTGCCCATTAGCCAATCCAGAAAAGCGATAAGGTGTCTTATCAATTTCACATAAGTTATATTTTCAGAGTTTCGGAGCAATATTGTCCTGTGGACAGGATTATTCAGCTGAACGGAGCCACCGTAGAGAGGCTGTCTCTTCTACTTTACCGTGACCCGTGTTGAAATGGACTCCAGGGACTGGTCGATCGGATAATACTCGGATTCCTTAAGCCGCGGAATACCGAGCGCAGCGAGCAGCCCGCCGCAGGGGCCCCCGGAGGGCTGCCGGAGGCACCGTTCAGCGACCCCTTCCTGACTTGCCAGGTAGCTTATTTTGACTTTCTAATACACGTCAAGCGGAGGGGAGATCCCATTTCTAAGCTGGGTATAAACTAGAGCATGATTCAAGCAGTGTTGGAATGACAAGGTCATTCAGTTCATAGTCACTAGTAACTACTGAACGAAAGGTAGGGGTGGTTGTGGTGGTTGTATTCTGCCCTTCTCTATGTAAAAGGATCACGAACTACGGGGACAGGATTCGAGCGCGTTTGGCGATGCTTCGCGGTCACGTGTTTTGGCACGTGTAGCTCTTGCGTGCGGGGTCACGTGAAGGGCGTGTGTGCCATGATGGTTCCCCACTTGTTTTCTCTGTTGACCAATCACAGCCCTGCAGCCGCATGAGCCTGATTGATCGGTAATTCCTACAAGCACTGTCAAATGGCTGTTGCTCACTCTTTATTCGATCATACCGTCCGTTTACTTCATCACGGCTCAATATGTTGAAATATGGCCGTTTTCCTGATGTCTCTCTTTGTGAAAAACTGATCCTCATTAGTTCGTACTTGACAGCCTGTTAATAACATACTAAAGTCATTTCAAAAATGGCTAGAGACATAAAACTCACGCCAAGATGTTGTCAGTCCCACGCTACCCCTGAAACCAGGCCTCCATTTCATCCCTCCTCTTGGCGGTGCAGCATATAATCTCAATCCTACCAACCGCATTAATCCCCTATCAGTCACCCGTGGTCCAAAACCTAAACCCAACCTCTCCGTGGCATAAACACAGCCGGGACTCTCATGTCCCTATCCCTATCCAACATCCCGCCAAAATACTTACCAGGATCACGCTTAGCAGCATCTACAATCCCATTCATCTCCTCAACAAGCTCGTTAGCATCACACCTCCCCTCCGCCTCAATCACCAAAAGCCGCTTCTCAATAAGGTCCACCAACCTCCCTAGCGGTCCGGCCTCCGTTGCCGTCGCCCCACCACAATTCCGCTCATCCTCCCTCACCGCACCCATCGCTTCCTTCACTTTTGGACACAATACCGCTAATGCCGGCTCAGGCACACCACCACCCTTCCCATTGTCATTATGTATCGCGTAAAAATGCCCCTGCCCCCTCTGCTCCCCAAACCCATCCAACCCCTCAAGATCATGAAAAAGCCAAATGACGAACTCGAGGAAGATACATCCCAGCGACCACATGTCATACTTTCGTGACCAGGGCTTGCCTGCGGTGGTGTCATTCTTATCGACAGGCTCCCCGCGGTTGTTGCGGCGGACTATATGGAGGGCTTCCGGGGGTTCGTAGGCGGGGGTGGTGGCTTTTGTTCCGGTTAGTTGGTCGCGCTCGAAGGTGGGGTTGTCGTGGATTCGGGAGATGCCTAGGTCGGCTATGACGAGGTGCCCGAGGGGGGGGTTGGGGGGTTTGTTGGTGGTGATGCCGGAGGAGCCTCCTGTGAAGTGAAAGATGTTGCGTGGTTTGAGGTCGCCGTGGCGGCAGTGGGTTTTGCCGGGGAATCCTTGGTGGAGGTGCTGTATGGCGGTTGCGATGCCGAGCATCTGCTCGAGCGACCATACGACGAGCTCGGGGGTTCGTGGAGACTTGGTCTTCGTTTCCCAGAAGTTGCGGAGGTCGCCGCCGTCGGCCCAGGGGAAGATGATGTAGTATTCACTACCGTCTGCGCCTCGAACCTCGTATGTGGCCATGTGTTTGATGAGATGGGGGTTGTCAAGGGCGCGTGTCTTCACCAAGATGTCGTGCTCGTGTTTAAAATCGCATTTCCGTATCAATTTCTTGATCGCAACGTCGAGAAAGGGCTGCTTGGCGTACGGGGAGTTGCTGCTAGTGACAACGACGCTGTTGTAGTTGTGATGTGCAGGGTGCAGCGCGCTTTTAACCACGTAGCTGTCGGTTCCTGGGGAGATAACATCCCAGCCCCGAATCGGCAGCGGTTGCTTCGGCCCGAGCTCCAGATGCTGAATGTCGCCTCCAAACATAGGGGCTAGGGCCTGCCATTGCGCGGAACGGAAGTGGTTGAAAAACTGCCGCTTCTTCAGGCTCGCAAAGGCTTTGAAAGCTTTTGGTCCGTCTGGTCCGTCTGGTCCGGTCCCCACCACAGTTGTGCCGTCGTGTGGAGATAGTGGAAGATACTGATCTTTCATCTGCTCCCGTACTATTAAATCGTAGGTGACGCTCTCACAGCCACTGATAATGAGAATGGCAAAGGTCTTTTTTGCTTGCTGCACAATGGCCTTGGCGTCTTCTTCTGGGCAGCTAGAACTCAGCAAGCTGCCTACACAGTCCAGCACCGAGCGGACCGTAATCAGCTGATCTATAGCATCGGCCGGGATGTACTCGGAATGGAGCCCCCAGTAGCTGGGCTTTTCCAGGCTCTCATCGAGCTTTGTCAACAAGGTGTTAATGTTGTCTGTTTCTGAAGTGGTCGGCGTTTCCTGCCCCATCTTCTCTGTGTGCGCCGTCAATGAGGAGGAAGAGGTGGGTGCAGAGGGCAAAAAAAGCCCCGACACGGTCGGCTGCGGCCTGGAGGGTGTCTGCCGCCGTTTTCAATCTCTTCAATCTCTCTCTTCCTTCTTCCTGCGGTTCAGCTGCTTGGCCCCGTGACAGACGGGAGGGAGGAGCGACGTAATCGTAGTAAGGCCAGTGTGCGCAAGGTGTGGCCCGCAATGGGTGTCTTGGAAATAATTCAAGTAATTGAAGGTTGGTGCATCGCTGCGGAGGAGGAGGGGGGAGGGGGAGACGCAATCTAATGCTCGCTCCGCAAGCTTCATGGCCGCCCGATCGCGGCATCGCCGTATTGGTGGTGGGTGGCCAGTAGGACACTGGCATCGAGAGCCTCCCCCGAGAAATCGCTCAAGTTGTCAGAATTGCGTGCCGATTCCTGGATGTCGCCCTCCCACTCCCGGGGTTCCCGATGCGGGAACACATAGAAGTCGGGCGACAGTCAGAGAAGAAGGAGGGGTCGAGCACAGACCTTTAGATAAGGGGCTGTTGCCTTGGGAAGTGGTGTGAACACCATGCTGGGGAAGCACGCAGCCTGGCAAAAGCGAGCTCGCCACCCCATTTCACGCGTCATGCCACTTTTTGAAGCAATCCTATTGCTCAACACCAAGCTTTTTGTGCGACGCAATGCGGTGCATTGATGCACGAACAAATATTGCCCCGACCAATTGAGTCGCCATATGAGCCCAATGGGACGCTGCAGACTCTGCTGGGCATGCCGATGGCTGTTCTGCCCATTGGAGGTCCGTCGAATCGTTTCGGAACAAAGGACGCCACAAAAGCTGCACATTTTCATCGGCACTTTCCCCCAGACACCGATCTCTCGACCTAGGCATTCCCCACGCCAGACACCGACCTCTCGACCTAGGTATCCCCCACGCATTATTACTAACATTTAAAATCTAGCGCTTTCTCCGATCCGCCCGGCTGCGCATTCGAGCCATGGGAAATTCCACATCCAAGCCGACACCTGGCATGGTCTCCGGGCCCGGACCCGGACCCGAACATCGCGGCCGCCCCGTGATTGACGGCGAGATCTTACTTGACAAGCTCAATAATGCCTTGATTCCTAAGATTCCTAATGAAGGGACTGACGCCATGTCCCCCATGTTCCTTCCGGATAGTGAGCTGATGAGGCTACTCTCGGAGCACGAGATAAGACTGGAGCTGAAGGACGACCAAAACCTGTGGTGAGCGATGGTATAGATAAGATGCGGATGGTTGATTTCGTTCATGACATGGAGAATGTTGGCTTCCGAGTTAGAGTCCTTGATCCCAATTTCCTCGCTCTCGGCTTTCGAAAGGGTTCTTAACTCCTTCAAGGCGAGCAGAAGATGCATCTTGTCATGGTCCCCGATGGTGATCATCTCGGTTGACAATGGCGGCATGCTTCTGCTCTTATTATGGAGCACAAAATAGTTCTTGTCGAGCATGAGGCGGTCATTGTTGAGCACGAGGTATTCCTTGTGGAGTACCGTTTGCTACACGATGCTGAAACCGCCCTCGTCGATTGCCTCCTTCCGCATGAATGGGATGCGCCTGCGGTGGTCGATTTCGCCGTAGTTGAACGTCCCGAGATCGAAAACTAAAGCGATATATATCCACTGGGATTCTTCGAAAGACCCCACCCTGCCCTTGAGAGACCTGAGCGGCTGTTGAGTCCATTCGCCTCGGGACAAAATTCCCCTTACCTGGCCCCCTCCATCAGTACCCTGTATTTCAATCCTACCAACCAAGAGTTCGGCGGAAATTAGACGGTGCTGGGTAGGAACTTGCCTTTTTCCCTGTCACTAATTGAAGGTGGTATTTGGTGTATGAGGTTTACCCTGACCTACGTTTGACTTGTTCTCTTGCCTGCCCCGGTAAAATCGACGAGATCTCATGGCTTTTCACAGTTCTAATGTGGTAATCTTGATGATTATGTTTAGTATGTAGGTCAACTTAGTTTCTTCGGGCAGATAACACCATGTCCCGGGCATCACTGCCCAGTTTCCCTGCCTTGATGACTTCTTGAATTAGCCGTACTAGTAAGCAGCACCTTCGAAGTAGACAGAATTGCTAACCGTGAGGGAACACTGGTTCCGCGGAGAGAGTGTAGATGGCAAATCTTGTTAACCTATATTCCGGTGTATATAATTTCGTTCATTCTAACTAATATTTACCATCCTATAAGCTCGTGAGTTCAGTCCGGGTCTCAAGGCCTTCTCCTTTTCTATTACTTTAGTGCGACTAATACATGCGGTTCGCCACTCTTCTTCAATAAGACGGTGAGTGCGGTACCCCTTGCCCCTCCCTCAACCGCCCCGCTTCTTCCGTTGCATAGGTATCGTTTCGTGGATTCATGCTAATTGAAGTAGAAGGTATTTCGCTCCTATATTATGGATTCCGACCCCTCTTCTCGTTGTTGGCATGTTTCCGACCCGCTACTCACTCTATACCTAGTTCGCCGAAAACTGGGAGTACATACCAGACATCGAGATCTCAACCAGCATCTTCCGCTATCTCGCCGAACACGCAGACC
The DNA here is from genome assembly GCA_033439765.1 of Lasiosphaeria ovina. Taxonomy (NCBI): domain Eukaryota; kingdom Fungi; phylum Ascomycota; class Sordariomycetes; order Sordariales; family Lasiosphaeriaceae; genus Lasiosphaeria; species Lasiosphaeria ovina. Next base: position 3,617,411 of record JAULSN010000002.1, on the reverse strand, counting down.
AATATCCGCGTCCGTCGCCCACTCTGTCACAACTCTGCTCCCGTTGCGCCGGATTGAAGCTGCTATCCCCACACTCTCACTTCAATGACACACTGGCCGGGCTCGCGGAGAAGAAACCGAACTGCGACCTCTGCACACTGCTCTACTCGTGGTGTCTTCGGCGTTACGATGATGACCCAAACACTTCGACAGAACCGAAAGAATACATGGATAACCGAGTCATTGAGTTTTCAAGGGCCGGCTCCTACCTAGCGACAGGCAAGCAACATGAAGAGCGAGTTGCATCCCTAAACTGGGCACAAGATGGCACGTCCAACCCTCCCTCCACATCAACCCAACTTTCACCCACTAATACGGAGTTCATCTAGTCACCTACTCCCAAGGAGTCCAACGGGGATTCCCTACCCTCCCCAAACCCGGCGGCGCCCTGTACATGAAGATACTCTCCCTTTGGCTCTAGGCCTGCGACACAAAGCATACCTACCTCCCAAAACCGCCCCCAGAATTCCTCCCCACCCGACTCATAGACGTCAGCCCCGATTCAACCACCAACACAGTCCGTCTTCTCTACTCAACATCCTCCCTCCCCGTCTCCACCCGCTACCTAGCCCTCTCCCACAGATGGGGTCCCCCCTGCCCCGCAACCCCCTCCACCTTCGGCACCGTACCCTCCTCTGATCATCCCCCTTAGACCCAGAAGACAATCCGCACAACCCAACTTCGCGACACCATCTCCCTCTCAGGAACTCCCCTTCTCCACAGAGATATCGCCCTTGCCTCCCTCCCCGCAACCTTCCACGGCGCCATCCTCGTCACGCGCGGTCTCGGGGTGCGCTGCCTCTGGAGAGACTAGCTGTGCATCATCCAAAATAGTCCTGAAGATTGGACGCGCCGGTCGGCGCTTATGGAATCCGTGTTTAGCGGCCGTATTGTACGCTTGCAGCTGCGAGTGCTAGTGGGACTGCTAGTGGGACTGATGATAGGTTTTTGCGGACCCGTCCGGACAGGGGAAGGGATGTGGTTGTTGTGCGGAGGGAAGGGGATACCCCGGAGTTTTATGTCAGTGAGATGGTGGATGATTTTGAGGAGGATGTTGGGCAGAATGAGTTGCAGAGGAGGGGGTGGGTGTTGCAGGAGAGGGCGCTGTCGAGGAGGACCATTCATTTTGCGGGGAGGCAGACGTATTGGGAGTGTGGCGGGGGAGTGAGATGTGAGACGTTAACGAGGATGAATAAGTGAGTTTGGATATTGATTATGAGGGGGTTGTGGGGATTTTTGCTGACGTACAAAAATAGTGATAAGGCGGCCTTCCTTGGAGATGCGCACTTCCCTAGCTATGCCAATAGGTGGTCTAGGGGGAAGCGTATTAAGGTTATCCAGAGACTGTACGAGCAGTACTCGGCTATGGGGCTCACCTATGCACGGGACCGACCGGCGGCAATCCGAGGTCTCGAAGCCCGGCTCGTGAAGACCATCGGTGGCCCGGGCGGATTTGGCATCTTTCGACCACACATGTATAGGTACCTACTGTGGATGCGATCTTCAGCAAGCGGACCGGGTCTTGAACGCGTTACGGATTTCGTCCCTCCGTCGACCCCGCCGCCTTCGTGGTCTTGGATGGCGTATAGCGGTGGGATTAAGTACGTTGACGTCCCGGGGGTGGGCGTTGAGTGGGATGCGTCGCTTGTCTGGCCGTACTCCGAGTCGGACCCCATTCCGGCCCGTCTGGAAGCCCCCGTCCGGGATATGGTCGATATCGAGGGTATGGAATTAGAAGACGAGGAGGCCTGGATATCGATGGATGGTCCTCACGCAATAATTCCGAAGCCGACTAAGTGCGTGGTTGTGGGCACCCTGACAAGCGAGACGCCGTGCTGCTGGGTCTTGATCGTGGGACCTGTTGATATACCAACTCTGAGAGGTGCCGGGCTCTGCAATTTGAACGTGATTCTGAGGGTGAAGGCGAAGCTGAGGAGGAATGAGACGGGCAACTCGAAGGCGTGGCAGCGGCTTGGGGTGGGCATGGTCAAGAAAACGCAGGTTGTGTTTGAGTCGGCGGGGAGTGACCGGGAGCTGAACTGGATCGTGTGATACGATGACCTGGTGGAGAGGGAAAAGTGACAGTAAAGAAATAATATCTGATTTTGTGCTAAATGTCTAACAATCTTCTCAGTCTTCTTCAGCACCTTCTGTTGCCCCCCGAAGACCCTGACTACAAGGCAGAGTCCCCTACAGCATACGCGGTAGACTGCTGAGCAGAGTCCTCACAGTCTAAGTGGCAGGCCTGTAGCAGAGTCCTACAGACCTGTGGCAGCCAGCCTGCTTCCCTCAGCGTCTTATATAAGGCACTGTTGTACTGGACTATAGGGCACAATTCCCTACAGTCCACCCTGCAGAACCGGCTGACCTACCCTGCATTTAGTTGACCTACCCTGCACGTGGCTCCCCGCCTTCGCTACCGCTTCCGCTCTGCCAGCTACAGTACCGAGCCCACTGTAGCACCCTGTATAGGTGCTCTCTCGCAGGCCTGTCAGGCACGCAGTTCAACAAGCTTAAAGCCTTTATAGTAGCTATAGTTTATAACGGCTTAATAGCTTTTAACGGGTATTGGAAAATCCCTTATTTTGTCTCTTAACCTTGCTATTCTTTATTTCTTACAGAGGGGATATATACACCAAATCGGGGCTGTCCGTCTATCCTCGGCCAGACCTCCCCAAAGTTCGAGCTTCAACGACGGGAGCTTGAATTAGTGAACTTGTAGCTGTATCCCAGCAAATTCGAAACCATGGTGAGTAAAGACTGAGTCTAGCTTTTATTGCGGTATAATCTAAGCGTCATTGTGATTTGAGAATCATTGAACTCGACTTTTCATTGAGAATGCAAGACACTTGTCAGACATTGAAAATTACCAGACATACCTCCCACGCTTTATCTGCTTTAAGGTTGTCTTTCGCCCTCTTGTCTTCCTCACTTTGTACATACATCATCCCAGATTAGACGAATTCTTGAGAGATGGCGGCATAAATACAGAATGTCGATAAGAAATAGGGGGTGTCAAGGAATAAGGAAACAAACTCTTCCGCGCAGATTCCACGGGAAATCTGCAACGACAGCCGCTCGGTTAAGTTGAACCACGGTAACACGCAACCTTTGGCAGGGAAATTCGGCAATTCCTGGTAAATGTCGCGTCTGGCCGAGCTTAACCGGGCGGACGGATTTTCACAATTATTCCGTCTCAACACATGCGGGGGCTGCGGACAGTGATTCATGAGGGGAGCGCTAAATATCCTTGATATTCCAGCAATCTGCCCTATCTTGTCTGTTGCTGGTGCTGGTGTGAAAATTCCACATGCTACAATCACGATGAAGCATGCCACGACTGCCAAAGCCGTGAGCTGCGTGCTGGCGGCTCTCACAGCCCACGCCTCGGCCGCAGACACACCATACTACTCGCTGAGCACGACGCCGTCGGGGCCCGTCTCGCAGGCGCACGTGCCGCAGTTCGTCAGCTACTCGTTCGAGCCGGCGTTCTGGGGCGAGTTCTTCGGCGAGCCCTCCGCGCCGCGCAACCTGACGTTCGCGCTGCTGAAGCACCTGCACGAGCGGGGCGCGCGGCCCATCATCCGCGCCGGCGGCATCACCATGGACAGCATGGTGTTCGACGCGTCCCAGACCCTCTCGGCGGTGCGCACCGAGAACGCCAAGGGCGGCATCTACCGCACGACCATCGGGCCGGCCTTCTACGACAGCTGGGACAACTTCCCCGCCGGCACGACCTTCGTGTCGACGCTCAACTTCGGCAACGACTCGCTGGCCATCGCGCGCGGGCTGGCCGTGGCCTCGCACGCGCGCCAGGCGCCCAAGATCGCCTACTACGAGCTGGGCAACGAGCCGACCAACTACCCGGCGAGCCGGTGGCGGCAGAACACGTCGGCGTACGTGGCGCAGTGGCGCGAGTTCACGGGGCGCATCGACGCGGCCGTGGCCGGCGCCAGCCTGGGAAAGTGGTGGGCATCGTCCGCAACGACCGACGTGACGGGGCTGCGCGTGCGCCCGAGCGACCTGATCCCGGCCGGCATCAACAGCACGGGCGAGGTCGGCCAGTACTCGATCCACTCGTACGCGTTCGCGACGTGCGACCCGGCGCGCGCCGCCCGCGCCACGACGGCCAACCTGCTCAACCACACGGACCTCACGCGGTACGCCGACGTCGAGATCCTGCCGTCGGCGCGCGCGGCCATGGACGCGGGCGCGGCGTGGGTGGTCGGCGAGTTCAACTCGATCGCGTGCAGCGGCAAGCCGGGCGTGTCGGACACGTTCGCGCAGGCGCTGTGGGCGGCAGCCGCGTCGCTGCTGTACGCGGCGCGCAACGCCACGTCGGTGCATCTGCACCAGGGCGCCACGCTTGCGTTCCAGAGTGACCAGCAGCTCAACACGCCCGGCGACGACGGCTCGCCCGGCTTCAGCAGCTACGCCCTGTTGTACCCCGTGGCGTCGTCCAAGCGCGGCCCTGCCCGCGTCCTGCCCGTGTTTGTCTCGCAGCTGCTCGTCGCCGAGGCGCTGGGCGGCGGCGGCGCGCGCATTGCTGCGCTGGCGACGCCCGTCGGGGCCAAGCCGAGTGAGTTCGCTGCGTATGCCGTGTTCGTGGGTGGGAGTGGAGCGCCGGCGAGGCTGGTCGTCTTGAACTTGAAGCCGTACTATGCCGGTCAGGGGGCGGCGGTGGGGACGCTAGTGCTCGATATCGGGCCGCATCAGGGCGCCACGGTCAAGCGCATGACTGCCCCGTCGGTGGATGAGAAAGATGCCGCTAAAGTCACCTGGGCCGGGCAGTCGTTTAGGGATGGCGACGCCGTGGGGAATGTCACTGTCGAGACTCTGGGGCCCGGTGGGAAGGTGGTGGTTCGCGACAGCGAGGCTGTTTTGGTATCGTACAGCTGAGAAGGAACACGGAGAGAAGATTCGGCTGGTAATTAGGTAGACAGACAGTTGTTTCGTCTACCCAATCTCTACCGTGCCTCGGACATGTGGCCTATGGTATTATGGCGCGAGAGTTGCCGACGCGCCCGGCACCATTGCAGTCGCCGCCACGAAGCAGGGCTCCGCGTGGGTCTTTTTATTTCCGTGCTAGCAAGGAGGGAAAAGCGACAACAAAGCTGCAGAAGCCGACGACTCATCCAATAGAGGGCGCGTGAGGCTGAATCGGGGGCGGGGTATGCCGGCCGTCCCACCCGGTGACCACACACTTCCGAGGGGAAAGTAGGAAGCTACCTAATTAGCTGGGAAAAACGACCGCAAGTTGCAGGAGCCGTCCACTGATCCAATGGAAACAGTGTGAGGCTGGTTTAATGGCATAATTAGCGTGCCGGCCGTTCAACCCGGGGACCTAATCTAACCAGGTGAAACTAGAAAGGGGAGAGAAGACCACCACCAACCGAATGAAAGGCGCCTGATGCTGATTTAGTACGGGATGTGCCGCCCGTATCACCCCCATCCATGTCAAACCAGGAACCTACCTTAAGCTACATACGCATATAACCTCACCCAACACTCATTTCTGGCCGCGTATTAATCGCAGATCCTGAGCTAGGGGTGAGCCGCGCCGACGGCCGCCTGAACCGAGATGAGTCCAAGGAATTTGCACGGGCTACCCAGATTTGTCGTAACCATGAATAGGGAGGTGTGGTTACAGACTTACAGTGAGAATCCTGGGTCCAGTTTTGTGACACCTTCCCCGTGAACGTAACGGTCGCTTTACTTCGCCACGTAACTGCCGTTTTCTCTATCCGAAAAATCACCGTTACGGGTCAATTGAGGAGTGGAGTGGGAAGAGACGTAACAAGTGGCTTTGGTATTGTGAGCCAAGATAGAAGAGGGCCGGAGAAACAGAGCGGTAGGTTGACCGTCTGATCAACTAGGCTGATAGGTTTGAGCCCAATAATTGTAGACGTACGGTATACCAGCCCTCTACATCCTGAGTGGTAATCAGTTCTTGCCATACTATGGCGTACGGCTTATGATCGAACATCTCCAAAAGCCTCTCAATTTTTAATGCCGGCATGCTTTAGTTATGCTTATTCCTTTAATTAATGTACTTCTGTACATCCTGGCAACAGTTAGTGGAACCCCATTTCATTGCACACCACGGCAGAGATTCCCAACCTCGGGCGTAGCCTCAAAATTTACCTTACCATTTCTTAAGGGTCAGAGTATCTTTGCATAAGCGTGGCGTATTGAGTTGCGAGCAATGCGGATAGAAGGAAGGATCGGGAATATTATGTAAGGGGTTGGCGGAAATGTGTTGCAATTTGCGCTACCTAACACTACTAGAATCCTTGGATAATGAGGAAAGGACAAGAGAATGAAAGGAAAGAGAGACGCAGGATTAATATACACAATCGTGGTGTTGTGAGGAGAAGGTCCTGGAAGCGCCGGGAATGTTGTGTACGTTGGTATTAATTAACAATCTGGGAATAGCCACAGTGACTTGACCCACACAGCCGAGGATTGCCGAGGCCACACAAGGCTTGGATCGTTGCATTCTCCATCACGAGGCCGTGATACGCGCGGAGTATGATTATCGTGGTTCGAACGAGACGGCGGAGTTTAGCGGCGGCTTTGAAGTAGGAGAGAGATTGAGGTTGTAGGCCTGTGAGTGGAAGATCGTGGGGGTGTATAAGGTAGGATTGTACGTGTTAGACGACAGCGATGGCTAAGAATAGGCGAGGCGAGAGGAGAGTAGCGCTATAGGTGGTCCAGATAGTGGACAAGTAGCGGCAAGTGCGTGTAAGCGCCAGCATGTCAGAAGTAGGTTCATATTAGTGGAAGATGCTAGGGATAATGAATCGTCTTTGGCGTCGCAGACCAACCAACCAACCGCTCCTGTGGCTCGCTCGCCCCCCCGGGCACCTTCCATCCCTTCATAATGGCCGAATGTGATACCACCCAGTGTTGTGCTCACATACTTGGCAACCAAAGCAGTGGAAATAATTGGCGCCCTTGTATCCGCGCTCCTCTCCCGTGCCGCCACCCTTACGCGAATCGGGCACGAATGTGAAGTTTAAAGAATAGGATATATCGGAAAGCGTGGATAGATGTGAATGTGGATTACTTTGTTGCCATGCCAGTTGAGGGCCATCGTGAGTAGTTCTTGCCGGAGAGTGCGAGGACCGATTCTATCGCAGTTCAATTTTTGTGGGGTTATAGGGATTTGTACCATGGTGTAAGCCTTTGGTTAATATCGTCATATCGAGGATGCGGGCCTTATGTTACCTATGACAGTATTTGGTTACTTGCTGGCATTGTTGATTCGGTTTATCCACGACGGAATGCGTGTGCTGCTCTTCGGCAGCCTCACCTAGTGCTCTGAGCGCCTGATCGCTATCACGTACCGCTTCTCCGAGCCAGAAAATAACACGATTGGCGCTGGCATAAATCTTGGCCATGAGATGACCATTCTCCAAAGAAGCATATCGGTGCCTGATCAAGGTCACGTGCCGGGGTCTTATGAAGCGGCTTGCAAAGATCTCGGTGCCAGCGCTCCGAACAACCCAACTTTTTCGCCACTTGCCTCGCCACCCACTTCGCCACCTAACCACGTAGTAGAAAAATTCCCGAGATTCAAAGCGGAGCGGTGGTCGTGGAGATGTGAAAATTTTTATAAATTAACCAAGCCTCCCATACCCTTCCTATGGCACGCTATGATAAAAAATAACACAAGCTGGTCTAAGTGTTCTCTATCAGATCCCAGAGCCGGATAGTTTTATCGTCGGATCTCGATGCCAGTAGCTTCGAGTCGTGCGAGAAGGCGACGGATCCCGATGCCAGTAGCTTCGAGTCGTGCGAGAAGGCGACTGAGCCGACAAGAACCCCGTGGCCCTGGAGCGTCTGCCGGAGCTGCCCTGTAGCCGGATCCCAGAGCCGGATAGTTTTATCGTCGGATCCCGATGCCAGTAGCTTCGAGTCGTGCGAGAAGGCGACTGAGTAGACAAAACCCCCGTGGCCCTGGAGCGTCTGCCGGAGCTGCCCTGTAGCCGGATCCCAGAGCCGGATAGTTTTATCGTCGGATCCCGATGCCAGTAGCTTCGAGTCGTGCGAGAAGGCGACTGAGTAGACAAGATTCCCGTGGCCCTGGAGCGTCTGCCGGAGCTGCCCTGTAGCCGGATCCCAGAGCCGGATAGTTCTATCGCTGGATCCCGATGCCAGTAGCTTCGAGTCGTGCGAGAAGGCGACTGAGTAGACAAGATTCCCGTGGCCCTGGAGCGTCTGCCGGAGCTGCCCTGTAGCCGGATCCCAGAGCCGGATAGTTTTATCGTCGGATCCCGATGCCAGTAGCTTCGAGTCGTGCGAGAAGGCGACTGAGTAGACAAGATCCACGTGGCCCTGGAGCGTCTGCCGGAGCTGCCCTGTAGCCGGATCCCAGAGCCGGATAGTTCTATCGTCGGATCCCGATGCCAGTAGCTTCGAGTCGTGCGAGAAGGCGACTGAGTAGACAAGATTCCCGTGGCCCTGGAGCGTCTGCCGGAGCTGCCCTGTAGCCAGATCCCAGAGCCGGATAGTTCTATCGTCGGATCCCGATGCCAGTAGCTTCGAGTCGTGCGAGAAGGCGACTGAGTAGACATAATCCACGTGGCCCTGGAGCGTCTGCCGGAGCTGCCACGTGGCTGTGTCGCTGCTTGTGGTGCCACCATTCCTGAGGAGCGGCTTTACGGCGGCTACCTGTCCCCTAGCGGTATTAGAAGCAGCTGTATCGTCGTCATTATCCTCAGTAGTAACGCCTGGCAGGGCCTCAGCCTTATCGGCGTAGCTCCGAGCGGCTAACGGCTCTGAGTCAATAGCAGTATTCCAACCCGCTCCCGCCAGTGGTTCTCGCCTAACAGGGGGTAAGATTGGCTGGGTACCCGGGCCCATCTGAAGGTTGCTTGCAAAATTAGTGATATTCGAGACCTGTGTCGTCATCCCTCTATCTTCGTCAAACGAACTATTTCTAGAAGATTGGTTCGAAGACCTAAATAATTAGTGCATTTTAGCGTTGCTTTGCTAAATTTATGAGCCCCAAAACTTACCCGCTATGAGTAGTCAGGATCGCCGGTGCGCTCGATGTATAAGGTCGAATCCAATCATGGAGTAGGGCTGCGTTCGATTCCAGCCGCTGGGCGGCCGGCGGTCGTAACAAGGCACGAATGAAGGCCGCCCCGTCTGGGCTGATATTGCGATCCTCTAGCCGGGTCTGGGGCAAGTGGAGCTCTGGACGTCCACAGTATTGGAATATGCTCACAGGGGTTGGAAATAGGTCGGTCCCAGTTAGTATACGGAAGCTCATTACGCCCAGAGCCCACATGTCCACAGCTGGGTAGCTGATATTAGCGCTGCTCTCCGGCAATCCCCAACCTAACAGCTCCGGTGCCATATATCTTAGAGTGCCGACTCCGACTACCGTGTTGGTCCCGGCCTCCAGTGGCTTGCTGATGCCAAAATCTGTGAGTCTGACCCACCAGGCTAGGGGCCCACCGTCTATCGGAGATTCTTGGATTAAGACGTTCTTATTTCGGAGGTTAGAAACTGATTATATTGCATGGTTATTCGACTGCCCTGTGTTTACGCACCTGGGGCTTTATGTCGCGGTGAGCAAATCCCTCTTTGTGCATGAGCTCTAGGCCCTTCGTAACTTGGCTGATGACGTGGCGGCATTCGTCTTCAGGTAATGGCGGACTGCCTTGAAGGTATGTCTCTAAATCCCCTTTCGCCAGATACTCCATGGCAATACACAGGGAGTCATCCGACAAGTACCATCCCAGCGATTTCACAAAGTACCTGGAATACTAGCGGTATAAGTTAGTACGAGCCGTAAGGGCGTAGCCGAGGGAAACGAACCCTATCGTGAGAAAATTTGATCACGATTTGCAGCTCTCGGACGTAGCGCCTTCTCCCGTTTCCTTCTTGGAGCGGGATCATTTTCACCGCCCGTTGAGTATAGAGCCGACTGCCGCTGATGCATTTCTGCAGCAATACTCTGCCCTGGCCGCCATAACCAATCGGCTGTTTCTCGCTCTTCCAATATTCCAACCGGCGTGGTGATGACGGTGGCGCATCAGGGTCATCGTAGAGGTGAACCACGACGCGCTTCTTTGGAAACTGGGTTTCCAGTCTGTAGTCCCGCACATGGGCTGGGAGTTCGTCCTCCATTGCGGTCGCGATTGGCGGTGTAGATTTTGGGCTTGGATTGATTGTCTTAGCAAAGGTTTGGATGAACCTCCTGGACCAAAAAAAGAACTGCGGTCTGATTAGGCACACAGCAGGCTCAAACTCGCTGATTGGAGAGCAAACTCGTGAGGGGGTGGTGGTACAGGGAGGGACTAACATTAATGCGGTGGCGCAGCAGCCGCGGATTGCGCCGAGCGGGGCTTAGCACCAACAGAGGCAGGCTGCTACTTTCCAGTGAAGGACTTAGTCACTTGCCCTTTCCACATCCCCACTCTCTGCCGCGGGCTTAAGCGGCTTCAGCGCCCAAGCCTTACGCCCAGGTTCAGCTCGATCGCCTTCGGTCGGATCGTCATGGCCGAACTCGCGTTTGGTGTCACTAGTATTCCAGGAGTGATCGATGTATGCATAAAGTAGGCATCCATTCTCTCCTCGTGACGGAGAATGTCAAAGGTTAACCAAAGAGGGTTGCAGGGGCGGAAAGGCTCTACATCAAGCGTGGGATACCTTCCGGCAAGCTGACGTTAAGATGGATGAAATGATTGTTCGCATCCAAGTATGCTTGGCGCGAATTCTCAGCCAGCTGGAGGTGGCCAAGGAGCTCGAAGGCACCACCACTGCTGAGCATAGGGATCTTCAAAAACGGGTCCTCGATATCCTCCTCGCCAAGTTAGAGGTCGCCACGCAAAGATTCGCAAGATTTGCCCCACATGGACATTTGGGAATGGCAGGGAAGCTAAAGCTGGTGTTGCTAAAGGATGTCTTTGAAGAGACCATAGCGGACCTGGAAACTTGGCAAAGGATATACGAACCTGCTTGGTTCTACTGGATTAAGCTTGCTTCTCCGGCTGTCGACAAGACGCTCAACAACGCCATTGAAGCCGGACCTCTAGCTGTATCCAATTTCAGCCTAGCTGCCCGAAATTTCCGCAGGGCGTTTAAAGAACCCGGCCCGGGTTCCCAGAGCGTCTTCATTGCCAAGGAAGGATTGGATGGCTATACCGGGACAGCCATCCCGTTCCATCCAGCTACAGTGGCTACCGCCGTAGGGGTCACCCAGCGGCTCATTGTCGACGTGGTCGCTAGCGGGGCGGTGCAGACCAAAGATGTGCGCGACTTTGCCCGGCGTCTTCGACAATCAGATCCCTTCATCTCGGGACTCTTGAGCTGCAAAGGCGTTGTGCGGCACGCCAACAACGCTGGCTTCTCTCTTCTCTTTCGCGTTCCAGAGGGATACACGGTCGTCCGGAGCATTCGGCAACTGCTTCTGTCGGGTCAGGCCCATGACTCGCTCTCTGACCGCCTTGAAATGGTAAAGCAGCTTGCCAACGCCGTTTGCTACATTCACATGTACGGGTTCGTGCACAAGAATATCAGGCCCGAGACAATCCTGAGCCTCGGCAAGACGGACGAGGGCGGTATTCCGAGCATGTTATGCCTAGTCGGCTTCCAGGTTATCCGAAATGTCGACGGGAGGACGTACCCGGCGACCGACCAGGGTTGGGAGACTAATCTATACAGGCATCCGCTGCGGCAGGGAAATAACGTCGACTACTTCGTTATGCAGCACGACATATACAGCCTCGGTGTATGCCTTTTGGAGATCGGGATGTGGGAGACGTTTGTCACGTACGACAGCCCTGACGGTGCGGCGCGGCCCTCCAAGGCTTTGGGCCTCGCCAGAGATGGGCTCGAGCTTCACAACGCCTCTGCGCTGAAAGACCACCTCGTTGCCCTCAGCTGTAGCAGCGCCTTGAGGGCTAAGGTGGGCACCAAATACAGCAAAGTAGTCGAGATGTGTTTGACCTGTCTAGACGAGGACAATATGCACTTTGGCGACGAGCGAGAATTCCAGGACGAGGACGGAGTGTCGGTAGGTGTAAGGTTTATTGAAAAGGTTATTGGTGTTATCAATGATATCTCTATTTAAACAAGGTACGCAAACTTACTTCGCCGGCCACGCTTCACTTTCTTTCTTCCTATTCGTGCAACTACAATATCCGCAGGAATAGTGCTTACGACACGTGGTATTACTATTAGTAATGCAGGAAAAGCAATGGTATCACAGATCGACCTTGGTACATGCACTTTACGCGACGAGGGACAGGTTTTGGGCCAGAAGGGGGATGGGGGTGGCCCATTTCTGATCCCCCCCTTCCCAAAAAAAAAGGCCGCCCCAAGAAATAGACCCAGTAGCTAGCGTGTTTAGTCTCCGTTTGAGATTCTGCGTTGTAGTAGTCATGTCTGCCTACTGCACAACTGATCTTTTCCCAGCTGTAAAGAGGTGGTTCGATCCGTCTACTACTTATTGCACGACTATTCTTTCCCAGGCGCCAGCTAGATAAAGAGGTAGTTCAAACCGCTCTATCACCTACCATACTGTCAATATTGCACTGCTTCACCGAGGTCAAGATCACAAGGTGTAACAAACACACCTTAGACCATCGGCTTGCAGTTAACCCGTGCAACAACCCAGGACGGCCCGTCGGTTATCCAAATTCTGGGGCTGAGTTCACGTGGCTAGACTGAATGTGAGCCCTATTCTGGGTCACTAGTATGTACTGGTATATTTTAGGCTAGTATGTCATGTACTGGTATATCATGTACTAGTATAATTCTATGTGCTGATATATTGTGTACCACCCTCTTGGCTCAGCTGCCTGTTTTCCGGGTCGCGGGAATTGCTCGGGTCTAGATGCGTCCGGACCTGTTCGTTACCGTAGAATCCCCCCCTAGCTTTCAGCCTCCTCATTGTAGATCGCCATATGCTCCTCGACGTACACGACCTCCCCATTCTCATCGCATAAGTGGAACAGGCCCCGTACGGTACCCCACTGGAGTCTCCCTCCACTGTTCGTCGCTTCAGAAATCTCGTGCTGTTATACCAGAAAAAGAGGTCATAGGCCTCCTCCTTCGCCGCCGTGCTCTCGTCATCGCCACTAGCGAGGACGATGGGCCATCTTGGCATGCCACGGCTCGACGAATCCGCTGCGTCCGACGGCGGCGAGGAGTGGAACCCGGAGACGTGTGTGCAGGCCAGCATTGTGGTCACCGCCTACGAGGACGACGCCGTCAGCAAGCTTACAGTCGGCGGGACGGGCGGGCTGTGGAGGCCGTGCTACGGCTAAGGGTGACCGTCTCTGACGCCGGTATACAGGCACGAGGGCCCACCCCAAGTCAATGTGATCGAAGAAAAGAGTGCGTCCCAAGGGGGAAGTACAATCAGAAGACAAGAGTGGATGGGCACCACAAAGAATATTCAACTCACTCGCACCATGCATGTCGTAAAGAGTCAGTGGGTATCCAATCGACAAGCTCCCCAAGCAGACGAGGTCGTTTTAAAGAACAAATACAACTGACTCAAGAGGGAACAGAACCGGGACAAATCACCGAGTCAGTACATTTGGGGGAAAAAGGGGGAAAAAATTAAAAAGTAAAGAAACAAGAGACGGCAAAAAGTAATCGTCCCGAGCAAATGCCCGAGTAGCCACCCTAAGGGGCGCATGTCAGGCAGCTGTCTCATTGCCCTCGGCGGCCTTGGCTCTGATGGCCTTCTGCCGGGCTGTAGCCGCCTGATGGAGCTCGCTCCCGACCTTGAAAAAGTGGCTAGCTGTCTCGTTGCGTCGGCGACGGCCGGCCGTTTCAATGACGGGATTTTCGATCCAGGTGCGCAGATGATTCAGGGAAGCGATATCTCGCGACTTTCTCGACATCGGAGACGCGGTCAAGGGGCCGACGAAGTACGTCTAAGGCTCCATATCCAAAGGATCGTCCCCCCAGCACTCGAATCTTTTAGCCTTTTGTCAGCTTGTTTCTAATCTCGGAAAGAGGAGAGGAGGACGAGTAAAGCAACATACGGGACATTTGCAAGCATTTCTTCGCCATCGGGATAGGCTGAGCCCAGGTCGATCAAGGTGGGTGCGCCGTCAGGGCCAACCATGGCATTGCTGGGACTAATGTCGTTATGAACGAGACCAACGACATTGTGGAGGTAGTCGACAGCCGAGGCCAGAGCGGCAAAAAAGAGGTCCTTGTCGACCGTTCCACCGTTCTGGAGGTGGGACTCGAGATCGCGGCCGGGCACGCGAGCAAGGAGGGCGCCGGTGACACGGCCATTGCGGACGCGGCAGCCGTGATAGCGGAGCAGGTTGGGGTGCGGCGGAGAGCGTGCAAGTTGCTCCAGCTGCTTGATCTCGTGCGCAAACCACCGAGCCACGTTGTTCTCGCCGGGTTGGGCGTCCAAGTTTGTGATCCACGGTCGTTTGAGGTAGAGATCTGGAGACGGTTCTTTGTCCCAGTCGTCGGCGACTGTCACGCGCGTGCGAGCCAACCACCACGGGAAAGGCAGTGGCGGGAAGATGCACTCGGCCGGCACCTGTGAGAGTGCCTCCTTGATCTGCTCAAGAACGTGTTCCGACGGTGGGGTGTTGCCCTTAATCGTGCCCATGTACAGTGCGTCGTCATCGAGGGCCGAGCCTAGCACCCAGTAAGAGTACTTGACCCCTTGTAAGGTGCTCATGTCCCTGCAGTCGTACACGAGGGCAGTCTCGACATCGTCCTTGCAGGTGATGGGAAGCTCTGACATTGTTTCTAGGGAGCAACCTCGACATTTGATCTTCAGCCTGGGTGACGGTGCTCGTTTGCTCTGGGGGACGTCGGCAAGGAGAGTGGATGGGGAAAGCTGGAGGTCAGAACGGACGGGGCCAATTCGGAAGGATAAAAAATAAAAAATTCTGAAAGCGGATGTGGGTGGACGGAACAAGTTGGAGAGAGGCTGGGAAGCAGGTGGAAAAATCGTCAAAAGGAAAGGCTGGCTTAGTAATGAGCGCAGCTGGAGATTCTGAACAAAGCCGCCGTTTTGGTATTGACGGCTATGTGCCAGCATGGTGGAAAACGGATTGATAAATGACCGACGAAAATTGTATCAAAGAAAATGGAGCCACCGCTCATTCCAGCCATGCGTCAGCTGACCCCTTGTCGCCAACTATTGAAACACGAATGTTTCTAAGATCAGAGCAGGTGAACAAGTCACTTTTTTCCCCCTCGGCTGACTATACGCCCTCGTCCGTCCGGGAAGGAGAGGCAGTATCGCTGCTTGTCTGCCGGATAACGGGGAGGCAATTCTCATCAGGTAACTTTGCGCCACCGTCTTGTAGGGTAAACGGGTGAAGATGGGAACCCATCAATTCCTCGTCAGCCGGTTTTGCGCGTTTGCCTGTCGGTGAAGGGGCGGGTGAGAACCTATCATTTTCCCTCTTCCGCTAGTTGCGCCCTTGTGGGTCGGCAGGGGTATGGTCAACCTACGTACTTAGATATAACCCTGCGGTCTTCCAGTCCCTCTCGTCCAGCGACTACACCATTGCCGTTGTCACGGACGCCTTCATGGACTACGCGCCGTAGAACGTCACCGTGGACGAGCAGAACCGCGCCGGCGACGCCGGCTGGGACGAAGACCCCGACGATATCAGCGGCACCACGGCCAACTACACGGACGTCATCTTCTAGGTACAGCAGGATGCCGCCAGTCTACCCTACCAGTAGCTCAACATGTCCGAGTGCTTCGAGTTGTACGACGACTACTAGGCGCCGCAGGGGAACGCGCCCGTCGTTGTGGACAGCCAGAGCGTACAAGCACCAGGTGGTAACGAAGGCAATAGTCTGCTCCTGTACATGTCCGTCATCCCGCGCCTCGATGACTAGGCCAAGAACATGTGGACGCTCGACAACGGCACCGGCGCCTTCAGTGGTGGCAAGCTGCTGCAAACTACAGCCAGCAGTGGCTGTTGAAGCAGCCGCAGAAGCCGCCAACGGAGCCTCGGCCGTTCCAAACAGAAAGGTTTTGGTGATGGCAGGGTGTAAGCTATTGCCGGTGGTTCGTACTGTTGTCCGTGTAAGAGGGGTTTGCTTTTCACGCGTGATTCCCCCTCTTTATCTGGGTCCCGGTACTTCCAAGTCTCTAACCTTAAGGTGCTATCGCAACAGAAGCCTCGGCGTCATCGGCTTCGCAGCCGGCATCGTGGGCATTTCGTTCACCGCTCTTCGCCACTGCAACATGTCGACCGGCATTGGCGACTTGGCTCGGTTAGGCTTCGGCGCGCTGACGCCGTACACATCACCCAATTCCCACGCAGCGAACCAGCCGGTCTGATCTACAACGTCCTCGTCGCCAACCTGCCGCAGCTCATCCTGTCGATTTTTTACATGCTCTACAATGCCATGCTCAGCGCCTTTTCTCGTCTAGCGCGAGTTTAGCAACATAAGCAGCCAGCGCAAGGCGCTGCGCGTGTCCGAGCCCACCGGGATCTAGCGCTTTAGCTACTTTATCTCGGTGCCGCTGCGGTACGGCCTCCCATTGTATGGCACCTCGGCCCTGCTACACTGGCTCATCTCCCAGAGCCTCTTCTTAGCACGCATCACGGCCGTGTTTCCCAACGGCAGCGTCGACTTGCAGAACTCCTTCTCCACCTGCGGATACAGCCCGATTGCCATCTTCGTCAGTGAGTCGAATTCTCTACGTCCAGATGCCACTGCTGCGAACTGCCATGGATCATTATCAGAGAATCGGATACTGACTGGACTCGGTGCGGAGTTGCAGCCCTCATCGTTGTCATAGGTAGCAGAAGGTAGCGCGGAATCATCACACTGCAGAGCGAGTCTAGTCGAGACTGGCTTATTCCCGAAGTCTCGGAGCGGCCGCCGACGATCATCTGTGCGCTCGGTGGCACAAACAACCCCAATCGGGCAGATCGGTGTGCAATTCGAGGCTTCTCTGCGGGATGGATCGCGCCGTGCCTAGTGCTGATGGGGGGGTGGGCTTGGCGCAGCGACAGGGGGTCGAGCCTCGTGCTAGCAGGCCTAATTATCGTGGGCGTCCTCCCACTGACGCGTCGCACTTGAGCTGAAAATTCGTGCCGTCAACTCTCGAAATATCTTCAACATGGTCTGCTCGAACAGTTCAATGGCTGGTTGATGATGACAGCAATGGAGAACGAATTTGAGTGGCTTGCGGACCTGTCCAAATGTATGGAATCCACACCCAGAATGCGCTAGAACGCCGTCAATGGACGGCCCCTGGACCCTGGTGGATATTTGTCTGATTCTGACCTTTAATCGAAACTGAACAGGGCAGTGCTTCACCACGTGCGAGCTGTCGCACCCCGCCAAGTCGCTCGACTTTGGCAGCGATGGCTTCACCGCGTCGCTGACTGACTGGCACGAGCTGCTGCAACTCACGCGCCCAGACGCGACGTGCGGTGTCGTGAGCCTGAGAGGGCGTTTCCCCGATAAGGCCGCTTCCATCCTCTCGCGTGCCCAGCGCCGCGACGACAGCGGCAGCAAGGGCACCTTTGGCACCAGCCTCCTCCCGCCCGACCCGGCTTTCCCTGACGTCGAGCTCGGCGAGCGTAGAGCGCAGGGCTGGGTCAACTTCCGCTGGCCCTACACCCAGTACGAGCTCCTTCGAAGAGACCGCGTCACCAGCGACATCATCGACACGGGCAGCTTTGAGACCATCTCCTTCGTGAGCAGGGGCACCCTCTTCCAGATCAACCGCCTCAAGTGGAGCCATGGCAGTTCCCTCAATGAGTACGACCATTATGCGAGCATATACGGTAAAAAGGATGACGACGCTCGCGACGTTGCAACCGCGAGATTCAGAGTGGGCGGCTATGTGAGATTCGCTTGTCCGTGTTCTAGTAAAGACGAAACCCCCGAGCCGGATGCCTTCGCCGTCGAAACTCGCGGCTCCCTTCTCTGCTGTGCGAGCGCCAAGTACCAGACGAGAGTCGAGATCGGGCTCACTGAGAATGGCGTGCCCCAGCGGCTAACGCCACGCCAGACATCGGATGGCTCCAGTGATCAGCAGTGGATCGACCTGTCGTCTGAATACAGGGTTCAGATCCCCGCGGGCGAGGCTGCATATCTCGTCTCGACGTATGCGCTGCGGAACGACGCAGAGGACGATGGGAGGGATTGCAGCGCTGAACTGCCCGACTTTCTGCTTGACTACCTAGGTGTGAGTCGCGACTCGGTCAATATGACGGACCGCTTGTGGACCGCGCTTTGCGCCACCAACTACGAAGCAGTAGAGGCCGTCGAGTTTTGCATTGTGGGCAGATGCGTGGAGCAGATCCTAGGCGTAACCTCCATTCCAGCCTGGCAACCTCCGCCGAGTAACCACTCGCAAGAAAGGCGTGAACAACCCTCCCGGATGCCTGAGAGAGCGCTGATAGCGAACATAATGAACTTTCAATATGTCGACGTCCAGAGCGCATTGTATGATCCTCTTTCTTTCGTGTCTCTGAGAAAACGTGCCCCCGCAGCTGACATCTGATTCCCTACAGCTACCAAATCCGTCTTCTGGTCAAGATACACAACTTCATTGAGACGCGGAAATTCGAGCAAGACTTCCTTCAGCAGTATCGAAGCCTGGATGACATACGAGACGCCTACCTTTTGCGGTTGCGAGAGGCGATCCACTCGACCCTAGCCTGGCTATTCGCGACAGACCTGAAGCCAGGGCGGCTGCTTCTCGCTGTGCACAGCGAGCCGACGGAGACAGACGCACACGGCGAGCCTGCCAACACTGCCAACGCCTCCAGGCTGGAGAAGTGCATCCCCAATAGAGAGGCACTCAACTCGCGGGACACGTCGTATAACCGTGGCTGCTATGCGACCATGGCGGCGTGGTATGCGACCAAGATGTGCCCGGAGGCCATCACGCTGCAGCTCGTCGACGAGATCCTCTTCCCCAAGCTGCCGGTCGCGTACCAGCTTGGTATGGACCGCGCAAACCGCGACAAGCAGCCAACCTCCAAGAGCAACGTGCTGCAATGGCTCCACTTCAGCTGCATTCTGCTTCTTTGCGACGAGCTCGGGTGGGACGAGAACGCCCACCGCCGCCAGCCCCCTCAGCCGCACTCCTCCAGGGATGACGAGACGTACCCAGAGATGAGGCTACCGGACGTCGAGGAGACGCAGCAACGATTCGAAAAGCAGGTGTCGCGGCTCAAGACGAGCCAGGCCGACGGGTGGGCGATGGAGTATGAGGAGCTGGACCGCGTGCTGATGCTGGCCGAAGAGATGGGACTTGACCGGTTGCAGAATATGGGAAACAAGTCGCACAGTCTGGCTGTGTCGCGGGCTCGGCAAACGCACCGTCGCATAATTGACCGCAAGCGCACCACAAAGTTCAATACCGGGCCGACCAAAAACTGGATGACTGCGAGGGAACTTAGCAACGGCCCCTGGGAGCTGCTGTGCACTAACCACGAGGCCTACCTGCGAGTTGCCGACGAGGCTAACGTGATCCCTGCTCGCGATCGCTTGTTCGAGTTTCTGCTGTCCGACTATTCCTTTATGGCGTCATGGGACAGGGCCGATGCAAATATGGTCGGAAGGTGGTGGGACATGCAGCCCGTGGCCATGATCTGCGGGACGCTGTTAGACCTGAAGATCGAAGGTGAGTCCTTGAGCATCCTTTTGTTCGACGGAAAGAACTGGCTGCTAACGCTATCGAAAGGCAAACTGCAGGCCGCCAAGAGCAAAACGCCGCCCACGAAAGACGAGCCTCCAGTCGACGGAATGGCCCAGTCAATACCCAGCCTGAGAGCCGACACAATGAACCTCGACGGGACTAGCAGTGCCGTCGCCAGACTTGACGTCAATCAAGCAGCCCTGGTCACGGCGCTGGTTCAACAGCTGAGACAGTCGATGGAGGAGTCCATGAGAACGCAGATCCACGAGATGCGCCAGCTGCTCGGCCCCGACAGCGACAGGACGGAGTCGGTCAAGGCTTTCGAGTGGGTGACAAAGAAGCCTTCTCCAGTCTACTATCCGGTGATTCCTTCAAATAGCCCTGCCAAGACATGGATCAGTTCTCTAACACACCCCCTATAGGACTGGTGGGTACAATCCCTCGACGACACACCAGACGTATACCACTACACGCATTCGCGCGATTTGGGCCTGCGGAAAGCGCTCGAGCACTACCTCGAAAGCCAGAATGCCGAGCACATCATGAAGCAGAACCCTGGGTACAGTGTCGCCAACGTACCAGGCCTGATCGGCGAGGCCGATCTCTCGCTCATCGACATCTTTGACGTCTTCCAGGACGGTCCGGGTGGGTTCTTCTTTTCTACCAAGCGGCGGAAATGCCAGCCCCCGGTGTCTGCTGTCCCGCTGGTATTAAACTTGAAGCCGCCGTCGATACACTCGGGGACGGCACTCAAATCTCCGCCACTTCCTGGTGCTCGAGAATCGTCGGTTGCACTGGAGAAGGACGAGCCGGAGACCTCGACGTACGAGGGCGTGCTGAAGACGCTCAGCGATAGTGTAAGCATCAAGACCTCAATGCGAAACG
Source organism: Lasiosphaeria ovina (assembly GCA_033439765.1). Lineage (NCBI taxonomy): Eukaryota > Fungi > Ascomycota > Sordariomycetes > Sordariales > Lasiosphaeriaceae > Lasiosphaeria > Lasiosphaeria ovina. The sequence continues at coordinate 3,596,854 of JAULSN010000002.1, read as the reverse complement.
ACGTGGGTGCTGTGAGGCTTACTCATTGTGATTAGCTCGTCGACGTTGGCGCGAAACACCGGATTCTGTGAGCTTTGAACACCTCGACCCCTCCACAAGAACAAGCAACTGACCCGCGTCCTAGCTTTGCCCAGAAACTCTCCCCCGCCCTCGTCGGCGGGTTCATCTACATGTGGCACCCGGACGCGCTCGACACGATCGATGACCACTTTGGCGCCACTTCGCGCTTCACCGACAGCCGTGAGAAAGCCATGTGGACAACGAGTATCACCATCTCGCACTGGACAATCCGGACCTGTGAAGAACACCGCGCCGACGCATTCCGCGAGAGCCACCGACAACACGGCGACTTCCCGCCAGAGAACATAGCGCAGCTCGGCTCGTCATCGTCATCGTCAGAACTCTCGCAGATGATGCACACGGTGCAGGAGCAGTCGTCATCGCTGGTATTCACGGGCGACGCGGCCGGCCACTTGTGGGTCTGCTCGGCGTGGTCAGGCGTGACAGACTCGGCCGCCGTAGCGCCTGTCGTGTCACGCATTCTGCCACGAATTCTGGAGAAGTTCATTCACCAGCAAGCCAGCGCGCGCTGTCTTGCGTTCCTGTTGCTGCTGGGCCATCTGTGCGAGAAGCTTGCGGTGGAGTATGGGAAGTTGTTGGCAAGGTTGGACGATATCATGGAGATTGGGGTGCGTATTCTATCTCAATTCCTATCCTCCTTGATCGTCAGCTGACAGCCCAAAAAAGGACCGCACCCTCCTTGAAGGCCTCGAAGACTGGTGGGGGACAACAGAAGCTATAAACAAGCTCAAGAAGATGCTCTGGGGCTGGGAGGCGCTGCGCGTATTCAATGACAAGCTGTCATCGTCGCTGTCGCAAATTGACCGAGCCCACGAGGCGATGGAGCATACCATCAAACAGGTGCGTATTCCCTGCCGAAGTAATTAGCCAAACTGCAGATAACTAATAATGTCTGCGGCGATCAGGATGCTGTACACCAGCACGTCGACCTCATCCAGGAATACAACGGCGTCGTCGACGAGTTCAAGAAGCGCTACGGCATGCTAATGGACGTGCACGACAAGACGCAGCTGAAGATTAAGCAGGTTACCGGTCTGCGGGACGGTGTAGGTTTGGCGCTTGCTGTGATCATGGACCCTGTTTGTGAAGTTCAACGGCTGACCGCGGAACTTACTCCTGTGCGTGTGTGGCTCCAGATATCCACCATCACCAATGTCGTCGACACGCAGACAGCCCTCGCCGACAACCAGACGACTATCCAGCAGGGCAACAACATTCGCACTCTCACGTACATTACGATTGCGTACCTGCCGCCTGGGTTCATCACCGTGGGTTTCCTCTCTCTGCTGAACATCCTGAGCTTTGACTGACTGCTCTTGTCGCCTCAATTGATCAGGCGCTGTACTCAATCTCGCACGGCACCTTCATGGACGACGCCTCCAATGAGCAGTTCATCATCTTGATCGTCGTATTCTCAGTGGCTACCTATCTCGTCGCCTTCAGCCTTGAGAAGGTCCTGGAGCTGTTCAAGGGCAAGACGTGGTCGGCGGCCCTCAAAAGCCGCAAGCAACCGGTTGTCGAGGCCGACGTCGAGGAGGCCATCCCAGAAAAGGCATGGCTGTCAAGCGGCAATGGCCACGCGTGACAGGTGTGGGGTGGTTTTGGATTCGCATCTCAATCTGTGGACTTTTTCTTTAGGCGAAAAACGATTGGATGTTCTGGGATCGGATGGAAAATTCGGGTATCTGTCGGGTTGTGACACCCTAATGCTAGGCAGCAGGCGTATTCTCGAATTTGGAAGGCACGATTCTACTGTCGTGACACCAGCGAGTAATTAACATGGCACTAGGCCGGAAGTTGCGTGATTTTCCCACCCCTCGCTCTTGCAAGTTACAATTGGGAACTCTCAACAGAGATTCGACTCTCCAAGAACCGTGGATGCCCGGGTTTTACCAATTTGGCCCACGAACACCCAGCCTGGAAGCCTTTTTGCATTATATCATCTATGTTTACCTCCATACCTACAGTAGGTACTCGGTTACTCTTTCCTCTCAGTTGGCAACCATCAGCGCACGCAGCACCGTGTGGCCACTTGCTATCCGATCTCGACGTCGCCAAAAGAGCTGTTTCAACATTCGTGCCGTAATAAGTCAGGTGAAGCCCCGACCGAACTGCTTGTAGAAGGGTGCAGATGGAATCCGAATCGGCCTTCTTCTGGACCCTTACTCCAAACAGCCCGGTCGTCATTGCAGCCCAAGATGTGCGCGACGATGGCGTCCGCAGAGCGCCCAAAGTCCACCGAGGAACTCATCCGGATCCTCAAAATGCCGCGATCCAACGACAAATGGGAGACAAAGGAATTCGCAGCCTTGTGCGCTCTTTCCGACGCTATGGTGCGAGTCTTCGTCGATTATCCCCGAGAGTCCTACGTAGCCGAGGCGGCCGCTCTCTCGTCGGTTGTCAGGGGCAACAGCTACGAACATTTGTACAGTGGCTTCGTCAAAGCAATCACCATGTGTGCCACCTTTGACGGTATGATGAACCCCGAATTCTTGCTCTCATTTGAGAAGGTGCTGCACAGCCCCGACGTAGCCCTCGACGGGGTGTCGCTTGGCGCGGCACTCCAGGGTTTGAAGAAGAATTTGGCCGAAGCTATCGTTCGCGCCGACAAACCGACCGCCCAGTACAATCTTGTGCGCACCCTTTCGGCTATTCTCGACACCATGAACGAAGTCAAGACGGCTGGTTTGGGCCGTGTCGACGTCCACGAGCCCCTTTTGCGGTGTCTTGACAAACTACGCAATCACGAGGAACTGCGCCTGGCACAAGCCGCTCGCTACGCTTTCCAAGCTTTACTGGGAGTGTCAAACGACGAAGGGCCGTGGAAGGCCCTATGGCGCTACACGTACAACTTGATGGGCATTATTGCCGGTGCGGCTGCTGCAGCTCCAACACTCGATCCGACCAGAATATTTAATGCAGCCGACTTGTTGCAGCAACTGCCGGTAGATGATCTGGTTCGGTCCATCGTTGGTGTCATCCGGGAAGCTACGCAACTGTCCCAGAGCCTGTCTGAAGCTACCCGTGGAATTGGCTTCCTGCAACGCCAAAAGAAGTGGTACCTTGCCCTTCGATTCACCGACATGCTCATCAACTCCCATGCTTTCGATCACCTAGAGCGTGTTCTACCCGAGATACCATGTGGTCAAGAACCTGAATTTCTGTGCGGTCTCTGCGAGCAGCTGGAGCGAGCGCATACCACAGATCTCCGGTCTAGAGGGCGCATTTCTGACTTTGTCCGGGACAAACTTCTCAACAACATGAAGACCTCAAAAGACAAACGGGTTCGGAAGTGGGTCGGCTTGGTTGCTCACACCTTCTCAAAGCCCGAGTGGGGAGACAGCGGAAAGCCTCGCTCCCATCCGCACACGGCAGCGCTACGTAAAATGGCTCAGCATACATTTGGAGGAAGGGAGTATTATTGCGAGATTCAACTCTTCTCGCCCAACACTCAAAAGTCGCTGCCGCGCCAATTACTCGACGAGGCATGGCTATGCTGCCCAGAAGCCCGTCTTCTGTACACCGATTTGGCATTGCAAAACTTCTACTTGTCAGACTCGTTGCTTGAGGTCCAGCGACTTTCACGCGCCTCGTTGCCAATGGATCTTTGCTACATCAATCTTGTCGTAGTCGTCAAGCCAGATGTCCTCGTCTCGGGTTCGAGTAGATTAGAGCAAGGCAACTTTGAGTGGGACGAACCAAACCACGTTGCGCCACTGGTGCAAATGACACCATTCATGGAGGAAATCCAACTGGACGAGATTTTCAACGCACGGAGAAATGACACAGAAATCTGGCCTCGAAGAGTCTTGATCCATGGCCAAGCTGGGGTGGGCAAGACCACACTGTGCAAGAAAATGGTCTACGACTTTGTCCATGGCAGATTATGGACCGACATTTTTGACCGCGTACTGTGGGTGCCGCTGCGTCATCTAAAAGGGTGGACGGCTGGAGGTTCGGACTTCTTCGGCAAGCGGTTTTTCCTGCACCACGGGGATGGCGACAGGTTTGGTGGCGACTTGTGGGGGGCAATTATGGACAAAAGATACGGCAAAAAGACCTTGTTCATTCTCGATGGGCTAGATGAAGTGTCCTGCGAGCTCGACACGCGTTCCATTAGCACCAGCGCCGGAAGTGTGATCAAAATTCTCCTGAGCCAGCAAAATGTTATAATCACATCTCGTCCATACGGACCCGGCCCGCCTCGTATGGACCTAACCCTGGAGACGATTGGTTTCCATCCCCATCAAGTCAAAGACTATATCGGCAGGTGTGCACCACCTGGAACAGCCGAGGCCATTTGGACTTTTGTGAAAAGTCACTCACCTGTGGAGGGAATAACTAGGATTCCTATCATGTTGGACGGCCTTTGTTACGGTTGGAAGAGCATTGCATCAATTCCGGGCAGCGAACCAACGACCATGACAGCTCTGTACAAGTCTATCGAGAAAGTGCTTTGGATCAAGGACGTCATTCACCTCGAAAAGTCTCGACCCGGTGCCCGTTCTCCTCTAGTTGAATCGGATCTTCGGGCTGCAACCTTGGGAGACATCATTCCCTTAGTACAAGCAGAGAGAAATTTTCTTCAGTCGCTCTCCTTCTCTGGCCTCGTTGGGGATGCTGTTGAGTTTGACCCCGCATACCGGGCCCTCTTCCAGAACCACGTGGACGAGTTTACCAAGTTTCTGCCGCAACCAAAAACGGCGTTCTGGTCTGGTGACTTGAATCAACTCTCTTTCATTCGCACTTCGGACATGGAAACGGCCGACGAAAATCGCAGTTACCATTTCATTCACCTGACATTCCAAGAGTTCTTCGCAGCCCAGTACTTTGTCGAACACTTCAAAGCCGGCCGACAGCTCGTTTATCTGTGTCGGAAGAAGAAACGAAAATCGGTGTCCCCTGGCCTCTTACTGCGCAAGAAGAAATATGCCAGCCGCTTATGTGTCATGTGGCGCTTTGTTGCCGGCCTCCTTCAAGGCAGCGCCGACAACCACCACTTATTTCGGTTCTTCGACTTGATCGAAAGTACGCCGCGAGATCTTATTGGGGATGTTCATGCACAGCTCGTGATGAAATGCATCAAGGAAGTGGACTGTTCAGGTGATCTCACCGGTTTGGAGGATGGAATAGCCAAATCAGAACACGAGCTTGTCAGGTGGCTACTCTGCGAGTGGCGAGTTTCGACGGCCTCGCGCCTTGGGGAGGCCATACCCGTTCGGGTACTTGAACGGGCTTTCAAATCAATCTTATCCAAAAACACCCAGGACGTAAATATTGTCCACCAACTTTGTGGGCTCGTTCAATCTACAGATTCGTGGATGCCGGAGCTCCGCCTTTCGCCATTTCTGATCAGTGCTCTAACGAGGTTACTCGAGCGGGAAATTCCTAACCGCGCATCCCGACAGATCATCAAGATTCTCAGCCGATGTGAAGGTCTGCCACCGGAGACTATCTCGGCTGCCGTGAAGCTCATGTGCAATTCTGACTTGAGGCGCTCAATCAGAAGGGCTGCTATAGAGCTCCTGCGTTCCCAGTTGCTTTTGCGAGATGAAAACGCCAACGTCCTACACGAGGTGGTTTGCATGGGCGAGTGTGCCGCGACTAAAACCAAAGATGGCAATTTTTCTCCCTTTTTCTACGACGAGTTGGGATCGGAGAAAGATATTTGGGTTTCGAGCCTCCTACCTAGAGTAGCTGAGGCTATTCTCACTGGCACAGAGTCGTTGGATGCCGTCTTCTCGGGGATAGATATCCAGCTTGGACCGTGGCGCCCGCTTGATTCTGAATCAGCCGCCACACCGCCAGATACGCCCAGAGGTAGTTCCGAAGGACGATCCGGAGACGAGACAGGGGAAGCATATGAAAGGAGATATTTGACCGAGAAGACAGCCGTCCAGTTGACTCAAACCTGGCTGAACGATACAGCCAAGCTGGTCAAAGCGTTGTACGCCAGCGACCGGCTGGTCATGGAACACGCCTTCAAAACTCTCAACGAAATGCAGATTCTGCCCAAGCAATGTGTGAGGCCGGTGATAATGCTGGCTATGGAGGAGCATTCTGACACGGCTTCCTCTACAAATGCAATGGGCGCGTTGGCAAACCATGTCCACGAGCTTTCTCGTGAGGACATGATGTTCCTGTTATACGAACTCCCTCGAAACCCCTTCAGCTCTCGGGACCTCTTGACGATCCTCTTCAGAAATCAAGAATTCCGGACGCTTGTTCCCGACATGGACTATAGCATCTTGCAGAGATTCTGTCTGCCCTGGCTATTGGCGTCGGGCGGGGGTACATGGACAGTACGCGGTCTTGACCTGTACATTGGGGACGCAGGATACGGCGTAAAAGTTGCATTTCGGGACTCTGAACACCTGTCCGTCTTTTTTGCACGGCTCCGAAAGGCATTGGACGAGTTGGGTGTGCCAAAGTGGCCTAGGGGTTACTTCTCGCCCGACGAGGATGGGAAACTAGTTTTGCCACTCCCCGAGGATATCGCGGGAACTCTGTGCTTGACGACGAACATGGGATAGATTCTGGCTTTTGTTAGTTGTTTGTGCTTTGTAACTAGATACCTATATAGCCACTACCCACAACATTTCCTGTCCAAGTCCGGATTAGTCGTAGAACCTAAGCAAGAGGTGAGGCACAGCGAGCACCTCCCTGAGCCGAGGTGAGTTTAGGGAAGCTATTTTTTGGCCCGGCTATAGTGATAGTGATCTTTATTAGGGTATATATAAGTTATAAGGATCTGTTCCTGAACCTAGTTTTGGGACACTAGTCTACTACCGAGTATTACAGTTTTCCTTTACCTATATAAGTAACTACAGTTAAGAGAACCTCTAAAACTACCGCTCGTTCTTAGAGCGTAAATCTAACGTACCCGAGTTAAATTTTAATTCTGATGTAGAAGTATAACGGTACGTAGAGGAAGAGGGCTAGGGATAGCGTAGTAGATTAACCGCTAATTACCCCAACGCTATTGTTGAACTGCATGCTTGACAGGCCCGTAAGAGAGCACCTGTACAGGGTGCTACAGTGGGCTTGGTACTGTAGCTGGCGGAGCGGAAGCGGTAGCGAAGGCGGGGAGCCAAGTGTGGGGTAAGTTGGTCAAGTGTAGGGTAGGTTGACCAAGTGCAGGGTAGGTCAACCGGTTCTGCAGGGTAGACTGTAGGGAACTGTGTTCTATAGTCTAGTACAACGTTGCTCTGTGTAGGGCACTGAGGGAAGCAGGCTGACTACCATAGGTCTGTAGGACTCTGCTCCAGGCCTGCCACTTAGACTGTGAGGACTCTACTCAGCAGTCTACCTCGTAGGTTACAGGGGACTCTGCCTTATAGTCAGGGTCTTCGGGAGGCAATAGAAGGTGCTGAAGAAGACTGAGAGGAGCTGTATTATAGAGAACAATAGGGCAAAGAGTGGTGAGGGTTTTTCTTACTTGCTTTTCGGAAGGAAATCTACCTAAGGAAAAGGACAAGCCTTATATAGACCTAAGGCAAGCCTATGGAAGGTTCCAGAGGTCTACCGAGCCAGGGGGGGGCGGCGCGCACAAGAAGAGCTTTGGGCTGCGCGTCGCCAACACGGGCCCCGCCCTGAGCGACATCAACAAAAACATCGAGCGCATGCAGGCCGCGACGCGCAACATCACGCGCGAGGTCGAGTACCTGCAGCGCCGCGAGCTGCGCGAGGTCGATCGCAAGCAGGGTCGCGTCCTCCACGTCTTCGACGAGCAGCGCGAAATCATGCTCTCGCTGCAGGAGGAGCAGTGCGTCCTGGCCTCCGTGGCCGGCCACGAGAAGCCGTTGGCGCGGGAGTTGGCGGTGGCCGCTGCGCCAAGCACCACATGAACATTGCAAGATTAGACACGGACATTTGAGGGCAATGGCAGACAAGTAACAAGTTGATATCGCCCATCTAATATCAAGAAAAGCAAAGGAATGACGAGGATAATAAAGCGGGCACCCTTGTTAAAGTTTTAAGCCGCCTACAAAGGTTGCAGCGCTCGATCTGGATGGTCATTTTACATGGAAGTGGAGGGGGGGGGACTTGTGGGTTGTTAGGGGGACTCAAATTAACTAATAGAGGTTGAAGGAAGATAGATTGGGGCTTTCTGGTGGTCGAGGCTGATGCTGCATGTAGGTGGTATGATTGTATTGCTGTGATAGACTGATGAATTGCCACAGTCTCGGGAGACGGCGATTGCTTCAGGCTTTATCTCCAACCTGCAACCACGCCGCCGGGGCCAGATGGCCATCATTGCTCAGTGACTATGCTCTGAAACACGGGGCCTGGCTGTTGGTGTTCTGGAATAATTAAACCATGCCACTGGACCAGCATGCCATCATCGCTTAGTGATTAATTATCTTCTGGGACACGGAGCCTGGCTGTTGACGTTCTGGAATTATGGGACCCAAAAGACAGTTGCGCCACCTCCCTGCAACTTTGTTCATTCCCAGTTCCTCAACTGATGCCTAGTAGACCGGAGAGCCGTGCTAAGGCGACTATATTAAAACTCGGTTGGAGCCTGGGGGCCATGTTTCTGTTCCTTGTTGACTTGTTTCATTTGTGAGGCCACGATCATGACTGGGCTCGGCGCAGTGACACCCCCCCCGGTAATCAACCACCATATCGTACCCAGCTACGGTAGGTCAGGATATACGAGGAATCCTTTTAGCCTTGCCTTATCTTTAACCAGTGCCGAATTCAATAGACCCTGTGCCGTAGACCACCGCTGCGCTGCGTCAGCAGACAAAACAGATACCTGTTGCCTAGTGCTCTGGGAAACTGCGGCTCTACTGTTGTGGGGGTTGCGACCTATAGCTGCTGTTGCCCAGAGAGCCAGGCAACAGGTATCTGTTTTGCGCCTGCTGGCGTAACGGCACACCGTTACATATGCGGGCTGATAGGGACACCCCCACCACACCCTCTTTTAAACGGCCCGGCTGGGGGCCATTTCCTTACCACCCCCATTATCTGTCAGGACCAGTGTTGGTTCGCGGGAATTGTCAAGGTTGCATGAGCTGCGCAATTAAGTTCATAGACACAACTTCCTGCTTCCCAGCCGTCAACAGATCATAATTATCACTCAAGACATTTGAAGTAGGTATATCTCAGAAGCCAAAAGCGTGCAAAAGCAGTCAAGAATGAGGGTATTCGCAGTGTGTTGGTTGATTGATGTAAGGAAGAAGAAAAGGCCTGCGCCCGCAGGTCGGGGACCTGTGTTGACCTGTGGAGACGGCGGTCTAGTTAGGTGCCCTGTGCAGGCCCTGCCCGGGCGCCCTAGACCATGCCGAAAACAGTATGGCCTTTTTGACAGTATATATGAATTGTCTTTCCCAACTCCAATTGACCATTTTATTCCCCAGACTCACACCATTCTTTTTCAGCCCCTGTTGATCAGACTTTAACAAAGCTATATTGTAGGAATAACCGATCAATCAGAGTTACGGAGGCTGAGGCGGCTCGGCGGGCCGCATAGCCCTGATTGGTCAGTCAGGAAGAATAGTGGGCCTGGCCCGGACACACGGGTCACCTGCCCTAGCACGTGACCTTAGTGTGCACGGACCATCCACCCTGTGGACAGCCCACTCCCCCAAAACCACCAAGCACCCTGTAACCCTAAGGAATAGAACAGAACAGAGATAAATGAACATACCACCAATCTCCCAACCACCCTTTCGCAACGGTTACTATAGTGACTATTATGAATGACCTTGTCATTCCAACATATATATAACCTGATTCTCGTTTCAACTAATTAATACATTGCGATTCTCTGCCTTCGAAATGCCTCTCACCATTCGAACCTGCTCAAGCTGCACGGCGGATATTTCTAGGCAGCTGGATAGGCTCAAGGTCTATGGGCAAACTGACAGAAATGGAGTTACGACATTCGAAATACCCACCACCGGAGATCCGAGTACTTGGGGGCCGCGCTCGCTTGCAACACTTTGCATAGGCGCTCTCAAATTCAAGAGCCATCACGTCGTACGGTCTGGAAACACGGTCCAGTGCAGCGGCTGCTAGCCGGTGCGTGAAAGTTGGGCGGAGGGTTGTTCTACCAACGGTGCTCCGGGTGTATTAGACTGGCTGTATTTTGCTCAAGCACGTATCCATCAGACTCGACAGAGTGCGCTGAGGGGTTTCTGGCAGAGCCGCTGGCATGGGGAGGGTGGGAGAGGGGGATACACTCACTATATAGTCATTTCTGCGAGGTCATTAGATAAATCAGATTGAGCTGGTTCTCTCTGCGGGTGAATCCTTCAAAGCTGCGTGAGCTGTGATAATATCCTTGCTTCAATGCAACACGTAAAAAAAAAAAAGACATCTCTTTCCTCCCAACAATCATTATCACACTCTATATCACTGCAAATGACATGACTGGAAGCGTGGGTGAACCGAATGAACTGAATATCTAGCAGAAATGAAGAAAGGCAGGACGGCTACCTGGGTAACAGCAAAGTCACATTGCAAGGCTCCGGTTCTTGTTTTGAATCTTCTCTGAAGTCGACCTGTTGCTCTATTGACTATTTATCTATCGAATACAAAAAGAATGAACATCCGTGTCTGAGTTGGGCCGCCGGCAGCTCAACCAAACTTAGATCCCTTCCCTGGCCGTCATTACTCTCCCTCCCCTGCTCCTCCAAATATCGGGTCAACCGTTACATGCCAGCACGTGTCATGTTGGCCCTCAACAGCGGCTAGCTGCCACAGCTACGATTCTAGCTGCCCTAAAGCCTGGGGGTTGCTGCCACGAAAAGACGCTCACGAGTTTGAGCAGCGGACCATGTTTCCATTGTAAACAGCGTGGTGGTACGTGAACTCGATCGATTTCCAACAGGCTTCAGCGAGCGAGTTCTTCGGGAAATCCGTGGCATTGGTAATGTTGATGGTGTACAATTTCTTGCCGTCGCGGAGGGTCTGCTCGGTATAGGGGACGCTCAGCCTCTGCAGTTGAGCCTTCATATTGTCTCTGCAGACCGCGCAGCACTTGATTTGAATCGTCATTTTGCTTGGAGTTGGAAGTGAGTTGTGTGGGTGAGGTGCTCGAGGTCAAAAATGTGATTTATGGCGAAGGAGAACAGAAGAGTGATTGTATTGCTGCGATGGAAGCGATGAGTAGTTGGTTTGAGCTAGTGTAAACAGTCACACATGCCTGCCTCTTTATACTTGACGAATCTCCATTATTCGAGTCTATCTCAGCCATGCCACCCCGCCGCTCAACGTCGAAGGCTGCCAACTGTTAGCCCAGAAAGTTTTTTGGAACAAGGCAAAGCATGTAGAGGAGGGCAAGTTTCCGTTTGGGCCGTTGCGTGAGATGGTGCGACGGACTCATACAGAGTGGATGGCGAGCTTATGGATGCTGGGTGTTGCTTCAAGTTTCAGTTTACGAACCTGCAGCCGCAGCCGCAGCCGCCAGCGCTCAGAACATCCCAGGCTTTAGTGTTGGGAAATGGTGAAGACTCGAGCTTTGTGCCACACCGAGGGTGAGAACTGGGAGTGGAACGAAAGTCTCCTGGTGTCGAAGTTGTCTTGGTGTTTCATTTATGAGGCACTGGTTCTAGGAGAGTGGTAATACTGCTTGGCGTAGATCAATTAACCACAACCAGCCAAGCGACCACAACTGACGCAAACGGCACAAGTAATCAGGCCCACCTCATAAGCCTGCACGCCCGTGGCGGTGGCAAACCTTTCCCATTGTCACGTTGCGTGGCATATTATAATTAGCACCCGCCCCTTCTACAATCACACCCTGTGCGGGTCCGTCCCCAAAACTAACACCGAGATAGTCAGCACTAAATTATTCCATACCACCCTGGCACTATGCGCCAGCTACACCTCGTCGCCTTCCTCGACCACTTAGGCGGCCTGCCCCACATGACCGCTATCATTGACACTGCTACAACGGGACGTCACAGGGAAAACGGCCCTCTCGCCGCAATCCTCGCTCGTAATCGTTTACGCTGACTGCTGTTTCCTTCTTCGGAAAGCGCAATCTCCCTCCCCGAGAAGATGGCGAAGCCCGGCCGCCAGGTTAACTGCCCTCAGCCTCTTGGTTATTCTCCCGCTCTCAGTCTGCGGTCCATCCTCGCCATCGAGAACCCCCGCAGCGCGCTTCCCTGGTGCTATGCCAGCTCCGCGCCCGTGCGGGACGTCGTATCCAGTGCCCGCCTCAACGGAATCGTCAGTCGACGACGGGCACGAGTCTGAAAGAGCCTGAAACGGCGCTGGCGACGTCGCCTGTGTGTTATGACTATTCCGACATGGCCCAGTCAGGCTAGTCGGGACGCTGCCGATGTTAGAACCGTCGCTGCTGCCGCTGCTGCCTACCTTGGCTATCTGCATCGGCGAATACGAGTTTTCTGCGCATTCATTGGCCACAGCAGCAGCAGCAGCAGCAACGTCGACGACGACTGGGTCTCCTGCGTCAGGCCAGCTGAACCTGGACGACTTGCTGCGCTTGAAGATGACCGCCCCGTGCTGGCACGAGTCTAGATCGACTCTCCCCAGCCCGCCGAACCGCAGGAGCAGGTTTCTGAAGCTCACGCTCGCCGTCAGCAGCTCCTGGATCGGATTCCACGCTTCCGAGGCCCCACCACCGTCCCCGCCGCCAAAGATATTATGCCGGGGTGGGTTGTGCCACAGTATCCCCGACGAGATGGTGAGCGGGTTCGTCGTGAAGTTGCCCTTGCTGCGGGTAATGTCTCGAAGGTTAGGCAGGCAGGCGCTGAGGAATCCTCTCCCCGTTGGCATCGCCGGCCATGGCGACGGTATAACGGCCTGACTGTCTGAGGGTTTAGCAACGTCGCAGCGGGGCGGATCAGCTCGCCGAAACCGCGGCCGAACAGCGTCACGGCGCCGGTCGACTTTGTTAAGTCGACCCACGTGGGGCCGGAGCTCGGCGTCGTCACGCGCCGGTACAGCGGGCCGCGGCCCGTCGCCACGTCCCGGAAGTCCCAACCCTGCAAGCGGCTGCGCAGCCGCAGCGGGTTGGCGTTGAAACCCTCGGCCGCGGCGTCGGCCTGCGCCTCGTGGTCTACCAGCTTCTCGAGGCTCTCGAACAGCTCGACTACGCGGTTCTCGACCGCCGTGTACGTCCGGGTCGTCTTGTTTAAGACGTCGCACATGGCGTCGGGCCGCTTAAGCGACGCGCGCAGGGGGTGCAAGAGCGCGCCGGTCCCCTTAGTTAGCTAGCCGCGGTTGCCCTTTTCGTCCCATAGGACCACGTAGCGCTGCCCGATCTATCGTAGCTTATTGATGTAGCCCTGCTTTGTGACGTGTACAGGCGTGTCCTTGGCGCCGATGGCGAACGGGTATCCGCCGGTGATGATTTGTCCTACGGAAAAAGACAGCTTTTCCAGGGTGAACTCCTTTCCTGGAACCGGCAGGTTTGAGTTCCGGATATTATAGTTAGTAACAGCGTCTCCTATTTTCCCGTGTAAGCAGGATATAGGACGTCCGTCTGTTTGAGGACTTAGATACTTACCAAATATGTACAAAGCGTCTGAACACTACCCCACAATATGCCTCGACGACCTGAGCAAGTTGGTCCCTAGGGCCCCCGCGCCAACACCCTTGTCCATATCGAGATACGAGACCCTCTCTCTCGTAGGATTGTAGTAAAGATGTCACCGGATGATTCCCGCCATCGTGAACGTTTCTGACTCTACGTGGCGGCTGACGTATCGTCGATCTGGCAAGGTTGCGAGGATCTCGCTCCTAATGGCCTTCATAGCGTCTGTCGCGGTGGCGGGGTTGAGGGAGACTTGTTGAGCTAGTTGAGCTAAGCACGAGAGGAGGGCTTTGTACGGCGTCGAGTCGAATATGACCTGTCGGTACCCGCGTTGGCCTGGGAAGAGGTCCAAGACGTCGTCCTCGGGCACGACTGCGGCAGTCGCCGGCTCGCAAGCCTGCGGGAACCATTTCATCTGCCGCGGGGTGTCACATACAACGCTGCATTATTGAGGGCAAAATAGTGCTTGTATTGGGAAGAAGAAAAGAGAGTGGACATAGGCCAGATACCCAAAACATATATGCAAATCTGACCTTTGTTCTCGATGCTTTGTGTGGCTTGGCATATGCGCCACTGACGCCTCAATGCGGCTTCTTCCGACACGGGGGCGGCGCCGTTCAGGCCCGTGAGGCATTCGCCAATCCAGAACGAGGTTACATTGGCGTCAATCTGGTCCGGCCCGCGGGGCGGCATGGAATCTTCCACGGAAATTTCAAGCATCATTTCTCCAAACCGCCGCGAGAGCTCGCTAACCGAGTGTTAGATGTCTTGACAGTGGTACATAGAGAGAGGGCACTACGTACATTGATCATGTATTGCATCATGGAGAAAGCCACACGCTCGTCGCATCAGCGGGGTTGAGTACGGTAGCCTTTTGTGGACTTCCGTGGAAGCCGTCGAAACTCTTCACATGGGGGAGTTGTAAAAGCTGGGCAAAAACTACGCCAACGATTGCGCAGATGAGCACGCTTCTCCCCTGGAGAGCGGCCTTTGCGGCGGGAATACATACCAAGGAATAAAAAGGTTGTTTCCGGCGTCCCTAGCTTTATTACCTACCATCTTTACAAAGCGTGTTTTCAGAACTCACAGACCGTGGTGAACTTGCTTACTGATGATGAGGGGTAGCATACCACATGCTGTGCTCAAGCCGAGGACCGAGGTCTGGATTGACGGGGAGGGGGGAGGGGGGAGGGTAATACGAAATATTAGTACCCTATTGGGTTTATAACCCTGCCTGCAGGCTGCGGTGTTTTGCTATTGTCCGAGCATCCGGAGTCGTTGAGCTGCGGGAGCGGGTGGGGGAGTACTGCCGCTGCATGGCACAGCGCTACAGGAGTTGCTTGAGAAAGAGGCGACAAAGCCTTGGCCTGCCACCACAAGGCTCGCTACAAACCGGGTTTAGTTAGGTATATATCCTTGTGCTTTCGCCTCTTCCTGAATGAAAAAAAAAAAAAAAAAAAAACACCCACGAGCCTTCGAAGTTTCCGAGGACCGCGTACCTAGAGCAAGGCGTCAACTATTAGCTGAACACTTTTTTCACCCCATCCACCACGGACGGTCATGATGTCCCAACGCGCCTTCAAGATCATCATTGTCGGCGGCGGCGTCGCGGGACTGACGCTAGCCAACATGCTCGAAAAGTTCGACATTGACTATGTTATACTCGAAGCTCACGGCGAGATCGCGCCCCCTGTCGGCGCAAGCCTCGGCCTGATGCCCGATGGCCTGCTACTTCTCGATCAGATCGGCTGCTACGAGGCGGTTCGGGCTAAGGCAGCCAACTACAACATCGAGACCTCGCACATCCGCGATAGCGAGGGCAAGTCTGTGTCGTGCACCAAGGGGTTCATGGGCCATATAGAGAGACGGTGAGTGAGAGAGAAAAAAAGGTTCCGATTGGCTGCTGAGGTTTCCGTCCCTCTCTCTCTCTCTCTCTCTCTGTGCATGATCATCCTATCGCTGACCGTGTCCATTGTACATTTTGTACAACCTTCTTTGCAGACATTTCTACCCCATGCTCTTCTTCGACCGGCAGTGGTTGTTGCAAGTGCTCTACGGCCAGTTCCAGCATAAAAAAGACCGCGTCCAGCTACACAGCCGGGTCAAGACTGTTGTGCCACAAGAGGGGGCCGTTTCTGTCGTGACAACGGATGGTCGGACCTTCACGGGCGACATTGTTGTTGGCGCCGACGGTATCCACAGCGCCATCCGACACGAGATGCACCGGTTGATGATGGTTGCGGATGAGATACGCCCGGGATTCGTGCTCGAGGAAGAGGAGCGTATTCCGTGCTACTACCGGTGCCTGTTTGGAATCTCTGTGGGTGTGCAGAACTGGCCTGACGACGAACAGACGTTTACCAACGGGCGCGGCGTGTCGTTTCTTGTTGTCTCTGGTCCGGCTGAGAGGGTATATTGGTTCTGTTTTGCTCGTCTACCGGAGAAAAAGTGCGGCGAAGAGATTCCGCGGTACTACACCAAGGAGGACGAGGCGCGGTTCATGGAGGAACATGGTCATCGGGCTATTACCGAGTCTGTCACGTTTGGCGACATTTATGCAAAGCGCATCTCGTCGACGCTAACGCCGCTGCATGAGGTTGTGTTTGAGAAGTGGGGGTTTGAGCGCATCGTGCTTGTTGGGGACTCGGCTCACAAGGTGACTGACTTTCTTATTCTGACCCTGCTGTGTCTCTCTCTCCGTCCGTATCATGACATGACGAGGGGAAGCTAATAAATCGTATTAATGGCCAACAGCCGAACCCCATAAGTGGCGTCGGCGGCAACGCCGCCATCGAGACGGCCGCCGAGTTTGTCAACGTCCTGCTGAGAGCCCGAGATAACCGCCGAGACGGGCTGCTGTCCGGGCTTTCGACCAGCGACGTCGAGGCCATCTCGCGGGAAATGCAAAAGGCGCGCATCAGACGGGTCAAGGGGCTTGTGAAGACGGCTCACGCCATGCAGGCCCTCTTCGCCTACGAGAGGCCTTTCGTCTCGAGCATCTTACACACAATCTTCCTGCCGCTGCTCAGCCCAGAGTTCTCTCTCGAGCAGTTGGCCTCCCGGTTCGTCGGCGGCCCGCGCCTTCAACACCTCCCGGTCCCGGTCCGCCCGCACACCATCCCGTTCAAGCACGAGCTGCCGGCGAAGCCACTCGGAGGGAGAGTTGTGAAATATGCGCGTGTAGTTTTCGTCCTCTTGATGGCGTTTGTTCTCTTATTCCCCCCCGCCAACACAACGGCGTTCCCAAGTCGACCGGAGAGTTCCAAGCCAACATGCCCCCCCGGAGAGGAGTGCCTTGGTGCCCTGGCCTGGGTCGCCACCTCAAGGATGGCTCAGACTATTTTTGCCGGGTTCATCATGTACGGCATCGAGTGCTTCCGGATTGGCCATCAGGGCACGCTCCTCAGAGTCTACCCCGTCCTAGTGGCTGTCATGCTCCTCTTGGGTCTCGACATGGACAACAAAGCAGCAGTGCCGCTATTTGCCATTCTCAGCGCGTACCAGTCCTCTCTTCGTCCGTCCGGCCGACCTATTGACCGACATGTTCTCAAAATGGCCTTGTCAATTAGGATTAGCCCCACGTTCCTCCGGTTAGCCTTTCTCGTCGTACACATGCTGCCGGTAATCGCGTGCTTATTATGGCCCGGAAGCCTCTGGAAGAGCTGGCTAGAATCCGTTCCTCTTGCGATTGCTACGGCCTTGCTTTTTCTCCTGGGCTGGCGATGCCTCCTGGACCACAGCAGCGAACCAGAAGCTACCGACGACCCGAAGCGCTTCGATCAGTACAAGGACGGCGATACCCCCCAGCTTCGGGCTGCATATTGGTATTTCTTCACAGTGCAAGCCGGTGCCCACATCGCGGCAGTGGCGTACTTCTACTCTTATGCCAGTGGTCAACGCGACTTATGGAGCTCAATACAGTCTGTGCTAGTTGAGTCGCTGCCTCCTTCGGCCTGGATTGGAATGGCCGGTCATTGTCTCTATTCGGTCTGGGAACTACGCCGTCTTGGCTTTGTGACGACCAGGGAGGCAGCGCAAGCAGCTTTGGCTGTGATTCTTGGCCAAGCTCTCGTTGGCTCGGGCGCCATTTGGGCAGCTACCTGGGTCTGGCGCGAGGCCGCTATTGCAAAGATGTCAACTCTGAACAGGCCCCCCCTTGAGTCTTCGAGTCACGTGGGCGGAGAGATCAAGGCCCACCCTAGTTGAATGGGCATTGAGCGAGAAGAAGCTATTGTACCAGCTTAGGGCAGCAATTTTGTTGCTTTTTTCCCCTTCTTTTCTCTCAAGGATGCTGTCGGTCTCAATGTCAGTTTATCAGCCCACTTGGCTCAGTGTTAAAGCATATAATTGGTAGTATTGAGAAGGTCATTAGTTCGGTAGAGGGAGCTTCGTAGTAGCTAGTAGGTTTCCAGCTAAATGCAATAACACCCGACTATCTGCAAATCTTGCGACGCCCGCACTCTGCTCAATTCCCCTTTGATACCGGTTATAGAACTAGAAGATTTTACGAATATACGTTGCTGTTAAAGTATGGCTAGTTACCAGGGTTTTAGGGTCCTGAGGTGCAGGGCACTGTAGTAGCTGTGTTGGAGTGTTGTGGCCGTTGTGTGGGTACTGAGGGCGCTATACCTAGATTGTTTACTTTGCTCCACAGCACCTTCTCGAAACCCCTATACGACTTGGCACACGTAAGACAAGCCCACTAGAAGACTGTAGAATACAGAGCTGTCTACGGAGCCTGTGGGTCTCTAGAACCTTCTAGAGAGCCCACCTTATGTCTATATAGACCTGTCCTTTCCCTTAGATAGATTTCCTTCTAAGCAAGCAAGCATTGCACTCACCACTCTTTGTACTATACTTCTTCTATAATACAACTCCTCTCCGTCTTCTTCAGCACCCATAGTTGGTCCCGAAGACCCTGACTGCAGGGCAGAGTCCCCTACAGCCTACGAGGTAGACTGCTGAGCAGAGTCCTCACAGTCTGAGTGGCAGGCCTGTAGCAGAGTTCTACAGACCTGTAGTCAGTCAGCCTGCTTCCCTCAGTGCCTTGCAGAAGCACTGTTGTATCGGACCGTAGGGCACAGTTCCCTACAGTCTACCCTGCACTTGATCGACCTACCCTGCACTTGGTTCCCGACTACGCTACCGCTTCCGCTCCGCCTGCTGCATTGTGCACCCTATATAGGTGCTGAGTTCAGGCCTATATAGGCACGCAGTTCAACAGTTGCTTTGCCTAGGCAGGCGATGACTTAGTTTATACTTCAATATAACGGTAAATTATAGTAGAGAAACGAGGTAATGGTGATAGTGAAAACCCTAACGTTAATGGACATGTAATATATATATAGGCTGCTTCATTTACGTTACGTTCTTGTAAACTATTTACTTACTGAGGTTGCCTCAGTGGAGCCTCTCTCCTCATCCGAGTTACCTCTAGCTATTATTCCTTCCGCCACTTCCGCCTTTACCGAGGATTGATGTCTGGTCTGCAGCAGTTCGTAATCGGAAATAAGCGACCTCCGAGCTAAGGAGTAAATTAATTACTACATCGGTGGTAGCAATGTTACCTAGAAGTATTCTACCTCATTATCACGCCCTATTATCTATAGCTCCCCTCCTGCTTCTCCTAATTCTGCCTCGCCGGTACTAGGCTCTACGAAAGACTAAAAGCTTAGGAACCTAAGAGAGTATACTCTATTATAACTGATATTAATCGATATAAGTTAGCAGTTTCGTTCTTCTGCTACTGCCTACCCCTCTCTCATTTTACCTCCCCACTATACCTCCTCTCACTGTACTTCTATTCTCACTTTAAGAACGTATAAGTACGCTAAGATTCTGTCGAATTCCCGGGCGTTTGACGTGCTATTATGAACGTCAGCACGTAGATTATCCTAGCTTTCGGGGTAAGCTAACACTGCTCGTTAACGCTCACCCTTTGCTAACGTAGTATGTGACTCTTCCTGCTGTTCTTGGCACGTTCCCGTCTTCTGCTGCTGGAAGTACGTACCCTTTCTGCCGGCATAATCGATCCGCTACGTGTCACGGCAGGTGCCAAAGACAGCTGGTTAAGGTGGCGCACCCTGGTTGGTTGCACTAGAGTGGGGCTGTGTGGCCCGTGCCAAGCCCTACCACGTGACCCACAACCTTACCCATTTCCCCACGCACCGCGCAGGCTTTGGAACCTTCTTTCCTTTTTCTTTCCTTAGCTTTAGATTCTACGAATACAGCGACCATAATGCAGCCTTGCCTCATCTAGCTGACTGTGCGGTGACACTACGTACCTTTTTCTGCCGGCATAATTAATCGGCACGTATCTTTTCTGCCAGCATAAGGGCAGGTACCTTTATGGTAATTCCTACTTGCTGCATGGAGTACGTGAGCTAATCCGATATTGGGTCTCGGCGGGTGACCCAGTTTTAGTCCCTTGAACCTAGCTCTTGTTAGTGACAAATGAAATTTCTGCTAGGTGACTTTTTGCCGGCCACCAGCTCTTTATCTAGGCCCAATTTTAGTCCATTTCTACACGCTGCAAAACTAGTCACGGAGAACAAAATCTTGGCCCCAACAAAGCAAATTTTCTATTAGCACAAATGGTACGTACTTAGCAAGGCCAACCTAGGCCCAGGGATAAGAACTGGCCACCGGGGCACAGCACATTTTCTGCTGGCAAAAAGGGTACGTACCGACAATAGTAGAAAGGATATATACCCAAAACGGCTATACTAGGTTAGGTACGTATCTATTTTGCCGGCAGAAAATTTGCTTCATATTCTCACCGCAAGTTTGATCAGATGGGCTGGGCGGAGCGGCGACGGGCTATTGACTGTTAATCAGCTAAACTCCACTTGGCACATCACCAACGAAGTTCAGCTCGTAAGCAAAGAAGTTAGAGTAGTAGATCATCCGTACAACTTACTGATACGTCGCTAGTAGATTATGTCAAATATGCATCTCTCGTATCGTCATCCTTCATAATGAAATGAGTACTTCTAACCGCAATGCCATGGCAGCTTCAAAGTCTCTCAAGTACTACGTTGTTTCTTAGAAAGCCGCCTCAAAAGTTGAACGGACAGTCGTGGCTTACAAGGCTCCTTAAGACACTGTCGAAAGGGAGCACCTCGGGCGCCATTGCAAGCTCAAGGTTCAGTGGTGCGGAGACTCTCACAGTGCAAAGCTACGGTATGAGTCTCCCTGTACAGTCACTAGCGGAACGGCCTTGCCCTCCTTCGCACACTTAGGGAGATTCTCCGTACGAACTATTTCCGCTTTTAGTACTTTGGGGTGCATACATACACTGTGCGTCCAACACTGCCTAGAGTCCCTAGAGGAACTTCACTAGTCATGCTCAGTAACTTTAGCCTCTTCGTCGAGCAAGTCTATTTCACCAGATGGGCGCCCTTGACCTTGGTTGGAACAGAGTAAAAGCCTGTCCGCGCAGTGATGTACAGCGTCGACTGGTCCACACCGCCAAAGGCCAAGTTCGCTGGCGTCTCCGGCACGGGGATGAACCCAACCTGCTTGCCCGTCGCAATGCTAACGACCGTGACACCGCTTCGGCTGACCGGAGCGCACATGTACATGTTCCCCTGGTTGTCCATCGTCATGCCATCGCTGCCAAACTGCGCCCACAGCCGCCGGTTCGACAGGACGCCGTTGGCGCCGACGTCGTAGGAATACGTCTCGCCGCCGCCGGAGCCGGGGCCCTGGAAGGCCGCGACGTACAGCGTCTTCCCGTCGGGGGACCCTATGATGCCATTGGGGCTGCCGGCCTTGCCGTCCGAGGTGAGGAAGTTGGCGAGGGCGCGGGTAAGGGTCTTGCGGTCCGGGGAGAGGCGGTAGACAGTGTTGACGTCCTGCTCCGCCTGCCGGCCCGAGGCCCACCACTTGCGAGACCAGTACGGGTCCGTAAAGTACAGGCTGTTGTCCGGCATTGCCCACACATCGTTCGGGCCGCCGAGCAGCTTCCCATTGTACTTGCCGTCCATGATGACATTGTACTCGGGCAGCACAACGTTGCCGCCTTTCCCCTTGTCGCCAACGGCGGGATTCAGCGCCTGGGGCCACGGCACGGATTTCGTCATATTCGTCGAGATCTCCCACAGCTGGTTGCGCTCGTCGGCGCACGCGATGAGCCTGCCGTACTTGTCGAAGGTCATGCCGTTGGAATAGCCCGCCGGGTGCATAAAGACTGACAGCTTCTTGTCGGCCACGGACCACTTGAGGATCTTGTTTGAGTTCTGGTCGACAAAGTAGACATCGCCAGTGGCCGGATCGCGGGTGGCGCCCTCGGTGAAGGGCTGGTCGACGGTGTATGACTCCTTAGGGAGGGTCGCGAGCTTGGTGACCTTGGCGGAGGCGTCGACTGTTGGCGGGAGGCCGGATTGCGCGGCGGCGCCGTAGGCGAGCGCCACGAGGCAGGCGAGAAATTTGGATCGCATGTTGCGCTTTGACCGGTGAAGGGGATCCGAGGTGAGCCGGAGGAAGGTGTTCCGTCTAAGGTCGGGCGATTCTCATAGAAACACCACCACCAAAACCACCAAGTTTCTCAAAGGAAATCAAGTGACTTATGCTCTCGAGCAGCAAGACAGCGCGAGATGAGTGGTAGACGCATTTTTCGCCTTCAATGGGGCGCACTCGGCGGATAGATATGTGGACGAGATTACGACGTCCTCCTCCACGAGCTCCGATATAGCCGTTTTGCCGTAGCCGACATTTCGGGAACGGCTCGTGTGCTTCCACATTCCGCACTCGCCGCACTGTCCTGATGGCGTTTGTGGCTTGCAGGGCATGTTCCGCAGCCAGGGTGTTCCGCTTTTAGCCTAGTTGACTTAGGGACTGGCCAGTTGCAGAGATGCATTCCACAAAGGTAGTCCAGTTGCGAGATCCGGGTTGTTTCTTCATCAACACCTTGTTTTCTGAACTGCCTATAACTCAGCCGTTCGAACCCTAGCCTTCACCAATGCCTGTCTCATCTTTATTCCAACGGCTCTCGGGCTTGATGCCCCGAACAACCGGGAGGGCCAGGTATTCGAACCAGGCCGTGATAGCTTCCTTCGTAGCTCCGTTGAGGCGTACCGAGTCGATCCGCTGTGCTCTCTGGGTCCGAATGGCCGGGTTCCGGGCCATGAAATGCCTCACCCACTTCACCCCGACCTTGTCAGGCTTCCCTAGCTCCCGGGCTAGCCGACGGGCGAATTCCCGGACCTGCGCATGCGTAGGGGGCATGCCGAGGGCACCCTGCATTACGATCCACTCGGTCAACCGGTCTTCCACAGGCCGACCTAGGGTCTGCATGTGTTCAAACGCAATGCAACGGGCTTTTGTGCCGGCCAGCCGGTGCCGAAGTGTACTCCTCGGCACACAGTATTTTTGCTGCCGCCTGACGGACAGAGCCGCCGTCACGGGCGGATTTCATCGCAGTCAACATGTTTAGTTCGCTGTATTCAGGCATGTTTCGATTGAGAATTAAATGAGCTCTCAATTGACGAAGAAATGAAGGAATTTGGTGTTGTTTTGAGGAAGTTGCGGTGTGCTGAAGAAAAAGCTGATCAATCAACCTTTGATGTAAGTGCATGTGGCTTGCGTATGGGCCAAATGTATGGCCTGGCCAAATTGGGGTTAATTAACTTACCTCCCAGGAACTTCATGTCCTCACCATCTTCCCTAACGGCGCCAGACCCGGGCACGCAGGTCATCCCGACCACTCAGTACATCCCGGCGATCCAGGCTTCTATACCCATGCCGGCTATGCAGCCGGATGTGTGGTGGTTGCACTTAGCAACCCGCCTATTGACCCGGCGCTGTCTCGGCGTCGGTGTTGACAATGACCTCACGCGTTCACACGGCGTACACGCAACAAGTGGTCCGACTCGGTCAAGCTCATCGTATTGCAAACGATGTGTAACGGTATTGACCTAGGCCATCGACCTAACGACACCTTCAAGAATGCTTCACCTCGTCGACCAGTTGTTGCGTCAATCTCGCTCGAAAGAAGACATCGATGATAGCTCCTCCACTGGCACTGGTACTGGCAGAGACAGGACGACGAAATCTTCATCAAGGGCACCCCTAGCGACATATCCACCAAATTGGGTCCTCGACCCTCACATACCCAGAGATTTGTTCGCAGCCTTCATCCGCAAGCACAAAGGCGTAGTCGTTACAACACTAGAAACCTTAGACGAAGAGGATTCGAATAGCCTTAGTATCTTACGACTCGTCGGAAAGGCTTTTCACTGAGGGAGGTAATAGCTACCTAAATCCCTATTCTAGAATCCTAGAGGCCTATCCCTTCTCTAAAAGCACATGTTCCAAATTTTTCCTGGCCGGTCAATGTATTATTTACTTTTCCTTCTTAAGTACCACGCCAATAATCATATAAGGATTGGACTGTAGGGTTGCTTGGGACAAGAGAAGATACGACCACCAACTGCCGGTGGATGCATAAAATCTCAACTGCTAATACACCCGCTAGCTCAGCAGATGATCCCCCCATCCATGTCCTCAACAATCTCCTGCATTATCTTGATAATAGACGAAGTCTGGCGCAGCCGCACCAGCCGGTCGTGGTGCCCGCAGTGCGCTCGCGGAGCGTCGGTTTAACGGTGGACGCCGGTGACCAAGCTGGTCGAGCCGAGCAAGGGATGCTGAAGCGTCTCAATGGCATCGAGAATCCTATGAAGAGGTTGGAGGAGGATGCCACAACCGTGGCAAAGGAGGTTGGCCTGCCTCATATGGCCAGGATAAGAGCAGCCGTACGGTTGGTGGCCTAGGGGTTACTTCTCGCTCGACAAGGATGGAAACCTCGTTTTGCCTTATCCCGGGGATATCGCGGGGACTCTAGGACTCTGTGCATGATGCCGAATTTGGCCCAGGTTTCTGGTGAGTGTATATGGCTAGATAAGCACCCGGTAACTGTCCACTGAGGATATATGAGTAATTGGATGTACTGGACATGTAGCTAGTTTATAGATTTCCCAGGTATCGAGGTGCGACAGGTATCTGGTTTGTCCGATGGTGCAGCTATTTTCTACGACAGTATATCATTCAAAGATACTGTTTTACCCTCCGCTTCCGAGTTAGAACCCGCATTGTATTGCATGATTGCCCCTCTCTACTTCACGATCTTGCTGGGCTGTTTGGGGCATGGAGGAGCCGCCACACGACAAGCTTGATTTCAGATGTAGCGAGCTAAATCTTCAAGCTCGAAGATCCATATTCCACAAAATCACCGAAACAAGCAGCATCAAAGGTAGAAAGACTTCAAATCAAGTAGTCAATATATCAAGAAAGACACAGGCTCGTATGTAAAACTGGAAAACTAAGATGATTGTAAAAAGAGTGAAGATCTATTCCAAAAGCTGGGGAGAAGAAAAAAGGACACACCAAACCCCCGTTATTTCGATAAAACAAGGTAGGGTCATAACCCCTTCTGTGTGTAAATAACACCCTTTCCCGGGTAGGCCACTTACCCTCGTCAGAATCTAAGGTAATTAGGTCATGTTTGGGCCCAAGAACAGGTCTACCCAGACCCAAGTTCATGAGAACAACAGACATCAAAGAAGTAAAGTGACAAAGACCGTTAATACATAATGCCCAGCGGATCCCAAACTGGTACCACCCACTTGTACCCACATTGTTTACTCACGAAACCAAACTCGTGATCGTCCCTACAGGCAGGAAGCTTGTCAATTTCTTGGCCCAACTTGAGCCTATGTTGCCCGTTGCCGCCTACGTCGTCCTCTTTCATTGCCAATTCAAAGATCCTGTTGACCACAGAGTCTATGGTACCGCCGTATTCGAGAAATTCCGAGGATTCCAACAACAGGCCGCTCTTAGATCCACGGGTGAAGACTCGCTTCGTTGGTAACACGCGCTCCCGCAGACACTTGACGAAGCTTCGCCACATTTCCGTAAAGCCCTTCCGAGACACCTCGTTCGTCCAAAATTTGCTTTTGGCGCTCTTTGGTAAATGGGACAGGAAACATTTGTTGTTATCTTCCACACAATCCTTGTTGTCCACCACTGGCCATCCGAGACTGCGCATGATATCGTACCCGGCCTTAGCGGCGCACAATAGCGCAAACATCATTCGCGGGACTCATGAAGCCGCCCAGGCACTGTCCGCAACTGCAGCCGTATTTGTACCGCAGCGTCATGCGGACCACAGCAATGTCGATCCAAGGCACCTTCTTTATCTCCCCGTCTGTTGCAGAAGCTGCAATCTCAATGGCCTTAGAGGTTAGCATCCCGAGATTGAAGGTCTCGCCCTTGTTCTCGAGAGCCGCGATGCAGGTAACGGCCAGCTCGTCAAACCCGCTGAAGTCTCTTTCCTGAGAAGATTCAAGTCGTTCAATCTCAAGTTCGCGCTTTAGAGACTCCAAAGCCGTATTAACTTCCTCATTTCGTTCTTCAGTGATGCAGGCGGGGCCTTTTGACGAGATAATGTTGATCACCTCTGGGATAAAACACTTTGCGGCGAGGTGGAGCATGGTGTCACCACCTGCCCTGAAAATCTTTCGATGAATTCTTCTAAATCCTCCTTGTCCGGGTCAACGAAGAAATCACGATTACGAAATTCCCGGAAGACGTCGTCCACTGGATGGGGGGGCGGCGCAATCTTAGACTCTTTCCAGTCCTGATTGATGTGGACTAGTTGATTGTTCTCGATGCGCCGCGACGCGTGGTGGCTAGAGTGTGTGAAGGCCATCCAATTCGAGTTGCCGACTCTCCGGAACCCGGCAGAACCCCAGAATCTCCGGCGAGCTCGCAGAATTTCTTCCCCGAGTTTCTCATCGGATCCTGAGGACCCTCTACTCCCCAGCTCCTTCACGTCCCTGGTTTGCGCCGCGGGCCGAGCGAAGCCGATGAAGCCGGCTGGCGACTCGGAGCTGATCTTCGTCAAGACGGCCTCAATCAGCAGCTTGTCGACACCATCACTTCGAAATTTATCGTCAACTTGTACCTCTTCGAACAGCAGGACGCCCCCATCGTCTACCTCAGGACCACAGACTCCCGTACCCTTTCTGTAAGGGTGTTCGTACAAGTCTCGATGGAGGCGTCCTGATAAGTCAAGCAGGTCGTTTGAGAACCGCCGATCAATACCACTTTCGGAAACGTAGTCTCCCACCCGACTACTCTCCTGGACCCAAAACCAAGTGCGGATCTTATCACGTCTAATAAGCAGGGCTTTGCAATTTGCGATAATCTTCCGTTCTGCTTCCATAGAACCGCATCCTGCTGGCCCGGGGGTGGGTTAAAGACGGCTCCGAGGATCTGACGCGGCTGCGTTTTCCCTCATCGGGTTTGGGGCTGCACTGGCGTTTCATGGTGAAAGATGCCGCTGGACTGGCTGACGAATGGAGGACTTTTCATTAGCTCCAGCTTTCTGAGCCATGGGTGTATTTGTAACCGGTCACTGCGGGCAGTGTCGCGGTGTCACGGGACACCGTGTTGCCAGAAGACGATGTCTGCCTTAGCATCACGCCCATCAACGCGTAGAAATGCCACTGTTTGCCGAACCCGGCATCCCCGGGGGCTTCAAAGCTTAGGCGTGTGGATCAGAGCGGCCGGCGGGCCCGCACGACGGTGGCTCGAGTCCGGGCACCTCTTCATGTGGAATCATGTTCTCGTATTAGCTATTTTCGATCTACTTGTTCCAGATATGTCTCAGCCTTCGACGAATATTTTTTTTTTGGTGACTAGTACTGTTCTAGGATACCAAAGAACTGCGCCACCCCGGGTAAGCGTTGTATATAACGGGTACCGTTTACGCATGGTCCCAGGACAGTCGCGCCCGACAGCAATTTTTTTTAGGATCAAGGTGAATTGCCGAGACGGCGGGACTGTTACGTAGAAACTAGAGCACCGGAAAGTTAAACAGCATCCGTGGAGACCGAGTTGGCGTACGTATCATTTAGGTGGATCCATCACGGAAAGTGGTGACATCTTGATGGCGCTCGAATTCAGTGTGCCGGTTGTTGTCGAACGTGCGGGTGCTACGTAGGTGGCGTACATGCCCACCTTCCTTTCTTCTTCCTAATAGAACCACCTTTTTGGCCCTATTTTACATGCCGTTGTATGTGACAGTTGTTCTCCCAGTTTCCACCAATCTCGCGCCATTTTGTGGCTGTACAGCAACTGGATCCCCAGCAGTCTAGGCCGCCCCGAGCTTGGATACTGGAGTCAAAGTCATCTATGCCCAGATGCCTAAACACCTTGGTGTCCTGTTATCTGCACACGGTGCAGGAGGCAGTGCGCGCCCGAAAGCTTTGCACCTGCACGACTCTGGAACAAGCCCATGTGAAAAGCAAGACGCGAGTCACAAGCGGAATGTCATGGAAGCAATGAGTCGGTTTTCCAAGCCGATGAATGCCCATTTTCCTCGCGCCAGAAAAGCTAGAGAGATAAGTACGCGACATGCATGACATGCTCCGGCTGCCGCTCCCCTCAAATGAACGGGTAGCGGAATAGTTAATATTGTCATGGTCGTTCAGGGACTGATAGGGTAGGGGGAGACCGCCAGGGGGCTCAGGGACGCACGGGCTCTCAACCGTGCGTACACAAGGAGGAACTGGCTCGCAGAGACTTCGCAGCGGGCCAGAGATTAGTGCTGCACACAATAACCACCTAACCTTTCTTGCCTCTGCCACTCTTGATACTCTTGTCCCAAAGCCCCTTACAAATATCGCGAACGCCGAAAAACTACTTCGTCATCGTCGTCCGACTTGCGCTCGGGCGGGACCCAATCGGGCTTGGCAAACATGGGCAGCAAGCCCTCGACCGGCTCCCCGTCCGCGTAGAGAATCTCCACATCGACGTAAAAGGCCGTGGTAATGGACAGCCGTTCCAATTGAATCTCGTACGTGCTCGCGTGCTCGTCGTCGCCGCTGTCCTTGAGCAGGTCGTAGGGGGAATCCGCGCCCGGCGGCGTCTTGACCCGTGCCACGGTGAACGGCTCGCCCTTATCGCAGAGCCCACGCTCGCGGGGCATAAATTGTATCCACTGTTCGGTACCTGTGAGGTCGGTACAGTTGCGGAGGATGTAGAAATCTCCCGACCTCCCCTTGTCTCCGATGTCGAGTGCAAGAACGAAGCCCGTGTCCTCCCACTCGGCCTTGTCGGCGCCGTTTGTAGACATGTCCTTTTGCACAATGCGCCCTGCGGCAAGAAGGCCAGGCTGGTTAGTTTCGGCCAAGTTATTAAAGCGGGAGAGGGTTGGATGGGTGGCTCAATACCAAACTGCTGAATAATCGTCGTCTTTTGCGAACCTGGCTTGTCGGGTGTCTCGTCGTACCGCATTCCGGCCTTGAAGCAATCAAAACAGGTGGACTCGTAATGCGTCATGTCATGCTGTTCGAAGACTTCGTCGGTCGTATCATAGCTAGTTATCAGCTCGTCGCCGACATCAAGGGCCAGCCGATGGCCGTGGAAAGTTCCCAGGAGAAGCGGCCCTTTCCAGTTTCCCAAATATTTCTTTGTTTCCCACAACTTGGGGTAGTTTCGGAGCCAGTCCTCCAGGAACGCCGCGACGGGGCCGTCCCTCCACGGGGCGTCAGGAGGACCACAATATTTGTTCCAGTTCGCAGACTTGATGGCCGTTCTGATGGAGCTTATGGGGACTTCGCACGCCTTGAGAATGGACCCGGTGCGCTCCTCGAGCCGCTCCCTATCAATCCAGTGTGGAAGCTCCGCCATGCTTCTGATGGATTCGTGAGACCTATCAACTTTGATGATGCGACTATGGCCTAATTTAATGCCGAGAGGTGAAGATGTGTACAGGCGGGACCAACGAGGCTGCTGTGCAAAAGGAGTGTGTTGGGTGTGAAATTGCAGATAATTAGCGGCTGCCTTGCAGGACAGGAAGAACGAAGAGGGGCGAGGGAAAGAGGACCGGTGACCAATTCAGGCGGGCGGTAATTAGGGTCGGTCACATGCAGCTTAGGCACCAATTACCAGGCACCTGCTCTAAGTTTGGATGAAAACAATGAAAACTGGCCTTATTAGGTAAGGTACTAACGCACATATGAAGGTCTTGTTTGCTTTAGAAAACATTGATTGTCGTTGCTTTCTGTCTAAACTGCATCTGGGCCAACAAGGTCTTTAATTAATAGGTAGCTTGGACATCATATCAGTACTTGCCATGGCACACAACGGATGACGGTTTGGGCTGTTTCTTTCTTCTTCGTTACGGGAATTTATTAGAACTAGTGTCTTCTTATCGGTGCTGTTTGCTTGTCGCATCACCTGGGTGTTTGCTAATTACTATATCTTCACAGGAATCGCTTGTCCCCCAGGTAAGTAGGTATAATTCTCATCGCGAGAAATTCTAGGAGTGATCCCATTTGGAAGAAACTTCATTTCATATCAACAGGGTGGGCATCCGAAGTTAAAAATTGCCCCTGAATTACAGTTAACCGTACACATCGCCCGCTCTTGGTATTAAATTGTTCTCGGGCTCATTCATTCACCATTTCCCATATTCTCCTAATTACATGTGTACGCCAACTGATAGCCGTGAGCTGATGCTCCGGGCCCTTACTGAAAATGACCCTGGGAATCTTGAGTTGCGGGACAGGCTCTTCTTTGGCATGTTTAGAGAGAATGACTGTGCCAGCCCTGAAAAAGCCGACTTGTATTCCGGTTATAACCTGTAGCTGAAGGAGCGACAGAATCGGAAGAAAGGAACGCCCTTAACCAAAAAAGACGGTTTTGGTCCTGTGACTCGGAATATTGGCAGATTGCTAGAACAACTGACCGCTGACGTAATCCATGTTCACAAGACACTTGACCCCGGGTATTAGGACAACGAGAGCGGGGAAGAAGCCCTTCATCTTCTGGGGGTGTTGCTTTGCTACGCCAATGAAGTGTGTGGCGAGTTGGGCAGATCATTGGAAGCGGGGCTGGCTGCCGATGATGTAAGAATGCTTGTCGAAGACCTGGAGAAGAAAAGAGAAAAGGCGAATTTCGAGGTTGATAGGCTACGGACCAATGTGAAGCGATACAAGGATCGACGCTTAGTGCAGACGGATCATGGCGCCAATTTCAAGCCCAAGGACCGGAAACTACAGCCTGACAAAGTCTCTACTGCGACATTTCGAGAACTAGCGGTTCGAATTGAGGTGAACAAAAGGAGGAAAGACATCATTGACGCTTTGCGGAGTACAGAAGATGCAGATAGGCAGATGAAAGCTGCGACTGCCGTTATTCGTATGTGAAACTTGCCCCCGTTCATGCTTTCAGCGTAACCAGTTATTGACAAAGCATCAACTTACCGACTGGAATAGTCCAAATCCTGGGCAAATTCAAAGGGTGGGACCGAAAGTGGTTGGGTAGAGATAGTGTTTGGCTCCCCAAAACTATCGTCATAGCGGCCGACAGGACCTACGAAATGGTCTTGACGGGAGCCAGTATGCCATCGGTCCAAACGGGGCTTTTGCGCAGGCCAGCAATGGGAATCACCCGGATTCGGGCCGGAGAGATCTTCACAAAAATCACCATGGACCGATCCGAGGAGTTTGGAGCCTTAATGGAACATGTAAAAGAGAACATGGCGGGAACCTCAAACAAAAACATTGACCAACTGCACCGCCAAGTCACACAACCCCGCGAGCTCCATCCCAACGGCAGATACTTCTGGAGCTTTAGTGGCTGGACCTTTGAACTGAAACCTCCCTGTATGCGGTGCCAGTATCTATATTCCGACTGCGTTATGTGGGGACTGCCCAAGCAGCCCGAGGAGAAGATCGCAGCGCTTGAGAAGGCATTGGAATCCAGCTGTTCGTGGTGGTCTCCGAGTGCGAATCAACCATGCAACCTCTGCGCCGAAACGGTCGTCGCGGCCAAGCTGCATGCGGCCGACCATGGCGTCGTAGGGTTTCTAGCCATGTAGATAGTTAATTAGGTAGCTGATCAATCAGTATCAGTATCGCAGTTGTGCATCAACAAGCTGACACACGTGCCTAGCCTACCTTGATACTCGCGGCCGCCTGCCCGAACGAAGCTTGGACGGGTCTGCCATCATTGGCAGACACGGCTTCTGCTTCACAATTATGCCGGCACTATCTCTTTAGCCGCCACAGAAACATCAAACTCGCCAAACCCCCCATCACGTCACACCTGACAACACTTTCCCCGCCGAACAGCCAAAATCACTCTCTCAGAACCGACACTCAACAAGACGAAAAAACCCCCCGGAAAGAGAAAGGAAAAAGAAGAAGAAAAGCGAAGAAAATAACGATACAAAACAAAAGAAAACATAGCAACCATGTCCACCCCCCTGACCATCTCCATCTACGACGTCGCGGTCCCGACATTCACCAACGGGCTGCGAGCGCTCGCGCACATCCTACGCCAAGCCGAAGCCTTCGCCGAGAGGGAAGGGCTCGACGTAGACAGCGCGTTCGCGCAGGCGCGCCTCGTCGCGGACCAGAACCCACTCATCTTCCAGGTCCAGAACGCCACCAAGACGGTGCGGGCCAACGTCGACCGGCTGGCCGCGGGCGGGGCCGCCAGCGAGCCGTTCGCCGACACGGAGCAGACGTTTGCCGACCTGCATGCGCGTATCCGCGCGGCGCTGGACTTGGTCAGGGGTGTCGAGCCTGCTGTGGCGAATGCTAGGGCCGGGGAGGTCGTTGGTTTGTATGTTGCCTGCGTGGTGATTCCTTATCCTCGTTTGTCGGCGTGTCTCGGAAACTGATATACAGCGATTTGTCGTTGTGGAATGGAGTTGACTTACTTGTGCGAAAACAGGTCCGCTGGTGGGAAACCCGTCCAGCTTACGGTGCAGCAAGCGGTGCTAGGACACGGGATCCCCAACTTCATCTTCCACATCACGACGGCGTACTCGATCCTGCGGGCCAACGGCGTGCCGCTGGGCAAGGCCGACTTTATTTCCAGCTTTGTGGGCCTCTAAGCAAGTTCATTTTTAACCATGAGATGCAGTCACATTCATAGAGGTCTGTGGAGGTATGTGTGAGCAAATAGACCAAAAAATCAAGTTTATTGTTGATATATATCGGCTGGACACAAGATAATCAGAATAGATCGCTCACGCAATCTCGGCCTCGATCAGCATCTCATACTCCTGCGGGTCGGGCCAGAACTTGACGATGCGAAACCCAGCACCGCCCAGCAGGGCCTCCCACTGGCTCTTTGTGCGCTCCGAGGCCGACAGCAGCGACATCATGTTGACGTCCATGGTGGCCTGGCTGATGCTGGCGCCGGTGGGGGGCAGCACGATGTCGTAGACGAAGAGCTTGGAGTAGCCCTTGACCATGGCGTCGCGCGTGTTGCGCAGCAGCTCCGTGGCCTTGTCGTCGGCCCAGTCGTGCAGCACGGCGTGCATGAAGTATGCGCGGCTGCCCTTGACGGGCTGCGGCTGGAAGAAGTCGTGCGCAGTGGCCGTGATGACGCTGCCGTCGACCAGGTCCTTGGCGCGCTCGATGATCTCGGGCAGGTCCTGCAGCACCAGGGCGCCCTTGGGCAGGCCCGGCTGCGCCTTCAGCACGTGCGTGATGTCGATGCCCGTGTTGCCGCCCACGTCGACGACCAGCGGCGCGCCGGCGAGGTCGGCGCCGTCGAGCAGCTTGCTCGGGGCGTAGATCTTGGTCCACGGCGTCTTCCACATGGTCCAGGCCTCCATGTGGCCGGTGAAGTCGCCGTAGTACTTGGGCGACTTCTGCAGGCGGCCGAAGAAGTTGAGGCCGTCCGGGTCGCTCTCGGAGTGGTTGTTGCCGTCGGCTGCCGTCGGCTCCTGGTAGCCGATCTTGGCTAGGTACTTGGGTAGGTTGAGCCCGGCCAGGATGTACTGGTTGTTTGCGGCCTCGAGCGAGGCGCGGACCTTTGTGCTCTCGTCGCCAATGGCGAGCGAGAACGGGGTCGGCTTGTACGTGTCGACGCCTGTCTCCTCGACGACGTTGAAGGCGATATGCAGGCGGAACAGCCGACCTAGACCGCGAGCCACGTGAGTGGGTGTCCGGATACCGCTATGGCCATGGTGGGACCCTTCTTGTCCAACTCCAAGGCTAAACAGGGGGGAGGGGGTAAAATGAAGGCGTACGGAGCAAGTTAGGTGCGACCTCGGCCGTGGTCAGCTTGGCCAGCGAGTCAATAGTCTGCTCGCCGCCTCCAGCAGCGGTCCAGGCCTTCCAGAGACCAAGTTCAATGCAGGTCTGGATGGCGGCAAAGATGACGGGCTGCTCGAAGCAGAAGCCCCAGGCCCGCTCATAGGGCGACTCGACCCGCGCTAGCAACCGCCGCGCCGCCGCGCGAACACGAAGGCGCTCTACCTCGTCGCCGTTGAAGGAGCTATGGCTGACCGTGTCGAGGACGGCGCTGATGTCGGCCGACTTGGAGCCCATGTTCAATTGATGGCGAGTAATTAAAACTCAGTCTAAGGCAGGGGTTTAGCGTGAGGGGGGAGGGGTTTGGCAGGTGTCACTATCGGGCAGGCGCTTGGCCATTTCCACACAAACACTGCACACCACCTGGGTACTTATAAGGAATTACACCCAAGCCATAGTAAGGCGCGCCGCAGACTCCGTGGTCGGGGACTCGACGTGGGACCTGACGATGGTGATACGGTGAAAATGAAATGCGGGTGCAGGCTAGGCTGCGAGCTCTGCTGAAGACGGGACGATAAGGTCTGATCAGGTATAGCATCCGTCCATGCAGAGCTACACAGTACAGGCGGAGCTCTGGCTGTCTCCACTGAATGCCGACCCACACCTCCAGCTAATCGACTCCAGGGGCAGGTCAACAACAAGAGAGGTATCCGGTCTAGGCTCGGCACGCCGCGGGGAACGGCAAGTGCAACCAGGGGTCACATCGTGCACGCAGCATGCCGAGTTTGTGCACAGTGCGTGGTCGCTTGCACTGTTCCCTACACTTGACCATTCGACCGGTAAACTGTAAATGGAAGGAAGCGTAAACCATCCGTGGACAGCTTCTGCACACCGCTTGCACGACAAGGCTCCGGCCTTGCGCTACCAAGTCCCAGGTCTTCGTCTTGCCAAGTCATGACTTATCGACTGCAGACTAGAGGCTGCATGCACAAAGGGGCGAGGGGGTTGTTATCTTTGTTGCACCAAATCTGGGTAAGGTACAGAGAGTACTGTGTAGATTTGCTTTTTTCCCACGACTCCGCGCGAATTACGGAATACGTGTATAACTGATCCTGGGGTCCCCTAGAAGCGGCGCTAGGAGCCCTGCAGATATCATGACACCCCGCTGCAAGTCTTCCAGGCTGGGTGAAGGTCCCTTGCCCGGCTCGGACGTGCCTGCCCAGAGTGGCGGGCCTGGATCGCGGGGATGCCAAATTGCCAATCACAATCCATATTGTTCCGACTTTTACTTACAAAGTGACCGGTGAAACAAACCCCGGAAAACACACCTCACGGTGAGAGGTCAAGAAACTGGTCAATGCAGCATTTTGATCCGACCAACATTCACCGTCCGTGCAGCATCGCATCCTGGTATGGGGCCCTGGACAGACGGGCCACTCAGGCGAGTGAGAAGTTGCATTAAGACGCAGTGCATCCCACGTCTCGAGGCCAACCAAACCGGGTCCAATGCCAGTCGCTGGCTGTCGAGTGTCGACTGACTCTGTGTTGCTGCAACACGCGCACGCCCTGACTCGCCTGTCACGGCCGGCTTTTTCGAGGGGTTTTGGTTGGTTTGGTTTGGACATCACCGGCACAACGCACCGCACCGCGACCTGCGCACCACCATGGGGAGCCAGTATTACGGCGGCCTCGGGCCCATGGTCAACGCCGTATTGTGGGTGCACGTGGTCGTCTTCGCCGTCTTCGTCGGTCTCCGCCTCCACACGCGCATCTCGATCTTGAACGCCGCCGGCGCCGACGACTACCTCATCATCGTTGCCCTAGTCCTTCAGATCGTCTACACCATCTTCGTCACCGTCGCGACGCAGTATGGGCTCGGGCAGCACTTTGCCGAGGTCGGCAACCCCGAGGCCTACTCGACGGCCGTCATGTACGAGGTCTTCAGCCAGGTCGCCGGGCTGATGGTCATTGGCGTCGGCAAGCTGGCCGTCGGCGTCTTCCTGCTGCGCATCGTCGTGGTCCGCGTCCAGATCTTCATCATATGGCTGTTCCTGGGCTTCACCGTCTTCATCACCCTCTTCGCCAGCATCACCGTCGTCGTCCAGTGCATCCCGGTGCAGAGGACGTGGAACCCCACCGTCCCTGGCCACTGCTGGCTTGATTTCTCAAAGGTCGGCTTGACTGTCGGATGTACGTGTTCCAAACATACTACGAGTCCCCCGCCCGCCCGGCCGAGTAATGCTGACTGACTACTAAAACGAATGATAGCTTGGTTTGTCGTGGCCGACTTTGGCTTCGCCATTCTGCCCTGGTTCGTCGTCTGGAATCTCAAAATGAAGCGCAAAGAGAAGCTGCTCGTCGCCTGCGGCCTCAGTCTCGGTGTCATGTAAGCTCCATGAGTCCACGGTGACGCTTCTCTCGTCTCGTGTGCAGGTCAAATCTCTAACCTAGCACCACAGTGCCGGCGCCTGCGGTATCGTCCGCACAGTGGCTCTCAACGGCTTGAACACGGCAGAGTACATCTGTAAGTCATTTGCTGGGGCAACCACAAAGCTGTGTTATCGCAGCTAACCCAAACACTCTCTTCTAGACGACACGGTGCCGATGCTCCTCTGGTCCGCGACCGAAAGCACCGTCACCATCATGTGCTCGTCGATCCCCGTTCTGCGGCCGCTGTACGTGAAGGTGCGGTATGGAAGCAAGGGCGATAGCAGCACGGGCGGCAACAACAGCGGATACAAGTTGCCAATGTATGGCAACCACAGCAACCGCAAGTACGCGCTGGGGTCAGAGCCCGGTCTGGATCCAAAAGTCGTCCCAGCCGGCACCAGTCACCGGACCGTCATCACCTTCAACGCCGACAACAACGCGAGCGACGAGAGCATCCTGCGCGACGTCAGGGTCGAGGACACCAACGGGACAGGCGGCAGGATCAAGAGGACAGACCAGGTCCAGGTCAGCTACGAGACGTCGACGAAGGAGGGCCTCTAACGCGCCGTCGAGTGTATTAAACCCAAATTTAGATCTCATTCTGGGAATACTGCAAATGTCAAAAGGTCGGCTTGCATAGATAAACTAAATAGACAAAATAGAGCAAAACGGCCTAGATGCCTATCGACAGACATACTCCCGTCTCGCATTCACTTTACTTCACCTCACAGCACCGCCATTCGGCCAGTTAGACACCCCCAGGGGATCGCCTTCCTCCGTGCCCAGCAGAGATGGAGCCCAGCCCTGTCCAACTTTCTTGGCAGTTTAGCACAGACATCCAAAAGGAGCCGCTAATGCACAACCCTTTTTCTGTATCCGCGCTAATGCTGCTTCGAACTCACGCTATTTATTTCCAAAACAGGTAGCCAAGGGTCTGATGGTTGTAACCTGCCTCTCGAGCAGATTTAGCCCCCCCCCCCTTCCCCAAGGTCGAGTTTATGGTTGGTCAGACCAACGGCAGCTAGCTTCGTTCCTTTTCCCCGGAACCTGGCCCCCTGTGTGCCGGAGCGAGTCCTTTTTTGTCGGTGTGTCATGGCGTGTCTGCCGAGGGCGCTAAAATTCTCAGGTCGCATGGCGTGGCCTTAGGTCGCGTGGTGTGGGGGAGGAGTTTGTATCCCGATATTATTCTTTTTACGTGCTTTGTTTACTCTTTTTCTTTTCTTTTCTTTTCTTTTCTTCTTCCCCCACAGTAACCTATACTTGGCGCATTTGACCATGTTCGCATTGCAATTGCACGAAAGGTGCCTTATTAGGCAGCGACGAGAAACAAGATCAAGCCATGGCCCCCCTGGCATTAATGAACCCCTCCGGGAAATCGTATGGATCCCTTCGGGTGCGTAGAGGGGGGCGTTCGGGATATGGTTCGAAGGAATATGGCCGCGTCGCCGGAGGATGAGTGAAAATGAAACTCACACAGCTAGCTTGCAGACTGTCATGATCTAGATAAGGTAGTCACCGCAATGCTCCCCGTCTTGTTCAATCTGAACTTGGTTCTTGCTACGCACCAGGTTAGCCGTTATAGCAGTACCCCGAGCTATAGTAATTCCTACCTTCTAGGTTACCTTGGGTAGGCATCCCGTTCCTTACAGGAACAACCGAGCCCCCGCCTCAAACGCGACCCTGTTTTCTTCCCCTTGGGGCTGCAGGGTCTAGATACTGAGAAACCCGAATTTAGAAACTACTAGAAATGGAAATTTCTAAAATTCTGGCGGCGCTTGGGACGGATGCTCAAAGAGTCAGGGACTTTTTTAATGCGGCGTGAATGCACGATGCTGAACTAGCTTGACAAAGGCCTCTGCCAGGTAACGACGACAGTTTCATGGTTCAACTCGAATTAGAAGCGCGGATGAGAAACCTAAAAGCTACTTAAGTGTTATCAACCTAGCTATAATAAGAGATACCAATACGAACTAGTCCGTAGCCTACGGAAACAAGCTCAACAGAACATCACCATACTCCTTGTACGAGAGGCGCATCTTCTCGATATCGAAATCGTTCCAGTACCCGCCGCCGGCGAGGGAGGACCGCCGGTTCCACGCGGCAAACCGGGACCGGGCCTGGGCCGCCGTGGTGCCCTGGCCGGGCTTGGAGTCGTTGGTGACCCACACGAGCGGCACCACCTTGACGCCAGCGGAAGCGCCGAGCGCGCTCTGCCACGCCGCCGGGTCGTTGCCCGCGCCGCCGTCGTAGCACTGCAGGTACGCCCGGTCGAGGAGCAGCGGCCTATCGCCGCCGCCGCCACTTGTGGTTTTAGTGGTGTTGCTGTTGAGCTGCGCGGCCACGGCGGCCCAGAAGCGCGTGTTGGTGTACGGCGCAATCGTGTACCGGTACCCGGCGCGGCCGAGCATGCGCGCAAACGCGACGGTGCTAGCCACGTCGTACAGCGACTCGTCGTCGTTGTTGACGGCGTCGAGCGCCCATGCAGCCCGGAGCGCCTGGAAGTTGCGGGACAGCGGCGTGTCGGCACCCGGCCCCGGCCGCGCCATCAGCGCGCTGACGTGCTGGGCGTTCATCGAGATCTCGACCCGGTTGACGCTTCCTGTTCTGTTGTTGCTGCTGGTCTTGAACGAGCGCACCCTGGCCGCCAGCGCGTCGCCGCCCACGTAGCTGCCGCCGGCCGCCACCACGACGTCCTGGCTGCCCGGAGTGTTGGAGTAGTACTTGATGGCGCCGCTGTCGAGGATCCCGAGGCCGAAGATGATCAGGCTGTTGAACCCGGATGTCTGCAGCGCCGTCGTGTTGGACTTCATGAGGTCCTTGAACAGGAATATGGCGCGTATGCCGCCGCCAGCTGCGAGGGCGGTGCCCACCAGGAGGTCAAACGCTACGAGAGCCGCTGCCCATACTCGGGACTTCATTTTGCTTACTTTTAGCGGTTTTTTGCCTTGCAGCGGACGGGATCAGGAGTATGGATGTGACGAGCAGGACATCGTCGGCCAACTGAAACGGCCATGGTGGGAATGGTGACGATTGCCGTCTATCTAGGTCACTAGCGTGCTGGAAATACGTAGTTACGATGCTCTGGGAGCGCTCCCACCGGCAAAAGCATCTTCTAGACCCTTGCTAGAGATGCCTGGGAAGGAGGGGTGGTGATTAGTGCTATATGGTCATCGATATTGAGCTTCTGTACCATTCGTGGATTGCTAAACTGGGTGTGACAATGACCAGCCAAGAGAATCGTGAAAATCCGGCTTTCCACCCAAAGGGCCCGGCTGTGAAGGCCGTAGTAGACCATACCCCAGTTGCCTTACCCAAAGCGACAGTTGTAGTAAGTAATGACATGAGATGCCAGAAGGCAGAAATTACTAATGATGCGGGTTCACAATGGGCGGATGAAGCATCGCCGGCCCCGACAGTTGTAAGGGGTCTTTGTGGAGAAAGCTTTAGCTGTCAAATCCACATGCCCTAAACGCGACGGTTTCTACAGCGAGCAAAGACATTGAATTGCTATTGGATGGGGTTTTATACACAACCAGCCTTCTATGTCTGCTTCATCTCATACAACTACAAGCAACTGCCCAGCCATCTCCTTGTCCGTCGAATGAGTAAGAAGGGGAGAAAAAAGAAAGCAATACATCTCCTCTCAGTTTCGGCCAAAACATTAACCGCCCTTCATACGCCTCCGCATCCTATCAAGGCATTGACGGAGCAAGTGCCGAGCATGTTACCAAAGCTCGACCTCCATTTTACATGCTAAAAAGTCGACGAATCTGTGGCGTTGCTGGT
Organism: Lasiosphaeria ovina; assembly: GCA_033439765.1. Taxonomy (NCBI): domain Eukaryota; kingdom Fungi; phylum Ascomycota; class Sordariomycetes; order Sordariales; family Lasiosphaeriaceae; genus Lasiosphaeria; species Lasiosphaeria ovina. Next base: position 3,556,978 of record JAULSN010000002.1, on the reverse strand, counting down.
ACCTAATGCCAAGCCCACGGCTAATGACCCACAAATAAAGGGGGCAAACCACGGTGCCGGGATCCGTTTCTGCCGTGATGCCGGCCGCAGCTTAATAAGTAGTACCCTGGAACCGTCCAGTCCTAGATCCACTAGTTTCTGGGGACTGGGGGCGTTCCGGACGCGGTCGACCAGGGCACGGAGATGCTCCGCCACGTCTCCGCCGTCGCAACTAGTATTCTGGTAGACTTCAAGATACTCATCGCTAGCGCGCCTTCTGTTGCTAAATGGGGCGATCGGCCGGACTGGGATGGCGCTATCGTGGCCCTCTCGTCGCACGACGGGGCCTCCCATCCTCGTGGTGCGCTGGCCTATACCACTGGCGGAGGTGCCAATAGTCACTCTCGGTAACAGGATAGCAATAGGGGTATCAAACTCGTAGTCCAGGTACCCCGTCGCATGCGACTCGTACATGATAATATCCTGGGCAAATCGGAGCGACACTTCGCCCACCTTGGTCGACAAATTATCGTTGTAACCGACGGATGGGGTTCGAGAGTTAGGGGGCGCTGGCGTGTTCTAATGTGTAGTTGACGGGTAATAGGGGTCGGTGGATGGGTGCTGGTGTGTAATATGCGAGTTATGTGGAATGAGGATGGGTCCTAGGGAGTAATTAATAGGCAAGTCTGGGGACGTAGGGAAAGTTCGAGCTTACAAAGACCTGGGACTGAAAGAAACAAAGATATACATCAAGTAGACAGGAAAACTGAACTTCCTAGCGGGAGCCTTGTGCCTCGATGATACTACAAGCCTGGGAGGCCGCGGTCGTCGCCGAACATGTGGTACGGCCGCTCCACCGCGCTTCAATTAATCCATTCCTTTAATTACTATCTATATATACTAATTATACTATACGGCAACACGCCTCCTTTATACTATACGCCTTACGTGTCTCCTCCCGTCCTTCCCATAACCGGAGTTAACTACTATAACTGTCACATACGACCATAGGTGCTAGAGAACTCGGGATCCCGTCCGCTCTCCCCTAGATAAACTAGCGACCGCCAGACTAGTAGTTGGGTCGGTGACGACCAGCGAATCCCTGGTGTTGTATGTTATTTTTGCGGTTTCCTTCGTCTCCTCCCACTAGGTTCTGCGGGGGGGATGTGCGGTGGTTTGACTCTAAATTCCTGGTCCTTTTTTGGAAGCCCCCTGTTTTGGGGGAACTGCAGCCGCGATGATTAATAACGTTTCGCGAACCAATTTCTGGGAAACTACAGAATTCACCAGGCATTGATGAAATATAGGTAATTATGATAGATAGGGATTATATAGGGAAGTTCTAATTATGCCCAAGTCTGAGATAAACCGAGAAGACGTCAAGGCGAACACCACCTGCCAATATCATATCCCAATTATCCCTCCGGCGGCACAAACTCGCCGTCGTCGGCCGTCTGGAGGCGGCGCGGCCGGCGCTCGGCCAGCAGCGCAAGCGACAGCAGCGCGGCGGCGCAGAAATACAGCATGGCACGCATCTGGCCGCTGTAGCCGGTCGCGTAGACGGCGCGCACGCGGTCCTGCACGTCCGGCGCCAGCGCGTGGATGTTCTGGAACGACTGCAGCAGCGCGCCCGTCTGGTCGGCGCTCAGGAACGCAGATGTCTCTGACGTGATGTGGTTGTTGAGCAGCGCTGAGCACACAGCCAGCCCGATGGTGCCGCCCAGCACGCGAATCTGTGTCAGCCAGCCCATCACGACGGCTAAATAGGTTTGCGTTTGTCAGTGTCAAAGCTGAGAGGTTGGTGGAGTGTTGGTGACTGGGGTAGGGAGGGGGTTGACGCAACGTACCCATGTCCTTCAGCTGCACCACCATGGGCGCCATCATGAGGATGGTGCTGAGGTTGAAGCCGAAGCCGAACCCCATGACGACCTGGTACCCGTACTGCGCCGGCGGTATGTCTGGACCGTACCCGTCAAGCGAGCTGAACAGCCCGACGCCGACCATCTGGAGGACGCCGCCCACGACCAGCACGTACAGGGGCGGCAGCCGGAGCTTGGAGACGGCCACGCCCGCTAGGGCGGTCGAGAAGGGCGAGCACAGCAGCAGCGGCAGCATACGCAGGCCGGCCTCGATCGCCGTGGTGCCGTTAACCGTCTGCAGGCGCTGCGGGATGTTGATGATGGCGGCCATGAAGGGGAAGCCCGTGAGGAATGCGTTTCTGCTGCTGTCAGCCGGTGCCAACTCCCGGCGGGCAAGGGAAAAAAAAAAAGAAAGCTACAAAGGAACGAAACCCCAAAGAAAGACAGAAAACTCACAACAGCAGGCCGACCACAAACCTGTTCCGCGCCAGCCGCCACGGGAACATGGGCTCACAGACGCCGCCGACGCGCAGCGACAGCCTGCGCTCCCACGCCACGAAGCCGGCCCACAGCAGGCCGGCGAGCACGAAGCACGCGACGACGGGCGCGCTGCGCCACGGGTACGCGACGCCGGCCTGCTGCAGGGCGAAGACGACGAGGATGGAGGCGGCGAGCGACGCGACGGCGCCCAGCACGTCGACGCGCCGCCACGCGCGCTCCGCTACCAGCGCGTCCAAGAACCCGCCCGGCCGGCGGCGGTACGGGAAGCTCAGCGGCGCCGAGACGGCCAGCAGGACGATGGCGACGGCGCCGGCGGGGCCGCTGGGTAATGATTAATTACCAATGTCAGCGCTTTGCATTTCTCGTCTTCAGAGTGGGAACGCACTTGAGAAAAAAGACCCATTTCCACGTCGTGTGGTCGGTGATGGCGCCGCCGAGTAGCGGGCCCAGCACGCTGGACATGGCGAAGACGGACGAGATGACGGCGATGTAGGTGGCGAGCTTAGCGGGCGGCACGAGCAGGGGCGTCATGACGGTGACCAGCGAATAGATGCCCGAGGCGCCGACGCCCTGGAACGCGCGGAACACGATCCTAAGTAATTAATCAGGAACGGTCAAGGACAACCCCAGTGGGAGGGAGAGAGAGAGTGTGTGTAGCTTACAGCAGCAGCATCGACGACGACAGGCCGCACGCGATGGAGAAGACGGTGAACACGGCCACGGCGAACATGATCAGCGGCTTACAGCCGACAATATCGCTCAGTTTGGCGTAGACGACGAGGAAGCCTGGCAAGACACGACGCAGGTAAATAAGCCGAGCTGAAATGAGCGCGATGTCATCCAATTAACTACCACTCACCGGTGTAGGTGAGAAAGTACGCCGTGACGACCCAGCCGCTCTGGCTGAAGCCGTCGAGCGCGTTGACGATGGACACGAGCGACGTGCTGACGATTGTCGTCTCGAGCGTGGACAGCAGGAGCGACAGACAGAGCCTTCGCCGTCGCCGTCGCCGTCGCCGTCGCCGTCGGTCAGCTGTGTCAACGCCGATATCAACAAAAGGAGTGCGGCTCGCTTACCCGGCTGTCAGAGTGTGCAGCCGCCACCCTGTGAGGTAGACCTTTTGCTTTTCCTGGTCGGCGCCGTCACTGGCCGCGGGTTCTGGTATCCCGGCGCCATTCCGGCCGTCGGCAGAATTTGCAATTGCGGCATCGCGCTTCTCGTCGGGCTCGAGATTCTGGAGCGTGGTTTCTGTCATCGGGGACCTCCGATGTTTTGGCGGTTTAATGTTCTCTTTTAAACTGTGGTTGTGTAACCACTGTCCCCGTTGCTCATTGAACTAGAAAATACGATTTGGACACGTTCGCGATCTGGGCCCGGAATACGCGGACGCTAGGCAGGGGGGTTCGAGACCAGCCAATCAATGGTTGCATATCCACTGTGGCTTGTCCCAGCGGTAGAAGCACATCGACGGCACAACGTACTGTAGCATGCTCTTAAATAACTATTATTTTAGCACGGAACCTTGCCTTATAGCTAACATGCCTTTCTTACCTTTATTGACGTATACATTCTATTCAACATCTCGGGTGCGTCGGCCAATTCTACTACTCTCTCTCTAAACCAAGGAGAGTAGAACAATTAACCACGAGACATTGGCAGTGGCTGAAGCCGCCAAAAACTCGGTGAAAACCCTCAAGATTCGATAGTTACTCTTTAAATTCTTGTAAATGCAATGCGGGCGAGGCTGAAATGATCAGATACACACGCCGTCACTCAGCTCCACACGGTCGTCCACAGCCACTCGCCCACTTCCCGCTGGTACGCAATCGTCTTCATCTCGGCGTCCATGCGCGCCTCCTCGTCGCCCCACAGGTACTTGTTCCGCCAGGCGACCGAGTCGAAGCCGTGCACGACGTCGGGCACCAGCAGCCAGCGCGTGCTGCCGCCGCCCGTGTGCGTCTCGGTCCAGCCAAACTTGACCCCGCCGCCGCCGTCGCCCGCCCCGTCGTCCAGGCACCCGCGCCACTGGCTCGGGCCCCGCCTGCCCACGGGGACGTCCGTGTCCGGCACGGCGCGCCCGGCCCACACCGACGCGGCCCGCCACGACTCGTGCGCCAGGCAGTCGAGCTCGGCCGCCACCACGAACACGTGTGGCGGCAGGTCGGCCCGCGACGCATACGCCGGCGACAGCAGCGGGTCCGAGATCTCGTGGCCGTATGGGATGTAGCTCCACGCGCTCGACGGCAGCATGCGCGCCATCCAGTCCAGCCCGGGGCCCCAGCCGCGGGGGCCCCGCAGCTGCCGCTTGTACGGGCGCGTGCGGGCCTTGCGCGACGGCGACATGCTGAAGTCGAGGATGCCGCAGACGGATATCACGGCGGCGGGCGGCGGGTTCGACCGCGGCGGCTGCGCAAAGTAGGGGTACGAGGGGTGGATGGCGTTGGGGTCGCAGCCGGTCCGCACGCTGGGCAGCTGCGAGAGGCCGAGGGCCAGGTTGGCGCCGGCGTCGAAGCCGCAGAGCGCCGTGCGCATGCGGTCGATGGGCAGCGACTCGTCGTTGAGCACGGCGTGGTAGAGCGCCTCGGCGTCCAGGAGCGGGTTGGGGAATGCCGCCCAGGGCGCCTTGGCGTAGTTGAGCGATATGACGAGCGAGGTGAACGAGTCGCAGAAGTTGCGGTTCCATATGTCGTCGTCGGACGACGCGCCAACGGTGAAACCGCCACCGTGGATCGTGAAGACGGTTGGGAGCAATGCCGGCGAGGTCAAGTCGTAGAGGGTGGGGAAGAAGATGCTGCCAGCTATTAGTCTCACGTTTTCGTCCAAAAATTTGCAACAGAAGAGGTTCATTGTCTCACCGAACCGGAAGCCGCCTCCTGACTGGGTAGGCCTTGATGATGTCGGGTCGGCCGGGCGGAGGGTAGTACAAATCCCGCAGTCCGCGATACAACACCACGGGGACAGTCAGCCCCTGGATCATACTGACTGAAGCCGCGTGGATGGCCCTCTCGATGACGGGCGGCGCATCCCATTCGTGTCGCTCAGGTTGGCGGCGATCGGTAAATCTGGCCCCGCCATGCTTCTGTCGCGTCCTGCTTCGTCTTCTCGGCTTCGTCGGCCGGGGCCCCTCGTCCTCCTCAGGCACGTACGCCGCTGAAGGCGAAGGCGGGATATCAATAGCCCACTGCCCGACACCAGCTCTGCCCGACTCGTCGCGTGGATGCGGGTACGGATTCAGCGTCTGCTGCGGCTGATAGGGCGTTGCCACCGCCGACAGTTGGCTTCGGGGAAGCTCTTTGAGCGGGGTCCCGTCGAGCCTGGTGTTGCCCGTCAAATCCGGCCTCGGGCCTCGGGTCGACGGTCTCGACGGCAGAGGAAACTCCGGCGCGTAGTCTGTCACCTTCCAAATCTCATGATAATGCGAATTGGCGTCACTGGCACTGGCATTGTCGAAAAGCTGGACCGGCGCAGGTGCGGCTTTTTTGGCACGGCCTTGTTCCGTTACAGCATCTGTAAGCAGGCCAGAAGGTAGATGGAACTGCTCTGCGGTCTCCGGTACGGTCTCGTCCTCTAACCGCCGTGGACCTGGCGCAAGAGCTGTGTATGGAATTTCTTGTGGGGATACCGGGCTCTTTGGGCTCGCTGCCGAGACCTCCGCAGGTTGCCGGGCATGCTTTCGTGGCTGTTCCGGGGTAGCTTCCGGGGTGAGGGGAAGTGCAAAACTCCGTGTCGGAATCGAATCGACTGGTGTTGACGGCATTGACGTTGGGGTTGAGAGCTCCTTTTTGGCATCTCCTTTCCAGTCTTGTGCGGGCTCGTCCTCGGTGAAATTGGTGTTTGCGATGTTCAACCGGCGTAAGTCGGGAAGCTCAGATTGCTTCAGAACTGCAACTACTCTGTCTTGATCTTCTAAAGCATCGCCCGCTCGAGTTGGACCTGGCGTAGTGTCAGGTGTTGGGATAAAATCTGGAGAGATTCGGGTTGGTGTTTGAGGCCGATGCACCCCTGCGGGCTCAGCCGGACTCGGCGGCCTGGATATAATAGCTTGCGGGCCATGAGGATGGCGATTGCCGTAAAGGATGATGGGGTTTTCTACTGCCCTAACTTGCTCGACAGCGGCCGTCTCAGAAGCATCTGACCCATTGAGCGGTTCGGGCAGAAACTTTGTTTCGTTGTCGATTGGACTATCCTCCCACGCAGATTCAGATGAATGGTGTGCAGCCTGGCCGTGGACATTGATAACAAGGTGGCTGTTAAGTTCGTTTTGGGTCCCGTACGGTCTGTTGATGGAAGCTTCGGGTGGCTTGCGGCTGTCGTCTTCCACTCTTGTTGTATTTGTGCCAACTTCAACTGGCTCCTTCAGCCTGTCGCCCGCTTCTTTTTCTTGCAGCTGCGACAAGACAGCTGCCAGCTCGGGCACCTCGGGGACGACGCTTATTCTGCTCCCAGCACCTAGGTCTCTTCCCCTGCTCTTACTGCGGCCCTTGCTCTGGCTTCGACTCCGCTCCTCCCACATGGCAATCTTTTGTCTGGTGCTTTCGCTGGTTTCCCTCCGGGCGGACGGTACCTTTATCGCCCCTGGCTGGTCTAGTGTCGAGCTCCTGTCGCCCTCAATCTTCCTGCTTCTGCCCCTTTCTTTCTCGCCGTCTGGTGCTGCTGTGTCACTGCCGCGGGAATTTTGGACCTGCTTGATGGCGCCAATGAAATCGACAGGTGCAAAGTGTGATACAGGCTCCGCACTGTCGTGGGTGTCGTCCCCAAAGGCTGGTCGGGCAGTGTCGTCAAAGCTGGTCCTCCGCGATGCCGACTGCGACACGGAAAGCATCGAGAAGCGCTTCGGTGTGGGTTCGTAGCTGGGCATCTTGGGCAACGTCCAGCGAGCGTCGCCGGCGGGGTCGCATGAGAGAGCAGAGCAGAACAGAGCCAAGCGAGCCGTGAATCCTGGCCCCTTGGGCGATGCAGCTTGACGCGTTGGTCGAGTTCAAAAGCCGAGTCGTGCAAGGCAGGTAATAATAAATAGCGAAACTGTCGAAGAGCTATCTGTGTCTTCTTTTTTTTTTTTTTTTTTTTTTTTCATTTCCAGGAATGCATTTGAGACACGGATCGAGGTCGGAGCTGGCACGCACTTGGCGGTGGCATCTGCATTCGCGGTGCTGCCTGTGCTGCCGGCGGCTGAAGGCCTTCCATTGTGTCACGAGACACCCGCCATGCTGAAACGCGCAAAATCATGCGTCGCGACCGAGCCAAGGGCTGCAAGGCATGGCATTGGTTCGGCTTCTCCATGCTACGTGGATATTGGCACCCAAGGTAATAGCCGCTGCTCGACAGCCGTTCGCCGGGCGATCCCCTCCACTGTAATGTGGTCGCGCAGTTTCCGTCACCTCAGTGTTCGGATGGAGACAGACCAGACGACGACCACATCTCCAAGCGGGTTGCGTCTGTCTCACTGTGACTGGACACAGCTTGGTACTCGACCCCAAAATGGAAAGCGGGGTACACTTCGGCTTCGAAACTGATCCGGTCATCGAGTCTCCTTCGATTCTACTCAATTCAACTTAGTCCGTCTCATGACAGGTTTCCTTCGTCGTCACCACTCGCGCCTTTGGATAGCTCCAACAGTTCCTAAGAAGAGTCAGCCAACGTCAACAACGCTAAGACATTATTTGGGTAGGCATAACAAACGTTGTACTAGGTATGCACTGAAAGGGACAGCAAGATGAGTAGAGTGCCTTGATACGAGATCTTTGAGCCAGTCGTTTTTACATTGGTATCCTCGAGCATAGTGCAATTTAACTCGCCTAAGCACCTAGACAGCCTAATGGCCTTGGACAGTGAAACTAATTTGGGTGCTGCCAGAATGTCCTAAAAGATCGAACGTCGACATTCTGGTGCTCGACGCCAATGCTGATGAATGTACCAAGTCCAGCTTAATTCAAGGAGCTGACTGTGGACATCATGTGATGGGTCTACTTACAAGTGTAAGATGGGTCTACCTACAAGTGTAATAGAACCCGCCTGGAGGCGATCAATTGTTCTTGGACATATTTTAGTCATCGCTCTCTGGACACCTGTCTCCTGCAGAAGAGTCAATTCGCCCGCGGCCTGTTGTCTCTCCTGTCGTCCTACACAGTAGGGTTTCTGCCTCGCCGTATGTTTTGGTTCTGATAAACCTAACGTGCGTGATAAGCGAGTTAGCCAGACAAGCGAGTTAGCCACCCGATTTCCCTAACATAACCCTGAAATTTAACCCTTGCTAAAATCACCAAACCTTAGTAAAAGGCCCCGAGATTTGATATTAGGGTTTATAATAATGAAGAAACTTATTATGATTTTATGTAAAATTTTACACTAAGTATAAGATAGTAAACTTGTAGTTACAATCTTGCCTACATATATAACCCTAGGGTTATATTCCGTTTTTCAAGGCTAAATTAGTCAGCAAGTAATGGTATACATTTTTACTCATATTATATACTTATATTACAAGTTTGAAGTTTTTAGAAGTTTTTACTAAGAATTAGATGACTTTTATAAAGATATATTCTCAGGGTTATATATGAGAAGTTGAAGTGGCTAGCTCGCTTGTCTGGCTAACTCGCTTATCACGCACGTTAACCCTAAAAAATAACAACACTGTTGCTATGAAGCGGCACCCCAGCCAAAACTGTCAGTAAGCAGCCACTTACATAAAACCTCGCATAATGCAGCTCAGTAAATAGCATACAAGGAGTAGTGTAGATGTCATCGCGGCGTTAAGTGACGCATCCACAAACGGAAAGACCAATGGGATGTTTGGGCAGTGGTTGGCTGTTCGGACGGATCCCCACCCCCCACACTGATCACCACCCAAGCTGCCGGGACGGGCTTGCCGGGAGCTAGGGCTCAGGAAAAAGAAACAAAAAACCACGTACAATAACCTGGAATTAACTCGTCCACGCATAGCTGGAAAGCCCTGGAAAGCGCTGTAATCGCCCAATATCTTGGGCCCTTGTTCAGAGGACCCACCAATAGCTGTTTGCTCCTGCCCGTCGCCACCGTGCATAATCGGTTACGTCACCGGTATTCACTCACATCGTGACCTCCTGCGTCATTCTCACTCAGCCAGGCACGTGAGGACTGGCATCCAAATCTAGGCATATAAGGCCTCTCTTTCCTTCTCAACCTCTTCTCAACCAAAGCAGCTCAGAGCAACCATCTGCAATCCTACTTGAGGCTACCTCCAACAGCAAACGCCACAAAGAAGCACCTGCAAACTTTGCACGTCTACTATCAGCATGGCTGACCACGGCAATAACAACCCTGGCAACTTTGCCAACCGGTGCGTGACATCACTGGAGGGTGCGCCTCCTCAACTCACTAACACGTTCTCTGCTTCGCAGTCCCACAGAGGAGGTCCGCGAGATCGCGGCCAAGGGCGGCAGAGCCAGCCACAAGAACGACAACAACGCCTCTAGCGACGAGGCTAGCACCGGCGGCGGCCAGGGTCTCAACAATGCCTCGGACAACCCGGGCAACTTTGCCAATCGGTATGCAATTTGCTTCTACCCCATCTTCCGTCTGTCATGAGAGACTAATGAATCCCGCAGCCCCAAGGAGGAGGTGCGCGCCATCGCGTCCAAGGGTGGCCAAGCCTCGTCGGGCAGCTTTGAGGCTGGCAGTGAGCGAGCCCGCGAGGCCGGCCGCAAGGGTGGTTTGGCGTCGGGAGGCGGTGGCAGTGACGATGAGTGATGTGAGATTGGGGATTTGAAGCTGATCTTTGGCTTCATGGTCGGATTTCTTTGGGATGGGATTCCGCGGGCGTTTTAGCGCTGCCTTCATCTGCGGCGGTCACCATCTGATTACCGCCTTCCTAACCAATCTCATGGGATCAATGGCGCCAATCATTTGACTTCATCTGCCTTTGCCATTGTTCCCGTGATGGAGATGTCGGTGCTATCTATTCCCACTGTCAGTGACTGTCTCGCTCCCCAAATCATGGTAACCCGGAAACGAGTTTGGAGCTGCTCGACAGACATTTCTGCTTACAGTTCTTTTCGAAATTGTATAAAATCACGTGCGGCGGAAGCTATCGTAGTTGCACTCTTGTTTGGGGGGGATAAAATCTAGTGCGGTGGTCTTCGATATCGGGGTTAGGGTTGAGAAATGTCGCCATCCAGAACGCTCGTTGTTGGGGGTTTCTATCCAGCAGTTGTCAACTGAAACCAAGTCCTGAGACAGCACCTACACAGCAAACATTGTAACTCACGGTCTTAATATTGCCGCGATATTGGAAGCGGGATGTTTCGGATTGCTGTGCATCGCTCTTCGCAGCCCTCAACCGCACTACCTGAGGCAAGGCATTGGATTACGTAATACGCCCAACGACATGTGATTCCAGCCCAACAACTGGAGAGACAACTATCTGCTGCATAACCGCCTATGAAATGAATCAGTGTTGTGATAATGTCAAGATAGAACCCAATAAACGACTTTGCGAAGTTTTTTCTAGATTAGTATCCCTTGTTCTCGTTGTTATGGCAGCAACAGGATTGGGATGTGGCAGTTCTGGGCGCCTGAGGCGATTTAGTGCGCACACTCTTGCGTACTGGCGACTTCCGCCAGCAGTGTCTCATTTGCCATCCACATTTCCGTCTTTCAATTGTCTGACATTTTGGCTGTTTCGCGTGCAAGTTCAAAGTCGGTTTTTCTTCTGGTTTCAACGATGGGATGACGACATAAGGTAGGGAACCAAAGTGAAATGAGTATCTCGAGTCGACGCCGTCTTGTGCTGGTCCCATATCGAGTAAGACAGGTAACTAAGATTCTTGGTAATGGCTCTGATTTACCGCTTTATACGCCGTTTCCTCATATCTTTGATGTTCAAAGCTCGGTGCTGTCGGTTGGTTCCCAAGTTGACCAAACGCCACACCAGGCTTTGGTGGAGATATCTCGCCCGTCGTCCACATCAAGCATCAACTCTCACCTTCCAAAAAATTCACACCTTTATCTAGACTATAATTAGCTTTAATAGTGATAGATGCACTCACCAAACAGCGGTGTGCCGACTGTCAGATATCAGAGGCTGTTCGGGTTAACCACGGTTACTCGTGTGGGGATGTTCCTCTCCAAGAAAGAGCTGGTTGTAGTCATGTAGACTAAATCAAGGTGAGCTGGACCGAGAATCACGGTCGGGGTTAACCAGGTTGACTGTTGAGGCGCAGGAAAAGGCCACCCTATCTTCCTCGGGCATTGGGACTGCTTGTCGATATGTGGGGCGGGTGTGATGAAGGAGGGGGGGGATGGGTCGACAAGTTGGGTGTCAGCCCCCCCGGTGTGTGCGTGCAACGCGGTTAGTGCCAAGTACCCGCCCAACACACAAATACCAACTAGTACCCCTCTTTCGGCCACGGACCACGCGAAAATTTGATAGGCATCTCTCCCATCTCTTCCTGCGAAATCAGCACCCTTTTTTCTCGCATGGGACTTGCCAGTGAGTCATTTTACTATCGTGCCACAGCAATCGGCACTCGGTGGTGCATTCTCGTTATCAACATCGTCCCTCCCCCATTTTTTATCAGCCTTCTCTCCCCATCCAATATTTCTATATTCCATCCAACACCGTATCTTGCCACATTCCATCCCTCTCCTCCAAGCCCTTACGCATCCTACGCATCCTTTGAGAGTTGCATCCAGCCATTTGGCAACATCATAGGATTTGCCTTTAGAGTCCCTTTGGGTACAACGCCACAACTCTTAGTGGCCCACAAGGCTCATCAAGACTAGGTGGAGTAGATATGGACGACAATCACGTGCAACTAGTATTTAAAAGCCTGGCCCAACACCGGCTGGAAACTGTCTTTCGGATGATGCACGACCTGCACCACAAATTTGACCAACGCCCTCGACAGTCAGACCCCATAGTGTCACTTCGGCAGATATCCCGACTCTTCCAAGCCGTTTCGGAACACTCGGCCTACGGCGTGGACCGCACACTAGATCAGGCAACCAGGACCCTACTATTGCAGGCCGTAAGACAATGCCAACGGCTTTCGTTGGCCCCAACCAAGACCCACCCCGACAGCATCCGGTGGCTTACGGCATCCCAAGTCGAGCTAAACGGCTGCATCGAGGATTTCCGAAACTTTAGCAGTTACATCATCGGCCGCTCCTCGTTTGAAGACCATCTCGATGACTGTTTGCTTGAAGCCCAACACATCTTACGACGACTCTGCCCGAGGATAAACAACATCTCGAACTGGGGCTGCTTGAGTAATAGTGGACCAAAAGGTCTGACACATATTTCGCCCCTACAAAATAAGCCACCCAGAAAACAAGCGACCTTACAAAGTGACCAAGAAACACAAAGGCCAACTAACGCCAAGAGCAAAAGCCATATGGACCACGAAACCAAGATCGGGAATCCACAACCACTTCATCAGCACCCAGATAGCACCTTACCGGCAACTCACAATGGGCAACCCCAACTAACTGCCCTGCAACCGCATCCGTCAATCCAGCCGACCGATATCACTGTCCTGGACACCAACAGACGGCAACTCTTACCGCCTAGAATAGCCAGAAAGAGCCGCAAAACCAGTGACTGCTCCTGCATAGAGAGAAAGGCAAAGCCCATCGGAGCCACTGCAGCAATGTATGAGTGCTACGACATCAACCCGGGCGTCGTGCTCCAGAGCATCGAGCGGGATTTCGACGAAACCGAGACACCCGCGCGGCCGACCAGCCCACGTGCGCCCTCGTCGGACGACAGCAGCAGCAGCACGCACCAGGCCTCGAGTGACATGCTGGCCAGCGCCACACAGACCCCCGACACGGACGACAGCAGCGGCAACAACAGCCGCAGCACCAACGAAGACGACGACGCCGCACCACCCCTCGCCAAGCAGCGGCGGAGATTCGCCGGCAAGCCAAAGAAGAGCAGCCTGCCGCCACTACCGCCGCCACCGAGGACGCGGGGCAACCGCTGCCGCCGCCGGCGTCGCGAGCGCTGCCAGCGCCTCTTCGACGAGCCGCGGCGCAACGGCTCGTCGTCGTCGTCCGGGCTCGGCATCCTCTCGTGGCCGCCGTGTTCCATCTGCGGCGGCAACATGACGTTTGACGAGTACACGGCCGAGCTCATGTACTGCAAGCGGTGCGAGGGGTTCCAGGTGCATTCTGGGTGACGCTTGCACAACGCATTGTAATTGGGGAGCAGCCTGAAGCTCGTGGTTGGTGGCGACTGATTATCATGATGGCCGTGGCGGTTGCTGGCGGATGTTTAACTGGCGCGCAAGTGGGGGAACGATATTATTTGGGTTTGCATACTAGTTGCCTATTTTATTTATTTCCTACCGACATATTAGCAAGCATGCCTTTGGATGGGCGATTATTCAGGAATTCTATTGGTTTGAAGCGGAGAGCGAGAATCTTGTCATTTTCCCTCAGCGCCTTTCTCTATTTGGGTATTGGTTCCGGTCCCATTTATTTCGTCGTTGATCCTGGCGAGTCGTGTCAAATTTCAATTAAAACCATTCTGGGAGACAAAACTTTGGGTGGCGATAACCCCCTCCGACCCGCAGCTATGCATCATGCAGTGATGTGATGCTGCTAATTATTGACGATTTGGGCCTAGACCTAGACCAGACCCCATAGAACTGGGCCTAGAACCGTGACTATCGATTGCCTAACGACGCCCAACCCCCGGATTTTGAGAAGTTTCCGACGTCAACTGAACAATAATTATCAAGACATCGTCTACTGCAACTTGTGCTGCTGCACCATCTTCGTCCCCTTTGTGGCAGGTAGTAAAACCTATTCAAGATGGAGGTAAATCTACCATCCCGCCCCAAAGAGGGCAGCGCTTCGGGTCGGCTCTGCGGCGCCTGTGAAAAGCTTGACCTCGCAGCAATGTTTGCCAAAGAGACCAAACAGATCGCCATGGGTCCCGTATCGGACTACACGGACCCAAGCTGTTCGTTTTGCAGCCTCATTACCAAGTCAATCCATCTCGGCTGGGAGGAGAAGGGAGATCCCAAGAGCGCCTCTCCCGGCGACCACGCCCGCTCGCCCGAGCTCTTCATACAGAGCCGCAGCCCACTGTCTGTCCAGATCGATGGCCGCGTCCAACACCCCCAGCCCCGTCTCCTCCTCGCGGTAGACCAGAAGCCTCCCACGTTCAAGGAGACGCGAGGCGTCATCAGGCAGGTCGACCGGGTCAAGGACCGGTTCATTGTGGCCGAAATCGAACGACTGCCCGACGACACAGCCGAGCCGGAGTACATCGTGCGCCGCGACGTGGCCACCGCGATTGACGCTGAGCTCGTTAAGAGCTGGCTTCAGGAATGCCAAGGTCACAAACACTCCGTCGACGACAGCAGCAAGACCACGGAAAAGATGGACGCACTGTTTGGCGGTCCAGACGGATTCCTGCTGATCGACGCCGTGGACGAGTGTCTGGTGCGCCTCAAGGAGAAGACGGACTACGTGGCCCTCTCGTACGTCTGGGGCAAGCTAGCGACCATCCTCCGCAAGAACCTCGAAAAGCCCGACCAAATCCCCCTGCTGCTGACCACCGTCGGAAACAAGGAGGAGCTCAGCCAGCCGGGAGCGCTTACGCCGGAGCGAGTGCCGGGCGTCAAGATCGCCGCCATGAGCCTCACGCGCGCCATCGGCCAGCGGTACTTGTGGGTGGACATGTTCTGCATCGTGCAGAACGACGCCAAGGAGAAAGACCGGCTGATGGCTGTCATGGACGACGTGTACAACACGGCCACCTTCACGCTAGTCGCTGGAGACGGCACCGACGCCGACGCCGGGCTCAGCGGCTGGGCGCCGCCGGGTCACACCCCACGCCGCCCTCGCAACGGCCACCCGCTCAAACCGACCACCATCACCACCGCTGCATCCAAAGCAAACCCGCCAACCACGCTGCGCCTGGCGCTCTGCCCGCCATCCCTCGTCGAAGAAGTCCGCCGCTCAACCTGGAACACGCGCGGCTGGACATACCAGGAACAGCACCTGTCGCGGCGGGTCGTGTACGTGACGGCAGACGAGGTCTTCTTCGCATGCCCCGCTGCCGGACAGCAGCGCCGCGAGAGCTACACCACGCCGCCAAACCCTGCCGTGCAGCAGCTGCGCACCGGCCCGCCGTGGTGGACGGGCAGCCTGCGGGCGGACCCGGACCCGACGCCGTACCGCTACCTCGGCGACGCGGCCGCGCTCGCGCTCGGCGGCCTCGAGTACCAGGCCGCGGCGCAGGCTTACACGCGGCGCGAGCTGTCGCGCGCCGAGGACGCGCTCAACGCGTTCGCCGGCGTGTTCAACCGGTTCCACGCCGCGCCTGCGGCCGCCCCCGTCATTGCCCAGACGCAGGGCATCCCCGCCCACCTGATGCACCACGGCCTGCTGTGGTTCCCGTCGGGCCACGGCGGCGGCGCCGGTGGTGAGAGGCGCTCGACCGCCAAGCAACGGTTCGCGACGTGGTCGTGGTAAGTGGTTCATTCCTCATCACAGCACAGCACGGCACAGCAGAGCACCAGCATTTTTACTACCTATGCATTGGTAATCAGCGCGAGTGGTTGAGCCTGAGAGCTAACGCAAGCGACAAAAACTAGGGCATCGTGGGTCGGCCCCGCCGAGTTCGTCTTCGCCGACAGCTCGTGGCTGTCGCGCATCGTGTCGCTCGCGCCAGCGCGCGGCGTGCCGCTGCACGTGGCGATTCCGCGCTGGCATTTCGGAGGGAGCTCCGACGGCGGCAAAAGCACGGCGGCGTCGCAGATCTGGTCTCAGCAGTCCTGGGCTGCTGCTGCTGCCGCCCGGGAAGAGGGGAGCCAGCCTTCGCCGTCCGTTCGTGGCACGGCGAGTCTGAAGCGCGCCGGCAGCAGCAGTAGCAGTAGCATCAGCACGGAAGCGTACCTGGGCGAGCGCGTCGGGGTGGACACGGCCGCGCTGCTGAAGGGGGAGCAGGCGGCAGTCGAGCCGCTGGCGCTTGGCGAGCTGGGGTTCTTTGCCGCGTATCTGGGCGCCGACGATGTCAAGCTCGCGCAGCCGGCGAAGCCCGAGCGGTTCGTGAGCATGGAGATTGTGTCGGGCGGCCACCGGGGCCAGTTCCGGTTCGACGACAAGGGTGACGAGGCGCGGGGCGTCGCTGTCGACGAGTTCGTGCTGGTCGTTGCGGCGGACACGTTCGAGGGGCCCGGCAAGCTGCCCAAGACGCAGTCCGTGTTTCTGGGCGTGGCCACGTCCCAGGATGCCGCTGGCGTCGTCTCGGGCAGGCGGGTCGGCTTGGGGTTCGTGTACTACGCCCCTGGCGAGGACACTGCTAAGCCGGCGTGGCGGTATAAGCACTTTAGGTTGACATGATGGAAGGTGGGCCAACAGGTGCTTGGCCTGTGGTGCGGAAGCGTGGGTGATCTGGATGGTGCAGGGGCGGGACTAACACGGCAATAATGGGATGGGGTTGGATTCCAGGAGAAAAAGGGCTCTCCATTCCACGCGTTCATTGTGTTTGCGGGATCTGCTTGTAGCTGTCATCGCAAGTCGTATCTCGAAGGTTGCGCCATGCCGAATACCTCGGTCTCCAGGGAGGTGAGTACCATAGGTGTTTATGGTCCAGAAGGGCCGGAAGCCACCGCTGCCGCGCGAGTCGTCTCGAAATGAGAAGTTGAGGACACGTAGGTCGCAGATCACCCTTGTATAAATGCGTGACTAAGATACATGCAATCAACTGTCGGCTTTGAGCTTGCTGTCTTCAGGTTTGAGGATAATTAGAACTGCAAGACCAAAGGAGTTGAGAGGAAGAAACAACAAACCGCTCATTAGAGATACAAAGACAGGAGAGCATGCAAAGGGAAAGTCCTGATGTGGTGAGACCCTCAGTTTTGCGCCCAAATAAATCCGGGACCAGAACAACGGGTGTGGTGTTCAACCGCCCTGCACTCTCTCTCCGGTCGTAATGGAAGAAGGTAAACGGGTGAATCCGCGCCCCGCACCTGCTACGTAGAGATCTAGCGGGGAAATTAGGGTCCAGGGCATCATGGGGCTGGGCAATTGGTGGGGCCTGGCACATGGCCACTGAAGGATGCCGCTATACATCAATTGCGGCCCGTATGCAACATGATGGAGTCATGGGACGATGGTGACGAACAGGAATTTGGGCTGTTCCGAAAAAAAATAGTACGTAATTATGGCCTTTGCGGCCATTGCGCCACCGCTCCAGAGACCGCTTTTTCGGGACAATACCCAGTCAATGAAAAGCGCATGAGATATGGGAGAGATTAAGCCAGGAGTGAATATATACACAACCTAGTACCTAGTAATAATATCTAGGAGTTCTTCTTTATCCTCCAACGGCCTACAGGCTGTGGGCTCCGAGAGTCTATGTGGCATGACATAATAAACCCCTTCCATTATACGCGGCACAGCCTTGTTATTGTATGCTATGACACTCTAACGAGCGTTGGCTAAGAGCCATAATCGCTCAAAGGGACTGTTGAGATTGGAATAGCACTAATTAAGACTGTGGGCGATGAGCAGACACTGAACATGAACCGCGATATATCATTGCCCAGCACTGCCCGTCTACTAAACTACTCCTCTCTCCTTCCACTACAGACGCAAGCCGAGTCCGAGGCATGACGCCAAAGTAAGGCCCCTGGAGGGGGTTGTGGAAGAGGTTGAAAGAGCGTTGTTTTCTATATAAAAGAGGGAGCAGCGGAAGCGTATATATAGGTAGGTGTAGAGCGAGCGCAGCGAGCAGTGCAGGGTGCGGTCTACAGGGCCCTCGCAGGCTCTCTGTTGACGGGGTGTTTTTTGGCGCCACACAAGGACCTTGGACGTGTTCTTGATGTTCTTGACACTATCACAATGCGCCTTTAGATTTTTTTGATAGCACATGGGCATCTCACTCAAAGACATTAGGACCTCAACATGCAGATATTGTTGCCCAACTAGCACTACCCCGCCAGTGAAACCCCCCTTTCTGCTTCCACTCCCAGCCTAAGTCAAACCCCAGAACCTCGATACAATCTCAGTTTCGACATCCTCACAGTGTGTCCTCTAACCTGGGACGGAGAACACGCACGCCCTGCAACCTCCCGTCCTCACGAGAAACACCCACGCACTTCGGTAACGTATCTGTCTACTTCCAGCAGCTGCGCGCATAAGGTTAGTCCCCTCCCTCTAATCCCAAACTGCGCGCGGAGCATTTCACTTACAGGATCTTGCAGGGGCTGACCATATTCTCGCGGTCAGCGTACGCCACCATGGCGCCGGGCTAAAACAAAATCAGCACCAGTCAGCATTCCACAACACCACACGCAGACGCAATAGCCACACTGACAGGGGGGGACATACAAACTGCGGCCCCGCCTTGCCCGGGACCCAGACGCCGTCGACCTGGGCAATGGCATGGTACAGCCAGCGGCCGTTCTCGTAGCCTCCGACCACGGGCTGGCGGCCAGGCGGGGGCGTACCGGCAGCCTCACCCTCGCTCGCCGCCGCGTCGACAAACTCCATCAGCTCAGGCACGAACGGCAGCAGATCGTACTCGCCGAAATGCGGAATCTCGTCGCCGCCCCACGGCACCCGGCACAGCGTGGCCTCGAGCAGCGGCGACACCTTGCACGGGTGCACGCCGCCCTTGCCAAAGCCCACCGCCGACGCCATGTACACGGGCTGGCCGGCGGGTTCGGTGCACGGCGCCGCGTGCGCGGCGAACGCGGTGGGCGCAGGGACCGCGGCGTGGTCGGCGGCGTGCAGGCGCACGCGCGCGCAGCCGTGGCGCGGCCCGTCGGCGAGGTACAGGTGGTGCAGCACGGCGTCGAGCTCGGGCGTGCTCAGGCCGAGGCGGGTCTGGTGCGCGGGCTCGCAGCCGTCGTGGCGCAGGAACGGCGACGCGTCGATCTCGTCCCATGTCTGGCTGTCAGCGCGCTGCACCAGAAGCCGGCCGTTGCCGTCGGGGCTGCAGCGTACCGTCGCGCTTGAGCAGGATGGGTTGAGCGGGACCGGCATGAACTGGTTGTCGGTGGCGTCGAGCTCGCTGGGCGGCAGGGTGGGCGAGTCGCAGTAGCTGTTGTCGTCGCCGACGAAGCGCAGCGGCGTTTTGTTGTCGGGGTCGTCGTCGTGCGACTGCGCCAGCAGGCTGGCCTTTTCAATGTCGCGCAGGTCGTCGAGGCGGATGCGCCGGCGCGCGAACGCGCGGCTGACGAATCCTGTTTTTGCACCTGTCAGCGTGTGGTTATGTGTTAGTTGGTTAGACGGGGGACACTTGCCGGCGACGTGGCTGATGACGGGCAGTCCGGCGATAAAGCAGGTCACGGCGCGGCTAGGGCGGCACACGACGGCGTCGACCACGGCCTTGGTACCGGCTACGACGCTGGCGCACGCCCGCGCCACGCACGAGAACAGCGAGGAAAACATTTGCGCGGCGGTTCAGCTAATTACGATGCACGAATGGCTGGTACGTTACGGTAACGCTGCAAGTTTGTTATTTTTGTTTTTGTTTTTATTGTGTTAGGTTTGATGTTGCTGACCTCGACGGGATGATCAAGGCTGAAAGTGCGGAAATGGAAACAAGGTTGGAAACAAGGACCCAACGGGCGCGCGGCAGCGGGGATATATGAATGGCTCGATCAATGGGAAACCCGCGGAGTGTTCAATCCGAGGCCAATGGCCGTGGCCCGGGTGCAGCGCCAGCAACGTCCCAAAAATAACGAGGCCTGGAACACGGCCGCCCCGAAACTCGGCCGTCTCGGGCTGTTTTCCAGTGGTCCGTGACCGCCATTGCAGGGGTTGCAGTGCCAGAAGGCGGCCTGCTGGGGGTCTGCAGCGTTCCGGTTCGGCGGGCTCCGCCCTATCTCTCCACCCACGCCGCGCCGCACCAACATCAGACCTGTCTTTCAGATGTCGGACTCCGTTCCACACACCCCGTAGTAACACACAGCTTAATTGCTTGGCCGACGCGCTCGTATTTTGACTCCATTTTCTTTGCGGCTGAAGACCTGCTTTGCAGACAGACTGGCCATCAACCTGCTCGGGAGTTAGAGCCAAGATTGTTACCTTCACTTCTTCCACACAGACAACATGTGCCGCGGTCTAGACTGCTGTTTTTGGCGGGCGCGTGGCCTCAAGTTTCAGCAGTCTGGCCGCCTCAATAAGTACATGTCGGGCGGGGCACACGTCTTCTCGCACAGTACTAAACCCCTGCACACACGCAAGCGCTGCACGCCTCTAATCCTCAGCAGGTTAGCGGGAAGCCAAACCTCTAGCGATTCACACAAGCAATAATGAAGGCCACGAGCCTGGCTTAAAACCTGATATGCCCGTACCCACTAACATTTCCATTACTGATAGCCTTTCGACACTATTTTGATAATTATTCCCGCACACCTCATATAATCAGTCACAGCTTCTTGATAAGCTACTTCGATCGACCTTAGCATATAGCCCTACTAACAGATCTAGTGCTGGACCTAAATTACCATATTTGGCTACATCGCCGTCCTCAACGGAGGTGGTGATCTATTTGGCGGGCGGTGTGGTTTTTCTATGGTTGCGCAGAGCCTTTTTTATCGTGATCTCCTCATCACAACCTCCGCCAACCTAACCATCACCTGTATAGCGTGTAAGATAATACCTGACAAGGATCACGTTCGCTAACCTAACTATTGCTGTATAGCGTATAAGATAACAGCCAATAAGGATTACGCTCGCCTTCAGCACCATCATTATTAGCTCTAAATCGGGCACCCGATCCTATTCGGGCTAGCACCTATAGACTAAGCCCTCGCGCCATATACCTCGGGAGACCCGTCGAAGTAAGCTAATATTGATATAAATAACCTTAGGTAGTAGATATATAGCGTATTATTCGTATTCTGAATATATATGTTAAAGTATGCTAGTTACCGGGGCTACAGGGCCCTAAACTGGAAAGACATCCCTCTCCGGCAGCGCGTCTTGGAGAGCACGTTTGTACTGATACCCAGCAAACTTCCCGCGCCAGTCAGACATTCAGGCGCCGTCAAACAACAACTGGGTTGCCAACGAGACGGCCCTACAACAACATGCATTGCAACTCCAGACTGTCTATGAGGGGTCCAAGGTGCCCATCGAGCCCCCGCAGGCATTTGCAGAGCTGCTGGGTGATATGGGGAACTACCTCTGGGAACGTGCCCTGTGCGCGCAGGTCATTAGGACGCTCGAGCTCGTAGAGAGGATATACCGGGGCAGCCCTTCGCGGGACCTCATGGCCCACTCCCTATTCGCCACCCTCCTCGGCGTCCTGAGCCAAGAAGTCGGCATTAGCGGGAGGAGGCGAGGGCTCGAGCTATGCGCGAAGTCTCTCGAGTTGCGGAAATAGCACGTAGCATCGCTCGAGGCTAATTAACGGCAAGGACCCGACAGAGTCGGAATAGCTGCTACTTGTAAATGCGTGGAACGACGTGGCCTATAGCATGCTAGAATACAGCAGCTACCGCCAGGCCGAGGAGTTCTTGGACAAGTCGGTCGAGATCAAGCGCCGGCTGAAGCTAGGCGAGGATTCCAGGGCCTTCTTCAGCTATACCGAGAACTTCAAGAACCTGGCCATTGTCAGAATCGCGTAGGGCCGCCACAAGGATGCCGTCGACTTGGCTGCTCGTGCTACCGCGCTGATGGAAGCGGGCACCGAGTTCAACGTCGCCTCAAAATAGGCCTTACCGGCGACTACACTGTAGCGTACAAGGAGCATGAAATGGTGCGCCGAAGTCGAGAGAAGATATACGGCCAGAACGAGGTCCACACTCTGAATAGTTACTATGCTTGTGCTCTAATATCTGATCGGCTCGGCTAGTCTACTCGAGCACGGTACGTTAATATCGCCCAGTCCAAACCAGGGGACCTTTTAAAGCTAATAGGATACCTGCCGCATAGTCATCTGCTAGAAGCATGCCTTGAGAAAAGGAAAAGTGGCCAAGGGAGTGCTTGGCAAGGGCCAGTTACCTCTTGTCCCAGGTCCTCCGTCGCCTGGAGGAAAAACTACCATGCAAACGGGCCGATATGGTGGAGTCTGATGCGCGTCAGATCCGGGACAACCTTGGTGATAGGCAACAGCTTTTTTGGCCCGTAGCAGGGCAATAGCAACTCCAGCGACTCGACCGCAGCGTCGAATGCGATCTGATAGTCCCGTTCGAAGCGGGCAGAAGTTCGATTGGCCAGTATCAGATTGATGGTGTGCCCGTCTGCATGGCGTGACGAGCAGCTGCCCTCCCCCCTTAAAAAAAAATAAAAAAAAAAATGCATCTGCGCCACGTTGACCCGATATATCATGCGAAGCGGGGAGACTAATTACAACGGCCTACAGCTGCACCAGCAGACAAAACACGGATACATGGTTCCTGGTAGTCTGGGTGGACAACAACAGCTCCTTTCAAGACACAAGACAGGCCCGTGAGATATCTCCTTTACTAGCAGCTACATAGCAAGTGGCTAAGAAATTTATCACGGCGTAGCTAACAAACGTAATTATCGCGCCAAGCGTTTCTAGTCTAGTACCTTCCTCAATCCCGATGACGGCCGGCCCCGCAAAACTCACAGCAACACCGGAGACAAAAATATTACAAGCATGGCTTCTTCCTCTGAAGCCGACATCACGCCCGCGTGTCCGGCGGAGCAGCGGGATAGCCCCGGGGAGAAGACGGAGCAAGAGCGCCCTAGGTCCACCTGGGTTTCCGATATCGAGGCAAAGGCCAAAGGAGACGCGCTCCCAGCTATGGAAAGATGTTCTTGGCGACAAGGTCGCAGATCGCTCCGCGCGGGCTTATAAGACGTAGGATGACATTTTCAAGGAGGAGGACCCCATGAAGAAACCGACCGTTCGAGACGAGTCCCCGACCTCGGGCTCTTCCAGAGGCGCGTCGACCCGCACATGTGATAGCGGGGGAGGAACCTTTGCCGGTTAAAGCCCTTTGGCTGACTTGACTCGAGATTGGAAGGATGGGTGCTAATCAATGAGGTGGAGGGAACTTTCGAAATGGGTGGCTTGAACATTGGAAAGAAGGATGGGTGCTTGGTGGGGGGAAGCCTTTTTTTTCCCTTCCTGTTCTTTTTCTTCAAAATGGTCCCTTTGATAATGATTTTTGAATCCCCCACGCTCTGCATTATCGTGACCCGCTTCCCATTGTCATGCTCAATTCTCACTGGCCCCCGGCGGTTTCCGTGTGTCCCGCCTTCGCAGCCTCATTGCAGCTCTGAGGGAGTACAAGTTACCGCATCCGGAAAGTCGGTGAGATTTCACGAGTCATCATGTCTACGAGTCCCCCGCATATGTGCGCCCAGACCAGTATGCACACCAGTTGTGGCACTACTCGGTCGAGCGGTCCCTGTCCTCCCCCGTTGATGCCCGTCGAGGTTATCGCAATGAAATGGTTGTTTGTAGGGGGGACGACGCCACAGAGCCCCTTTTTGGTTTGAGGTCAAATGCGGCACTCGTGAAATCCAAGCCATCCAGTTATGAAGCGACTTCTCGACCAAAAGTTCACAAGTCATGCCCATTGGACCGCTGGCGCTCCATGTATAGCAAACTGCTCGGGCACAATGGCAGCCGCGGGGGTCTCATCATACAACCGCGCTCATCTGACGTACGCCCAAGATCGACTCGAGACGGTTTGTCGTGAGGGTGCCGGTCGGGGGCACACTCGGTCGGTCTGGCAGAGCCTAAGATTCGGTGGTTCCTCGTCTCCCAGCCGCGCAAACGCTCCTGGCAGCGTACGCGGCGGTCGAAGAGTACAATTCCATTTCCCGAACTTGGCCTTCAACTGAATTGACGTATCCAGGCTGCGCTGCGAGGAGGCGTCAGGTTAGACTTGTGCGGCCTGACCGAGCTACCTGCGGACAAAGTTGTGCACCGCGTTGCCGAACTAACTGAGAGCGCAGCTCAGGAAAGAGCCGAGATGCCTGACCAACAGACGCATTACGTTTATGAAGCCACAGGATTAACCTCCGCCGCGCACGTCTCTACGTTAGTCGCTTGAGCATCTGCACTAACGGTCTTGTCGTCAAGGCTCGGCCCAAGCCTTCCACAACCTTCAAGCGCCACGGACATGAGCGTATGGGAACTCCTAGAGATAGATGAAGCTCGCCAGAGGCTAGTTCAATTGCAGCAGCTAAATGAAGAGAACATCGCCTGCACACTAGTGCACTACGTAGCTTCAATCTGAAGGCCGGTCCACTTAATCAGTGGACAAGGTCACAGAGTTACTTCTCTCTTCGAACATGGTGCAAAGAATAATTATGAAATATCAAATCATTTGCCATACTAGAGCTACTATCACTTGCTCGCAAAGAAAACATTCCTCCATTCTTATCCAAGTTGATGCAACGTCCAATACTGATAATTGCGTCGAAGCAAAAGTTGTTTGTCTCTCCATATGCGCTGACTCACAATTTAACGATTCGCACAACGGTTATTTAAGGACCACCAGATAGCCCAATATCTTAAAGATACAAGAGAAGATAAACTCACCACGGGTGCCTTATACGGGAGGATCAGCTTCGTTAATTCCCAGTTTGGGGAGCCGGAGCCGGGTTCGGGGCCGGCGTTGGGGCCGGCAGCCCAGTAACATCATAGTGCCCTCGTGTCATGGCTGCGTAAGAAAGTCGATGAATACTCAGTGATGCAGAAGCCCTATAATCAAGCCAAAATTTGATATTGGTGTTCCTGGCGTTGAGTAATATACTTAATAGTTTTGCTTGAGGATGGTGGAATCTAGAGACGAGAATGATCGCTTTGCGGCGACTATAATGATTATATACACACTAGACGCGAGCCCCCCGCCGTTTAGAAACCCCCCCACGAGAGAGACAAGCGGCCTATTAACACATACCCGATGACGTGGCATCCCGGGAAGAACCAGTTACAGCATTGTATCTGGAGTATTGGCTTACCTCTTGGCTGGTAGTTGGGCAGCATATGTGTGGTTACCTTGCATGATAAGCTCGACTGAATGCGGGGCATACCATGTATTAATGAGTCAATTAGAGACCTAAACCTTTCAGATACCTGGCTAGACTGGTGCCTTCGATCCAAGGCATCGGGGCTTCAATGCCCCTTGGCAGATGCCCCGCACCTGTTTGTTTTTCATGGTCAGGACGATTCCCACCTTCACGAGCGTACGGCCGATTTCTTCTTCATTCAACTGAATGGAGCCACCGTAGGCGAACTTGCGAGCCGGAGGTGGCGTAGAGAGGCTGTCTTCTACAATACCGTCGAGGTGCCGAATGTTTCTCGCACAGGGATTGGCTAGTTTACGTCCGTGCCGAAATGGACAACGGGGACTGGTCGATCGGATAATCCTCGGACGTGTTGAGCCGTCAGATGCCGCTTTGCTGTGTCGTGAGGTCGTCGAAGGAAGGATCGCCTTGGGGGATTCCTAATTGGGATTTGGGAGTGGGACAGCTTTGTAAGCTGCAGGAATGCGCCGCAGGCCGAAAGAGCCGCAGGTGCTGGGGGTCCTAGGGGGCAAGCCCCCTAGAAATCCAACAATTAGACCATGAACATCGAAATATCGAATTATCACGAGAATTTGTTTTGGGGTTGAGGGAGTAGAATGGCTGTAAATCCGTAGACCCGAAGTTCAGCCGGCGTGGGTAGTCCGTGCGGCACCATAACTTTCTCGCCATCTCCCCCGCCAAAATAAACCACTTTCTTCGTGCGCACGATTTATCGCTTTCCAGCTATAAACAAGCACGCACATAGTTGCCATCCTATTGGCTGAAGTACGGTCCGGAGCCGGGACGGAGGAGAAGGGAAAAGGGAGGAGGAGGAGGAGGAGGAGGAGGAGGAGGAGGAGGAAGTTGAAAACAAGCAAACAGGCGAGGATGCGGTGTATTTATCAAGACATGGTGACTTCAACAGTAAAGTGGCCGGTACCCAGGCTTGTTGGTCGAGGCACAAGATGGTGGCCGAGCGCGGAATCTAATTGGCTAGCCTTGGTTGATTAGCAGGGGAACAGTGAGCAATCAGAAAACGGCAGTCCCGACCATTGCATATGTATTCCATGTTTAATAGCCCCTGATTACGGTTGGTGTCAAATCACCGAAAAGTGTCGACAATGCGTGGCCTTTCTAGCAAAGCAATCATGTATGATGCATCTATCTAGATTTACTTGCCAAGTAATTATTCCACCTAGAGCGTGACCTCGGCGCCCTTCAGCCCCTTGGCCGACGCCGTGACGGTGAGAGGCCCCGACGCGCCGGCCTTGGCGTGGATCACGACGAGTGCGTGGCCATTAGACCTACATGCCTTGCGCTGCTCGACCACCTCGTTGCCGTAGCTCCGCAGCACTACCGACAGGTGGTTGCGGCCGCGCCGGATGAAGTTGCGCAGGTCCGCCTCGTACCACTCGTTGAAGATCAGGCTGAAGTCGTTGACCACCTTGGCGCCCCGCCACGTGTCGAAGATCTCGTCGAGGATCAGGATGCCGAGCTCGTTGGCCAGGTCCAGCAGCTCGCGGGCGGGCGGGTTATGCGACTTGCGCACTGAGTTGCACCCCAGCTCGGCCACCTTGACGTTGAACGCCGCGCCCAGCGACCCGAAGTCGTGGTGCTGGTTGACGCCCTGGATGTAGATCCTCTCACCATTAACACGCAGCCCGTCACCCGCGTACGCCACGCTGCGCACCCCGAACCGCGTCTCGTACTCGTCAACCGTCTTCCAGCGTTGGCATCAAATCAAATCAGTCAAATATGAGGCTATATTTTATTTGCTCTGAGGGCAACAGCTTGTTATGTGACTGAGGGTAGGCCATATTTGACTGTATTTGATTCATTTAACGGCAAGTTCCGCTCCACCAAAAAGTCGTAAAAGTCGTCAAAATTAGAAAATGATCGCAAAAAAAGCCCCGAAGTCGGGAAAACCTCATTTCCCTGCCCAATTCTTCAAACACATGATGTAATTGAGGGTATCGTCACCGAGCTTGTGTCTCTGCGTGCCAAAGACCAACTTTTCGTCGCTAAAGGCCCTTTCCGGGCCCGCTGACATAGGTGGAATCGACATTAATTCTAAAGCCATCTTTGACAACCGGGGCCAACGATGCTGACGACCAAACCACCAAGCTTTTATGTCATCTACCGGCCTGACACCCTCTGCAAGGTATTCAGCCAGTTCATCCTTCTGGTTCGGGTCGTCAGGCGGGTCGTAGTAGTCGTGAGCCACAAGCAGAGTCCCCGGGCCGGTAAGAAGCTCATCCTGAACCGGTGCCGGCGCCGGGATAACGACGACGGCGTACTCGGCTTGGTAAAGATCGCGGCATGCCCTGTATGCCTTCCTGGCCCGCTCCTCGCCCAGGAACCTATCCACCCACTTCATTTTGTGCCCGGGGTGTAATATCATCGCTGCCCAGTATGCTGGGCTCTCTTCCATCAATGCCACGTATTTTCTTAGCTCCTGAATGGACAAGCCAATGCTCGTTCGAAGGAAGGATATATGATCGTCGTCAAGATCGGCATTCGAGGGCGTGGAATCGTCGGGCAGGTCGAAGGCGAGGTCCAAGGAGGGTGGCCTGATCTCGCCAGTCGGTAGACGCCTAGGCAGGTCGATGGCCGAGCCGGCCAGCCGGGCGGGCATTTGCCGTGTGAGCTGCGGCCGTTGCGAAGGATGGTTGGAAAAAGGAGCATGATCGACGTCGTCGTCGACTAGGGCGATCGATTCAGGCTGTAGGGCTTCGACTGTGATCTCTGCCTGGGTGTGTACAGGCCCGCCGGTAAAATCCGTTGCAGCCTCAAAGTTAGGATGCAAGGTTTGAAGCCGATCCTCAAGGAGATCAATTAACCACTCCTGCGTTGCGATGACTTCAGGGAAAGTAGCGGCATGGCCCTCAAACCATTTAGTAATCTTCCGAAAAGGTTCAAGAATAGCCAAAACAGTAGAAAGCCGGTGCCAGTCGCTTGGCTGTAACACATCGTCGGCCGGCATACGCTTTTGAGGATCACCAGCCTGATTTTGGTAGCACCAGGAGTCAACCTCGACACGTAAGCGGACTGCACGTTCGATCATCACGAAGACCGAATTCCAACGCGTGGAATTATCGTTGCGAAGCTGTAAACCTTTGAGGCTTCTGTCAAATAGAGCCGCGCCGAACTCGTGAGCTTCGTCATTTAGCTGGCCGCGCGCGATGCGAAGGAAGGAATCCCGGCGTTGCGGCGACCTTCGAATAAAGTGTACGACGTTATGCAGCTTACCGACCGGGCCTCGCTGCCGCCACCTCGCAAGTAAGGCTTCCTCTTGCGCCGGCGGTAGCTGGCCGACGAAGTCATCGTCAAAGCTTTGTTCAAGGTCTGTTGCCCTCCCGAGAATGAAGGCGCGCGCGGCTAGGTTAAGAATATGACCAAAACAACGAACTCGACGCTTTTCAGCTAACTCATCGCGATCAATATCGCTCAGGTCGGGCCGCAAGGTCTGCAAAGTATGCTTCACGGCCCAGTTGTTCGAATCTACGTTGTCACACTGGAAATACCCAACCTGATCCTCAAGGCCGTATTCGTTGATTACCTGGGCGAGGTATACGGCCTGATTCTCCCCGCTGTGAGCGCCCTCGATGCGTGGAATGGCTAACAACTCGTGATGTATGTCGGCGTCGGCGCCGGCGTAATGAACGAAGAGCGCGAGGAAGGAAATAGTCGATGGAGAAGTCCAAATATCGAAGGAGAGATGCTTCTTGTATGACGATGCCGCTAACCGGTTGCGCAGGTCCTGTTGCCGGGCTTCGAAGCGATCCCGAAGAAGCTTCCGAATTGTATTGTGCGAGGATGGAATCAAGGCTGTCGTCTTCTCGGCATTCAGATCCATACAGAAATCACGAAAATCCTGATGTTCAACGACGTTGAAAGGAAGATTCAAGCGAATAATCATGTTGACGAGCTTCTCTTGTATAGAGGGCTTGTGGTGCAACAAGATCCTTTCGTTGTTGTTTTGCGCCGTCTGCAAGGCCCGCTGCCTCTTTTCCGGCCGCTCAACACCACGATTTTCCTCGCCTTCGTTCGTGATGCCGTGAGACTTCTTCAAATGATCTATTGCAGAGGTCGTTCTCCGAGCATTGAAGTGCCTGTCGCATTGGCTGCATGCCCACATGTAGCCGCCTTCAGGAGGAACTGCGTTGTTGACGACCTGGGCAAGCCAGCAGCCGTGATTTCCAATCCACGAAGTCCTCCGTCTTTTACCGAGCCATTCCTCCGGTATGTATGTTCCCTTTGTTGTCTTTATTTTGGGCCAGTCCTTCATGTGTATATTTGCCAGCTCTTTCTTGTCAACCTTCATCACTTCCTCATATTGTTCACAGATTCGCGAGGGCCTCTGCATCAGTGCAAAAGCTCGCTTTTCGCTCGTGTGGAGGGTCGCAGGGTCAACGGTCGAGGCAGGCATCTTGTCGGCGGCTCGGGAGCAAGGCAGGGAAGGTAGATGTAGGTAGGATTAGAAGGATTCGAGGCTGTTTGTTGACATATGTGGTGATGGTTATATTGTAGCAGCCGAAGCCTGGCAGTCAGAGATTTTCCCGGGCCAAGCTTGGGCAGGGAGCGCCTGCGTCCTAGGAAAAACCGAAAAGCCCCCGCAAAAATGGCCTGGCCAACGGGAAATGTCAGTCAAGTGCCCTAAATGTTCGTGGTGCTCAAACCACGTAGGGATCCTACAGGTCTAAGGGTGGTAGATCTACCGTTTGGGGGTGCAATGTTGGTTCTATTCTGTCTAAGGAACTAAACTGGGTTCTAGGGCGACTGGAGTTTTGTGTGTGCGGGCGGGAGGTCTGCGCGCGGCACGTGCCTTCACACGTGCGCGGTCACGCGACTCCCGCTAGCGTGTGGTCACTAATGTCGCTATTCTAACGCTAAACAAATATTTTGAGATTCATATTTGAACATATTTGAACTAGTGCCAAAGCTGCCGTCTTCCCGTTCTGGCGGATCTGCGTCACGGCCACGTACAGGTGCGGCTCCTGCGACCGCCGCGGGCCCCATAGGCGCGGGCTTTGTAAGAGTAGCGTCGCGTTGACAGCCGGCTGCGCGCGGGCGTCGACGGCAACTTCCGTAGAGGGAAACTGCGCTACCTCGTCGCCGCGCTTGCCCGTCACATTATTGACCACATACACATCAGTCGCCGCCTCAACCTCGTCGCAGCCCTTTATCGCAGAATTCTCGACCTGCACCGTCAGCGCCAAGTTGCTCGACGTGATGTGGGAGCCGTCGTAGCTGAGAGATAAATCTCTTGGGGGATTCTCCACTATTTGACTCCGTACCAGCCTCCTGCTTTCAGGACAATATACGGTAGTTTGAGAGCCTGATAATTAGTGGCGGAAAGTTAATTATCGCACCACCTGTAGGCCATGGCTGAGGATTACCTAGGTTCAGATAAGCCGTCATAGTCCAAGTGCCACAGCGTATCCCTTTGAACCTCAGCGCCCTCGGCCTTGCCTGTGTCATTTGCAGAGTTGAGCTATGGCGCCACCCCGTGAGTGTCTGAAGGTTTGCGGGACACATCTACATAAAAGGGCGCCCGCATAGTTAATACTACATCTCCCACCCTCCCCAGTACAACAAGAAAATTCTTTACTCCGGTCGACACCCATCAAATGGCCAATGACGGGGCTTCCGCCCGCGCTGCTGATGGGATCAGCGCTCAGATCCGGGTCAGCACAGCGTCAGAGTCAGAGTCCGCAGCGTCAGACTCAGAGTCCGAGACGCAATGCCCACCACCTCCACCATACGCGGCCGAGCGCCCGAGGACCATGGCCGGTATTCCCTCAGATTGGAGGAATACGCTCGACGAATATTTTCACCAGTTGGATGTACTACGCGACGACTGGGCGTCAGAAGTCTTTAGACATTACGCGGACGGAACCGCCACTACTCGTTATATGGGGACATTAGCATCTCTCCAGGGTATCATTACTGGTGAACTTTCGATACGATCGTGCTGGGACGTGTGGATTCGGAGGAGAGCCATCGGCGGGACTTATCGCCTAACGAGGTCATGGGGATCCTTGCAGACGACATACAAAAAGCGCAAGCAAGCGCTTGACAAAAAATATAGGAAGTTATTAGGGATACTCCCCTTCGCTATGTACTTGTCTGAAGGGAGGTGTTCAAAGAAGAGGCGTGTACCATTATACTTCCGGCAAGACAGGAATGGCTTAGCTGACCAATTTGTTAATTAGGCTCTTCCCAGGCCGTTTCCTTGATCTCTGCTACGCCTGGCCTGCGTATTACCCCGGCCAGCATCTATTAGTCGTTGAGACCGACGTGATAAATTGGCCGCCGGAGGACAATCATTTTGCTTTCAAAGTCCGAGTGACGGGGAGGGACGGAAGGGTTTTCTTTAATGGCTCTTCGCGCTGTGACGTCAGGTCCAACATCTCATGGCGGTGTCAACGAAACAGCATTAGCCGTAGGTAGTTGCTAGGACGAGCGAGGAATGGAGTGCGTGCTATGGCGTCTCTATATGTGGTCGGATACTTTGTACTTGGTAGGGAGGTAGTCAGGAAAAAAGAGAAAAGAAAACGACCCCGAGAGTGAACTGAGATTGATCTGATCTAAATTGCATGGCCTACTACCTCTTGCTCACTGAGGAGCTAGATGCCGCTTGGCAATGCGGAGCTAGATGCCGCTTGGCAATGCGGCAACAATGCCTACGACGGCAAAGACCATCCGTGATTCGATCAGCTCGGACTTTTGCCTTGCGCTAGGTACCTTTCCTCCACTTTCCCAAGGTAACAAGTGCGAGTGCCTGAATCCTGCGCCACGACGGAATGCCAGCCCTACCGAGGAGGTTAGCCAGGGTTATACGGGATAATTAATATAGTAGCACATCACCCTGTCCACTTCTTGGCCCCGCCCACTTGTAGCCGTTTTTCTCGAAACTCTAAGAAAGAGAGCCTCGATATCGAGCAATTCCCGACAGATCATGCGCAAATGGAACCGTACAGGACGAGAATGACGAGCCCGACCGAGGTAATTGGCTCCATCCAATCTGCATGCACATAATGACCGGGGCGTCGTACTAATGCCTTGACACGCAGGCGCCCATCCTGACATGGCTCAGAGCGATGGCGGCGGATTGGAAGTTTACCCCTCGGGCCAGCAACCCTACCAGCAACCCCCTACCAACAGTCGTACCAACAACCCCCACCACCAATGTCCTACATCAAGCCGCCAATAGAGTTTTACCGGGGCACTTCGGTGTCCGCGCCCAGCCATCACGAGGCGTCTTCGCTATCGCAGCCAAGGCCGAGCTGGCGGCGCCGAAGCCGTCGAAGGGACGGAAGATGTTCGGCTGTCGAGCCGCCACCCTGGCCGTGTCGAGCGTCCTCGTGGTAAGCCTGTTTCCATATTCAAGCTTGGCTTGAGAAAAACCGGCTGGCCCCGCCTACACTGAGGTTTGGCGGCTGGTGGGGGAGAGTATGGGGTATCCCGATGGGTTTTCATCTAGGTACGAGACGGAGGTAGGTCGTCGCTAAGGGTACCAACGCATACCATAAACTCTTTGCCATTCCTATGGCCCAACTCGGGGGGGGCGAAATACTAGAACTGCGGTCGTCCAGTTATTGTGGAAGATATGTGCCCAGAAATGCCTTCTGGTATCTTCATTTGGGCGTTCGTCTGTAAGGTTGACGATGCGCAAAGCGTTGATAATTTCGTCGGCCATCATTTTTTCGTCAGCTCTGAGGTCTTCATACTTTTAAACAATGCGGGGAAGTCCAACCGCCGATGTAATGAGCATCTTGAAAGCGGTGTCGTGTGATCTGTGGACGTGAAATGCTGCGATGTGGTTGGCAGTACCTGGCTGGAGTTTTGAATGCCTCGTGAGCATAGTTAGAGGATTTGCACTAGATTTTTCCGCACTGCAATTTTGTATTCGCAATAAAAAATTGAACCAATGGTGCCGCGCTACAAAAAGTTGCGGGAACAATAGGAAGGAAGGTAAGGCACGAACAATAGGCACAAGTCACGCGTGAAAAAGCATAACAGCGAGTGAATGGGTGAGAACTTCCCGGCCCTAGGTTCTCATTTACCCATGACGCCGGCTTGTTGCTGGGTTGAAGTGTAAAAGGTACGTGTTCTTGCCATTATCGTCCGGGATGATACCGAAAAATAGCGTAACGGCAGATCGTATCTCCATAGGCCACCAGTTTATGAGGGTGATTAAAGGCTTGCCGTTTTCGCCGCACACGCCTAGGGAGTCTGGATTAACCCTAGCGTACTGGTCGCCTTTGACGCGCTGCAGGTATATCCCGGCCGCGACCATTGGGAAACTTCTGTCGGCACAGTTCAGGCCCAGTCTAATGTACTTCATTGGTTGCAGTTCGAGCCAAGTCAGATTGACCCCGGTTGAGATTGAAGATATCGCTTCTTTAAATTTATTTGGGTAGGGATACACGATCAGAGTTTCTAGCTCTACGGAGTGCGTAGCTTACTTCCATGGCATCTGATTCAACCCATAATTAGCCCAAGTTAATTAAGACTAATGAAATGGCTTAGAAACATCAATGAGATGTATCAATCGCAATTTGCATCGGCATCTGGGCTTGCAAAGTCCCCTGGATATGGCTAGTCAAGTGAGAAACGACGAGAGCTGGTTTTTATATTGTTCCATTATCTGGAGGGTTTAACCTGCCCAGTTAACCTCAGTAAATTTCGGCTCTTTGTGCAAAGGGATGGTGAAAAGGAGTTGTGTCAATATCTGAACTGGCAAAATCGAACAAAGGGGCGTGAAACAGCCACTGCCAGACCTACGAACAATACCGACAATATCGTTGGGCAGGGCACTTTCCGTTTGCCACCGCCACCGCCACCGCTACAGGCGGGCACGGGCAAACGGGAGCCAGCCGGCCAGCAACAAGTGGCAGCCCGCACAAATCACTGCACGGGAGACACGTGTGGCCGCATAAGAGGCTGAGCTTGCTCTTTTTTTTTTTTTTTTTTTTTTTTTTTTTTTTTTTTCATTTTTGTCCTCGCCAAGTGGTTCTCAGCGGAAGGGCAAGGCCTCACTGCAGCAGCTGCTGCTCCCTTCTCGACCAACGGAGGTGAAGGAGGTCGGTGGTGATTGGTGCCCACGCTCGTGCTCGTGGCTCGCGTCCAGGCACCCAGCCCCCTCTCTCTAGGGCATAACTGTTTGTCCTCTCGCTCCTACAGTGGGACTTTCTCTCCCTGTCGCCGCACCGAAGTAATCCACGGCTCTTTGGTGTGCAGCAGCGCCCCAAGAACCATTTTGCTCTCCTGGCCGTTTAGACCTCATTTTGTCTCTTGTTCTGGGTATAACTACTACCCAGTATACCCACCAGCCGAGTCGGTCATGGCTGGCGGGGGTGTTGTCAATGGGGCGAACACAACAATGGGGGCCACCGCGGACGAGTTTGGCGTGTTTCTGGACCAGTTTAGGGTCCGCAACGACGACAATGTTGCTCGGATGGTGGTATGTGTTTCTGGCTTCGCACGGCATCAAACCAACTGGCACTGACCAACAAATCTCTTCTCGACTGCTCCCCCAAACAGAACTTTGGCGACCAGCTGCGTACGCTGTCGCAGCAGTACCGCGACGCGTGCCGCGACCTCGAGCGGGAGCGTGTTGCCGGCCGCCACGCCCAGGAGCGGGCCGAGAGGTCGGAGCAGAGTCTCGAGGCGCTGCGCGAGTCGGTGGTGAGTACCTAAATCTGGTGCAGGATGGGGAAGAAAACATTAAACAAGCTGCTGACTGGGGGATGTTGGCGATGGGCGGACACAGTCGCGTAGTGCCTTTGTGCTCGTGCTGATCGACGCGGATGCAGACGCGTATTTGGTACGTGTTTCTACTTCTATTGCAGGGTTCTTCTCCCGGCTCGCTGACCGCGAGTCTCCAGTTCGACGACAAGTATTACCGCTACGACGACCCGGCCGAGGGCGGCTCGCGCGCGGCAGTGGACCTCTGCGCGGCAGCGCGACAGTACCTCCAGGCGACCGACGGGCGCCTGGCCGGGCTCCCGGTGATGGCCAAGGCGTTTGCCTCGGGCGAGGGCCTCGCCAACCTGTTCGTCAAGGCCGGCGTTGCCAGAGAGTCCGAAGCCCAGTGCGTTGTGTCGCGCTTCACAAGTGGCTTCTCCCAGGGGGACGATATGTTCGACTTTGTGCTGGTCGGGAGGGGCAAGGACAGGGCCGACCACAAGCTGATGGGTGAGGCGCGCATTCCTTTCTTTCCTTGTCGGGATCAAACTGACTTGGTGTGCGGTTGTTTTCTAGCTTCGTTCCGGCAGTTCGTCGAGAACCCGTCGTGCCAGCATGTGCTCCTCGGCGGCTGCCACGACAACGGCTACGTACGCATGTTAGAGAGATGTGCCCACGTGCCCGAAGTGACGGCAAAGGTCACGCTGGTCAAATCGTTCCAGACCGGCAGAGAGTTCTCTGCGCTGCCGTTTCCGTCGACAACCATGGAGTCCGTGTTCCGCAGTAGCCCCCTCCCTTCTCCTTCCATTGTCACTCGTAATAGCCCCGTCATTGCCAATGCTGTTGGTTCTGGCCATATCACCGCAGGCAATGCAGCAGCCCCGGGTGCAGGCAATCCCAGCACCAAACCACCGACGACAAACGGCAAGGGCGCCGCAAGTCCCGCAACGTCCCCTGCAACCACAACAAGCTACGCCTCTAGGGCGGCTGCTCTGGGCGCCGGGTCATCCTCGGGAGCAGGAGGAGCCGGATCACGCCCGGTGCCAATGGTTGGCAAGCTGGACAAGGGCGTCATCCTAGTCAACAGCGACGGGCAACGCGTCGACGCGGTCCTGCCGCCCGTGACGCCGGGCGTGGCCGAGAGCATGTACAAGGCCACGCGCGGCGGCAAACGCTACTGCAACATGTTCAACCTAGCTGGGTCTTGCAGCGGCAGCAGCAGCGGCCACTGCACATACAGCCACGAGCCGCTGACGGCGTCTGAGAAGCTCGTGCTCCGCCACAAGCTGCGTGCCGAGAAGTGCCATGACCGCAGCTCCTGCCGCGATGCCCAGTGCGTATACGGCCACCACTGCGCCTGCCTCAAGACAGTGTGCCGCTTCCCGCCCGCCATGCACAATGTGAATGTTTCGACGTGGAGAGAGGTCGTTATCCCGCCAGTGGCTCCGACCCAGCCGAGTGCGATGGCCGCCGGCTCGTCGCCCAAGTAGACGGATGTAGTTTTGTCTCTGCGGTCCAAGTAACGGAAGAGAGGGGAGTTCCCAGATGGCACGTCAAATGTTATGGCTGAAGGACAAAGGGGTGGGGGGTGGGAGGGGGGGGTGAAGGGGGGGGAGGGGCAGGATTAAGGGCAAGACGTCACTGCGGTTGGATTCTTTATGCAGTACTTCGCTATGATAAGGGTAGTTTGTGGGGGTTAGTTGTTCTAACGTGCCTGGGTAGGGTACGGATTGATTCGAATCGACTCGATTACAACGTGGTGCCTATCTACCTAATTAGCCCTCCGGATTTACATTGACATTAATCATCTCGAGCCCATGAACCCTCCACAGGCCGACGGAAAACACTAGATATTTGTCCGAGCCAACGGAAAGACGATACTCGGCCCTACTATCACGTATAGGGGGGCCCTCAAACATTTCGTATATGGGAGAGACCACGAGTGCACCGAAATCGTCGCCAACCTTGTCGAGGTCCGGAATGTGGGCCGCGTGCAAAAGGTACGTATTCGTACCCTCATCGTCCCGTATAGCACAGTGAAGTAGTATGACGGCAGACTGCGTGTCCAGGGACCACCAAATCATGAGGGTGCTTAAGGCCTTGCTGCTTTCTGGCTCCTTTGTTTGCAGCAACAGCCCCTCCGAGAGACGCCCGAAACACGCCATGCTTTCAAAATGTGCTTCATATCTGGGATCTAGTATCGTTTCAGGATCGGCCAATGCCATCCTGAATATGCCGAAAGTCCATAAGCCATATTGGTTTTGCAGTTCAGGCAGCCCGGCGACGCTGTTAGGGAGGGTGGAGCGAGACCGGACATGGAGACGGCTTTTAACCGATCTAAGGCCGTAGATGGTTTTGATTGTGCCGTTTCCGCCACACTCGTATAGGTGTTCAGGGTTGGCTCTGACGTACTGGTCGCCTTTGACGCGCATCAGGTTTATACCGGCAACGACCATTGGGAAGCTTCTGTAGGCGCAGTTGAGGCCCAGTCTAATGTAGCACATTGGGAATTCCGGGTTTAGATCCTCGACACTTCCTCGTATGTGGAGACCACGGTTGGTGAGCGAAAGCGAGGTCACGGGGTCGTGCAAGAGCTGGAAGGGCCTCAGGGTGGCTGATCCGGCGCCGTTCAGGAAATTGGCAAAGTACCGGGGCGAGGGTGCTAGTAGCCCGCATACTGTTGTCGTCGATGCTCTGAAACTGGTGTCGCTCCAGGCTAGGATGGTCTGGTCGTCCGACTCGCGCAGAATCTCCTCCTGTAGGCGGATGAAGGCCTTGGTGCCGCCCTCGCCGTACAGCATGGGCATGTTGACGTCGAAGATGCCCATTAGACAGTAGGCAATGTCCTCGGGCCGCGTGGTCTGCCGCCTCGACGCCCAGCTCATGCGGCGCCCGATGCTAATCGAGTCCATGGGGCCGCCCTGAAGCACGCTTTCGTCGATACCGGTAACCGACTCGAGCAGCGAGGTAAGGTCTCCCTTCTCTCCAATCTTTGACCAAGCGCGGTTGAAGAAGTTGAGACGAGACGGCGCGATGAGCTCCTGGAGAGTCCACCCGCGCGCTCGCCATCAGCCGCACCCCAGCCGAAGACGCGGGACACGACGCAGGGCTCAATGTGACGCAGGGCAGCCGAGGCGAGGGTGAGGATGCCAGCTTCATTCTGCACCCGCGTCTTTGGTGCATTCCATCCGCGTCGGGGTTGCTCAGACGGTAGACAAAGTTGTTGTACTTGAATGCATGGTTCGGGCCGTACTGGATCGGAGTGATATTGGTCCGCTCAAAGTCCTAGCTTCGCTCGAGATTTAGCGTCATTGCTTAATTAGATGGGCTGGCAGAGAAGAGATTTTGGCGAATTGGTTAGCCGTGCCGACCTAGCTTGGGAAGGAGTACCTGGCTAGAGACACCAAAATGATCTCCGAGTAACTCTCGGATGTAGTCGAGGCGGGCCTGGTGCTTGGAATGGTTATGAGAATCGGTAGCCATGATCAGCGCGTGTTGGTTGAGAAATTCGAGTGCGGAAACTCTCCCTGTTTTGGATGGGGAAAGGAGGGGAAAGATGCACCAAGATGCACACAGGTCCGGTTACGGTGCCTGAAATATGGGGTGTTGTCTTAGACAATAAAACTAAAACTATCCCACTCAGGTGAGAGCTGTTACGCCGGTATTTTGCTGCAATTATGAGATTCTCGGCCGTGGATTCTATTATAAAGCGTGGATGCAGATCGGGGAACCCCGACAGGCGGGCATGTCGAATGTCACGTCTTCTTATCGGCAAACGCGCCTGGTGACAGGCACTGTGTACATGCACATGCACATGCACATGCACATACACGTGCACTGCCACACGTCCCTCAGGTTGGTACGACAGCGACAGGTCCTTGGGGCGGGGCTAGGATTCCCCGAACGCCAGGTAGAGCAGAGCAGAGCCTTACTCGAACGACAGCGGAATATATATATCTATATGTTGTGGTTGCTCCTCCCTTTGGAGACGGTCCGGTTCGCGATCGCGCCAGTTATTTACAGCGGCTTCAATGACAAGCAGTCCGAGCGTTTTGCTTTTGCGGCCAGGACAAGACAATGGATCCAGTCTCGACTTTGGCTTTCTCCTGCAACATCCTCGACATGGTTGAGCGCGGATTCGACTGCTGCAAGACCTTCAAGGAGCTTTACAAGGCCTCGGATGGCCTGAGCAAGCAGCGCAGCGCCATAATCGACGCCGTTGACAGCATGCAGAGCGTTATCGACGACCTCCGCAACACCCGACTTAACGTGCCCATGTCTCGGTCCGAGAAGGGCAGAGTCGACCAGTCCCTGCTCCTAGTCACGTCCCGATGCGAGGATCTGGCCAACGATCTCGCCGCCGCCGTCGAGAAGTGTCGCGTCAAGAAGACGGGCTCTCTTGTTTCGACTGCGAAGGCAGTTGTCCGCGCCATGCTGTCGCAAGCCGACATTAACAAGATGGAGCTCGATCTGCAGCAGCGAAGCCAGACGTTGCATGTGCTGCTCATGACGTGCACCCAGTGAGCCTGAAGAATTCCAGCATCAGCATCAGCCAAGCACGGGGCTCACATTGCTAATTACCTAATTACCCAAGTCGCGACGTGTCCTTTGTTCTCAACCAGATCAAGGGTGCAGAAATCCAGCACGAGGTGCGCCATGGTCGAATTATGCAGAGATTGAATGAAATCGAACAACACATGGGATCAGCAACTATCCTTCAGCAAACATCCGTAAATGCACCCATGATCCGAAACCAGATGGCTGAAGCTGCCGAGCTTGCCGAGGAGGCCCAGGCCATGCTCAACAGACAGCTGATACTTACGAGTCTCAAATTTCTCGGAAACGACGTGCGTATGGGCGAGGTTCACGAGGCGGCCGAGGAGACGTTCAGCTGGATCCTCGAGGTGGCGGCCGACAACAGCCTTGGTGACTCGAGCAACGTCAACTTTGCCCAGTGGATGCGAAGCGAACTCGGCGTCTTTCACGTCACCGGCAAGCCAGGCTCGGGCAAGTCGACCCTGATGAAGTACATCGTGGACCATGCGCGAACCCCCGTGCTTCTGTCGGACTGGTCCGGAGCCAAGAAGCTCGTCGTCTCCAAATTCTTTCTCTGGAGGTTCGGAAACCGGGATCAGAAGAGCTTCAGAGGACTGACGCAGGGCTTGCTCTACGCGGCCGTCAGGTCGGCTCCCGAGCTGATCGAGTTTCTGTTTCCGCAATACTGGGATCCGGCCGGCATCATCTCCAAAAGTGCGCGCATGCGAGTCGAATTTGACGTCACCGAGCGAGACGTCGCAACCGCATTCAACCGCCTGGTCGGAGGGACGGTCCCGGAGATTATCGACCGCTTCCGAATCTGCTTCTTCGTCGACGGCCTGGACGAGCTCGACGAGCACCAGGGCGTCTCTTTTCTGGAGCTGCGCCGCCACATCCTCCAATGGTCTTCCCGTCTGCCGGAAACTCTCAAGATCTGCGTCTCCAGCAGACTGTGGCCCGTGTTCGAAGGCATGGCATCGTCCGAACTTCACAAGATAAGCCTTCACGATCTCACACGCAACGACGTCTCCAAGCTGGTTACCAACACGCTCGACAACCACGAGAATTTCCAGAAGCTCCAGACCACCGACCCCGCCGGGTGCCAACGACTCATTGACGAAGTCGTCAACGACGCCGAAGGCGTGTTTCTCTGGGTCACTCTGATCTTGCGCTCCCTGGAAGACGGTCTCTCCAACAACGACCCCCTCGCGTTGCTGCAAAGCCGAGTTGCCACGACCCCGCAACCGCTCAACGAATTCTTCAAGACAATCCTGGACACCATCGACGCCCAGCATCGTCAAACCGCCTATTACCTCTTCGCCATGGCCATGCGCATGGCCGGGAGTCTTCTTTCGAGCGCCAACTTGAACCGCTCGCCAGACCTTGTCACACAAACGCAGAAGCTGCACCCGCGGGAACACCTTGGGATGCCGTACGTGTCGTTGCTGGGCACCTCATTTCTGTTCTGGGCGCTGGACGGAAAGCGGCGGGTGGACGCGGCGACTTGTTGGCCGGAGGAGAAGCGATCCGGCTCGCGTGAGGAGATGAGAGAGAGACTGAAAATAACTGCGGTTCAAGTCAGGGGACGGTGCAAGGGGCTGTTGGTCGTTGATAAAACCCACTCTGTCAAGTTCATCCACCGCACTATACCTGAGTATCTCCAGGAGTATCTGGGCCCGAGGCTGCAGGAGTATGAGATGAGTGACGAGAGAGTGGGCCAGATGCTGCTGTGGACCTTGCTGGCGGAGGTGAAGTACCTGGGGATCTACGATCTCGATGCGATGTGGGAGGGGGAGGCAGTGCCGTGCAAAGAGGTGGCGGAGCCGAAACAAATCGAGGAGAGAGTGCCAAGCGTCGGTAGGGACGGAGATGACGGCAAAAACGAACTCGACCTCGAAAGCGACAGTCCAGGGGAGGAAGAACTGGACCGTGTCCAGACCTTTGTCTCTGAACTGGAGAGCAATCTGTCCCGCCCTCTGACCACGCCGTCTGAATTCATGCACGAAGGCCGCATGTACCATTTGCTTGACTGGCAAGGCGGGGCCTCTGACCACGACTGTTCCGAGGATGAAAGCGTTTACTCGTCGGGTTTTTTTCGCTTCAGTGCCCTAGAGTCCAGCTGCGGTGAGATTGGTGCGGTGGATTTGCAAGACAGTTCGGAAGCGAATACTGCCTCTTCAAGGTCCAGCCGAGGGGCCGTTTTAGGTGAAGGGAATGACGCCCAGTATTGTTCCCTATGGAGCGCTTCTTCCACGTCAGAGGGAAGCATTTTGTCCATTGAGCATGGGGAGCAGGAAAGTCAAGAAGCCGGCCAAGCCATCGAATTCGCCTTGACAGACCCGTACCCCATCCTGGGCTGCAGCTTACCACTGAAAAAGCAGCATTTACGAGAGCTTGTCAGGACACAGGGATCCGAGCCGATTTTTCATAATGACAAGGGACTTTCCGAATATCAACTCACAGCCTCAAAACTCCACGCATCTATACCCTCGGCTTCTGCCAAACCGTATTGGAACCCTAAACCTATCGCTTTGCCACCTTCAGAAGGACCTTCACGACTAATTTCACTCGCAAAGGAACTCAATCACGATGTCGACTTCGTATACGCCTACCAAAGACGTCGTGCACAGGTCGGGACGGTAGAACTAAAATATATCACCACCTCCGGCGGGGATGCTTCTCGTCTTCAGTCATCAGTAACGCACCTCAGCCTACGAAACTGCACCTCGGCCATGACACGCTACGGTTACATCCTAAGCCGCCTCCGACAAACCGATCTCTCCAACCAAGAAGCCACCTTCTCCATCCTCGATGCATTAGACACAGAAACCAGCGTCGCCCAGTGGGCCACCTCCCAACCCCCGGACTACCTCTGGGCCATGGTTCGGGAGCCCTACTTTCAAGAATCCCTGCGCAGAGGACCTCACCACATCGTCACAGACTCACGATACGCCTTCGGTGTTCTCGGCGTCGCAGCCTTCCTCGGTCTCCACGAGTACGTCACCTGGCGACTGGATCGCATGGCAGACTTGTTCGACGGCACCGGCTTCTTCGCGTCGTATATCCTCGCCAACGCCATGGACGGGCTCGTGTGCAGCCCTTCTAGCTCCCGTCTGCTCGTACTCGAGTCTCTCCTCCGCCACGGCGTGTCGGTCAATCTGGACATGTCTCCCTCGTGGCATCAGAACGAGCCCAACGCAGACGTCGGCACGGTGTGGCATAACTACCTTTTCGAACTGTTCTGCGAGCAGCGCGGGTTCGACCTCGAGAATAATACCTCCAGTGCCAATTTTAGCGGTGCCAATTTCAGCGGTGCAGTCCCCAAATATGGAGATAGCATCGATCCCATGTCAACTTTCCGAGAGGGGAACTGGCCTGTAATATCGACCTGTCTAGAAAAGGGAGGCGCTGACCCCGACTTTGCCGTCTTCTTGAGGGGCGCCGGCTTTCCGGGACGTGACACCCGAGTCGACTACCTGAGAATTCTGCGCTGTTTTGCAGAGGTTCTGCCGCCGAAAGATGAGGACTACTATGTCGTCAAAGACGTGCTGCAAATACGTGCCGAAGGACGACGAAAGGAGAGGGAGGCGGCTGTCGCGTCAGGGCTTGTTAAAAGGCAGGAAGGAATGTTTTCGGGGGACGGTGGGTACCTCTGCACAGGTACGGATACTGTTGGATTGACACCTCCGACACAGC
Organism: Lasiosphaeria ovina; assembly: GCA_033439765.1. Taxonomy (NCBI): domain Eukaryota; kingdom Fungi; phylum Ascomycota; class Sordariomycetes; order Sordariales; family Lasiosphaeriaceae; genus Lasiosphaeria; species Lasiosphaeria ovina. The sequence continues at coordinate 3,513,772 of JAULSN010000002.1, read as the reverse complement.
AACTTGTTGCCAAGATCGAATCATGGTGGGCCGCCTTGAACCACCACCTCTCTATCATGCTGCACGAACAAGATGCCAACCCCGAGCAATTTCGTCAGAACCTCGTCGACTTTCGCGTCTCATTAGAGGATATCATTAATCACCTGAGACCTCGCGACCAGCCAAACCTGCTGGACCTCTTACATAAGGCGCGACTATCACGACATCCTCCTCCAGGGTTCAGAGACATGATGCTTAACCTTCCCATACGCATAAAGACTGCTCTGCTGCTAGCAGCGAGGTTGCTCTTGCTTGCAGTGGAAACGTTGATGGAGCTGGTTCCTGTTGGGTTTATTGCTGTGCTTCTTGGACTCGCGCAGGGGAAGTAATACCTGGTTATTATAGGGGTGATGGGGTTGGGTGATCATGTTGGTGGAAGAGGAATGAGAGATCTAAGATTTTGTTAACAGCTAGCCATTCATTATACATGATGGAAAAAAATGAATTTAAACAAACTTCTAGGTACACCTACCCCTGAACCAACGTTAAAGAACAAACAAGCAACTCTAATAAAGTATCAAATATGGTACAAGATGAAAATCAAAGTCCCAAATCCAATCTCCCCATAGATACAAAGCCAAAGAAAACCCAAAGTCCAAATGTTCCGTCTAGATACACAACGAAGAGGTGAACAAAACAGGTAGAGACATCCAGAGTAAACAACCCCAGAGCCCCTTTACCTGTGACCAAAGATGAAGACATTGCCAGCCGCATTCAGGTTCCGGTTGCCGTCGAGCATAAACTCAGCCTTGAACGGGCTGTAGCGGGCGACGTAGGGCTGGGCGTCGAGCCAGGGCATGGCGACCTGGAGGAAGTCGGCCATGACATCCGGGTTCTCCTTGGGCTCGGGCGCGAACTCGGTGATCCACAAATCCATATCCCTATGGAAGATATCATTTACAGTACCATGCGCGCGGCTGACATAGTCAATGAACAGCCGCGCCTGATCAGCCCCGCTGCCCAGACTGGCATCGCCGTACCAGTGCAACGCCTGCGCGTCGCAGCGGAACTGCTCGGGGCGGTTGCCACCAATGCTCGCGAACTGGCGCAGCCAGGTCAGCCCCGAGGGCCCGCCGGTGAACTGCGAGCGGTCCGTGTCGTAGGAGCTGACGCCGGGGCACACGAGGCGGGCGCCGCGGTCGCTGAAGCGGAACAAGTCGTTGCCCCAGGCGTCGTAGGCCTGCTGGGGCGAGGCCGCCACGCCGCCGTGGCCGACGTCGAAGTCGGGCTCGTTGTACCCCAGCACCCACGGCGTGTTGCCCTGGCCCAGCTTGGCGAAGATGCCGTTCACGTCGGCGCCATTGCCCGGCCCGTGGTACATGGGCACGCCCTGGTACTGCGGCGCGTCGAGCGCGGCTGCCCAGTTGTACGCCCAGGATGGGTTGTTGCCGCCGTAGCGGGATAGTGCGGCGGCCGCCCAGTCGTAGTTGTATGCGATGCCCTTCTTGACGCCGCGCGGTGCGTCGCCGCGGCGGGTGAGAGTCGCGTTGAAGGCCGCCGTGTCGGGGGTCGGTGTGGGTGCGGCTGATGCCAGCGCGGCGAGGACGGCGGCGGCGGCGGTTGCGAGTGCGGACTTCATGTTGTTGGCAAGGGGGTGAGGATCTTGGTGGATAGGTATACAGATATTCAGATCTTCAGGGGTGAGACGGGAGAGACGGGATGCAATGAATGACTGCGATCAAAGGAGTGAAGTGTCGTATATACAAGCTGACTGGTCGGAAAGGGGTGAAGGAGTGAAGTTCTCAAGTTGAGTGAGATGAGTGCCGATGAAATGCTGCTGATGATGAAAGGAAACAACCCATCCAAGTCACGACACGTCGAACATCTTATACCTCTTCTGGCCCGCGACATCGTGGTGTTGACACCATGTTCAGATCCCGAGTGCGCCGCCCTGCACAAGGCGAGGTCGCGGTCGGCTGCGTGGCGTCGGGGGTACCACGCGGCTGTGGCCACGATCAAAGGAGGCCATGCGGCCAACATGGAAGGTGGAAAAAGGGGGGGATGAGATTTGGGTGATTCCTCCGGCCAGCCAGTTGGCCCATTTGTTTACCCCGCCGGTGCCTTTGTCTGTCCGTGCGGACGATATCGCGTACTGCGGTGGCATTGTCATGCGGTATGAGCCGGGATCCTGGGTGGAATTAGGAGTAGGCCGCATTCGGGAAGGAAATACGCTTCCAGAGAAATGTGTGGTCAGCGATTCGGCCTTCCGAGTATACGTAGTACGTTCCTGGCCCCTTGCAGGATGGATGCGTGGGCAAACGGGGCCAGGCCGCAACGCAGACCGGGTTCCTGGATCTGCGTGTGCGCCAGTTCAGTGGATTCTGATTTCGGAGCTGCCAGTCAGACTGGGCCGTACATCTGGAAATGGCAGCTGTGTAACTTGAGCGATGCGACGCTGCCATGAGATAGTATACCCTGTGCATACACATGTGGATGCTTATGCTGATGGATTTACATAGCCCGGGCTTCCTCAGTAAGTGAAGTGAAGTGAAGCGAAGTGAAGTGAAGTGAAGTGCATGCGACACGTTTTAGGTTCTGAGTGGGATTTTGCAATCCTTGCTCATGATTCTAGCGTGCGGCACGTCTTGGCACTTCCGGGGCGAGCTGCCTCATTGCACCGGGTACGCTTTTCGGGATCTTGAAGTGATTGATGCTGTCCTCGTTCACCTACCGAATGCGGCCTTGGAGTTGCTTGATTGGGGGGGCTGGCAATTGCCTGCGCGCAATGCAACATGCGGGCCTGGACCTCGGACCACGCCGCGACCAGTGGCCAGCACTGCAGGTTGCCGGGAGGGCAGTTGGTCGGAGTCGCATCCCAGCGCTCCTTGTCCCAACCCAGACAGCATGGCAGGCAAGAGACGGGACGTGCCTTTTTTGATGCTACTGTACTTTGTGAGAGCCACGTTACACGTACCCGATTAACGTGTAATGATAGCCGGGGATTTGTGAGTTTTGACAGGCACACATTCGCGTTGCGCGGGTAGGTAGTCGATGCATCGTCGACATCGGGCGGGGGATGCGGCACAGTCATGGCCCTGTATTCGCTACTGTCCAAGATGGGATCTTGTTTCCGCCGTGCATGATACTTAATTTCCATAGCCCTTCCTCTCCAAGCTGGACTGTATCGGCTCGGTGCTTCGTTGTTCCTATGTCTGTTGTTTGCGGTGTGCGCATCTTCCTTTATCCGGGCTACTAAACGTGTACGCAAAACTGAAAGCGAAAAGTAAAGTCAAGAGGGGGATACAACTCCCGATTCGCGGACCACCTGACAAGTTGGACTCACCACCCGGGGCAAGCGCGGGTGGCCGAGTGGTAGTACTGTAGCAGACGCTTCTGACCCGCTACACCTGTCAACGTACAGTAGAAAAAATCCCTGCCGGCCGCCTTCTACGCCGGGGTTTTTCGTAGGTCCCCTATTTGGGGAGGGGCGAACCCGGGGACGCCCAGGTTCGATCCCCCCTCCCCAACTAGGGGCTGAGCCTTTTTTGCCTTTTTATCCTTTTCAGTGTCGAGCCCTTGATGATGGATCGTGGCTCGAAAGCCTCAAACGCAGTCAAGCCCAGGGCTTCAGTTAATTAGGGGACTGAGGACAAATGGACCACTACAATGGCAGACTTCGGATTTGGGCCCCTTTTTGGCACCTTTCAAGGTGGCATTAATTCGCTCCCTTATTTTATTTTTATTTTTCACCTATTTTTAACAAAATCTGCCTCACCGTCGTCCAACCCTTTTTTGCGGCCGGCCGGCATCAGGCTCCGGGTCGGGCCTTGATTTCGGGCCTGCAAGGCACCCAAAATGAGGACCTCCTCTGGTCAATCATGTGGCTGGAAGAGGTAGCGGGCGGCTTCACGGCCAATGAGGTCGGCGCATTTTGAGACGCGGCTTTGCGCTAGCCATACCCGACCGTTTAGGCAGAGAGGCCTACAGTTTTTCTTTCCTGCAGCCCTGTGCAGCACACCACACCACTGGACAGCACTGCAGTCCAGCCCAGTCAAACTCACCGATCCGCCCCTCACAAGTCTGCCTCGCCTGAAGCGGGGCTTTCACTTTCGGCCCTCTTCCATCGACGTCCTCAATAGTTGACAACTCACCCCACCTCACTTCAAAACGGAGCTTTCATCTCGGCTTTCATTCTTCTCATTTTCGTCGCGCATTTGAGCCGGAAGGACCGACCGCGACCATGCCGCCCTCTTTGGTCAAAGCCGTTGTTGTAAAGACGGAGGCTTATGTCGATCTCACGCGCGAGAGCACAGTCGGCACTCTCGGCTCTCCAGCTCCAGCTCCAGCTCCAGCTCCAGCTCCAGCTCAGGCTCAGGCTCAGGATCGTACTCGGGGCGTCTTGAAGCGGCCATCGACGCCCGAGCCACACTGGCCAGACAGAACTCGACGGTCACCCAACCCAAGCCCGCCCGACACCAACAAAGTCAACGCTCGCTTTCGGAGCATAACACTCGATAATAGCGACGACGATGACGATGACGCGAGGAGCGTCACTATACCACTCAACATAAAACCCACAACCGCTCTTGCCACGCCCCCCAAAACAACTGAAAAAGCAAGAGCAAGTGGTAGCGACGCTCAGCGCCGCCGAGTCGTCATTACTTTAGCAGAGGATGGAGATCCATTCAGCGACGACAAGTATGATCAGACTCCACCAACACCCACCCGAGCACCGAAACGGCAGTCACGGGTCCCCAGCCCAGGCAGCCCCGGCAGCCCGAGTCGGCCGATTGTGATCTCCTCGTCGCCCAAACCCATCGCCCGACCCCAAACGGCTCCGCCCCAACTCGCCGCAGTCGCGTCCTCGTCGCGAGCAGGGCCTCGTCCGCTCGGATCACCTCCAGAAACGCCCCACAAGCGAGGCATCAAAGCCGCTGCCCCTGAGACACCGTCTAGCAAGCGCGTGAAGAGCGAGCGCTCTCCTACTCTCAAGATCTTCGATGAGGATGGTGCATTTGGGGCCCAAGTCGCCACGCGGGCGACACGTCCGCTGTCGCCGAGCCGTCCTGATCGGCACCTGCCGCCGCGAGCTGCTGCTGCAGCACAAGTCAAGCAGGAGTTGCCAGCACCGCCACCGCCGCCGCCGGCACCCGCACTCAGTCTCGCTGTTCTTAAGCAGGAATACAACCATCTCTGGGACATCCCGGAGCCGGACCCCGAAGACTACGATCAGGAATATGGCTGGCTGGACAGGGAGCTGGCAGGACAGGACGTGGCATACCCGCAGCTCCCCGCGCCGCCGCAGGAAGCAGGCGGGCAAGAATTCACCATGGAGACCATCTGGGCGGCGCACCACGGACACGCACCGCTGCCGGAACACGGGCGCGTCTGCAGGGGCTGCGGCCGGCCCTCGACGCTGAAGCACACGGCGGAAAACAACCCCAACGGCAACATCCGGCGGCCTTACTACAAGTGTACGCCGTGCAATAACTGGTTGACGTGGGCCGACGTCGTCGGCGTCGACGAGGGCAACGCGCCGTGCTACTGCAAGACGCCCAGCCGCGTCAGCGTCACCGGCGTCAACGCTCGCTCGGGGCCTGGCAGGCGGTACCGGAGTTGCGCCACGGGGCTGTGTGGATATTGGTCGTGGGGCGGTTGAGGCGTGTTGGAGACTCTGTTGTTTCTCTTTCCTGGACTGGAGCGGCTCCTGAAGTTTTTGCACATTACTCACTGCCTCATAATTAGTTAGGGAGGCCGGGTCGGATTCTACATCCATCATTGCTATTTAAGGCAGCAAGCACTCGTCCAAGTAGAGGCGAGAAGATCGATAGGAAACTGTATTTCATTCAGCCAAGACACTGTCAAATAATTACCAATCTGCTGTGGAGTCATCCGAGTCTTGATGGTGCGGAGCCAAGGAGAAAGCACAAGTGGAGATGTCGCCCCTAATCAGGGCAAGAATAAAAAGGCTCAAGAAATAAACTCCACCCACTATAAGAGAGCCATCCATCCATGCTGCACGCCACGCACACACATAATTACTCTCGTGGGACAAAAGCACCGATACTGTCTCCACTCATCAAACTAGCAACAGCGCAACTCGGTTCTATAGTGTAGTGGTTATCATTTCGGATTCTGATTCCGGCGACCCCGGTTCGACTCCGGGTAGGACCTTTATCAATTCTTTTATTTTTGCCGCTTTCATCTTCTTTATGTTTGTCTTCCTGGTTAGAGCGAACCGTCCGTCGATGCACAAGACTAAATCCATTTCGCTGCGAACCAAAAAAAGACTTCGCGAATATTGTGCTCCTCCGGTGTCTCAAGAAGCAAGGTATACGCCCTTGCGCCGCCGAAATCTCACTCTGGTACCCAGCGGGGGCAAGTTGACAAAGCCGGCGCGGATGGGCACCGGAGCGTCGTTGGAAACGGGCTCAAAGTCGTAGTGCTTGACCACGTAGGCCAGCAGCATCATCATCAAGCGCGCCATGAAGAACCTTCCCGGGCTAAAGCAACAAGTCCATAAGCTCATGCCAGCGAAAAAGGGGAGGCAAGAAAAAAAAGAGAAGCCCAACTCACCAAGCATGCCGCCCAAACCCAAAGAACAGAAACGACTCGCTCACATCCGCGATATCACTATCCGCCTTCAGCCTATACCGTCGACCACCCTCGTCGTCATCATCGTCAGCCTCGAGAAAACGGAACGGATCGAAGACGTGCGGCCGCGGCACGAAGCGCTCGTCGCGCGTCATGGCCTCGGCGGGACACGCGAGCCGCGCGCCGCGCGGCACATGTGTTATACCGTCGGGCAGCAGCACGCCGCCCGGCGCCACGACGGCGCGCAAGGGGATGCTGGCCGCCAGCGGGCTGTAGCGCATCGACTCGCGCGCGAACGCCGTCGTGAGCGGCAGTGTCTTGGATGTGAATGTGGTGATGTCGGTCCATGCTGTTGGCTGCGAGAATACTGTGTCGACTTCGTGGCGGAGCAGTGGGAGGAAGGCGCGCGCCTCGGCGCCGCGCTGCGTGATTAGGTTGAGGAGTAGCGCGAGCGTGCCGGGCTGCTTCACGTTGGATGCCACGCCGTACTGGTTGGTGGGGGGGGAGGATTTGTGGGCTTCAAGTTAGTGGTGCGGTTCGATCAACAGAGTGTGAAAGGGAGGGATGGTGGCGAGACATAACGCACCATAATCATGAAGTTGCTGGAGATGGACTCGACCGTGTGGCGCTTGGTGCCGGCCAGCGCCTCGACAGCGCCGGCCGTGGCCGAACCAACCCCCGACAGCCGGCCCGCCTCGAGCTGTGTCCTGACCGCCGGCTCCCAGATCCTCTTGAACGCCCTCGTGTAGTAGCCCAACGGGATCCGGAACAGCCAGCCGAGGGGCCTCCTGAAGACGGCGGGCGAGAACTGGCCGATGACGAGCCCGCCAAGGCCGGACCAGTTGGCGAGCTTCTGCAGCACGCGGCCGAGCTCGTCACTGCTGCCCAGCTCCGCGCCAAAGTACAGGCGCTGGCCGACATGCTTCATGATGGTGCCGAGGGTGTCGAACAGGGCGACCTCGGCCCACCGCTCCTTGTCGGTGCCCAGCCCGGCGTCGGTCCAGCGCTGCAGCTCGCGGTACATGTCGGCCTGCATGCCGTCGACGCCCGCCGGCGACATGTGGCGCTTTACCAGCGCCGGCACGAACTCGGCGGCCGGGTCCGCAGAGGGAAACATGTACCGGATGGCCATGCCCTCCCACAGCGCCGGCCGCTGCGCGAGCACGCTGCTGGGCTGGCTCAGGAGCCACTTGACGTGCTGCGGCGGCACGACAATGTCCGGGCCGAGGGACGGGCTGGGGCTGATGAAGGGCTTCCCAAGTCTCGAGAACTACGCGCACGTGTCAGGACTCGGGAAGTAGAGAGACTGTTAGTTCGGGGAAATAAGCTGACCTCGGCGTACGCGGCAGCTCGCGAGCTGTGGTACGAGGGCCAGGCCGCGAGGTAGGCCGCCGTCCGAGACAGCAGGCTGTTGTCTCTGGCTCCGAGGACGCTGATTGTGCGGGGGAGCGCCCACAGCTGCAAACATGAAGACAAAATGGCCACAAATCCCGCCAAGAGAAGCAGGGACACGAGGGACGTGGCGAGGGCGGTCAAGTAATACGCCATGGCTATGTCTTCAGGGGAGGATCGGTTCGTTACACGGGACTGGTTGTGTGGCTTCGGCAGTTTGTTTGTACCACATTCACAACTGACACAAGAGGAACGGCCCGTCGTTTTAACTTGTGCGACATGTGAGCCTGGGGAGGAGCAAGTCTATCAAGATACAAGCCTGGAACGGTCTAGCTGGGCCTGGACTGGCGAATACAAGATTCGATCTCGAAACGCTCTTGCATGTGATGTGCAACAATGGCGGCTTTTTTTGACGGGCGTGGGGGTGAGGCGTCCAATGCCTTTTCTACGATTAGTTTGCAGATTGCCGAGTGTGGGATGTGTTGCAGCCTGGGCTCGGCTCGATACGACGCTGAGATATCAAGCACAGGTCTTGGACATCAACGGCAGGGATACATGGGATTCCAAATCTGCTATGCCTCCATTAGGCATCCCGAGCCTATTGACAGATCCCTTGGCACATTACCCTACTCAATACATGCCGGGCCTAACCCAATGCTTGTCTCTAATAGCGACCGCCATGCGGAACAACTCATGGCATTCGTAGCGATATCGCTCCCAGATACACTGCGATTAACCGGGGGCAAGAGTAAGACAGACACACCAATCTACCTTTTCTCTATTCTAAGCGGAAACAATACCTAGAAGCCCCAATCGGAGTCTCGTTTGACTGTCAAACGCCAAACGCTCACTACCCAGTCTTAGACCCAAACCAGGATTGTCACAGTCTGGAGGCAGAAGTTATTGAAACCCATCCTTTTCTTCTGGCTGTAAGAACCACACGGTCCAAGGATTCCTATCCAAGTGGCTGGCGATGTCGACGCCGGCTATTATCTCAGTACCGGCACGCACGGTACTCTTGCGCGTCAACTCTGCGTGGTCCATTTTGGACATGGGGAACTAGGGGCGTCAAAACTGTCAAACTGAACAGGCCGCGATCCAGCCTGCGATGCATGATATGGTAGAGAAGTTAAGGAAACAGCCAAGGTAAGATATGTTGCTGAGCTGAGCGAGCTGCGGATCGTGGCTGCTGCGGTCTGGGAAAACGCCTGGTGGTTGGCTGGTTGGTGTCTGATGTCCAAGACATATTTTGAGTGAGGGAGGGGCGGGGTTGCGGTTGGGCAGAAATGGGACGTTGCACATACACCCGACGTGTTCACCGCATGAGTGCACGCACTACTGACTGTGAGGCCTTTTTAAATATAGGGCGTCCTATTTTTCCCACTCTCTCCTCATTCATCTCTGGCCTACGTTGACGAAAAGATCAGCGACCCTGAGTGTAAACAATGCAGCTCCTTTCAGGTGATGAGCTTGTCGTCCGTCACAGGGACAGCCCTCCACGCAAGGCTAAATCTCTTGTAAGCGGAATAGGTGTGACGGGCGCTGGGAAGATCCCTTTCTTTCGGCTGTATAGACGATATATAGTCAAGAAGCACAGGATCCAGGTGATTTTTAGAGACTACGCGCGGGACTTCACTCTCGTTGACACTCCGGGGCTCTCCAAACTCAAAAGACGATTTAGAATTGTTGTACGGCCCCTGCATCTTTTCTCTTCTTGTAGGGAGCTAACTGCCGAGGCATCTGACATGCAACAGCCATAGACAGCGAAGACAGTTCGAAGTAATCAACGATCCTTCTCTTCAGGACCCAATGACTACACGACCAAGAGACTCTTGAACGGAGTCCCCATCGCTAGTCTTGTCGACAACGGAGCCGAGCGCTGCCATGTGTCCCTCAGGTTCGCCGAGTCGCACAAGCTCTCGCCACAAGATGGAACCCAGCACGTGGTTCAGCCGGGCAACGGGAAGACGGTGTTATCCCCGGGAATCGTCTCCATCCCTTGGCAGTTTTCCGGGGAGTCAGAGTCCTACCTAATTGACTGCGCCATCATTCCAGGATGCGTCCGGGACCTCGTCCTCGGGGCAAATTTTCTGCGCCTCACGCAGACCTTGACCAAGTTCAAGAGCAGAATCACTGCGACAGCCCGGGGAGTCCTTCGCAGATTACACCTCAATCTCCTTGGAGGCGAGAAGCAGCGACTCTGGAGGTTCCTGGATGATGTCCTGGCCTCGGCGCTCCCCGACACTGGGTCCGACGTTATGCTGGTTTCGGAAGACTACGCGCGCTCACGGGGCCTTCACGTCGACCGCAACCCCCAGCATCGTCTAGAACTCGAGCTCGGCGATGGGACAGTTACCTACACGAGCGGCGTGGTTAGACACCTGGTCTGGTCGTTTGGGGACTCTGGAGAAGACGTCACCAGCGACTTTTACGTCCTCCCAGGCATGCCAGCCGACATTATCCTCAGCAACGAGTTACTCTTTGAGCTTGACGTCTTCTCCCGCTTCGATGAGTTCCTCATCTAGTCCGACTCAGACCTCGACCTCGCAGGCCTGTATAACATCCGGCTGATTGGCGTGTACAGCGCCGAGCTGCTGGACCTCGAGAGCCAATACCTCGACGACTGTGAGTTCCATCCTTGACAATAACTAAACTTCTAGCCGTATGCTGACTCCGCACAACAGTAAAATCCCCTGAAGCGTTTAGTCGGCTGATGGTGCAACTCGAGCTCGTGCGGCGCGACCGGATACGGGACGCCATCGAGAACCTCCCAGAACAACGACAGGATGAAGCTAGACGAGCAGAGAAGGAGCGGTGTAGGTTATGGAACGAGGCTCGACTAAAACATCTTGCCCGGAGAGAGAGTGAGACAGACCTAGGGCCAAGCACAACCCCTAGCACGAGGCCGGATATACCAAGCACGTCACCAACCACCAGACCCGACCAAAACAGTCCAGCACAACAAAGCAGCCATGAGCAGACCAAGACTCCTGTACCATTTCTCAAACGGCTGAGATTCCCAAAGCGCATTCCCAAACCACGAGCAGCCCCTACGCAAGACATGCTAGCCATACCAGGGCCATGAAGCACGTAGTCATGTGGCCAGCTCAGGCCGGTCGACATGGAGATTCAAACCAGCACGCCAACTCCACGACCCGCAATGCAAGCCGAGAAAGATAATGCGAGAGGTACGTGGTCTATTACTGTCGGGTTCCTCCCTTCCATCTCGGATCCAATCACTAACTTCGTCCACGGCAGATTCGTACTTCCGGCCTCGCGTCCATGTTTCAACAACCTGGCGACAAGCATCCATCTCCACAATCCCTTGGGCACGCCTCAGCCACCGGAAGACGCTCCTATATCTGCGCCTGTAAGCCACCTGGCCAGGCCGGTAAATCCCCCCTAGACGTGATAGTTAGCTCTTCAACTCCCTGGCCACTCCACACTCCCATGAAGCTCTGGCTTGCCATCCGCCTCGGCCGCCGTGGGCCCGCCGCGGGCTCGCCGCAACCGCTGGGCCTGGTTCAAAACTTTCGGCGGGTGATTTAGGAGGGAGTGGCGTGTGGGGTGTTGTATTCTGGTAGGGTAGCGACGATGGTGCCTTGGGTTTGGAACTTGTCCAGGACATTGCAGCTTTGGATTTAGTGTACGATATGCTCTCAACAATTTTGGGGTCGGATTTCTGGGGTGGGCGGGGGCATACTTATATCGAGAGATACCTGCCAGGTAATGACACGACACATGATGAGAGCCTTCGTGGCCGTGTTCCGTCCCGGCTGGTCGAGCCATCACCTCGCCTGGCCATGCAATTATTGCAGATGTTCTAACAGACAGTCTCGCACGATGTGGTTAGTTGCAAAAGAGCTTATCGGCTAGCACCGGCTTTACTCAAATGGTTATCAGCACAATAAAGGCGAATGTCTCCAAATTGTTCGAATCATCACAGTTGCTATCTTCCCCTTGGCAAGATTCATCGACAATAACCAATCTTTTCAAATTCCAAGCCGCCAAGGATTTTGCCTACTGTACACCAAAAACCCAACAACCCCCCCACAAGCCACAGACTGCAGTTGAAGCATTCCATATTTATATCAACCGGCACAAACCTATTGCAAGAAAGTTGCGGGAACCTCGGGCCCTACGAATTTGTTAGTCATGAGAACATCGACACTCAACCCGACTCCAAGAGACATACCCCAGACATGAAGGTTGTCGGGCGCGGCTTTGTTGTGGTGTGTGGGCTCGTCCATGTTGAGCAGGTCGCCGTCGACATAGTGCTCGAGGATGAACTTGGATGGGTCGAACCTAAGACAATTCGGGCATCGCGTCAGCTACCAGTGGTCCCCCCGACTCGGACGACGCGTGAGTACAAGAGGCGCACTCACCAGTAATCAAAGATTTGGCTGCCCATGACGTGCCTACCCACTCCCCAGCAGTTTTCGTAGCCTTGGTGGCGGAGCCAGTCATGGCCGAGCACCTGTGCGTCAAAGTCGTGCGTCTCAAAGGACGAGTGGTGGACGTGCATCTTGGGGCCCTCAAAGAAGAAGAAGCAGTGGTGGTCGACCTCCTGGGCGCCACGGTCCAGTCTGAAGAAGACGGTGATGTTGACTCCCTCGTCATTGTGGACAAGCTAGTGCACGGGGCAAGTGTGATTAGCACTCAAGAATCTCAACCCGTATTCTCACACTGTAATCGAGCATCGACATACCTCGCTGGGGTGGAAGTTGAAGTAGGACGAATAAAATTCGTAAGCTTTGGCAAAGTTGGTCACACACATGCCAAAGTGGCCGAGCTTGTGGACGGGAGCAGGCCGCTTCTGGAATCGCTGGAACTGGTTGGGGCCGCGGTGCTTCTCTTGGGGCTGCAAACATCACATGTGAGCAATCATATTGGCCACAGCTGTGCCCGGGCAGTCAGACACGAAAGACGTACGAAGTTGACCTTGAGCGCCGGGAACTTGGGGTCCCTTGTCTCAACGGGCGTCTGGCCATAGACGAGATGGAAGGGGAAGCCATCGACAGGGTCGTAGAAGGTGACGGCCTTGCCACCACCTGGTGCGTCCTTGAGCTCGTAAACGTCGGTGGCCTTGCAATCCTTGGGCAGGATCTTGGACGCGTATTCTAGCTCTTCCTCGGACTCGACGGCAAAGGCAGCACCTCCGAACTCGGTCTTGTCGGATTCTTCGAGAGCGATGACAAATGGTTCGGATCCATAGCCGCGGTAGTATGTCGTCTTGCCAACCTGGCTTGCCTCGTAGAAGCCAAAGTCGTCGGCGAATTTCTTGGCCGCCTCGATGTTCTCGTGCTTGTAGTAGACGTGGGAAATGCGCTCAAGCTGGATCTTCCTGGGCGGATTGGTCGCCATGGTGGGCGGTGGAGCGTGTTTACAGTTGTCAAGACGTTAAGATGCGAGCAGACGGTATCCAACCTCAGACTGCTGTATGGGTCGTGAATGCCGGTAGTGTGTCAATTGCGTCGGGGGTCAAGGGCGTCGAGGGGCAGGTCTCAAGATGGGAAGAAAAGGAACAAAAACACCAAGAGTCAAGAGAAGGAGCCGTCACAACTAGAGGCGGTCTTAAAGAGCTTAGTGTCCGAACGCCGAGCTTGGCCGCCAAGGGGCGGGCGAGCTGGAGATTTATCTGGCGTCCGTCTGTCTCACATCCATCGGCCGTCCCAGTCTAGTAAGTGGGCGAACGGGCTGCAGCAGCGCAGTGAGGGGCTTGTGACCGCAGCTAGCGTGCGACCGCGGGGACCGGCGGTGGGGTTGGGGTAACGCCCAGGGGCCGACAATTGGCGGGCCCAACCATACGCAGTACTTCTGGGCAGGTGAAAAGACGGCAAATAAGTCGTGGACCCATATTCCCATCCAGCGGCGGCAGTTATCCATGGCCTGGCCGGTGATACGACGCTCCGGCCCAATGGCGAGCGCCGGATAATATTGGCTTTAATTCACCGTCAGCCCACATGGCTGCTGAATCGCTGCGGCGAAGAAGTTCGGCGTCCGGGCGGCCAGACTCGTGCAGTTGCTCTCATCAGGCTGTATTCGAGGTAGATAATCAGAAAAGCTGCTCCCGAGTCCTGCTGTGGAACTCGACACGAAAAGGACGCGCATGGGCAACGGAGGACAAGGGCTTAAAACAAAACGTTTTCGCCCCCTGTACACAGTAGTGTAAGCCAAATCTCACCGGGAGCAGCGCAGTTACCATTGCTTGGACGCTAATGGGCCATGGCAGGGCTGGGAACGCGCGCTGGGCGGAGTTACATTTTTCGTCGTCTCGGAGTTGACCCGAGTTGTCGGATCAGGAAGCGGCCACGAAGGTTGATCTATCAGAATTTATCAGCACAAACCCTAACCCTTGCTGCATTCCGTCATCGGATTCTCGACCTCCCCGCATTCCCCGCAGTCAGGATGAACCACCACAGGTCGGGATTAGGACTCTTGACGAAAGCCTGCCAAGCAAACGACACGACAATACGGACGACCACGCGGCACGAAGTCCAGTACGACGGCCGCCGAGATTTCTCTCGACCAGAAGCCCTGCAGATTCACAAGGACTGATCCCATACCCGGTTATTCCCATCGCGCAACCGAGCCGCTGTGCGCCCGGGTGTGCTGCCCCGCTTCCCCACCGACACCCGTCCGCCGCACAGCAGCCAAGACCACGACACCGACCGCCTCACCACCCTCGCCGCCTCACAGCACAGCACAGCACACAAACAACCATGCGGCCCAGGAATCTGTCCAAGACGAGCTTCTCCTTCTCCCCAGCCGCCTCGAGTACAGCCTCGCCAATCCCCGACGCCGACAACAGCAGCAGCCCCAGCATCAACACGACACCGCCACCCGCCTGGCTGCTCGACGGCCTGCCTCTACCCCAACTGATCGTGCTGGACCTCGACTACACGCTGTGGCCGTTCTACTCTGACATACACGTGGCGCCGCCGCTCAGCAAGGCAGGCTACAGCACGCTGACAGACCGCAACGGCGAGGCATTCTCGCTGTTCCCGGACGCGCCGCACATCCTGCGCCTGCTCACCTCCCTGCGCGGCACGCGCCTCGCCGTCGCCAGCAAGTCGCCCGTCGGCGACCTGTGCCGCGACATGCTCAAGCAGCTGCGCCTGCCGGGCGGCGGGACGCCCGAGCGCTTCCCGTGGTCGCCCGTCCCGGCGGCGGTTGAGGGTGGGGCGCCGGCAGCGGCGGAGAAGGGCCCGCGTGTTATAGAAGTGTTTGACGCGGGGCTCGAGATCTACGAGGGGTCCAAGGTCCGGCACTTTGAGGCGCTGTTCCGGCGCACGGGGATTGCGTTCACGGAGATGCTGTTCTTCGACGACGAGCGGCCCAACCGCGTCGTCGAGACCCTCGGCGTCACCATGTGCCTCGTGCCGTCGAGCAGCGGGCTGTCGTGGCACGCGCTCGACCGCGGGATTCGCCAGTGGCGCGCCAACCGCGGCATCGAGTGATTATTGTCCCTGGCTTAGGCTATCGCGGTTGTGCGTGCACGAAAAGCAGATTGCGGAGTACGTACGTACATGTATTATGTGTGTAATACGGGTTGCTGCATGCGGTCTTGTGCGATACAATTGGTGTTTGCGGGTTGCGGACGTCGTGCGTCGATTAGACGGCTGACATCTGACGTGGTGCTCCATCTCACCACGGGAGAGAGCGAAGAAAGGGGCGTTTCGCATTTGAGGGCAAGGGACGGGTCCGGCGTTATTCGTTAGATACCCCAAAATGGGCAATGATAGGGTTTCTCGGAACGGAAATGTTCCCTTTTAGAATTCTTGATCACGGAAAGTATTTTCTAATCATTTCTTTATATGTTGCTCCTTGAGCTGAGCTCAGCTGACGCTGCTGTCATCTTTGTCGTACTCGGCCGGCCCCGGTGCCCGCATTTTCGGGTAATCGTTCCCGGGCTAGGTTGTTCAGCGGGAAAGGAAAAAACGGGACATTTAACCCAATGGAGAGAAGCCTGCCAAAGAACGAGATGGACTCGTTTTGTAACTAACTAATCTTTGAATTTTGTGATTACCGTGTTTGCAGACAACGAAGGTATGCGGCAAATTACAGACACAGGCAAGCATCAAGCATCAATTATACCATTTACATTTTCCTCCAAGACCGGCCCTAGCTAGCCAAAGGCAATCATTCACAAACCATCTCATGTATGGAGGGGGCACTAATTAGCATCTAAACGTCATTCCGTGATCGCAAGGCAACGTTCTTCCCACACAGAAGCAGGAAGAAACATGCTATCGCTTTCGCACTGCCACACCCTACCCCCTACTGCCACGGCCAAAATAATAACCAAAGGCTCTGTACCGTGTGTCCTCCAAATTAAACAGACATGACGCAGTGATATCTAAGCCAAGATGCTAGACACTATGATGAGTGACGAGGCGCTTGCTATGTGCTGTGCTCCAAAAGCCCGCAGCTATCCATGCGTGGAAATGCGCAGCGCCAATGCATATACATAACATAATAAAGGGGTGGGAGAGTGGAAAGACATATAAATACTCTACTCTGTATGGTATCCAAGCAAGATGCTCGCTCCAAAATCCATGGACGAGGCGCGAGTCGCTGAACAGATAGAGGTTTCAAGAAGAGACAAGAAGACAAAGGTCGTCGGCGCGATTACACCGATACAGGGGCCGCCGTCTTCGCCTCGGTCGCCACCGCCGTAGGTTCCGCGGTCGCCTCCGACGCGGCTATTTTCTCCGAGATCTCGATCTTGGCCTCGGACGGCGCGCTCTGCTCGTCTTCCGCAATGGTTAGTGTCTGCACGGCAGCCGGCAGGGCCTCGGCCTCGGCCTCCGTGGCGGAAGGAGGGGCGCCATTCGTCGACGCCGGCTGTTCGGCGCTGGTCTCTGCAGGGTCGGCGGTGGCGGGCGGCGCCACTACCACCTCAGCGGACGGCTTCTCCTTGGCCTCCTCGGCGGGCGGGTACGCGACGGGCAGGGTGCAGACGCGCTCGCGGCGCTCGACATTGTCCTTGCGCCCGACGGCAATGCACTCTACCTCCTTGCCGCCCTCGACGGGGAGCCAGTACATGGGGCCCACGGGGAAGGCCGTGTGGCCGTTGGCCCACGTGGCGCGGTCGACGAGGAAAGGGTCGAGGTTGGGCCGGCCGGGGTATTTGAACTCGAGCTCGCCACCGTACTGCTTGGGGATGTTCTTGATATCGATGAACGACTCGAGCGTCGGCAGTACCTCGCTCGCCGACAGGATGAAGATCTTGGACACGGTGACGGGGTCGAACCAGCGCTTGATCCAGCCCCACACGGTGCTGAAAAAGTAGGGGGCGCCGATGATGAAGATGCGGTCGAGGGTCTCCGGGTAGTGCGCGGTGGCCAGCTGTGAGGCAGCCTGCATGTGGTTTTTGAGGTTCCAGAACATGCGCAGCGACACCCCCGTCACGTCGACAATGTTTGTGCTCAGCGTGATGGGCGCGCGCGCGCTGTCGCGGTCCGGCAGCTGCGTGCACATGGGCTGCACGAAGCGCGTCAGGTTCTCGTAGAGCGCAAACAGCCGCAGCAGCTTGGTTGGCGTTGATCCGTCCGTCTCGGCTTTGCTGTCTTTCGCGTCGGCCGCGCTCTTCTCGTAGGCTGCGATGGTCTTGGACTCGAGATGGCGGATCTCAAACACGTAGAGTGGGATGCCTCTGTACAAAGCAAAGTAGCTGTCAGCATGCGCATGCACGAGAGCCTGTGGCGGCCGCCGCTGCAAGGTCAGGATGCATGGAGCGGGTATAAACAGACCTCTTATCTCTCCGTCCGGTCCATTGGGGATACTGCATTCGAAGTACGCGGAAGGAAGCCGGTCAGCGCAACGTTCTCTTCCCAACAGTTCCAGCTGAAATCCGGGGCCAGGATAATCTCGTACCAGTCCCCTAGCCTGCTCGTATGCCTCCAAGTCTATCGTGTCGTACAGGACGTCGAGCTGGTTGCGTTCCCGCCAGTCCTCGGTATCTTTGAACTGCTGGAAGGCATCGTGGATGGCCCATTTTCGCGCGCGGAGGAAGCGTCTGTCGTCGGCGGCCCATGGTTAGCAGCAGATTCCGACAAGGGAATGCGCAAACAGCGAGCACGGCGCAATGTTGCCCGTCGCGACATGCTAGCAGGTCGCTCGGAGTAGGAGGGGGTAGGGCCATGCAGCAAGCGTACAGGAGGGTCTGGTCGTCGTGCGAAGGCGGCGACGACTTGAAGTAGCCCTTTTCCTCCAAAAAGACCTTGAAGCTGCGCAGCGCCTCTTCCTCCTCCTGGCTCAGGAACCCCAGATGGCCATGCGGATAGCCAATTTTTTCGGCGGCCGCGCTTGCCGACGACTTGTGTTTGTGCAGGTGCGAGTGATCTGAGCTAGACCGTGTCGTGCCCGTCATTGTGGCGGCTATTTCCACCGCGTGGACGATGGAATTTGCGGGGTTGAGGAGGGGCGGCGTAACGGAAGAGGGGCAATTCAAGTCGAGCAGCCAAAGAGAGTTTCTTTTGGAGATGGTTAGCTAATTGTCGCGCCCCGAGTTTTACAAAATATATAGGTATGGTATGTCGACGAAGAAATGTTGCAGGTTTTGGCTTTGGCTGCCAACGGCAAGTTGCTGGAGCCTGTGCCAGCCGGCCGTAATCGCTGCTTACCAGTACGCGGATTGGAGAGATTGAAGACCCACCGCTTCCGATTGCCTAGCCCTGGCAGGCAAGGCGCCAGACACCCAGACAGCCCGTCAGCCCAATCTGGTTGGTTGGCCAGGGGAGCTGAAGGCGGAATCCCGAGTCATCGGGATCGTTACGGAGTACGGAGGAACGCCAAACCCTGCTGGCACGAATCGACTCTCCTAACTTCAAGTCGACGTCCATCCGCGTTCACCTCAGTTTAGAACAGTCAAGCAATACAAAATATTGTCATTGCGCGTTCGCTAAGAGCCAAGACCTCTTCACCCATCGGGCCAGCGAGAAAGACAACAATTCTTGTATTTATTATCCGAACACGCGCCTTTTCTGTGATGACCACCGCATGAGCTACCCGGCAGGGACACCCCGGCAAGCACTTAATCACCGCGGGTTTCCCACCCGGTCTGTGCATTAGTCCTTGTCGTGGTAACTTCAACTTTTCCCGCTTCTGTTCGCCAACGAGTACGCCCTAGACACCAATAAGCATGACAGCCATGAAGCGACCGGCAGCTCCACCTCTGGAGTCGAGGCCTAGATGAGACCCTACTCCTCTTCCTCTGCTGCCGCATCCTCGGAAGCTTCTTCGCCATCAGCAGCGTGGCCGTTGGAGTCGCTTGCATCGACCGCCTCGACAGGGGGGGCCCCGTTCTCCAATTTTAGCCATTCGTCCCACTCGGGAAACAGTTCCTCATCTTCAACAGGGACACCCAGGGCCTTGGCAGCACGGCCCTTTTTGCTCTTCTCCAGACCCGCTTTCCACTGAGCCACCACGCCCGCCGTCAGGCTGGGCTTGTATGTTTGGCTGAACAAGGCGGCTTCCGCGAGGCGGCCCGTCTTGGTCAGGATCTCGACGCAGCCCGGCACGTCGCCAAGCAGCCACTTGCAGCTGAAAGCCACATTGTGTGCTCCAGCAGCCTCGGCCTTCTCGGAAAGGGAAGAAAGCCCCTCTCGATCCGATGTCGAGCTGTACACGAGAAGCAGAGAGCCCAGATCCTTTGCATTCACAAAGCACTCGGTGGCGAGAGGGACGTCCCATGCTGCAAGGCCCGCGTCGCCCAAGGTCTTCCACTTCTGATCCACGTCCGACAGCCGCGCCAGTTCCAACGCAATGCTAAGCTGGTTGAGGGCCAGCGCAAGGTCAAACTTGTGCTCCGGGTCTGTCGCGACTTCGAGCGCCAACTCCTTGTGGCCTTGCCCTTCGAGGAAACGGGCAATCTTATTGAGTTGGTCTTGAGGGATGATTGGGAGCAGCTCCGCAGCGGTCTCCATGTCCCCGCGGAGGACGAGAGTTTGGTACTCGAGAACGGGCAGAGAGAGAGCATATGAGGTAACGGCGAGGTCCTTGTCGGTAAGGTACACCCGGCTGTCGCGTTGGAGATAGCCCAGAATGTACATGGCCTTGTCAAAATGCGCTACCGTGTATGTTTGGTCGCCGACCAAGTAGTTCAGGCGGTTGGTTCCATTGGTGTAGATCAGAACGTCTCCCAGCCATTCGGCCGACCGGATGCTATTGTACGCATTAGCAACGGGTTTCAAACACGGCCTCCTGCTGAACTTGGTTCTTACCTCTCATTGATATCGGTGATAACGTCAAAGGCGGCTTCAACTCCGTCGTCCTCGATCTGGCCAGATTGGACAGCAGCAGTGTAGTTCTCTCGAGAGAACCTGAGCACGTAGTACGTATCCTCGCATGCCAAGGCCACAAGCTCCCCATTCTCGCTCCAGTAGACTTGTTTGGGCTCGACTTCGATGCGCCTGACGAGGCCTCCGGTTTGCCAGTCGAAGAAGGAGATGCCCCCTTGGCCCTTAACACCGAGAAGTACGCCGCCAGTAAGCCCTTCGGCAGAGAAGGGGACATCAAGGCCGCTCTTCTTTTCTTGGAAATTCTTAAACACCTTGATGCTGTTCGGCGACTCGCGGATAGCAAAATCGTTCGAATTCTCCTTGGCCGCCCAGACAAAGTCGAGGGCCGAGCCGAACGCCTTGTTGCGCCACGCCAGGGCGGTGTAGATGATGTATTCACCGTCGCCGCAAATCGCCGCAAATCGCCCGTTGGGGGAGTGGATAAGCGTCTGTGGGTACACTTCGGCAGTCCCGAGCTCTTTTGTGGGGAGCGAAATTGGGTCGTTGTCTTTGATAGATGCGTCTGTGGATGTTAGCTCGATCCGGAAACGAGAGCCGTACCATGTACTTACCACCGCCTTTAATCACAGCAGACACCACCTCGTTGTGCCGGGCCCAGATTACCTTCCCTGAGCCATCCATCGACACGGCCGGCTCTTCGCGGCCAAGCTTGATTACCACCGAGCCATCGTCGAATCCCACAGCAATGCTCTGCTTGCCCTTCTGGTACGCCACGCACCATGCCCGCTCCAAGCCATAGTTTAGGGCCTGCTCGAAGCGGTACGTGTTTGCGTTCCATATCCTTATTGTGCCCTATGTGCCGGTTAGCGCCTGTCCAAGCCAAATCCAGAAAAGCCAAACGTACATCTTCGGACCCAGATATAATGATGGGCAGCTCTGGGTGATAGCAAGCAAACGACACGTTGTTGGTGTGACCTTCTAGGGTAGCAATCAAGCTCTTGGTGGTGTAGTCCCAGATTTTAACGGTCCGCTGTAGGGGCGGCGATTAGTAAGCCATGGCTGAGACGTGAGGTGATCGGTAGTGATTCTCTTACGTCGTCCGATGTCGTAAGCAGGTAGGGCTTATCGCTGTGGGGATAGTACTCGACATGGTTAACGCCCTTTGTCTCGTGCGCTTCCAGCTGGAAGTTGGGCGTAGAAGACCCCAAGCTCCAGATTTTTACTGCCCTGGAGGTTAGACCTAGAAAAAGGGCGCGCAGAGAGAACACTCATACCTGTTCTATCCAAGCAAGCCGAGGCGAACGTGTTGGTGTCTTTGGGGTTGATTGCCAAGGACATGACATAATCTAGACACCTGGTTAGCTTCCTGGTACATGTCGTGTAGCTGCATTCTTGTCCTCGTACGTGAATTGCCCTCGAATACCCGGACGTTCTTCCAGCCCTTGTCCCAATCCCAGAGCTTGATTGACATGTCATCACTGGCAGTCAGAACAAAGGGCTGTGTCGGGTGAACCGCGATCGCTCGGATGTAGTCGGGATGCGCCTCGAAGGACGTGATCTTCTCGCTTGTGTTGTAATTGTAGACGCGAATTTGGCTGCAGGCCCAAGTCAGTAACCTCCTCTCCCGCGCAGGTGCAGAAACGACGCCCATTTTACGCCTCTGTGAACGTACAAGTCATCTGATCCGCAGACAATCCAGTTCTTGCGCGCAACGAACCGCCCAGCGCGAACGGGGACATCGGTGAGCTCGAATGTCTTGACGATCTGCTGTGTCTCGTGGGACCAGATGTAGACATGGCCGCTGTAAAGCGTCGCTGTTGGGAGACAGTGTCAGAAATTATGTGGTGGGCGTCCCATAGGATACGGGGGCGCATACTGAGAATCCATGGCTCTGTCGGGTGGAAATCGATGCCCTTAACACGCTGTTTGGATGGCTTGTAAGCGACAAGTCGGGTGAAGAGGGGGTTGTTTTGAGGGGGGGTTAGGTAGACCAACCTCGGAGCGAGCAAATAGCTGGCGCTGTATGTTTAACGCCATGTTAGCAAGATATCATCCAGCACGCTGTTTTGGTCCGGGGTGTATGAAGCTGGCGGTGTTGGAGGAGGCATGCGACCAGCGAGCTGGGCAGGGACGAACTGTCGAGGGCGAGGATGGATCGTGCGCAGGGGCAGCTTGTGGCCAGGTTGTCTCGCCGTGGCACAAGACATGTCCAGGGAGCAAAAGGTGTCGCAGACTTGCCTTGACGTCCAGCCTCATCTTGGGCAAAAGGCGAATAGCAGAATCGCAAGGGAATTGCGATCAAGCAGTGTCGAGCTTCAAAGCTCAAGCGGGGCAAGGGGGCCGAAGGTTCACCGCAATTAACAAGGCCACCTCGATTCGTAACGGAGCCGCACCCGTTAATTGCGTGTCGTCGTCTATAGCGTTCGGATGCTAGCAGGTCCGGTTTTCGGGGCAGCAGGTCGCGAGTGGTAGGGCGTCGAGGTAGGCGTTCTGCACGGCGTCGTCGTCTTGGATTGCGAGGATGCCCGCCACGTATCTCGACTCCATTAACCTAATTCTTAATTTCGCCGATGTGGTCTCTCAATGGTAAAGTGGGCCGCAATTTTACGTAATCCGGTATTGGTGCCTCAGGGGCTAATTAAGGCTGCAACTGAAACGAAACCTCCCATTTGGGGCTGAAGAAAGTCATGGGCAAGTTCACGCCTCGTCAGCTCCTCAACGACATCCAACATCACGCTCAACGTCTAATGTAGATACCATTGTATCGCTCGTGCCAACGCCGGTGCATGTCAGGCAGGTGAGTTCAGAGTATTTGCGTCTATAAACCCATTTTGATGTCTGTCTATCGGTCTATTGGGATTTAATGACTCCGCAGAAATCTCAGACGCTTTAAGAGCCAACAGGCGAGCAAAGAACTCGACGATAAAGCAAATGGGAATCGTGAAGAGAGGGCAAATGAACCCCAAATCGCTCCAAACCCAACCGAAAATGCCGGGCATGCCATAATTCCCATGTCAATCATTATACCCGCTACCAATAAACGCCATGGTCCATGTTCCGCTCGTCCTCAGATGTTGGCTGCATGCAGACGACCGCAACGCTAAGCTTCCAGCTTGCAGCCCATTCCGATTGTCCCTTGGAAACGGAGGTACCCCAAACGCCGGCTCAAAAAAACTGTCGGGGATTTGCGCATCTACTCGTCAGACTCCTGCGTGTCGGCCTGGACGCGCTTAACGACCTCGACCACCTGCGGGAAGACCTTGTCGCTAGACTGCAGGCCGCAGATTTGCTTGACAACGTCCTCGGGAGTATTTGACTCCATAATCTTCGCGAGCTCCACCGACTCGGCGTCGCCCTCGACGTTCTGGAAACGGAATGCCATCTCGGCGGCGTCCATGAGGGCCGAGCAATCCTTTCCGTGCTCGGCGAGCTGGGCCGCAGGCCCGATGAAGCGTTCCTTGCGGCTGAGCTTCCGGAGCGGGGCACGACCCACACGCTCAACGGCATCCTCCAAGTGGGGGTTGCTGATACGTCGCACGATCTTCTCAACATACTCGTTCTGCTCTTTCGGGTCGATGCCGTGCTTTCTTGTGATGAGTTCGGCTGTGTTCTTGAGTGCCTTCTTGACCTCGTCCTGGATGCTGCGATCCTGTAGAGCATCGTAGACGGTGCTCTTCCTGCGGTTGTACCCGTGGTACGCAGCAGTGGCGTGGCCCGTGTTGACAGTATACAGCTTGCGCTCAATGAAGGGCTCGAGGTTGTCAACCCAATGGATGCCCTCAATCTTGGGGGGCTTGTGGTCCTTGAACGGGGTGCGGTCGACGACCCACTCGTAGAACTTCTCAAGCTTGACGTCTAGGCCAGCGTTGGGGTCCTGGGCCGGGACGATGCGGTCAATCGCCGAGTTGGCGAACCGAGCGCGCTTGTCCATATCTTCCAACTCCTCTGGGGGAGTGTTCTCCGGGGCTTTGATGAACTCCGCCAACGTGTCCGTGGCGTTGATGGCATTCTCGCAGGCGATGACGGCAAGCGGAGTCTGGTCATTGGACCGCTTGCTGATGCCCTTGGCGATGAGGGGAGCGATGAACTTCAGGACGTTGGGGCCGACAGCGCAAGTGACGATATCCGCCTCGGAGATCTCTTTGACGAGCTCATCCTCGTTTGTCTTGGAGTTTATGGCGCGGTAGTTGGTGATGACAGACTCAGAAGTGCCTTCGGAGCCAACCTCTATTACTTTGTACGACTTGATCGAATTGATCTTGTTCACCGTCTTGTCGTTAACATCGGCGAAGATGACCTCGTACCCCGACTGGTGCAGGAAGCAGGCGACAAAGCCACGGCCTGGACAAAGAAAGTCAGCATGTGTTAACGTCGCCACCCCGCAGAAGGACCAGGTGGATGATCTGCATACCGATGTTTCCGGCACCGAAGTGGACGGCCTTTTTAGAAGGAGCACTACTACTGCCGGTTGACATATTGGCGAATGTTGCGTTGGGTTGGGGTTATGGTTTTGGGTTGGGGCTGCTGGATTGAAGAGATGGGCAGGTTGAGGAGAGGGGATAGGCAAGGTTCTCAAAGTTTAATGGCCTGGAGAACGGGTGACGTCTAGCTGAAGTCAGATGTCAAAGAAGAGATAATCCTCAATGGGGATCGACAAATCATGCGCTATGGGTACTGAGAAAGAACGGTCGGAAGAACAATGGGGCAGCGCAGCTTTGCTCTTATACAGCTCTGGCTTGCGGGTTTGCGGGCCCATGACATGTCTCGCTGATCGCGGGGCACTACCAAAGGTACTTCGTACTCTAGGTTAGGTAGGATACCTTAGCTGGGCCGTGGGGCCGTCAACACGGAGCCAAAGCAGGAATGGCTGGCTTGTTGGCATCATGGATGGGCCCGCAGTTTCCACGACGGTTTACTACTAACAGTAACGGAGAAGCCAAAGAAGGGCGCTGGTGTGCAGAGCCGCCCCACCTCCACCAGGACCTCCTTCCCTGGGCCCGCGCATGCGAAGTTTCGGTTGCTATACGTATGTGTGCGATTTGCAGGGCCCCCCACCGTGCTGTAACTTCCTGGTTCAAACACAGGAAGCAATTGCAAGGAGAACAATATTTTTGTCTGCAGGCCAGAGTCGCGGGCCAGCCAGCCAGCCACCACCTACGCCTCTCGGGATTGGCTCGCGTCCCGTTAAGCACCAAAAAACTCGTGCACGCGGCCTGCCCTCCTTTGTGGCGTCATGGCCAACATAAAAGGTTCAAACGTGGCAATGGGGCGGCCGGGCAGACAGCAAGCCCCATCAGTCGCGCAGGCAGAGATTGTTGAGGAATCAGGCCCGAAGTCAAAACACTGGCCACGCAATGCCCGACTATGGCAAGCCCGATTCCCTGTTTTTTGCTTGATTTATTTGAGCCTGGTTTTACGCCCTGTCCTTCGTGATTGTCGCCGTGCAGCCGATGCATCCATGTTGCCCTGGAACGGGCTGCAAGGGCCCGCTCCCCGGCTTCGCATTTGCGCTGCCGTACGCCTTCGCGGCCGACAACCCGGGGGTGCAAGGCAAATTAGATTCGGATATTGTTGACGACGGCGCGGAAGCCGCGAGGCGCATGTGAAAAATTCGAGACTGCCCTGTCATCTTTTCCGCATTGGCCGAATTCGCGGATGACCGGATACTGTGCAATGTATCACAGACCCGGGCCGGCATCGCGCGAAAATGGCTGCGTGGAGGGGTAAAATCAGGGTCCAAACTGCAAGAACCACCCGCCCTGGAGCGCATCCGAGTCCTGTAAATCCCATTGCAGTGCGGTGGGGGTTCGTGGGCAGAGACAGATATGCGTGTCATGATTCGGCAGGCCCGGAAGGGCTCAAGCCACGATGGCTTGCCAAGCCGCTTGCGGAGACCACAATAGGTCACTTGAGCCGCTTCACGATGTTTAATCTCATATAATCGCCATTGGCTTAGTTTCTTGGCGTGCAAGAGGTTGGACGCCGCCGCCGTCCGAGATTGAAGTCGAGCCTTTCGTCATTACCCACACCCGATCTCCTTCTGTCGGCCCGATGCCCTGTCGATTTTGTCGATCAAAGCCGGACCACGGAAGAGTGCCGTCGAAGCTCGAAAACACCAACCCCCCAAAAAGACGTTTCCTCCCTGACGATCGTTGCAAGAAGACGCTTTCCAAATCCTTTCTGCGTGTCACGTAGTACGCAAACCAGCTAGCCACAACGGCTCGCTGATAAGGGTCTTCGGTACTTAGTACCTCTAACGTTCCGCCATGCATCCTGTCCGCAGGTCGGTCGACGATCTCAGACCCTTTTGTCGCGTTGCAGCATCGCCAGAACCCTGATCTCGGACTGAAGCCTGCCGTTCCAGCCAGCGTTCATCGGTCGTTGCTTGTCGTTGAATAAACATCCCTGCTGGCGACACCGCCTCAAACAGGCCCCATCGGCGCCTCCCTCCCCTCGTTCGGGGCCCGGTTGCACGCTTTTGCCCCGTGTTATCCTCGTGTCCGGCCCTCGTCTCTGGCCGTCTCGCGGATCTTGCACCTGCCCGGGCGGCCAAGCCCAAGCGTCCTCTCAGGGTCCATACCCAGACCAGTCCCACTAATGACGACACAGCGGGGCTCTGGTTATCGATTAGCGCCACCAGACCTGCGCCCCACCCATCCCATCCACTTTTGGGGAGAATGGGAATGGATGGTTCGTCGCCCCATCGGGGCTGCTTCTGTGGCTAGGGACCGCTAGCCAAGAATTTGTTTCAAGAAACCGCGCCAACACAATCCACGGTTCGACCGGCAGACATTTCCAACAAGCTGCGACTACGGAGAACTTGCCGTCATCAAGTCTTTAGTCAGTTAAACGGAATCTTCCCGCGTTGTTTTCCATTTTCGGGGTTGTTTTGCAGCGCGCAAAGGTCGGCCGCAGAGGGACAATTTGTCATGGAAGGATTTTCGGTGCGACTCTAGACTCCAATGGGGTCGAAACACTTGCAGACCTGGACCAACAGGCCTCGTCGTTTCAAGACCAAAGGACCGTTTCTGTTATTTCCAGTCTTGCGGAACCCTCAAATCCCTTGGACCTTGATGAATGGTTATCCGAATTTGTCCGACAGGTCCATGGGGAATCCATCCCTTCTCCAGGTTCAGAGCACCAGCATCCTGCGGGGCTCCCAGCACCACCCACTCCCTACCCCTCCCCCCCCCCCCCCGCCAGTGCGAATGCGAATGCCAAACGGCGCAAATAAAGTTAGCCGTGCCGATACCCGTCGGTCCCCGATCCTTCCATCCATTCAAAGGCCCTCCCGTCCCCCACCTCGAATCAATTGCAAAACGAAGCAATGTCTATTGCGGCGACGGCAATAAAACTGCGATTAAATGCAGTCTTGTCCTTAGATTGTGCCTGGCTAACAAGGCTGTTGCCCTCCTTTTGATCTCACATCAAAGTAATCCCCACGTGGAGGTTTCAGGGGCAGCCTTTGCTCACCTCCTCGAGTACTGAGCAGTGAATTGTCATCACAAACCCCTGAGTGCCCACACTTGGGCAGCCAGCTAACATTAGTGGGGGTCCTTTCCGTTCCATGTGAAGCCAATCGCAAGTCCCAGATTAACAGATCTACGAAGCCAGCCAGGATTGAGTGGGTTTACACTAGAAGTTATGAAGATCTCTTTCCTTATCACGATTCTTCCGCCGCAGGAGGTATCCTCGACGGATCTGACCCGCAACAAGTGGAATCATCCTTGCAGACCCATTCTCACCGACGGCAGTGGTCAAAGTTTTCCATAAAACCTTGCCTGAAAATGATTGCGAACAAGTAATGTTCCATGCTTCATATCTGCGGGTATGGCACATCCCCAACAAGGCTTTTCTGTGAAGACAGGGGAGGACGGCCCGTTTCCGCCCCTTGATAATCGTGCTGAGGCCCGACAACGGACTTTAAAGCAAGTGCCAGGTTTAGATTTTCAACGAACCATTCATTGCCGAGTATCAAAGGAATGCAACTATGAGACTATCCACCAGTATCCTGCCGCCATATATGCGGGGAGGGAAATGGCTCCATCCACCATGAATAGTTCGGCAAGCCCCCCGCACCCATCCTGGCGCCTCTCCGTCTCCCCGACTTTCTCGGGCGTTCAGTTCCATTCCTCTTTCTTTGAGGGAAATATGTCGATCTTGCGCAATACTTGGAAGGAGGGAATTGTGGGGACGGCACCGACCCGTTGCTGCCGGTTGGCTGCCATATTCGATATGTCAAGCACATCTGCCGCCAACTTTGACACCAGCAAACAACCAACTTGAAGCAACCACAATTTGAAAAGAACCCGACCAGGCTAGCATTGAAACGTCCAATCCAGAAAGTCTGCGGTTCGCAGTGGAATTAAAGTTCTCTTCTAGATGGACGACGTTACACTTAGGGGGTTCTCTCCGTGGCCGTCAGCAAAGCTGGGCTGCTGGGATCCCCCCCTTGGCGTAAGAAATGCTCGTATGTGCCGGCTGATTTTGAGGCGCGCCGAGGCGGCAGCTACACAACGATGTGGCTGGATGTCAGATTGTTCAGATGGATGGCCGAACCCGCGCCTTCCCTTCCTTGGCAGATGACTGCCTTGGCGGATAACAATCCAAGGAAAAGGGACGAAAATAAAAATTGTTGGGTTTTCTTTTGTGCTATTGAAGATAGCGGGGCGAGAGGGGGGGTGTAATTGCCTGTTCGCTGCAGCTTTGCCGCGCGCAGCCGGGCGATTGATCTGGTTGATGTTTCGTCGTACAATTAATTGCCTTTGTGGATGCGCTCAGAATATCAGGATTATATCGCATCCGAGATGCGTAAGGTAGGTGGTGTTGCTGTGGGGATGCGTCGGATGCCTTGAATCCAAACAGCAGAGTAAATGTGGCGCGGCGCAGACGAAAACATGCGTGCGAGAGGAGCTCGAGCATGCGTTTATGTGCAAGTCATGGTAAATTGATAGTCATGCAGGAGTGAGACGGTTCGAATTCCCTTGATCCGTGTTGGTCGCACTCTTGATATACACCAAGCAAATGATGGCTTCGACATGGAACCCGCCAACCAGTCCTGACGAACAGAACCGTTGGAGACCCGACGTTCTCTGCCACCTGGCCCTGAACTCGTCTGGGATGTCATTTCCGCCAAGCCCTTGCGCTTTGCGTTGATGCAGTGAGGAACCAGTAGCTTCTTGCCTTTTCGTGATTGTGGCCTGGTTCTACATTTCGGGTATTTGTTGATGCATTGTGCAAATAACCAAATGGCAGGGTTGCCGACCATTGTGGTTTTGTTTGACCAAGCCGCGATCCGTCTTAGCATGGCGCCAGGATTGTTGAGGCAATGTTACAAGGCTCCTCTTGCCTGCCTCTGGGGGTTGAGTCACACATTCGGCAGATAGACGCTCAACGTTGCAGTGCGGGTGTTGAGTAAGAGAAATGGGAGCCGACTGAGACTTCATGATACTGCCCGAGTGGAGTCTTTTCTCCGCCAGTGCAGCATCTCATATGTGACAAAGACCAAATATTTACATCTTGTGTTCTATGGCTGGATCGTAAATGCATCGACGGCATTCAATCTCTGACCCCAGTCTCCGTGTCTGAAGAGAAAAAAGGATGCTCTTCAGGCAGGTTTTATGGAGGTGTACGGCCAACCTGTGTTCCCTTTGGATTAGGGAATTAGGAGTTAAATCCTTCCCGGACCGTTATACAACACAACCGTGAAGCGGAGAGGACGACGGGTGCTTTGCATTAGACCCGGGAACGCTCGGAGGCGGCTGTAATAGAAATTGCCTGGCCTGTGTCTTGTTCTTGACCCCCTACTGCTGTCTTCTTTGGACCAATGCATGATGCATCTGCCTCTGATTGGATGCTCATTTCACTGAGATCAATCTAGTTAGGTTTGCGTTAGAGCCACGTTGGGCCGTTCCTGACCCTACTTTCTTTCTTGTTATCAGGTATCCCTATCTTTCCTCCTTTCCAATTTATTCTCTGGAATCAGCCCATATCCAGATGGTTAGTTCCCACTCAGGTAACAAGCCCGTGCAATGAAATAGGCACGATGAGGAGAATGGTTTGGATACTGAGAAAAGTGTGCTGTTGTGAGTAGCGGGTGTAGACAATTGAAACGCATTCAAATGTAAGCGAATCAATGCTGGGAGCCTCACCCCCCAGCCCCCCCTCCGCAAACACACATAGCCTGGTTTACACAAGTTCTCTGCGGCACCAAGTCCGAGCTAGACGAGCTCGGCCACTAGAAAAGACACTGAGGTGGTGTGCTGCCGCGGACTCGCAGTGGCTAGGACCGCACTTGGTTGGGAGAGTCAGCTTGTTGATTCCAGCTCGGGTTAGTCTCGAGTTTCATGCCCAGAATGGTGACTGGCCATCTGTTGGATTGGTGTTAATTGTCCCTCTTGGCCTCAGATTGGAATGCAGAGATCTTTTTTTGAAGTGTAACGCGATTGGTGTTGGAGACTAGCATGCGAGGTGTTGCTCCTGTGTAGGGAGTATTTGTGCTATTGGGAGCCTTAGATAGTTGGGATGTCTTAGCTATTGATGATCCTGGATTACCTAGCTGACAGAGAATTTTGTTGTTGGCTCCCTTTTGGTCTCTTTTAGTAATTGATTGTGTCAACCATGAAGTCGACAACTACCGACATGGGACTTTCGCCTCTGCCCCAGTCTTTGGCATTCGGTTGCCGCCAAGTGAAAGTAGATAAGCGCGTGTGAGCAAGAGCAAGGGCCAAAATACGCGTATGCGGATGCTGTTGGGCATCCACACTCCTTGTTCAACCACACCTGCTGCAAGGCGTTTTCTGGTTGGCGTATTGCGGTCGGTTGAGTGTAGTTGAGCCCGTTTTGTGTTTCTTGGCGAGAACTTACTGTCTGTCTCTTCCCCTCAATGGCTAAATAATGCCATGCATTCGTCAACGTGATGACGTGATAGCCGTGATAGCTCAACACACTTCTTGGCTTTGACCCGGGCGCCGGACATGGTACTTTTTGCATGCACCAGGATTGAGACATGTCGCCCGTGCCTATCCGACCGCGGAAATCGACCCAGCTAGACATCAGAAACCTAAAGAAGCCCGAGAGAAGAGGGAAAGGTGATGAATGTTTGGGGGGGAATTACCTAGCCTCTTAGTATTTCCATGACAACGAGATTTGGTCCCAAGACGTGAGGAGGAAGAGGTATAACGAATGTGTAATTCTTCTCAGCATATCTGAGATGCGCGACTTCATGTTCTGGTGGTTGTCTTGCAGAGAGCTAAGGGGGTTAGATAGTCGCGATGCATGTAGGGAATTTGTTGAAGTCCCAAGGCCATTATAAAGGCCCATGCCGGGCAGTCGGTATCTGGGGATGTTAAGATTGAGTCTCTACTAAGTCTAGAGTCCCTTGCACAGAGACCCCACCCTGCGACAAAAACTGCCTGGACCTTTCTGCAACCAAAGTTTGGCAAAGTTTGGTACCCAATCACGCGCGGGCGGGAGCTCTCGTGGCAATGGCTGGGCAGGGGAATGCGGAGCCGGGCCGCCTTCAGAGCTTACGGAGCGCGCTTGTTCCACGACTGACGAGCGCTAGGAGAGCCCAGGCGGTACAGAAACATCGCTAACAGGACCCGAAAGGGGAGCCTCTACCCAAAGTCCCCAATTCCCGGTCCCCAAAATTCCCGATCCCCAATCCCCGCCTTGCCCACCTAGGGAGGTCGATACGCAAACCTTCGGGATCCGGAAAGGCAGACATGCCATTCACGATCGAGTCCAGCATGGCGTCTTTTTGCTTCCTCTTTGCCTCCGAGGCCATAAAAGGTTGTGGGGAGGATTTGTTGCAGCTGCTCAACTCCCCTTAACCACTCGTTTTTATCATTAGACCTACCCTTTTCTACTCCGAAGCGATGGCGCCTACAAGAAAAGGTTTGCTGTGTGTTGTGTTTCAAGTTGTGTTGCTGGAGATTACTGACCCCGCACAGTTGACGTCTTGACTCTCACAGCCGTCGAACTCCAGCGGCTGCTGACCGAGAACGAGATTACCAGTGAAGAGACTGTGGAACTATACCTCGCCCAGATCGCAAAACACAACAAGGCTGGCCTCCAGCTCAATGCCGTAATCACGGTAGCCGACCGCAGCAAGCTCCTCGCCCGCGCACGGCAACTTGACCGAGAGCGACAGCAGGGCAAGGTCAGGAGCCCTCTTCATGGAGTGCCCTATATCATCAAGGTGTGCTTCCTCTCTGTGTCTTTCCTCGCTAGCGACACCAGCTAAAATCGCGGCAAGGACTCTTTCACCACCGTCGATATGCCCACCACATGTGGCTCGTTTGCCCTCATGACAGCCAAGGCCAAAGCCGACGCCAACATCATCAACACGCTGGCCGATGCGGGTCTCATCCTCCTTGCCAAGGCAAACCTGAGTGTCAGTAAACACACAAGCCTAAGCCTCAGAGAGACGCCATTGTTAAAACATGACACAGGAGTGGGGATACGCCAAGGGAATGGGGCTTCAGTGCGGGTGGTCGGCCGTCGGAGGCCAGACTCAGTCGCCATATGTCAAAGGCGGCGTGACTCCTGATGCAACGTTCTACACGACCTCGGTTGGTGCGCCCCGGACCCAACGACAATACCACCCCCACGGCCCCCCGTACATGGACTTGCACTGACACAATGGACAGGGGCCCGGCGGCTCGTCGTCGGGCAGCGCTGTTGCCGTGGCTGCGGGCTTTGCGCCGCTATCTATAGGGACTGAGCTCGACGGCTCCATCATCGCGCCGGCGTCCCGGGCCGGCGTGTACGCCATCAAGCTCACGCCCGACAGTGTGGATCACACGGGCACCCAGCCCGGCGCGCCGGGGTGCGACAGCCAGGGCCCCTTTGCCAAGACAGTCTCGGACGTGGCCACGCTCTCGGCCATCATGCAGCTCCACGATCCCGGCCACTACCACCCGCTCCCCAGCACCTGGGACGGGCTCAAGGTCGGCTTCGTCGACCCGGCCCTGTGGAGGCTGCCTTCGTTTGTGACCGAGCACGTCGACGACTTTTTCCAGCAGACGGACGTCGCCACCGAGGCGGCGCGGGAAAAGATTCAGGCGCTGGGTGGGAGGGTCGTCAAGGGGCTGCCTCTGCCGACCTGGGAAGAGATTGCGCTAGCCCTGCCAGATCCGCAGTTTGGCGATATAGACGATCTTTGGCGTAATGACTTCTCCTCTTTCTGCTCCGAGAAAGCCTTAGTTGGCTAATCTTTTTCTTATTATCCTCTTTGTGGGTATGCAGCCTACGCCATGAAAGTCAACTTCTCCCGGTACCTGTCGCTGTTCGAGGGCGCGCCGCAGACCCTCGAAGAGGTCATCCAGTTCAACCTTGACCACGCCGACATTGAGTTCAACGCGCGTTGGTCTCTCCACCCCCAATACTGAACCCTCATCACCTCTATCACATCGACTAATGCAACGTGCTCTGAAACTAGAAAACGACAACCAAAAAGGCCTCGAAGCCGTCCGCGACACGACCATCACGCAGGAGCAATACGAGCGCAACTTTGCAGCGCTGCGCGAGTTCGCGCGCGCCAGCGTGCACAATGTCCTGGCCGCGCACGACGTCGACGTGATCCTCACGCCCGGCGACTCCATGCTAGCCGCCGTCGGCGCCGCCGGCGGCTTCCCCATCGGCAACCTGCCGCTCGGCTTCGCCCGGTTCAACGGCCGCGCCTTCTCGCTGTTCGCCCTCGCGCCCGCCGGCTGCGAGGCAGCTATCTTGCGTGTCATGGCCGCGTGGGAGGCGACGTTTCCGGAGGGTGTCCGGCCGTCGCCGTTGCTGTTAGAGACGTAATTAATTGGTGCATGTTTGTATTTATTCTCTTTTTTTTTTTTTTGCATGATTCAAGCCGTCGTCGCGTCGACGTAATAGCATTCATCCATTTAAGTTTAGCCTAGTTGGCGCCCTGGAGTCTGAGGCTAGGCGCTTATCGCGCTTTTCGTCCGCTGACTTTGCTGGGATTGAAGATTCTGTCCTCGTCGTGATGATGAGCTCGGTGAGAATTTAAGGCTGGGAGATCTAGAAGCAATTTGAGATTCTTATTCATTAACTAATTAACTGTGTTGGGTAATTATGTGCCTCGATACGTTTCCAAAATCACGACCAGTGTCGGGTTGCCTTGGAGCGGGACAACCTATTATTTCTCCTGTCTTCTAAACTTGGTGGTGGGGCAAGGTCTTGGTCTCCCATCGCGGGTCCCCAGGTAGCGCCGCTGTTGGAGCGCCATGAGACAGGATCTGCGACGGGCGGCGCGGTCAGTATAATCACCAGTTTTCTCGCTTGCGGGGTACACATGTAATTCGTTAACTACCTTGGGAATGGGCTTCCTCGATGGCGGCAAGATCCTGTTGGGCGTAGGAGAGCACGTGCCCTGTGAGATATTAGTATCAGCGGTTTCAGTTCAGGATGCATACCTGAGGTAAGAATATCTCGGGTACCAAAAGAGAAGGAAAATGAATTGGAACTGATACCTGATGTGGGTGCAGGGTGTTTACTTGATCCGGACGCTCCTGACGCCCCTGACCTCGATTTATGCTCGCGTGCTTGGTTCCAGGGGCGGTTCGGGTGTTGAAGAATATCAGATAGAGGGCCTTCTATCGTCATTTCTTCCGTAACTGTGGTCGTCGTCTGAATTTCCCTCCTCAACTTGATTTTTACCCTAGACCCATCGCCGGGCTGCAAGTCAGGGTCTTGTCCGTCCGTTATAAGGGACTTGTTGGTTGATATAGCTTTCCGCGCAGCTTCCCGCTTAATAGCTTTGTCGTGGAGTTTCTTTTGAGTAGCTTCCCTAGTAGTCTTGATGTCTTGCGATGCCGGGAGGCTACACTATCCCTGGCGACCCTGGTAGCTTGCGCGCTCGGAGATGCTCTTCAGGGGCATCAGGTATACTGTGTGGGAGGTAGAGGTAATGGCGATGCCAAAGCCGGATCCCCGGTCCGGATGCACTACCCACGAGCCTGAGTCGCCTTCTCGCACCTTGACTCGACCCCCGTCATCCTCAGGCGCAAGGGCCCACACCCTCTCCCATTTGCCCGAGGGGAGGCAGAAGCTCGTCTCGTCTTGTATCATGTTCATGTAATGGCAACCGCTGGCCCCGGCCAAGACTGCAACCCTGCCTGCCTGCAGCTTCAGTTCGGGATCGCCGGGCCTCAAGCTCTTGTATGAGTCGCTGCCCGTCAGTCTGAAACGATTGGGAAGCAGGAGGCCAGGCTTGTCGACTGGGATGAGGCGGCATTCCAGCTCGGTATCAATCTCCTCCCTGAAATCGAACGGAATCTGGGTTGCTGCAGCCGCCCCTGTTGGTCGTTCCGCCCTCGAAAGACGCGTGGTCATTCCGCAAATGGGCTTTAGAACACAGCTGCGCGTTCACGCTCTCTGAACCAGTGCATGCTCTACTCCGCCTGCATTGGTACCCAAGTTGCAGTGCTGCCTCTCAGTCAAAGAATTTGGTGGAATCATTAAGCCGTCCAGAGCATTCCTGTAATCTTAGGACTCAGGTATCTAAGTCGCTTCGGATTAGCAAGTGGTACCTACCTCACAAAACTGTCCAACCTGCGCCCAAAGAGAGCAGAGCTATCCGTCGGCAGCCGGCACCCCGCGTCGTGCCGCCCCCATTTCTGCCCCTCACCCTTGACCACAGCATTCGGCTCTTTGGCGGAATATCATGAAGTTCCCGGTTTTGGGTCCGGCATATTCCCAGAGGCACCGCAAATCTTACTCAAGACAAATCTCCGTGGGACCGTCCTCCCTGACAACACGACGGTTGCGGTATCGCGGCGAGTCGAGCCTGATCAAATCATCGACATCCACAAGGTCAGCCGGGCAATCAATCCCGAAATCGCTGAAGAAAGGAAATGTGTAAAACACTCACGGGTAGCTGACATTACCGGTGCAGTCGACCTTGACGCCGTGGAGGATCCGGGCCACGGCTCTAATGCCCAACAAGAACCGTCAGTTCGGAGTATCATATCAAAGAACATGCAGCTGGAATAATGGATACAAACCGCTCGATGATGTCGTCCGTGTCCCGGCTGCTGCCGCTGTTGTCATAGTCCGCACCTGGCAGGTACCTAGCAACTGGGCAGAATTAATGCCGAGTGATTTTCTCTCATTCTTTTCTTCCCAGGAATGCGCCTCACAGTCTCACTTCTTCAATACCCCCACAGCGTGTCAGATGGTTGTTTCGACACGACTTGGTTCCCGGCTATCTGGTAGCTGTCGGGTCGTTGGGGGCCATTCCCGAAAGTCTCCCGGATGATAGACCAATCACGTTTAAAGTCCGTGCCTGTCAAAGTAATACCCCTTTTGGTCCAACGGGCTGTCGTCTCTTCCTTTCTGCCCCCATGCAGCGGCGGGAAACGGGTTTCATGCAAGGCATTCTGGGCGAGGGGTCACTTGAGCTCTGCCTTTGAATCCTATCACATACCTATTTAGACGACGAATCTGGATTGTTTGGTGGCACGCGGTCGCCCCCAATTCTGATATCTGCATTCATACTGGAGGCTCAATACCTAAAAGAGTGGCTGCCTTGAGCCTGGCAATGTCTAACTCGATGCAGTGCCACGCTGGTAATTAGTCGGGGACTCTGGATCGGGTACCCGCCCCAGGCTGTCGGATTAATCCAGCCAATAAATGGCTTCATGATTGGATTTACATATTTGTGATCCAGGGGTCTTGGTAATTATGGGTGGTCTGGGCTGCGTGGTGGTGTCGTACAAGAAAGCTGCACCCAATCGAGCAGAGCCGTCTGGATCCGTTGATGCGCTCGAAAGAGGCGCGGCACATGATATTGGCGATGGCTCCGGGGAGGAACGGAGTTCAGTTTTTGATCATGCAAGTCCCA
Organism: Lasiosphaeria ovina; assembly: GCA_033439765.1. NCBI lineage: Eukaryota > Fungi > Ascomycota > Sordariomycetes > Sordariales > Lasiosphaeriaceae > Lasiosphaeria > Lasiosphaeria ovina. Next base: position 3,476,707 of record JAULSN010000002.1, on the reverse strand, counting down.
CATAATACCTAAGAATCGGTGGTTTCCTCTTAGACTCCGTGCATTGAAGGAATAAACGCGCTCACGTGTGCTCGGTTCGCAGTCTGTATCAATACATCATGCCACACGCGCGACACCCTCTCAGCAACTTGTCTGTGCATAATTATATCCGGCTTCGATGCCGATGGTGCAATGAAGCCGGTTGCAGTGCAGTATAAACACGGCATAAATACGACATAGCCCGCATCCAGGGACTATTTACTCCGGCAAGGTCTTTACTCTTGCATTTGTGCTCCACTCGGCGGGAGAGAGGAGCTGATATACCGTGACTGGGTCCACACTCTCAACAACCGCCTCGAGGCGTTAATGTGGATCGAGCACCGATCCACCAGGAGAAGGGATAATAGTATAGTGGTCAGAATTTCTCGTTGTGGCTCCCCGAAAAGCAACATCCGAGAGGACCCAGGTTCGATTCCTGGTTATCCCATTTTTTGCCGCTGCCTAATGCGTGACAATACAGCGGTATTATTCCGAGTGGAGAAAATTGCTTGCATCTTCGTGGGAGGGACATGATTAAGTTTCACCGTGGATCTTGTATCCTTTTCACTGAAAAAGTCAAGGGAACAGTTCTCTTGCAACAGACTAGTTATATTTTAGTTGCAGGTACGAATTGTGCTATTTGAATTGTCATAAAAGACAGTCAAGAATCAGAATCACAATCACCCATCCTCTCCATTCAACCCCATCCAGTCTCCTTTCAGACAAGTCATACCCGTGGCTTTTTTTCACGAGCAGTGGTCGGCGGACGAGGCCTCGGCTCTGCCGCAAAAGTCAAGTCCGGGGCTGTAGTTCATGTAGCCGATATCCTCGGGCGCGACGTTCAGGTCGCCGTGCTTGTAGGTGCCCGGGACGTACCAGCCGCAATTGTCGGTGCTGAACGAGTAGACGAAGGTGACGGTGGGCTCGTCGACGGGCGTGATGCCCGAGTTGGAGCGGGGCGTGCAGACGAACGAGACGACGGACTCGTGGATGGAGTAGTAGGCCTGGCCGATGGGCACTAGGATCTGGCCGTTGTGCTGGCGGATCTACCCCTTGAGGCCGTCGACGGCTGCATCGCAGTCCGAATGGTCAATGCCGAGCTTGCATCCGCACCACAGGCGCCGGTCGACGCGCGGCGCCAAGTTGAACTTGTTTTCAGAAGCCAAAGCATGCAAAAGCAGTCAAAAAGAGGGTATTCCAAGTGTGTGTATTCCGTTGTGTAGAAGGAAGAAAAGCTCTTCGCCCTGCAGGCCGGGGACCAGTGTAGAGCCTGTGGAAAAGGCGGTCTAATTAGGTGCCCTGTGCGCACCCTGCCCGGCCCCTGCCCGGACCCTCAAGACCATGCCAAATCCAGTATGGCCTTTCTAACACACCCCCTCAGTTGAAGCTATTCCCGGCTTCAACTGCCCAAAGTAACCGCATGTAAAAGTAAACACACAAAATCCTTCCTTCCTTTCCGTGCCCTGAGGGCATTCACAACTCCCCAGGCAAATCCAAATGCCCAACCGGGGTTCCTTCCTCTTGCCTTCTAGCCACCAACTGCCGTGACACGTCCTGCAGGTTCATCTGATGCACGAACTCCGTGAAGGCGTTGTTTTGTAGTGCCTTCGTCAGGCCGTCAGCGATCATTTCTGCGCTCTTCGTGTACACTGCCTTCATATGCCCAAGCCTGTATTCCTGCCGCAGCCAGTGGTTGTGAATATCAACATGCCGAAGGTTCGTCTTCAACTGGGAGATCTCTTCTGTCAACAACCGAATAGTCATGCGGTTGTCACATTCGACGGTGATGCGGTGGTCCTCAAGGTTGACGTGCAGCTCCTTCAGCAGCCTGCTGACATACAGGGCTTCCTTTGTGGCCTGCGAGAGAGCAAGCAACTCCGCCTCGGTGGTTGAAGTCGTCACGGTGGCCTGTTTATTCGCCCTCCAGCCGATCATGCCCCCAAAAAGCTTCATGGCGTAGGCTTGTGAGCTCTTCCGGTCTACCGAGTTGTCCCCGAAGGAAGCGTCACTGGCCACCCTGAAGTCATCGTCGCCTCCGAACTGTAGGGCTAGATGACTGGTGCGAAGTAGGTAGCCGAGGACCCGGTCAGCCGCCTTATGGTGCTCCGGGCCGGGGTTGGTCGTAAAGCGAGAGAGCCGGGAGACGGCGAAAGCCACGTCCGGGCGAGTGATGACGGCGGTATACATGATGGAGCCGACCTTCCGCATATACCGTAGGATGTCGGCCTTCTTCGCGAGAGCTTTATAGGGCAATAGCTCCTCCCTCGCTATAGGCGTGCTGGTGGGCGGTGTAGGTGATGTGTCGGTAAGGGCACCTATTTTGGTGATGTATGAAGACTGTGACAACCACAGGCGCCGCTTGGCCCTGTCACGGAGGATCTCAATGCCTAGGAACCACTGCAAATCATCCCCACCCGTAAGCTGGAAGCGGGCCTTGAGCTTCTCGATGACTTCGAGAGCTTCCTTCCTCTGTTGCTCCCTGAAGGCGAGGACGATGTCATCCACATAGAAGAAAATGATCACGCCGTTGTTGGTGAAGGCACACGGTTCGTGAGGGACGGGGCTGTAGCCTAGGGTCTTGAGTGCCCCGGAGAGTGCCCTCTGCCAAAGAAGTGGTGATCTCCTGAGTCCATATAGAGCCTTATTGAGCCTCAAAACGGTGCCCGGCTTCTTGTGCCCCGGTGGCATGCGCATATAAACCTCCTCGTCCAGGGAGGCATTTACGAAGGCATTGACGGCGTCATATTGCAGGAGCTTAAGGTCGAAGCGTGCAGCTATCGCCATAATCGTGCGGAAGGATCGGCCGGCTAGGGTTGCAGCGTAATTGCTTTCCGAGAGGTTCTTCGGCTGTTGATCTCCCCGGACAACCAGTCGGGCCTTGCATTTGACAAACCTTCCGTGTTTATCGAACTTGTAGACGTATACCCACCTGTAGTCTAGGACCTTGATGCCTTTCAGGCCTCGTTGTAGGACCTCTACCTACGAACGCATCTCTATATGACTCTGTAGATGTGCCCTCTCTGCGTCCTCGAAGAGGTTCCCCATAGGGTGGTCCTTCAAGTCCCCGTGGTGACCCGGTGGGTCCGGGAGGTCCCGGCGGTGTATAGACAACGGGGTCTTTAGCAACCGTTCGACCTGTGCCCTCGTGAGGGTCTTCCTTCCTAGGGTCCCTACCCTGGAAGACAATGTGCCTGCATGGAAAGACCCATTCCAATGCTCCTGAATACTGAGCTTGGCTGCCCGGGTTTTCCCCGGATCAGCCCCCGGCCCGCATTCTGCCGTCATACTGAGCTTGGCTGCCCGGGTTTCCCCAAGGTCGGCCCCCGGCCCGTATAATGTAATCGCCCCGGCTAGCATAGCTGCAGGCGGCGACTGTGGTGGTGTAGGGAGCGACCCGCTGCCCTTCCCTCCTGCCGTGTGGCTTCCGTGTGGCTCAGGGACCTCCCTGTACGCTACGATCTTATCCTCTATGACGCCGTCGTCATCCTCTAGTATATTGGTAATGTCCCTGACATCTTCCTGGTCCCCGGGGGTGGCTACCACTTCCTCAATATCAGGTTCCCTAACCGTGAGGGCCTCAAGATGGTTCGCGAGGGCTGTAGGGTCCATTTCCCGGACGTCTTGCGCCAGGGTTTCTAGCTTGCCGTCAAATATAGTATTCTCGTCGAAGATGACGTCCCGGGTGACGATGACTGCATTCTTTGAAGGCACCCATACCCTGTAGATATTGGTCGCTGTGTAGCCGATGAGGTAGCCGATCCACGCCTTAGGCTCAAAACGCTTGAGGCGTTCTTCCTTGTTTTGGGCCCTATCGGTCATCGCGTATGCCTTGCAGCCAAAGACCCGCAAGTGCCCTGAGTACGGAAGAGTGTAGCCGTTGAAGAAGGAATACCAGGCCTGATAAGGAGTCTTCCAGTCATTCTGAGCGCGAGGCTGCCTATTGAGCAGGTAGACAGCCGTTCGAGAGATCTCCCGCCACAATTTGTTCGGGAATGCGGCTCCCAAAGCGAGTGCAAGGGCTTTCTGCTTGACCAACGCCCCCGCCCTCTCGGCGGCACCGTTCTGTCCCTGTGTACGGGGCGCCGAGGGCTTCCAGACTAGGCCATGCCTCCTGAAGAAGTCCGTGAACTCTGCTGACTTGAGCTCGTTATCTGACTCGATGACCTTCGGTACGACTTTGTGCTGAACCCTCAACTCCTTGAAGAAGGCTTCCAAAATAGCAATAAGGGTCACGTGCTTCCGGTCGGTGGTGTAAAAATCCCAGCTTATGCCTGTGTAGCGGTCGGTCACCAGCATAAGGGAGTCATACTTCTTATCGTCAGGCTCCCAGTCATGAAAGTCAATCGCAAAGCAGTCCCCGGGCCGTTGAGGCTTGTCTTTTGGCTCTCGTTTGACCTGTCGCTTTATTTTGGCCCGCGCGCATACGCTACACTCGACTGTTTTGATGCCCTTGATGCGCACCCCCTGAGCTGTGTTGACGAGTCTTTCCAGGGCGCCGGGGCCCGGGTGGCCCATACGCAGGTGCCAGATTTCGGCGCTCACGCTCCGGGGCTTCCTTTTGGTGTAGGAATTGAACCGGTTCCTTCTCGTGAAGAAGGCGGCCCTGCTCAGGTCTTCCGGAATATGCTCAATGACGAATTGGTCGTGCCGGGCCTGCAGCACGCATACTACCGATTGATCCGTCATGCGGCGTAGGTAGGTGGGGTCCCCGCTGTTATCCCAGTGCATGCCTCTCTCATGTAGGCGCCGCAGTGACACCAGGTTGCATGCGATGCCTTCACACAGGGCCACATTGTACAGCCTCAGGACCTTCTTTCCTCCGAATGCATTGCTGACTTGCAGGTCCACCTCGCCGTATGCAGTGATAGGGATCTTGTGGTCCCCAGCCCACACGAATTCCCCCGCGAGGGCGTGCCGAATGTTGAGGAAGCGGCTGACTTGGTTGAAGATGTGTATTGTAGAGCCTGAGTCCAGTATTGCCGAGTGCTTGAGAGGGTATTCGTTCATCGAGAAGGCTGCGTGCTGTACGGCGAATGAGGCATTGACCTTGCCTACGTAGCGTACTAGTCAATCTTCCTCCGGGGCGTCCTCTGCTGCAGTGGCGGGCTCTGGTGCCCGGCTCGAGGCTCTGGACTTCGGGGCCCTGCTCGGCTCTCGGGGCCTGCTTACGCTTCCTCTCCGAGGCAGGTCTCCCTTGACCTTCTTCCTCAGGGCCTCGACTTCCTTCCTCAGAGCGTCATCTGCCTGCAAAACCTCCTCTGCCCGCTTCCTGCGCTCCTTCGAGGGGTTCCATTTTGCCCAGGCCTTCTCAGGGAAAAGGAACCAACAGTCTTCCAAGGTGTGGGGATTCGAGCATACCCTGCACCCTGACTGGCTGCCTCCGGTGTATTTCCGCTTTCTCGGGCCCGGTGCCTTCCCTTCCTCGGGGCTGTCAGTGTCCTGGTTACCGTATATTACGCCGAAGGACCCTTTCGTGAACCGTGAGGGCTTCTTCGTTGCCTCCTGTGCCCTGACCTCCTGGTTGAACGCGTTCACCAGGTCCCGGTAGTCAAGGGTCCCCGCATCGATGTTCTTTTGGTTCATCAGGCGGTAGGTAGCACACCAGTGAGTCCACCCTGCCTCCCTGATCGCCGTCTCGAAATCGTCATACCAGGTGGCCGGTGCCTGCGCCTCAGGGACCTTCTTGGCCTTGGCCTTCTGCAGGGCTTCCTCCCAGTGGCTGATCCATGCTTTCCACGACTTCGGGGGCTTCGAGAGAGGGAGAACTGCTTGCTTGTAGGCGGTCCTCGCCTTCCCTACATCGTTCGAAGAAGTGGTTCTCGCCTGTGCCTGTAGATTTGCATACCACCTGGTGATCGTCTCTGTGGGCTCGTACGCAACTGTGTATAGGTGCGCCGAGACAGTCTCATTCACCCAGTCCTTGAGGGCAGCAAGTACCCTGCGCTCTGTCTCGTAGTCCTTCATGTCTGTGTTGTACAGGGCGAGGCTCTGCGAGTAGACCTTGTTGTCCTTGTCTGACAGGTCCGCTAGGCATGTGGCCGGGAGGTGGTCTTCGTTAGCTGTTGGTTCAGCGACCTGTATTTCGGGTTGCGGGTTGTTGGGGTCCGGAGCAACACCCGGCGTGTTGCCCCGGGTCACCGAGGTGGCCCTCGCGGCGGCCTGGGTCCTCCTCTTCTTCGCTTCCTTGCTCATCGAGAACACTGCGAATGAGGGCTTCTTCGGCTTCTGTTGGAAGTCCCCGCGGTCCTCAGAGGTAGGGTCGATGAGGGACCAAAGGTCGGCCGCAACGGCCTTGCTGATGAATGTGTTGTTCCAAGCCTGCCAGTCATCCGAGCCCTCGAGGGCGACTGTCTTCTCTTTTGTTGTCATGTGGTTTTCCGGGCGCGGTGCGCGTGGACTGCTCTGTCGGTATAGAGGCTTCAATAGATGTTTGTTGTTGTATTGGGGAATGCAGCTTCCGGGCTCATAACTTTCAGAAGCCAAAGCATGCAAAAGCAGTCAAAAAGAGGGTATTCCAAGTGTGTGTATTCCGTTGTGTAGAAGGAAGAAAAGCTCTTCGCCCTGCAGGCCGGGGACCAGTGTAGAGCCTGTGGAAAAGGCGGTCTAATTAGGTGCCCTGTGCGCACCCTGCCCGGCCCCTGCCCGGACCCTCAAGACCATGCCAAATCCAGTATGGCCTTTCTAACACTTGTGCCATGCGGGGCTCGCTGCGCGCGGCGACCCTGACTTTGCCCGACGACAAGGCCGCGGCCGAGTTCTGGGTATTATTGCCGAGGTCAGCGGCTTATGCACCTCGCTGCCGCTGGCGTCAATGTAGGCCCGGTAGATGCCGTCCGTCGCGTTGGCCGGCAGGGTGAAGCCCCGGACGGCGGTGTTGGAACGCATGTTAAAGGCTTTTGTGGCTTTCTTGGTGGTTGGATTGTTGGGGATTGCTGTTGATTGTTGTTTGCTCTGATTATCAAAAGAAGGCCTGACTGAACAGAGAGGAACTGGGTATAAATACTTTTTCAAAGACATATCCCGTGTCCTGTGCAACCAAACAGCCTGTGTAACCAGACAGCTGGGAATGCTGAAGACCGCCAGTCAGCCTAACCCGAACATGGGAGACTCAATGAGCAACATGTCAAGGTGCGATCTGTACAGGTTGGAGCCTTGGAGGACATGCCAGGTTGGGCTATATTTCTGTTGTGTTGGGACTAGACTAGGTGCGCATACATCACATATTTTGTGTTGATACTGCTTGTAGAAGGAAGGGCACTATTGGCCGAACTGGCAACTGCAAGGTTCTTTTCTGCGGGCGGGCGATTCCCGGGAAGTCATTATATGGGGCAGGCGAAAGAAGCGCTTGCTCACGGCGCAGCGTCGGATTCAAAGTCCATAATAAGGATAGTTATTGCTTCTAATTACTCTTTAGCCGGGGCGGTTTAGACAGCCTGGGCTCCGAGCGGGTAACAGACCCGGCCAGCGAGTACGGCGAGATTGCCAACAGCACTCCAAACCTGGTGGCCTAGGGCTTTGCTTCCACATCTTGTTGATGTATGTTCCACTCGGTCGGCTTTCCGAACTCGGTGTGTTTTCCGTTCGTCCTGCCTCTCTCCAAGACAGCAGACCTTTCTCTTTCCAATGGGATCTCAGCCTCCATTTCATGGGTCGACAGCTGGGCCACTCTGGCGCACGAGGTACACGGCATCGTCTCCATAGGCGCGCAGTTTCTCTTGCAGAGTGGCATCGACGGGCTCCGACGCGAAGCCAAAGCGGCCCCAGAACGGCGTAGTGCCGTACACTGAGACGAGACACGTGGTCGGGTACCGCTCACCCAAGGCCAGCAGTGTGGCCATGCACTCCGCTGCCAGGCCGAGAGCCCGGAAGCCAGGGAGAATGGCAAGGTCGTGGATGTAGTACTGGTCCGCGTCGGGGGCAATGTCTCCCAGCATGCTATCTAGTGCTGGTGGGTTTCGCCGGCGGATGGGATGTGAGATGGCGTAGCCGCGGACGTTATTATCGCCGTCGACAAGCACCAGGCAGCCTTCTGGGAAAAGCTGCACGCGCTCAGCGAAGACGCGTTCGCTCTCAGGGAGGCCGGGGTGCACCTCGTCGGCGACGCGCATGAGGCTTTGAATGTCGCCGGGCGACATGTTGCGCCAAGTCACAGCCATCGATACGAGAATTGTGTCAGGCTGTTAGGGTCTTTGGTCATGGAACAATTCCACTCGAGAACTTCGAAGAGCCGCTGCTATCTGGTGCTGGGTTTGGGCGGGCACCCGTCGTCTGCGGGGTTGGCCTCTGGAAAGAGACACGGTGCGTCAAACCCGCCAACGATGCCTTGGAGCTTTAGCGCACTGTGCACGGCCAGCTTGAACTGCCACTCAACGGCGACATTAACGTATTTTGCACGCGTCGAGAACGCCTCGCCCTTACCGGTGCAGGTTGGGAAGAGGTTCATCGTCGGTTGATGTGAGCCCTTACCTGTGATAGAGAGCAGCGTTCGAGTTCAATTCAATTTTCCCCTCCTCTTGAGCCGACAAGTTGAGGGAGCCAGTCGATAGTAGGTAGAAGAGTGAGGAAAATCACAAGCGAGGGAGGGGGAGGGGGTTTGTAGTATTCTGGGACCTTCCGTTTCTGGTGTTGGTAAACATTGCAGGTCGCGATTCGATATGTTCCTGAATCTAGTCCGACGGGGAGCTGGAGTCGCGAGGCAAGAACAAAGGGACGCCATTGTGGAGCAGGGTTTCCTGTTCTGTCAAGGTGCCCTGTCAAGGAAGCTTGCTCGACAGCTTGGCGCCATCACAAGAAGACAACTGTGCACTGCGGAGCTGGCCGCATCGGTTGCACGGCTGTGGATTGCCACTGGCACCAACAGAATTGGAAAGAGTTATCGAACAAAAAGTCGTTCTACACCTACTCCGGGGTAATAAATATCACCTGGGTACTTCGCCACCGCTATTCCGTTTCTGGCCTAAGGTACTAGAACCTTCAAACAGGGCTAAATTTGAGTGCATAAAAAGGTACTAGTACTTTGATCAATAATCTATTTTCCCACCTCCGTTTTCTATGACCTTTTGCAGCCGACCGGGCATTGAATGTGCCAACCTTCGTAAAAAACCAACCGGTATAGCCTCCCAAGCAGCTGCAACGGCTGCGCGCAGCTCCGGTAGGCTCAACCGCTCAATATCGTAATTTTTGGACATCCAGTCCTTCATCCAGAACCACACATTCTCTATAGGGCTTATATCTGGGCTTCGGGCGGGCCAACGAAGGACTTGAATCCCCAGATTCGCTAGCATCTCCTTCGTGGACCGGGCTCTGTGTGAAGGAGCGTTATCTTGCTGGAAAACGTAGTCCAAAGGCTGGATTTCCTGGCCTTCCTGTCCGTGGACGAAGTTGTTGACTAGCGGTACAATAAACTGCTGGTATTTGGCCGCATCAATGCCACCGTATTCCTTTTCCCAGAAGAAGGTTGGCCCTTTTAGGGACCCGGCGAAACAACCCCAAAACATCCACCCGTGAGGCTTCGTTCGGAGCAGTGCCCAGGCTTCAGGGGATTCGCTATCATGTATAGTGATCCACTGCTTCCACATATGCGATGTAGTAGCCCAGGTTTCGTCGGAAAAGAGCACTTTTTCCCAGTCTTCGGGGCGAGGGCGTAGGGCAAGTTGTTCACGAGCGAAGGAAAGCCGGGCTTGCTTATGTCGTTCAGTCAAGTGGATTCGCCGTGGCCGAATTGCTCGTCGGTAGCCGAGGCTCCGCAAGGCTGTCTAGATCGCATACTCTCCGTAGGACTCAAAACCTAGTAAATAGTACTGTAAATCATACCAGGGCAGTCTTCGATAGAGCTCGTCAGACAGGAGCAGCTGCCGAATAGCCTCTTTCAACGGGGTAGAAATCAAGGGCTTACGGCCTGAACGGACCTTCTGCGGCGTAACCGGTGTTCGCAGGGCGTGACGGACTTGCATATATGTTTTCCCGAGCTTCCTAGCGATCGCTTTTTTACTCATGCCCGTATGCGTGCGGAGGGTCTGAATTTGAAGCTTTTCATCGCGCGATAACTCGGCTGAACGTGGACTTCGTTGAAGAAGTGGTTGTTTAATTGAAGGTCTAGTTTGAAGCCTATAAAAGCGATCTACGCAGGGCGAGTTGTGGATATTGTTGGTGGCGTTGAGAAGAGCTTGCAGTTGCATTGTGGTTGCATTGTAGTAGTGTGGATTTTGGTGGGTACCTGGATTTTTAGTAGATAACTTCCGGAATTTATTTCTAGGTATTTCTTCATAGAAGTTACTAGAAAGTGTACTTATTTAGAGAATTACGTCGATGGCTTGGAAAAGTGGGGCCCAAAAAGCACCAAGTGGGCCTCAGGTCAAAAGGTGATATTTATTACCCCGGAGTAGGTGTAGATCATGGTGTCGCGCCGACTTCCGCGCTATTGCTTTTTGGATATCGAATATCCGCTTTTCAGCTACGCGCTAGCTGAACGAAACCACGTATCCGTCTGCCACGGCCGTTAGTTCAACGCAGCAGAGTCGCATTGCCTCCATGCGTGGCCAATAGCACCCCGCGATAGCTGCATCGCCAAAGTCAGACGCTGCTGGATGTGGATATGGCTTGCACCACTTTGGCTGCATCGTTTTGATGGGACGGTCCGGTTAGGATGCCTCATTGTTCGGCAAAGGGGAATCCAAGACGTTCTGCTATAAAGCCACCGCGTCCGTTCCCTCGGATCCACACTTTGGCAATCTTTTCGCAGACCATTGACCGATTGCCCAATTACCCACCAATTACTCTTCCACTTGACAATTGCCACTTGCCATCTCCTTGAATCCATAATTCACACAATGCCGCAATCAAGCTGGCGCCTCGACGGCCACTACATCAGGGCCACGGTCTACGCCAAAGGTTCATCGCAGCCGAGGGAATCGGTGCTCGACATCGACTACTGCCTGCGCCTCAAGTCAGGCCTGACCGGCCCGCAGCACTACCTCAGCTACACCAATGCGCCCGACAATCTGGAACACCCGGGTGATGAGCACATCCTCGCCACGAAGCTCTCCCAAGAGCCCGACTACCAGCTGACCGACCTCGGTAACGGAAAGCTGCACTCGAAAAAGACGACCAAGTGGTGGTGGTGGTCCACGGATCACGAGTCCGACTTTGACGTAAACACCTGCCTGCGCTACTCGGACGACGGCCGCGTCGAGTTTGTCCACCTGTGAGTACCTTGCATCAGTCCGACATCCAGCCACCACCATTGCCCTGATCGCTAACGGTTTACCAATTAGCCCGTACGTGGACGACACGGCGTGGTGGGCCCGGGCTCTGTTCAACGCCATCGGGAGCTATTCCAAGAGCGCGCAGCTCGTCGGCAGCGGAGGCGTGGTTGGCAAAGAGCTCGAGAAGCAGCTCAACGCGCTGCTCGACCTGTTCCAGGAGTGGATCATGGCCAAGAACATCGACAACAAAGTCAAAGACTGGATGAAGGGAACGTATATTGACAAGGATGGGAAGCTGATTCGACGTGGCACCTAAATTACATAGGTTACGTTGGATTGTCTCTGGGCCAGTGGGCAGTAAAGTCGGCGCAATGCGCTGGGCTTTGACTGTATGTACTCTGTTCAGCTCCGCCCAGGAAGTCGACGGTATCCAGCGTTCCCACTTGCAGAATTACTGAATTACTGAATCCTCCATGATCTTGTGCTAGGGAGTATGGTGCCCAGAATCTGGCGCTGCGCATACAATGGCAGGTAGTTCAGAGAGCAATTGAAAAACAGCTGACGATTTCTTGTAAGAGGTCGCGACTCAGCTAGCGCTCACGGCCACTAAGACACTCACCGGTCGGTCCAAAAGGCTCCTCACCTAGGCGCCTGGAGTAACAGGTCTGACAGATCGAGCAGATTGTCCCTGCCAAGTGGGTCAGCATTATTCACACAAAATTGCGTTACCGGTATTGACCTCACGTACTTTGCCTGGTAGCGGAGCAGCAGATCTAGAGGCCGCTCGTTCGCCGGTCCGAGCAACGACTCCAGGAGGGTACGGATTTCTCCAGCCCTCTTGACGCCCACAGACGACGTGTCCAGTGCCGCGGCCATCGCAATGTTAACGACGCCCTCTCTGTTCCTCTTAGCTTCCCCGAATATGATCCGACCGTAGGCAGTAGGCCCAAACATATCGACCGCCCACTACAGCTTTCCGTCGATCAAGGCCGAGTGACACCACGGCGGCCTGCCGTCCAGGAGGATCGACCAGAGGAGGAGGCCGCAACTGTACACTAAGCGAACCCATAAGTTAATGACATATCCTACCGCCCAGGTCTCCACACTTACCATCCGTGCTATACAGCTCCTCATCTGTACCCGCTGTGTCCCACTGGGGAGTCATCCAGGAGCGCGTCTCCCCCGTCCACGGCTCAGCAGACCAGCCTTCTTTCAAGACGAGCGACATGCCGAAGCCCGCGAGCTTCGGCGTGAGCTTCCCATCTTGTCCCTTCACCACCGAAACGTTTTCTGGCCTGAGATCGAAATGAACAATGCGGCAGGCGTGCAGGGCGCTGACGCCGCGGGCGATCCCGCCTGCGAGCCGCAGCTTTGCGTCCAAGTCGAACGGCGTCGACCGGTTCAGCAGGTACTGGTCCAGGGAAACCATTTTGGCGAACTCGACAAGGACGGCGGGACATGCCGAGACGCCTGGGAGGCGCGTCTCGCGGAGCCACGCGCAGCCGTACACGTCGAGGACGTTGGGGTAGGCCGCAGCGCCGGGTGATGCATGACGCGCAGGCCGGTTATGATGGCCTTGACTGTTTCGGGGTTGACGAAGCGCTTAGAGGCGGCGTCGATGGCGAGGTTAGGGCTCTAGCACGAAGCGCCGGCCTGGCCATCGACGAGCTTCGGCAGTCGCTCTCCCAAATGCGCCATTTATGCCAAACAAGCTTCGTCTCGAACAGGGCGTCGGAGCCCCAGACCTTGCTACACTCCATGCCTTCGGCTACGTCAAGTCGGTGTAGAAGTCATCGCTCATGAATATGTCGATGACGGCGACCAGGACGGATGCGAAGTCGAGGATAGGGGCCGGTCTTGCCCGCTGCGAGATGGGTCTATTGCCTGCGGTTGCCGCGGAGAAGCGAAGAGATAGTCCATCCTGGGACATGCTGTTAGTTATCGCGACCAGGCCTTCAGTTCTATTGAGCCTTTGAAAGTCGGTTGTCGGGACTCAACTGGCCTAGGGGTCCGGTAGAAACATGGTACGTATGATGGTACGGTGAGAGATAAGAGCCCGACCGGCTTCAGCCGATGAATGACTTTACACCGCCACCACACAATCGACCTGCAGCTATTGAGGCGCAAATGGATCCAATAAAAGCCCGCTGGCATCGGCCACCAAGAGCAATGGCGTCGGCCGACAAATCCCTCATAGCCTGATCATGTGAATTGACTATAGATGGCAATTTCATCGTCGGAGAGTTGGAGGAATATTGCATCAAGACGCACAGTGTGCGAGGGAGGGACACATCACCAGGCTGCAGGCAGACCAACATATTCCTCTATCTTGCTCTGTCCAGTTTACAAGTTTAAGAAGATATTTTGCCATGGGCCATATTCTGACACCATTGAACGGACAATTTCTAACCACATTCGATCATGCGATGACCAACCCGAGGCCAAAAGCTAACAACCACCTTGATCATAACCCACATCAGCAGCAAAGAGGCCATCACCACAGGTTGAACGGCGTCAGCCGGCCAGCACCAGCAGAGCTAATGACGGCGGTGGCGGGCGGCTTGGTGGGAGTCACGAGGGTGGTGTTGTTCGGCCCGCCGCCCGTGGTGGTCGCTTGGGTGGGGTTGGGACCGATAGCCGTTACGCCGCCTGTCGCAGTCAGCACAATGGATATTCTCCAGAATTACAAAAGAGCGCACTCACAGCCTTCGATGCCGGTGGCCGTGACGACGGTGTAGGCCGTGCCGCAGCCGAGGCCGCCGCAGCCGAGCGCGCAGGGGTGCGACGAATAGATGGTAGCAGGTGTAGCAGGGCAGCCGCAGTTGGTGTTGACGGTGATGGTGGCCAGGATGACGCAGTCGGCCGTGAAGCAGGTGCTGCAGATGTCCGTGGTGCTGACAACGGCCGCGCAGCCCGACACGGATTGCAGCGACGGCGACGCGGTGAGCGCGGGGCCGGAGACCGCCGTGTTGGTGGCGGCGCCGTCATCGGTGCTCGTGGTGGACGTCAGTGCGGGCTCGGGCGCGCTGACGGTGCCATCGACGCTGGACACGGGCACGGACACGGCGGTGTCGCCGGTGCAGCCGGGAATCAGGGCGTCGCATGTGACATCTTGGGCCACGGCAGCGGCGGCGCTGCAGGTCGGGTTGACATACAGCGGTTAGTTTAGCCCTGCAGACTGCGTGCGCAGTGTGTTGCGGGTTTGCAGCGGGTGTGTGCATGGCAAATGAATTGGGGGGGAGGGGGGCCGACTCACATGGCCAGCGCCGAAATGACGACTCGCAGAAGCGAATTCATGGTCGCAATTGTACTCCTTGTAAACGATTACGAGTTGAGCTGCGGTCGAAGGGCGAGATGGCAGCAAATGTTAATTGAGACGGCTAAATCTCTGTTATAACACAAAGGAATTGACGCGCGGCGGGCGTTCTTTTGGTGCGTGTCTCTGCAGGCAATGGAGAGGTGGCCACTGCTGGCGATGCGAGGTCGCGGGGTCGGGACTCAGCCGCTTCAGCCAGCTCCAAGAGGTAGCCAAACACGGCCGAAGATGCACGAGGCAGGCGCTGGTTGGACGTGTCACTGCCAGTGGAAGGAGGACAAATACGTCATGAGTGGAACAGCCCCGATGATTCTGTTCGGAGCTCCTGCCGTTCACTGCATCTCATTTGCCCGGCTCGGAACATGTGCGACGGTGGCAGCGGGGAAGCCAAGCCCTGTAGTGCCAAACTCAAACCCGACGCCATTCTGTTTCAGCCTAGGCAACAGGTGACGCCGGGCTTGGTATGTATGCATGTTCATCTAACGGTCAATGCCGGGTTGCAAAAGAGCAAAAGCGGGACACAACAAGAGCTTCTAGAACTAATTCTGGCGGCAAGGCCGTCAACCTACTCGGTCTGGTTCCAACCCTCGCCACCAGCCATTTAATTTCTTCGTGGCATTGAGAGAATAACGAAAGTAAAGAGAAGAGAAGAAATCGTTAGTCATGACAAGAAAACCCGTCAGAGTAATACCGCAATGAGACGCAGGCACCAACAGACCCTCAACAGACAAAAGCAAAGGGGAAAAAGAGATGGGAATAACAAAACAACACACTCTGCAAGCCAAGCAACGCAGCAGACGACAGACAGTAATGCGAATGCAGAACAAGATGCTACGACCAGTCCACACTCAGTGTTTTTTCTTCTCCCGGTGACGCTTAACGTTGTCCTTGCGGCCCCGGTACCCGCAAACATCGCAGACTATCATGAAGGCCCTGGCGCGCGGGTGGTCGGCCCACACGGTTCCCGCATGGTAATGCGCGTAGTGGCGGTATCGCTCCTTCTCCTCAGCGAACGTGTTGCTTCGGGCGCGACAGTCGGGAACCTCGCATTTTACCTGGGGGGTGTGGTTTTTGCGGTGTTTGCTGACCAGATGAGACATATTAGCGGAGACTGCACAGAAATTAAAGTCGAACTCATGGCCATGAGCTTGAACGCACGTGAGGTCGCCTGGTAGCGGACAGATCTTCTTGCACCGTGTCCCCTTCTTCTTGTCCAGCCAGTTGCAGCGCAACTTTCCGTCGTGTGTTGTGATGGGTTCATTGTCTTCCTCCTCGCCGCCGCTACCGCTGCTGCTCTGGCCGCCGCTGTTGTTGTAGGAAACCTGTGCCGGTTCGGTGGAAGTGGTTGCGTATCCGGGCTGCGCATACTGATTTGTCATGTCATACTCTGGATTGTCGTTGTAAGAAACAGGGGTTGGGTCTTGGTCATAGAGAACATGTTGATCTGTAACAAAGGAATTTTCAGGAAAGTTCTGGGCCGCGGGTATCCGGTTGCTCGGGATCTGAGGCAGGTTGCCAGCCATGTTGGTAGAGGAACCGCATCAAGCGTATTCGACATGAGCTGGAGCTGCTTCATGAGCCTGAGGGTAGTAAGGAAGCTCTTCGGTGCTACTAGAAAATCCTGCTTGAGGGAAAGGGGCATCTGGGGCGGCGTGTTGATGCAGTAGCCAGTTTTGCTGCTGGGAGGAGCCCGCAACTGCGTGAAAACTCGCGCCGTCAGCCGCCGCGAGCTCCTCAGCAAAAGCTAAAGACGTGTGGCCCTCAAAAGCGAGGCCAGTGTGGGCCTCATTCTCGTTTCGCATCAACAGCTGCTGGGGATCAATCCCGAACTCTCCGTTGTACGGGTACCCATGGAAGTCCTCAGTGCTGACGGGAACTACCCACTGCGGGTCCTGGTCACTTTGTTGGGTCATATTCCGCGCTTTGGTCTTGTCAATCCCGTGGCTTTGACGCACTCTCCGGCAGGGTTGGCATGCGTGGTGCGAAAGTGTATTGGCGCTGCCGAAGAGTCCCTAGCTGGCAGTTCTAGGCAGCGTCAGTACCACATATCCACTCCTATCATTTTGGGGACATCGCAGGGGTGCCGCCAACCTCCTCGCGCTCGAGCAGCTGCTGGTCGCGGTGGTTACGCCGGGATAAGCGAGATGTCGTCCAGGCGGAGTCGAGGCACAGGATATAGTATGCGCACGACAGAGACAGTAGCACAAACACTTCCATAAGCTGCTTCAATAATGCCGAGCCTCTGGTGATGTGCTGGGCTGACGGGCCTTTTCGAGATATATATGGCCAGGCTCCATCAACGCAACAGAAGAAAAAGACCCCTGCGCCCAAAGATGGGAATCGAGCAACAGGATCCTTTCTCCTTGGGCGAAGTCGGGTCTCAAATACTTCTCAAGACTGTCTTCAAACTTTGTAGGGAGCTAGCCATGACATGATAGCGAGAACCATGCCCTTGGGGAACTCCCTGAACTCCCCAGCCCTCCCCTCCCAGCAACTCTGGGAGTCGGTGGGTCTGTGGGCCTCAGTTGGTCGCAAAGGCAAACACGGCCACGAAATTCCAAAACCAGTTAGCGGGGTGCCTCATCGCAGTTGCCAAGGAAGTCATCAATCTGTCCGCGAATTACAATTGGTCACATCATCGTGAGCCGGCCAACCGTTGCCGAGGGAAAATTGGGACTCTGCCGGGCCCAAGACTGACCGAGAAAAGAACCCGAAAGGCTTCATCAACTTGTGCCAACACAGAGGGAGAGAACATGCCCTGCTATTCTTGAACATTCTGTCGACTGCTGGTGTGTGGGCGGCTTGGTCGATGGTTGGGTGCAGGGAACTGGCCTCAGAGGCTCACATTGCTGCCTTATATGCCCCTTCAACCATTGGCTCGTGTAACCACACCTGAAGCGAGCAAGGGCCAGTCGGGAGATCCGTCTGGACTGAACCCCGGACGAAATACAGGATGATACAGATATTCTAATCGTCAAGAGAATGCCAGGCTCTCGTGGTCAATTTTAGCAAGTATAAGGGCTCAAGGAACTCCTCATCAACAGAGACTTGTTTGCAATACCTCAATTCGCATTCGCACAGACACTTTCAAGATCAGTATTTCAGAGCCTCCATACAGTCCAAGCCCACTGCACCATATCTGACCAACAAAATGAACCTCCCCCCGTCTGACATTATCCCGATACCGGCGGGCCTCCGAAAGCGCTTCTACGAGCCCGTCGTCATCTTGTGCTGTGTGCCACGGTACTGCATTCGCAACAGCGTCGAGACGGCGACTTACGAAGTTGATACGCCAAAGAGTCTAGAGCATACATATCGCTGCTTTGTCGATAAGCTCAGCCAAATCTGCGATAGCGAGCGTGGAGGAGAAACGGTCACGTCATTCGGGGTCCTCAAACTAGACAAAGACAAAGTCCAGTACTGGTTTGCCTCGAACCAGAGAAATACCGCCGAGCTGGGGGTTGTCGAAGACTATATTACTGACATCTTCCAAACTCTTTCCAACTCGTCAAGAAGCGATGTCAAACTGGCCATCGCGAATCCACGCCGCTCGCTGTACTCTGACATTCTGACGAGGATCATCAGATTCAACCGGGGAAGGATGGAGCTCTACGTCGAGCGGCTTTGCAAGGAACTTGAAATATGTCTCGACGACATAGACGACGCATATGACTCTCTGGATGAAGATTCTTCTAACGCAGACGAGGACGGTTCAGATGACTCTGAGGGAGGTTGGTACCTATTCATATATATTACGGACTTGGACCGAGTAGCCAGAGGGTAACCTGCCACAGTGAGCGCAACTTCGCGAAGCCTCGGCACCATTAAGGACCTGGCCCAGTTTGCCCAGAAAAGACGGGAGATGAGCGAAGATGAGTGTCTGTATTGCCGCTTCCCTCTCTGCCGAGCCAGTTCTCACCGCGAACCACAGACGCGACTCAAACCCAGACTCTGATGTACACGCTCAACGATCTCTTCCACGGCGAACTCGAGACGTTTGTTCGCGAGAAGTGCATCGCGACACAGGCAAAGCGCGGCAACCAGGCCGCCCAAATCAGCGTAGACGAGCCGCTCGGGAGCCCTTGGGAAGACGCATACCACTGCATTGGCCGGCTGCTGTCGTATTTCCTGGCCGTCAATATCCTCCTCTCGGCCCGCAAATACTGGCCCGAGCTGTTCCACGCCAACGTCCAAATCGTGCGGCTCCCGTCAAGCCGCCCAGAGCGCGACCCGCCGAGCATCCGCAAATCGGCCGACCGCATCTTGCACAGCATGACCCAGGCCCAAAAGTCTGCTGGCGGCGGCGGCGGGGAATTCAAGGCGTACCGGAGAAACACGGCCGCCCTCAAGGCGTGGGGCATCGACGATCGCATCAAGGAGGTGACACACCACTTGCACTTCCGGCCCATCGTACACGCCGAAATCCTCGTCGACGACGCCATTCGGCGCGCGCAGCGCATAGCCTCGACAAACCACTCTGAAGAAGACGAAGAGGAACCGCTGGGGTTCTTCCGCGAGGCTGAATTCGGGCGCTACATCGGCTCGAGCAAGCCGACATGCCGGCTGTGCGCGCTGTACTTTGCGGCGCAGGGCGACGGGCCGCGGGTGCGGCCGCCGCACGGGAATGTGTACCACAACTGGCGGGCCCCGGACGTGTTCGCGGGCGACGGCGGTGAGGACGAGGGGCAGCGCCGCAACGCCGTGCTGGAGAAGATGGTCGCCACGCTGCGCGCCGACACGTGGAACGC
Source organism: Lasiosphaeria ovina (assembly GCA_033439765.1). Lineage (NCBI taxonomy): Eukaryota > Fungi > Ascomycota > Sordariomycetes > Sordariales > Lasiosphaeriaceae > Lasiosphaeria > Lasiosphaeria ovina. The sequence goes on along the minus strand of JAULSN010000002.1, from coordinate 3,457,421 downwards.
CATCCGCAGCAAGTCGGCGCCCTGGAAGGCGTGGGACTCCAACGATACGGCCACCAACCCGCTACTAGCCCGCGCCACAGCGATTACGGCAAGTGTCGTCGATGCGCTGGCCGTAAGGGTTGGCGGCGTGGCCATCGCGGAGTGAGATACAACTCTCGGCGTCGTCATATGGGTTTATATGAGAGACGGGAACCAGAGACAAACACACAACTCTGCTTAAGCAACAATGTCATTATTAGGGAATTTGATCCTTCTGTCACACATAGCTGGCTACCAGTAACATGTTCACCATTTCGCATTTCGTGTAACTTCCAGCCACCTCCTTTAGTAGAAATGTGTTTAAAACAGCACAATTCAATTTCTCCCCCTTGGCTCTTCATATCGCGTCTCTTAGACTCATACCAGGGAGCTCCGCCGAGGGAATATAGATGGACCTGCGCTGGCGCCAGACCTGCGTTGCCTTTTCGAACGCATAGGCAAACTTGATGAGGTCCTCCTCCGAGAAGAGCCCGCCAATGAAGGAGAGACCAAACCTAACCCACACAATTCTGCCAGTACGGACCACGCAAACCAACACGAAAACAAACAGCAACGACTCACGGCAAGCCCGGCGCCCTTTCTACCAGCTCACAACGAGGATTACACCCCACACCACTGCCCTCAGAGTAAAAACCCCAGCGGCACCGTCAGGATCGGGCAGCCGCCGAGTGCCGGCACAACGGGCGCGACACAGGTCGGCAGCACGAGCGCATCCAGACTATCCCGCTCGAGCGCCGCGACGAACTCGACGCTCTGCTGGTCGTCGATGGCCGCGGCAGCCTTCTCGAGCGAAAGCGTTACCCACTCTAGGTATTCTTCGCGCGAGTCGCGCTGCGTGTGGCGTAGCAGGTCGTGGATGTTTTTTATCTAGGATGGGTTCTCGACAAGGCTGCGCGCAGCACAGTGTAGATCAGCTGCCATGGCCATATGTAACGAACTCAGTTAATCAACTACGGCGTAGATAATAGTTTCCCAATATTGTGACCGTTAGCTACTTGGCAATTGTTGCGTGGGAATATCGGATAGTCAATGTATCTAAGAATGGCACAGGCTCGTACCCAAGGCCGGGAGACCTAGGTGATGTTGAAAACCGTAGAGATTTCTTCCAAAGAAAGCTAGGAAAAAGAGAAAGAAAGAACGCGCCCCCCCCCCCCCCGGAGCAGGCTGGCCACCTTATATAAGGCAAATGGTAAAGAAAGAAGGAAAAATAACACTAGATTACAAGAAGTTAGGGGCATATCCCCTTTTGGTTGTGTGTAAACAGCCTCCTTTTCCTTGGCCACTTATCCCCGCGTCACTATAGATTCCTATACCTATACTCCGCAGGGCTCGCCTGTAGCTTGCATTCGTGTTGTGGTGCCTCTTCACCGCATCAGTGTGTCTATGTCCTCCAGCATTCGCAAGAGTCCGAAGATTGGTCGTCTTCGCCGTCGGTAAGGCCCTCAGAGATAGGTGTCGGCGAAGGAGTGCTTGGTACATGCTGGTGACCGACGGCGCTGCGCTATAGTTGCTGATGTATGTGTTAGCAATGGAAAGACTTCAATCGGGGATCGGGGATTGGTGCGTTGCGGCAAGCTTACCTGGCCATCGACAGCTGAGACAGGCTTCTCCCGATGTCTACTATATCGGGGCCCTCAAAGCATTGTGACATGTCAGCGGCAGTATTATCATCGTCGACGTCTTCCATGTGGTTATCAAGACCTCCATTGAGGTCTTCATGGAGGTCGTCATTAACGTCGTTATTGATAGCGTGTTTCTTCTCTGCATTCAGTTCCCCTTGGCTTGCGGCGTCATCGCCACCGGCCGCGTAGGCCTCATGCCAAGAGCTCGCGAGCTTCTCGTGCACCAGCTCTTCTTCCACGAGAATAGGTTCAGTCCTGCTCGTCTAAGGCTGGCATCGTCTGTGGGCCTTTCGTCGCCGCAAAAATAGAGTCCTCCATGCTAGCCGAAGTGCCTTGAGGGGTGAAATCGGTTGAGACGCTTGTGCTTGACTAGACGGCCTGGCCGAAAGCAGAGGTAGCGAAAAAATAACCAGATCTGATAGCGCGGGTAAAAAGCGAGACGAGTGACCCCGAGAATGGCTTCAGAGATCCTTGACGGTAGAAGGGGCGAAGAGGTCCCCGAAGGTGGAAGGGTTGGATGATGCATTGCAGTTGAACATTCGGTGATCCCCCGGGCGCATTTGGGATTTGGATGACGTCCATTGCCAGAGTTGACTTCTGACTATGAAGTTCAGATTCGTATGACTATCAGAAAGTAAAGGCAGGGCGAGGGATTTGGCTGATGCCTGGCAAGATGCCGCTAGGCGGAAAGGTAGGCAGATGTGATAAATACGAAATGCGTGCGCGTTTTAGGGAGTGTCCGCTTAGAGATACTCACTTGGGATTGCCCACGCTAAAAGAAGAGGCCATGCATAGAGTTTCGTGAGAGAGGGGAGCTCAATAAGTGCTTAACGCAAGAGAGAAGTAAAAGGATGTGTCAAGTCACACCGATGGATTGAGAAACGTGAAGGAAGGTTGGCGGTGCTGGAAAGATTGAGCTTGGTGAAGACCATATTTTTTTGGAGAAGAAGAAGCAGGGCTGGTCGTTGCTAGGGATTTGATCTTGTAGCTGCGGTGAGGGCAAGCTGGGAGGCGGGTTGGGCGGGTAGCAAGAACAATTCTGTTGTTCTGCTAAAAGACTCTATCTACTCTATGGTCATTCCATAACCATTCGCTCCCATCCAAAGTTAAACCCAACCCTGCCCCAGTCCCGATGCATAGCTGCGTCGCCACAAGATCTTTACCTTTCCCGAGTGAAATAAACTTTTCCGACACATAAATTTTGCGAACAGGGAGCTAATATCCCCGAGGAACCGAATTCAATCCTTCCCAAACCCTCTTCTACATACAATGCCTACCCTCATGACGAGCGGGCCGCGGCGATCCTTGCATTCACAACCAAAAAGAGAAAGCAAGAGACAAAAGTCGAGACCAAGGCTAGGTTGATAGTTGTACCCTGCGCATGGGGAACCTGCGCGCCAGCGATAGCAGGCCCAGCCTCCTCGTGCAGAGTCTCTCGGGAGTGTTCGTGGCTCGGTTGCTCAAGCGTACCCGGATCGATCGTTACAACCGGGAATCCGTGAAGCGTGGACTTGTTGTCCATACTGTAAAGGGTATTGAGCGCCTTGACATCCGATTCCTGTATGCCGACCTTGGTACCCGCGAACAGGGGGGACATCATGATGGAGTGCGGGTTGGGGGGCGTCAACTCAACCGAAGGATAACCACTCTCCACGACGTCAGCGTTATCGTGGCGAAGACCAAGAATATGGCCAAGTTCATGGCAAAGGATGACGGCTAAGAAGTCGCCACTGCCCACCGACAGAGCGGGCTCGAAAACCTTCAATACCCGTTTGTTGAAGTTGAAGTTGGGAAAGAATGCTTTGGCGTAGTCTTGGCGCTTCCGCCCTCTATAAGCGACGACGAAGACAGGGCGCTCGTCCTGGGCTACGCGCTGGAGTCGCACATGGATTCGTCTGCTGTTCCAGTCGTCTACTGCAACAGAGAGTGCACTCTCCACACATGCAGCGTTGTGTGGGGTTGGAAAGCTCTCTTCGAGGAAGGCGAAGGTGACGACTGAGTGCGGCTTCCACCGCGGAAGCATGTTTTCGTGTCCAGCACGGGCGGAGAGGATCCGACTGGTCTTGATGGCACACTCTGTGGTGCAATGCAATGCAATCATCTTCAGTTCGTCCTTGGTTAGCTCGGGGGGTTGGTGGCAATCAACGGCGCGCATAATGGGTTCAAAGAGGAATCCGGCGGGGTCGGGTTTGAATGGACGTAGAACGTCCAGTCTACTCTGCCCGAGTTGACGGGGAAAGGGCGTGGCTCGGGTCGATGGATGAACTGGTGGTGCAGCGTGTTATTGCCCTGGGCCTCGACCGCCACGCTTTACGCAGTATTTCCAGGTTGGGGCGCGCGAGAGCAGGGAGAACGAGCGGGATGGCGGCTGCCCTCCAACCTGTGCCAGAGGGCGGATGATTGGAATTATATATCGTTTCGTTTGGCGAACACCTTGAACACAACGAGGTGACGCACTCAATTACTGATGGTAAAGTCCGTGACCCGTGACCTTTAAAAGCCCCGCAAAGCAAACCCAGCTGGCAGCGGGATTGGGTACCAACACTAATGGACGGACTGCCCGTATTATGCAGGGCCTGCCATTCTGGGAAGGGGCGATCGAGAAGGCGTATCAGTTGGTACATACACAGTTTGTGCTCCAAGGGTAAGAGTATTATGGCGGGAGGACGGTATTCCTAGCGAAAAAGCCGTCACGTTATAATAACCAAGTCAAGGAATTTACGTATTCTAGCGAAATTACCTTGCTAAAAGCTGTACAGCTTGGAGGCGGCACGCCCCTCAGCCTCAAACTGAGTCATACCTGACTTCCCGTCGGCTGGGCTGCTTAGCTAGCCGACTAATTCGGCATTCGAGCTAGCCGCGACGCCGAATGCCCGGTTAGAGCTTAGGTCAGTATCTTAAAAATCAGCCGCTCGAGTTTCTTGGGCAGGGTAGGCTGTGGACGCGGACGCACGCGCGGTCGACTTTGCACTAGGAGGCCCAGGGATTAAAAAGCCACCAGATTTCGCGATCGGGATGTGGGGAAACAAAGGAAAAGTGGGAGGATCTCGTAATGAGCAAATGAACGACGAGATATCCCCTGTTAGTGCAAAGGCGAATTCGCTAAGAAGAAGCAGTACTAAAAAATTCCTGTGGCGGCCCCCACAATTAACAAAGCTTTAGCGAGGTGATTCTTTCTTTGCATTTAATTAGTTCAAATATTTAACGTGGGTTCTTTCCTCAAAAACGTGGGTCTGAGTTTCTGAGATAAACTATAGCACACCGCCCCCTTCCCTTCCCCTCCACTACCCGCCGCGGACTCTTTGCCCGGTTCGAGTTGCTGAAATCGCACATATCAAGGTGGTCAGCCACCTCCCCTCACTTTCCGGGACTCTAGACCAGGACCCTAGTAAGCCACTCACTTCCTAAGGCCCCCAACATTTCAACGGTTAGACCCACTAAAATATAACGGCTACCGACACTAAAAACCCCAGCAGGAGAAACCGCGAAGCACTTGCTGACGAGTTGCCGCTAGAAGGATACAGTGCCCCGACAGAAATATACTTAGGGCTACGGCAATTAAAGTCGGTGTATATGTGTATGCACATACATGTATTTCTCGTCTGCCTAAGGAGCGACTTCCACAGTTGGATCTATCACAAAAGTGAAATGGCTTATACCCATCACCCCGCACATACCAAAAGTGAACACAAGTATTTGCCGCGGAAAAGCAAAAAGTTAAATAATTGAACGGCACCGGTCCAACATGCACGTGCATATATAATATAATACATATTCCGTACATCTAGTACAACAAGGTACCTTTCGGCATGCAGAGGGAGATCTAATTTAAGCGAGAGATCTTTTACGCTAGTTAAAAGAGAAAAGCAGAAGGGAAATGTAGACCGGCGACGAGGGACTCGGACGCCAAACGAACTACGTACAGGAAGCGGTAAGCGGTAAGCGGTAAGTGGGTCCCTGGCACGGAGAAAATCCGCTGTCTTGGCTTGTACCTCACTCACCCGGGGCCGTGGCCTATTTACAAGGCGAGCTGAAAAAGCAAAAGACAGGAAAAACCATTAACCACTTGCTACGAATTGGTTAATCGTTTATTAGTGGACTCGCGTAGCCATAACTCGTCGAAAAGTTGGTCTTCGAGCGAGTACAGAATAAAGACTCTTTGATCGAAGCAGGCCGGCGAATACGTAATTAGACCAAACATTTCGTCTCGCCATTATAATATAATCCTCAGTTTCCTTCCCCGCACCCTACCTACCACCTCCTGCTTGGCTACTTATCTGACTACCTGGCTTTACTTACCTTGCCTCTGATCATTCCTCCCTCCTAGCTGCCCATGAACTTAGTAAGGCGCCGGCAGTTGCGCGGGAAGTTACTCCGAATGGGGTTAAGGTTCTGTTGGAATTGGAGAAGGTGAATGTAAAAGTGGGCTTTTTCCTCGCGGAAGAACAGGTTGAATACGAACCCCAGTAAAGGGAAGCGAAGCACGCGTATACCTACTGCACCGTACATACCGACAGGGAACTATTCGCTCTGCGTATTTGACCCCCACCACCGAAACAGGGGTCAGTCGGGTCAGTGATGAGCGATCTTCACTGGGGATTGACAACGCTGCCACACTAGTCCTGCAAGTGTAAGCCACACCCTCTTGCGCGCAGCCCACGGCGGGGATTGTGGCAAGCTCGTTGCAGGCATGTCCACATCCACGCCCATACCTTGGACTGACGACTTTGTTGTCTCTTTTACCATCATTTTCGAATCGGTGCGTTTGGGAGAGAAGGTTAGCCTTGTGAGAGCTATAGGTAGTGATAACTTCCAGTTGCGTGGCGTGTTGCGTGCGGGGGCTACTGCTTCTCCCTACCTTACTTATTGAACCTAACTGGAGTAGGTAGACACGGGCTAAGTTTTTGTAGGCAGGAGGGTAGAGAGCCTCACGCGCGGGCGTGGCAGCTGCAACTTACATACAGCATTTGCTGGGGAGTGTCGCGATGACTTGCGATGCCGCTTGGCAAGCAAAATTATGGTGATTACAAGGATGCAGCTCTGGCCGGTGCGCCAAATTACAGTGCGAGTCTCATAGCACATCGTTGTCCTCAGCTGCGAAGCCTGGGCTTGCAGGTGTTCAGTACCCAGGACGGGACGTGACCTCGGTTATCTACGGAATACACCTACCTATTTTTAAACCTTAATTAGGTACGGAGTACCGTCCCATACATAGAACTGTACATAATTGGCTCCCCCAGCGCAACCCCGACCACCACCGCCCTGCTGCAGCACGCCCTTAGCCACATGCGATAGCACACCGAAGACGCAGCACCGATTAGGCGGCACCACCCCGAATTGCCACCGTGAACTGCCCCCACTCCAGCGTTGCGCATATCTCCAGAGGCTCGGGCCCCAACACTACATCCAGTTTCCTCACCGCTCCTCCTCCATGCGGCCGCATTACCTAGCAACCGACACTCCGCCGTGCGGCAGCAACCGACCCAGTCCTGACTCCTCCAAGAACGCTCTTTCTTTTGCACATCTGTGCGGATGCAAGTGATCATATTTTTAGACCCCACATTAGGCATCGCGAACTCAAAGCTTCTTCAGAACCGGTGACGTCCCAGGGGTATGTACTGTACAATACAAATCCCGTCGGTAATTATCTGGATTCTGCAGCCTATCGCATGCGGACAGTGACGTGTCCTACAACTGGACTATTGCGTCAAACAGCCTGGTTTCCAGGGTGCCATTCAATAACATCCAAAGCGGACAACTCGGAGCAAACCGCGGCGCTTCTCGCAGTCGCTTCACATTCGGCGCTTAAAAGCCGAAAGTTTCATAGAAAATTTTCTTGAATTGAGGTACTATATGTTACCTCAGCGTCCTACCTTACATGAGCAACTGAGAAAGCCGTTCCAATGACCCCATAACTAGCCCCCCGGCAACCAAAATGAGGAATACTCCCGCGCTTGCCAATCACCATTAGGGGCACTCGACTCCGACGCGTTCGGCGTCTCAACGACCGCGTCTACGTGCTCGCCGGAAGCGCCGAGCGTCTGCCACTGTCCGAGGTGAGCTCGAGGGTTGCCAGGTAAGACGCAACCCGCATTGTTCCACATGAACCAGTGATCTGAGCTGCTCTGGGCCAAGTCGCTGTCCACTCCAAAGGTGGATGATTCTGGTTGGGCTGAGCTTGAAGGCGTAGATAAATGGGAAAGCGAAGGATCTGGAGAGAACCCCGTGTCTCTCTGCGACACTGACAACGCTTCACTGGGTCCCGGTGGAATCATGGAAGCAGCATCCGGAGTGCAGGTCCCACTCGGGTTCTGAGAAGACTGAGAGGTGAACTGCAGCATTGGCATGAACTCACCAAAAACCTCGCTGATCGCCTCGTAGCACACCTCAGTCACGCCTCTTTCGAGACCACCGCCGACGCCGCGGGAAATGCGACTCGGGAGCGTCCTGAGCAGGTGCGCCTGGAAGTCTTGAAGGGTCGTCAAGTCGGATGATGGGAGTGTGGTGACAGCCTCGTAGTCTGTCGGTCATAATATAATTAGACTAATCAGCATACTGGAATTATGGCGATTTCTTTTCTCATGGTCGCCTTACACGGAGATGGGATCTCATTCTCGGGGACATCTGGGAACACCACCTGAAAGATGCCGACCCAGCGCTCCTCCGCCGCACCTTTCCGAATGCGTTTTTTGAGCTTCTTCTCTTGCTCGTAGTTGATGAAGAGCATCTCTTCTTCATCCAACGAGGCACTCAACTCACAGGGGATATTCTGTTGGAGGTGGCGATTGAGGTGGCTGCTTGTCTCAAATACTTCCCGGCATCGGGGACAAGGAGAGCCCGTCTGCCGGTGAACCCGATAAATATGTTCCCTTTTGAGTGGTGTTGTCATTGTCAGTCCCCATTGCCGCATGAAGTTTATTATTAGAGACATTTTCAACTCACTTCAGCCTGTGCACCGAATGCCAGCCCGGTCCAAGGCACGCCCCGGACAGGTTCTGGTTGCCGGGATATCTCTTGAAGAAAACACAAGCAAGTCCTCCTCTGGAACTGTCTCTCAATGGCAGCTCTGACTGCTTGTTCATGTCCTCATCCTCGCTGTCGTCTGCCTCGGAGTCATGACCCTCGCCCCCCGTGCCACGAGCTGGCTGCTGCCGAGGGCCTCCATTATAGCCGCCGAAAAAATGCGCAGAGACCGAAACCCCTGGCAGGAAACCTGAAGGCGAGGGAGATCCCGGGGGACACTGCCGCGCTCCCTGCGGATGCGTTACCACCGACTGTAGTCTCGACCTGATGCGGTCGTCAACCTCCTCCTTCATGCATGTCAAGACAGAGAGGAGTTGAGGGGTCAAAGGCGCCGTCGAGGCACGGAATGTCTCGACGAGCGATGAGTCGGTGCGGCTGGTGGTGTCCGACGCGCTGTCGCTCTCGTCCGAGTCAAGAAAAGTTTCTCGACTCTCACCCGGCGCCGGTGAGCTGCCGGACTTAGCTGCCGCGTCCGCGCCGCGGGTGGCAGGCAGAGTATTGTACATGCTGGAGTGTGTGAAGGGCTTCTTTGCATCAGAGACCCCGTGTTGGTAGTGTCCAGTCGGTACCTGCACCATCGAGGACACTCGCAGTGCAAAGATGCTCTGATGTTCGGAGTCAGACTCGTCATCGTCGCCTGAATGCTGAGCGGGCTGATGTCCAGCGTCTATGTTAGGAGGGTCAGCACGGCACTTGGTTTTGGCTGATCCATTCGGCAAGATCCTTACCACTTTCTGGGGCGCCATCGCGGCAATCTTTGTCACTGGCTATGGCCAAGATGGGATTCCGGTCTTGTTGAAGCCTAGAGGTGCTCGGACTTGGCGGGCTAGGAGACCGACGCTGTTCGTGTTTAAGGGGGACTTCGCGCTTTGGTGGATCCATTTTTCAACAGAGGCAATGCTAGGTGAGATAGGTAGGTAGTTTTGGTCGAAAGAGTCGAAGACTTGAAGAGAGAGAGGGTGGAGAGTAGATAGCATGGGGAGGTACGCCTCAGAAAAACATACTTATGGCTATCGGTTTGTCCAAACAAATACATTTGCAAGGGCAGACTCATGGGCTGAATCTTGAACCGCCTACTGATGACCAGGAGAGTGTTCTGTGTTACCATCGCGCTTCCCGTCTGCAGGAGCCTGGGCAGCCCCCTCCCCTCCCCTTTTTTAGTGATAATTAGCAATTGAGGCTTTCATTTGCGCCTGCACGATTTTGCGCCTGCATGCTTTTGCGCCTACAACGCAGTCCGCGCGTTAGGTAGGTACCTATACTACACCCATTAATAACCCTTTCGGGTCATTTGCGCCCATCGCTTTTCGCGCAAGGCTAGGTAAGGTGGGTGGTTTTTGCGCTTGCGCAGTAGGTCTATTCTACTCGGGGTAGGCATCGGGGCAATAGGTTGAACTTCAATAGCATGGCCAAAGATAACCAACGCGCAGGATCATAATGCGGCGGCGATGCAACGCGCACGCACGCGCGCGTGTGTTGCTGTCAGGGTCGGACCCATTTTGCGCAGAGCGGTCGCTGGTGGTTTGGTGCACAGTGCAGCGCGAGCTTTTGTCGACGGGCCCGGATTGGACCCCACCCGGGCCATCCCGCACCGGTCTGGATCACGGCCCGGAGTTCGCCCGTACTAACGTAAGCTAGCCAAATACAGTTAGACTGCATCCTATCGATAAGGACATCCCGCACACTAATTATGCATAGACTGGCAAGAATGCCTGCAGCAGGGTTGCAGGTCCTTGGTCGGACTGACAGGGCTGTCAACGACTGTTGAAGGCAGTGCAGTCAGGTCGGGCAGAGAAAAAGCGTTTAGGCATATCTTCGTCTTTGGGGCCTGAGTGGTAACGATTTTACAGCCGTCAGGAAGGCTGTCACTGTCAGCTGTGGTCGGTCTGTTGGAAACGATACTTCCCATATAATTACATCGCTCCCTTCCTTACGTGAGGACCCGGCAGTCGCAAATTCAAAAATAGACTGGCCACTATTTTCTAAGAGGGTATGTACCGATTCCTTTCTCTTACTGTTGCCAAGAATGAAAAACTAATGATGGGTCGAAATAGACGAGTGCACCCTGATATCAGCGTATCACTTTGGTGATTTTTTTGCTATCCTGCCACATTGGGTAATTGTCCCTTATTTCGAGCACCGGCAGGTTGGCGTTATTATTCGGTCCGTTTCAGGTGGGACCTAGCCATGCTCACCCCACGTGGTGGTTGCTGTGGCCAGACCCCCGGGTGTCTCGCGTAATATAATATCTAATTAATTAGAGCAAACACTTCACGTAATCGCTGGTCGCTGCACGGTGCAGGGACAAAGACAGGCCATTTCGACTAGCATCAACAACCTGTACACGTGTAGTTCTCTGGCTTCAGGGGATCATGGTAATCGAGCCATGGGTAGTGGCCGCCGATGACTCGCATTTCAGTGTCATTTGCTTCTCCCCCCCGGTTCTATTGGATGCCTTGCCCCAGCCCTTCAGCAATCCTACGTTATGCTTACCATGAGGAATCCGCAACCCCGATACGAGCTTACCATCGTGTCCAAAATAGGCATTCTAGCCACAATCCAGTGCTGTGCCAGCTATATTCTTCCTCGTATGGAAATGTGGACCGCTGAACCACCAAGTGAAAGAGGGAGGCACCTAAGCCCATAGAGATATTTTCGATATCTGAACCACGGCGACGTATAAAGTCCAAGTGGTTTCCGTCGTCAACGGCCAGAGGTTTTCGAGCAAAACAAACCAACAAACTCATCTTTTACTACCCAGCCCCTGATTCTCTGTAGTGATGGCTGTTCTAAAGACGTTGGTTGTGGCCCTAGCGGTTGCCAACACGCCCGGCGTACTTGCGCGCCTGCTCGAACCCGACGTCTTCCAGGTCAGCGCATTCCCGGCTTGCGACCCAGCAACCAGCTCTGGATGCATCGAGGGCGGCAAGTACCTGGTGCCCGAGCTCGACTTTGGCAACGAGGACGGCACGGGCAACAACGCGTACATCAAGTACCTGCCCAATCACACCTTCGACACGACGCAGTGGACCAACGGGCAGTGGCCCGAGATCTGCCGCAACATCTCGGTCAACTCGGACAGCTGGAGCGCCGCCGACTTTACCGTCTACAACGTCACCTTCTCCGACTGCAGCGTGCCCTACGCCTTGTGTCGGCACAAAAATGCGCCCAAGAGCCTCAATCAGATCGTCACGGCAAGTCAAACTCGCAGAACCTGAAGCTGTTTCTTTCTGTCTTTTGGACAAGAGCCCGTATTAACAGGATCGATCTGCTCTAGGAAATTGCCAGAATTCCCATTGGAATGCGGCAGGCAGTAGCGTAAGCCACCCACCCATCTCACACGCCCATAGTCCGCTAACCACACCTGTAGAACGTACATCGTCTACCCCGACGACACGACCAACAACCCGACCTACGAGGGCTACATCGGCACCATTGCGCAGTCGGGAGTCGTGGTAGGCAAGAGCACGGCCTACTTCGCCACGGCGCTGGTGCACGAGACGGGGCACGCCGTCGACACGGTGCTGGTGGGGCCGGTCCCGGGCGTGTCGGCCTTCTCGAGCACGCAGACGTGGCGCTCGGCCGTAGACAGGGACGGCTACGCCATCAGCGCCTACGGTGCCAGCAGCGGCTACACCGAGGACTTTGCCGACGTCGGCCGCGCCGTGCTGCTCGACACCATCTTCCCCGGCGGCCTCGCGGCCTGGTCCGGCAACAACCAGAACCTGACGCAGATCACCAACCAATTGGCCCTCTTCAAGTCGACCGCCGGCAGCTACTACGTCACCGGCGGCACGTGTGACCTCGCCAAGAAGTACCCCTTTCCCTCGCGCTGGGTCAGCCAGGGCGCCCCGCCGACCACCACGACCAACCCGGCGACTGCCACCCCGTACGGCCAGTGTGAGTATCGCCCATCTAGTTAATTCGGGGGAGCGACTGACTAAATCTCACACAAGGTGGCGGCTTCTCGACGTACACGGGCCCGACGGCGTGCGGCCCTGGATACTCGTGCACGAGTTTGAAGTGAGTGGCCCTCCTGTTGGCCGGCCTGTCTGGACAATGCAGTTACTGATAGCTTGCTTGTAGCCCGTTTTACTCCCAGTGCACGCCGACGCCTCTTCCGTAAATCCATCCTGGCAAAGATGGGCGGTTGACAGATGTCGACACCATGCGATAGTTGCATACCTTGGTCCTTTCCTAGCAGAGCATCCCGCTGATCCACACCGCCAGGGTGGTTGTGTCACCTAGAATACTTCCACTGTGACTAGATAGACATAGAGCCAACATGTAGCCATATAAACCCCGGATCGTAAAAATAAAGACATTGAGCAGCCCCTGTTCCAGCCTCAAAGGTACCCTCACAGTTTTCTCTCGGGCCCCTGCCTCCCGAGACATCAAAACATCACGCCAGCTCCAAGGCCGCCCGCCTCGACTGCGCCGCGCCGCGCCGGGCGTCCTTCATGGACTCGTAGCGGGCCCTGCCATAGCGACTGCGCAGACGCAACTTTTCGCGCTGCCAGGCCTCGTAGTCGGCGATGCGGTCGTGCAGCGACGATGCCGACGGCGCCCTGCGCGCCATGTAGCGGCGGCGCAGCGGGCCGACGTGCGTCGCCACCCACCGGCACGGCACGCTGACGAGGGCCTTGCCGGCGGCGCGGGCCGTCGAGGAATAGGCGAAGGTGAAGAAGACGGCGATGACCGCGGCCGAGACGAGGACTGTTCGGCTGTTAATTCGGGAGTTTGGTTTGTTCGTTCCAGAAGTGGCACTCACCCATGTACTTGACCTCGTCGCCGAGAGACAGCGGCAACTGGGCCAGCTCGACCGAGTTCATGCTGAAGATGCTCGACATGAAGGAGAGCGGGGAGCTGCGTGCACTGGTCAGAACCAAGACTCAATCGTAACGGTGTGGCGAGGACGTACAAAATAACCGTGACAATGGTGAACAGCATCAGCGCCTTGCCCTGCTTGGCCGTCTCCTCGCCCTGCCATGCCGACTCGAACGACCGCACCACGCTGGCTTCTTGCTGCAGGTGCGCCATCGTGTCCGTGAGGTCGTCCAGCTGTGCAAAAGCATGTTAGCTTCCCCCGGCACATCCCTGGCACGGCTGCGTGGGGGAGAAAACACGAACCTCTTGCTGGGCGTTCTCGGCGGCCTCTATCAGGTTCTCGACCACGGCCAGGTGGTGGCCGACCCTGCACAGCTGGTCATCGTCATGACCGCCACCATCGTGCCCCGTGGCTGCGGTCCTGAAAAGCCCAACAACCCGCACCTGTTGCTCCAGAACAGATCGCATGATGCGCAGCTCCCCGAGCACGCCCTTCATGTCCTTCTGCATCTTGATCTTGCCGGCCATCTGCGGGAAGGCGGCGCTGGCCTCGGCCACGCGCCCGCTGTAGAACAGCGCGGCCAGCAGCCGCGTGAAGGTCTCGATCTGCTCCGTCAGGAGGTGGCAGCGCCGCGTCTGCGTCCGGCAAGCCCCATCAGCAAAACTACATCTAACGGGAAGGCCAGTCAGTACCTACCACGTCGCTAATCTTGCGCCCGAAAATATCCAGCACCGGAGGCTGCGCGTGCGGCGCGGCTGCACGACCACTAAAGAAGACGCCAGCGCACTCGTCAAGAACCACCAGCGCCAGGTCGCGCGCAGTCGCAGCGCCCGGAAGGTCTTCCATCGCACTAGCCAGCCGCCGCCGCACAGCGCCGTGCAGCCCCCCGTCACCGTCCCCAGCACGCTCACCATATCGCGCGGGGAAGCAGGTCACGAGCGTATCCGCGCCGACGACAAACAGCCACAGGCTGTCGACCATCAGCAGGCGCGCGTGCGGCGTGCCCGCGGACCAGCGCCAGCGGATGTCGTTGTCGTCGCCGGCGTACTCCACGACGGGCACCGTCGCCTGCCGTGTGACCTGCCCGCGGTCGAGCAGCTGCGTGTCGACCGTCCAGTGCGCCGCCTGGTGCAGCGTGCGCCGCGGCTCGACGGCGCTGTTGCCGAGGGCTAGAATGGCGCGGTCGTGGTGTAGCCGTAGCGCTTGCGCGGTGTGTGCCGCTGCGGCGAGCGCGAGTGCTAGGTCGGGCCGGCTGCGCGTTTGGCGCCAGGCGGCGAGGGTTGAGCGTAGGCGGAGGTGGGGTTTGTCTTTGTGATGTATGTCGCCGTTGAAGACTGGGGTGCCTCGATTTTGGTTGCTGGGGTGGGCGGTTGGACGAGAGCTGTATCCTCCTGGGCTCATAGAGCCCTGTTTTTGAGACTCTTGGGTCCATGCGCTCATGTCGAGGTGCTGGCGCTCGTATTCCCAACTCAGGTACGGCATCTGTTGTGTCCGTGGTTAGTAGTTACTGAGAGTGCGGTGTGTGTTTCGTTTCAGGTCCAGGCTTACGTAGAGCGCGATGTTCGGTGTACTTGGTCGGCGAGGGTCGGTGTCTGTCAGTCCCGGAGTCTCAGGTCAGTACTGACTGTTGATCCCAGTATTCCTGATCGCACAGACAGGCAGACACACCTGTTGCCGGCTCCGATTCACACATAGCTCGCATGTGCCAAGATCTTAACGCGCCGTCGTCCTGCTTCGCACGCTTCATGGAGCGGTGGAAGAAGGTCCGGCGGGGGCTGTCGGAGCCCAGAGTTTGCTAGAAAGATTCATCAGCGGCGATGAAATGTATCAACGAGGCTAGGTCCCTTGGACGGAGACAAACCTCCATCCACTGCAACCCATTAGCTCATGCCGTATAAAATGGAGCCGTTTCACTCAAGACCTACAGCAAGATTGTTATATGGCAGGTGGAGCCACCGTAGACCGTCCTCGGGGCACTCGGATCTCAGGGGGTTTCGCGCGTCGCCTGCAAGCAGCCAGGACACGGGGGCGGTCTGGTCCGGCCAGACGCCGCGCAGGCTGTTGTCAGTGTGCGGAGCCAGCCCTCCCCGCCCGGCGTCTGCGCGCCGGAACTCCACCACGTGCGCCATGATCTCGTCCTCCAGACTGGCCTTCTCTGCACGCCCATCATCCGCCAACTCGGTGTCGTTGCACTGTCCGCAAAGACATGCCCGTTGTGGACCGTGGCCGTTTTCTGTATGGCTATCTGCCCGTGTCGAGTGCCGACGTGCCAGCAAGGCCACAGCCTCTGGAAGGTCGTCCAAGGGGTCTTCGTCTAGGTCTAGCCGCCTACGCAGATTAATGATGCGACGGCATTCGTCTCGGATGGCAGCTTGCTGGCGCGGACCAAGGGTCTCATAGTACTTGCGGCGGTCAGTCTCCCGCAGGCAGCCAAAGTAGTGGTGGACAGGACTAGTGATGGCGCCTTCGCTGTGCCGTGTGGCGCTTGGGCACCGGTTTGCAGAGATCGGGGGAACATGTTGCAGCCTCATGTTTGTTGTTCGGGGCCTACGATTTTCTGGGTGGCGTATAGCTCCTCAACCGTTACATTTAGTTTAAAAATGAAATCTGTGAACTGAGAACGAGGCTCCTCGTATGACATTGAAGGCCCTGATGCTCACACTCAGCCGCACCACAACCCCGACGGGTGACAACGCTGGCTGCGCGGCGGCAATTAATTCACCGCCATTGGTTAGCCAGCGAGTTTCAAATCCAGCCACCCCCCAGTTATTTTATCAAACCAATCCTGCCCCTTTCCCCTGTAATTGATCATGTGTCAGAAGACAGGGTTTTACGGCTGAAGTGTCAACCATGGGAAATTTATAACAGACGTCACGAGATACAGCAAACATTCCTCTCTAGTAATATTAACATGCGTCTCCAACCTCCTCTGTAATCCGCAATTTCGGGCTCTTATTATTACATGATTAATGGAGGGTGTCGTGTAAATGGGTATCTGCCTCTCGGCTCCAAACGAGTCTGCCGTCCGATGCGAATCTCGCGGCTTAGCTTCATAAGACAAGGTAAGATTTTGCTGCCATGCCCCTATTTCTGGTTCTGGGAACACTTAAGATTTTCCCCGCTGTCCGGAACCTGGTGAGATCTGACTGTTCAAAAGTTCACAGGCCCTCGGGTTAGTCGGCGAAGAGAAGAAGTTGCTCTTCCTCCGCCTGTCCATGTATGTGTGATAGCTGTTCAGCCTGGCATTCAGGTGATTGGGGGTGTTGAGCTTGACTCCCCTTATCGCTTTGTATAAGTCGGCTAAGCAGGCGTTATGGCCGGGAATGTGCGTGGTCTGGGCGAGACCATGAAGCACCCCCAGAAGCGAGTCAACGCTCTCGGAGAATTGGTCGGCCGTCTGGGGAAGAATGGACTTTGTGCTGTCAAACGTGGCCTGCCAGACGGCCCCGATGATGAACAAATCGATTGCGGGTATCGCTTTACTATCGCACGTGGTGATAATTGTTAGGAGAAGTTGTATACCTATTGTGGTGTGAATAATTGCTGTGGGAGACGGGGAGTTGCTCCTCAATGGGCTCGAAAAGTAAATAAAGACTTGATATTTCAACGAACAGGGTCACAGTTTTCGATTACACTCTGTCAATTTTGAGATCTCGGGATAACAATTCAACCTTCAATTAATTACATCACAAATATAATTACATGGATGGCGAGCTAATTAGACTCAGTGCGTTTTATATAATACAAACTCTATAGAAAATTGTTGCACGTGATCTGGATTGACTGAGCATTAAAATGTCTGGTTAGATCGATCTAAAATACAGGTAAAAAATTGCTTCTTATAGCCAACAAGACCACTAAAGTTCCCCACGGAAATCCGTATACAGGGCGGGCATTCCGGTGAAAGAATTCGTCCTGAAGATGAGAATCTGATAACCACAGCTGCCCATCTTTGTGACGCCATGCAAACGTTGGCGAGCACTCCTTTCTCGGCTCCACCTGCCACCTCTTGCACAGGGACCTGGTTGACAATCACCCCGTGCAAATTGGGCAACAACTTTGCGGATCCCATTATGTCACTGCCAGTGCGCTAATCGGAAAATGCGCACGTGCCAGTTGCCTGCAGCTGTAATAAGCGTGGGATAACTTTCTTGGCGCGCCACGGCATGAATGGCGCGATCGACTGCCAATCTGATGAAAACGTCGGATGTGCTAACAGTGGCGCATGTGAATAGCTGCCAAAGCTGTTAGTGCCATGCGGGGGGCGGTTGCTACGCGAAAGGTTATCCTTGCGACTTCCCTCAACCTAAACTCGATGCATCGGGAGCGACCAAGTAGCTCCTCCCAGAACCGACCAACGATGCCCGATATGGCTGCGCTCTTTCCCCAGTACCGCTGGAAAGTGTGGGTTGATCAGCTGCAGCAACTTGCAGATGGTGGGGATCTGAAAAGCTTTGCAGCGGTGTTGCCTGTCTGGCTCCTACCTCGCACGAGATCCATAATAAAGCGCATGCGCTGCCTGCATTGCCTTGGACCCGTACCCTCTACTTACTGTACCTTAGTTCTTGAGAAATCCTTCCTTCCGTTTGCGCTTCCTGACTCATTCCACCTCGGCCTACCTAGAAGAGGGCTCGCGGCTCCACACAAGTCCACAACTGAGGTGCTGCTGCCTCCCTCGTCCTCGATCGCGATCCGACTGGTAGCCCACCCCGCTGCACTGCGGGCACCCCGCTGGCCGCCATGTCGTACCACAACCAGAATCACCCAGAACCGGGCCTCAGGAAGGATGATGAACTGTCCGTGACAGGCAAGTATGTCGGCGCCGGCGAGAGCCAGGCGTATGCGACAGGGCCGGAGGCCGAGGAGACGGGCGACTTCCGCGCCATCGACCCGCACAGCGGCGTCAAGCGCGGCCTCAAGACGCGCCACTTGTCCATGATGGCTCTGGCCGGCATCATCGGGCCCGGCCTGCTCGTCGGGTCGGGCGGCGCGCTCAGCTCGGGCGGCCCCGCGTCGCTCATCATCGGCTTCGGCGTCATCGGCATCCTGGCCTTCTCCATCATGCAGAGCCTCGGCGAGCTGACGACGCTCTACCCCAGCGGCGGCGCCTTCACCGACCTCGGCGACCGCTTCGTCGACAAGGCCTTTGGCGTCGCCGTCGGCTGGAACTACTACATCATCTGGGTTGCTGTCCTGGCCAACGAGTACAACGTCACCTCCAGCGTTTTGGTCTTCTGGAGCGACAAGCTGCCCCTGTATGGCTACTTTTTGATCTTTTGGGTGAGTCCAAGATGCTCCTGACTGCGCCGGCAAAACCCAGGCAAATCTCCAGCTCGGTCCGTTTCTGACAGTTCTTGTGGCTAGTTTATATTCTTGGGCTTCCAACTCCTTGGAGTTGAGGCGTTTGGCGAAGCCGAGTTCTGGTTGGCGCTCATGAAGCTCGTCGGCCTGATTGCCTACTTCCTCTTTAGCATCGTGTAAGCATTGCTGTCCAATTGACCTCGACATGTGTCCACCAGTCTTTCTAACGCTTTCACGCGCAGCTATGCTGCAGGCGGCGTCAAGGGCGCGCCAGCCATTGGCTTCAGCTACTGGAACGACCCGGGGGCCTTTGTTGACGGCTTCAAGGGTGTGGCATCCGTCTTTGTCTTTTGCAGCACCTTCTACGCCGGTTGTGAGTCCGTTGCCGTGGCCGCTACCGAGACCAAGAACCCCGGTGTGGCAGTGCCCAAGGCCATCCGCCAGGTCTTTGTCCGCATCATCGTCGTCTACATGGGCAGCGCCTTCTTTTTCGGCCTGACGTGCCCTGCCAACGCCACAGGCCTCGTGGGCGGGGCAAGCCGTGCGCTTCGCAGCCCTATGACGGTCGCTTTGCAAAATGCAGGCTGGGAGAACGGCGTGCATCTGATCAACGCCTTCATCTTCGTGACATGCCTGAGCGCTGTCAATAGCTCCATCTACATTGGCAGCCGCACGCTCTTGTTCATGGCCCAGTCCCGGAAGGCGCCCAAGTTCCTTGGTTGGACCGACCGGCGCGGAGTTCCCATCCCCGCTATTGTCCTGACCAACCTCTGCGGCGCCCTGAGCATGATGAACGTAAGCACCGGCGCCAGCAAGGCATACAGCTACATTGTCAACTTGAGCGGCGTCTCCACATTCCTCGTATGGGGGTCCATCAGTTTCATCCACATTAGATTCCGAGTTGGCTGGAAGGCTCAAGGCCACAGCGCCGACGAGCTGCCCTTCAAGTCGTTGTGGTACCCCTGGAACGCCTATTTTGGCCTGGGTGCCAACATCTTCCTGGCCCTCATTCAGGGGTGGTCGACCTTCGCCCCCTTCGTGGCCGGCGACTTTGTCGACGCCTACATCCTGCTTCCGCTGTTCCCGATCATCTACTTTGGCTACAAACTGATAAACAAGACGAAATTTTGGAAGGCGCACGAGATGGATCTCCAGTCCGGCCGCCGAAGGGATCTCGAGGAGGCAAAGGAAGTTTCGGCGTCACAGGCTAACCTCCCGTGGTATGTCAAAGTTTGGCGTAGTATTTAGACAGCTGATACCCCGTATTCTTGGTTTATCGTAATCGTGGTTTATCTAATGAGAGCAGCATTGGTATGACCATATGAGCCGTCCATGTCAGCTCACAGTTTCGTTAACGACCCATTGTTTTCGCGCATATCTGTCGCTTCGCTGCTGCCGCGCCTGTGCTTGGTCATCACCTATTATCGGCGGCCGATGTGACGCCCGCATCTTATTCGGCGACACAAAAAGCCCCCCTGCCTGCGGGTGTTCGTTTTTGTGACGCGTGGTCTGAACGAGGTGCAACCTCGTGACTTGGGTCGACTGACGTGAGCGAGGACAATATGCCGCACTTGTATAGGTGAAGTTCTTCGGCCTGCGATAAGCGCTGTCCTGAAAGTTGAGCCGTCGACATCTTGTGGGGTTATACGGCGGATGATATACACGGCCGTCTCCATGGCAATGAGTCTTGGTGCCAATTGAGGCTATCGCCAAGACACGATCGCGGGTAAGATGCGCCACGACGTGGGGGATGCGGGAAATTTTCCCCAGTCCAACAATTGGTAAGTCGTTCGTCATGCACCTATACTGGCGACAAGCCTGCCGTTAACGGTCGTTTGTTTGCGTCATGGCAGGCTCGGGAAGCCTCCGCGCCAATGGTTTGGTAAGTCCCGGCTCGTCCCGCTAGGCTCAATGCGAAAACGGCAGTCTGGGTTTTACCGAGATCTGCAGAGGCTTCCCAAGACTGCGGATACGAAGGACGACGGTCTAGAACCAGGGCCCATAATACAAGCCCTTCTATAGTTGTTGTTCGGCAGACCCTGCCACATCGGATCGAGCCGAGTGTTTGGTTGCCTGTGGTGTCACCAAACAAAACAAATCTCTGTCGCCAGCGAGGTTGCTTCGTGCTTGCCAAAGCACCGAAACTTGCAGTTGCCGCTGACCAAGAGTGACATTGGGGCCCAGACTCGGATACCCAGGGTCGCACCATTACCACAGCGGGTCGAATCGCGGCATAAGAATGGCATCTACAAGTAGGTAGGGTGTCCCGCTGCCCTGTCATTGCCATTGCAGTGAAGCAATGAGAGTTTTCCCGCCAGCCACCACCGACCTGCAAAGACACGACAGAAAGACGGAAGATACGGCACCTACAATCAGGCACCCACCACACACTTGTTCTTGGATTACAGATGGGGCCGACCCTTCTTCGCGCTGCGATCCGCGCGGCTCTGTTGGCTCAAATTGTTCAGGGCTCTCTTCTCGATTTCGAGTCGGTGCAGCTCGAGAGCAAGCATGCTGCAGCCAATCCCGCCGTCCGCTTCGCCCAACGAGACGAGAGTGCTCTCGTCTTTGGCCAAAGCCCACCGCCCGAGACGGAGTGCAGAGCCTTCCCAGGGAGCGACGACTGGCCCAGTGACAACGACTGGCGCAGTTTCAACCAGACCCTCGGCGGAGCCCTCCTCAAGCCCCTCCCGCCGGCGGCTGCTTGCTACGTTGGCCCCAACTACGATGCCGCTAAATGCAGATTCCTTGTCACGAATGCTACTAACAACCACTTCTACCTCGATGACCCCGTGACGGTGCTGACGCAGTGGCCACAGGGAAACACTTGTCCACCGGCCTTGAACGCCACCGGAACCTGCACCCAAGGCGGGTTCCCCGTCTATGTCGTGAATGCCACGTCCGTCAAGCACGTGCAGTTGGCCGTCAACTTTGCACGCAACAACAACATTCGGCTGATTATCAAGTACGTGACTGCTCAGCCCCCATTCACATCTTGACGCTAAGAAGACACTTCACGTCCGCAGGAACACCGGACATGACTTTGGTGGACGGTCGGTCGGCGCCGGATCGCTGAGCATCTGGACGCACCACCTGAAAGAGTTCCAGTTCCTGCAGCGCTACACCAAGGGCAACTACTCGGGAATGGCGGCGCAGTTTGGGTCTGGGCTCGAGACCTGGGAGCTCTTCAACTACATGTACCAGTACGGCAATCTCACCATCGCAGCCGCCGGCGTTCTCACGGTGGGAGGCAACGGCGGCTGGTTCGCCTCGGGCGGCCACGGCAATGTGGCGTCTTTCTACGGCCTTGGTGCCGACCAGGCCCTTGAGATCCACGTCGTCACTGCCGATGGAAGGTTTCTGGTTGCGAGCCCTGAGGAAAATGAGGACCTCTTTTTTGCCCTGCGCGGCGGCGGTGGAAGTAAGTCAGCGACGACAAACTTCTCTACACACTATTTTACTTCTCAATTCTTTTCTCTTCTTTTTCTAACAATCTCCCTGAAGGTACCTACGGAGTCGTTACCTCGATCGTCGTCAAAGTCTATCCGCCCATCAACCTAGTTCGCGCAACACTGAGCATCGCGTGCCGGCCTCCTGCTGATACCAACACTCGAGCGCCTTTTGCACCTGTCAACAGTGGAACCTTTTACGTCAACGACACGGCACTGTTTTGGAAAGCGCTTGGCGTGTACTTCCGCTTCAAGAGAACGATTGTTGATGGCAGAGGCACAGACTGGGAGTATCTATATCCGCTGGCCGCCAGCCCAGTTCCGACCAACGGCACCTTGGTTCCCGTCAACGGCACCATTCCTGGCAACGGCACCGTTCCTGGCAACAGCAGCAGTATCGGCACCCTCGGCTTTACCTACCGTGTCGGCATCACTTTTCCCAACCGCACGGTCGATCAAGTCGCCACGCTGCTCGCGCCCCTCTACGCGTCATTCGCCGCGGTGCCTGGTCTGGGCCACATCACGCTACGGCGGGCCGATATCCAGAGCACACCCTACTCCGGGCCGGCCAGCGTGACCAGCCTCACCGCGCTCCCGGCCTCACCGCTCTCAGCAACGCGGTATCGCAGCCGGCTGTTCCCGCGAGCGAACTGGGCGACAGACCCGGTCTTCGAGTCGACCATGGCTGCGATCCGCAGCGCCGTCGAGGACGGCCGATACATCTTCCACGGGCTCTCCATCGGGCCGACTGCCGCCATAGCGGGCTACCCCGGCCGGACCGCCGCGGTCAACCCGGCGTGGCGCGAGGCGGTGCTGCACGCCATCCTCATCACGTCACAGCCGGCGGGGCTGACAGCGCAGGCAGCGCGCGACGAGGAGGCGCGCATCCAGGCGTACATGCGCGTGTGGCGTGCCGTCAGCCCCGGCGCGGGTGCGTACATGAACGAGGCCGACCCCGGAGAGCCCGACTGGCAGCAGGCCTTCTACGGGGCAAACTACCCGCGCCTGCTCGCCATCAAGCGTCGCCGCGACCCCTGGGGCGTCTTCTGGGCCCAGACTACCGTCGGCAGCGATGCCTGGGAGGTCAGGACCTTCGACGGCTACCCGCGCAGCCAGAACGGCCGGCTGTGCAGAGTCGAGCAGGTGGGCAAGACTACTCCTGCGGCTGGTGCTGCGGCTTGAGATGGAGAGCGGCTCGGGTTTTTTCTTTTTAGTCCGGACAGTCGCTTTCGATTCTTGGAACGCAAGCACACATAAAACGCACTGTCGCTCACTACTCGCACGCACGCACATAACGCACTATCGCTCACTCACACGCACGCACGCACGCCCGCCATGATTAAAGTCGAAATGTTGGACGAGACACGATTGATGATGATTGGACATGGATATATACCTACCTACACAATTCCAGTCATTTCTGCTGCTACGAAACTCAATGATGCTGCTCGCTATCTTTCATCTTTTACTACTGCCTACTTGCGATGTTTCGTTCATTTCTCCGACATGCACAATTATGTTATTTGACCGAGACGCAAATATGGCTTTGTTGACCCTACGAGTTCAACTGCCTATGCACACTAAGTCGACCACTCACACTCGTCATCCACACTGGTCATTCACAATCCCCTCACCGTCCCATAGTGCTTATAAATTCTCAAGACTGCAAGGCTAATTTGTGAGCTGCAACTGAACATGCAGTGAGATTAAGGTGATGACTCGAGCGACTAGCCTGTCTCCGCCGGCTTGGGGCTGACACAATTTCCGTCTGAAGAGTGCACAAAATGCTCTATTCATCAAGTCGTGCCCTTTTGTCCCCCCCCTTTCTTTTCTTGTTCTTTTGTGTCTTCGTTCTCCTCCATTCTTTTCGTTTCGTCTCGACTTGTCCCATTCTCCCTTTCTTTCTTTTCTGGCACCTTGTATGCTAATGCAAGATCGAAATGAAACCCCCTTTGTCGCCCGCGCGCGCCCTGCCTTTCTTTACAGGCCCCCCTTTTGACAGAATAGCAGGGCCAGCGCCCAGGCTGATTCCGGATCCGGCACGATAAATTCCTGGCTTTATAACGCGCCTCTGTTATTTAACCCGGTCAAGAAACTACCAAGCATGTCACGACACCGCGCATCCGGTAAACCAGCCCCCATTCCAGTGCATTTGGCAGAAAGAAAAATATGGCTGGGAAAAGGAAGCAGCCCACGTGGCGGGATGTATGGACTCCGAGCGTCGTCGCCGACTTTGGCAGTGGAACCGGATCAGCCATTTGGGGCGGGAATGCCCGGCCAAGCTTGCAATCATTGCAAAACTTCTTCCTGCCGAATCACGACGCTGTCGACGTCAGATACGAGGACCTATTCGACGCGGACGGCGGCGAGATTAACACAGAATTTGATGCTGGGATTTTTGAAGCCGGGTTATTCGTCGAGCTCAACTACGCTCGCGTCTGGCACGGTGAAATCGAGTTCGACACGGACCCGACCGTGCAGTACATTGGAGACCGAGAACGATGGCGTCACGGTTTGCTTGTGGAGGGACACAACGGGCTCGGCGGCTGCCGACGCCACGAAACGCTTGTTGACGAGGCCGTGTTCGCGTTTGCGAGCCGGCTGATACTCAACATCAACAAAGTCGCCAACATCCTCCCAATTGGCGCCGCCGAGAACTACTTCATCCTGCCCATTGCCTACATGCTCAAGCAGCCCTGGCCGGGCGAGGTACGAAAGCCCGAGCACAGAGACCATATGGTGGTGCCACCCTTCAACACAAATATTGAAGAAGGCACTCTGGGCCCCCTTTTCAGTCTCGAAAAGAGATTCAACGACGCGCTATTTACCCTCCACATCGTCCACTTCTATTGCGGAGTCAATAGCAAGCATACGAAAAGGGGAGTCGAATTGGCGCACTACGCACTTATCATTCGGCAAAGAAACACAGGCGACACGTTCTATCTAGACTCAATGTCGGAGGGGAGGCCTCAGCGCGGCGATGCTGCAAAGATGATGTTGGACAAGTTGCTGGAGGATTCGGGCATTCCTGCAAATAATAACGGGCACCACAAGGTCATCACCATCTGGCCACAGCATGATGAAGTCAGCTGCGGGCTCCACGTCATTGCCAACATAATCGCCTTCCTCGAGATGGGCGTGCTGGGCTGGGACAGGATTCCGCGCTGGCAGGACAAGCGCGGCCACGGAAACCCGGCTGAAATGATTAGGCAGCTCACGACCTCACTGCACTATATCTGGGGCCTCAAGCGGGGTGGCTTCGACAAAATCAACCTGGGGCCCAGGCCCGAGGAATGGCAAATGGAGGACACACCCAGCGGTCTCCCAGAGGAGAGCGAAGCAGCCATTGCCGCCAGAGAGGCGAGAGAAGAAGCAACAAAAAAAGAAGACGCCGTACGAGAAGCAGAAGAGGCGGTAAAAGCAGCAGCCGCAACGTTAAAGGCAGCAGACGCAGCGTTAAAGGCAGCAAGGATGGAAGCCAAAGCTGCAAATGCAACAGCAGAGGCGGCAGAGGCGGTAGTGGCAGCGGAGGCAGATGCAAAAGCAAGGGCCGCAAAGGAAGCAGAAACACTAGGAGCACCAGGAGCACCAGGCGCACCAGGAGTGCCAGGACCACCAGGACCACCAGGAGCGCCAGGACCACCAGGACCAACAAAAGCATCATCAAAGACAAAACCCAAGTCCAAGACGCGCAACAAGAGAAAACGCGAAGACGATCCCGCTCCCGGCGAGGACGACGAAGACGGCGGGAATCCTGACGACCCCAAGGACGATCCCAAAAACCAGCCAAAGCCCAGGGGCAGGCCTAAAAAGAATCCCAAGACCGCCGCTTCCGAGACCGCTAGTACCGCCAAGGCCGCCGCCAAGGCCGCCGCCGCTCCAACCAGGAGGAACGCCGGCCGTGGAGTAAAGAAACAGATCAACTACAAGTCCTGAGATGTATTGACCGAACTGTATTATCTGCTCGTGCTTGCATTTCTGTTCTTGTTTTTTTTTCCTTTTCCTTTTCCTTTTCCTTTTCCTTTTCCTTTTCCTTTTGACTCTTGGATTGCTTCTCTTTTCGCGCTGGGGCATGTTCCATGGTTTCTCTCGTTCAGGGGCTGCTGGTCTGCGTCCTGGGTTTCTGGGCCAGGTTGGCACAGGCATTAGCGTTAGACACGCTGGTGTGGATATCAGTTGCTTGCAATTCCGATTCTTTCTTGTTTTCAATGTCACTTGATGCCTGTTTTTTTCTTGCAGGTCTTGTTTTTGTGATAATCATATGCAGGATGCATTTCTCGCGTATTTATCTGTACTTTTTCCAAAATTCTGGCTGGTTTGGCGGATGATTACAGTGGGCTGGCTTGTTTGCGATTGTTACACTGAATGGTTAGCCGCTGTTCTTCGCTCTTCCCCTGTCGCCAATCTGTCAAGGAAGAACAAAGCGAAAAAAAGAGTGTCACAAAGAAAACTTGCTAGCCAGTTTTTCCTCAGTGCTCGTCAGGGCTACAAGACGCCCTGATCAAGGGGGAAGGAGTTTGCCGCCGCAATTAGGGTGTTTTTGTAACCCTGACGAATAGTGCGTCCCCTGTATCTTGACACCCTCGTGTTTTATGACGTTCGTTCTCCTGCAACGCGATGCCAATTTAGTGCGAGGACCCGTCAGTCAGCCGCATCTCCTGAAAGAAATGAAACCCAATCACGAAAACTGACATCGGGGGGCCAGTGGGCTTCTTGGGAGGATGTATGGGTCATCGTCAAGTTCACCCATAGGCCTTTTGTCCTCGTCATGACCTCAATTCAAACAATATGGAGTTAGATGGGCTCAACGAGACCACGGTTCCAGACCCCAATAACAACAAAGTCAACACCTGCGAAAAGTGCAAGCGGACGGAAATTAAGAGATTTGTTATGGGACTCATAAAGAGGGGGGACTTCAACTGGTGTCAAAAATGTCGTGAGATGACGTTTGCACAAAACCAGTCAGTCGCCGAGACACTCAACCGACCAGCACAACCGTCCAAGCAAGAGACCAATATGCCAGCCAGGAACTATGCGCATGTCGGTACACAAACAACCAACCCCACGATTTCCGATCTCGACTGCGCGACGCTGGAAAAACTCGCCGACTTGATCTTTGACGAGCTTCATCGACGCCTTGGCTAAATAGCAGCCCCTTGAAAATACCAAGGCAGAGATGGATATATATGGGGGGAATGGTAGCTCACAGGTCAAACCACAAACATATCCCCAATTTTTCAACGAATTATAGTGAGTGTCCACCGGCGCACCCTGACACCCACCCCTACGGACTAGAGATGGATTCATAGTCAACAGAATGTAGCATTTTCCACCATCCCCACAACCTGTACAATCAATTAGACACAATCGTTATTCAATTTCATATATCTCTATTCCATCCTGTCAGTAATTTCATTCAACTCGGTAGCGTCCTCCACCCAGAACTACTCAGATCAGACAGCCGAGTAGTATGGGGTTTGCAAACACCGAGTAATTAGTGCGCTTGCGTGGGGTCATCGATTGATAATTAACCCCCGACCTAGTCATCAGCACTGTGCTGATACCACCATGAATCGGAATCGGTCTCGGCTACCAGCTCCTTCCACGAGCTCTTGCCTGCCTCTCTCATCCTGGCGTCTACCTCTCTCCACGACATTTTCTGGAGTTCTTCGGTGCGGCGCCGCATCCACTGAAGCCTATGCGGGTCTAGCTTTGGAAAGCCTACAGCTGCAAGCAGGTCCGACATGAGACGCTGGTACGTAAGCAAGGCGGAATGCCGGCCGCGTCTGGGGACGAAATACTGGCCTGTCAAAGAGGCATCTCCGCGAACAGTAATATCCGCCTCCTCCAGGGCGGCCGGATCGATGAGCCCCACCTGGATCCAGCCCCGGGGTACGAAGCCAGCTGAAAATAAGGTCGCGAACCCGACAAAATTGCCGTCTTCGTCGACCACGATATTCCGGGGGCTGATATCTCCAGGGCTAAAACGCGTTATATCGCAGCTGAGCCCGGCATCTTTGCAGTTCTGGGGGATGTCGTCCTTGGGCCAGTAACGAGGATTGATTGCTTCGAGAAAGTTGAGGTCCGGCACCTGGCCCCAGTCCACACCGCAGACCTTGTTGCCCCAGCGCCTTGACATCTCCAGAATGGCCGTCACCACCTGGGGGCAGAGTTTGGCGCAGATTCGCGTCACCTCGGCGGCCTGGGGCGAATCAGGCGCCGGGTCGTCGAGTCGTCCGGCGTCATTGAACCCAATTGTGCGTGAGAGAAGGCAATTGAGGCTCTGCCCCTGAACCTGGGTCGAGACCATGCACGTGACTCCATATCGCTCCATGTATAACAGGGTCTTGGGTGCCTGGAACGTGGTAAACTTCTGGAGTTCAACCCAGTCGTTTGTTCTGTTCTCGGATGTGATCGAGGCCGCGTAGCCCATCCAGCACGTCATTAGCTGAAAGGTCACTTCGGGGGCGCCTTCGCCATAACGGAAGAACTCATACTCGTCCTGGCGGCGCCGTATGTCGGGGTTTTTAGGAATTGCGGCGATATCCACCACCTCGGGCTCCCAGACACCGAAATAGTAGCCGCCGTGGTTCCACGATCCCTTGTGAATCTGGCCTTTACGGTACGTTTCGAGTTCCTTGTGACACCGCTCAAAAGTCCAGATGTGGATACGTAGAGTCTCGCGCTCATCAGGCCCGATAGTAACACGGGCCAGTTCTTTTACAAGCTCTTGCTCTTCTACAGGCTCTTGTTTTTTTTCAAGCTTTTGTTTTTTGCACGCTCTAGAACCTCTTGGTAGTCTTGTCTGCTTTTAAGCTCTTGTTGTGCTTCACTTCTTTCAAGCTCTTGTTTTGCAGCAAGGTCTTGTTTGCTTGCTCTTATAAGCGCTTCAGCGACTTGAATGAGGTATGAGTGATCCATGTGATATCCGTATCTGCTCCACTACCTTGTGTGTCTTTTTTATGGGGTGCTTGTGTAAAGTTAACGAAGACGCACTGGATGCTGATTACCTTGGAAGGCTGGCCGGTCTGCCATTTTTATTCACGGTAACTCAGTATCTCTGCGACCCCGCCCGGCTGCGCAGCCCTTTTGATTAATTGAGCAACAAGAGAACGTACCGCTATGTGGCAGGGAATAGCGACAAGGTGGATACAAAGACGCGGCAAGATTACCGGTGGCTACGAGGCTGTTGTTGTACAGGAATAACAGACGCCGAGGGCCGGGACAAAGCCTGTCCTGCCTAACAAATCCTTACACCAAGAGTACAAGGAAGATTAGCAGGAGGGCGCAAATGACTTTTCACGGAATTGACCCCGTTCATACCCGGCTCGGGATAAGGCCCTTAAACTACGCCACCTATGTCTTTATCCGGCGGTAAGGGTTCGCAAGTCGGTCGGTCTAACTCTAACGGTACCTTGTGGTTATTTAATTTTTTACTACAATACCGCGATAAGTATTTAAATATATTTACCCCAGCGCATATCGAGCAATATGTAGAAGCTAGTCTTCTTCAGTAGTAGATCTAACAATAGAGGTCGCTCGCAGAGTAATGGAAAGAAAAGAGTCCCGTTCATACCTACTTACGTTCAGCCCCTGCCCCCTCTCCCAAGATCACTTAGATAGAGGCTAACTTTGTGAAATTAGACTATCTAGTAGGTACTGAATTTAAACAGCACTATGTTCATGAATGGGAGGTGAGATTTTGATTCTAATCACTGAGCCAGGCCAACCGCTCCATGCCTATACATAATTAATACAAATACCACCACTGCTGTTAGACTACATAGGTATACAAATCCCCAGCCGGGCAGAGGTCGCCACCTGTCGGCCGCCTCACCATCCCGGTCCGTCCGTCTCGGCGTTGGACGCGCGGATGGCATTGCGCTTGCGCACGACGCGGATGTCCTCCCAGCCGAGGCCCCAGGCAAAGGCGAAGGCGGCGACGCTGACGGCGACGCCTAGGTACATGACGTGGTCGACGCTCTTGGCGTAGGCCTGCAGCACGGCTTCGAGGGCGTCGCCCGACACGAGCAGGCGCACGGCGCTGGCGCCGGCGTTGATGATGGCCTCCGGGTCGAGGCCGATGGCGCCGGCGCGCTGCTGCAGCTGCTGCCGCAGGCTGTTGCTGAAGATGGCGTTGGCCGCGACCAGCGACACGGCGCCGCCCATGCTCTGGCAGAACAGCACGATCGCCATCGCTGTCGGGATCTGCGAGGCCGGCACGAGGTTCTGCACTGCCGTATACGCCTGCACCACATCTAGTTGTTAGTTAATGCACGACGGTAAGAAAAGTAGTGCATCGAGACAGGCTTACCGCTGCTGCCATGGACCCGCCGCCGACCCCGTAAAACAGTTGGTACCCGATCCATCGCGCGGCAGGCGTCGTTGTTTCCAGAGTCGACAGCAGCCCGTAGCCAATGGCGGAGATGCAGCTCCCGGCAAGCACCCACGGGAGATAGTAGCCGAGCACTTCGACTGCGCGGTGGTAGCGGTATAAATCAGCAGGCATTCCTCTGACAAGATCTGGGAAAAATAACAGCTACGTACTCAAGACACCCGACGTCATGGTAAACACGACCATACCGAGGGTAGTGGGCAGCAGATGGACGCCGCTCATGACGGGCGAGTCGCCGTTGACTGCCTGGAAGAAGATGGCAAGATAGAAATCGGCGACCAGCATACTGGCCAGCACGAAGAACAGGTTGCCAGCGGCGGACCAGATGACGCGGTGGCGAAGCATCGCGAAGGGCACCATGGCGTCGTCGCCGCGGCGGTGCTCCCACGCGAGGAAGACGGCCAGCGTGGTGGCTGCGCCTACTAATAGCCCGATTACCACGGAGCTGTCCCACGCGTGCTGGTTACCGCCGTACATTAGTGCCAGCAGGAACATGATGGCCGCCGGGCTGACTAGCGCGAAGCCGACCAGATCGAGCGCCTTGATGGCCGTGCCCAGCACCGCGCGCACGGGTTGTTTCGGCGTCTGCTCGGGCACGCGGAAGAAGAAGAGAAGGACCGCGACGGGCGCGCCGACGGGGAGGTTGATGTAGAAGCCTATAATTACGAGTATTGTCAGCTTCAGCTTCGTTGATCACTTGTAAATTCACTCATTGGAACGAGGTAACAAAGTCAGACTCACACCACCGCCACGACACGTATTCAGTAAACAGGCCACCGACAATAGGTCCCAGGGCCAGGCCCAGCTGGCCGAGGCCGACGGTGAGGCCCATGACCCGGGGCTGGATGTGGGGCGGCAAGGTGGCAGCCACAATCGTGAACGCGCCCGTATTGAGGCCCGAAGAACCCATGCCGGCAACGGCACGGCCGACGATAAACATGGCCGACGACTGGGCGGCGCCGCACAGCAGCGAGCCCAGCATGAATAGAAAGAAAAAGGATAGGAACGACCACCTGGTCGAGAAGTAGGTGTAGATCTTGCCCGTCAGGGGCTGCAGCGCCGAGCCGCCCAGCTGGTAGGCGCCGCCATACCACCCGACGTCGACTAGCGAGTTGAAGGTCGACGTGATGGACGGTGTCGCCGTCGATACGATGGCCAGGTCGAGGAAGACGAGGAAGAAGGCCAGCGCCATGGGCACCAGGACGGCAAATAGCGCCAGCCCCGTCGGATACTGGTGCTCATTCGGGCTGGCCTGGGCAGCTTGTTGGTCGCTCTGGTTCTGGCTCTGCGCCGTCTTTTCCTTGTCGTCAATATTTTTGTCGTGATCGCCATTGGCACGGGGTTCCGCGGGCCCCAAGTTATCGGGGACCGAGTTGGACGTGGTACTAGGGGCTGACACCGACATGGCGATGCTGTGCTATTTTGGTTTGTCGTTTGAATGGGATGGGAATGGGCATGTCGAGCCTGGACAGTCTGAATGGTAAGGCATGGTTGCGGTACTTGTGTCTTTTATTTTATTTCTCGCCAACCAATATATCTGCATCGCCTTGCCTTGTCCCTGCTGTCTGTGTTGATAATCAGGAAGCGCGCTAGACCGCGGCTCGTATTTGGCCGGGGCTTTAGTTCCTCCTTTGTACACTAGCTGATTTTTTTGCCAGGACCGGATTTCAAGATTCCGGTTCGTAGCCGGGGACGGAGGAACAGGCCGTCCTCGGGCCCCACAACATGCTTGGCATCCTGGCGCTGCTGGGGAATCCCGTTGAATCCCGTTGAATCCCGCGTTTATGCTGACATAGCATCGCAGAGCAGCAGGCAGCGCCAACGGATATTCGTGGCGCAATGGCACTCGCTTGTCCCCGGAGACTAAAACTAGCGCCACGCCAGTCCAAGCAAGAAGACGGCGGCATGACATGGAGGGCCGCAGATGATTAATAGTCAACGCTTGGAAGCCGAACTCCGATGCGAACGTCTTTGGCAGTAACCATCCACTAAGTCTAGCCAGATTCCCAATCTGATAAAGATGGAGAAAAGAAAGGCCCGGGACTCGGCCCCCTACGGCAAGGCGTGTCTGAACTGCGTGAAGACGAAGTGCAAATGTATTCCCCGCACCGACGGCAACGACTGCGAGCGGTGCCACCGCCTCAAGAAGCAGTGTCACCCATCCGATGGCCATCGCCGCCGCACCACTCACAACCACGCGGGTAGCACAAGCTCGAACACCCGGATTGCCGAGCTTGAGGACAGGCTCTCCAGTCTGGTCTCCCTGCTCGAGTCACGGGGTCAGACCGTGACTCTGACTCAACCTGAAGCCCAGACTCAGCTCGAGCCCCAGGCTCGGCCCGGAACCCTATCGGCGCTTACCCCGGCCAGGCTGCCGCGGTCTGCACGGCAGCAGCCATCCGCATCCCCACGGCCACGACAACAATCTCGACCACGGCCGAAGACGTGTATTTACGGCGATATCCTCGGCGCCCTCCACGTCGGCTTCGGCAGGCGCAGCAAAGACGATGACAACAACACCGGCAACGAGTCAGAGACTGGCTCTGACTGTGGCTACGACGACGGCCAGGAACACGACGCTGCTGACGGCGACGATAGTGACGCCGACACAGTCCGACCTGAGCCCCAGCAGACATCGGCTCCGTTCTACTTCAGCCTCGACCCCATCATGAACCAGGTCGACTCAGCTACGGGCATGGCTAACAATGAAGCGTTACAAGTCCACACGGACTACGCCATTGTTGACCTATTCCGGTCGAGATTTCTGCCCCAGCTTCCCTTCCTCTGCATGTCTGTCGATTTAGCCTCGCAACTCGTCGTGCGGTGCGAGCGGCCGCTGCTACTCCGCGCCATCGCCTGCGTGACAGCGCCCACGACGCTCGAGAGGCGGACGCGCGCCACCGAGCTGAAATCAATGTTCTGCGAGGCCGCCTTCTTGCAGCGCCCCGAGGCCCCCCCCGCCATCGCGGACCAGAAGATGGACCTGCTGCTTGGGCTGCTGACGTACATCGCCTGGGGCTGGGACCACGACCCCGCCGTGGTCCGGATGGTGGCCGTGGCCGCAACCCTGGTGGGCGAGCTGCGCCTGGCTGACGAGCCGGGCCTGCGAGACATGCACGCGTTGCGTCACCTCACGTCTCGGGTCTCCGGCCCAACAGCAACCCACATCACTCCGCAGGCCGCGTCGGAGCGCCAGCGCGCCATGCTGGCGTGCTTTGTGTTGAGCTCGGCCGTGGCGTCCTACTACGGCCAGCCCAGGGCCCTGGCGTGGGCGAATTCGCTGGAAGAGGCTCTAGTCGCCATAGCCGCCGGCAACGAGTGCCGCGAGGATGCCGTGCTGGTCCTGCAGGTGCGCCTGCAGCTGCTCGCCGACAAGGCCGGCCAGCTTCATTCCACCGAGATGCAGATGCAGCACGGCAACGACGTCAACGCGCTGCTCCAGCAGGTCCAGGGCCTGCGCGCGTGCGTTCCTCCAGACCTGGGCCACGAGCAAGGTGAGAAAAACCCCACGTCAGCCCGTTTCACCCAGGGTCCCAGACGAAACAACAAAATCATCCAAATCACTCTCTAACTGCAACTTGACAACCCCAAACCACACAGAAGCCATCCTCGTCGCGTACACGCACTACACGGAACTAAGCATCCTGCTCTCGACATCCCCGCAGCAGCAGCAGCAGCAGCAGCAGCAGCAGCAGCATTCCGACGACGACGACCACGGCCTCGCGCGCGCATGGCATTCAGCGCAGGCCGTCGAGCGCTGCACGACGTTGCTGCTCACACTACCAGCCCCCCCAGTCCCACAGCTGACCCTGGTGCAGTGGACGCAGCTGACGCAGTGCCTCGCGGCGCTGTATCGCCTCGACGCCGGCACCGTGACAGGCCCCACCACGCTCCTCGATGCTGAAGAGGACCAACAGGCAGAAAAATGGGACGTGCGCTCGACGGTCGACCTCACCGACGTGCTGCGGCGCGCGGCAGACAGGCTCGAGCGCACGGCGCGCGAGGCTGGCGAACTGGTGCCTCCTCCGGGGACCTGGGCCGAGGTCGAGGACGTGGTGCTGTTCTTGCGGCTGGCGCGGGGCGTGCGAACGTTCTGCGGCGGGGTCGAGCGCGAGCGCGCCGGTGATGGGGGAGTCGGCGACGAGAATCGGGAGATGATGGTGGGCTTGTCGTTGGACGGGCAGGTCGCAGAGGAGGAGCCGCTGCCGTGGGCGCCACCGCAGAAGGACTTGCTTCGGAAGAAGCGGCTCTGGCTGGATGCGTTTTGGCTGGTTTGAGCTCTTCTAGATTGACGGGCCGGGGTTGGGATGACGTTGATGTGAAGTTTGTCTTTTAGAGCTGGGGGATGGCGTTGGCTTTGGCTGTTGTTCGACTGTGTGACGTAATTATTGACTAAAAACCCCGGAAATCCAAAGGTTCAAGAGGAGCGCGTGCCAGTGGCTAACAAGGACTGTTGTGCTGGGGCTCCGAGAGTGACGGGAGAGGTTTCCATTTTGGGCTTGGCAGGTGAACTCTCTGTCCGAAACAATGTTTCTCAAGAATGTAAAGAGCAACCGGATTACTTTACGACTCAAACTTAGGAAGCTTCTTGACCCGCTTTATGTATGTACATACATTTAGCAAGGCACTGTGCCCAATCTAGTCTAATTCTTTCCGACTTGCTCTAAACTATTTTCCGTTTTCCCTCCGTTGCTGGTTGGGAGAGAGCGGAAGGTAACTGCAGGTTCCAGGTGGACAGGGAACGCCACTGCAGCCGGAAATGCACGATATCAGCAACTTTCTCACATCCAGCCACCCCGGGCTCCACCACACCTGTTAGGTGATGGGGCAGGAGCTTTCTTGGTTGCTTACGTCCCGCTTCTTTAGCGTCAATATGGAAACGGGGAGATGGCGACAGCTGCTGCCTTTGGACACTCCCACTTGGCGACTTCCGGCTGCCACCTTCTCTTTCTGGGCCGTAATTAATGCACTTTGAACAAAATTCTCTGCCCGTCTGTTTGTTCGCGCTCTGGCTGGTTTCCGATTTCGAGACGGCGAGACGAGGCTCTGAAGGCAGGAAGAACGGGGTGATGGCAGCCAGGTGGGTGGTGGGGTGTCGAGCTGCAGCCCACCGCCTTTCCGCCCATCACGTCGTAGCTTCTGCAAGTAAGGTATCGCACAGTGGACATGAGAACCTCGAACGGAGCAGCGGATTTGGACCAATCGTACGGAACATTCCGTGCATAGCGTGCTATTGTGGATAAGGCTCGCACCCCCTGCGTGCAGGTGATGAGCTGCAGAAAATGGATTTGCAATCGTACTATGTACAGCTCCACGGTTGCTGTACAGTACAGTCCAATCCATAAATGTCTGTTAGCGGGAGACTTTACAAATTTTAAAGGCCTAATACTTTACCTTGTAGCTAGCCAGAAAGGATTTTCGCCGAGGGAGGTAAGAGATATTGGAATTCCCATTTCAGAGTCCTAGAGGCCTATTCCTTCTCCGAAACACCTAGCCGGTCGGTTTATTGCTGGGCTAAGTACACTATTTTTTCTTTCAGCTCAAGTACCGCGCTAACAAACATTTAGTGGTTGGATTGTACATACAGTACCGCTGCAGCCATTCACAGCAGTCTTCAAGGGGCGCGGGAGATTCCGACCAAGCCCGAGTCCAGCGGCAGTCGTGCAATCGCAGCGACACACGACCAACCGCACCCGACGATCTGCCCGATCACCATGCGATTCAATTTCCAATCAACCCGTGCGAGCCGTCGCCCACAGGCCGGAGAGTTAACATTTTGCTCCGTATTGTCTCTCTAGTGCTAAATAATTGCATTCGCACGTTGCTGTTGTCTTTGCTGCCGCACAGTGGTTGCCAGTAGCTGCCTGTAGCTCACCCCTCATTCTCAACCTTCAACCATGGACAACCAGTTGGTGCCACCACCCTTGTCACTCCCATCGCTATCACCACCACAACCACACCTTGAAGATGGAAGCCCAGATACAATACCAGGCGAGCACACTGCCGATCCGCAACAATGGGAAGATGCCTTGGATATTTCACGGGAATTAGCCGACCGGAGATTGGATTGTGCCCTACGGCGGTTCGAAGAAGATTGCGAAACGGCAGAGGCCCAGCGGGCTGTGCAAAGGGATGTGGATGTTGAAAAGGAGAGGCTCCGAGTCATTCGGAACAGCGAAATCAAAGCCGTGGCACAGGATCTACTCGACGCCATCTTGCTCGCCATAGGTCAAGGGGCAGAGGAAGATGACATCGGGATTCTTTATGCCAGGCAGGACCTCGCGGCCGCCTACGCCGATTGCGAAGAGTTTGACAAGGCCGAAGAGCAATACACCCAGACGCTCGGGGGCCTAGAAAAGAATTGTCTTTTCGATGATATGCTGCATTGTCGGAGAGCATTGGCTCCGGTGCTCAAGAAAGTTGCCGCGACACGACGGGACCCGCAGGGCACCAGGGTCCGGGCTCTGTCACTGGTCATGCAGAACATCAACCAAGGGGAGAGTTATGACGACCCCAAATCTCTCAAGAGGGATATCAAAGTTTGCGACTCCTTGGTCATGAACATCATAAACTGCACAGAAACCCACGCCGACGAGAAAGTTGTCAATTCAACTGGC
This sequence comes from Lasiosphaeria ovina, assembly GCA_033439765.1. Taxonomy (NCBI): domain Eukaryota; kingdom Fungi; phylum Ascomycota; class Sordariomycetes; order Sordariales; family Lasiosphaeriaceae; genus Lasiosphaeria; species Lasiosphaeria ovina. Next base: position 3,420,147 of record JAULSN010000002.1, on the reverse strand, counting down.
GCCGCCTCATGGGGCCATGTCGGCACTCTTCAAAGGACTGCAGCCCTTCTTGCTACGAGCGTCAAGGAAACCGGAGCGTCAGCCATGTTGACAACATTGCTCCTTCAAGTCAAGATTAGAACAGTTCAGCTGCTGGCTGTTGACTTGAAGGCATGGGGCCGTGCTCGCGAAGTCCATGCAGAAATGAACGAGATCCGGAACCATCCGAGCCTCCATGACATTGCCGACGATAGGCTCAAAGTCGCCCTCCAACACACCTTGGCGGATCTCGAGTACTGGGACGAGAGTTTGCGGCTCGAGATGTACGTCTACATGCGTCAACAAAAAGCGAAGCAGATGTGGTTGACCGCCTTGACCGTCATTCGTGTCCTGTCTCGGTGGAAGAGGCTCTATCAAAGGTGCAAGGCAATTGCGCAGAGGCAGACTGAGACAGAAGTTATTGATATCAATGATGAAATCCCAGACAGAGCAGAAACAATGCACGCAGAGGAGAATCTTCCTCAGTTGGACGCTATGGTCACTGCGCAAGCCCAGCCAGTGGACGCTGAGCAGCCAATCAGAGAAATCCAAAGCGCAGACGACAGCTGTCTGGTTCAACCCAAAGAATATGAGATGCCTGAGAAGGTTCAATCTGACGACAATAGACCCAGAGAACAAGGGGAAAGGAACCTGCCAGGATCAGGAGATCGGCTTTCTGGGGAAGACGGGCTGGCAGGCACCAAGGTCAGGGATGAAACACAACTGGCAGAAAAAGTCCGCTTCCCAGAAGATTTCAAGGGCGAGGATAAGATTCAGCTGGTTGGGAAACCCCAATACAATGACCCAGCTCGGCTCGTGGATGAATCTCTTTCTCAACCCAAAGAAGAGTTGCTTGCCGAAGAAGATAGGCCGCCCCACGCCGAGAGCTCCAAAGAGGTCAAGGATGAAACGCGGTTGGTAGAAGCCCAGCCCAGGGATCAAACACAGGAAATGGATGACTCTCGGCGGATGGAAGAAGAGCGGCTCGCTGAAGCCGCGCGCCTGGCCGAAGAAGCTGACCTCGTCGGAGACGCTCCGAGGCTTGAGAATGAAGCCCAGCTCAGGGAAGATGCGAAGCGTAAAGAAAAAGAGGGGTTAGCTGAAAAATCCCCTTTGGCCAAAGAAGTGCGACTCGCCAGGGAAGTCCGTCTCGCCGAAGAAGCTCGGGTGCTTGAGAACGAATTTCAACTCAAGCTACACGCTGAGGGTCAAGAAAAAGAGCGGCTGGCTCAAGAAGATCGGCTCGCTTCCGAAGCCCGCCTGGCCGAAGAAGGTCGGAGGCTCGAGATTACTGAGCGTGAAGAAAAAGAAAGGCTGGCTCAAGAGGTTCGACTTGCCGAAGAAATTCAGTTGGCGAAAGAAGCTAGGATGGCCGAGGAATCAAGGCTGGCCGAGGAGAGGCGGCGTTCCCAAGACGAAGCGCAGCAATGGGAAAGAGAAACTCGACGTAAAGAAAAAGAGCCGCTCGCTCAAGAAGCTCGGCTGTCAGAAGAAGCTCGGCTATCGGAAGAAGCTCGGTTGTGGGAAGAAGCCCGGGCCGCAAAGGATAGCCAGCAAAAGAACAAAGTCATGTCATCCAACGAAGGCCAGCGGAGCGAAGCTACCGAGGTCAAAGATCTGATTGAACGCGAGCAAAAAGTCCAGAACGAGGACAGCACCCAGCCCGAGCTGCCTGACTCCCTTGCTCGAAGTAAGTCAAACACACCATCTATTGTACCACAGGTTTAGGTTTATCTAACGGGACAGGCGAAACCGGATTTACTGAAGACTTCAGCGACGGGGAAGACGATGAAAACGAGGTTGGGACCTATACGAGCAATAGAGTGTCCGGGGCGCTATTCGACGCGAATCATGCCAAGCCCAGCGAGTAAGCAGCCGAACACCTGGCTTCACCTCCTAGCTTCACCTCCTAGCGTCTGGCTGACATTTGGTGATCCGCGAAGCCTCAGCTCCCAGTGGATGGAAACGATGAAAGAATTTTCGGGTAAGACGCTGGCAAACACGAGCGCGTCTTACCCCCTCAGAGCTCGTGTAGCTGTCATAGATACAGGGATCAGCACCGACCACCCGAAAATTAGCAAATTGTGGAAGTGGAGCGCCAAGGGGGGACAACCCGCCGACAAACCTTCTCGCTTCCGTGACTTTTCGGATAGGAAGTTTGGTGATGATAAAGAGGGCGAGCCGACGGACCCCAGCCTGGATGTTCCCGTGGACGAGGATGGCCACGGCACCTTCATCGCGGGGCTGCTCCTCAACTTGGTCCCAGGGCTTGAGCTGTCGGTTGCAAGGATTGGGAAAACGCGCAGTTCAATCCAGAACGACGACCCACAGCATCTCTCATACAGAGTCGGCAAGGTACGTGAATAGATCGCTATAAATCGTGGTTTGTTGTGGCTCACTTGTTGACGCGAGCGCTGCTTCACTGCTTCACAAACAGGCAATCGAATACGCCGTCAAGGAGTGGAAGTCTGAAATAATCTCAATCTCCTTTGGGTGCGAAAAGGATGCGTTTGTTACGGGGAAGCTCAAGGACGCTATTTACAACGATGTCATCGTCCTTGCTGCAACCGGGAACTCGGGAAACAGCAGAGTACTGCCGTTTCCGGCCATGCAAGACGGCGTCTTCAAGATCTACAACTGTACCGCTTTTGCAATGCCAGACGCGACGACGGGAACACCACGAGATAACATCAATAGCTTCCACACCCTGGGCCGCGACATCGAGTCCATTTGGCCAGGACATCTTGCCAAGAACGCTGGGGACAAGGTACAGCTCAAGTGTAAGCCGGCTCGAAAGACCAAGAGTCTTCAAGCCCAAGCCCAAGCCGAGCACTCTTGTTCTTCCAAATGCAACACGTCGACTGTCATGAGCGGGACCTCGTTTGCGACCCCGATCGCGGCCGCCATGGTGGCCATCATCTATCAGTTCTACAACACGCACAGGGACCAAATCGACCTCAGGCTCATAAGCACGGCCGACAAGCTCAAAACCATCAGCTCGGTCCGGCATATTCTGACAAGCATGAGCATCAAGTCAAGCGGCAACAATCCCATCCTCTATCTGCATCCGCCGCGTTCTGATACGGGGAGCATCTTCTACTTCAGACCTGACAACAGGAACAACAAGGCAGGCGGCTTGAAAGAGGAGATCAACAACTACCAACTCACCTACGATCTTTTCTTCACGGTCCGTCTAACCGAGGCCATCAACGGGGACTACAGATTATAGTCACGGCGGCAAAAGGGGTTGTTCAACCGTTGCTGTGAGCGTCGCAGACCTTCACAAGTAAATACAGAATGGGAGGTAGACTAGATAAAACACCAATTCTAGCACGTCAAGGTCCAACCGTCCAAGTCAGTCAAGCAAGGGCTATCTTTTCGAGCCAGAACCCCGGACATCCATTACTTTGGCCTGACAAGATAATATTTGTCCTCGTCACCAATGTCAACCTTGTCCCTCGCAAACACTGCCCCGGGCAATTTAGCCCCATAGTCTTCACCATCGAGCGAGATGCCCTTGGCGAGCTCCAGAGATGCCGCACCCGCTGCTTCCTCGTCTTCATCGTCACCTGAGCTGTCAAGGTCTTCGTCCCAATCGAGGTCACTGTCGGAGCCGGCGTCGTCTTCAATCCCGTACAAGTCCCCTCCCTTCCTTTGTGCGCCAATGGCAGCTTTACCAGTCACCGGATTGACGCTGACTTTGCGAAGCTGGTACGCGAACACGTAGCTGTGGGTGGCTTTGCCCTCGACCGACACGCCGGCTGTTCGAGTGGAACTTGCCTGCACCCCAGCTTGAATGGCGCCTGTGGGGTCAACAACAGCTGCCAACTGCGCCGACACGCCGGCTCCGTGGTCGACGCGGCAGCTGACAGGCCCCGGGTTGAGGGCAATCTTGAGGCCCGTAATGACGTAGGCTGACTGCCCGAAGCCGAACCTCTTGAGGCCTTGCCGCACCGCCTTGTTCGCGCAGAGCTGTGCAATGAAGCTATCGTCGGCAGTCGGCTCGAAGAAGTGCGTCTCGATTTCAGCAGCTTCCCATGTGAGCGTCTCCGCGGACGACTTCTCTGCAGATAGCTCGCTGTTGATGAATTCTAGGGCATGGGCGACAAGGCCAACCGACATAGCCCTGGTCTTCTGACTCGTGACGACACACTCCTTGAGCGAGGATATCCTGGGCTTGAGTGCACCTTCGAGTTTGGGCGGAGGCGCCAAGCGCTCAAACGGGAGGGTCGGGTCCTTTATCACCTGACCCAGCTGGATCAAGTCGTCCGGCTGGTAGATGGTGGTGGGGATGGCGAAGTAGGTCTTGCTGAACCCGGACATTGTGGTTGCCGAAGCTTTCCTGGTTACGTTTTTCACAGTAGCCCTGGGGGTGTGCAGTACTGCTTGTTAGAACATCCCAAGCGAACAATGCAAGAAGACACGGACATGCGGCCATTCAAATTCCCTACCGACACCGACTCCCACAGCCTTGCGAGACGCAAAGACTCGAGTGCGGGCACGGCCGAGGGTGGTGTGGGTACGTGATAGTAGCTGCATGATGCAGTCAGACGAAAGAGGGGACGAGTTGCGCCGGCGCCAGCGGCAATGCTCCCAAGACCGCTTATCCGGCCCTATGCGACACCCTGCAGAACAATTGCAGCAGAGACTATCGAAAGGCAACTGCAGGTCTCCGCACTGATTGGGCGTTAGTCACTGTAGCAGCCGATGTAATTCGCACTGGCTCAATACTTTGAGGCGAAAGACGGAAGACGGAAGACAGCTGGACCAGGGGTCGAGTATTCCCCATGATGAAAAGCGCCGCGATCCCTCCCCGACCCGACTGAGCCTTCCCTCGACCATTGTTTTTCTGCGACGTCGCCAGTGTTCCTTGGGCTTGCCGAGCCGCAAGCCGATGAGCGGCCCATGGTCGTGCTCGGCGGCTCACCGGTAGACGCGACGGTCCATGCCCGCCAAGAGCCTTCTCCGTCGCCAGAGCATACAGTCATCCAGACAATCATACGCTCCTCAACAACCCAGGTTGCTACCGCTACCTTGGCTGCGGGCTTCCCCGCAACCCCAGCCCCCAGCTCGGACGGAGTCGGCATCACGCGTGCACAGGTCGAGATCATTGTCGGAGTTCTCGTTGGGGTTGGCGGCTTCATCTGCATACTGCTGTGCTGCTGCTTCCGGTCGGTCCGACGGAATGGCTGGAGCCAGCGCCCGCGGCACCGACACTCTCGCCGCAAACGAGACTCTGACGGGTCGGGCGACAGCCCCTATCGCCGGCCGCCGTCTATTGCAAACAACTACTGGGACAATGTTCCACTTCGAGGAGAGGATCCAATCATCCGCCCGCCGCCGCGCCCAGTCTTCCCCCACCAAACAGGCATGCGAGCCCCGTTTCCGGCCCCGCCGTCGCCCCCACCAAATCAATCCAATGCCGAGCGGTCGAGGAGCCCGTCGAGGAGCCCGCCGAATAGCCTGAGCACATCACCATCACGGCGACCAGAACAACGACCAGAGAGACAACCAGCACCTCACCCAGAAATTCGAGAATCCGCACGCAAGCCGGATAAAGGCGGCAAGTCGGGAGGCGAATTCCAACCACCACCAACCCAGCAACGGGATGGTGAACAGCCAAAACCACAGGGGAAGGTAGAGAAGACACAGACGTCAGATAACAAAGATTCAGGTCAGAATCAACCGTCAGAGCCAAAGGATGGACAGCCAGAAGGGTCATCAGGAAATCCTTCCAAGGATGAGCCAAAGGCAGACAAGTCCGGCCGAGAAGTGTCTGAAGAACTAGCTTTTCGAGGCCTATCAATAACAAAACCAATAGATGGGGAACCTACAAAGGAGCCAGCGTCAAGCGGTGAAACACAAGATGCAGAATTACCAGGAGAGAAAGGGCCAGAGACCAAACCGTCAGGGGCAGACAGTAAAGACATGAAGTCCCAGCCTCAGACGATCGGATCTCCGGCAACCAAGCCAACAGCCAAGCCGGCAACCAAACCGGGCAGCGAACCAGCATCCGACCACTCGGGTGCTCCCCGAGCAACGCCTCAACAGCACAAGACTACGTCCCATCAAAAAACCCGAAGCGAGTCGATTGGCAGCCAAGATTTGTCGCAAGACACGCCCAGCGCATCTCGGTCTCCCCGGGGAACACCTCGACAACACACACCAACAGAGAACGCACAATCCCGAAGCGAGTCTGTCGGCAGCGGGCGATCGTCTCGCGGGCTAACCGACAGCCCCCGATCCCCTCGACGACAACACCGGCCCGGGCTGATGCCTAGCAGGCGACCAAGTCAACATGAAGCCGGGGCCCATGTCGGATCGCCGGCAGCAGCAACTGCGCAGCTACCTAACCACAACGGCGCGAGCATCCCGGGAATCACCATCGTCGACGCCGAGCCGCCCGACAATGACGCGGCAGGCCCACCACTTCCACCAGCCTCCGGCGGATTCCAGGAACAAACAACACAGTATCCCCGTTTCACCATGTCCCCATACCCACAGACTGGACCTTCTACAGCCATTCCGGCCCTCCCTAGGGAATACCCCGCCGGGAGTTTCGGAGCAGGCCCGCCAGGGATACCAGCTCTCCCCAGGGAGTATCCCGCTGGGGGGCTCGGAGCGGGCCTGCCAGGGATAGCGGGTCTCCCTAGGGAGTATTACCCCGCCGGGGGGCTCGGAGGGGGCCGGCCAGGACTAGGGGGAGGTAGTTACCCCCCCGCCCGCCACCCCCCAGCGGGAATGTATCCTGGAACGGCGAGAATGTATCCGGGAACGGCGGGAATGTATCCGGGAACGGCGGGAGGGTTCGACCCGAACGGGCCCAACCCCCCGCCGTTCGATGGCCACAGCGCGCGTGTCGTCAACGCGACACCGCCGCTCCCGCCAGGAGCGGCCCACGGCGGCGACAGACTCGTCCCGCCGCGAGGCAGAAAACCCGCACGGCGCCCGGGCGCCCGCCCCCGCGTGTTCCGCGACGATGACGACAACGTGTCGGTGCTCGATGACAAGACGGCCACCCAGCGCCACGACCGGCAAGGGCCCCGCCGGCACGATTTCAGGGAAGGCGAGACCTGGCACGAAGTGCCCGCGCAGGGAGCGGCTTCTGCCGCCGCCCTCAGGGCCAAGGCGGGCAAGGGGTTCCCGGCTGCGGGGATCCGTGCCGCGATGCATTTCATGGTCGGACACCGGAATAGGGCGGCGCCTTGAAGTAATTTTTCAAGTAGTGTGGTTCGAAAGTAGTACATGCTCGGGTAAGGTGAGCTGATGTTAACTAATTCAAGAGTATATATTCAGTAGCATTTGTTCCAAAATACGTAGTACAAGGTTCAAGGGCTGCCCGAGTCCAGAGTCATATCCAGATCTGGTAATACTTCTCGACTGTGCGGGCACCCGTAATAACTCTAATACAACATGCATGCACATTACATTTGGCATGTGCTTTCTCGGGGCATTCACGTCACACCTAGTTAGGTAAGGCAAGGGAAGCTCACGTCATCACCTTGCCGGTTCGGGTCAGCCCTGTTATGTGTGTTTCGCTGCCAAGCCGTCTCATGAAATCGTCATCCGACCCTAAATACGTAATCTCAACCACCATTGCCCGCGCTCTCAAACGCCCGCAGCACGGCTAGGCTGACGACGGGATACGCCATGATGCGGTCGTGCAGGCCGAAGCGCGGGACCACCGCGCGCAGCACCCCCGCCGGCGCACGCCACTCGACCGCGTCGCCAGACCGGAACTCGTCGAACTCGCCGCGCGCCGTATCGTCATGCTCATCATCACGGCTCGTCGTCTCATCATCACGGCTCGTCGTCGCGTTCACGGCGTGCCGGAACATGCTCGCCGCGTGCGTCCACGGGATGTCGTAGTCGTCCTGCGCGTGGATGATGGTGACGTGGTACTGCGGGCGGCTGCTTGCTTTGGTTTCTCGTTGCTGTTTCTGTTGGTCATTAGATGCAGACACAAGCTGCTGCTGGCGGTGTTGGGTCTCGGCGGCGCGTATAAATTGCGCCAAACGCTCGGTGCTTGGCCACTTGTCGTGGATGCACGAGTGCAGAAACACCATGGCGCGTGGGAAATAATACGCCACAGGCCCTAGTAGCGGCACCACGCCCGCCAGCCGATACGTGGCGGTGAGCTGCTCGACGCTGGTGAACGGCGCGACGAGGACCATGCCGGCGAGGAAGATGGGGGGCTCATCATCCCGTTCTCTAGTCTGTGACAAGCTGGGCGCGGCGTGCGCGAGGCGGTGGACGAGCGCCGTCGCGACGGCCGTGCCGAGTGAGTGGCCAAAGACGACGATGCGGTCGGGCGGGATGCCGGCGTCGTGCATAGCGAAGCGCGCTAGGGCCAGCGCGTCGGCCAGCAGCCCGGCCTCGGAGGGGCGGCCGGTGCTGGCGCCGAAGCCGCGGTAGTCGATGGCGAGCGTGTGGATGTTGTTCCGCGGCGATGCGGCCGACATGGCGCGGTACGAAGCCGGGCGCCACCCCGAGCCTAGCGTGCCGCCGGCGCCGTGCAGGTAGAGCACTAGCAGCGAGTCTGGGTCGTCGCGGAGCAGGCGGAAGGCCAGGCGCCGGGCGATCTCGCTGCCGTTGGCGAGGCCGGCGGGCTCGGCGCATAGTTGAGCCTCATGCTCGTGGTATAGGCCCGGGGGCAGGACGTGCCAGGCGTGCAGGCGCTCGCCGTCGGCGGTGTCGAGGGTAAAAGGGGTGACTTGGTTGGGCAGGAAGCCGAACTGCTCGGGCGCATTGAGGTCGCGGAACCATGTCAGCGAGACGCTGTGCAGGTATATCACCTGGTCCTGTAACGCAGGAACCGCGAGGAGCGCCACGAAGGCGAGGTAGAGCCCTAGCGCGGCCCCGACGGCGACACCGGCGCATTGAAGAGTGCGAAGCAGCATGTCCGTGACGGCAGGCAATTAATATCAGTCGGATGAGGGACAAGGGGGATGGGTTGCGGGTTGGTCCTGTGCAGTGCGCGCATCTTGCTTGTCAGCGCGTGCGGCGCATGCAAGTTCCTGGAACCAACGTGTGAAAAGCTTGTTTGGACAAAAATGAATCGAGTCCGAGTGTCCGTTGCTCCGGCAAGAGGGAAGAGGGGAACTGGTTCTAAAAAGAAATGGCGTCCCCATGTGTAATATTTTAGTGAGGAAATCCCACGTCTTTTGAGTATTAGAACGGCACCTGGGAGTGATTTTCTTCTCAAGATTGGATTTGTGTGTACATGCGGAATACGGGCACACGGTTCCATTTGAACGGACTTCAAACCCTCCGAACCTGGCATGCGGGGCGGGGACACGGCGCACGGCGCGGCAAGCTTTGCCACGTTAGGGAAGTCGTGCGACGCAACTATTTGAAGTGCGTTACGAAGTGCCCGCATCTCCGTCAAAGACCCCGGAGGTAATGGGTTGGCCCCGCTAGTGCGGCACCGGGGCCCAATTTTCACCAATCATGTGCGAAATCGCGTTATGTGCGTTAATTATCCGCAGCCCCGCATTTTGTTTATTGTCATTGAGTACGGAGCCAACTTCGTCCCGTAGCCCGACCACGGTTTGCACTTGCCACTTTCCAGTCCCCAATTCCGACACCACACACCCACTCAAAGAAGGCAAGCCACGGGACGATCCTGAACCAATCCATGGATGGCCGGCCCAATGACGAACCACCCCGAACGTCCTATGTTTGGGGCCGGCCATGGCCACGACCGCCAGTCAAAGTGCCTTTTTTCCCTTCTTTTTCTTCATCCCCCCTACCTCTTTTTTTATTCAAATTTCATTCCACCGTCGTGGGGAAGATCAAACCACGCCTCGTGGAAGCTTGACAACGACAAGACCAGCACTTTCCGGCACTCGGCGGAATACGTTGATTCAACAGGGGGCGGAGAGCTGTCGTGTTCAGTGTTCTCACGGCTCTTTAATAGGAGCCATCGCAGCGGGCGGTCGCAGCACCTTCATCTTTAATGATTGCCGTCCAACATCAGGTTACCAAATTGAGCGCGCCTGGCGGGATTGGCCCACTTTTACAAGCGGCTCACTACATAGTAAATGCATCAGCGGGCAATGTTCGAGGCTGACATACAGCCGATGGCATCCTCGCCGTGCCACCCCACAGCGCGCCGTCATTTCCTCGAATGCAATGTGGACAGGGAGTGGTGACGACCGGCAGTCATATTCCTTCTCGACTAAAAAAGTTGTTTTGGATGTCGGCGGCCGGAAATTCACCACCACCGTCGGCACCCTCGTTGATAGGAGTGATTTCTTCGCCGCAATTTTTTCCGGCAGGTGGACTGTCCACAAATACGCAGATGGCTCCATTTTTGTCGACGCGGACCCTTGTATTTTCGCTTACATCCTCGGCTACCTCCGGCGCGGCGTCTTTCCTCTAGCTTTCGACAAAAAAAACCGGGGAGCACGACGTTAGACTGTACATCAATCTTCATGCTGAGGCTAAGTACTTCCAGGTCCGTATGCTTGAGGTATGGCTCGAGGATGAGCTCTACCTCATGTGTGTGGATCACACTAGCCACTGGAAACCTATATCGGGAGACAAATCGTTGAGGGAGCGAAGCTGGAGTAGCAGTCCTGGAGTGCAAGTGCTAAACGAAGGGACAACTGTTATATATAGCTGGGTTTGCCCTGAAACTTTGGAAAGATTGACCCATGAAGCAACCAGGCACGGTCGATGCAACTTCTCCCCCGACAAGCAAGGTGCACTTAACCGGCATGAAGGTACGCAATGGGCTGAATATAAAAAGAAATTGACATTTAAGAAAGGCTGGTGTACCGATGAAGGGTAAGTATTTTGATCATGCTTTAGACGGGCTAGCTTCGTGCTAACCGCTAATAATAGGAAAGAATTTCAGGAGTACTGGAAGATGAAGCAGGAATCAATCGCTGGGCCTAAGCAATAAACGGGTGAGGAGCATTCACACACGTTGAGCGGCATGGCCAACTTACTCAGATCAAGGCTGATAGAAGGAGGTTGGGGAGTTAGGGGTGCAAGTGTTGGAGACGAGAACCAGAGTACAGGGAGAGGAGCATCCCCACACGGTTTCTAATGTTGGGGAAGCGGCGGGTGGCCGCTTAGACTATAAAACCGCTAGCATATCAAAATAATGATATATATTCCCCTACCCATCTTCTCAAGCCCGCCTACTATTCCCAGCACGTTTTTAGCCACTAAGGGGTGATATAGAAACGCTTGGGCAACGGACATCACGGACATCACAAAAAATCACAAAGTCTCCAATCGTCTCTACGTGCTTGCCAAATTAGAGAGATTTTAGTTAGTTAGATATTTTGTAAATATAATATTCGTGGGATTACGTTATTTTTAAAAGAAGCATGTAGATAAGTTTATACCTACTAAATTCTTAGTTTGAGTACAAATGGTGGCTCTAGTTGGTTTAATAACGGTAACTGATTACACCCGTAAGGAGAAAACGGAAGTTATGGGTTGGTGTCCCAAAACTAGGATCAGTTTGGACACGCCAAGTATAGCCGAGACATCCCTGAGACTCACCTCGGCTCAGGGTGATGCTCAGTACGCCTCAGCTCCTGCTCAGGTTCTAAGCCTAATACGGATTTGGCCACAAAACGTTGTCGGGGGTGACTGTAGAGGTAACCGCGCCCTCGACATCTGCTACGCTATCCTCGACGACAAGGACTGCATCTGCCTCGAGGGCGGCTACAACGATCTGCCCGAGTTCAAGGACAACAGCATCGCCGAGGACGGCTTCTGGCAGTTCCGGAAACCCGGGAGCACTAGTACGTTTTTGTCCATTTCTTCCTACCCACTCGGCACAGCACAATGGCCCGAACATAAATTATCCGCGTGGCAGTGAGCTGACATGTCTGCCCGACTTGGGCTTGGCAGCATGCATGATTGCTGGCGTTTGTTAAAAACCAAACAATCACGAATAGTTAATCGGCTACTAGAGAAGGGGGTGTTGGGACGACTATTCCTCGCCGTTCTACAATTGCGGAGGTGACCGGACAGGAAACGCCGGACGATTCTTGAAAGATGGATGTTAAGACAAAAAAAGCGGCAGGTCCATCTTTTCCTTCGTCCCTATCTCTCCACCAGGCGTGGAGAATGCAAGGCGAGAGGGACGAACGCAGGCCGTCAGACAAGGCGAGGTGGCTGGATTACCACCCGCCAAATGCAAATTGAATGCTGGTATTCAAACCGCCAAGCCCAAGGCAAAATACAAGTAAATAATTAAGGCATACATACCTAGTTTTCAACGCTGGTCGTTTTTAAACATGGATTCTGAGCCAATCTCTCCAACCGGCAACCCCCACCGTAACACTAATTCTCGAACAATCGCAGTTCAATACAATTTGGCGATAGACCAAAACTAGGTACGTTATCTAGGCAAAGCATATAGCGGCAAGCTGTATTCTTTTTATTTGATTCCAGCTAGTACTAGTTATCCATATTGGCATCTGTCTTTTTTAAATCAACCACAACCACAGCCACAACCACTTAACCAAGCCCATCTTTTCTAGGTTCTCAAGCCGCGGCGGCGGGGAACGGCAGGGCCAAGATCTTGGAGACGGCGTGTTCCGAGACGATGAGGATGGCAGCCGTCGGGTTGCTGGTGACGTGGCCGGGGAAGATGGACGCGTCAACTACGAACAGGTTGTCTGTCCCGTAGACCTTGGTGTTGGTGTCGACCACGGCGGTGCCGCCGCTGCGCCCGTCGTCGGTGCCCATCTTGTTGGTTCCTGTGAACGCAAGTAAATCAGTCCATCTGGTCTGTGAACAGCGATGGAAGGACAAAGAAAACTTACCGATCCAGTGATTCGAGTTGCGCGAGCCGGGGTTCGCGGCGATCTGTTTAGTCAACGGCGTTAGCACAGCACAGAAACACTCCAATCTCTCAAGGGGGAGCCGTGGGTGGATCACGCACCGAGTTGACAAAGGCGGCCGACGACTGGCTCGACGAGGGCCGGATCCAGGTCAGGCCCGAGACCTTGGCCAGGCCGTCGCGCAGGTTCTGCACGCCCTGGACGACGGCGGCCACGTCGCCGGCGTTGTTGAGGTACGGCGACGTCGACACGATCGTCTTGAGCTGGCTGTTGATGGTCAGCCGGCCGCGCGACACGGAACCCGTGCCGAGGTACTGCGTCAGCGTCATGGATGCTGTGGCGTGTTAGCTGTTTTCTTTGAAGTAAAGTAATAAGGTGGGAGTAAGTAGGGCTTACTGCTGCGCGACCCCTCGACGCGGGCCTGCCAGTGCAGATGGCGGTTGATTCCGTCAGAGGGCGTAATGATGTCCCAGAACTATGTCTCAATAATCAGCAGCTGTGGAAAAAAGAAGAAGGCGGGAGGACAACTGACCATGGGTCCAAAGTTGGGCGCGGCCTGAGTCAGAATGCCAGTGCGGCCGTCTAATCACACAAATCGACACGTTAGAGAGACACCCCTGCAACTAAGTCCAGTGCGAAGCTGCTTACTCAGATACGACTGCGAGTCGCCCGACGCGGGCCTGTTGTACGCGGCGTAGAAGTCGTAGTTGACAATGTTGGGGTGGGCGATTTCGAGATCCGTCTACACAGGCGTCAGCTTAATTGAAAATCTGTTTCAGCGCGACAGAAAAAAAAAACTCACGCCGACGTGGTCGTATAGGTTGTACCCGACGGGCAGGTCGATCCACTGGTCAGACGAGATCATGGTGGCGCCGTCGCCCGACTGCTTCACCACGTTGAGTTGGTCCTTCGGGCCAATGCCGCCTGAGTAACTGTTAGTCAACGCCGATACATACTGGCGATGGAGAGACACATACTTCGCCACAGGATCTTGGCTGACCCAAAGGTGCCGGCCGAGATGATGACACGGCCCGTGTTGGGGGTGACGTTGATGGTGGTGGTGCCGCCGCTGCACTCGACCTCGACGCCCGTGACGTGGCCGCCGGTGCGGACGACGCGCTTGACAGCGGCGCCAGTCCAGAAGGCAAAGTTCTTGCGCTGGCTGGCGGTCAGCAGGTACGTGGCCATGGGCCCGCCGCGCTCGCCGCCGCTGAAGTAGTAGGTGGTGTGGCTGAAGGTCTTGTTGCGCTGGTCGTTCTGGTCGTTGGCGACGATGGATGTCCAGCCGCCCTGCGTCAGGCCGGCGCTGATGGTGTTGTAGCCCTGCGGCAGGTACAGCTTGCCGTCCATGGACGGGTACATGGTGCCGGGCAGGCGGCCAAAGACCTTGGACACGGACTCCTGCATGTCCGGGTTCTTCCAGCCGACGGGGAAGCTCATGTTCCAGTCATCGGGGTGGGGCTTCCAGTACAGACCCGAGTTGATGGCGGCGCCGCCGCCGAGGATGCAGCCGGCCAGCTGGTCGTAGTCGGTGCAGGCGATGCCGTTGCGGTCGGCCCAGATCTGGTTGCACAGCCCCGGCACGTCGAAACGCGTCAAGTTGGTGCCCGACAGCCATGACGGCTTCATGGTCCCGCCCCACCGCCCCGACGACGCCGGGCCCTTCTCGAGCAGCAGCACGCTGTGGCCGGCCTCGGAGAGCCGGTCAGCCACCGGCAGGGCACCGGGGCCCGAGCCCACGACAATGTAGTCGTACGTGTCCTTGGACGACGTGCTGCACGACGCCGGCCCCGCCCTGGGCTCGTTGATCGACGGTGCAGCCGCACCCGTCTGCAGCCCTACAAGCAGTGCCGTTAGCAGCGAAACGAACCTCTCTTCTCCGGGAGAGCTACTCACATGCTGCAACAGCCGCGGCGACTGCCCAGTTCTGAACGAGATGCATGGTGACTGTATCAAGAAGAGAAACACCACAGCAGTAAGTACGGTAGAGCCACTACTCGACAATTCGAAGCAACGGCAAGAGACAAGACCCAAGGCCGGCCAAGGGTGAAAAATGTCCGAGTATTTAGAGTCGGCCGTCTCCACGATGAGCAATCCATTCATCCGGCTTCCCCTCATTCCCCCAGCTGGGTGCCCCTACTACAGGTCACCCCCAACCAGGGATTGCCATGTTAGCCGGAAATGAAGCCCTGGCACTATATATGTGTGTACATGTACGGAGCAGGAGGACGCCGCGTCGGTCGGGGGGGGCGGCATAACAAGGCGGGGCACAGAATCTGGGGTAATGTGTCTTCATATATTGCCTCGTACCTAGTTAAAGGGGGGAGCTTCCGGACAGTGGGGAAATGCTACTCTATCGGGGGCCGGCCGGGCCCTTGCCACTGGTTCGCCAATCAAGGGCCGAACCAGGGCTGGCCTGGGCACGCCCAATCAGGTGGTGCCAGAGCTGGATGAATTCTCCGGAGATTCAGCCGGCGCCCGGGGTGGCGTCTCGACACTATCCCCAATTATTAGCTGCCACCTGATGGATTTGGGGAAAAAAAGGGGGGATTGCGGGTCAATGACATGGTTATTTTCAATATTACATTGCGAACATTCGTTGCCCAGGTTTCATTGGAATTAGTCAAGAGTCGGCTGGCGTTGGCAGTCGGTTAGGACGAAGGTTGCAGTCACGGGGTCAGACCTCAAGTGTGGCCAGCCAACGAATGTCTCGGCTGTGGCAGGCTTTCAGACGGAAATGAACAGGCTTGCCGTTACCTAATCGACAAACTAAACAACCAGATGCTCGATGCAGAGGCGGGCCCGCTCTCGCAACCGAGGCGTGAAGGAATAAGCTCATCTCTGGGGACAGAAGAAAACTGTGAATTGTGGGATCTCGCTTTTGTGTCGAGTACAAGAACTAACCTCAGTGTTCAAACTGGCATTATACTGTTTTTGTCTCTCTTCTTTAGTTCGTCGCCATGTCGGTACCTATTGTTGCTCGGTCTTAGTCGGGCTGTTCTAACACGGTAGAGGCCTCCGCGGCGTGGTAGTTGTGGTAGTTATCGGCAACGCTAGGGTTGTCAGGATGCCGAACCTTGATATCTCCACCATGGAGCGGAGCGGGTCCCGGAACGTGATCTGCCCGGCGTGACCGTGTTAGTTTTCTAACTTTTTTGCTGGTAAGTAACTTTCCTTTTTCTGTTCGTGTCTTCTTTTAATCTGCGTTTAATAATTCTCCCGGTTGTGTGACGGCATCTTAACCCTATTATTATTCTCTGTTAGCATAAGCATTCTTTCTTTCTTTCTTGGACCTTAATTGGACTTGACAGGAAACCACAAGATCGTATCACCACCTCCCAGATGGTCGACATCAGGAAACGGACCAACTGGTTCCGTCGATGGCTCGCCACCCAACTCATGCCGGAGGACTCGGACGATTCGCAGTCGAGCGGGACAGAGGCTGATGGCCAAGGAATTCCCACACAGACGTGGACATCCGATCCAGACGTTGAGGAAGCAGCAGGTGTCCCGGAACAGCCGCGCGACGAGCCACCGCCCCCGCCCGACAATGACGATAGAGATGTCGGTAATATCGGTGTAGCCGACGCTCCCACCAACAGAGATGTCGAGTGTATCGGTGTAGCCGACTCTCCTGCCGACAATGACGATATCGACGACAAGCCATGGGGAGATCGAATCCGCGATTACTGCGCACCGAGGTTCACCGAGCTGGACATGTACAAGGGCGACACGCCGGTTATGTACCTCCACTGTGCCGGCTGCGGCGAGGACCATGCGGCAGGCTATTTTTCTGCCAAGCAGCGTGCCCTGCCACCAGAATTACGATTGTGCATCGGTAGGGAGGGATTTGTGCGCATCTGCGACCACACAACTGTGCAGTGGGAAGATGTCGAGCGGCTGTTTCGCATTGACCAAGCGACGCGACATAGAGGGTTGGAGGGAATTTGGTGCGACCACCCAGCGTGCAGCGTGCCGAAGCCCTGTGGCTACTACGCGCGGAGACGCAGTGTGGGCATTGACGACAACAAAGACGTGTCACTCAAATTCACGTGGGATTTCCACTACTCGAGCGCCGATCTAGAGCGCGAGCAAGGTTCGGAAAAAGAAAGGCTCCGGGCCGCCATGGCGCGCCGGCACGGGGGCGATGATCCCTCAAAAGTTCTTTGCCCCGTCTCCAGATTTGGACCGATTGTTGAAGAGGACTTTCCATTCATGAACTGGCTTGGACTCAGCTGCAAGTGTTACGACTACTACGGGAACCCGAAAACACCGTACAGCTTCTGCTCCAGATATAGCTTCTGCCTCGGCGTCATATGCTCCACCCTATTCCGAGACGAGAACGGAGGGCGGTGCGCGACGGTCTATGGATGGGCAACCGTCGACAGTCGAGCAGGGGTCCCGGTGGGAAGTATTAAGGGGAGAATCAATCCTGGGAAGGGTTGGTTTTCCATGATCCACCCAGACTCGTACAATGAGCCTGGACCAATGAAGTGGTGTAATAGCGCTGCCTGCAGGAGCTACCTGCTCGTCGGCGAACCTCATTTGGATGTGGTGCCTGAGCGCGATTGGAAGCTGCGGCGGCCCTGCATCTTGCCCTGTGCCTGATGGGCAAGGCTAACCGCGCCTTCCAAGTCTAATGTATTAATTAGGTGTAGACGGGTATTGCAAGATTGGAAGGTGCAGTTGATGCCTTGAAAACCCACGACCTGAAGGAAAGTGCCTCGCTCTCCAATTGGATTTTCTCTCGGATCAATTCCATCTTCTCTACGTAACATCTAAGAAACTCATTCTCTCGTCAGATACGAAAGCCCAACACAATCGCGCAACATGTCTCTATACCAATACCCCAACCCAGCGTTCCTCGAGGACCTCCTGGACCAAATCAAGATCATTGCACAAAATAGCCACACTGAGTGGCATGTCTACTGCGCAATTGCGGTGGCAATTGCTGTGTTTCTCACCGACTCGGGCCGAGGAATTTCTCAGGCCATCGTCATCCCCGCTTGCACCTGGGTCCTCTTTCCAGCACACAATTGGGTTCGCCACCAGATCAAGTAGTACCAGAATATCACACCGGAGGCCAAATGGGCCGATATTCCGCGCTCCGAAGTTCCTGACGCCGACAAGACTATATCAAAGGCAGCCGCAGTCGCTGGTGCCGTTGAAGAGCTCCCAAAGAAACTGCCGGCGAAACTGGAAACCGCGATGACAACTAAACTAAACGAGGTCATACCCCTCCTTGTCGCCGCCGAAGTTTCCAAGTTTCTGCCGCAGCTGGTCAAGTTGAACGAAGTGGTGACAGCGGAGGCAGACCTACGGATTGAGATAGAAGCATTGACGCAGAAGAATGCCAAACTGCAACAAGAGAAGGAGGGACTAGAGGCGGCCG
Source organism: Lasiosphaeria ovina (assembly GCA_033439765.1). Lineage (NCBI taxonomy): Eukaryota > Fungi > Ascomycota > Sordariomycetes > Sordariales > Lasiosphaeriaceae > Lasiosphaeria > Lasiosphaeria ovina. The sequence continues at coordinate 3,401,925 of JAULSN010000002.1, read as the reverse complement.
TGCTCGATTTGAAGGAGCAGATAACGAAACTGGAGAATCAGCAGGGGCGGCGAGATGGCCGGTGGAAACGGATGGTGAACGAGATGGAACGTCTCTCGGACGATTAAGGCTCCGCTGGGGATTGAGACGGCATGGTGCTCTGGGATTGGTGGGGGGGGGGGGGGTGAAGAGGCGGTTCTTTTTGGTCGGAATATTTGCAGGAACCGCGGGCTGCTCGCGGGGTGACCGCAGGCTGACCCCGGGGTAAGCCCAGGCTCATCTCGGTGGCCGTTGTATTCTACGTGCGCTATTGTTCTGTGCATCAGGCGCGTCTTCCTATTGTGTTACAATCATAATCAATACCTTCACGGCCCAGAATTGAAGGCCACCCAATTTCAATCCTTAAAATTTTCCGCTTTCCTCCCGCCCTCAGTACTCTCAGAGTTTTCGCAAACTTCCAATGCATCACTCGGGGCTGGAGACGCAGATCGAGGGCGTCAAGGACCTCTGTAGCGACCGAAATAAGTGCTCCGACGACATTATTGTCAAGCTCAGCGACGCCAATGGCACCGGAGAGGTGCCAGATGCCCAGTCCCGAGATGGATTGTGGAAGCGCGTCTTTTCGAATGGATGGAACACAAACTGCCCGAACATCCACCCGGGTCCCATCCGCGCCCGACGGGGCGTTGAGTCGATGACCCAGGTAGGGACCTGGAAAGTCAACTTGCCGGCGCCTTCCACACCGTCAAAAAGAAAGCGCAACGAGAATGTTACGCCCAATGCGCACCGCTTGACTGGCGCCCCCGCATTCATTAAACCCAATATGAATTGGGATGATTTTGGCGTCTCATTCTCTGTTTGCGATGCCAAGGGTTCGGGAGCTAGTGCCAAGTATGTCGCCCTCAACCCGGGCTGGACCCTCCAGCAAGCTAGGGCCGAGGCAATGATGCATTGGGACGAACACGAGGTCGAAAGAATCATTGAGTATAATGCCAAGCTGGCTGTCTGTTTCGCTCGGTCGCGCCTCCTGGCGCTACACCGAGCATCCGGCAGTGGAGGTACCACGCTGCCCCAAGGGAGTCGGCCGGTTGGTACTCTGAACGAGGTAGCCATCAATACGGACGACTTCGTCAAGCTCGTTACCTGCGCAGATAAGATGAAGGAGATGGCGACACTCGTAAATGAGTCGGAGAAGATTGCGAGCGCTCGACCCATCAAAAAGAAAAAGCTGGCCGATAGCGCATAAGCGCGACAAGGTATGTAAGCTAATCTTCCGTTAACGGCATACTAATATCGGCTTTAGCTAAAACAATGAAAAATATAGATTGGCTTGGGGCTTTGGAGGGTAATACGGGACTCGAAGTTGGTATTAAATTGGCCTTGGTTCATCTTCCAAGAGTAAGCTCATCGGTATGGTAGGGCTAGGGACAACACTGCATTCTGCACTTAGGGCCGTCTCTAACAGAAATGACGATGACTAAGTCAATATTGTACAGCAGTGCAGGTGTGTTTCGAATCAAGTGTATGAAGTGATAATTTTAAAATTTCCCGACAGCATCTATGTTTTAAAACATATGCCAAACTAAACCCAGTGAAATTTGCCATAGCTGGTAGACATTAGATGTCTTGTCTTTGGGTTCAGCTCCTGCAACAGTCCAGTCTACAAGGTCTACCTTACTAGGTCCACGCAAATCGTTCTTTATGGCGTCAATGAGTTTTTTCACAAACTCGCTTACTGCTCCCATGCGTACGCGCCGGTCAGTGATCACTACCTGTATCTCTTCAAGAAGATTTGAAACCTCCTCAGGTAACTCACTATGGGAGCAGACGCGGTACATTACAGCCTCTACTGCACTGAGTTGGCTTATCTCATTTCTTGTCAGTTGAACACTGACGTTATCTCCGTCTATTTTCACCAGCACTCCAGGTTTGGCAGTGTCTTTGGTCTTGTGCTCCTGTGTACTGACACTTACGTCACGTATGGCGCGTGGTTGGTCTGTAGCCAAGTGAGGGTGAGTTACCTTCCTCACGGGAGTTCTAATCATGGGTGCTATCTGCTTAGCAACGTTTACTTTTGTGGGAGTGTGTGTAGGGGTAACATCCACCGGTGTTGACTCCGGCATACGTACTGCGTGTGTGACAACTCTACGGGGCTGAACACCTGTCTGAACGGAGCTATCCTGATCCATCGGAACCCTATTAGCACTTATCACTCGACGTTTTGTAACTACATGTGCAGGTATAGCACAGTACTTACAGTGGCACTAGTGCTGGAGTTCGACACTGTGCTTCTGGCGTCATCATGCATTTCCTTGGATACTGCGTGTTTCTCTACGTCTGGTGTTGTGCTAACTGGTGACGGAGTTGGTCCTATGGGCGTACGTATAGGCATCTTCATTTTCCTCGAAGTTACAATAGGACTTACCATAGTGGGTGACATTACTGTTCCTGGCATCCCCTCGTGGCTGGATATATCTGATGGATTTGGAGGTACTCTTGTCAGTGACAGGCCTGGTTTGGCCACGCTACTACCAACTGAGGGTAGTACTGTCCCAACTGCTATCAGTGACGCTGATGCCAGAGTAAACCTCTCCTGCAGTACGATAGATGCTTGACACACCTTGTCCAAACACTCTTTAAACGCAGGCCCAGACATATTTTCTATGTTTCTTAGGTTTTCCAACTCACTACGGAACCCAGCTATGGCAGCTATGGTCTTGTACGTGGAAGCTCCAGCCCTGTCACAGCAGTCAGCTACTGTACGCAGCCTAGCGTCATTAACGTTGTTCTTGGGTGCCATTGTGTGTATCGGTGCAACCTTGTCGCATATGTGTTGTGCGAACAGGGAACTGAATTGTGGGTTTCCTAAATTGCACCCCCTTACCCTGAGGTCACGATACTTATAAGAAAGACTTGCCGGATGGACTGCATCATGAATACTTAGTCTTACTAAGTTAGAGCTGTACCAAGAGGATAGATCGGTGGCCATTCTTCTCCCTGAGGACCCTAGAGAGAACACATGGACTACTCGCTTGCCAAATGCTTTTGTTTCTTTGAGTAACGCTAGTAACAGGTTACACTGATTGACACTTTCTCTATACGCACCCGCTGACCTAGGTTGCTCGAATACGCTGCTATTCAGAAGTATCACTCCTGAATCTACTAACGACCATCCATTCATTATAACATTAGCCACTACATCGAAGCTCAGGTCTGTGTTCATGCTCACATCATTAGCTAGCACCTCTACTATAGGTGGTATCAGGTTTTCATCTTGCTCATACATTTTGACTCGCAATAAGACATAGCCGCGGCTATCCCGGGAAATATGTCATTGAGGTATGGGCTCTGTGCTATTACTATGGCTTTCAACGGAACTGCTCTGTACCATGTGCATATGTACGTAGATGCAGGCATGCAGTATGGACTTTCAGAATTTTTAGCAATTTCAAGTTTTTCTAGTAGCCGGCCACACATGGAAAACGTGTCAGCATCGCTAGCTATGTTAGAATTCGACGACTCCATGTTTGTGTACGTGCAGTATTGTGACCTGGTCACTGGATTAAGTCACTTCTGGGTCCCGTAACCGAACTCATAAACCCCTCTATAAATACGACATTGGACCTTAGTACTGGACTTGGATCGGGCTCACTAGATGAGCGTGCTACAGTTCTATATAACATTTCACAATCATAGCATCTGCCGGAAACCTGGGGTGATCCCCTAACACAGCGTGTGTAGTAATTCATTCTTCCTAGATGCAGACGTTCAGGTTCATGCACACCTACGGTAATGGTTCCTATACCTCGAGCCCGGGTTTCTGTTGAGCCATAGTGACTATATACTAGCAGCATTTGTTCTGTTTCTAAATCGGAATTATTTGACTTAACGTAGTCTGTAGCCGTACTGCTCACGGACCACCTACAATTATCTACCGAGTTTATGTAATCTACGTATTCAGTTATGGTAGGCTGTGGCACATCACACACACACTGCCGTAACCTTTCCATAAGTCGAGTGTAGACATGAGATTTTCACCGGATACTTCCATAGTGTAGTCAGTGTCTTCACCATATGGTTGTAGTGACCGGATTACTCTAATAGTGAACATGTTCTTGTCGGTGTCACTCACAAACACACCTATGGATGTGGCAAATTTCTTTCCGTATTTGAGAGCACACAACCTTAGGCTCAGCTCAGTGTACGTATAATTGGAACCTGCGAGTACTACACAAACATCAAATTTCTCGGAACTGCCATATGATGACAGGTCTGCCACTAAGTTTTTTATATTATCATCCCATGGCACGACCGACGGATTATTTCCTGATGAGTTTTGTATGCGAAATGATTGTATTGGTATGTCCGACGTGGTATGGAGTCTGTCCACATCCCCTCCCTTTCCCATTGTCTCCCTCTCTCTCGGCCGACTCCCGGTATACTCTCGCAGCTTCCAGTATGGGCCATCTCACTAACACCCCGTATTAGTGATTTCCAATACTGTCAACAAAACCGGCCTCCACCCGAGCGGTGTCCAGTAAGTCTGAATCTGAATCAAAGTTTTGCTCTCGCCAGATCTTCCAGATCTTGTGCTGAAAGGCGTTTCGCCGAGGGGGGTAAAATCCATTAGAATACCTATTTCAGACTCCTGAAGGCCTATATCTGTTCTCCAAAAACACCTACCTGGGTGTTAAAGGCGTTTCCTGCCGTTGTATCTGCTCAAGTGACCACGCCAATAAACATTCAGGGATTTGACTATTGACACTGGTTTGGAAGAATTGGTGGAAGTGAGCTGTGAGGATCAGGAGGCGCGAGTAGTCTCGTTGGCTCCAGGAACTTCGGAGCAGGGAATATCGGCCCATTTGGCCTCCGGTGTAATATTCTGGTACCACTTAATCTGGTGGCGAACCTAATTGTGTGCTGGAAAGAGGACCTAGGTGTAAACGGGGATGACGATGGCCGCGTGGGCAACGCGGAGGATGGCCAGAGAAATTTCTCGGCCTGAGTCGGTGAGAAACACAGCAATTGCCACCGCAATTGCGCTCGACCCATCAAAAAGAGAAATCTGGCCGATAGCGCATAAGCGCGACAAGGTAGGTAAGCTAATCTTCCGTTAACGGCATACTAATATCGGCTTTAGCTAAAACAATAGAAAAGATAGATTGGCTTGGGGCTTTGGAGGGTAATACGGGGCTCGAAGTTAGTATTAAATTCGATACCAAGGAATCTCCCTTCTGCACCTTTATCTCTTCCGTATAGTTACCAGGTCCATGGGCAGTACGAACAATGAGATCGTCGCCTACCTTACGTCTGGGGTTTATCCCTGTAAATCCAGGGTCGCGCCGTATTATCTCATAGTATTCTCTCATTCTTGAGTGTCTTCCCCAAGCAGACTGACTGTACCATAATTACCCCTTCTAGCAGAAATCACGCCCACTATTGGCAAATCACTGAGGGTTGTCAGGCCGTCGCAGTACCTAAGGTACAATGGGTTTTTAGTGATGGCAGCTGACATGATGGCCCGCGAGTGCGCGAGGCGGCGGAGTAGCGCCCATCGAAGCCCGCTTTTTCAACGAACATTTCCGCCCCTTCCGACCCCAATGCCCCTATTGCTGTATGAAGAAGGAAGGCAAAGAAGGACTAGAGGATCTCTGTTGATCATGGATAACTCGGCGTGCTCGAACTTTGTAGCTTGAATTTATCAGACCTGGGGCGCCAGCCTCTTGGGAATCAGGGCCGCGTTCGTTCGTTACGGCCGAGACGCGGCGGAGGATGCACGACTCTGGCCTTGCCCCGACCGGACTCGGTGGGATTAATACCCCGACTACCAACAACAACCCACCTTACTTTTATACACTAGTGCTGTTATACGCTCCAGCCGTGCTACCCTGTGTCGCCTTTCACTCGCGCTTCGCCATCCCGCACGATTTCTAATCGTTCGTCCGCCGCACTCGATTTGCCGCTCTCCGTTGTGGTTTGGTAATCACACGAGACACAACCATCAACCGAGGAAGAACTCGTTAATTAACAGCAGTGCTGGATGTAACGCGACTGCTGGAAGTCCCAGTTTTGGCGATCAAGTGATGACAAGGAATGGATCACTAGAAAAGGTTGACTAGGCCTTGGTTCAAGTGCCTTGAGTATAAAACAGCACCAGACCCCAGTGTCATTGCCGAGAAGGTCAAGAGCAAGCAAGCCAGCCAGTCTTCTCACCTCACCTAGTTCAGCCCGCTCAGCTTCTCAACATCACGATGTTGGCACATCTCACCTCTGCAGTCGTCCTCCTCGGGGCCACGCTCGCCGCAACGACAGCAGCCACCGTCGAGCCCCGTGGACCCCAACCGCCGTCTGGCTCTTGCTCGCCAGTGTCATTCGCCATCTCAGCGACATCGCAAAACGTCCAGTTCGCCGCGCCGCCCGACGCCAACAATGCCACGCAGATCATCGCCTTCCTGCACGCGGCCTCGACAACCGGCGTGGCGGTTAACGGCACCCGCCAAGTTAGCGGCACCTTCGCCGTGACCGGCAGCTACTGCAAGCCGACCACGGCTCGAGTACGGGGCATCCTGCAGGTGCTCGTCCACGGCGCGACGTACGACAAGACCCTGTGGTCGGGTCTCGGCCAGGGCGCGCGCTACGACTACCGGGGCTACGCCAACGCAGCGGGCTACCACACGCTGGCGCTCGACCGGCTGGGCCACGGCAGCAGCCCGCAGCACCCGGACCCGGTCGCCGTGAACCAGGCGCAGCTGCAGCTCGAGATCCTGCACCGCGTCCTCGCCGCCGTGCGCAGCAACCGCAGCAACCGCAGCAACGCCCTGGGCCGGTCCTTCGCCAAAATCGTCTACGTCGGCCACTCGCTCGGCTCATTCCTCGGCGCGGCGATCGCGCGCACGTACCCCGCCGACGCCGACGCGCTGGTCCTCACGGGCTACAGCACGGCGTTCACGACCGCCGCCATCGCCGCGCAGACGTACGCGCCCGGCGCGCTGTTCTCGCCGTCACGCTTCGGCAGCGCCCTGCCGCTAGGCTACGTGGTGACGGCCGTCGAAGCAGAGCGGTCGCGCAACGGCGGCGCGTTCTACGGCGGCGCGTTCGACACAGACGTCGCGCGCGCCGACTTTGCGCGCCAGGACACGGCGGGCGCGGGCGAGTTCGCCTCGCTGCCGGGCCTGTTGCTGGGTGGCGCTGGCGGCGGGACCGCGGCGGACGCGTATGCGGGTGCAGTGTTTGTGGCGACGGGCCAGCTGGACGCGGCGTTCTGTGTCCCTACCGCCGGCAGGACTTGTGCGGATATCCTGCAGGCGACGGGAGAGAGTTTCCCCAGGGCCAGGGCGTACAAGTACTACGCCCCGGCGGATACGGGCCACGTGCTCAGCTTGCACTACTCGGCGCCGGCCACGTTTCGCGCGGTGCACGAGTTTCTGGATGGGGTTTTGTGAGGGGGGTTGGTGTGTGTTTGTTTGGGTGGGGGTTGGTTCTGCTGGGTTGGGGCGTGGGGTAATATCACGCCTTACACTCATGGTGTTGCATGCTGGTAGGAATAGGGGGCTGAGTAGTGTTGTAAAGGGGGGTTACATGTTGAATCTCCGTGCCCCTTGCCCCTTTCTTGAGCAAGCTGCTTGCATTCAAGACTACACTAGTGTACTTGAACTGTACATACCTACCAGTCGCAGGAAAGCGGTACAAGCAAGCCACGTGCCACGTGCGAAAGTCGGAGAATTACCTAACTATTTACATCCAGGCGGCGACATGTCCCCCTCCCCCTCCCCCCAACCCCCAGGGTATTCCTCTCGGTGACCTAGTCTACTGTTGTATCCAGCCCGCTCTAACCCCTTTCAGCGAACACAACAGAGGCTTGCTACCAGGCCGTCAATCCTTGCCTCAAGCAGCCGCGAGACTGCAGCCGTGTGTCAAGGTATGCAGGGCTGCTGTTGGGTGAGCTGGGCGCTTGCTTGCCTCTTCTGTGCCGTGTCTCGGGCAAAGCCGAACCACAGAGCTGCAGCCGTTGACCCACCACCATGCTGGCGCTGCTGCAACGCTAGGAGCCGTGAGACCCGACAGCGTGGACTTGGCGCCGCACCCTGACGCACGTCGATTGGACGGCACGCCGCTCATTTATGAATCCTCCCGTGATGAATCCTCCCGTGTGAGGGTCCTCGCGGATTGACTGATTGTCTCTGTGAGCCTGTCGTTGTGTTTTCAAGTCAGCGAATTCACGGAATAGAACAGCCAAACTCCCGACGAGAGACGTCCTCATAAGGTGCTGCCCACCAGACACGCAGTGCATCGACATGAAGAAACGCCGCTTTGAGGCGAGGCCGGTAAGCTGCCCAGACTCGGTGGGCCAAAAGCAACCCCCACGGCCACCCTCTCTGTGGCTTGCATATGCGCCCCCCCCCCCCCCCAAAGGATCGCTGTGGGGAGCACGCCATTCACCGTTGCTGATTACGACATGCCGCTGATTCAGCCCAAGTCCGCTCACGCATGGCTGCCCTGCGATATAACACGTCGAGGGCCGCCGCCAGAGCCCCGGGGCCGTTGTGTCCTGCCCTTTGGTTTCGATTTCGGTTCCGGCCCGGCCGCCCACGGCGTGCCGATCGCCCGCCGAGACATTATTAACCGATTAACCGACACACGCCTGCTGCTTATTAACGACAACGATGATGCTACACGGCCGGGGCGAGGCGTCGCTCAGCGAGGAGCAGCTGCGGGCGCTGGGCATCGTGACGCGGACCGCGTCGGCCATGTCGGCGCTGGGCGTGGTGACCATCATCGTCACCTTCTCGCTGTCGCGGCACTTCCGCAACCCCATGCACCGCCTCATCTTCATCAACGCCTTCTACAACGCCTTCGACGTTACCTGCACCATGATCTCCATCAGCGGGCCCAAGGCCGGCCAGACGTCGCCGCTGTGCCAATTCCAGGCCTTTCTCAACCAGATGTATGTCTCGGTCACTACCTACTCAGTTGGAGAATTAATGGCTGAAGGACACGGCGCTCGCAGGTTCCCCGTCGCGGACGTGCTCTGGACTCTTTTCATGGCCGTCAACGTCTTCCTCATCGTGTTCCGGAGCTACGACATCGAGGCCTTGAGAAAGCTCGAGTGGAAGTACATCGTGGTAGCGAGCATAGTCACCTTTGTGCCGGCCCTGGCCTTTCTCTTTGTCCGCAACGACGACAAGGGGCCCATGTACGGCAGCGTGACGGTGAGTGCTTCCGCTGTTAATGAACAGCAACCGCTGTGAACTGGGCTTGCTAACCTGTTACCTCGGCAGCTCTGGTGTGCAGTCGCCCCAAGCTGGGTGCTAATCCGCATAGTGTGCTACTACGTGCCCATCTGGTGGGCCGCCCCTATCTATTATTATTTTACTCCGAACCCCCCTCTTCCCGGAGTGGCGAAGCTAACCAGCCCCGCACCAGGACAATGGTCCTGATAACCATCGTGCTGTACTGCCTCGTGGGCATCGAGATCGTCAAGCGGCGGCGCGCGCTGCAGTCCATCACTAGCGACTCGGTGCCGCTCGACGACACGATGCGGCCTGCCGGTGCAGCCAGCGAGACGTGGAGCGAAGATGCCGACGCGCAGAACTACTACAGCAACAACACCACCCCGACGTCGCCCAAAGACGGCACCACCGACGAGCTGGAACACACGCACGCCCACGCCCGTTTCTCCCCGTGGCCCCGCCCGCACCCACCGACGCAACCGCTGGCCCCGTCGTCCACGCCGGCGTCGTACTCCAAATCCTCCACGCCGGCAGCAATCCTCCCACCCACAACCGCAAGACCACACCACGCCCAAACACACGAGCAACCACCCACCACGCCGCGGCTCCAGCCAATGAAATCCTCGCTCTCCTTCCGCCAATACATCCTCATGCCGCTGTTCTTCTTCCTCGCACTACTCTCCGTGTGGGTCGCACCGACGACGAACCGCGTCGCGGCGTTCGCGAGCCCGTCATTCTCGTCGTACCCGCTGCTGCTGGTCGTCGGGGCGACGGGGTCGCTGCGGGGGTTCTGGAACGGCATGGTGTTTGTCACCATCGGCATGAAGTCGCGCAGCACGCGGCGGCGGCAGGAGCAGCGGCGGTGGGGGGTTGAGGAGGATGAGAGGGGCGGTAGGGGGGGTGCTGAGGTGAGGTGAGGATTGGGGGTTCTTAGGTTTAGGGTATCCGTAGAATAATTAGATTAGTCTCTGTTACGGGCTATGGTTTGTATAAAAACAGTAGTAATATTACCTTGTTAAAGATGAGTTCCCGGCTATATGGTCCGTCTTGGTGACTTGGGAGCTTTTATAGTCGCCTAAACGAGCCGATGAATAATTACTCGGCTCGATGTAACGTTGTTAAGGAGCGGGTCCTGCTCTAACTTCTAGGAATAGGGATATAGGCGTGGGCTCAGCAGCATGCGGTTACTGGTTACTGAAACGTTCATTATATTTATTTCTCCATGGTTGGGAGCTGGGGTTGTGGCATGTTCCGCTTTTTTTAGCGAGAGACTCCGAAACCCCAGAAAGTGAGAGAACATTATATTATGGAGCGGCGCCCTCTGGACGGCACAACATTCTGTTAAATCACCCGGACTAATCTCTCTGCTGTGCGTCTCGTTGGGTCTTTGCGCATCGACAAAGTTCTTAGGAGCTTAACAACCGCTATATAACAAGTATCCGTAGAAACGCTCGTTTACTATACGTTTGGCTACCTAGAACTATATACTCGCAACTCCAAGTACCACGGGGTTGCAATCTTGCGAATAATATGATACTCTCGCTAGCTTTGTCTTGCCTCCGTCAAGTTTTGCCAGGCCCAACAGTGAATCCCGTGTACCCCATCCTTGGCCATAGACCGCCCCCATCATGCGGTGAAATTCGCCGCCGCCAGCAGGTTGCGGTTGCGGCAGACCAGGTCGTGGGAACCAGTGCAAGTGCAGAACTGGTTGTCATTGCAGCTGTTGCGGATTGCCCACTGTCCGGCGTCGCATTCGAGCTGTTTGCGCAGGGTCAGAGTTAGTCCCCAATCCGATGTGTGTTCTCAATTGCGAGACCGAGTTAGGTAATTAGATCAACTCACGACGTCTCGAACGTTGCCAGCGCTGCAGCAATGCGGCCCGTTCGGATCGTAGCCGCAGCGGGACCCGATTGAGCAGTAGGTGCCAGGGCAAACATCTGAAGCCGACACAAGGCCAATCGAGGCCGTGGCGAGGAGTAGGACGGAGCTGAAGAAGCGCATGGTGGCGGTGCGATTTTGTTGTTGTTGTTGTTGAAGTGATGCTTGCTTGATGAAGGGGCAGAGGAGGATGGTGAGGAAAGGGCAGTCCACCACCAGCTGCAGCCGTATTCGGCGGCTTTATATACTCAAAGCATGGCGAGCGGGCTCATATCTTTCTCTTCGCACTTTGCAATGGATATTGATGCAGTGAGCAGTTGCGGATCCGGAATATGTGATGCCAACCGACGTGCCACAACCAATTTCTGATACAGAAGCAGCATACAGTAGGATTTAGGCTATCGACTGCACTCTATCAACACTGCTTGGTGGTATTCTATCGAATCCTACGATCTGGCTACCCTCACGTTGACTTGCTAGGTCGTAAGATGCTCTGCCTGCCAAGGAGTTCATCCTTCCACGTTTGTGTGAAGGAGACAGAGCTGGGAGATCATTGCTACAAGACAAAGTACGGTGAAGAGCCTGCGCCACTAAACAATGTATTGCGCCGCAAACTGGCATAACGTGGCAGCCTAGAACTATGGAACTTTCAAAAGTCCCCCTCTTCAATATACTTGGCTAAAGCCCGATGTACGACACCAGTATTCGGCAGTGATATTGAAGCATCGTTGCTGTATGCTATGGTTCGATCGGTTACCTGGCATTGTTGCAAGTACTATCGACAAGGCCTGGACGGGATGGAACAAAGGTGGTGCCAGTCGTTCCCATCTGCATCGAGAAGAACACGCAGAGGCAATTAATTGGCCAGGGCGCAGCCAAAGTATGAAGTGCCTATGCACCCAATAGGGCTGGATACGACGGTGATGCCTGTAGCGCAGCAATAAACATCGGTGCTTTTGTGCCGATTGCCGAGTCTCTCCGGTTTTCTCCGTGCTGGGCAAGGTGTACAGGTGTTGCGGGTGTTGCGGGTGTTTTGTTTGATGTTGGGGGACCAGCGCCGCCGCCGTGGCAACGCTTCGCTGCCACCATATTCATATCATGCCATCATGCCATCATGCCATGGGTTGGAATCACGTTCCTTCGCCTTTCGCGGGCGCACTCTCGGTGTCCCGAGGCCGATTTCCCAGCACTTCCAGGCCGGGTTTTGGGAGCCTTACCATAAACTATTACAACCGAACAAAGCGGCAGCGCCAAGGCTCTCTCCATTGATTGACGCATTGGTTTTGCCTCGTCCCGCATCCCGATATTAAAGTGGATGGTTGCATTTTACCCAACCGCTATGGATTGTAGCACAAGAGCAACGGTACAGCCCGCACGCCTAGACAGCACATACAGTGTATACGAACACGGTTCTAATAGCGGCCTAAGTCCGTGTCAAACCCGGAACTATTTTTACCACCTTTTGGGCAGCTGGGCGGTTAGGAGCTTGGTATGCCGCTCCATGTAGGGAGATGGACTGGGAGGCGACTTGCTTGATTATCTTCAGTCTATCTGGAAGACGAAGACAACCAATTTCATGTAGACCGTAGATGGCCTGAAGTCCCCAGTGGGCACCCGGAGCAGGGCGATGAGGTCTAGTTCTAAGTTGCGAGTCAGCATGGCCTGACATTGCCGCTTAGGCCTGACCCGCCACATTCGTGCCACACTCCAAGATTAGGCTAATGGTCTTGCCCTGCTTTCGACGTACATAGTAGGCCCAGGTCAGCCAGCAGTCCAGGAAGTTGTCATTTCCCATTACGTACAAATTCTCGTCTGATACACCCGCGTCCAGACTGATACTGACTGGTACATCACCAGTGATAGAAGGCCCTCACAGCTTGCGGCGGCGCTCCCACCGCACGAGCCTGGAGAAAAACCCACGTTTAGCAAGCGCTCTCGTCTGTGGAGGGGAGACGGTCGCCTGCCAATTAGAAGACGAAATGTGTGTCGGAGGAGTAGAAGAGGCAGGGGAAGTGAGATTCGCCGGGCGCCTAACAGCCGCGGCCGGAAGGAGACCCACGGGCGCGGGGAGAGGCGGTGCCTCGAGGTGGGAAAACTCTGTTGAATTGTGACCCTGTCGGTTTTGGAGGTCCTCTGCTACAGCCAAAACCTTGGCTGCCCTTGGAGAAACCGGATGATGTGTTCTCAACAGATTTATAACAGCCCTGGTATATCCATCGCCTGACCCGTACATGATGCGAAGCTTTTGTTGGATGGTGTTGCTCGTGTGACATGGCCGCGTTGCATTAGCGCCAGCCTCCAGAAGCAGCTTGACCATGTTGAGGCGACATGTCTGCTCTTCTGGGCTGAAGACTTTTTTAGCGCGGGTGGAAGTCCATAGGTCGCTTACGCAGTTGTTCGGAAATACGACGACCTCAAGGGCCGTTAATTGTTCATTGAGCAGTGTTAACGTTTCGAACTTCCCAGAAAGCGTGTCCACGGCACCGGGATTTCTCTTCACCCTTTCCCCCAGATTAACCCCACATCTCGCAACATGCGGCCAGCGCTGAAAAGTCAATCTTTAACCGACCGTGAAGAGTATGTTCGCATCGATTCGCCTGCACATAGCCAACTGTGCTACGATCTAAGAAGTCGAGGTAGGTTGTCACGCGACCGACATTGTCCGGGTTGCTGAGCGCCTGCGATGCGTATTGAAAACAAATTTGGGCGAATTTCCAGTCAAATTTCACAAGCCGGTGGTCCGAGTCTGGTGAAGGGCGTACGGACGCAGCACAAGACAGCGCCTTCAAGAGCACCAAGTTGACGTCGAAGTCTCGTGGCAGGCCTGCTGATATTCGTTGCCACTCTCTGCAGATCCAGTCGAAAGCGGTACGGTGGATGTACTGGATATTACCGCGCTCAGAGAGCTCGAGGAGGCCCTTTGTGCGACTCACTAGCCGACGCTTCATGACGAGATTGATCTTTGCGAAGTCCATCACGTCCAGCTTGAGGTCGGGCGGGGCCTCTTCGTCGGCAAGCCAGAGAAGGGAAGCATTGAGCGGCACGCAACACGAATCGAAGAGATGGAAAAACTGTAAACCCTGTGCTTTGTGTCTATCCTCCACATTCGCCCAGATCCGCTCATAGAGGTTCTCGAGATCATCCGGGAGACGGTCCAGCGTCGCCTGGAGGTCTGAGATCTTGTCGCCATCGGCCAGCCCAGCGAGCAGGGCTTCAACGACGATGGACACCCAAAGAAAGACTCCTGCTGCCTTGTTCACGACCGAGTCAACCAGCCGCTCAGCCTCTCCGGGAAAGACAGCGCTGAGATCGAGGAAGCCTGGGTGTGAGTCGAAGCTGGATCGTACGAATCCGAGGATATCGCTCTTGGTGAGATCTTCCAGCTTGAGGCTCGGGTTCCGCTGGTACGCGTCACCGAACACGGTCCAGGGCCTGCTACTAGCACACACCTTGACGCCTTCAAAGCAGCTGATCTACTTGACAAGACTAACCAACTCCTCGTGGCTTCCAGTAAACTCGTCGAGACCGTCGATAATGAGGACGATGTTGACGCTCCTAGCAGTCCTGTCACAGGCTGCGACTACTAATTGCGTGAATTTTCCGGACACTAGGGTGTCAAAGCTACGACGGAGCTCGGCCGGCGTAAATTCGGGTAGGTTGATGTCGTGGCCAAAGATTTCGTACAGCGACCACCTCTTTGCACAACAATGACGCGCCAAGTCTGGCTGCTGTGCGAGGCACTGGGAAAGAACAGTCCTCACGAAGCCTTGCAATGATTTTTGAAGTTCCATGCCCGCGTGCCACGAATAAAACGTTGCCACGACGAATGGGACGTTGCCAGACCATCTAGAGACTAGGCGTTTGAGCTGAGCTCGTCGCTCTCCGCGATGAATTTCATCAGTGTTGACTTGCCAGATCCGGGTTTCCCGGTGATCCAGTAACTATCGCGTGTGGTTCCCGTGAGCCATTTGGGGAACGAGTCCCACTGCTCTCCTCCAGGTGCTGGGCGAGAGGAGGCGTCTTTCGCAAAGATCCACTCAAACGTCGACTTGTGGGCCTGGGGAATTGCCTCTTCGCGATGGGTGAGAGTTTCGTAGCAGAGACTGTCAAGGACGGCCGATGCTGATTGCCTACTTGACACTGACGGTTTGCCCTTTTGGACGACGTCGTCTGTGGGTTGCCACGACGACCTCCACAAGTCATCGATCATGGCTTGACGGCTCGTTCGCGTACTCACGGGCTTGCTTGTCGCCAGAGTGTTGAGCTCGGATTTTAGCGATTTGGCGAGTCCGCCGAGTTCGAGGGTGGGCAGCTGGGCGGTTAGGAGCTTGGTTTGGCGCTCCAAGATCAGGCTGACGGTCTTGTCTTGCCCTGCTTTTGGGATTCCTCCCTTTGATGGTGGGCCCAAGTCAGCCCACGGTCCAGGCGTTATGCCAGTCTGATGCAGACCCTACTGGAGCGAGGAAAACAGCGCTTGGCAAACAGAAACATACCACAAGCAGACGAGGACTGCGCCTGTTATGTCGGTCCGGGCCCTCTGCATACGATTCTGGAGTGACTGGATTGTGCCCCTCTGTCCGATGCCCTTCAGCGCAGCGACGAAACTGCTCTTGGCCAGCTCCAGGCCTGTGACACCAGATGCGCGAAGTTCAGCCAGGAACGCCTCGAGCTCGCTGGCGACGTTCTTGCACTCGACACACAAGTCGGCTATGGAATTTGCAATACCGAACTCTTGGGGAGGCGGCATGTTGGCTGCCAGTTTTTGAACCTGTGCTGCATAGACTGCTAGGTCTTGGGCAGCCGCCGACAGCTCGACGTGCTTGCTTTTCATTCCGGTTGACGACTGGTAGATGTCGATTGTATCTGAGAGTAGGCGGCCACCGAAATCGAGAAATTGAATGGCGGCGGCCCCCGCCGACAGGGCGCTGAGAGGGTCCATGGCAGACTAGTGCAATTGATTCATGAGACGCAAAAGTTGGAGTGCAGAGTGCAGTGATAAGATTGCGATGCATACAGTACCCTCAGCCCCAGCAAGTTGCTCATCAGGCTCCGGCAGGCAGCTGCGACCGTGGCCTCCGAGACGAGTGAGCACGTGACGTTCCCCGAAGAGCGCCTTGCAGGCCGCCTAACGCGGACGCCACGTAGGCGCCATATGTCAGATAACAAAACCCCTCAGTCTAAGGCAGTGCAGGCATCGTGATGTGTTGTCGGTTGTGGTCGTACTCGTGGGAATGCGTAACCAACAAGTCCGGCTCCAACGTGCTACCGCGCGCCAATATGGAGAGAAAAGAAGACTGGATTAAAGTTACGTTAGCCAGGAGTAATTATCCACAACTCGCACAACCCCAACCCGCAATGGAGTGATTAATTGTTAGTGTATCAACCAATCACAGCCATCTCCACCGAACACAACTCTGTCTGCCAAGTCTCAAACAACATGGAATAATTACACAACCTAAAGTGGATCCGTCTTTCACAATCCGAGACAAAATCAGCATGCCGGCGCCATCATTCGCCACACCGCTTCCACAATCGGCGCGGTCCGAGATCCTCGAATGGCGGTTCCCGAAACCGTTCCACAGCTACGTGCTAACCGGCCGATCGCGGGCGGCATGGCACACGTCGTTCGTGATCCCGCAGCTCAACCTGCTGCTCGACGCCGGGCTAGTCATCAACCGGCTGCGGCCCAAGCACGTCTTCCTCACGCACGGCCACAGCGACCACACGCAGCTGGCGCCCGTGTTCGTGACGTCGCGGGGCCCACCCGACGTCTTCTGCCCGGCCGCCATGGCCCCCGCCTTTGACGCCTTCATCCGCGCCCAGCGCCTGCTCGACCAGGGCGGCCTGGTCACCGCCGAAGAGTACGCCGCCGCCCGCGGCAGCCTCGTCACGCACGTCACGCACGGCCTGGAGCCGGGCGATGTAGTACCGCTGGCCCACCTCAAGGGCAGCGGCAACGCATCTGCAGCTGCCAACGCCAACGCCAACGCCAACGCCATCACCGCGACAGCCTTTGCGTGCGACCACACGGTGCCGTGCCTGGGGTACGTGTTCAGCACGACGACGCAGCGGCTGCGGCCCGAGTACGTGGGGCGCACTGGGGCGGAGCTGCGGGCGCTGCGCGAGGAGTCGGGGGTGTCCATCACGGCGCCCGTGACGGTGCCCGTGTTTGCGTTCCTCGGCGACACGACGCCCGCGCCGCTGCTCGCCGACTCCGCCGGGTGGCTGCGCGAGGGCATCGCCGTCGTCGTCACCGAGTGCTCGTTCCTGCACGAAGAGCACCGCGCGCAGGCCGCCAAGACCAAGCACACGCTCTGGGCCGACCTCGAGCCCGTCGTGCGCGCCTGGCCCCGCACCACCTTTGTGCTGACCCACTTCAGCATGCGCTACTCGGACGACGACGTGCGCCGCTTCTTTGCCGGCTTGTCCGACTGTCCTAAGAATATCGTCGTGTGGGTTGATGGGCTAGACCCGGACTCGGCAAGCGAGGGTGAGGGGGCTTTGGTGGGGGTGGAGGTATCCGAGGGGTGAGAGAGAATGGACGCAAGAGATCTAACCCAGTCGCGGAAGTTATTCTAACCTGGGTCTCTTTGTACTTAGGCAACTTAACTATACACACTAAAATAGGTAATTAGATAACCCAATGTGAGACCGGAGATTAGAAGTTATATTTACCGACTCAAAGCACACTAATCAGTTGGGGTTTCAGGAAAGTACTTCATGGCGTATCTACCTACAGTCTAATCCCTAAATGTTTATCGGCGTGATACCTAGGTACTTGAAAGAGTAAAGATTATAGTAAATATACCGGCTAGTAAAAGCCTTTGATAGGCATTTCCAAGACAGAGAAAGCCCTCTAAGATGCTCCAATAGGGGCTCTAATAGTGATTAACTCCTTCTATAAAAAGCATTCAAGGCGAGCCGTAAGTTATTGAGGCCTTCTGAAATCTTGGAAAGTCCCATACTAACAGAATATATTCAGGGATTGTATTTTACTTTGATCTAAATTTCGAAGAAACCCACAATATCCTTCCACTGATTCCGTTGAAATGTGTGAGTCGGGGGCTCAACAGGCCTACTCTCAGGTTGCGGTGAAATCCCTCGCCCCAGCTTCCACTAACAGGCGCCCGATTTTGCGCTTCGTGATGGAGACAGCCATATCCGCCCACGGTCCGGCCGGTGATATAAGCAACGGCTCTGTCGGGAACTACTGTCTAGGAACGTCGCTCCTTCTCATATGTGAATTGGGGTGTGATATGATCAAAAACTCCGCTATGGCCAACACTTGCCTCGAATTTCTAGACCCTGGCGGAGCTCATCAATCGCGGAGAGTGAGGTTTAAAATGGTTGATATTTGGTGGCACACGCCGCCAACCAACCGCTGGCTCGGAAAGATCATCTAGTGCATTAATTTGGAGAAGTGGTTTCTCGCGAGCGCGGCCCTCGAGTTTTTTGGCTTTCCAGGTGCCAGTAATCGAGACCTCTTTGGCTTTATTCCCATACGACCAACTTAATATAAGCAGAGAGTATATTAATAATTGCGGAGGAACAGCCTGATGCAGCCAAGCAGTTGCTGGCTTTCCTGGCTAAGTCAGTTGGCTGTGCGCTCGACAGCCACCTGCGGATCCTGAGGGCGGTGGCGAGTTCTTTTCGTTTCGGTCTATCTGTATTCGATAGAGTAGAAGCTGACGCGAATAGTGAAGTGGAAGACGACGAGGACAGCGAAGCAAAAGATGCCATTGGCGTGTGGAGCTTCTTGGTCTTTGCATTCTGCAGGGCTTCCTGCCAGCCGTTGATCCAGGCCTTCCATGACTTTGGAGGCCTCGTGAGAGGGTATACTGCCTGCTTGTACTTGGTCCTCGCCT
The DNA here is from genome assembly GCA_033439765.1 of Lasiosphaeria ovina. Lineage (NCBI taxonomy): Eukaryota > Fungi > Ascomycota > Sordariomycetes > Sordariales > Lasiosphaeriaceae > Lasiosphaeria > Lasiosphaeria ovina. The sequence goes on along the minus strand of JAULSN010000002.1, from coordinate 3,382,973 downwards.
TGCCGGCTTCGTTTGACGATGTGGTGCTTGCTTGAGCCTTCAGGGATGCATACCACTTATTGATCGGTTCGGTAGGCTCGTACGCAATAGTGTACGGGTGTGCCGAGACGGTATTTGGGAGCTCCTCAATAGCATTAGCGACTGCGGCTGCCTTTGATGTAGTCTTGTCGGCTTTAGAAACTTCGGAGCGGGGAATATCGGCCCATTTGGCCTCCGGTGTAATATCCTGGTACCACTGAATCTAGTGGCGAACCCAGTTATGTACTGGAAAGAGGACCCAGGTACAAACGGGGATGACGATGGCCGCGTAGGCAACGCGGAGGATAGCTAGAGAAATTCCTTAGTCCGAGTCGGTAAGAAATACAGCAATCGCCACCGCAATTACGTAGTAGATATGCCAATCAGTATGGCTATTCTATATTATAATCTTGATTTGGTCCAGGAGGTCCTCGAGGAACGCTAGGTTGGGGTATTGGCACAGAGATATATTACGCGATTGTGTTGGGCTTTCGTATCTAACGAGAGAATGAGTTTCTTAGATATTACGTAGAGAAAGGTGGAATTGATCCGAGAGAAGATCCAGTTGGAGAGCGAGGCACCTTCCAATCTTGCAACACCCGTCTATACTTAATTAATATATTAGACTTGGAAGGCGCGGTTAGCCTTGCCCATCAGGCATAGGGCAAGATGTAGGGCCGCCGCAGCTTCCAATCGCGCTCAGGCACCACATCCAAATGAGGTTCGCCGACGAGCAGGTAGCTCCTGCAGGCAGCGCTTTCTCTGATATCGTGAAGGTGACGAGACAGCCGCACGTCTCCCGGATGTCGGACAGGACATGGAAATGGTCACCCGACAACTCTAGTCTATCCATGTCACGGAGTATCAGGCCAAGGAGCACGCTTGGCGTCATGTTGGCATTCGATCCAAGCTCGCTTTGGGCTGCCAGGATTGCCAGTGTCTTTTGGGCAAACTCGCGGTGCTCTGCTGGGATGGCCTGCAGGGTCCTCTCATATGTCTCGTCGAGCGTTTCAGGAAGCTCGGTCAGAGCCTTTCGGACTGCCGACTGCGACTTGAGCCTACTCAGAATGTCGATTTGGCAAATAGCCCACCGGAACCTGATGAACTTATCAGTCACGGATTCGGACATGAGAGAGTCTCGCGCTTAAATGAGTGACTTACATGCCATTTGCGCCCTGGGCCAGGGCGACTTCGACCTCTTTACAGAGAGAGGGCGGCCAAGTTGCAAATTTTATATTGGATTGCAGCTTGGACCTGACGTATAGCGCGATGTCTCCCTGTACGGCCTCGTTCGACATCGACATGTCTACGGCGTGTGGCTTCAGGGCCTGCTCGATGTCGACGTACTGGCGACTCGTGATCAAGAGGCGCATTTTTGTAAACCGAGGCTGTGTGATTAAGGTCTTGAGTACCTCTAATAGCCCCGTGTATGGCATGCTTTCGTCAATAGCATCGATGGTAATGAAGGCGTCGTCAAACTTGGTCAAGACTTTGGCGAGGATGGAGAGGGTCGTGTTGGTATCGGGAGGGCGATTCTGTTGATGTAGACCGTCTAGCTCTGGGGGAATATACGAGGTCTGTTGGCACAGCTGTGAGACGACCTATCGAAGGAATGGCTCTGTCTCATCCTGGTTGCATCCAAAGTAGCAGTAGTAGTAAGCCGCGCCTGTGCGCTTGTATCTTTGGCCCAGGTCTTGTAGCTTGTCGACTAAGTGCGACGCCAGGACCGTCTTGCCTGCGCCCGGGATGCCGTTGAGCCAGATAGCCCGGTACTCCCCATGGAGAAAGGAAAGCCACTCTTCACAACGCAGCGCCCACTGGCCCGTGTGTTCCTCAAATAGCTTGAGTGATCGATTGTGGATGTCGCCTGGATTGGTGTGCTCGAGCCACCTGAGTATGTCTAGCGATTCCATTTCTAATCCAAAGTATAAGACACAAGTGTCATTAAATATTTTCCTGGAGATTGACCGAACTTACGGCTGAGTTTCCTATCCAGCTTTTCGACCGTGGATTTCACATTCTTTACGTCTTCGGATATGTCGGCTAAGAGAGCTAGGGACAGAGTCGCTTTCTCGGTGATGAGGCTTGTCAGAAGCTTCTTGACCTTTTCTTCCCCTCCGGCCGCCCACCTCAGTGCCCGTTTGACCTTTTGCCGCTTGGTTGGGGCCGTCTGCAGATGCGAAGGCGAAAAAGACAGCCTGGCTAGCTCTTGTTCCAACTCTTCCATGGATGCGTGGCATTCCTTAATGGGCTTGTTGATGGCATTTCGGGGCGCCGTCATGTTCATCGTATCGGAGGCGTGTTGGTGATTCTTCAGGCCCTCGAGGATGTCCTTGAGGTGTGAAGCCTCGGCGTGCGCCATCCGCAGGGCAGCGGGCGCATCGCTAGTCTGGTCGATGAAGCTCTTGGAGAGGTCGATGACGCGGTCGGCCAGCTGGATGACGCCGATGATGCTGGCCCCAAAGGCTAAAGCCTCTGCCATTGCAAAACGGTACCTATACAATCCAATCCCTCAATGTTTGTTAGTGGGGCTTTCCAAGTTTTGAAAGGCCTCAATACCTTACGCTCTCTCTAAATACTTTTCGCCGAGGGAGGTAAAATCCTTTAGAATACCTATTTTAGAATGCTGTAGGCCTGTATCTGTTCTCCAAAAACACCTACCTAGGTATTAAAGGCGTTTCCTGGCCGTTGTATTCTGCCTAAGTGACCACGTCAGCAAACATTTAGGGATTGGACTATTGACCTAGTTTGGAATAAATAGTGGAAGTGAGCTGTGAGGATCAAGTAAAATGCGGTCACAAATTGGAGGAGCGGAGAAGAGGAGTCAGCTCTGGGAACGCGACCACTTTGTAGGGGGCGGTCAGCCAGGCAGAACTCTGGAAGCAACAACGCCGGCGTACATACTGCCAACCCTGCTACGACTGCACTGTACGCCAGCCAAAAAGTCGCGGAGCACAGCCACCACCAAAATTCCCTAAAGTCCCCAAATTAATGCCCAACGCAGAGAATTACGGGTGATGCCAGCCAATTAGAGCAGGCACCATGCACTCTGCAGAACGGCCCTTATTCCGCTCCAACTAAGGTACCTTGCCTTATGTTCTGTCTCAACAGAAATCCCGCGAAAACTAACGTTATATGTCGTTGACGATGGAGTAAACCAAGATATCACTTGATGATGATTTTAACTCCACAAACCAACTAATTGAACGTGGAGTGGTCTAAATTGTTGTTGACGGTGAGTTGACCACACAGCAGTTAACAGTAATAACTACTTGTAAATAATTATCAAGACTGCGTGGAGGGACCATAAAGCCTGAAGACAATGTCTTGTTTGTGCATTATCTTGACTCCAGCCATACTCTGATAGAAATAACTACTACTACGGTTCTTCCTTTGTCCATTTCGTCTCTGAAACAAAATCAAAAGCGGACAAAGAAACCAAACCTCGTCCAACCGCCCCGTAGGTATACCTATCATACCCGACCAAACAACCCCGACCAAACAACGAACAATCCAAGCCGACCTAATAGGGACTCCTCCAGTAAATTAATTAGGAAAGACCATCCCGAAACAAGCGCCATTCCTACTCCATCCCAGATGATGGCTGCAACTGCTGTGGTATCATTCCCATGACCCATTATTACTCCCTGGCTCAATCAAGCAGCTACAGACATGCAGTCAATCAAGCACCCACTAGCAGCAAGCAAGCAACTGCCGAACGAACAACGCACGACGAAATCCAACCCAGGTAAATCAAGCACGCAGCCCGCCTCTCAGCTCGCCCTGCTCAGCAAACACGCGCTCCGAGTCGGGCATGGCGTCAATGTCGACGTGCACGCAGTTGTGGCCCGGGTCGAAGTAGATGGGCAGCTCCCAGTGCTCGGCCTCGGTGCGGCCGCGCGACATTGCCTGGTGGCGGCGCAAGACGGTGACGTCGAGGACGACGGTGCTGTTGTTGCCGCTGGCGCTGGTTCCCTGCTGCGGCGCCGGCAGCTCTTTGAGGGAAACCATGTAGGTAAGTCGGCCGCCCTTGCGCCGGCCCAGGTGGAACAGGTCGTAGCAGTCCTCGAAGTGCAGGGTGGGAGGGCGGACCTCCTGCGGCGGCGGCGGCTGCTGCTTTGGGGTGTTGCTCTTGCTTTGTCGCGGTTTCGGCTTCGGCTCGTCGGCGGCGAGGACGGGGATGCCGTCTTCGCCGTCGTCATCGTCGTCAATGTCCATCGCCTCCTTCCTGTCCTCGCTATCCTCGTTATCGGCCATGGCACGCGCGGCCATGCGCTGCTCGTAGAACGGGTCGACGATGATGCGCAGTTCGTTTTCGCCGTGCACTTCCTCCACCTGGTCGATGGGTTGGTCCTGGTTATTTGGTTAGCGGGGTGTCTTTTTAAAATGTGTATTGTAGCCAATCAAGAGCTGTTGCGGTGGTTAGTTAGTTACCTTGTTCAAAACCATACGCGCCAAGTCGTCCCACAGCTTGTTGTTGTTCTTAAGGGTCAGCTTTTGAATGGCGATAGCAGCGCCCGACCTAAGGAACTCCATCACGGTCCGCTTCTTGGTGATGGCCACAGCCGCGCCGTGGCAGTTGGTGACCGAGCTAAGAGGTTATCGTGGTCAGCATGTGAATCTTGAGAGTTGAGAGTGGTGGCTGTGATAGCAGCTTACACATAGCGAACGTTCATGTCCTCAACAAACTTGATACGGTCCATGGGAAGCGGACAATCGGCAAAGAAGATCTCCTTGGCCTCTTTAGTTCGCAGACTGCCGCCGGCCACGACGACACCGACCATGATCTCATCGCCCAGATTGGCGATGCGATTCAGCTGATTCTTTGCCATTGCCATTGGTAACTTGAGGCCCTCCTTGAAGCATTCGACAATCTCATCGGGGGTCAATTTGATGGTTGTGAATTGCTGTTCCGGGCGGCGAAAGTCCAGTTCGTGAGTGTAATATAGGTTGGTGTGGCTGGTGTCGGCCATCACAGTGCCCTTCTTGCTGCCGAACTGCTTTGTCAGAGATCCGACAATGGTCTTCTTCAGTTCCTTGCTGAAATCAGGCTCTCTGTCCTCAAGTTTAGCAGCGATGACCTTGCTGATTTCGTGAGACCACATTTCACTACCGCCGGCAGTTCCTGAAAGCAATAAATAGTTATCAGTTGTCTGCTCCCGGCTCTATGGAATGGCAATGAGTTCTTACCGTCTGAGTCGACTTCAATGAAGCTGATTTGGTGTTCAAACCAATCGACCTTGTAGATTGAGTACGACTTTTGCGGAGACAAGAGTTAGTTTATCTTTAGCCGGGTCAATGACTTGTATGAACAAAGCGGCTTCACTTACCATGCTGTGACCCCCGGCGTCCACAAACATCACGAAGTCCCAGTCCTCGAGGTGGTGATCTTCATACTCCATCATATAGTGGGCGAGGGCCACCGCTTCGGTGATAACATGAACGCGATCCATGTCCTGCCATTCAAAGGCCTCCTTGATTATGGAGACGTATTGATCCTGGAATACCTTTTCCCACTGAATGGGCAGCGTGAGCACAATCTCTTCGTACGTGATTCGCCGCGACTGGGCAACCTCGTCGACCCGGGCCTTGACCTGCTGCATGAGGCAGACTAGGACTTTACGGCAGGTGGCTAGGAACGCCTTGTCTCCGCGCCTGTTTCGCAGCTCCCCCGAGAGGGGGTATCGCTCCATGACATCGTCGCTCGCGTCGGCCAGGAGGTACATCAAATACTTTGCCGACACGTTGTACGGATTTGAGACAGCCTGCTCACCAATCGACTCCAGGGGGTTATCGCTGAAGGGACAGCAAGCCGTAGGGAAGTCGCCGTGGTTGAAGATGTTGCTGATACTGGAGTCCGGGTTTTCAATTACCTGGAAGACTTTGCTCTTGTCGTGAGGAACGAAGCAGGCGCGGACAGCAGTGCTTCCGAAGTCAATGCCCAGAACACTATGCGAGAGAATCAATCAAGTCAGCATGGCATGGCCTAGAAGACAAAAGAGAAACGAGTTCGGGAAGCAAGTAGATGGAGAACAAGGAAGACACTAGGCACAGGAGAAATACAAGGGGTAATGGAGGGATAAACGTACGCCCGACTCGGTGGCTTGGACTCGGATGACTTTCCCCCATGCGACTTGCCCGACCGGGAGTACTTGCCACCGTAAGTCAACATATTGGCCGGACTGGTAGTTACGAGAACGGTGCACCACTTGTTTGGTTGATGATACCGAAGTCGATTGAAAGGGAAGGTAAATCAAAGCCTGAAAAGGGCGGCGAGCCGGAGAAGAGAGTAGTTAGGGCACGGAGTGCCGAGAGGTGTGAATGCGCGGGAGGATATGCTCTTGGTTGACTGATATCAAAGTTGATGGCCGGGGAAATCAAAGGTTGAGAGCGTATCGAGAGAAGAGAGAAAGAGGAGGGGTTTTGGGCGGGCAGGAAAAACGCGTCTGTTTTTTACTGTGCGCGCCGGCCCACTTGCCCTGCGCCGGGCCTAAGGCTGCAACAGAGAGTAAACCTGGCAAGGCAAAAGATAGGAGGAAACAACCGAGAACCGAAAAATGAGGTGAACGGAGGAACCGACATATCCGCTGGTCAAATGACCCTGTTCTTTCGTCGGTGCAAAACCGCTTGGCAAACCACTCGTCACTGCCAGCCCCTTGATAACCACTCTTTGATATTCACCTCCTCCCGGTACCACCCAACCTCTTGATGCTCTATGCACCCGGATCGTTTCTTGTCGGTCACGTCCTTGACATTGACCATACCAGTTCACCAAGTGATGGCCATGCGCTGCGACTAATATACACAACACAAGTACTGTTGTCCAGACCTCCAGGCAACAGGCGTCTGTTTCGTCTACTAGATCTAGTGCAGCGGTAGCTTACGACGGTCTTTCGATTGTTTGCGAAGTTGGTAATCCCTTCACCTAAAGCGGGTCACAGGAATGTGAGGCCCCCGTATGGGGCTGTGGAAAAGGTTGAAAGAGCGTTGCTTTTTATATAAAAGAAGGAGCAGAGGAAGCCTATATATACGAGCGGAGCGAACGGTAGCGAGCTCGGTAGGGGGGGTCTGCAGGGCCTGCAGGGTCCAGTGATGGGTTCCATGGCTAGGTCCTGGGGTATTGGGTTCGATTAGGTACCTTAGGTAGCTACCTAACTTCTCAGGTTGATGAGAGAGAATTTCATTCCACCTCAAATTGACGTGTTCCGTAGAGTTGAGAGGGGCAATCAGCGGGAATTCTGCATGGATATCTGGCCGTCGATCCGGTGTTCTGCCGAACGCCAATTCCTATTCGACACATCTCATGCACTCATTGGTGAGAGCTTCGCCAGATACGCGCTGGGCAGTTTTTCAGCGGGTAAGGAGGGGTTCGTTGAAGAACTATTTCCCAGTCTCTGATTTCCCCGCCCCCAGAACAGGCATCACCCCCCAATCTTTGTCACTAGTTCTCCATGGTATTATCAAAACAACAAGCAAGCGCAAACGTGAGTGACTCAGGCAATCCCACCTCTGGCAGAGCAGCATCTTCCAGTTCGTTTCCCAGGCGAGCCTCTCAAGCCAGGCGAAACACGCATACTAACCCTCCTTCTCGGCAGCCATTTCGACACGAATGCCATCAACGAGGGCTATTCTGCTCTCTCCTACACATAGGGCCCCGACCGTCCCTATTACACTACCATGGCTAACAGGCAGCGCGGAAACAGGAAACACCGTTCGGGTCCAGAGAGGACACATATCTCCTGCCGCTGACGAAACATCATGTTATTATCGGATACTCGGCGTGGCTTCTAATCAACCTAGACCACGGGCCGCAACTTTGCAAGCCGCTGGGGACGTTGGAGTCTCAGGACGTGAGGATGAAATGGATGAAGGCACTTGCCGAATTGCACCATGCGACAAACCCCACACGGTTGCTTGACCCGGCCCTCCGCCGGCGCCACCAGAAGCACCTCCACATACAGCACGACAAGTATTGGAAGCAGCTCTTCAGGGTTCTCCATAGCCAGGTCAGGAACAGCAGCTTGGTAGCAGGAAAGAGACGCAGAGGACATGAACTAGCTGGCCCGTGGCTGTGAGGGCGTGTCGGGCAGTGGGCGTGGCCATCTAAGGCACGGCGATGGTGCCCTTCAAATACTGCGCTCGTTTCGAAGGGGTACAAATTAACACAAGCTCACAGCAGCGGGAGGTCTGGCATTACACGTTGCGTGATAGGAGCGGTGACGCCTTCGCAATCTTCATGACGTAGAAGACGTACCACCAAACAAAGTCCAGCACCCCGCCCCTTTGACAGCAGAGAACCTGTTCGCCGTCCTAGAGAACATCAAACCGCGGTTTGCTGAGCACGAGATTGGAAAGAGGCATCACTGCTGGACGCAGCAGCTGGGTCGCAATGACGGTTGAAGTCGGCTCGCGCAGGAACTATTTGCGTAGCATGTAGTCTATGGTGGTATCTTTATGGCGACGGAAAACTAGCTAGTGCTTATGGCATGCGTTGCCAAGCCTCGTCTATGCTTCATTCACTGGCTGGAGCCTTTCAGATTGGTTCGGTCTGCGTACCTAAGGTACCTAGTCGAGTTGAATGACCGCGGGGCCGGGCTGAAGCAACGGTTCCGCGTTTGGTTCTCAGCTTGCTACGTACGGAGTACACTTATGGCGAATGCAGGTCGTACGAGGCGGGCTGAAAGACTTAAGTGGGATAGTAAATGTCTAAACGTGCAGAATAATGCAAATAGTAGTCCATGGGATATTCTGGGTAGAACATTCTAGGCCAACGGCATGTCCCGGAACATGGAGTTCAGGCGACTCGATGATGAAAACTCGGGTTTCATCGTGTTTTCAGGCGACCTATTATGGAAAGGCTCTCCTGCATATACATATGCAATATCACAATGGCTTCATGCAGTCTTGGACCGTTTGGGGCTGGTTGAGCCCGCGATATTCATGCTATCTATCCAGCGCCACGAGGTGTGTACAGAGTAGGGTGCGGGATGTCTTTGGACTAGGATGGTTGCGGGCGGGGCAAATGACACGCAGATGTAGACAGTACATGAGTCGCTGCTCTTTGTGTCCTGTTTGAGGCTGTGGGTGTGTTCGAGAACTATGCGCGTTTGTACCGGTACATGCAGGGTTGGGAATCATGGTCAATCTCAGGACGGCACGAAAATATTGATGTGAGCAAATTTGTCTGATTTTATCGGAGGAGTCTTCTGTGCCTCCGCTAGCGTTCTGTGGCGCCATTGCGTGAGCTGAGTCTTGAGCTCCTGACGGATATCCAACGGTGCAGGCGTCTAACCACCAATGTCTAGATTTTGGAAAGACTTGCGCAAAATTCATCACAGGAGGCTTTGCCTGCCGTTACATGATGCCAATCGCAGTCCTCTCGCGAACGTACAGTTGCTTCGAGTACAAATACCCCGGGAATATCCCTTCATTCTAACTCATCTCCCAACTCTCTCCTCAGTCTGCACCACGAAGCAACTCGACCAAACCAGCTCCATCTCACAAAGTCCAAAGCCAAGAGCAAATATCTCTCCCCCACTCAGCAAGGTAATACCATACCTCTGCTGCCCAGTCAAGTGCCCAATGAGAGCTCAAGTTGCCTCTAACGTCCCGGAACAGATGGCTTCCACTTCCGTCACCGACGACACCGTGGTTGGAACCTTCAAGTCGGACCAGGCCGGCAACTTCAACGGCGCCTTCATCGTCGGTGTCACCAGAACCTTCTCGGGAGCTTTCTCGTCGGCCGTCCCCGGCTTCACATCTTTGCAGGCAACGCTCGATTACCAGCCCGATACCCTGGTGGGCACTTACACCATCCAGGTTGGCTCAACTGTTGGGCCCGAACAGCTCAACATCACCGCCACCAACGAGGCCACCGACCAAACCATCAAGATTACCGGCCCCATCAGCCCGCCCATTGACAAGGGGTACTCTGTCACGGGGTCGGGCAGGTGGAGCAGCACCGAAGATGACGATGATTATGCCGAAGAAACTGTTGCTGACGAAGCTGCTTGAGTGTGTCCAATCGGGCATGAAATGTCATGTCAGAAGAGACTGATCTATTAGCGTTTTGGGAAGTTCTCTTGTTTTTTTGAGCCGCATTCAACATGTGGTTTTTGCAGGTCCTTTTCCGTTATTTAGGTAGCCTCCAGAGAAATTGAATATAATCTGTTGTTTTGAAAACGGAGTAGAGTCGGGGAACCTTTCCCCATAGTATTCGTGACATGATAAATACCCCTGCCACACGTGTCCATGGTAGATTCACCGGCCAAAGATTACCCTGGGGTGGGCCTTGTGTCATCAGAACAGCAGTACTCCGTACTCTGTACACAAATTAGGAGTGCCAGACGGCGCGTAAAAGTCTAGACTCTCTCAGGGTACCAGTGCATCTCTTAGTGCATAAGCTTCTATCGACGCCACACAAAGCCCAGCCCCTGCTGCTCACGGCGGGCGGGATTTTCGTCCCCTAATTAATACATCTATAGTATGAGAGGTCCGTGGGGCGGCTGGCAACATCCGTTCGCGAGATGGATACCGAAGAAGACAACGCGATTCCGCCCCTCCTCCCCTTGAGTTCATGTCCATCCTCTCCAAGTTCACGTATGCAACTATTACTAAATATCGACAATCGAGATACGGGCCGTGTTATCATCGGGCAATTTGCCCTGTAAGTACTCGATCACGGCACGGAATGAGCGAGATTGGTCGTGCGAGAGACCGAATGTGATGGATTTCCCGCGATCTCGCCATTGAGCTTCGAGCTTACGCAAACGCACAAAGGCAGTGCGTGGCAACGGCACAATGCAAGTGTTCGATATTCTGGATTCAGCCCTACAACCCCTCTGTCCTCGGATCACTTGGTCCGGCCCAATGGGGCTCTTCAAAGTCGACGGATTGTTCCGTGTCAGAGTCAAAAAAAAAAAAAAAAACATCTCAGCGCTTATGCAGCCTTACGGCCAGCTCGCCATAGCCGAGATATGGGAGCCAAGGCGACGTGTCTAATCAACTGCCGGTATTGGTCCTAGAGGGTCCTGTGCCGGTGAACACATGCAGGACCTGGACTGTGGGGGGGAGGGGGCGTTGGGTGTCCGGGCTGCCTTGTTTTGGCTGGAGGGTTGTTCACTGGGCGTTTTGTGGCGGCGGTGGGCGTGGTCTAGACTTTTCAGCCCGACGTCCTTCCAATCACAGCAGACCACCCATAGCCCGCCCGTTCTACTGCCGCCATTTACGGCGCTGTCTGGTGGTGGAAGCACCCCAGACTCTTGTGTCGAGCATTGCGTCTTTGTTTATATGCCTTTCTTGTGGCTTGCTGAGTGCGGGCGGCATGGCGATGGTGTGCCGTCTCAGCCGAGTTAACTCCCTGGACTTGCCGCGTTGGGCTTGTCGACAAGAGACTCGGAACATTGACTCAGTCTCTGGTTCTCGACGCACTGCTCTTCGCCGAGTGTGCAGCCACCTTTCGCAGGCGTGCATTCAACAAGTCATGGCAGCTACCAAGTACGAATGTACTGGCTGCTGGGATGTCACTGATCTCCTCTTCCCCAAGTCTTGACAAACAAGCAATCGATTGCACGAAAACGTCGAGCTAACCACTCTCCCCCAAACCACACCACTCTGCTTAAATCGGAGTCAGAGGTACGCGTTATCTTCTCTCCAGCAAGGTAGTGTCATCTGTTTTATTCCATGCTCCCTTCGTGCCAGTTCGGGCTGTGTCTAATCACCGTGCCGTACCAGATGTCTCACCCGGCCGCAGATTCCTCGAAGCCAGCTCCTCCCGACGACGAGCCGTCGGGATACTTTAAGTCGGATGCGAACGGCAACTTTACGTCGGAATTCGTGACGTCGGTGGGGACGAAAAGGTCCTTCAACGGCAAGTTCTCGACGGTCGTCACCCAGTTTGCTGCCAAGGAGCCTATCGTCGCCTCCGCCTTCGACCAGCTGGAGGGTATCTACTACATCACGGCCGGCTCGACCGTCGGGCCCACAACGCTCAGCATAACCGCCACCGACGACGGAGACCCGCAACACACCATCATGTTTACCGGCACCCTCTGGCCCAACATCGACAAGGCCTACCCTCTTCTCGGGGTCGGGACGTGGGGCCCCGGCCTCGAGGGAGACGATACCGGGGAGACACGGCAAGCTTCTTGAGGTGCCAAGTCGCGCAATAGCACTATGGATATGATAAGAATTAGATATGGGGGTTTTCCTCCGTTCTGCTAAGTCGTATTCAACATATGACTTTGCAGGCCCTTCGTTTGTTGGCCACCAGGTTCAGTTACCTACCTTACCCAATTATGTATGAAATGATATGTCCCGAAACCAGTGCCTTTCACTGTGCAAATTACCGACGTGTGCCCAACTTCCATTAGTACCTACCTTACCTACGGACTGACCCGGTGGATCGCATCGGTCCAAGGAGACGTAGGTGTAATTATATACCGGCAGCGCAGTCCCGAACCCGAGGAGAAGCGCCGGCTTTAGGAGCCGTTGCAGTGCCGCTCGACACCAGACCTTTACGCTGGCCCATTCTCCGACAATACTTGGTAGCCCAATATCACCGAAGCTTTTCCTTGGCCTTTGAGCAAAGTTTGGTTGGAGGTCGCGCCAATGGTTGGGCCCCGCTTAAATCCGTTAATATCAAAACAATCAATTATACAGCGCGTGGCGAGCGGAGCCGGCGGCAGTTATGCTGCTATTCTCGGTATTAACCCGAGCCAAGCTGGCAGGGGCCGACGGTAGTATTTAGACGTTGGATCCGGATTAGGTATCGTGCGAGCCCAGGATACCTAGATCAATTCTTTTCTCTCTTCGCCTCGCCAGTTGTAATCACCAGCCATCTCGCCCAGGATGCATTGGACGGCCCTCACCGTGGCCCTGCTCGTGCAGCATGGCGTCACCCAGCAGGCTAGCATGCCCATGATGCGCTTCGAATGCTCGCAGTTGGTGGTGGACCGTATCGATCCCCTAGTCAACCCTGGCACAATTCCGGCTCCCCATCTACACCAGATCGTCGGGGGCAATTCCTTCAACGCCTCGATGGACCCGGCGGTCCACGACCTACCCACGGCGTCGACGTGCACCAGCTGCACCTTCTCCGAGGACTTTTCCAACTACTGGACGGCTGTGCTGTTCTTCAAGGCGCGCAACGGGACGTTCAAGCGCGTGCCGCAGTTTGTGAGCTCGGGGCTCAAGGGCCAGGGCGGCATCACTGTCTACTACATCGCGCCGTACGACGGCAAGACCAAGGTGACGGCGTTCAAGCCGGGATTCCGGATGCTAGTGGGCGACGCGTCGTCGCTGGACAAGCCGAGCGCGGCCAAGGACCCCAAGGTGTGCCACCGGTGCATGCCCAAGTCGGGCGAGGGCAGCGGCGTCGAGTGCGCGGCGTCGTCGAGCGGCGACTCGCTGGCGCTGCCCAAGAGCCCCTGCGCGGGCGGCATCCGGTCCGTCATCACCTTCCCGACGTGCTGGGACGGCAAGAACACCGACAGCCCCGACCACAAGAGCCACGTCGCCTACCCGACCTCGGGCACCTTCGACAACAACGGCCCGTGTCCCGCCACCCACCCCGTCCGCATCCCCCAGGTCATGTACGAGGTCATGTGGCAGACCCAGGCCTTTAGCGACAAGAGCCTCTGGCCCGCCGACGGCTCGCAGCCCTTCGTCTGGAGCACCACCGACAAGTCAGTCCCCTTTCTCATGATGTCGTAGTGAGTTCAGACTAACACGCAGGCAAAACAGGCGCGGCTACTCGCAGCACGGCGACTACGTGTTCGGCTGGAAGGGCGACGCGCTGCAGCGTGCTCTCGACGCCCGCTGCAACGGCGATGTCTGCTCCGCAATCAAAACGCAGAGCGCCGACCAGGCCACAAAGTGCACGTTGCAGCGCTCGGTCAAGGAGGACATTGACGGATGTGAGTTTCCTGTCTTCCAAACACTAGCTTCCCGCAAGCTAACCGCCTTGCAGGGCTTACTCACCTTCCCGGCATGCCCATGGATGCTTGATATGTGTGTGGTAATTATTGGTCGAATTTATCCAGCGCCTGTTTGTACCTTTCTTGCCATGGTAGCGCCTGTTTTCCATATCTTCTTTCCGTATACCACAGAAGTAATTATCATTTGTCTGTTCCCAGAATATGCGTAGGTGGGCTACCGCCGCACCAGCAGACAAACAGATAGGTACCTAGGTGGCCAACTGGAATGCCCGGCACACATAATTGAGGGACATAGTGCATGCGCACAAGTCTCTCCTATCTCGCCGTCACCAGAGACTACCCGCTGGGAAAACAGGGCAAATGTTTGCCACCGGCAGTCTCTCGTTATTTTTGATGATTCATCCATATGTCTATACTCTATACTTGGCATTCTAGGTAACTTGTTGAGGTCTCCACAGATGCCTGTTATTGTTCAGTTGCTTTGTATTATCCAACCCACCCCACACTTGATTGTGACACCGTGATAGCCCGCTTGTTTGTTTCTAGCCACGACAATGAGATTGTAATCCTTTTTGGTGGAGATGTGAGGATTTGTTTGGCTGTGACGCTCCTAGCTTTCTCTTCAACGTCGTCCAAAACCTGAGGGCCACGGTCCGTCCACAGACCGGCACAAACACGTTAGCTTGTCGTTTGAACTGTGATGTAGTAGCGCAAGTTACGTTCTGGTGTACCACGCTGTGGTCTATATTTTTCCACCAAGAAACACATTATCACCTAGTAATTTTGCACTTTTCCATCTCAACAGGAAAACCTAAATCCTGCCTTTTCCTGCCTGCAATTGCCCAACAAACGCACAACTTGCCTGCTCATCGCATTACAGGTGCGTTATCGCATGATATCTTGCTCACTCACTACTAAAACGTACACTTCAGACTTTAAGAACACCACATAAGTTATCTATTATGGATAACGAAAAGAACCAACAGCCAGACCCGGCGGACACTAGGATGAGCTTCGACGACGATGACACCCTGACGATGAGAGAAATGCTGAGAGCCAACATCGACCGCTTCATGAGGGAATATCGTCAGACCCACCCTCCCAGCGCTGACCAAAACAGCTCGTCCGGCAATGAGAAAAAGACCCGCGTCTATGATGACGACGCCGCGGAATTCATAGCACAGCTTACGGAGGCGCAGGAGCGCGACAGGAGGGACCGTCTCCTCCGGCCCCAGAAAGATTCTGTTCCGGCCAATACGCCTATCAGTGATGGCCAGGAAGCCACGGCTCGTGATGATCAGAACCATATGTCTACTGACGAACAGAAGGCCCGCGCCGAGGCTAGGCTGGAAGAAGCAACCAAAGCGGAGATTCTTCGCGTTGTAAGCTCGGAAGAGTTTAAGCGGGAAAAGGCTAGTTACGACCAGCTGGTTGAGTCTGGTGATGACCAGAATGCCGGTTCTGGTGATGACAAGAAGAATGTCCAGTAAAGCTTTGCCGGTCCATAGCATGTCCCTGCGGCCGCTGGTTAGGAGGCTATTTTGGAGACTTGGATCTTTGGGAGGGACTACTGCGGTTATTTCGCTTTCAGATGTATTTTACTTTGGGGACTACCGAGGGAAATTCCGATGGCTTTTTTTGTAATAGAAGAACAGAAAATAAGAATAGGAGATGCTATTAAATCTTGAGCTGACCTCGATCTAGTTATGGGCATGTAAATTTTGTACTGGCGTGAGGGACAGCGATGGCTTGGCCGCTTTTGAACACCACTTCTGGTAAACTCATTGGATTTGCAACGCACCATGACCCTCTAAGGCGTCCACCTTCCCATCGAATTACCTACCAAAGCAACATTATCCAGGTCCGTCTTCTCAATGCTCGTATACACATTAAAAATAGACGACGAGTCCAGAGCACGTGGAGGGGTTCACTAGCATCCCCCTCGAACAAGATCGGACACGAGGGCCTTGTCTGCCATGCTGGCAGGGGCTCAAGGAAGACTTGTGGTTTGACGACTCGATGCCATCCATACTGGCCTTCAATTTATGCCTCGGACCTGGCCAGGCAGAGAAGCCCCACGGCTCCGCCATACCCCGACAAGACCTCCGCGGCCATGGTTCCATAAGACCGGCGCCTCAGCACCCCAATTGACTACAGCTGTCTCTACGCGAACGTATTGCCAGATGGAGTTGAACTCGTCTATGGCTCCTCTGTTGGCCCAGTTGATGGTCAAAGCACTATGCTCCTCACAATACATAGGATATATCCTCCATCAAGTCCAGTCATATTATTCCCCAGAGACAACATTTTGCGTTCGTCGAAGTGAGATCATGAGGTATATGACAGTGAAGTGGAGCGCTTACCTGAGCAGCCGTGATCTTGTACGTTGACTCCAGCGCAGCACACGTATCTCCCGTCACAACATGGTGATAAGTTGTGCACTGGGGATCGGTGCTAGGCTCGAGCGGCAACGGAACCGTCGGGGATGCCGAGGTGGTGTGCGTAGTGCTCGAGGGCTTGGCGCTGCTGCTTGTGCACGGAGCGCCAACGCAGATGACTCGCTGGCCTGGAGGTTGGCGCAGCTGGAGCCGACGAAAGAGTTGACCGCAGAATCGGAATAAGGCGAGGCTAGCAGGAAGAATCTGAGCGGGCCTACTTCATCGGCGGAGATCTTATAGGTCTGCCCGATGTTGTAGCAGCTGTCGCCGGGCATGACGTAGTAGTAGCTCTTGCATGACGGATCCGTGCTCGGCAGGAGAGGCGAGGGCGCCGTTGTGGTGGTCATGTGTGACTCGAACTTGAACTTGAGTGGGATGACGACGCGGACGATCCGCCAGATACACCAATGCAGACTGCATCCGTGGGAATGAGATATGAGTAGCTGGAGCCGACGGCCGGGTTCCAACTGAGAGATGTTAGCTATAACACCCAGCCGGCAATGGCCAGGGGTTTTCACGAGAAAAAGGGGTCTCACCTGTAGAACTGCGCGAGCGTGAAGTTGCCGAACTTAGCCACAATGGCTTGACAGTTGTCGTTGGCTTGTACCACGTACCAAGCGTCGCAGTTGGCCGCGACGCCGGTCTGTGTCGGGCCGGGTGGGCCGCCAGGTGTGGTGGTGGTGTTTGCTGCACTGGTTGCTGGGAGTAAATTTTCCCAGTGGGCTGGGGAGCATGTGGGTGGAAAAGTAATTAGTCGTTTAGGGCATAGTGACGCCCGAGCTGGGACTGCAGTAAACGCTTAGCGCGCTGTTACAGTTGTCCGGCAGGTCGGGAATCGTCCAGCCGGCCAGCGTGTCATTCATGGTGGTGGGGAAAAAGGCCGTCAATGAGGCGTACTGGTGAAGGGGCTGTGTGTCAGTGGTTTGTAACGCGTGCGCCGTGAGAGAGAGAGCTTGCGACTCGGACTTACAGACTGAACTGCGGACGGCACAATGCTAACTGAGTTAGTGCTGATGTTGATGGATGTTGTGGGACTGAGATAAGTTGTGGTGTAGTTTGGAACGTTGGTGATGCTGGGAATAACGGTGAAAGACGTGGGCGGTAGGACGAAGGTGCTGAACTCCGAGGTTGAGCAGGAAACCCACCGAGTTAACATCTCATCATTGATAGGAGTTACTCACACGTTCCAGTCGCTACTGATGTTCGCCGGATTGACTGTCCAACTTGTTGTCCGGCAAGCGGCGACGACGCCCGAAATTGAATTGGACAATGGACTGCTTACCGGACCTCACCTCGCACATTAATTATGATTTAAAGTCCAACCGCACCTGCCCGCCTCGCACAACACGATTTAAGGACCAACCGGACCTGGCCCACCTCGCACAACATGATTTAAAGACCAACTGCACCTGGCCCATCACCTGCCAACCGTCCAGCCCTCCATCCTCTATCCTCCTTCTCATAATCGCGTCCTGCCCGATTTGACCTGTTCCAACTTCCGCAAGGTAGTACAACGCGACTCATGGCCAACAACCAGAACCAGCCTGGCCTTGGGACGCTAAAAGGTCAGAGGATGCGACCTCTTCCTATTGGTGAGTCATTCTGCCCCCGATCTTCCCCGGAGGCGCCTGCCGTCGCAGGACTCCAACCCCATTTCCCGAGCCCCTTCGCGCGCTGACCACCTGCGCAATCAGGAGCAATGGAATGCCGATGCGGCCGTACCGCCCGATCAGCAGATGACCGAAATCTTTGACCAATTTCTTCAACTCTCCGTTGCTGAGCGCCATGTAGGTCCCCCACCTAATCTCTGGAGGTGCGGCGAGTGGCCAGAAGATGCAACCTATCTGGGCATCCTCTACAACTTCTATCACCTGGCATGTCAAGTGGGCACAGTTGTTTGCGGGTGGCCAAGAGAGCAAGGCGCTCCTGGCATGGTACGACGCGAATGGCAAGACGGTTCGCTGGAATCATCTGGGCAAGCAGGAGGCCGCACACAACGTCGAGTTCATCAGCATGGGCGGGTTTGAGGACCATCCAATATGGACGGCGGCGCAGATCGGGGCTGACTACGATTGGGCCGGGCCTTTCGGCCCCCAGGAACAGGAACCCACGGATAGTAGGGACGAGGAGGATGACGACGAGTAGGTCTGCCAAGTACCATTTTCTTTGCTTGCTTGCGAATAGGAAATCAGGCCCAATTGCGTGGGGGGCCAAAAAGGGGTCGAGTTCTTTACGATAAATCTAAACCCTGTCGCTCATTGGGTATTATTCTGCGCCACTGCGGCACGAAATCAATGGACTGGACATTTTCAAAAGCCGGCCTTGTACCAGTGACCTCTTGCTTCGGTTCCTGCTCCTGCAACCCGCTTTCGGTCTCGGGGTTTTCTCCATGGTTGCCTGCTGCATCTACCATTCATCACATGGCGCGAAAAGGAGGGATAGAGCATGCGATTCGGTGATTTGGGTTCCTGATAGAATGTCATTTCCTTATGTCCCGGCCGACTTGGTCTCTTCGACCCTCGTTCGTCAAGGGGAAGCAGAAGAGCAACTCAGCTCTCGACACCCACGCCTTTGCTATGGTTTGACACATACACGCCCATTTCAGACCTTTCTTTGACTTTGTGTCTCACGGCACTGACACTCTGCTCTTAAGATGCCGCTGTTTAGTTCTTTTGCTCTTTTCATCCTTGCGGTGCCGTTGCTACCTCTGATCGACCATGTCGTCGTTCTTGCCCAGCAAAACGCGGCGTGCTCGGCAACAAACCCGTGTCTCGAGGGCTGCTGCAGTCAGTGCGGAAGCTGTGGGTTTGGTGAACAGTTCTGCAGCGGCCTGATTTCTACATCGGCGGCACTTGTCCCGATGGATCTTTCCGCTACATCTGCTGTCCTACTGGCAGGCGCCACGTCACGACCTCGTCGCCTTGCTCGTCGCGCTCAACGGTCGGGTTAGGACTGGCATGCACTGACACTGACTGGCCGATTTAGGATGTGGTTAGTACGTAACCCTACCACGTGACCCAGAACTCGACCTACTTCTCCGAGATAGCCGGAAATATAGATTATGTGCCAAGTTGGCGGGATATCAGCGCATGACGTGATACCATCGTCATGGCACTGCGGACTCGATGCAAAAATAAAACTGTGACTGACTGACTGGTAACAAAGCAAGTTTGTCCCCGAGGCTCGAGGTGGCAGCACCCCAAACGGGGAATAAGGCGATTAGTGGGAATAAGGTGATTAGTGATCCAGGGTTTTCGCAGCCAAACCAGGTGACAATTGTCTCGTTACTACACCCACCACTGCCAACTTTATGATTAGTGATCTGCGCGACTGCACCTGCACCCTGAACATGTCAAATGTCAATAACACCGGGGCAAGCTATTTGTCATCGACACTTTGCTTGGATGGGCTGTCCGGCTAGTAGTTACTGTGGTGGCAGGTTATAAAAGGCGCTGAGCACCACCCCGTGATTGTCAATTACCTAAATCTAAACACTAACGTTAGGCATCATCCTCCAGTCTCTACTCCCTTATTGACTCTGCACACTTCTGTCACAAAAACAACCAAACACCAACATGACCCAGCCCCTGAAAGTTTTCGTCATCGGCGGCACGGGCGCCCAGGGCCTGCCGGTAGTCCGCGGGCTCGTACAGGACGGCAAGTACGCCGTGCGGGTGCTGACGCGCGACCCGGCGTCGCGGCGGGCGCGGGAGCTGGCGGCACTGGGGCCCAACGTGGAGCTCGTAGCGGGCTCGTTCACGTCCGAGGCGGACCTGCGGGCGGGGTTCGCGGGCTGCTGGGGCGCCTTCGTCAACATCGACGGCTTCGCCACGGGCGAGGCCATGGAGATGTTCTGGACGGTGCGGTGCTTCGAGATCGCCGCCGAGAGCGGCGTCAGCTTCTACGTCCACGGCAACCTCGACTACGGCATCAAGCTGAGCGGCTACGATTCCCGTTACCGCTGCGGCCACTACGACGGCAAGGGCCGCATCGGCGAGTGGGTCCGGCTGCAGCGCGCCGCCGCCGCCAAGACGACGGACGGAGGCGCCGCCGCCGGCATGAAGGCCGCCCTGTTCACCACGGGCCCGTACATCGAGATGGCCCTGTCGCCGCAGACGCCCATGGCGCCGACCGTTGAGCGCGACGAGCAAGGCGACGAGGTCGTGACGTGGCGCCTGCCGCTGACGGCCGACGGCGGCGTCCCGCACGTGTCGCTCGACGACTGCGAGGTCTACGTGCGCTGGCTGTTCGACCACCCGGAGCGCGCCGACGGCATGGACCTGGCCGTGGCCGTCGACCATATCCACTACGCGGACATGGCGCGCGCCTTCACCGCGGTCACGGGCCGCAAGGCGCGCTTCGTCGACGTCGACCTCGACACGTACTGGCGCGGCGAGTACTGGAGCGCCGCAGCGCCCCTGCAGACGGGCTACACGGCGGACCCCAACAGCACGGCCGCCATGACCATCAAGGACAACTTCACGGGCTTCTGGCGGCTGTTTCAGGCCTCGGGGTCCAACAAGGGCATCATCCGCAGGGACTACGCGCTGCTGGACGAGATCCATCCGGCCCGGATCAGGAGCGCCGAGGAGTTCTTCCGCCGCGAGGACGCCAAGGCTCGCGAGCAGGGCCGCGGGTCGCTGTGGGACGTCGCCGCCAACCCCGAGCCAATCTTGAAGATCCACGAGGACGGCAACTTGAGCAGGAGCCGAAAGATTTGATTGGGCCGCGGGAAAATTGTTAAATCCGTGGTAGGCAGGAGACGACGGGTCTGTGAGTGGACTTTTATTGTTGTTATTTGATTGTCTTAGACTTAGAGACAGGTGTGTGGTGAATACCATTTGCTTCGAGAAGAAAAAGGGGCTCGACTGCAACAGCTGAACAAATCCATGCCCAAATTTGAGCACTCTGGTGGTGATTGATGTCAGAAAGCGACTCCAGTCCACAATATCACCTCGTCGCGCCGTTTTCTCGGCAACAAGGCCGCCGCGTGAGGTGCCTGTTGTGGTCTGCAGTGCTGGATTGCCTCAGTGCCCGCCCGATTCGTAGAAAATTCACGTGCTTGGGCGAAAATCCAAGTTTTTGGCTACGTTTCTAACGCTGGTTTGAGGCATCGGCATTCGGGAGGATAAGTAGGGCTTGTGATTGGAGGTTAGATTTAATTGACCAGATGGATGCTGCCCCAATATGACGTGAGGCACAATGATTATAGAGAAGGTGCCCCCCGCCTGTCCCTTTCTAATTACCTCACCAATTCTAGGTTTCTAAAGCCCTAGGTCTAACCGTCACCTCACTCAGCTGTTCCTACCTTCTCCCCGCCGCTGCCATGCTTTCCGGTACTGTGTTCCCCACGACGTCCCGTTCCCGCGCCCGCGATAGCAGCATAGTACTGTCAAGCGACGGGCACCGAGACAGCTGCACGTATAGGATGTATGGGTCGCATTGGCTGGGGACGACTTCCCCGTTGACCACGTCCCGCGTTGTGTCTGAGGCTGGCAGGGTGCCTGCCGGCGGGCC
The DNA here is from genome assembly GCA_033439765.1 of Lasiosphaeria ovina. Classification (NCBI taxonomy): domain Eukaryota; kingdom Fungi; phylum Ascomycota; class Sordariomycetes; order Sordariales; family Lasiosphaeriaceae; genus Lasiosphaeria; species Lasiosphaeria ovina. Next base: position 3,361,063 of record JAULSN010000002.1, on the reverse strand, counting down.
GAAGTGGTGCAGAAACGATTCTTTTCCTCTTCCGTGAGGGGGGCCCTCAGCAGTGCGAGAGAACAAGGTAGTCTCCTCCCTGATGCTGCTCTTCAACGAGGGTCAACTTGTCATGGTTACCAACATAGATAGATAACCCTCTTTAGCCAAAAGTTCTCCTTTCCTGATTGCCGATGGCAATGGGTGTGGTTTTTGTCGCAGGCCCGAAGCCAGTTTGTGAACGGGCATGCCGCCCTGAGGAGCGAATCGCAGCCAGCTCTCTGAGGGGTCGCCAAGGGGCCAAGCAGAAACATGTTTCTTCAGGATATGCCTCAAGGGGTCCCGTATCTCGAGAGCTGGCCCCTCAAGTGGCTGAATGGCCGACAGGAGAAATAAAGGCAGTTAACAAGAAGCCCACGGCGAGAGTGGCTATCCAATTCTCTGCGGGCAAAAATAAGATCTGTCTTGACTGAGCGGGCAGTGACAAATTGATTGAGGGATCTTCGACCCGAGTGTACGATGTACTTCTGGTGTCCTTCTTATGGGACTGGTTGTGATCTGTCGGGCTGAAACTCGTCCGGGGGATGTGAATAGACAGTTCCGTCCCCCTTTTGCCAATCATCCATTTGTGTAGAGCGGGCTGTTCGGCAGCCTGAGTGCAGGGTAGCAGTCGGTTGCGCTTGCTTTGTCTAGGCAGCGGGAAGGTGGCAGGCGTCGTCAGGGTTTTGCTAGACTGAAGGAGACACGTACGAGAAACACAATATACGCCCCGAGGAGGTGTCGATGATGGTTTAACAGAAGTTATCAAAATACGGGACGACTCATCGGCAAGCGCTGATATTGAGCCTTTGATAGAACACAAATGTCGGTGGGGCCGGGAGCTATCTTGATACCTACGCGGGTGGTGCTCTCATGCTCGAGCTCTGTTGCCGCGATACAATCCGATTGACGCCGCCTAGCTGGATAACCAGTGTCCGAAATCGTACAAACCACTTTACACGCTGCCACAGTTCGCAAGCATATGGGGTGACGCTGCTATTAACTTCACAACCCCGAATACTTGCATTATTGACTCTCAGCATCGAAAAACTCATCTTCGCTCCCCCCCTCAACCGACTCGTCTGAGTTGCACGTCTCATTTAATCCCGAGTCTCTATCCTTGAGCATCTTTGTCAGGGCCCGAAAAGCCTCCTCTTCCTCCTGGGTCGGCTTCCGCACCCCCAACGGTAGACCCTCACTAACGTTCATCCTCCAAGCCATGATTTCCATAGGGGTCCGACCCTGTTCGTCCACAGCCTCGAGAACGTCGGCTGGAAGTGACCGTGTATATAGCGCCTCAAACAACGATGCATTTCCATATCGTACCGCCGCATGGGTTAGCAGTGGCGCTTGTCTCCGGAAATCGGATAGGTCTCGGCCCCTGGCGAGATCAAGTAGAAGAAGAATCATAAAGCACATCATATCATCAGCCGGTCGAACAGTGCCCTGCATCTCTAGCTCCGTATCCGTCGCTGCCCGCGCCCATGTGAGTAACTGGAGTGGGTTTCGCCCGCTCTTATCGCGCCGGAATGGATCCAACCCGCTCATAGTTTCGGGCACCGTGAGTATGTTGTTAGAAAGGCCATACTATTTTTGGCCTGGACTAGGGAGTCCGGGCCGGGGCCCGGGCAGGGTCCGCACAGGCCGCGTAATTAGACCGCCTTTTCCACAGGGTCAACACAGGTCCCCGACCTGCCTGCGAAGGCCTCTTCTTCTTCCTTACATCAATCAATACAACACACTGCGAATACCCTCATTTCTACTGCTTCTGCGTGCACTTTGGTATCTGAGACATGTCATTAACGATGCCGGCGCATCCATACAGCGCGACCCAGTGCAGGATGGACTGTCCGTTGGTGTCGACGACTGATAAATCCGCCCCGGCGTCGCGGAGAATGCTGAAATACGGACACACCCAGGCGACTCGGCTTGCCCAGTGGACCGGAGCTCGCAGTCGGTAGTCCCGGCTATTGATGTCGGTTCCGGCGCGGATGAGAATCTGGAGTTTCCGTATCATGTGAGTCGCGTGGCTAAGGTCGCTGTAGACAAAGATCTACCGCATGAAAATGTGCAGGGGATGACCAAAATAACCGCCGTCATCAAGGGGGCGCGCCGCTTTCAAGAAGCAGCTCCATGATGATATCGGAGTCCGGGAGTAGAGATTCTGCGGCGATGAACAGAGGCGTAGAGCTAAAGTCGTTAGGAAGACTAACGCTACACTTAGCCGCAAGGAGAAGCCGCACCGCTTGCAGCTTGGTAGATCGGCAGGCGATATGCAGTGGGGTGTTGCCTTCGATGTCGCGGCAATCGACGTCAGTTTTCCACGCCAGGAGGGTTGAGATAGAGTCGACGTCGTCGCGGAGGACAGCCCAGTGGAGGGGCGTGAAGCCAGTCCCGTCATGCTGATTGAGGGATGTGGGTTCCTGTCGCAGTGCTTGGTCCAGGGTCAGATGGTTGACAGATAAGACTGCATCGTGAATAGGAGTCGACTCGAAGCCGTCTTTTGCGTCGTCACATAGTTCCACGATGCGGCGGTACGTGTGTCCGTGGGTATCGTCAAGTGCTTTCCCGGAGTAAAGCGCACGTCGACAGTACTGATCTGTGGACCTACAGAGCTGTTAGTCAACCTTGAAAAGAGCTGTCAGGGAATCTTACCGCCCATATTTGTCAGGGGCTGCAAGTGCGAAGCGTGATAGGAGCTGAGGCAACGCCTTGTCTCAGAAACAACGTATTCCAGAATGCAGCCAAAATGCGGCCAAAGTGAGGGCATTCAACCGTGTTATCTTGATTGATGTGTAGGAAGGAGAAAAGGCCTGCCGCAGGCAGGTCGGGGACCTGTATTGACCCCGAGGAAAAGGTGTTTAATTACAGTGGCCTATGCAGGCCCTGCCGGGCCTGCCCTGCACCATACCCGATTTAGGTAGGTCTTTCTGACACCTTGGTTACGTCCAGGGTGTCGCGGCTCCTGCGGATTGAGTACTACCCTTATCGTCAGCATTGCGTCAAAACGTTTCAACTTGCAGTAGATTACTTACCAAGACTAATGACTGACCCGTGTCATCGATATCATCCGGACGATTCTTACCAGCCGAGAAGCGAGCCAGCATCCCTTTAACATCTCCCAGCTCAACACACGTCCAGATGGGGTCGTCCATGTCGATAACATACGGCGTGTTTAAATGCAGGGAGCATCCCCTGCCTATCAGACTGCTCCAGGAGAGGGACAGATACAAAGCCCGACCAAAAAGCCAGCTTGGGAAGAAGTATGTCATTTCGGTTGAGCGCCAGGTATTCCGACAATCAGGCACATTGCAATCGCGTCTGTCGAAGACAGGAAGACAGTTGTATCGAAAAAGATAAGCTCCCACCACTTGGCGCAGCCAACGAGGAGTCTGAACCGTGGGTTTCGAGTGGCATATGCATCTGCAGTCGTGTGCACATCGTTGGTAGGCTCGGCCCTGCAATAGCATAGCGTATTGATTGTCGAAACCCATACCGGGCTCTGGGAGTTGGACACTGCTGCGAGGTACCATATCCGTGGACCTTTGAGAGTTTCCTTCAGCTTTCTCGGCGCTTGTAGATGATAGGCTGGCTACCTGTAGCCGTGCGAACATCTCCTTCTGAGTCTTGATATCTTGGAGGGATTCGCGTGTGATAGACCGAATCTCGACCAAGAGTGACGATCCGAATGCACTGAGCCAATTAAAACCATACCTTGGCATGACGGAGCGGATTTATCTCACTTATGCGCCGAGTTCAGAGCCCCGAATCCAAGAATCAACAGCTCCCTTGCGTTGTTTGCCCGCTGTCGTAGTGTAGAGCATCGAGCCGCTTCGGTCGACCTTCCATCACCCATCGGGAGCGAGAGAGCTTACCGGATTTCCCTCGGTCATCTTTGCCCTGAACAGAATTCACAAGCTGATCGAAATCAGAGACAACGACGTGTAGCTCCACGATCGCCCGGTCAGCGATCGTCTGGTCATATTTTGGTATTCCTTCAATGGATCTGCACTCCTCCAATATCTTTACAGCCTGATCGGTTACTGCACGGAGAGAACTTAGCTGCGTGATGATCAGAAGTTGCTCAATGGCTTATCACGTTGTCAAGCATGAGTTCTCACCCCATTGAGCAGGCCTTGAAACTCTTCTTTCGCCTGGGTTATTGAGTACAGAATGGTGAGCCCCTTTCCGATGGCCCCAGCAGCTTGAGCTAGCGCGATTGCGCTGGCCGTGATAGATAGCGGGTCCATGACAAGCTAGTGGAATGGCTTGTCTTTTCTACACAGTAAGTTCGAAGGCCGAAGGTCAAGACCGCCGAAAGCTAGATAGATGTGCAACCCTGGAGGGGGTTCTTAGGTGTTAGGATCTCTGGGAGGCCACCGCCACAGCGTGGGGGTGGCAGGCAATATCGATTTGCTCAGCGCACTGGTCGAAGATAACGCCCTAAGCGGCAAAATAATTTGTCATCCCCTTTCCCCCCCCCCCCAATGGGCCCGTGACACCGCGACGAGGGAAGGCCGTTAGAAACAGGCCAAGGATAGCGACATGTAGGCTACGCCGGCTGCGTGTGTTTGCAGAGTGTCCTGTTGGCCGAAGTACGGCCCGGAACCGGGATAGAGGGAAGGAGGAAGAAAGAGGAAGTTGAAAACAAGCAAGCAGGGGACGATGCGGTGTATTTATCAAGACATTGTAGTAAACTGGCCCGTATCCAGGCTCGTTGGTCGAGGTACACGTGTACAAGATGGTGGCCTGAGCGTGGAATCTGATTGGCTAGCCTCGGTGGATCCGCAGGGGACACTGAGCAATCAGAAAACGGCAGTCCCAACAACGTTGAAGCCGTCAAAACCTTCAAAAGCCCTAAAAACGCGTGTACCGTGGTGTTTTCCATTTTGACGATTTCTTCGTTGCTGAGTCAGCCTCGAATAAGGGCAACTTGCAAATGGCAACTCTGAGACCCTGATTTGTACGTAAATTAGCAAAAAGTCCTGGCCGGCACCTAGTTACCTTAGTCGTAAGGTAAGCCGTTGAATCCTGATTTGTTGACATGGTGATGCATTTCCTTGGTGTTGGGTCTATCAATCTAGCTCCCTAATCTATCACAACCGGGTTATTGCAGCCGCCCTCTCTGTTGTCAAGAACCTTCCGGGGATGAGGGTCATTTTCATCCCCGGAATCGAAGAAAATCTCCTCTTCAACATCGGCTGTAGTCTCCCAAATGCGCCGGCGTTGAGCCCTGCGGCTCCACCAATTCGTTACCTCTATTTGAAAGAGGTAAGGATTAGGAACCGGGGTCTCGGTCTTGATCTTCGGGGACAAGGCCGGGCCCGGGCGGCCCGCCCTGACAGGCTGTCTCGCTTTCTTCGTTCTCTTTCTTTTCTTTCGTGTCCCTCTCTGTTGCGGCGCCTTCCTCTTTCGACCTTTGCCCGGGCTTGGCCCCATGTTGGCGACGATGCAGTCCGGGTCAATCTCCAGCTCTTCATCTTCATCCTGTTCAACCTGCTCTCCTAGGCTCGGCCCGGCTAGTTCGAACTGTGTATAGTAACGCCGCGCGTCCCGGTGGATCGTACCGCTCAGGGCTGTCGTCTCTGTCTTCGGCGCCGGCGGCTCTGGTAGAATGGCTTCATTTCCGAAAGGACCGCCTTGATTGACAGGGCGGCCTTTCGCGACCGCTTTGTCCGGCTTTTCGATCCGTAGGTACTTGTTTTCCGCATCCTGTAAGCAAATTAGCTAGGAAATACAAGGCAAATAGATTCCTAAGGGCCTACCCGGTGCTCTCTGAGATGCCAGGTGCGGTCGCAGTCAATCAAGTTAACCAAGGCACCGTCTTCGTGATCGTCATTGTATCTTTCGAGCATCATATGCGCGCAGGGTAAGCCGTACTGACGACTGAATCGTTCAGTGCAGGGAGGAAGAGGTCGGCCGGGCGTTGTAGCGGTAGGGAAAGTAATCCTTCTGTGTTGTTCAACAAGAAGATCCAGAGCCCACCGAGTCAGCTGCATAAGGCAGTTACCAAGCCACTTCTTCGAACGGTATGACTTTCGCACTAAGCTTGACGACTTAGCTATTGCCTCTTTGTAGACATCGTAGCCGTAGGTAATGTGCCGATCCACAGCCTCGACAACCTCGACTAGGCTCGACCGAGCCGACAGGCCTTCCGACTCTACCGAGCCGTTGTTGGATTCATTTGGCGGTGTGGTTCGCGCGCCAGCATTCCTGTACATCTTTGTAAAACAGCCGGCCCACTGTTCTTTGCAGGGAAGCAGGTCGTTGGTGATATGATTGACAATTCGTGGTTGAGTTGTAGAAAACTGACGATTCAATATAGTCTTCGCTTTATTGAAGTCCCGGACCGACCGACTGAATACCATATGCTTCCAAAGTTTAAAAAGACCCGCTCTTGTGTTGGCGACCTTCGCCGGTACAGCGCCGAGAACAACGGGACCTTTCTTCGTCGACTGGGTCTTCGAGTTGAGGGCATTCATCGCAGCGATGCCGTCGGCATCGTCGTCTTCGTCGTCTTCGTCGTCTTCGTCGTCTTCGTCGTCTTCGTCGTCTTCGTCGTCCTCGGCACCCTCAGCTCCCTCGGCGGCGGCGGCGGCAGTGGTCTTCCGGGCAGGCCGGTCGGTAGGCGGCTTGATCCAGTATTTCTCGATGTACAACACCATGTTGCAATTCAGGTGCCACACACAACGCTGCCTCTGTACGTCAGGGAAAAACATGATCAGGGCGCCGATCAACTGTTCATCGCCGTCTGTAATAAACACGCGAGGGTAAGGAAAAGAGAAGTGACGACGGTAGCGAGCAATAGATCCCACAAGGAACCGGTAACCTTCTTCCTTCTCGTTGCTTAGAAGGGCCTGGAAAATAGGCATCGTGGTTTTTTCGGGAGTCACAACAACACCAGTTACCAAAGGCATTCGCAGGTTGTTTACCTGGTACGTCGCGTCGATGCCTATGCAAGCCCCGAACTGAGCCCACATATTCAGTTGACGCCGTGTTAACCAGAAAGCATGTAGCATCTTCGTCTTCTTGTCGTCATGATAGAGAATGGAATGGCTGTAGTCCTCTGACTCTTTCAGCTTCTTGACAAATGCCTGGGCATCGACATAGCCGTCTCTTTGTGCCTTCTTGTGGTTACGGATGATGTTGTAGATGTCGGTTTTGATGATGTTGGAATTGGGATACTTCTTCTTGAAGAGACGAAGAACTCCTTTGGCCGGAATCGACTGATGAGCCGTTAAATCGATGATGTATTCCTCCTCTTCCTTTCCAACTGCTTTATCACGAAACATTCGATGCTCCTCCGGAGAGCCCGAGGACGCACGAAAGAGGTCGTCAGGGCACGAAGGAGCCGGCGACGGCGAGGGCGAGGGCGAGGGCGAGGGCGAGGGCGAGGGCGAGGGCGAGGGAGCCGGAGCTGGGGATAGCGATAGCCAGCGCGAGGGAGCCGCGGGCGGCGAGGGCGAGGGAGTCGGAGCCGGCGAGGGCGAGGGCGAGGGCGAGGGCGAGGGAGCTAGAGAGCTCGAATCGTCAGAGGAAGTCTCGATAAAATGCATCACGAAGACTGTGAGTCGGAATGGTAGGTTGACGATGTGTTCTTTGGCAAAGGAAAGGACTGCAAAGGCATGCAAAGGCCTGTAGAAGCCACCTAGCCACTGCAGACCTTAGAATACCAACTGCGCGCAAAAAGCCCGGCATATGAAAGCGTAAATAGTGTTATTTTCACTTGTGCCCGGTAGGGCGTTAGGTGATTGCCAGAATGCGGCATTTTATAGTACAAAAAGCGGGCCCTGCGTTGGCAGTTGCCAAGGACCCACAGGCAGGTGACCTGAAAAGTAATTAGGTGGGTGCCCGCATATTAATTACCAACCCGGTGACAGTGTGCTTGAGGAAATCCAAACCCAGCTATGCTCCCATTCCTTCAGGACCGTCTGTTTGGTGACGAGTTCCATACCCCCGACAGTCATGGCCACAACAACCTCTTTACAACGCGCGCCGTAGCAATACATACGTGAGTCAATGCTAGGTCCGATTCCTACGGAGGCTCGGGCCAAAAACAAGGGTCACCCTCCCCAGTGCAAGGTCCAGAACGCCACGTCCTAAAAGGGGTTAGATTGGACTTGCCAGCTGCCTGGTCAACAAGCCAATCTTTCACAGTGCAAGAAGATAACTATCTTCAGCGCTATTACCGGGGGTTTAACGAAGCTTGAACGCATCTGTGGGTGAAGAACGGCACCTGGCAAACGAGCTGGCACCGTATGAGTCCGAATCCTGGCCACTGGGCAGGGTGACCCTTTTTTTAGCCCGAGCCTCCGTATAGAGTTGGGGGGGCATTTTGATTATCGCAAAACAAAGGGTTGACAGAGTCATCGAGACTTAATATTTAATTACTTCTGAGCACTAAATCACACAGGGCAGATTTCTATACTACCTAATTACCAGCCCATCATCTAAATTTCGCCGGCTAACACATCCCGCACCCGTGCTAATTACCTACCTCTATACACAACATGCAAGTACTCGTCAGGGTAGGTAATTAACGCGCATGCGTTCGAATTGGGGGCCAAATTGCTAGATTATATCCTTCATTAACTACCTCGAGGTTGCACAGAGAACTGCGGGCACACGGGTCCATTCCAAGGCCAGAACGTCGGCGACAGTTCATTCGCCGGCTTTCTCTGTCGTTCTGTTGAACCTTGCATGTTTGTTGCATAAAGAACAACTCGCGGCGACGACAAAGGGTCGAGATGTGGATGTGGTGATGCCTTGGCCGAGACAGCTGATCAGTCCGAAATTAGCTGTTATTAGTCTGTTAGTTCTGATGAAACGCTCGAGAGTCAGGAAAGATGCAGGGTTGAAAGCCCCATTTGCAGAATACTACTAAAGCGGCTGCCTAAACCCAGCGGGAGCGTAGTGCTGCTATAGAGACTTTCCATCGGTTCCTGGGTGTCAAAACAGCCTGGTTGTCTGCGACGAATCTGGGCACACGAAATTTCCTTTTTTGTTCATCGTCCTGAGCTGGGGTGAGCTGTAGCTGATTTGTCCTGAGCTTCCCCCGATTCTTCCTTAAGCTAGGGTAATCCTATACACCACCGCCGCACAGACTTAGAGGCCCCTTTTCGGTCCCCCCGGCTAAAGTTTCCTATCGATAGATATCAAATAAAGCGTAATCTATAAGGATAACTCCTAAGTAACAATTCCAATTACAACGTATATGCGTTTTAGGTATACGAGTCACGTGCCCTGCGTGCCTGGCTGGTCCAGGTCACGTGGAGTGCAGCGCAGGGTACTGCCCTGTAAGGGGCTTTGGGACAAGAGTGTCAAGGGTGGCAGAGGCAAGAAGGTTAGGTGGTTATTGTGTGCAGCACTAATCTCTGGCCCGCTGCGAAGTCTCTGCGAGCTAGTTCTTCCTTATGTACGCACGGTTGAGAGCCCGTGCGTCCCTGAGCCCCCTGGCGGTCCTCCCCCTACACTGTCACACGGGTCACGTGCCCGTCACGTGACGACCTCCCCTGAAGTCCCTGAACGACCATGACATGCCCCACTTCCTCGATTAGATCTTTCTTGGAAGGTTGCAGGAGCTTTGCTCCTGCAAAATTACTAGGTTGAGGGTCCGACGAGCCCTAGGGCACAGCGGTGTAGGAATAATAATAATAATAATAATATATCCCTGGAGGACAATCTGACGGGCGGGGAAGGAGAGAAAAGTACTGTTGGCGGCAGGGGAAAGAAATGCAGAAGCAGAGTAACGATCGGTAGCTCGCCCTAGGGGTGAGAGTTGAATTGCCCGTTCCGCCCTCTCAAAATTCCAAGTGCCCAGTTAGGTAAAGAATGACATGAGACTTGCCGGCAAGCTCTTGATCTTGTCCCAAACCCAAGCGATCACATCACGAACGGCCTCCCAGACTTTCTTGAAAGCTTCCCGAAGAAACGCGAAAACCTTGTCCCACGGAATGAAATAGGCCAGCGCACCAGCAGCAATGGCAGTACCAAACGTAGCCATACCGCCTCCTCCTGCTAGGAAGTTTTTGTGGCCAATGGAGATGGACAAGCCAGCGGGTCCCGTTAAGAGGATGCCGGAAGAACTGTATGCGCAGAATCCGTAGAAGCCAGCTGCTCCGCCTCCAATTGCACCAAAGGCTATGGTGACGATGGCCCTCCACCGTTCGAGCCAACCCGGTGTATCTTGTGAGGGCATGTTCTTATCCCGCATCTCAGCGACGCCGGCCTTGACCTCGTTGAGCTTCGATTCTTCGATGTCGGGAGTGCGAATAAAGGACTGCCGGAGCAGCCCTTTAGCCTCCTGGGTAACATCTTCGAGGTTCCAATAGCAGCCGGGCATGTGGGTGATGTTGCGATTGTGCTTCCTGATGCTCTCCGGTCGGTTGTCCCAGGCGTAGGTCCTGGAATTGCAGTATGTCGATCTGCTGTCGATGCGGAGTTCTCCCTGTCCTCCTCCCGCACAGGGGCCGACTGTAGCCTTTCGTATCGCTGAGGAGATATGGTACGCGACAGTCCGGATGGCAGAGCTGACGAGAATGTAGAGCTCCCCATTCTTACCACCGTTCTTGACGAAGGCTTTGGCAACAGCATCGAGCTTGCACTGGAGTTGCTCTGGCACAGTGACGATCACGTTGGACTCTGAAGAATCTTAAGTTAGTCGAGCCTGCAACTTAAGCTTCAAGGCATCCAGTTAATTAAGACTGTTTGCAGGGTTACTTACTGAAGCCCTTCTTGTCCTTCTCCTTCTCAACCATCTGCTTCAGTGGCGTCACGTCGTCTGGCGGCACGACGGCGATGGTCGTGATATTGGGGTAGATCAAATTATTGCCGTTCTTCATCGTCTTCCAAATTAGCTCTTGATTAGGCGACGGGTTCCCTCGGTATGGCACAAGCGGCTGCGAGGTAGGTGTTGACGACTTGGTTTCCTTGTGAGAAGGTTTAACCTTGGCATCATTAACCTTCTGCGATGCTCGGGAGGTCGAAGAATGTTGGCCATGATGCTTGGCCTTGGACTTGGAGGACTTGGATGGCATGACACGCGCTGGCAGTGGGCGTAAACCGTGGAGACAGTGTTGACTGGTGTCGAGGAGTCCGAGCGTAAGAGAAAGGAAGAGACTAGAATGACGCTGGTTCGGCTGCCCTGTGGAAGGATTCCTATTCCAATTTTTTGGGATGGATGAAAGGCATCGAAGACCGGCAGAGGAGACATCGTCGTGGTGAACACCAAAGTCCACTTTATAGAAGTGCGCCATGCTCTGGGAGAGAACTCGAGCTTCTGCCTCAGCTTATCTCGGACCCCACGCAAAACCAATCGAGGACATTGTATACGAAGTCGCGTTGACATGTCAGTACTTCATCAGCCACCAAACAGCTCACTCACTTGGGTACCCCATTGGTATGAGTCGGCCGCAGTAAATCCCGCACTGAAACACAGAACTATTGGTCGCAGAGGTGTAAGCGGGCCACAGCCACCGAGAAGGCCTCGAGCCAGCCATCGAGCCCAAACGCGACTGGGATTCTTTGCGGCTGCTCTGTCATTGGGTTATCATATGCAGTGAGAGAATGACGTGGGGGGATTGCATTTGTACTTCGCACTTTAGTGAACTGGCCAGTATCATTTTTCACCAGCCCCGCTCGTGCTGCCCTCATTCAGCAACATCATTCGCCCTCTTTTTGCTCCAAGTCTGCAGAAAATTGAGGGTGTGGGATCCGTCGACGAATTGCCCGACAATGTGGAGCAACACAACATCTTTCGCCGCGTCTTACGTGCCATGCAGAATTGAGATTCGTCCAAGTTCATGGCGAAATATGCAAGCTGGACCCGGCTGCAGATGTTGATGTGGGAGCTTTACCCTTCCCTCTCAAGCATGGCAGAAATTTCATTGAAGGATTCGACAGTTGACCCACAAGCGACTTACCACAAATCGGGCGGGCACAGCCTGAGCACTCCCACAATTACGCCAGCACTGGCATCGCCAAGTGGGTATTCGATCATCGCGACTTCACCGGCCTCCCAAGAGTCGACACATCGAAGAGCAGCTGGCGCGAGACCCCCCCCCCCCCCCATCAACATGACTACCAATCAGTTCCTCGAAGCGGAGAATGAAGAATTCCTTACGGTTCAGGGTATATACGACGACTCAGCCCTGCCGACAGATCTTCACGGTCGAGGACTCCCTGCCTGGGAACTTGAAAGCGTTCTATCTCCCGAACCACCAAGCATGCATCTGAACCCTCATCGCGATAATCCGTGGACTGCTGTCCCGAGTTCTACTACGCCTTTACAACACTCCAGCACTCTGATTGAACGCCCCGAGGTCTTTGGCACTTTCACTCCATTGCCAACGTCCTCGGGGATTGGCAGAGGTCAAGTGGTCGACCCGCAGATGGCACCGGGCTCATTCTTTCTTCAGGAAGCAGGTCCTCTCCCCAATGGTTCGGGACTATTCCCTAGCAATACTATGCCCTCTGTAATACCAACTCCTCAATGGCTGGTTCCCGACCCACCATTTCCCGGTTCAGAATCAGGCCATTCCCAGGCAGACCTGTCGGTTCCCTTTACGATGATGACTCCCGAGCCGTCCGAAACACCCATGTACTCAAACCAGGGAGGAGTTTGGGATTCATTAGGGCTGCCGAGCTACACTGCAGAACTTGGCCCACGCGCTCAAGGTGTCGTCAGCCTAGCTCAAGCGCTCGTCTCCGTCGACCAGATCGCAAATGCTGAGTCGCGCTTGCCTGAAGCCACAGTGACGGTACCTCTATCTGAGGTAGTGGATGTTCATGGCAACTTAACTCCAGATTCACCTGGTCCGTGGGAGATGATAGCGAGAAAGCTTGGCAAGCTGTACAAGGCCGACGACAACACATTGGAACAATGTCAGCTTGTCTTGAAAAATGTCTACGATTTAAAACCATCGTATGGCACCCCTCGTCCAAAATACTCAGGCCCCTTGATGCTAACGGAAGCTGACAGCATCGATCAACTGAACCGCCAAATCGATAAACGTCCAGAGTTGTGGAAGAATAAGGTGTCCAGCGATTCTAGAAGAATTATTGTTGGTCATGTTGGTGGCAACAGAGCGGGAGTTGGGCGCTTGGAACAACCGCAGAACAGAGCAGACGGCATTCTCAACGATTCGAGGAGGTGCATAACTCACCAAACCACAGCACCAGCCGGTGTTGATGCACGAAATCGGCGCCGAACCCGACCAAAGAAAGCAGCACCCAAATTCAAGGCGTATGGCATAGTCGCCCTTCCATCCCGATGGGTGCCAGTCGCGCCAAGTCGCCCATTGTTAGGTGCTCAGTACGAGATCCAAGAAAGACTGTTCCTTTCCATCGACCACTACGTCAAAGGGTTCTTTGATGCAGCATCGACATCGACAGAAGTGTGTGAGAGTCAGTACTTGACGGAATGGAATTGGAAGAACCTGTCTAACCGCTGCCAGGCGGTATTGCCCATCGTTCAAAACAGCCGAGCTGTGCAGCAGACCCCCAAGAAAAAGAACAAGGTTGCGAGAGCGAAGAGACAGCAGCGCATGGATGCTGTTGTCCGGGAAGTTCTCGACAAACGAGTTGTGGCAGAGTTTGCGACGATACCCTGCAGCCCTCATATGCTAGTCCAATTTTGGAATCTCTGTAGAAATCTGCGGGGGATTTCCGTTCAGGTTTGGGGTAGCAATGCACACGGCCACGTCTACATCCACCACTGTATCAAGGGGCTGTTGGATGTGGCAGTAAAGAGTTCCACCAGTCTCCTCTCCGGGATGGTCCCGATACTGGAGAGGCTGCTTCAAGTTAGGTCCATCGAGAAAAAAGACATGGCAGCTGAGGAGGCAAAGAAAAAGACGAAGCAAAAGAGGAAGGAAAAGAAAAAAGAGAAGGCGAAAGAGAAGGCGAACGACAAGACGAAGGAGAAGACCAAGGAAACGAGGGATGATATCTTGAGGAATAAGGCCGAGAACAGGAAGAGAAATAAGGAGGTGAAGATGAAGGAAAGCTGGATGAAGAAAATAACAGGAGGCAAAACGGACGGAAAGTCGGAGGATGAGACAAAAGATACCCTCGAACGGGCCTTCAAGTGCACAGCCGACAGCCTCTCAACAAGACTTGGTGGAACTCACCCACTCATTCTGGGTGCCCGTGCCGACTTCTATCACCACTGGGACGACAAAGCACTCAGCATCGACAGACAGCAAACACTGTTTGAAGAATACAAGCAAGTCCTCGCGGAGATGGAGCAGAGATACTACGACCAGACGGATGATCGCATGCTCCAGTTCCTAAGCAACTATGCGGCCACGGCATATTACATCGGACGAGACAACGACCTCGCCATCAAACTTGCCTCGGACCTGTGGGACAGAACACGGGACTGGGACGGAAATGCGTGGACTATTAAGGCCCAGTGCATGGTAGACGCAGCATTGATCTTGGGTACTGTTTATTCATCACCCTCTGGTATCCACCGTATGACGAGGGAGCAGATGTACGAGCTCCAGAAGAGCATGGGCTATAACACGAGGGGGAAGAGAGGCCGAAAGGAATGGCGTCGGATGTTCAATCTTCCCCCACCGCCAGATTCTTTACCGTTCGCTCAGGTTGTCGGCCGTCTACACGAGGCTTCAGAAAGGCCCAAAGATGGTGTTTTGGGTTGGAACTGGGACCTTGCGGTAGCGTCGCTGTCCGATCAGCTGCTGAGATTCAGCAAGCGATCCGAAGAGAGTAGCCCGTGGTCGAAGTTGGCTGAGGAGGAAGCAGAGTTGGAATTCTTCGATGATTTGGCTTATGTGGGCATTCGCAGAGGTTAGGTATTTTGAAGGCTCGTCTCCAACGCGATGATCTCGCTTCTGGATTCTTCAGAAACTTGCGGAGGAGTGGATAAACTGGTGGACTTACCCGCACCCCCGGAGAGGAAGTGGCTATGTTCCGGATGTTGTAGTTAGTAGCTTGACGCTAATCTAGCTGAATAGACAACTTGTCAGAGGCGAGTAATACGACTCTACGTCTTCCTGATTGACAGTATTCCCGTTCGAGTTGTGCTGGGATACATAAGTGAGAATATTCCTCACATCCTTCGGTGTCAACTTGGAATTGCCACACTTCAAGACGCTCCATTGATATCTCGCGCCGCAACACTGCAACTTCTCCTTGCACTCTCCACCCTTGCATTGGCGGAGAATTGCAAGTACACAAGTGAGAATAATGGAGTGGGTTGCCCCTATTGCCCTTTTCGACAGCCCGCATCTGACACAACTAGGTTGAAGCTAGCCCTCTCAGACGGGGTACACTGCGGACTGTTCACTGTAGGCCGTTGCCTCAGTAGACACAGAACAAAGCTGGGAAGTGAGGCACGATGAGCAGTGACTCAAAGAACAGTGTATTACCAGCGTGAAGAGCAAGAGCCTCTGTGTGAAGCTATTGCAGCCTGCTTGTCTGAGAGGACTAGCTTCAACATTTGGTCTTGTGATCACCCCCAACCCTAGGTATCCCACCTTACGACTTGTCTTAACCTATTCTGGGTGTAGGACGTAACATCCACTCACTAGTGCCATCGACCGTTTAATACCCAAGGGTATCTCCAGATTGTAATGTCTTTCACATGCATTGTAAAATCGGCGCATCGCAACTCGCAGGCTCGAGGGAGTTGGTAGTTTATGCTCTTCGTCAAGCTTGCCTTTTATGCCGAGGCCTAGTGTTTCGGCGAAATGCTTTATTACCTGTATATCCCGAGGATCGGAAGGCCCATATTTGTTTACATATCTGAAGAACGTTAAATCTCGGTATTAATGACTTGCACAATCTTAACTTACGAATGCCACACTGCAAATACTTGTAAATATTCTTTTTTGCTCTTGGGCCTCAGATTCCTTCGAACAGCCCGAGGGTTGATCTTGGAGCGGTTTGCTGTAAGGCCTCTCCGTTTAGCCCTTTCAATGACTGTATTTGCTAAATCTGATGTCTTTGGTCCCAGTTCCATGCTGAAATGTGGCGTTCTGTCGAGATATGCTAATGAGTTCAAGATCGAACAACGGAGGAGCGTTTGTGGGAGGTGTAAGTACGAGACTTGGAGAACAGAGATCTCCAGCGCTTAGGTAAAGTAATGCGAACGCATAAAGACTGTTTCAAAATGTGGCACATTTTAGCCATATTTATATATGGGACCAGTTCTAGGCCCCCTCGGCTAGAGTTGAAGCGATCCGCAGGCTGCGCCGCAGCCCGCCGAAAATGGTAATTAGGGTGAGCAAAGGTGAGCCAGCCTGAGCGAATCCTGAGCAGCGACTGAGCCGAGCCTATGCCAAGGTGAGCAACGTCACGTCGGCGAGGTACGAAGAAGGAAATTTCGTGTGCCCAGATTCGTCGCACAAAACAGAGATTCCTAATCAGAAATGTCATATTCGCCGAGGTCCAGTGAGGGCCAGGAGGTAGCCAAAGTCGGCAAATTCTCCTCCGCCTACTCGCTCTTGCATGGGCAACGAGTGGTGGTACAGCCTGCAGCATGCATGCCCGAGCAGCCCAACCAGGTTCAGCCGCAGCCTAGTCTAGTCTTCCAAAGTCGTCCAACCCGCGTGACTTTCGTCGGCGGCCGTTGGGATCTCGACATAACTGCATTCAACCTTGGCTCCTCAACCGCTGAATCCTCCTGTCATCTATCAAGATAAAGTGCCAACTCGGGCTGAACCTCTCGCCCCATACCTATCAAACCATGTCAACCACCATTGTTATAATAGGGGGTAAGAACACGGAACTGCCGGCATACGAATACGAACCCCTGCCGGGGCCGGGGCCGGGGCCGGGGCATTTCCGCATCCTGCGACTGCAGCTCGGGGCCAGCGACGACGACATCCCTACGTGCACGCTGGAGACGCACGCGCTCTCAGCAGCGCCGGTGTACGAGGCGCTCAGCTACGTGTGGGGCACCGGCGGCCAGACGCAGCCGCTGCTGGTCCAGAGCGGAGGAGAAGGAGAAGAAAAGAAGAAGCGCGTCATCATGGTGACGGCGAGCCTGGACACCATCCTCCGGCGCTTCCGGCCGGGACCGACGTCATACTCGTCGACGCGCATCGCCGGCCGGGCGCTGTGGGTCGACCAGATCTGCATCAACCAGGGCGACGTCGCCGAGCGGTCCGAGCAGGTGCAGATGATGCGGGACATCTACGTGCAGGCGGCGTCGGTGCTGATCTGGCTGGGGCCCGACGGCTCCGGGTCGGCGCCGCACGCCCGGGCGCTGCTGGCCAAGCTGGCCGCGATCCGCAGGAGCCCCGGGTGGACGCGCTTCCCCAAGGACCACCAGCTGCGCGCCGCCGGGCTGCCCCCGCGCGCGGCGCCGGTGTGGGCCGCGCTGCAGGCCATGCTGACGAACCCTTATTTCGAGCGCACCTGGGTCATCCAGGAGGCCGTCTTCGCCAAGGAAGCCGTCATCTGGTGGGGGCCGACGCGGATCCCGTGGTCGACCTTCGAGAGCGGGTACTGCGTCGCCGCGCTCAACATGATGTACGAGCCCGACGCGGAGCCGTCTTGCCCGCAGCTGTCGCTGGGGCGGGTGCAGGCGCTTGTGGAGTCGAAATGGCGGCGCGAGTCGTCGGTCGACTGGCTGCTGATGCTGCGCCTGACCGAGCACCACAAGGCGACCGACTCCAGAGACAAGGTGTACGCCCTGATCGGCATCGTCAACGAGCCCGCCCCGCCCCGCTCAAGGTCGATTATTCGTTGCCTGCGGCGCATGTGTACGCCCAGATCACGCGGCACATCATCGAGCAGTCCAAGAGCCTCGAAATCCTGAGCTCGTTCCACCCTCTCGACCCGACCTCGCCGGCCGACGGCGGGCCCCCGCGCTAGGTCCCCGCGCTGGATCGCCCGTCCGAGACGACTACCGAGGTTAAGTGGTTCGATACATCTCGGAAAAGCGAGGCGCGCGCGGTGGAAAGGGGGGCCGGGAGCAGCAGTAGCAGGGGGCTGGAAGACACTAACCGTGTCGGGCCTCTCGATGGACACAGTCAAGGCGGCCAGCGAGGTCATCGGCCAGACAGGGACCGAGTTCGACGACGAATGGCGGCGGAGAATCGTCGCGGCGTTTGCCCTGCTGTGCGAGCACGCAGCGGCAGCGGCAGCGGCAGCGGCAGCGGCAGCGGAGAAAGTCTACGGGGCGGACCTGATCCGGCCGTTTGCGTGCGCCTTTGCCGGCGGCTCAACCATCAACGACAACGGGCTGCCGCAGCCGGCCGACCAAGACGAGCTGCTCCTCCGCTTTGCAATCTTCATCAACGACAACTTCATGCAGGACCTGCTGGGGGACAAGGCGAGCGACATGCAGGGCTCCGGCGCATTCCACCGGCTCGCCGAAGTCGCATTAGACGCCCGATCCGCTTCCAGCGGCCCAGCTCCGAAAAACATCACGCTGGACCCAAAGTTCCAAGAGTCGCTGCGCGCGCGTCTCGCGAGAGTGCACCCCAACGACACCGAGGCCGTCAACAAGACAGTGGCGCTCATCCTGCGGTGCATCCGCTTGCAAGATCGCGAGGCGACGCAGCGGTTTGCCTACGTCACGCAGAGATTCGGGTGGCGGGACAAGCGGTTCTTTGTCACCAGCAGCGGGCGCATCGGGAGCGGGCCGCAGCAGCTGGAGGAGGGCGACAGCATCTGCTTGCTTCATGGCGGCTCGGCCCTGTTTGTCCTCAGACCTGCCCCCTCGCCCGCGGAGGGAGAAGACTGCCATTATTACCTCGGAGAATGCTATGTCCAGGGGCTTATGAAGGGTGAGGGTATGGATCTGGGGAAGCCGACCGAGCGAATGGTTTAACCTGAGATAGGTGGCAGCTCGCCCGTCGGGGTTCCTCGCGGCATGGATGGACGAGAGCAGAGAGACTCGACCCCTCCAAGGCGTGCATGATAATTCAGTGTCGTACGTCGCGACAACCTCCCCCGGAAGATCTTGATGGCGGGGGCGCCCTGAAATAGCAGATTGCAACGAAATGGGCTCTCCCATCCGACCTGAAGGTTCCCCCAGCCTCTGATCCCCCAAGTGACCGGCCAGACACACTAGGTCTATCAGTGGCCATCTCGTTTGCCATGCATGTTAGAAAGCTCGCGAGTAGATGGGAGTGGAACATGGTACTTCATTACCTTGGTGACGGGAGAAGAGATATATATACTCTCGGATTCGATTCTAGATTTGCGGGATGAATGAATAGGACGGATTTACTTTAATTACTTCATAGTACGGGGTGAAGAGGAGAGAGTCGGAAGATGAAAGATAGAGCGGCGGGGTAAAGCCAAACGTACGGTCCTATAATTAGAAGTTAATCTTCGGTCTAAACCCCCCCCCCCGGATAATTACTTATTATACGTCGTATATACTAGATTCTTAGCTTATATAATAGCGCTGTCGAATACTGCGTGGCGGAAGCACGGAAGACCCCTCTAATAAAAGTAGAGAGAGAAATCGGGGTATGTAGTACAGGACTGGTAAAAGTAAACATATTAAGGCAGTCTCTTACGCGAGCTGACCTTACGCGTTGTTATAACCAAACTACTACGTCCAGCTACGGCACTTTCCAGCATAATTATCTCGCCTATCGATATTTATGAATAAATAAATACGAGACACGCAGAAAGGAACCAGCATATTGTGTAGGTTGGTGAGATGGCCGCCCACTCGGGGCAGTGGCTGGCGAGAATTGGTCCACGAATTTGCCATACCTCCTCCCCATCCAGCATGACCCTTTCAGCCAGCCTGGTGGCGAAGAAGATGGCGAAAAAAGACACGGCAATCCAGGCTACAACATCGCTTATTAGTCTAGAGAAGCCTGCGGCATTTTGAGTAAGCGTTGAGCTCAATAATTACCTGCAGAGTAAGTTAGGCAATTGCAGGACTGGATTGGACGACACGGTGAACATGTGTACAGGGAACATAGAGATGGGGAGGTGCATTGAGAAAGGCATGTAGATTAGGTACCTTTTCTTCCTCTTGCGGCACGAAACTGTCTCGTAGCCAAAAAAATGACCAGCTGCACCATGTAATGCAGTGCAGGACGCCCGACACTCGACTTCAGCTGCGAGGAAGACACAGTCTGCCCATAGTCACCGGACTTGACAGACAGACAGGGTAGGCATCAAACAACCTCGATATCACCGCTGGAGACTCCGCCGCCGCAACCAGTCCAGAGGCTTGTTTTTCTTCTTGTCCGCCTCTGGCTCCGAACCTTCCCCGGCGGCTGGAAGAGGCCTGTACCTCCAGTCTTTTGCGCGTTTTGCGTCCTTGTCCATTTGCGTCGTTATTCCGCAGTAGCAGCACATGTCCCCACGAAACTGAGACTGCACCCACGTGTGGGTCCAATCCTCGGGCTTTATCGCAATCCTGCATTCGATGCAGACCACGTAACCCCCCATAGAGGCTGTCCTTTCCTTCGCCCAGTTATGGTCGCACGTCTTTTCGCCGTCTACATGTTTACCGCCAAAGTGCTGCTCTGCGCACCTCGTTGGTTGCTTCCGTGACAGGTCGCCGTAGATATTGAACTTGGAATTGGCAACGGTAAGCCACCATTAATACTCGGGTGAAAATAATTGTTCACTTACAAACTCCCACTCAGCCTTGCATTTTGGACATGGGATTCCAGAAGCTGCTTCTCCTTCAAGCCTAACCCCCTCGGGGTCTGTCCAAATCACCTGGCAGTGGCTGCACAGGATTGCCTGTTGGTCCGGTAGGGCGGGTGCCGGGGGCTTCCCAAGCCAAGTCCGGAATGCCTCGTTGGGAAGCGCATCGTTCATGGTTCTCCCGCTCTGTAGGTGCTCCTTTATATGGTCTAGCCGTTGGTAAAAGACACGTTGGTCCCAGGTAACGGGCTCATACGTGAACTTGCTGATTGTCGTGTCGAAGGCTTTGTCGCAATCCGGAAACCAGCAAGGCCAATTTTCATTGAACGGCGACCTGGTGGCAACATGCTCAAAAATGTGCTTGCGCCACAGCACTACGTCTTTCGTGGAAAATTTACACCACTGATCGAACAAGTTATCATACAAGGTTAGCTCACAGGGGAGAATAGTCTCCCTTATGTAGATATCTAGTCTTGTGGGCGTTGTGGCTAGGGATGAAGCCCGCTCCACATTCTCGTCGGTGTTGAAATCAACGTGCTTGATTTCCATCGAGGCTCTGTCATCGTTGGCAGTTGTTTCCATTGCCGGCCGCCCAGATGGCAGAGAGTCCGAGCCACTGCCAAAGCTCGAGTCGTCTTCTGCTTGAGACGTATGTGGCAAGGCAGCCAGGGCGACTTCTTGAAGATGTTTACTGACATGTTTGAAGTAAGCTGTCTGGTCAAGCTGCCGTGAGACGGGGCCACAAAAGGGGCATGGTCGATTGGCTCGTTTTGATGCAAAGTGCGGCTCAAGCTGCGTCCCCATTGTCTCGTTGTCCCCCTGCAGCGCCGCGATCTTGTGGTGAACCAACTCATGCATAGCCCACGACCCGGTGCTACTGTAAAGGTCCTGGCCCGCTTCGCAGGTCTCGAACGTGCAACAGTAAGGCCGGAGGTCATCGTAGATATGTTTTCTAATTATGCATAGTACTTAGTGGCAATCAAACAACAAGAGGGTCTGGTAACTTACTTCCATGCAGCTCGAGTGGTTATGCCACGCAACTCCTGGTGACATGCCGGACAAGAGAATGGTTCTCCAGCGTGGGCGACCTCTGGCAACGGAGGGACTCTTGGTCGGCCTTTGCTGAGTGCTGACGCCGTAGTTGAAAATGATGCAAAGGTAGCAACCGATCCTGTGTCATCGATTTCGAGCGATATGCTCAGTCTTTTCTGATGTGCCTGCCGCGACGGCCCGGCAGCGGCGGGATGATTCGTGTCGAAGACAGAGTCTGACCGAAGCGTCGATTTGGTGGTGTCTGTGGGATTGCGGTGGCTCTCAGAAACTAGAGACTCTGTTGGGGGATTCGTCCACGTCTGGTTGTCCCGTGGCCCGAGCGACTTCTGAGTTGTTCCCTGAATGGTCGCCGCCCCAGCAAGTCCCGCAGCGAGTTTGAGTCTTTCTTGCTCCAGCAAATGCGCAACCCTGACTACATTGAGCTCGCCCAGTCGCTCGACCAAGAACTTTGGCAGCTGTGGGTACTGGTCTCTTATTTTGCGACAGTAGTTTACGGCCGGCTGTGACGATACGGCAAAAAGCTCGGCTTCTTGTGCTAGCACGTCTTGCTCGTCAATCAGATCCACGGCCGGGTTCTCTAGAGCCTGGCACAGGTCCATCAGGCAATCCAGATAGACGGCTATGTCGTCGAGCACATCTTCGTCGTCCATGTCGGATGCTTGCGACCCGGAAAGAGACTCGACATCCCCGGGCAGGTCAAAAAAGGATGCGGGATCTTGTAAGACGATATTGACTTTCTCTTGCATCCTCTTCACCTCTGCCAACTCTGCGGCGAACCATGAATCCGCTTGCAAGTTTTCAACACCCGCAAGCCGACCAAGCTCAGTAGTCAACACCCGGCTCAGCTGAAAGAGGAGCGATAAGACATTGGCCCGTAGTTCTGCCGATCCGACAAGAATCTCATCGAGATGGCCCTCGCCGGCATCGAACCCGTCGCCCCAGAGGTAGAACCGTCGCAGCTCGTGTGTGTACTTGTGAGCCACCGCGGGTTGAACATGATGTTCTGCATTTAAAGATTTTGCGTGCCGAACGAGCTTGGTAAAGAGGTGTAGGATGGCTTCGTAAAAGGAACCCGCCAAGCCGAGACCGCTCATATAGGCCCCAGGCTCAGTGAGCCAGCTCTCGACATCAATAGCCCTTGTCCCGTGGTCTGTCGACATTCTGCTGTCATGTTCTTGATTAGCATTTGCGATTTCTGATCCTAGAGAGAATAGGGTGAGACTGGACGTGGGCCAGCCATACCAGATCACGCAGGCGGGGTAATCGTCATGCGATACGTAGTTGGGCTCTAGGCCTTGAGCAAATGCGGCTGTACAGAATGCGGTGTGGGTGGCTAGCGAAGCGGGCCTAGTGGGTACTCCGTACTGTACAGGACATTCATGCATGGCAGTTAAGCGCCAATGGCTGAAAGGATAGAGGTTTGCTCGCAGCCTCGCCAAGGTCGTAACAGTTAATCGTCTGGCTGCTGTACAGTACATGTACCTGCCAAGTACCTAGCCTGCACTTGCAGCGGCGCAGCCCAAACGTCCAAGGCAGGCCCCTCAACCCCTCACTTTCTTTTCATCCCTCTTTCTGGACGAGACCTGTTCCCAGTAGGAGGCAAGAAACATGAATAAGCTCGAACCAGCCATACAATGAGTGGCGTTGAGTTCATCGTTGGCGTTGTCCTCGGTGCCGTACCAATTGCCGTCCTGGCATTTGAGCAATATGGCAAGCTCTCGGCGCACATTTCGACGTTCCGCAATCCACGGGAAATCGTCAAACTGCAGTCCAAGGTCTCTGCTCAAAGGACGATATTCAGAAACAACGCCATCAACCTCTTGTCGGCTATAACCAACGACCGAGAGCTAGTCCGCTCCATGCTTTCTGCCCTCGGTCAGACAATTGCCGGAGCGAACGATGACGACCCGCAGCGCAATCCTACACAATCCCCCGGGCACAAGATTGTGGCGGAGCTGACGATGAGTGAGATATACCGAAGCCGTATTGATTCTCTCGAGGAGAGTCTTGAAAGCTGTCACAAGACGATTCTGCAGATCGTCGCGTCTCTGGAAAAGCTGGTTGAAGAGCTTTCGGGGCTTGCCGGGACAATTCAGAAGAGTGGTGATGTATGCGCCTCCAAGTCATCATTTGGCAGAAACTACGACTTGGACCTAACAGACATCCCTGCAGCAGCAGTCCGTGAGCGGCCGTCGAGAATGGCTGAGCCGAGTCGGGGCCCGTTTGAAGCTGGTCGTGAAGAAACCAGAGCTGTTGAAGGCCATTGAAGACTTGCGGAACTTTAACTCGGACTTCAACTTGATGGCGAACCAAGTCATTGGCAGCCTGAACGAGGTCAAGCGGACGGTTCCAGAGAATACCAAGTTCCGGCACGGTGTCGAAGAGGCTTGGTTCAGGAGGACGGCAACTAACATTAATAGCATCGAGAAGTATCGCCAGATTCGACATGCCTCGACCCTACTCTATGAAACGCTGGCCAACAGCTGGACTTGCTCTGCGCACCAGCATGAGAGCCACGCAGCGAGCGTCTCTTGTGTTGAGGTTTTTGAGATGAAAAGCGAGGGTTCGGTCAAGTTCGATGTCGCTCTGACAAGTGTGTGTGCGAGCGAGCTGGCACGAGACGACTCCTCCAGCCCACTGTGGTTGGAGGTTGAACATATCGAGAGTGCAACGAGCAAGATTGCTATAGCTCCATCGAACCATGGCCAACAGCAGTTCGAGAATTTTAACAGTGTTCTCGCCAAGTACTCGACCCCATTCATCGTCCCACCAAAACGAAAGAGTTCGGTCAAAAAACTGGCCAAGGCCATGAAGAGAGTCCGCTTCAACACCGACAACCTGCCTCAGATGGAGCCCTCGGGCGACGAAGAGCCAGTGATTGGTGACGAAGACATTGACGACAGCCCAGAGAGGCAGCTTGTCAACTTGATGCTTATCGCCGATCTTTGCCAGCACTTCCACGCCCAGTACTTGGTGTGCCAGCCGCAGCAGTGTCTCGGGTACCTCGGGGGGCGCTATCTCCAGCGCTTCTACCGGCCGCCCCCGAATCGCCGTTTTGCTGGAGACGCGATGCGACTCGACGCAATCATATCCTGGACCAACGAGAACTCGTTCCAAGGGTCGCTGCCACTGCCGGCCACTTTCCACATCGCCGGCTCGCTGGCAGCGTCGGTCCTCCAATTCCACTCGACGCCCTGGCTGCCCGAGACCTGGCGCAGCCAAGACGTCAACTTCTTCACTGCCCACCAGCTGTCGGCAGAGGATGAGCTGCGGCTGTCGTATCCTTACTTCAAGGTGGAGTTTGGGAGGCGAGCTAGAAAAGGGAAAGCCGTCGACTTAGGACCAGGTAGCGAAGACGTCGACATGCAAGACACGGCGGGCGGCAGCGACACGATGGCGGTTGGGGCGCGAAACGAGCTGCTCTTCCGGTTCGGCATTGTGCTGCTCGAGGTTGGCTTCTCGCGGTCATGGGGGACTCTGCGGGAGCGGGTGTGCCGAGAATTCCAGATGCCGGCCAAGCGCCAGACAGACTACCACATCGCCGAGAAGCTGTGCGCCATGCTGGCCAACCAGATGGGCGCCAAGTATCCGCGCATCATCCGGAAGTGCATCGGTTGCGACTTTGGACTTAGGGAGCCGCAGGACGACCTGGAGAAGAGTGAGGAGCTCCAGGCTGGCTTTTTGGTCGACGTTGTTATTGAACTTCAGCGCATGAAGGAGGGCGTCAGAGCCCTCGATTCGGCATCTTAAACATGATGGAACCTTGGAGCCTAATAATCGGCTAGATCGAGGGTTCTGCAGAATATGGAGCGATTCGGGAAAGACCTACCTTGCTGTTCTGCCCAGACCGCTCATTTTTGCTGGTTCTTGTCATCTTCCATTCTAGGAAGGCTCGACTTACACCCGACTTGCCGCAACCAAAACTGATCCTTTTGGGGCACCATCTAATCCATAACTTCCTAGGTCTTTTCCCTTCCGTTTACAAGTAGCAACCGTTTTCAGACCGACCAGAACTGGATTTTGAGCTCATGATTACACTGGGGTTGCCTGCGGTGATTATATCCGACGACGACGACGACGACGTAGATCTCTGCACAACTGTAAAGTAACGAGTCCCATTATTTCAGCCACAGCTTAGTAGGTAAGTCGGCCTCGATGGCTGGGAATTGGAGCACCGGGAATAACATCATTGGCGGAGAATTGGCGTAATAGCACAGTGAGCATTGGTAAAGCCGTCGTGGCGCGTATGCAGGTTCGTGGCCCAGGTGCTACGCTGATGGCCCCTGAACACACGTTAATTACCTTTCACACAAAATCGCGCACTGCTCAGCCGCAGTGGACCTTGTTTCCTCCATGAATTAATTAGCAATCAGCATCAATGGCGTCGTTTGGGAAGCTCACCAACGCTTTTCTGCAAGCCTCCCAAGAGACTACCGTTGCCTTTGCGAACCTGAACTTCGACTTTTCGCTCATCAAATACGAAGCGCCTAAGGAATTTCAAGGCCTCGGCGAAGCGCTGTCGACACGTCGCAGAGCAGCCGCCGAGAACGGCTCGGTCCACGTCACAGCAAGGAAACTGGGTGCCTTATTTGGAAATGCGACCCCCGCGGTGCCGAATCTCATCCGGGCATATGGCTTGCGCGCCAGCGAGGTGGCCAAGCTGCCCGCGGTGAACCCGGGGGAGACTGCCCCTCGGGGCCTCTTCGCAGACCACGTGGGCGCTGACGGGACGAGCATCTGGGCTGCTGCGACTTCGGGTACCACTTCCGTCACAGTCCACCTCCTAGCGTGCCTCCTTGCTCGCATATGGCGGCGAGAGGAGGCCGTTCCCATCTGGTGCGAGCTGGTGGAGCAGCGAAAGGCCCTGCTCCAGTCCATGCAGCCGGAATCGGATAACGCGGTTCGCATGTCGGATCTGACGGCTTCCCGTATCGACATTAGCAGGAGCCAGCTGGACGAATGGGATGCGAGCGCGCGCGCCTGGCTTCAGACTGCAGACGAGGCCAAGAGACGCGAGCAGACACAGTACAGGCTGCTGGTCGACAACATATCTCTGGCAGTGTCCAACAAGACCACCGTCCACGACGCAATCATCGAGGCCTGGACCAGTGCCATGAAGGCGCTCGACAGCCTGATCCAGGGCGCACCCCACCGCATCGATAGCGGTGCTGTGCTGCTGGGCCTCTCCGCCTGGCACCTATACCCCGACATCGTCCTGGCCGGCACGGGCCAGTATGTCAGGCAGGGCGATCCGCTAATCAGCTCGGGTGGGATTATCACGCTCGGCCTCAGCAATCGGGACGACAGCGGCCGGGGCATCTTCTGGTCCCTGCCGCTGTCACTGACTCGGTACTACGGGGACCCCATAGTCGCTACCAGGCACACGGGTGTCAAAGAGTCCCAGGTCACCTTTGACGATTTGACTTTTGTCGTCTTAGGTAGTATCATCGGCGGGTGGCGGGCCAGTGATCTAGAACTTGACGTCTGTCTCGACCTTATCCACACCATCGCTAACTCGCAGCAAGAAGTGTCCCAGTTTATAAGACTAAACGTCAACGACGAGCATTGGCTCAACACCCTGTCGGCTGCCGCAATCGAGTTCTCGCGCTCTCAAGATGTAACGCGTCTGCAACTCACCAAGCTCATCAATTTTGGCCAGCGACGGTGTGCCGCGTTTCTGTCAAACGACAAAGACAGGCCAGCCCCGGTATTTGGCTTGACTAAGCTCGGCGCCCTCCTGGAGGCATTCGAATCAGACAATTCTGGGATGACGATCAGCCTTTTGAGGAAATGGGCTGCCATGATTCTCAGCCCCCAAGTCCTACCGTTCTGCACAATTCGCTATTTCACCCGCAATAGAACCGCCTCGGAGCGTCCCCGTTACACCAGGGTCTACCAGCAGCCAGATCATAGGCCCAGTAAGAGGCAGAAGACAGGATCGAATAATACTCAACCAAGCAGCCTAGACCACATGCAACACTAGCAAGATGATGACAATAGCTCGCTAGATGACAACCCTTTTTCAACCGGCTTTTCAAAAAGCGACGAAGAGTATGACTCGAGACACCCGGCCATGATCCCACCAGCCTACGGTCAAAACCCCGAGCCACACCTGTATGTCTGCGGCCTCTCTGGGCTAGCTGCTGTCTACATGAATAAGAAATGCGGAGAAAAAGCGCTGCCTGCGAGAGACCGGAACGCATTAACCATCACGGAACTCATCCAACTGGTCCAAGACGACGACATCACCAAATTCCAAATCGTCAAGGCCCTGGACTCCATCATAGCTCAGGACTCCAAAACCGGTTACTTTCAGTCACTGAATGCTTTCGGCGCCGCCAAGCAACTTTACTCGGGACTCGACGGCGCAAGGGTCGATCTGCAGGTCACATCACGCACTCTCAGCAAGGCTCGATGGTGGAAGAAAATGACTGCTGATTTTTCAAGATTCTTGCCGGTCACCTTGGCGTGCATCGCATATTTCGAAACCGGCGGGCTGGACATCGACCCCGACTCCATCGGGAGCGACACCTTTGCACTGTGCCATTCCAACTCGATATTCGTACCAGCCGGCTTGCTCGCCGATCCGTCAGATGCCGTCAAGCTGAAGTTGAAGGAAGACACGTCACCGAAGGCGGATGCCCCCCCACCGGAGGGGGCAGATGATGCATCGCCACACAAGCTGCCCTGGTTCTTCACGCCCATCCAGCGGATCACCGGCAACGTCGGGAAGCCGGGGCTGGGGTTTCTCGTCACGCCGGCGGACCCCAAGATGCGCAAGCTGGACTACGGGTCGTGGCACATGATCTCGCACGAGCCGTTCGACGGGTCCGCCCAGGACAACTTCCAGCAAACATCGCTACACCTGTCCTTCACGGGCTTCGAGCTGCCGCTCGACGCCGGCTCGCGCGGCCGCCGCGACGTCTCGGGCAACTTCTTCGAGGCCGCCGTGTCCGTGCACGACCGCGGCGAGTGGGTCGCCGACGTCGACATGCTGGCCGCCGCGTCGCAGTGGGCCACGCTCCCCCAGGCGGTCCAGCAAGAGTGTCAGCACTCTGACGCTGCCAAGACGACGCCGCCCCCGGGAGTCGGCCCCCTCGTCTCGGTCGACACGTGGCTGGAGCTGCTCGATCCGCCGGCGCAGAATGCCGTGCTGCGGGCGCACAAGAACCCCACCGCCCGGCTGGCCGCCGCGGCGCTTGCTACGCGCCGGTGTAGAAAGACGGTTGTGCTGCCGGGCGCCATGTGCTGGGCGTGCCACGGGGCCGTGATCCTGTCTATGCTCGATAGTGACAAAAAGCTGCCGTCGGCGGCGTCGAGGCTGTCGGAATCGAAAGCAAGAAAGGCTGCTGCTGCTTCGATGGCCCCCCACACCGCCGCCGAGCAGGGATACTATAACTACGATGGGGACGACGAAGGTGACGCGAGTATTGGCGGCTCTAGATATTATGCGTTTGACATGTCCCCTGTGACTGATGAGAACGAGACCGAGACCGAGAACGAGGGTGAGTCTGGCCAGGCGAGCGGTCTGGCTGGGGGAATTATACTAATACAATAGGTAGACGAAATGAGGGCGGGGTATTACTGCTGCCCGTACTGAGAAGACTTTGTCAGGAAGACGGCACACAGGATTCGGTGCGGTGGATAAGGTTGTAGCTGCGTGGTTGTGTTGCTTGTATGATCTGGGGCTCTCAATTCTACCATTCCAGAGACCTAGTCTAGTGGGTGTTTTGGGATTTCGCAGTTGAGATGAGATGACGAGCCGCGAACAAGGTGGCGGTCTCTACATTCTACAAAGTAGTGCAGCTCTACATGATCCGTGGCACCGCGAATTCAGCAAAGGGCAAGACAGATAAGCATCGAACTTCCATCTGCCTAATGCGCTGCCATGTCGGAACGAGGGAAAGTCGAGCAACTGGAACTCGAGCAAGAACGGCTCCGCGGCGGCGAGCTAGAGCAAGCCAATGGCGGCGGGATTGATCAGGCCGATGGCGGTGAGAGGGAGCATGCCAGTGGCTGTTCCGACCTGAATCAGGCTGGCCGCTGCGGCCCGCAGCAAGCCGCCTCCTGCTGCGGGAGAGAGCGCACCAATTGCACCCGCGCCGACCACCGCGAGCTGGCGAGAATTGGGCGACTCCGCCGCAGCCAGAACCAGCTTCACGGCCACGACATGGAGCAGATCAATGGCGGCAATAAGGTCCAGGACCTGGAGCAAGCCGATTACCGCGAACAACAGCCGACCGTCGGCGGTGAGACGCAACAGCTCGATTGTCGCAAATCAGAGCCAGCTGACAGTGGCCAAGCACAACAGGCCGACTGCGGCAACGTGGAGCAAGCCGATCGCCGCGAGCTGCGCAAAATCGAGCCTCTCCGGCGCAAGGATGAGGAGCTTGACGGCTGCGAGCTGGAGGCGGAACAGGTCGACGGCCGCGAGGCGAGACAGGTAAAAGGCAGTGGAAATCTACGAAACAACCTAGTCGAAACACACGCCACCAAGGTCCATCAAACAGCCATCAAGTCCTCATCGGTGAAGACTCCCGCCCCTATATATTGGTCATGCCCCCGCCCGGTATGACGGAGGAAGCCCGACAAGAGCGCAACAGGCAGTATTGGAGGGACAGGGAACTGGCCGAAATAACGGCCAGAAATACGGAATTCAATAAGAACATTAAATGTGGTTCAACTCCCCCCTTCAACTGCCAACATATTTGCATATATGCCGACGAATATATATATCTATGAATAGGATGTGACTTACTCCATGCTGGGGTTTTGGGGGAGTGAAGAGCAAAAGGCAGCGGAGAACTGAGAGCCGAAAGAGCAAAGCAGAGCTTCCTAGACTATAGCTGTTGGTGGGAGGATCCAACGGGTAATTAGTCTATGACGCTATACAGAACCTCAACCTCCCAAGAATAAGGCAAGACAAGAAGAACATGAAATGGGATAAAATAAATGCAATCTCCATAACCAACATCTCATTTCTCGGCAACTACCCTAATCGTAAACATCCATTAACTTAAAAAGTTTTGTTTCTACCTCTTCGCAACTCACCTACCTAGGGTAGCTATAGTGAAAAGGACTCCAAAGAGTCCAAACTCGAAAGCATTGGGTCTTAAATGTATCTCAAGTTAAATAATTAGTAATTAGGCTGGTAAAGCTGGCTGTGACAACCAACCTGGAAGCTCATGCGGCCACAAGAGCCTCACTGTCCATAGAATGTAACCCCCCCCCCCCCCCCCCCCTACCGCTCGGTCCCCTTTCTATCTACCTTTCCGGACTTGAAGAGGGTTGCAGATAAGTATTAGACTATGTTTCAAGTTTAACTCGGCGCCTCCAAATCCAATACTGGGAGGTAGGGAGCGCACATGGAAATAGTAAAGTGCTCTGATTACGTTCCATGAGGAAATTCGCTAAACTTCAAGTAGCTGTTGAAATATTGGCGGAGTCTCGACATTGGAAAGTCTCGAAGACGAAAATATATAAACTCTCGAATTTGAGGCAAGGGTTAGTATTAAATCTCATTAGAACTATTTCTAGCTCGGGGTATCTAAACTTGGGTGTTTTACCCTCCTCAAGTAAACACAAAGCCAGCCAAGAGAGTATATTACAGTTGTTTACACCAGCAGACACGACCGCCTAATGGGTACAGAGCAAGGCGGCGTAGCCATCAGTCCACTTCAGGCTGCCCATGATAACGACCAGCAACGCCAGGCCCACCGCGACACTCGCGCCACCGTAAACGTAAGCATGCCGGCGCCTGAGGGCCGCGAGCTCAGCCACCCAGGTCGACACGGTGGTCAAGCAGCCGCAGAACCCGTCCTGGACGCCCTGCAAGACCTGGCAGCCGACGGCACCGCCGAGGGGGACGTGCGCCAGGTCCCAAGCCATGCCCAGCACAGCAGTTCCGGCCATGTTGACGGCGAAGGTGCCGAGGGGGAAGCTGACGATGCGGCCGTTCAGCCAGAGCGACGCGTAGAAGCGGCACAGACAGCCGAGCGGCGCGAAGACGAGCGTAAACGTTGCCGTGCCGCGCCACGTCTCCTGGCCGCCGCCGCCGCCGCCGCCGCGGCGGTCCGGAGGCCAGATGCACAGCAGCACGGCGCCGATCCACGACCCGAAGCCAAGCACCACGGCGAGCCTGTCGACGATTTTCCGGGTGAATAGGCACGTCAAGGCAGGCGTGACTGGCTCGAGCGCAATGGCGAGGTGGGCGCCGATGAACAGGCCCGAGAGCGAGAGCGATACTGTCACGAGCAGGACGGCCACCACGGCCATGAAGGAATAGCCGCCGTTCCTCGCCGCCTCGGCGCCGGTGCCCGGGGCGGTCAGCTCGTTCGACAGGGCAAAGAACATGTCACGGATGAAGGACGAAAACGACGTGAAGGAGCCGCAGAACCCGGTTGCCAGCCCGATGTAGAGCGGGATGGTCTTCTTCAGGGTGGCGTGCTTTTTCTTTGCGGCGGCCAGGTCCGCAGCGGTCGGCGACTCGCCAGAGCCGCCACTCTCGTGGTCTGGCCCCTCGCCTTGCTTCGCCTCTAGGGTCCGGTTCGCGTGCAGCGCATCGCGGAAGAGCATGCGGTCCTCGGCAAGAAACCCCATCACAGCACTCCCAGCAAAGTTGGGCCAGAGTGACGCAAAGATGACAGGCGTTCCAGGATACGAAGACGTCAGGGCCTGGAGTCCCAACCTAGCAAGGGTCCCGAGGATGGAGAACAGCACGAGATAGGAAACAGTGTAGACCTGCGTGGCCAGGCGCGAGATCTTGACTCTGCCGCTTTCCTCGGTGTGCGGTTCGCCACCGGAGGCCTTCCTCTCAAGTCTCTGATCCCGAGCGTATTCCTGGTCGCGACTCCTGACTTGCTCCAGTGTCTCGAACCGGCGGATAGGCTCCTCATCCGGGTTCTGGACGGGTGAGACGTCAATGACCTCGTCGAGGTTGGCATACGCGTCTGGGTTGTCATAATCCACGCGGGAGGCGGTCGACGCACGCCGCGCGTTCCGGGCTTCCCTGGCCGATGACCGGCTGGATGGCTGCCGCTGCGGTTGCTGGGTTGTCGAGGCATCCCCTGCATCTCGGACTGGCGCGAGGGCACCGTCGAGATTGTGGTACGACTCGGGGGGGCTGTATTCGGCAGACGATTTCGAGGGGCGGCGACTGCTGCAGTCGGTGCTACGACGTGGTCCCGGCATCGCTCCGCCCCGGCGGCCGTGTTCGTGCTCGCTAGACTGCGACATTACGCGACAGCGACGCCGTGCGACGCAACGGGATGTTGGCTTGGCCCGAGGCAATGGGCGCGCTCAAGCATTCGGCTACCTAGACCATTGGGACGGGTCGGCTTTGCGAGCACATGGCCAACGAGGAAAGCCTCGTGTCCCGGGGTATTGTTCCTGATATAAAGAAGGGAGTTGGCGTGAGAAGATCTTATCCAGTACGGAGTACCCGCAACATGGAACCTTGATCGGAGCTTGGACTTTCCAAAATGTCGAAACTCGGAAGTGACGACGGGCCGGATTCGGAAGCGGGTTTTCGGTTACCCCAGCCGCATCCCTGCACCTGCCGTCCGTTATCTTATCAGCTCCACAAGGCGGCTTGTTTAGCGGGGAATTTGTTGGTGGTGACCCCGCGGGCCCCGCCATTCCACACCGCAACGCAACCGTCGTCACGTGGAGGCAGGTACAGATGGAAGACCTGAGCTGCGGTTTCGAGATTGCTGGCAACGGCAATGTCAGATCCTGGAAATCCAGCCGCGATCAAGCTGAGATTGGGTGTCTAGGTAGGTGGGTTGTCTATTATTGGCTGGGAGAATAATCCAATTGTGCCAGCTGGCGCACAGCCCAGGCCGGATTGAACCCGGCGACCCGGTCTCAGGCGTCTCAACAGATCATGGGACGGTCGTGTAAGACGGTGAGTGGCCGCCCGCCCCCAGAGCACACACCTTGCCGGGTTCCGGTAACCGGCGGTTTCCAGATGCAGAGCGTACCCGACCACTCCCCGTCCATCCTCTGAACGGGAATGGAAGGGATGCTCGCGGGCTTATCGCATCGTCGCAGACTAAGACTGGGCCGACCTTGTTTTAGCACGTACGGCGTTGGCGTTATGTAACAAGCACACATGGGCCTTCCCCAGACTCGCGGTCAGCGCAGCCGACACTAACGACCTCGCCGTCTTTCCCAGACAGACAGACCATCCCGCTATCTTGGGAGAACACCACAAAAATTACACCCTTCTAATTGCCCATCATCCATACCCGCCATTGCACCAATCCAGTCTCTTGGTTTTAAGCCGCGAATTGCGCATTACTCTTTTCAATTACCGACAGACCTTCACAAGAAAGAAAGATGGACCCGCTGCCGCCCAACGTGCACGTCTCCAAGCACCCGTGCCTGGTCGCCAAGCTGAGCCAGCTGCGGTCCAAGAGGACGAGCGCGAAGGAGGTCAAGTCGCTGGTGCACGAGATTGCGATTATCCTGGGATGCGAGGCGCTGGCACACGCCGTGAGCGTGGCGCCCGGCCCAACTGTGCGTCTTCCTCTCTCTCTCTCCTCATCCCATCCCAATCCGCAAGGAGAACAAACAAACCCCCCGACATGCCGCATGCGGTGTTGGTTAACACGAACGATCAGGACGAAACGCCCCTTGGGTTCCCGTACCAGACTACCAGCGTGCTCCCCGAGACCATCTCGCTGGTGCCGATTCTGCGCTCGGGGTTGGGCATGGTAGAAGGTATGTGCCCCCTAATCTTCCCTCCAATGCTCCGCAACAAACTAACCACCCCACCGCAGCCATCCAAACGCTCCTCCCGGCACCCGTCCCCGTGCACCACCTCGGGCTGTACCGCGAGCCGATCTCGCTCGAGCCGGTCGAGTACTACAACAACCTGCCGGACCACAGCAGCGCGACGGGGCAGGGCGCGAGCGGGCTAGCCGTCATACTGGACCCTGTGATCGCGACGGGGGGCACGTGCGCGGCGGCGATCCAGACGCTGCGCGAGTGGGGCGCGCAGCGGGTGCTGGTGCTGTCGGTGCTGGGGGCGGCGAGCGGCGTGGCGCGCGCGGCCGCCGAGTGGCCGGCGGGCGTCGAAATCTGGCTCGCCGGCGTCGACGCCGAGCTGACGGACCGCGGCATGCTCAAGCCCGGCCTCGGCGACGTCGGCGACCGCCTGTTCCTGACCATTGGCAAGTAGGACGCTGTCGTGAGCCGGTCGGAATGGAGGGAAGATACACTACCATAGAAACGCGCGGGGGCCGGGATGGGTAGCGAAAAAGGGAAGACAAAAAGTCGGACTACGGGTTAGAAGGATGGAGTGGTGCATGGCATATGTGCCGGCTGCATTGCTTGGTGAAAGCCGTATCAAGTGGTAATTACTCGCCGGGGGCAAGGTTATGGCAGGCAGGGCTTCGAGGGAGATGATACCATGTCTTTTTTCCGCATAAACACATATCCGTATCCGTACATCCGCGGCACATCCCGATAATAGGGGGTGTTCAACAAGTAATGTCAATACCTCAGCTCCCACAAACTCCACGACTCGCGTGAGGTGATACTCGATATAAACCCCCAAACCATGCTTCGTTCTCTTCTTTTGGTTTCTTGCCATCCATCATCAAGTCATATTCGTTATCCACACATGTAAACATCCCCCATGCTCTACGTGCAGAGTCCACGCAGCCAAGTTCACAAAATATAAGCTACCCCAACCTCTCCAATCTGTCTAGCTCGGCGCATATTCCTCCTCGTCCACCAGGGTGCCCTCTCCCCAGCAGTCCTCGACCCACCGCTGCGTGACAATGCGGGGGACAGCACTGCGCACCGAGACGCGGTACCGCACGTCTGCGGCGGCCTCGCGCTCTGACGCGGCGTCCTTCGCAACGACGACGACGTGGGTGACCGTCTCGTCGTCCACGCCATCCGCGACGTGCCCGTTGCCGAACAGGACGTAGTTGCGCAGGTTGAGCGCCTGGCCTTCCGAGACGCCCTGGCCTAGAGCGAAATACACGCGGCACCTCCGGAAGAGGAAGCTCTTCAGGTCGTCGAGCCCGCGGCCGTGCTCCTCGAGCTGGTCCAGGAAGCGGCCGGCATCGAACGCCACGCTGCTGCGGTCTTCAAATTCGTCATCGTCGTCGTTGCGGCCGGACGTCGGCATGTGGTCGAGTATGCCGACCAGCTCCGCCACGTCAATGTCGCGCGCATAGCTGTCGCCAAAGTGGTCCGTGTTTTTCTCCGCCACCGCCGCCATTGCTTCGCTGGCGTGGAGCAGGTGGCCCTTCTCAAAGGGGACCAGATAGCCCTCGCCGTCGGACTGGGCGAGACAGTCGAAGATCCACTTTGGCCGCACAATGTCGGCGTCGCCAGCTTTTTTCAGGCTCGCTACTTTCACGACGTTCTTGTCGGCTACTATGATCATCCCCGAGCCCTTGTCGACGCTCTGGTGAATGCGGCCACCGTTCTCCTTGATCAGCTTCTCGAGAGCGGGCTTCGACATCTTGGCGGGCTTCACGGCCTCGGACAAGACGCAAAAGTTGAGGCCCCGGAAGAGCTCGCTCTTCGGCTTGCGGATGTCGAACTCGGCGGGCGCCGCCGAAGGGTCCGTTCCTACAATGACCAGTTCCTGTTTGATGCGCTTGCTGGGCTTGCGCTTGCGGCTCTCCATCTCCATGGCCTTACGCTCCTTCTCCTCCCGGTTGACCTTGCCCCTGAGCGCCTCAAACTCGTCGATATCTAGGCCGCCGTCCCAGGCCTTATCCATGCGGAGCTTGCGGAAGCGCGGGAACCGGAGCGTCCAGCCGATGGCGAACTGGTCCGACTGGGCAATAGACGCGGCCTTGACGGAGATGACGACCGAATCCTTAGGCTGGATCCAAACGTCTGGCTTCTCAAACTGGTGGCGTTCGCCGCCGCCAAGCTCGATGAACTCGGAGGGGGGCTTAGCTCTGTCCCAGTCCTTCCACTTCCCCTCGGTATGGTGTCTGATCTCGGCGTAGTCCTCGGCCTTGAAGCCGCCGCCCACCTTGCAGAAGCTGAGACACTTCTCTGGGCTCGCGCCAGCCTTGACAAAGTTCTCGCCGACGCGCAGTCCGCACAAGAAGCTCGACAGCGTCCCGCCCCTGTGGCCGGATCCAAAGTACCCGCCGACCACGACACAGTCAATAGACTCGCCAAATTCGGACATGTACTCGGGTTTTACCTTAATCCAGTCGTTGTTGCGGCTGTTGAGCTGGTATCGCGAGCGGGGGTTCTTGAGTACGAGGCCCTCCGAGGCTTCGGCGACCACCTTGCGGAGCAGCGGCTCGATCTCGTCGGCGGATCTGGCCTCGACATACGGGTGGATTTCTAGCCGGCGATCTACATTCCGGACAGCTCTTTCGAGAGCCATGTGACGGTCCTTGAGTGTGTAGTCGGTCAGGGCTTTGTCGTTCAAGAGGAGAATGTCGAAGACGCGAAATAGAGGCCGCGGGCCTGTATGAAATGGATTTTTCTGTTGCTCTAGGGCCGCAGTCTTGAGCGTACCAAAGGCAACCATTTTGTCGAGCTCGGGGTCCCATGTTATCATCTCGCCGTCGAGAATGAGGTTTCGGACCCCGCTGTCGAATGCATCCCCGAGGTAGCGTGTCAGGGCGGCATTGTCGTCTCGCAAGCCATTACCATAGAGATGCGTGTATTCTTTTGCCTTTCGGGACCAGAAGCCAAACCGGAAGCCGCCGGGCACCGAGGCGTCTTCCTCCATATGCATCTGCATCCTCTCGCCGTCGAGCTTCTCCTCGATCCAAAAGACTGGATACGCCTCGGTGACGCCGAGATTGGAGGCCAGCCTGGCGAATGTGGGAGACATCTGGAACTGGGCGAGCTGCGGCTGGAAGCACTGCATGAGCGTGATGTCCGTCTTTTGCTCCTCGAGGCGGTTTTCGGGGTCCCACAGCTCCCAGCACACGCGCCTCAGACTCGACGACACACTGAACAGAGCCTCGGCGTCGGGGTGCCACAGGCTCAGGAACGTCCTCTCGGTGGCGCCGACCTTCATGTCTTTGAGAATGATGCGGATCAGCCACATCAGCTCCTCAGCATTCATGTTCAGGTAGAACTCGTCGAAGATGGGCAGCTGCTCTGCTTCGCCGCTGGCGCCAGCAAGGCGGTCCAACAGCACGTTGACATCGGCAATGGTGAGATTTCCGGGCTGGGTGCGCATCTGGCGCTTGGCAACGACCTCGAAGCAGCGGCCGGCAAAGTCACCAGCCTTGGCGCCCTGGCCAGGCAGCTTCCAGTGCATCAGGTTGTAACCATCCTCAGAGTTGCGGTCAATTTTCATAACTTTGACCAGCAGCTTGCCGATGGTGTTCTCCTTGAGGCCGTAGACGCCGCGGTCGCGGTCCTTGTCGGGCAGGATGAGGCGCATGGCAGGGTAGAAGTCATTGCCGACCTCGTCGCGCCAGCGCGCCATGAAGCGCTCGATGACATGGCGGCGCTGCTCATGGTATGATACTGTTGAGGTGCCGCCAGCACCGCGGCGCTTGGGCTTGGGTCGCCCGGCGGCAGCATTGGGACCAGAGCTATGCGGCTTGCACTCCATTAGGGGGGTGAACAAGGACTTGAAGAGCTCAGAGAACAGAAACGTCTTGGAGTGGTTCCGCGGCCTGTCGCTGAACCTACGATGGGTATCAGCATGCCGAATAGTAACTCGGGTCAGGGGCGGCGTGCTCGCAGCACATGACTTACTGCTTGTCTACTTCTTGAAGCCCAATGGGCCCAGCGCCATATTGTCTGTCATCCTCATCGATTGCGTCCTCGTCTGGGGATTTCGGCCTGTTTGGTCTGCTCATTTTGGACCAGCTTGAGTCTAGTTTAGGAATGGGAACGCAAATCCGATGCAAAGACGAGTTTGGCAAGGTAATTGCTTCTCCTTTAGCTTAATTAAAGTCGAGGTGCAAGGGGCCGGTGTATCGAGTCGAGTGAGCGACAAGTTGTCAACTGCAAGCTGCCCGGTTTAGTGGACAGTTGTTGAGGTCGAGATGGAAATCAGCAGCCATGGCCGGCATTAAGACACCAAAAAGTGGCAACTCCGTCAACTCACATGACGAGAATTAAAACGGAAAGACGAGCTTGTGGGGAAAGCAGTTTTGAAACAGGAAGTTCATGAACAAGTTGGAAAGTCACTGGCCGTCCTTCCTGCCTTCCCTGCCTGGCATTGTGTTCTTAGTGCGGGCTGTTGCCTGTTCGGTTCAGGGTCCAGGGTTAAAACTGTTACCCATTTTGGCCACGTCCAACCCTAGCCAATTGGGGACGGACCGCAGGGGCTACCTCGGGTCGCGTCAAGGTGACAGGCACGCCGTCGCGACGCAATCGGGGAAATTTGCACTTCTTGTTCGCGATACGGATTGCTTTTTGACCGACATCCCGACCACCCAACGCACGACAGACAGACAGCCTACACACCCGCGCACCCAGCCATCACCACTCCAATCAACCCGAGCAACACCAAAATAGCCCAAGCAAAGACAATGTCTGCTCTTTTCCGCACCTCGTCGCGCGCCGTCGCCGCCGCGCGGC
This sequence comes from Lasiosphaeria ovina, assembly GCA_033439765.1. Taxonomy (NCBI): domain Eukaryota; kingdom Fungi; phylum Ascomycota; class Sordariomycetes; order Sordariales; family Lasiosphaeriaceae; genus Lasiosphaeria; species Lasiosphaeria ovina. Next base: position 3,321,853 of record JAULSN010000002.1, on the reverse strand, counting down.
CCATGGCGAGAGCCTTCAGCTCGACGCCGGCCCGCCCCGTCGCGCACATCAACGTCGTCGGCCGCCTCGCCGCGCAGCCCGAGCTGAGACCGACCAGCACCGGCAAGGAGATTGTGCGCTACACCCTCGCCAGTTCCAACCCGCCCAGCAGGGGCAGCGACGAGAGGACGACGAGCTGGTTCAACGTCACATGCTTTGAGCAGGAGGGGCCGCGCCGCGACTACATCCTGTCCCTGCCCAAGGGGTACGTTCCATTACTACTTCTTCCCAGGACTGCTGATGGCTGGCTGGCTAACTTCCTCCTTCTCGTCTCGCAACAGCACTCAGCTCTTTGTCTCGGGCGAGGCCGTCGTAGACAAGTACGAAGACTCCGAGGGCAAGAAACACACGGCCTTCAAGATTCTGCACCGTAAGTCGTCTTGTCTCTCAATTTGACGGACTAGCTGCTAACCTGATGGGGGGGGGGGGGGGGAACAGGGCAGTTTGAGGTTCTGAGGCGCGGTGCCGAGGAGCAGCACAGCGATGAGTAGAGCGATGGCGGGAGGCCTAGAGCGCCACTGCTTCGCTTTGATGCGGGCGTGCTCTGAAGCGCCACGCATCTCACTCTCTCTCTCATATTCTCCTTGGGGAGTGTGAACGGGTGTTGAGCAATTGAGCCGGTTGGGTGCGAGGAGGTTGTGCTGTATATTACTAGTAGCAGTCGGGATTTGGGCCAGTCGACGCGTCGACGCTGGGTCGATCACAACCGTCCATATTTGTACAAAACAGCGGTGTTGGATATTCTCTTCATGATACCAAGCAATTCCACTTTGTCAACAGGATATCGGCAAGCCGGGTGTGTGATCAAGTTGTGGTGTTCTTCCAGGGGTTGCATCCCAAAGTTTCCAAGGCTACCACTTGCCTACGCATGAACGCAATTCCTCTCGTCAAAAAAAAAAAACGAAACTCGTGGGTAAGGTGCCAATTAAAACTCAACCCTATTCCTAGAGCTGAGCTTCGAGACAGCCCAGGCGCAAAGCCGTTCTCGTACAGGGCAGTTGGTGCTAAAGTGCAGGTGTTCCAAGGCGATAGAGGTGCGGCGGTGGGGTGCCGATAGCGCGGTGCGCTTTGCTCGTCACGGCGCTGTCATTTCTTATCGCCGAGTCTGGCGACAAATTATTTCGCGACCCGCTCACATCGATACGATCGCGAATTCCCAACCCACCCCAGCCTAGGGACCATTTTCAGCATTTTGGCCGAGGAGGGCACAACCCCTCTCGACTAGCCATGACGACGGCAATTCTCCGTCTGCCCAAGGGCCTCTTTGGACGGCCAATTCGGCCATGCGCCCGCCTTTCGGGCGCAATTGGACACGACAGAGGTAGTAGGGCGACGAGGGCCTTTGCCACGGTTGGCGCCGACTCGAGGTAAGCAATAAGACAGAAGAAATAAAAAAATGAAATAAAGTATATGGAGATCCCATTGGCCTCTGCGACTAACCTCGCCTTCTTTACCAACCAACAATAGGCCGTTCGATGTTATTGTCGTGGGCGGAGGCCATGCGGGAGCCGAGGCGTGCGCAGCGGCAGCCCGGGCTGGTGCGAAGACGGCCCTGATCACGCCCGACGTCGACAACCTGGGCACCTGCTCGTGCAACCCCAGCTTCGGCGGCATCGGCAAGGGCACCATCCTCCGCGAGATTGACGCTCTCGACGGGCTGGCCGGCCGCATCATCGACAAGGCCGGCGTCCAGTTCCGCGTGCTGAACCGCAGCAAGGGGCCCGCCGTCTGGGGCCCCCGCGCCCAGATCGACCGCGCCCTCTACAAGAAGCACATGCGCGACGAGCTCGAGTCGTACCCCAACCTCTCCGTCGTACTCGGCAAGGTCTCCGACATTGTCCTCGCCGACAACGACGACGCTGCCAACCCGGCCAAGACCAAGATCGCCGGTGTCCGCCTCGAGTCGGGCGAGGTGCTGCCCACCAGCCAGGTCGTCATCACAACCGGCACCTTTCTCAGCGGCGAGATACACATCGGCCTCGAAGTGTACCCGGCCGGGCGCATTGGCGAGGATGCCACTTTTGGCCTCAGCAAGTCGCTCAAAGACGCCGGTTTCCAGCTCGGGAGGTTGAAGACGGGCACGCCGCCGCGCCTCGACAGGAAGAGCATCAAGCTGCACACGCTGGACGAGCAGCTTGGCGATGATCCGCCGATCCCCTTCAGCTATCTGAACAGCACCGTTGCCGCAACGAAGCAGCTATCTTGCTTTTCCACCTACACCAACGCGGCTACGCACCAGATTGTGCGGGATAATCTCGAGAAGACCATCCACATCCGCGAGACGGTCAGGGGGCCCCGGTACTGCCCCTCGCTCGAGTCCAAGATCATACGCTTTGCCGACCGCGAGAAGCACATCGTCTGGCTCGAGCCCGAAGGCTACGACAACGACGTCGTCTACCCCAACGGCCTGAGCATGACAATACCGGCCGAGGCGCAGGAGCGGGCGCTGCGCACCATCGCGGGCCTCGAGGACGTGGTCATGCTGCAGCCCGGCTACGGCGTCGAGTACGACTACGTGGACCCGCGCAGCCTCAAGCGCACGCTCGAGACCAAGCTCATCCGGGGCCTGTTCCTGGCGGGGCAGATCAACGGCACCACGGGCTACGAGGAGGCGGCCGGTCAGGGCATCGTGGCGGGCATCAACGCCGGCCGCGCCGCCCTCGGCCTGCCGGGCATCCGCCTCAGCCGCGCCGACGCCTACATCGGCATCATGATCGACGACCTCGTCACCAAGGGCGTGTCGGAGCCGTACCGCATGTTCACGTCGCGCAGCGAGTTCCGCATGACGGCCCGCTCCGACAACGCCGACACGCGCCTGACGGCCCTCGGCCGCTCCTGGGGCGTCGTCGGCGACGTGCGCTGGCGCCACTTCGAGGACCAGCGCGAGCAGGTGGGCGAGCTGCTCGACCTGCTCCAGTCATCGCGGCACAGCGCGCAGACGCTGCAGGCGGCTAGGATCCACGTACGCTCCGACTCCCGCATGCGCAACGGGCTCGAGGCCCTGACCATGGCCTTCATGGCCAGCCCGGAGCACAACATGGCGGACATCCTCCAGAAGCTGAACGCTCTCGTCCCGGGCATCGGCAAATTCCCGACGCTCCTGTTCGAGCGCATCAGCGTCGAGTCGGCCTACGCGCCCTACGTCCGCCAGCACGAGGCCCAGCACGAGCGCCTGGAGCGCGACGAGGCCCTGGGCCTGCCCCTCGACCTCGACTACGACACCATCGACGGCCTGTCGCACTCCGAGAAGGAGGTGCTCCGCACCGCCCGCCCCGAGACCCTCGCCCAGGCCCGCCGCCTCGAGTCCATGACCCCCGCCGGCTCCCTCGTCCTGCTCCGCCACGTCACCCGCGGAAGCCGCGGCGGCCGCGGCCGCGATGACGCCGACCTCGCCGCCCTGACCGCTGCCGCCGGAGGCGACCAGGACCTCGCCGCCCTGGACGCCCAGTCCAGGGTCGCCGCCCTGTAAAACAGATGTCGTGGTTGCGACTTTGACATTTTAGTGAATGGAATGCGTGTCGCTCAGAGTTGGATCTGGGGACTGCACTGTATATACAAAATCAAAAACAGACGGCTGCGCTGTGTATTGGGTAATCTCGGCGGGAACATTTTTAGACGGAGAGCGGTCGGTATCTAGATGATTGCGGTTGGCGGCGCCCGGTGTATTTTATCCCACATCTTGTATTTATCTACTTATGCTCGTCTTTCTTCGGGCTTTTCTATTTCCTTGTGTATCTATGTCGAAAAGAAATTGCTTTTATCCATGATTATTCTCCATGTCAGTATTTGTCGTGCTGTTTTTCTCGTTCGTCACCGCAGCACTAAGCCAGAGATCGCTGTCGTCAGTCGTGCAGCGTGAAGGTCTGAACAGCTGAGACTGCCAAACCTGTGTCTAGAAACTAAGATTGAGCATGTTGATTGTGAATTAATTGTATACTCATGTGCGGCTCTGAATATTTTGTAAGTAGCACACGATCCAGGGTCTGAGTTTGTAGGCTAGACAGGTATAGATTCCTCGTGCTGTGAGAGACGTCGTTACCGTCTAAAAAGGGGTTGGACCATCACCACAGCAACCTGTCAATAAAAACAACCTCACACAAAACCTAAGCGCGCGGCGGGATAAAGTTCTTGGCAGACTCACATGGCAAGATAGAGATATAACGGCCTCCCTACCTGCTCTGATCTTGGCAGCCACCGTTGCTATTAACCAAGGAAACGTGAGCTCATCTTGGCCGTTGGAAGTATGTGAAGACACAGTAAAAGACAGTAACCAGGAACCATAAGTGTACTGTGTTCCACCGAGCGAGAAACGGCAACCATCGAGAACACCCGAGTGCGCCAGTCAGTTATCTTATTCTACACGAGGACTGTCGAAGCATAAGAAGTAGATTAAAGGAAGTGAGATACACACGCACCGTCACCACGCGACCACGTTCTTCATTGATGATTCACAAGCTTAGCTTGACAACGGTCACGAATACTTAATTATAAGTTCCAACCAACACATGCAACCAATGAGCACGATATACATGTCTGGCCGAACCGCCTTTTATCGAGAGGATTAATCGGCGCACCCACCCCTAACTGTAATGCCACCTACCCCCCCCCCCCCCCCCCCCCCATAGAAAACCCACCGTGGCAGCTGCTATCGACTGACGGCCCTTTCAGCGGTAAATCCAGTACTTTTTGATGCAGCCCCCATGTGTAGATTTTCTCAGGGCCAGTCAACAGAGCGAGCCTGGTTGACAGGCTCGACACCACAAATAACATCACCACTCTATTCAACCTGCTTTACATACATGCATCCACCACCATATACAACTTGGGCCATTTTAGCTTGTTGCCAACTGCCAGCTCAACGCCATGAACTACACCGTATATGACAAATTTTCGTGGGCAGGAGCAATGCGCGCATGTTGACATGCACCCTAACAGGCTCAACACCACAAATAACATCACTACTCTGTCCGATCTGCTACATGTACTTGACTGCATGCAAAATGGCTAATAGCCAGCTCAATACCCTGGTTTGCACCGAATTTATCGCCTTTTCCCGGCCGGTCGTTTTCAGGCATCATTAGCACTCGGTTGATTTGCCCGGTATGTGGAAGGACAAAAATCTACGTATGGGGCCCAGTATCCAGAAGCACCGATTTTACTGCTAAAAAAACGTGTTTCCGGATACAGCTGCCCAGGTGGGGAGGTGGGTGGTATTACAGTTAGGGGTGGGTGACCCGATTAATCCTCTTTATAAATAATACACGCTCTCTTTATACAATGCTCGCTATCCATGCATGCTATTTTGGTGGTGTTACACGCGCTAATGAGTTGTCACATATGCTCCATCTTACCCTACCCGAGTTCTGTAGTGGCATAATTATACAGGCAACTCCTCGTCCCCTGCCAGCTGGTTAGAGGAAGCAGCGTGACAGTAGCGACAAGGGCACCGCAAATCCAAGGGGTCCGGAGTATCTTGCACAGGCACCGACTCTTCACTTCTTGGTCTGCTCGTTCTCTTCAGCCTCACCTTGTTGTGGCTGCGAGAGGATCTTGACGGCATCTTTGCTGTAGACATAGCTAGCGCCACTCCAGACGGTAGTCACGGCAACTACGTATCTAAAATGCCAATCAGTAAGTATGGGCGGCGTCGAGTTCACTTTCCAGCGCTGATGGAGGGAAAGAGGGCAACAGTATAGGAAGGAGAACATGAGCTGGCAATATTAAGGGAGCAGGAAATGAAGTATTGATGAGAATTGCTTCGAAGAATAGGACTGGAGCAGAAATGAGAGGGACACTTACTGCATCACGCCCAGCGGTGTGCCCAGATCCAGCGAGGGCACCACGGGAGCGACAGTCGTCAGACCCATGAGCCCGAGCTGCAGGGCCGTGTTGTACTTGCTGATGGTGGTAGGCCGAACCTCGGCAGAGGGCAGGGAGAAGTCCCAATAGCGCGCCATGGTCTTGGGCGGCGGCAGCGAGATCCATCGGTAGTAGATGGCGGCGATGCCGAGGGCAACGTCGCGGCCGAGAATCAGTCCGGCAAGCCAGATTGGTAGGGCGCCCTTGGTGGCCAGTGCCACCGTCAGCACTGTCATGAGAATCTTGTCAGCCATGGGGTCGATGACAGTGCCGACGACGGTGCCGAGGTTCCACCTGCGGGCGATCCACCCGTCGAGCAGGTCGGTGATGCCGGCGTAAGCAAACAGGCCGAGCGCCCAGGCATGGTGGTCGTGCAGGATGCAGTAGCCGACGAACGGCGCAGCCACTAGTCGCGAGGCTGTCAGCCAGTTGGGGATGGTGTAGATATTTTCGCGACTGATCGCCTTCCTGGCCAACGATGGCAGCACCTTGTTGATGATGCCGCGACGCGGCTCTGGTACATCATTGTTCTTGTGCGAAGACCCCGGTCTACATCGGGCAACATGTTAGCATCATTACCGGGACAAGCGGCAGTTGAACAGGAAAGACAGCCATGTTTGTTACCACGGGTCCAGTTTTGGGAGTGGCAGGTGAGGGAAGGGCTGTCCGTCGGGGAAGAAAGCCAATGACAAGAAAGGGTCATCATACAATGGATCCTCGGAGTTCTGGGCCCTCGATCTCCTCGTGACGGCAAAATGCCTGGCCTGGACCTGCAGGAGTTGCAGATGGGATTGTGGCTGGTGCGTTGCTGGGCGGGTTGGCCGCTTGAGCGACCCCCGATGCCCATGAATGACACCACATGCTCGTTGGACGGCGCCCGTGCCAGCAAATGATGAGAGTGCCCGACGTTGCCTTGCCTCCTTTGTGGGAAAACGGGCAGAAGCAGAGAAGTGGGCCTCGCGACGGCAACATGCCGCCTTGTTTGGCAGCAGCAGCAGCAGCAGTTGACGACGCGGCCCAGGACGAAGCAGGGCGCCGGTAGGGCTGCAGCCGTTCAGCCCTAGCGACGTGAAAGGCGGAGGCATTGCTACGACGGAAGGGAGGTGGGGGCTGGCCTGAACTCTATCGGATCCTCTTCCGAGCCCCCGATGTGCTCGTTCAGCGGTACCTCACCGTCTCGCCTCGGTACGCAGGCAGATGAGGCCCGGATAGACCAGACAGGTCCTAGCAGGTGGGCGGGGCCAATGACTCTCCTGTCCAGATAGTTTGGCTATTTTGTCGAGATGCAGGAGAGGAGTTAAGCCAAGGGGGTTCTCTCTGGCTGCAGAACCTGCAAAACCGGCAGAACCCGCGTGGTTCCTAGAAAGCATGGAATCAGCAAGCAACATCTCTCGACACACACTCCTTGTCCGAGAGACGGGACGGAATGAGGCACAGATGCAAAATATCGCAGACACTGAGGGTTGAGTTGGGTTTGATACCTACACCTTGTACCCTCTCACTCACACACACCCACACCCACGACTACGTCACGTCACCTCACGCGCCCCTTTCACCTCGGCCGCGTCCAGACTGTGTCGCTGTGCTGCTGCTGCGGCCGCCGCCGCAAATGACTCCAGCGGGGGCCAGTAGAAAAGCGGGGAAAAGAGAGAGAAGAAGAATCTGTATTCGTAATCTAGCCCGTATCTCTGCAGCTTTAATTGACGGCGCCTTAGCAAGCGAAACGATATTGCGCACGGCGTCACGGCAGTCGGGTGTGTGTGTGTGCACGCACGCACGCAAAGCAGGCAGACAGATGAACTGATGCAAGGCGACGACGATGGGAAATTTCTGGGGCGCGTTTTAATTGGAGCAACGGCGATGGTCGGCACGTCGGAAGAAGTGGAGCCGCGCCAGTTGTGCACCTAGTGTACATAGTACTCACCCGCCGCATGCACCAGGGTCAAGCCGCACAAGCCCATCCTCCCCCCCCCCAAGTGACGGCATCGTTCCGACCTGCCAAGCCGGCCCAAACCAACCCCAAGCCCGTTGGGACAGGCGGCCGCCAAGAGCACCGGCCCGGATTTTCCAAACTCACGAATCAGGAGGCGACGATTCACCAGACGACACCCAACGGAGCCCACGTTCTAAGGTGTACGTATCTTTGGTGCCATATCCAATTGGTTCCCATAGATTTAACGCGCGCAAGATGTAGAATAAAATTATTTGATGTCTTATCCCAGCAGCAACGCTTCTATCAATCGACAAAATCTTGTAGGTGCCCTTCAAATGGTGATGCGACAGACCGCACCGATGAAGCTCGGACCACCAATCCCAAATCACGGATCTCAGCCAATCATCTGATTTAGTCCCAACACAATGATACGCCGCGACCACCAGTGTTGAATAACCAACCGGAAACGAGATAAAAATTGAAACAAGAGAAGAAATGCGGCAAGATTGCTGGCAAGATTGCCAGCCAGAGGAAAGCATGATTGTTTGCTAGGAAGCAATTCTTAGGTATGGGACAGGACAAGCAGGCTGTGAGTAGCCGGATGAAAGCAAAATATGGCCCCATTGTCGCTAATTCCTACAAATATACGCCGTACTCGCTTGGAATTCCCAATAACCCAAACCCGAAATCAGATAGCTAAGCAGCTAGAAAACAAGACGTCCTAATTAGTAAAATAGTAAGAGTGACCATTAGGGTCGAGGTCAGCATTGCCAAGACCAGGATTGTCGAGATCAGCATCGTCGAGATCCGCGGCTAGTTGTTGGCCCATGGATCCTGGTTGTTGACTCGTAGGACCTGATCGCTGCCCCGTGAGTGACAGGTGTTGCCCCGTAAAGGCTTGGGGTTTCCCTGCGTAGCTGAAGGGTATTGACGATCGTCTTGAAGGATGATCGATGGTTGCTGGTGCCGAGAACTCTGGCCTGGATTCTCCTCTAAGGGCCGATACCGAGGCGTGACGTCCTGGCCCATTGGACCACACGCTGCCATCATATGGCGCGTAGCTGTTTAGGTTGGTCAACCCGTGCTGGTGCTGGTGCTGGTGCTGGTGCATCTGGTGCATCTGGTGCTGAGACTGGTGCATCTGGGGTTGGTTGTGGTAGGGCTGGTTGTATTGAGGCAGCTGCGAGTGCGGCATGGGTATGTACTGGTGATGGGATTGGTGATGACCATTGGCCTTGTCGGGCTGGTGCTGCTGGTAATGCGGTGACATGCCTCCCATGCCTCCCATGCCTCCCATAACCTGTTGCGGCTCCCAACCCTCCATCATTCCGTCGAACGGCGTCGGCAGACCCCGACCAGCCCCGTATTGCATTTCTTCATGGTCAAGGGGGACCCGGAAGTTCTGGCTCTCTAGAAGTTCGGTGCATGGCATAACGTTCCTGTACTCCTCCATCTGCGATATTGGCAACAGTTTGCCGCTCTTGACATCATCAATGTTGTAGTAAGATACCAGATGGTGAGGGATTCCTCGCCAGGCAATGCTGATCGTCTTCTTGATCAGCCCTTTCTCCTTGAAGGGATACGAGTCGACGAGGGAGCCGACCAAGCCGCGATCAAGGTCGGGGTGGGTCTGGGACAGGGTCGGCAGCTCGGTCCCGTTCAAGACACGCCCGTCGCCGAATAGGTTGTTGGGCACGTTCCGCTGTGTCAGCCTGTCCGCCGGCTTGGTGATGCCGTTCCTGTTCTTCTTCATCGCCCTCTTCTTCTCGCCCGGCGCGAATGGCTTCTCCAACTCGCGGTATATGAGGAAATTCCCCAGGATGCGGCTTGGACTCCAGTTAAACCCATCCGTCCACCTCTTTATGCCCGATGCCTGCTCCTCGTAGATGAACGTGTTGCCGCTCACGATCAATCCGGCACGCTCTCGGTCGTGAGGTCGGCGCGGAACGTGGAATAGAGGACCATTGAGGCTTAATTGGAAGAGAATGAGGGCGTCCATTGTCGTGGCAACGTACCCGATCCATGTTGGCTCCAGGTCCATGGGCCCCTGGCCGCTAGTCGGCATGATAGCGACTGTTGGTGTGGACGGTGTGTGGATGGTGGTGTTGCTATTAAAAGTAGGTTGTGTTGCTGATGGTACTTGCTGCAAAAGGAGAAAGACGGTAGCGAGGTTAGTGAGATGTAATGCAAGTAACGCAAAGCAGAGAAGTAAAGTAATTAGGTCGTAAAGCTTGGGGGAAGGGGCCATGGCCGTACCAGAGCCTGAGCCTGTAGCGGCAGGAGCAATGCAGATGGCGGGAGCAACGGTAACTGGTTCGAGGACGAGCCGAGTCGAGTCGAGTCGAGTAGTCGAAGAAGGAGCGACGGAGCAGCCAAGCTTTGTCACCCCGAATACCCTCTTCGTCTAATGGTCTGTTGGTTCTGAAGAAATAGTCGTTGAATCGTCTTCTCTTTGCATTAAGGAGGAGGACTCTGCTGCTTCTTATATACCTACCAATTCGTGTTCGGTCTCGCCTCTGACATTTAACACAGCGGGTCGGGTAGCGTTTTTCAAGCACGTTGATGGATATGCCTCCCATCAACCTTGGCTTACCGCGAAGTCTAAAGTAAAGACTGGCTAGGCAGCGGTGGTACCTTTATAAGACAAGACATGAACTGCGAACGCTTCCGCCGTCTGCGGAGAGACCACACCAGCCCGGATACTGCTCGATCGAACTTTAAGTAAGCCACATATCCGCTATGGATAACCGGCTCGGTTCTAGCACCTGCCCTGTGTCTTCTGGTACCTGGGTACCTATTTGGCGCTGTGGCTTTCAATGGCTAAGCTTCGAGTGTCCCGTAGGCAGCCGTGCTTGCCTCTCACCCAAAGCTTCCAAACAATCTCGCAGACTTGGGGTCCAAACGGCGGGCAGAGGTCACTCTAGACACACCTCCCGAAGGGAAGGTTCCACCTCCACCCATATTGCGTCCTTGCTCGGCGTTCCCATCACTTCCACTTCACCCGCAGCTGAGCTCGCAAAAGCCGAAGACAGCCACAGTCCTCGGCCAATTCTACAGTCCCAGCACGCAGCGTGTCATACCAAAGGCATGCGGGTACTAACTACCTCATTAATTGTTTGGGCTGTGTGGAGACAGTCACTAGCACAAGGGTCCAGGCCTCCGGCCCAGTTAAAGTGGGCATGTTCGTGCAGCGGCAGAGGTCCGCGACGGCAGCTAACTCACCTATGAATTCACAAACCGGCCCCATCACCCACCGCCAAGCCATCGAGGATGCTAAACTGTTCTGGGAAATCTATGTTGCTGGAAGGGGACGTGTCGGCATATCTGTTGTTGGCCTGGATGGCCACGGCGACAACCATAACAACTGGCACAACTTCTTTGGATAACACGAATGCATTGGCCGTTAGGAACCGATGCATCAGGACATTGGTTACCTCACAAGCACGGCGAATGAACGACTGAAAGAACGTAATCACGGGTTTGCTACTTGTGATTAATCCCAAAGCTCAGAAAGTGGCAGTGGTTTGCTTCAATCACGCTGCTTTTAATAGCCGTGACTTGTCCCGAGTCATCCGCCTGGTGAGGATTGCAGTCTGGTTTTGCAGAACACCTCTGGATAACAAAAAAGCACATGGCTATTTTGTATTTTGGGGTTTTCTCAGGGGCGTATACTCCGTCTAGTTCCCCGGAAACGAAGAAGGAGGGGCCGTAGATGGCACCATCTCTGGGCCGTGACGGACGTGTCGAGTTCCCCGGGTCGGGTGCATCTCGATCGGCCTAACTGACGGACGTTTGCAAGACACCCTTGCGGCTCAGAGCCGGGGTAAGAGAGAAGGGGGGGTGGGGGACGATGGCCTATCATAGCCACCTACTCATTGAGCGCTTCCTGCACAGGACATTTGAGACCCCCACAATCTCTTTTTCAGATTCCGGGATTGAATTGTGTTGCTTGCATGCTACAGTACTCGTTTATTGGAGTCTATATCAAGGCTGAAGGGGCTGCTCCGGTTCGAGTTCGGCGCGCCAGTCGAGTTTAATGTCATCCGTTTTTGCCCCATCCTCAGAACGAGACTGATTGACTTTGAAATGTCGGAACGGGAAGCGCGTCAGGCCAAACTATGAATACACGTTGGGAACTTGCCAACGTCCTTTTATATGTTTTGCCCTTAGACGTTATTAGCAACGACTTGAAGTTTACCTTTGCGCGCTACATTCTACCTATCTCGACAGAATGCCGCTGAAAGTTTGGCTGCGATAATGTGGTCAACGATATGAAGCCAGTCGAGGGAGCGCGTCTCCACTATTTCGGCCGAAAAATGAAGGCAAGGGATATCCCAGTCACAAAATAGCTTTTAGGGTCCAACGCTACCCGTCTCGAGCTTAAGCTTGCTACCTAAGGTAGGCTAACTACTACTAATCACTCGGGGGTCAAGACGCGCCAGCCGAGGGTCCAAGAGCTTTCGAGCCTAGGTTATACCCGCATACGAGACGGGCCCGTGCTGTTCTGTGACGTCCCCGGGATCTAGTCGTGAATATACGTAAAGGAACTCGCCTGGGATGGAAGCGCTTTGCATGTGCTAAGGGATGGTCCCTCCACCAGTCCTAGGTACTTCTCCCGCCAAGGTGAGGCGCAGACGACCGTGGGTCAGTGTCATTATTTCGGTGGCAGAAATGCGCGGCCTGAGACCAGTAATTGGCCCAAATGGCTCCCGGCAATTGCAATCACTGGACACCAAAATGCGCCCATTCCACTGATCTCGGCTATGCTTGGCCTGCTCGGCTGTGCTTGGCCTGCTCGGCTGTGCTTGGCCTGCTCGGCTGTGCCGGTGTCGAATAGGCTCCGAGGGAAGGAGAGAATGTCGTAGGCAGCCAATGCTATGCTGTGAGCAATTCACCTAGTGGGCCATCTGTCGGCAGAAGAATTAGCGCGGCAATGCATTGTCGTCTCGATCTCTCAAGTTATTTTTTTAAAGCCCGCCTCCTCTTCCTAGTTAATAACATCCCTGGGGGAAGGTGCAGGCCCAAAAAGGCCCGAGGAGCTGGGGTCCGGCCGAGTGACCCATCCACAGGCTTCCTGCTGCAAGTGACAGGAAGCCAAGACCGGGGGGCAACGCTGGAGCCGCCGAATGGCGCTAAGAAAACTTTAACTCCACGGCTCAATCCTTAACGCAGGTGCGTCCTGCACTTGACGCTGCACTTACTAGTGCCATCTTCTTGAGAAAATGTGCAAAATGCGAGTAAAGCTTTGAAGCAAATCGACCCTGAAGCTGATCCGATCTGCGTTACAATGGGGCCGCCATAGTTGAGAGAAGCAAAGCATTTGAATTCATATTATTAGGTGCTTTCTTGATATTTGTAAATATGTATCTATCTGTATTTATCGTCTATTAAGGCTTCCCTGCACGTCTCTTCTGGGAAATGGACTGCGTATTCAGGTAGAGTAGAGGAATTTAGCGCTGTAGACTTTTATTTTGTAGATTCACGTCCAGACTTGGTGGTTCTCCCTTGTGCAACCCTTCGAGCAAGGGGGATCAAACACAAACACATTCCAGGTGAGCTCCAATGTCCAATGAAAGACCCCGCAAGCTAATTGTAAGGTAACTAGGGGGGTGTCAGAGGAGCGAATGCTCAGTGTCCCCCTTCATCCCGCACTGTTAACGATGCCTGTGACTCCCGATGGAGGTTATGTGGCCATCCATGGCAAGACCCTCAAAATTCAACTCGAGTCTACCTGTCAGGGTTAGGAACGCTTGGGGGTTGGGGAAACAGAACATGAGCACGAGTCTCGGAGTCGCAAAATTCCTGGGAACTGACAGTAAAATCTGGGTCTAGACTCAAGGACTGAAGTCCTTGCCTACCTCGTCGAAGAATTGGGTTGATCAATTATCCCAAAGAAGCACCGTCATTTCGTCTTCGCGTTTCCCAGGCCTGTAATGCGCTGCAAACCTACACCTCATCGCCATTTACAAACGTGCATGGAGAAAGATGTTAGTAGTCTGGACTGGCTGAGGAGCTATAATATCCCCAGATAGCAAAGTCCGTCGGCCGTTTACCCGCACTCAGAAAGTAAATAAATAAGCCCAATACCCAACCATCAGATCGAAGAAGTAAATAGTAAAGGTCCCAGGAATGCGACATTGCTATGCGCCAATAGGCCTCCTCGCTCGATCCTGCGTCGCAAGTCCAGCCCGCCACTTCGCGCATAATCTCCTCACTCCGGGGCTCAAAACGACACCCCCAGGTCCATCACCAGCCTATCATGATAAACAGGGAGCAAATGAAAGGGTGGGTGGCAGAGTGTGGCCCCGTCGCACGACTCTTTGTGCCGATGGTTGCCGCATCTGTCCCAGCGCCGAGCAGGAATCTGAGGGAGTGATGCGCACCAATGGATGTATGGGGTGCCTGTAGGCAATTGGAAAAAATTCCCAGTCAATCCCCCTCCTTACCCACTTGCGAGAGGAAAGTCCTAGATATCACGTATTTGGAAGCGGTGGATGTATTCTTCGTCTTCTGTCTGGACTCAGACTCTAATAAAATTGAGCTGCATTTTCAAACCTTGGGCTTGGAGCGGGCTCGGATGGACGAAAGCTTGGATTTATCGTCGTACCCCTCCCTCCCTCCCCCCCCCCAACTTACTAGTGCGCCATTCTTAAAAAATAGAATTTGGGGAAGGGGAGCAAATATACGATGTACATACATGTGTACATAGAAGGCCGTTCGTTGTTGACGGGTGAGTTTAACTGACAGAAGAAGCGGGCTATCCTTTTCTTCAACCCCCTTTCTCCGCAGGACATCCATCATCTTAGGTTTACTTAGGTGGCTTTTCTAGATTCTCCTCACTCTTTCCACAGTCGCAAAAAGTATAGCAACGTCGGAGGGTAAGCAGTCTTATTGGGCAATGGTATTTCCGAGATCAGCATCCTGGCAGATCGAATCCTTCAATCCTTGAAAAGTTAGCAACCTGAAGCTTCCACCTCATACTTCCACACGCACGTACATACCTAGGTACACTGCCAGCGCCTGCCTCTGAACTCAAATGCCACGGATTGATACCAGACATGGGTGCCGCCCCGAACGGGCAGCCACCGAGAACGGGCAACGTCTGTCCTGCTAAAGAAAGCCGCCTTACTCTGCAACGCTCAAATAGAAGCATAACCCCATGCATTTCAGCTTTTATCTCAGCCCTATGAGATCCGGGGTGCCTAGTTGCCTGAAGAAGACATATAATAATTGGGTTGGGGCCGCCGTTCCCGCGATTTCGTCTCATAAAATAGCACGAAAGACCTCGAGACACAGATCAGGAAAATAAAGTAATTTTTAGTTCTCGTAAAGTCGGTCGGAGCAGAAACCCCCAGGCGAAGAATTTGGCCAGAGACCCGCAGAAACCTGACATGTAACCAGACAGCCAACATCCAGATAAAAATTATCCCACTAGCCGAGAAGTAATAAACCAAGGTCTCAGCCCCCGCCCCGATAGCCAGTGGCAAAACAGAGGCGAAGCCGGCATATCATGCAGGAGAAGTGGCCCTTAGAATTTGCGATGAGTTGTGTGTGGAGGCGGTTGAGTAGGTTGAGCAGGTTGTTAGGGTTGAAGAGTCATTCCCCATCCGGCCTCCAGAGTCCGGACCGAGATCACGAATCTTGGTAGAACCAAGGCGCCTTGGGACCTTGAAGGCTCAGAGGCTGGCCAGGTACTGCCATTGGTACGGGTACGCATCCCGCAAACTGGTGGAGCATGCTTTTCGAGTCCCCGCGAGCCAAAGACGACGATAGCGAAGATGGCACCCTGGAGCCGGAGTGGACTCCACTGTTCTCTAATCCGGTGGCCAAGATCAGAACGCCGGCTTCCCAGTTTCTGCACGTCAGCTTGGGTTTGCCGGTTCCGCGGTCCTTGACGAGTCGGCCCCTGGCGTTGGATACAATGGTCAGATCAGAAGCCAATATATCTTCAACATTTTCAAGTTCGCACCGGGGGGGTGGAAGGTTGGGGGCGGTGTCTTTGTACAATGTACAGGTAGACTAGGTACGCACCAAGCACTCTCTGAAATGTTCGCGCTGCCGACATATGCGAAATCGGCCCCTGTCATGTCCATGTCCACTGCCGACTTTCCCGTTTCCACGCCCATAAACTCCGGATTCGGCTTGCGGCTAACGTAGATAACTTTGCTGTGCATGAGAAGGCCTTTACGGGTCGACTTGCAGTCACGAAGCATTTCGTGAGGAAACGACGGGGCCTCCCACCACCGAGCCTGGAAGCAGATAGTTCCAGCACCCTAAAAACTTTGTTAGAGCAGTCGTGATGGGTTCAGAAAGGCAGTAACATCACAGATCGTGGTGGCACCTACATCTTTGCCATCCTTGCTCTCCAAGACCGTCTCCTCCGAGGGAAAGTAGACACGGAAGTGTCGCTTTATTGCGGCTACATCATCGTCTTGCCCCAACTTGGCGTCTTTGACTTTCCGCCCCCCTGCAGTTCGAGACTCGTATTCCTTGACGCCAGAGTCGCCTACCCACACGTCAGTTACAAGTTACAAGGCAGGCGATGGTGTAAGGGTCGAGCCAGGGGTAGGGAAACTTGTATGTACCTTGACAGGCATAGTACAAGGCGCTGAGGAGGCTGTCGTTGACTGCCCCAATGGAGGCGCACTGAAAAGATCCATCAGCTTCGTGTCCTTTCGAATAATGCTCCGAGCTATGCTTGACGACGACATCACATACCACAAAGTCTACCTCAACAGGCTCCTCCAAGCCGAGACCGAGGGCCTTGACTGCGCGACCCAGCCCACAGTAGCCTTAATACGATCACGTGTTAGTTTGATGCCCCTCGGTGCAGCTGGTTGGGGAGTAGTCATGGATGCACCTGTTCTTGACCATTTCTCCTCGAGGCTGTGGGAGCCCGCACTGACCAAGCGACCAATGTCAGACAAACAAGCCAAGAAATTTACCGCTTTGGCGGCTGGAGCGGAGAGTAGCGTCCTACATAGTATGAACAAAAGCATAGCGGCTTGTTTCTGAAAAGTCGTAGTTGCGCAGGCTGTCGACAAGCTTCTCGTTCAGGCCCTGGGCCAAGAGAAAGTACAAAAGGTCGTCGCCGAAGGCAGTAAACTGTTGGGCCTCACGCTGCTCTGCTGTCTCTAGCCTGGGAAGGTCGATGAGGAACACCATCTTTTCCACCTCATTAGCGAAACGAAACCCAACCACTCGCCAGCGCCGCAACATAGGAGGAAGGACTCACGTTCTCCATGACGCCAGTCTCTCCCCAGTCGTACGAGACAAGATTTCCCGTGGGCACCACGATCCGCAGGTAGTCGTCGTACTTGAGGAGTTGTAGTTTCGAGTGCATAGAGCCGACTCCCAGCATGGGCGGGAAGCAGAACCGGATCCTTTCGCGAGGTACGTTGGATCTCATTTCTTCCTTCTGGGCGGTTTCACGGATTGACACGGTCAGCCCCCCAATCCCGTGCCGGCCCAGTACGGCAAAAAAGAAAAGAAGCTGGGTCGTGCTCCCCTTCGGCCTACCTGTGTTTCAGTCGCAGCAAAGGCGACCAAGATGACCTTGGTCCGCGCGAGGTCGACTTTCGACAGCAGCCATTCGTCGTCCCACTGGTACGAGCTCAGCACGGCCAGCTTCAGCTTATCCTTCTGCAGCACTTCCTCGATCCTGATGTCGTCGCCCTGGCGGGCGTGGCCGTAGGCCCATGTCTTCTTGACGACGCCGCGTGGATACGGGAGGCGCGATCGTTGCTCCCCCCGGATTACGAGAGGCACAGCTGTGCCACTGCCATCGCCATCGTTATTGTATGGCTGATCCGGCCTCACCCGGCCATCGCCGCCGATCTTCACGTCTCGGGAAGGAAGCTCACGGTCAGACTTGGAAGGCTGCAATACGCGACCGAGGCCCTCATTGACCAGCGTTTTCTGACGCTGCTGTGGCCTCAATTCGACTGGCTCCGACGGCGGCGATGACGCCTTGCGCTTGTTCAGTCTTGCCAAGCGCTCTTGTTCCATAGCCTTCCTGTCGATGCCGAGCGCGGCCAGACCAGAAAGCGACGACGGAACAACATGCTGCTGCTGCTGCTGATGCTGCTGATGCTGCTGTTGCTGCTGTCCCTGGTCTTGCGGTTTCCGTGGCGAAGAGGGCACGTGCAGAGGTTTTGTTACAATGGGCTCATTGCCATCACCATCGTCATCGCTGCCCGACTCGGTCTCGTCGTCATCACGATCACCCGTCAGGTCAACCACTGCATCATCCCGCGCGTTCCTGTCAGCAGCGGGGTCCTGGCCGAGCGACATGGCGATGGCAATGCGGAGGGCCTCGTCCTCGTCGTCGCCGCCATTGAGCTCGGCGGCTCTATTCTCGGCCATCTTCCTCCTCTTTATCTTAACCTGGCTTGGTAGGCAAGTAGCTAGGTAATTGGCTAGCAATCGAGCATCGCAAGTCTGGATGGAGAAAGGAAAAAAATTCAGAAATCGAAAGAAAAACCTGCAGCCTGGGCACCTGACCGATGTATGCAAAGAAAAACCTTGACGCGGAAAACCCAAAAAAAATGAGGAGCGATCACGGCAAGTTTATCAGCGAGGAAGTGAGGTTAAACGTTTGAAGCAAAGAATGTGTCGCGTAATCGCGCGAATCCCAAAAGCCGCGACTTGCACACCCCCGCCAACTGTCGATTGCTCTGCGAAGGTCACACGGCAACACGTGACCGGCTGTCGCTGCCAGCACGACTTTCGACCTTGCTGAACTTCTACCTTCCTCCATTACTCTTTTACTCAAACAGATGATGACGGCTGGGTGGCTGGGTGTCAGATTTACCCCCAACCGCTCATAGCTCATTTCTCTGGAACGACTTCTCGCTTTTTTTTCTCACAACAGCAACAAAGTACACATACGGGGTTGACTACAGATCAGTGGCGGATGCTCTGACAAATCCGCAACTGAGTTCGTGTCATATCGGCGCTCAGAGCACGGCATGTGGAACGTGTTAGGTGAAGATATGTGGCTTCGTGACATTTTTGCGAACTATGTCCTGGCTTAACTCAGACGAAACACAATATACATCCCTCAAAAAGGAAAAAAAAAAAAAAAAAAAAATTAAATTAGTGTTGTTGTTCGGTGGTGTTGATAGCTTGATGGCCCGGTCCAAGAGGTTCGTTTGCAGAAGACTTCGCTGTCGCCCGGGACCTTGAGTCGCGAGTGACGAGAAACCCCCCAATGCCGACCAAGAGTAAAAGTCGAGTCCAGGGGAATACAACAAAACCCATATCGCCCCTTCCTGGACCCTATGTAGTGTAGTTTATATGTCCAGTCGTGAGCGAGAAAGGGGGTGAAAAAAAAAACCACCGTTCTTTCCTCATGAAAATGGAAGGGAAAAAACGAAAAGAAATAAAGCAAAGACCGCCGGGAATGTCGTAGCTTTCAGGCGGGAAATTCCAGTTGACCCCCCGCCTTCAAACCATTCCAACAGCATGGGTATCACCAAAACAACCAGTGCCCTATCTCGATGCAGCAGTCAAATGGACTATACTCATACCAAATGTCGAAACGACATGAACCCAAGAACATATCCCATCAGAGAGGTATAAAGCGGCGAAAAAAAAAACAAGGACAACACAGAAGAGAGCAAAAAAAAAAAAAAAGAAAAAGAGAAACATGTAAAATGCGCCCGCCTCGGTCTCGTCTCGTCCATAACGCCCGACGAAATCTTCGTTGCCTCCAAAGCGCGCACAAGTCTATCCATAGTCAGCCACAAGACAAAGGAAAAGGAAGAAGAAGAAGAAGAAAAAAACAAGCAGCGTCGTGAATTTGTCATGATGCTCCAGGGCCAGAACGCCATAACCATAAAAAGCTGTGCCAACCAGCCACACACGCAGTCACTCACATACGCGTCCAAGAACACGCAAGAATCCGCCTCAATGTTTCCCGTAGCTTGAAGCTGGCATGAAAAAGTCCTGTGCCAGTACCGGTTCAAACTCCCAAAGATTATCGACATGAGAAAATCAAAAAGAAAAATGTACCGCGGATTATGAAGGCAGCTGTGGGGGGATATATCGTGCGGACCCTTCCCGCCACCACACAGAGATGGGGGAGGGATCGAGGTAAACCCGAAAATAGATAATACATGTCGGCGTGGCGAGGGGATTCCAAGCTTTTACCAGGCCGGCGGCGGACGTCCTGGTCGATCTGCACCGTCCAGCTTCAAGAGTCGGCGTAGGCCGTCCTCAATGTCAAGAATCTCTGCCGGCCGGCCTTTCTGCGCTTCCGTTGGCGCGGCAGATTGCGGGGCCCTGAACTGCGCTCCGGCAAAAGCCGAGCTGCTGGCCGTGGTTGCTGGCGGCGTAGGCGCTGCTGCAGAGGCTTGGGCAGGTTGGCCAGCAAGGAACTGCAACAGCCTCTCACCGACGTCCGGCTCCAGGGGATGCTGTCGCGGCTGCTCCTGCGGGGGTTGAAGCCAATGCGGCTGAGGTGACTCGAGTGGTTGAGCTGGTTGCCGGACAAATGTGTTTGGGTCCCGCTTCTCTTTGGAGCGTGCGGCAAGGATACGAGCACTGTATGGAGTAGAGAATGCCTTTCCGATGGGTCCACGGGGTGTGCCGTCGAGTTCGGCAGATCCGTCAAGCTCGGCAGGTGAGATGCCAGAAGACGGGCTTCTTTGATCAATGTTCTGCCGAAAACGGCGACCTGCGCCAGCCCCATTCGGCACTGTCTTAGGCTCGTACGGTGATTGAGACTGAGTCAAGTTAGGGGGAGAAAATGGGCCTAGGCCGGCCGTGCTTAGAACGTTGGCGGAGCTTGCTCTGCGGGCTCGCTCCTTCTCGGCCCTGTCCTCGCGGAAGAAGATGTCGAGTGGAGACTCGTCGCGCGCAACGTCCAAGGTTGCAAGACGGTGCTTCGGAGTGAGTGCCTCTGAGTCCGTCGCTGGAGGCGACGGCTCCTGGTTGACCCGGCCCGCATCCTTCACACTGGGTGAGTCCAAAGCTTTGGCCAGGAAGCTCGGAATCGGAAGCGACGACGGGGCCGGGGAGGCATGGAAGGTGGCTCCCGCATAGGCAGCGGCAGTGACCGTCCGGACACTTGATGTCTGTGGCGGCGTGCTCCGGTCGGGCTGCTTTGCCGGTCCGGGCGACGTCGAGACCTGTTTCGGTCGTTTGTTCCCGCTCCGAGCCCTCTTCGAGTGTTGCCCTTGGGACGACGGCCCGGTCGGCTGCCCCGCAACGCCTGGCAGCGCCTTGAGCGGGGTGTAGGGGCTATGTAGGGCAAAGTCTGTCGGGAATTGAATTTCAGTCATGTCGTTTTCCGAGGCATATGTTTTGCGTGCAGGAGAGGCAAAGGAACGCCGGTTTGGGTTTGCGCGATGGCGGACGGGAGTCGGAGGGTGTTGCTGCTGCATCGTGGATTTTGTGCGGCATATATCCCTGGGCTGGGAAAGGCCGTCGGGAAGAGCTTATGACGTGGTGGCTCGCAGAAGAGGAAGGACCTGTCGAGGGCGACGTGGTAACTTCAGGCGAGTCGTCGGTTTGCTTGGGCGGTTCCTATTGTGGTTATGATGGTGACCAGGGCGCGGGCGCGGGGGCAAGAATGCGAGGGCTTGATGGTTCGAGACGCGGGGCTGGGGGGACGGGAGCGCTTCTTGGCGCAGCGGTTTCAGAAATAAAATTACTTGAATGGGGGATACTTGAGTCGAGTGTTCTTGCAGTGTGCATGATGTTGTTTTTGATATTTTTGGGGAGTGTTTTGGTTTATTGCTTTTTTTTTTGCCGTGTACCGTGGTAGGGAAGGCAGGGAAGAAAATGACGATGGAGGGGAGCAGGGAGTCAGGGAGCATGGAGACTGGAGTTGGGGCATCCTCCCCCCCAGTTTAAGAATGCCTGGCCGCGACGGATGAGCCACAACAGCGACGGCGAGGAGCTCGGGCCGTACTGGGACTGTGCACTAAGAATTAGGCGGGTGGGCTGCGGGCCGCCGCTCAGCTGCTGAATGAATGCTGAGGTGGTGCCAAAAGCTGAAAGCGAGTGGCTGTGAGTGTACGGAATAAGCGGCTGGTTTTCAGGCGAGCGCCAAGGGTCAGTGATCTTGCGGGGAGAGGGAGTGGCTTGAGGGCAGTTTGGGAATGAGCGTTGCGGGGGCTTCCAAAGGTGGCCATAAGAGGGGCACGGAATGAATGCAGCAATCGGTGCTAATATTCAGCTAATTCATAATATGCATTTAGACATATTACCGTCCTAACGCGCACCCATGGCGGGGCTGCCTGTCAACCGCCACTCCGCAGCACGAGAGAAGACCAACCGACGTGCAAAGTGCTTGAGAAGCTACCGCCACCTACGAAACAGCAACATATCGCAAGTCCTCAGGTCCTCAAGAACTCACGGGAGGCTTATGCCAGCTGGGCTCGAGCTGCCCAGGGGATCTTCTTGACTGGTTCGTCATCTACCCCTCTTGCCATGTGTTTCTTGCCGGTCCTCAAAGACCTGACCGCCGCTGCTTAGACTCCCAGACCAGAACGTTCTGAGCACCACCCACGTCTTCTATCGACGGCAGTGTCTTATTACGAACCTTGTATTTGCGCTCGCAGAACCAAAACGTCCTCCTTTTCCCAGCACACCCGACAGCAAACACACACTGCGCCTTGCTTCGCATCACATTTCCGAGATGGCCGACGTTGACATGACCGACGCGCCTGGCTCCGCGCCTATCGTCAAGAAGAAGGGAGCCGCTGCCGGCGACGGGGATAGCAAATCCGACGCCAAGAAGCGCTTTGAGGTCAAGAAGGTAGATTCGCCCCCTCCCCCGCCTCCACTGTCTGTGGCCGTGGTCGCACTTTTGGTCCCCAACCTCTCGCTGACGATTCTCTAGTGGAACGCTGTGGCCCTTTGGGCCTGGGATATTGTTGTCGACAACTGCGCTATATGCCGGAATCATATCATGGATTTATGTAAGCTCCTCGACGCCGACCAGAACTTGGGACGCTGCTAACGGTCTCCCTTTCCAGGCATTGAATGCCAAGCCAACCAGGCATCCGCTACGAGCGAGGAGTGCACTGTTGCGTGGGGCATATGCAACGTACGTCCAGGACCAGCATTTCCTCAAAAATCCGGCGTCGATGGTTTGCTAACAGGCCGTGTAGCACGCGTTTCACTTTCACTGCATCTCGAGATGGCTTAAAGCCCGCCAGGTCTGCCCGCTGGACAATAGAGACTGGGAGTTCCAGAAGTATGGTAGATAGACATATCGGTAGCTACTTGGAGCTAGGGCCATGCATGTCAAGTTTTGGGAGGGGAAGACGGAGTGGGCCTCGTCGGGTCGTCCGAAATGACTGACAAATGGAACGCAGCATTTAGTAATAGGATTTGCAAAAACGACCATAGGTAGTTAGTTGCCTGGTACACGATAAAGAACATGATAGTTCGTGGTATCCCAGTTCGTTACCACCCAAAGCTCTCTCTGATATTGCGCCATGTCGTAAGAATGTCTTGATTCGCGTCACCTCGCTGCTTTCTCGTTCACAACCAAGTTCGACAAGTCGAGCGCTTTCCCTGCTGAAAGCCATTTGACGGGATTTTGGTTGTAGAACGGCCACGCCGGGACAACGACAAGGAAGGTCAGGGCAGTGCCGCCGAGAGCAGTCCAGACAGCCAGCTTGATGTCCTGGAGCAGGTATCCCACGAAGAATGCGATTGCCTAAGGCCAGACGTGTCAGCGAGACTCTCCCCGATGGACAATGGGGCGATAAACCTACTCCCACGAGCGACAGGGCGACGTTCGCGATGAGTTCCGCCAGCTTCTGCCCCTCAAAATCCTTGACAAGAAAGTTAGCGATTGCGCCGAAACTCTTGCGAGGAAAAGGGCGGGCGGCAGGTCCGAGGGCGAGCACACGTCACGTACAATCTGCCCCTCAACTGCAGTGCGAATCTGGTCCAAGATCTGGTCGGCCATGGCGACGGACGCGGTTTCTAAACCGAGGCCGGACTGCTTCGACTGTTATGAAGTGGTCCTTGTGTATACAGATTAGTGGTTGCGGCGATGACACTGGAAGTTCCCACTTCACACTGTCGGTAACTGCCAAGTGGACCGCCTTTACGTGGCTTTCTCAGAATTGGCTGCACGCTCAGAATAAAGGTCACTGGGTGTCCCTGAAACAGCCAATCAGAGGTGAAGGGAAACAGGCCCCTTCGGCGAGATTAGTGTCCTGTGCGTGCGGAGAAGTGCCGGATCACCCCCGACCGGCAACAAACCGCCCTGGTTAGCCCAGGCCAGGTCTGTGAGGCTGAAGTGGTCCCTGAGACTTCTGACGTAGGTACCTTGCCTCTAGCCCAGAACAGTTGGGCAGATTGTCTACTGCAGCACAATAGTAGGGTTAACAGAGACTTGAACTTGGCAAGAAGGTCATTTCATCCGACATCTCAAACTACTGCTCAACAATGCACGTGTATACTGGAACTGGGGGGGGTTGGATTGTGAACTTGAATGTCTGCATACCACGCGGCCACGCCGAACAAAAGATCAATTGTAGGTGCCGTTTTTTGTCCCAGGCTTGCCATCTATCTGCCGCGTTGGTCCTGTGGGTTTGCACGATGACTAAAAAGTCACGCCGCTAACCCGAGGTAGTGGCCGAAACTTTTCCTCGTCCAAAGTTCTTTAGCCACTCTCCGCCTCCCGCCAACCGACGGTTCTCAATTGGAATTTCAAGGTTGCACGACAAAGGCAATAAAACCCTCATTGTTCCCGAGAATCCTAAAATAACACCCTATATATCCGACCACTACCCTCCTGCCCACGAAGTCTCCTGTCCTCGCTTGCGTCGCATCTGCTTCTGTCGTTCCGTGGCGAAGCTATCCGGTATCGCCCGTCTTGGAAGCTCGAGCCGCGAGGACGTCATAAAACTGGACGATAAGCTGTACCCCCCAACGAAAACTCGATCTGAAATTTGCGCCCACACATACGACCTTGCGCGACACCGCTGTTTCACAACCTACATCACCCTCTTTGCTGTCACAGATTGCGCGCTTCACCGTACACGATTGCCACGATATTTTAACCTTGGCGAGAACAAGGTTGATCGTTCGGGATCTCGCCGACCAAGCTTTCTTGTTCCATACATCACCCTGGACATCCTGCCTCGCAAAACCACCAAGTTGGCGGGCTCAGTCGTCGAACCGATTTCCTCCAACCGTTCGCTCCTAGGCCCCGATTTCTGGGTCTACGGTGGAGTGAACAAGAAACCACCATAACTTGTTGCAAGGCAACTCGGCAATTCTGCCCATTCTTAACTTACAGCTTCTCTTTCCCCAGCGGATTGTCTTATCACGGTCGTGGAAGACTACTTGTCTGCCTATCCGTCGTCTAAACGAAGGTCATTGCGGACGGCTGCTGGCCGTTCGCTGCCATCCGCTGGTGCTTTTGAAGTACAACGCCAACTTCCAATATGCGAGCCGACTAAATCCCTGATTAAGGGCTCTGGGGGCCTGCTTTAGACCCGATATATTTTGAAAGGTGGAGATATTGACGCGCATACACGAACGAATTACAGGCACGCCTTATACCGCAGCCATGTCTGACCAGGAGGAGGTTGCCGGAAACTCCGGTTTCTCGACACCGGTGCCCGAACTCGACGACCACCGGAACCAGTCTACTTCGGTGCGCCCGGAGCGGACCCGTCGAGGAACTTTCGATTCTCTGTATGGAACACAGAAAGCCAACTCTGGTGTCCACGACGACGTATATCAGAATACACGAGTGAGGGATTTTGAGGAGGCTATCATCGATGACGATGCACCGGACAGCTCGCCAACCCTTCGGCGCAGTCGGAGGCCGACTGTCGAATCAGTCGATCCTCGCTCGTCGTCGCCTCCAAACTCAGTTAAGGCCTTTGCTGAAGCCCGTCGACGCGAACGCGAGCTCTCCTTTTCGGAGCCCAAGCCCGACCGTAAGCTCGACGATCACGAGCTACAGAGGACTGCGTCACTCCTCAGCCGGCATAGCTACCGCAGCAAACCCCATACGGTAAACGACGATGCCGCTAGTCTGGCTACGAATAAGTCGGCCGAGGAAGACGTTTGCTTCCCTCTACAGGAAGATCGGGCCGGCGGCGATCTGTACATCGACTTTGATTATCTCGAGAACTTCATCAAAGCCGAGAGCGATCTGCGTCAATCCGCTCGCCGCGCTTCGAATGCCCGTGTCTTCTCTGATCTACGGCCCGAAACTGCCGAGACTGAGCCGTCTTTTCCAATTGTTACACTGGACGGTGATATTTTGGAGGCTCCATTCGGCATCGAGCTCCACCGCGAGAAGAGCTCCAAAACGTCAAGGACCGACAATGACGAGAAGGGCGAGCTCGACGAACAGGCCAAAGCAATCCAGCAACCTCCGGTTGACCCCAGCCGAGTGAGCTTCTTCTCGTCGGCCTGGGAGTCTACCATACACGCCGCCGACCTGGAGGGTTTGATCTTGCCTGGCGAAGACATCAGAGGGCTGTTCAGTTTCCCAAAAGGGGAGTCCGATGGCGTGTGGTGGCTTAATATGAACAAGCCATCGGAGGAAGAAGTTCGTGCCGTTTGCAGGGCTTTTGGTATCCATCCTTTGACCATCGAGGATATTACGACGCAAGAGTCTCGTGAGAAAATTGAGCTCTTCCCGTCGTACTACTTTGCCTGCTTTCGGTCATTCTACCTCGAGGTCGACGCCGAGACGAAGGAGACGGAGTACGTGCCCTTCAATATTTACGTCATCGTGTTTCGCGAGGGCACGTTGAGCTTCAGCTACGCCAGCAACATGCACGCCTCTCATGTGAGGAAGAGGATTACCATGCTGAAGGACTACGTTGCCTTGAGCAGTGACTGGATCTGTTACGCTTTGATGTAAGACTCCCGGTTGCCCTTTCTTACGACCTAGGTCATGTTCCCGCCTTGGTTCTAACGGCAAGGCAGTGATAACATCGTCGATTCGTTTGCCCCCATCATCAACAAGCTGGAAATGGATACAGACCAAATTGAGGACGAGGTTTTCATTGCCCGGACCGACGACATGGCCGAATTCCTTCGAAAAATCGGCATAGCGCGCAAGAACGTCATGGGCTTGATGCGCCTGCTGGGCGGCAAAGCCGACGTTCTCAGAGGCTTTACCAAGCGATGCAACGAAAACTACAAGGTGACGCCCAGAATGGACATTGGACTTTATCTAGGTGACATTCAGGATCACGTTGTGACCATGATGACCAACCTCGGGCACTTTGAGAAGATGCTATCGCGGGCTCACAGCAATTACCTAGCCCAGATATCCATCGACGGCATTGCCCAGGGAACGAGCACAAACCGCGTTCTTAGCAAGATCACGCTTTTGGCTTCCATCATTGTGCCGCTCAACGTCGTTACGGGTCTGTTTGGTATGAACGTCTTCATTCCGTGGAAGGATGTTGATAACTTGGGGCCTTTCTTTGGCATTCTTGGCTCTCTGCTGTTGTTCTGCGTTATTGCCCTGGGCATGGCGAGGATGTTCCGGTGGGTATAGGACAGGACATGGTTTTGGAAGCTTTCTTCTTTTTCTTTTTGTTTATTCAATCTCCAGGACAATCTATTTTTGGAGGCAGTGTTTTGGAATAACACAGGCGGAATAGAGTCCAGATTATCTTTAGAGTCTCAGGCTATAATCATAGACAATAAATGTTCTCCAGAGAGCGCGAGCAAATACATTAGACTCCTTCCTAATGTGCCGGGAGATGTAATATTGTTTGGGATGCAGTATATTTCGACCGGCGAACTGCTACCAGGAGGCTACTCCCTGGTTAACTGTGAACCTACTGTAAATTCTGGGAAGACATTTGATATCAGCAATAGAATATCCCAGATTAAATCATTTCATGTCTCGTTAAATCCCTAATTAGGAAGCAAGGTTACTTGCAAGACTAGAAGGGTAAATGAATTATTATCAACAACCTAGGTATCGAACCTGTGTTAAGTGTGCAAAACCCAATTTCATCCAAGACGGTAGATATTGTTCACAAACGACAGCAACGATATGGACCCTTATTTAATAGTTGCATATTGCGATATTTCTACATACGGGAGCTGTATTTACTTATTTATTTTGCTCATGGGGAGCCAGAACGAGGCCCAGCGCAAGGTGGAGATCCCGCCCGGCTTGCCCGCCGGTAATTGGCTCCTCACCCTTCCAGAAGCACTAAAAGCGCATCCTTGGCGTAACCTCGAAAGCTTTCTTTTTTCGGACGAGCTCGGTGACGACGATTCTTGCTGCTGCCGCTCCCACTCACTCCGGAACCTCTTTCGAATTTGTTTCTTTTTGAACAATTTAACTTCAACCTTGAACATTGCAAATCGCTACCGCCACCACGGACTACGGATAACCATCTATAAATCGCATCCCCCCCGAGACATAGACGCTGCGCCCCTAAAAAAAAAAGTCAACGCGATGGACTCCGCCGACCTCGACAAGCTCAACGACAAGGACAAGGCCGAGCTGCGCCAGTTCATCACCAACGAGCAGCAGCGCACACGGCTGCAAGCGCGTACGTGAATTTGGGGGGCCTGGATTCCTCCCAAAAAAACCCCACAGCCCCCCTACAAAAATGTACCTTGAAAGAGACTGGAAAAGGCTAACCGAACCCCCCCCTCCCCCCTGGGGCGACCGACCAGAAACACACACGCTCACAGACACGTGCTGGAAGAAGTGCGTGACGGGGCCCATCAAGAGCGGGTCGCTGGACAAGACGGAGCAGGTGTGCATGGCGAGCTGCGTGGAGCGGTTCATGGACCTCAACCTGCTCACGACGCAGCTGTTGACCAACAAGATGCGCAAGTGAGCTTTTGGAGCGCGCGAACGAGGGTGGCTCTGGTCTGGTCTGGTCTGGTCTGGCCGCAAGGCCATACAAGCGAAGCGAAGCGAGCGAGCAAACCTGACGTGCGTTACGTACGGTACGGTACATACAATGTGTTTGTCCTACGGGAGTTTGAGACGGGTAGAGGCACGACACGACATGACGCCCTCCTCAGGCCGCGGGCGCCTGAGCTCGCAAAGAATTGGCTAGGTCGATCTGGCCCTTCGCCTGTTTGTTTTAACGGCCGAGCGTACGGGGGGAAAGGTTGGACGTGGGATTTAGGAGAAAACAATACGGCATAGGACGGTCTGCCTTTTAAAAAATGGTGGCAGGTAGCGTTGCGTGTACGATAGTGTGATAGAGGGAGCGGTCTTGGGAAGGAGTGTTGCCGGGCCAAAATGGAACGGGAGCATTGTAATAAATATTACAGGTGTCATAAAACGCATATACGAGTTGAGACAGCCATGGGATGGGAGCAGAAGGAAGCTGTCGAGCGTATTTTTACAGATACGTAAATGAATTAATGAATTAACTAGATCATACAGTCAATTACAGAGTCTGCAAAGTAGAAGGGTGGAATGTTCAGTTCTTTTCATTGCCAAAATCCTAGGTATCAGACGCCGATCGAAAATGCAATCCATTGCCCTTCATATGTGCCCCTATTTTCCCAGTTCCCTTGCGCCGTTGTATGCGCAAATTTAAACCAGACCAAGCTTGGTAGCGGCAATGTCCAGAGCGTCGACATCAGCGGTCAGACGGGCGAAAGCCTTCTTGGATCCATCGGGGCTGTTTGAGACCAGTCAGTACGGCACTTTTGGGCGCAATGCGGTGTCAAGCACTAACCGGATAAGGGTGTTGATCTTGACGGTGTCAATGTCATACAGCTTCTTGAGAGCCTGCTTGATCTGAGCCTTGTTGGCCTTGACGTCGACGATGAAGACCAGGGTGTTCTGCTCCTCGATCTTCTTCAGGGCACCCTCAGTGTTGAGAGGGTGGACGATGACCTTGTGCTCATCGAGACGGGGCTCGTGGGCGACCGACTTGCGGGGGTACTTGGGCGCGCGCGACAACTGGAGGGTCTTGGGGCGGTGGAAGGTCGTCGAGTAGCGGACCTTGGTCTTCTTGTGGGCGTGCACCTGAAACGAGAGAAAGCCGAATGGTCAGTACTCAATCCGATGGACTCATTGATGCGGCGGGAGGTCTTCACTTACACCCTTGAGGGCAGCCTGGGCAGCCTTCTTGGCCTGAGCGCCCTTGGGCGCCGTGGAGGCACCGCCTGTCGCAGAAAGAGTGTCATCAGCATAAGCATTCGCCCGAACAAGATTGAAAGAAGTAATCTGTGTTCAGACTCGCAAAATCTGCTGCTGCTTTGATGCGTCACCTCGCCATGACGGCGAGGCGCCGCATTGAGCGGAAGCCGGAGATTTTTGTCGCGAAGTCCATCTTGGGCTCTTATGTACCTTTCTTCGAGTCCTTGGGTGCCATTGCTCCGGTGTTGTTTGTCGTTGGTCGAAGGTGTCGAAGTCGGTCGTCGTGCGGAAGGGATAATGACTTCGAGAGGGATTTCGCAAATTTCTAAAAAAGATTGTGTGGGTGGGCGGGAACTGCGGCTCGTGCTGTGGCGTACACAATCGTGCACGCGGGGGTTGGCTGGTTTCAGTGTGGCTGACCGAGACCTCCCCGCTGTGATTTGTTATCTAATCGATAAGATAAGAAATATAGCCAGCAAATAAGTTACCTTTTCCTTCAGTGACACTTCATCACTTTATTGACTTCGCTCATCGCAGTTAGCTGCAAGATATATCACAACTCTCGTTTCCTTCACGTCATGGCTGTTAAGAAGAAGCGCCAACCCAAAACCCTGGCTGCAGGCCGTCCTCCGGTCTTTCAGCCCCGGCCCAAGTCAATTTCGAGAAAGTCGACCAAATCTCTCATCAACCAACACCATCTCCTGGAAAAGAGGAAGCGGCAGGCCATCGCCAAGGGCGACAAGGCAGCAGAAGCCGCCATCGAGGCCGAGATTGAGGAGCTCGGCGGTATCGAGCGATACCAGCAGGCAAGTCTGCAAGGCCAAAGACATGACCGCGGCGGCGACAGTTCCAAGATTCTCATGGAATGGCTTGAGCCTTGCTTTGCCGAGGGCCAGGCGGTCCCAGATCGCCCTCTGCGCATGCTCGAAGTCGGAGCGCTCAGTACCCAGAACGTGTGCTCCAAAAGCGGACACTTTGGGATTGAGCGGATCGACTTGAACAGTCAAGAAGAAGGCATTCTCCAGCAGGACTTTATGGCGCGGCCGTTACCCCGGGATGACACGGAGCGGTTCGATGTCATCAGTCTGTCTCTAATCCTCAACTTTGTTCCCGATCCTCGGGAGCGAGGAGACATGCTTCTCCGCACGACGCAGTTTCTCTGCGGCCCAGAACGGCATGGCAGCACCTGGCCGCTACGAGACTTCTTTCCCAGCCTCTTCCTGGTTTTGCCCGCACCCTGTGTGACAAACTCTCGCTACATGGACGAAGACCGGCTCATTGCCATTATGGAATCATTGGGGTACGCAAAAGCCGCATCCAAAACGACACATCGGCTGGTCTACTACCTCTGGAGGAGGGAATCCAAATGCTTGGGACCTGAGTCCCCTTTTCCGAAAAAGGAAATCCGATCTGGTTCATCACGAAACAACTTTGCTGTCGTTCTAGGTTGACTCGGATGCCGATGATACCCCTAAATATGGCCATTGTACTCCATGCTAGGCTTCAAATTTCGGGCTTAGCTAGAATCCATCTACAGCTGAGGACAAGCTTTTGGGCAGTCCGCGAGCCATGCTTGCCCAAGCCAATTTCCCAGGCTGGTTACCCGTGTCGTCGGACGTACCGTTTTGAGGCTGGCCGCGCACTCGGACCGCCCAGGTGACGCCAAGCAGTCCCGAGTAGCAATTGCGGGCTTGTCATATGACCTTGAGAAAGAGCCACAATCGCCGTTTGCAAGCGCCTTCCCTCAGGGGCTCGGGGTAGGAGCTACTTGATACCATAGCGTCTGTGACTTCACGCTGACTTCTCCTACCGTCTATAGGCCGAGAGTCAAGTCTTTGACTAGAATAGTCTCCATCAGCTGATCTAATCACAAATTGTGTTTCCAGCCGCGAGATGTGCGTGGTTTTACTCCGAGGGCCGTCGCTCGCTGGTGCCGTGACCTTGTCCGCAATGCCGGGCTCGATGGCCCGGTCTCAACTCCATGTTCCCGCACCCAACAAGCCAGGGCCCAAAAGACCCCAGGCCCCGCGTTATGCAAGCGATCAGGACAGGCCATGGGCCAGTTCGAAACGGCAGCCAACGCCAGTGCGCGGTTGCGGTCATGTGTTTCAATAGTGCTTGCAACTGGAAGAGCCCCTCTTTCGAGTTTGGGTGACAATCCCCCGACAATCTCAACGACGGGCTGGGCCAGAATAAGCCGGATCACTGTGCCAATGTCTTAGTCCAACACCCTTTCGCCTCTGGAGGATATGGAAAAGCGGTCAGGGTCCTGGAACCCGAAATCATCACCGCTTACGTCGGCTTGAACAGGACACCGCCATCTCTACCTCCTACTAGCTCGTGGGAAGCAGCTTCGTATCAATAGTCTTGAATGTCACTCGGTGATGAAGTTCCTACTAGGGGGGAAGCATGGTGCCCTTAAGTGTCACGACGTACAGAGCAAGCAGCAGATCAGTCCGTGTGCCTTTGCTTATACAGATCTGCTCCCGAAACAGCGCAAAGCCCATGCGGCGCCGAGAGCAGAGCAAGGCAGTTCGCCCCCCCCCTCCATCGCCGATGCTGTGAACCCGGGGAAGCGAGTCTGGGAAACCCGCAGCCGTTGCGGCGAGCGAGCAGCCCATCCATCCCAGGTATTCGCACGCCCGCAGTTTCGATCAGCACGCCAAACTCGCATCGTCGTGTGCCACCAAAAGTCTCGTTTGCGGCCCGGCGCACAAAGGGTCCAGTAGGTAGCAGGGTGACAGGTCACCTAAGGATGTCCCTGTCCGAGACTTTTGAAGTCGATCCCCGTACGGGCACACACGCGCAAGGCGGGGTACGGCCAATCCTGCTGCCGCCATCCGTTGACTGGCGGAGGGGGGAGGGCCGGACCCTTCGAAAGGTGTCGATATGCGCATTGCCCAAACAATTTTGGTCTGGAACCAAGAGCCCATCTTCCCACAGCATTGGGCGCCGCGGATGCTGGCAGTGGCGACGACTGCGCCTGATTCGCTGACTTGGGGGGGAGTGTGCGGGCTTACGCCTCGTGATGGGGGAGCGGATCAGATGACGGCGCATCAAAATTACAGCCAAGCAAAAGGAAGGCGCGGGGAAACTATTCTTGCTTCTCCTTTCTTTGGGACAACCAAGCCAAGCCAAGCCAAACCCGCCGCACTTGCCTTTCGCCTGCAAGCTGCCTGCTTTCCCCAGGTTTTTCTTTTTTTTGAGGGGGAGGGGTTGTATGAGGGAGCTAAGCCAAGCTTGGCCTGTCACGCAGACCCCAAACCATCTCAAGTGTAGCAAGAAACTGTTGTTGGTGATGGGAAGTTGGCGTTTCCCGTTTGCAAAAGCCCTGTCGTCTTTAAAACCCCTTGTCGCAACTCGCAAGTACGGGCACTTTGTCCACGCGCTCAACAACTGTCATGTGGCTCCAGCAATCGCTTATCGGGAAAGGGGTTCAGGGGTTATTTGACCCGGACATTTCCTTTTTAGGATGACGGTTTTCACATCACATTGAGAGCGTCGACGGCGACTAACACTGTGTCGGTCAAAGCAGAGTAAACTAGGTACCTAGGTATCTATCTTGCCTCCAAGCAACGCGGGGAATTGAAGAGCCAATTTGCGAATTGCCTGACCGGACCGGCGATGTGACGATGCTTCTCCAATCGCAGCGACCCTGACTGCTCAATCATGCCGATCTTAACCTTTCCAACGGGGGGATACCGGGTCCCAGCTACCCTGCGCAGTTGGAGAGCTACTGCAAATAATGTCATGATGATGCATTCTCCGGTCCAATTGCCTCCTGCTCCCTACCAAAGGAGTCGTGAGAACACGGGTGACTCGGCAAGGAGTCCCCGCTACGTCAGAGATGGTAGGCCAAGAAGTAGGGAGCGTTCAATTGACTTGCGCTCGAGGAGGCCAGGGAAGCCATGCATTCAGAGTGTTGGGATCCATTATAGCTCGGCAAAGCTCTGGATGACCCTATGCTGCTGCCGCGCCTCTGCAGAGAGCTCTGCGTTGCCAAGCCGCTCGACAACGAAGCTCTGCATACCAGCCAGCTTAGCAGCCTCGACCTCCTTGACGTTGTCGCTGAGGAACAGCCACTCGCCTGCGAGGTACTCTGGGAACTGGGCGGCGATCTTCTCGTAGCTCGCGGCCTCGGTCTTGGGGCCGGCATTGACTGTGTCAAAGAAGCCAGCGATGTCGGGCACTAGGTCGGCGGGGTCGCTGTTTGTGTGCGCGAACAGTAGCTTTTGGGCGGGCACGGAGCCGGACGAGTAGATGACAACGGTGACGCCCTCGCGCTTCCACGACGCGAACCTGGGCACCACGTCCGGGAACAGCGGCGCCTTGAGCTGGCCCGTCTGGTACCCCTTCGCCCAGAGGTAGCCCTGCAGGCTCTTGAGGTAGGGCGCCTTCACGTCGCGGCGGGTGAGGTCCTCGACGTGCGCGGCTAAGGCCTCGCGCGACGCGGCGTGCTCTGCCGGGAACGCATCGCGGTACCGAGCAAATGCCGGGCTGTCCCACTGCGTCTCCAGCGTGCCAGGAAGCGCCTGAAGAGCGAAGGGAAACTGTACGAGGCAAAAAAAGGAAATATGTGTCAGTCCAATGGGCTGTATCCGTCTGCTTCAGGCATAGACGCTCCCCGCAGACGGCAGGCTCCCCCCTCGCTCGAACCACTTGGGGCGAACGCCGGGAAGGAGGACGAGGAGGAAGCATGGCGCTCTCTCATCATCTGCCACCACATCCCGAGCTTTGGGATGTAGTCTGCAGTGGCACACCATTACGGGGGGGGGAGTTGATAGCGAAGTGACCGGACAAGACATGCTTTGAGAGAGAGCAAAGTTGAAGGTGGGGCAGATCCGGCCATGAGTGGTTGACCGCAAGTGGAAAAAGAGAGGGCCCAACCATCATGGCCAGAGATAGTAGTTGGCAAAAAGGAGAGGGATTCAAAGCGGAGGGATCTGCCTTACAAGAATATCTTTGACGAATGATATGGGGCAAACTGTGCCCTCTGCCAGCAAAACAACCGCATTAGCCAATCCGTCCAGGCTAATGCCAGCAACGGGGTTGGGTTGGGGGAAGAAGGGAGAGGAGCTGAATGAAGCTGCAAGAAAAAAAAAGGTTGTGCAGAGTTGCAGAGCCAACTCGAGGTCAACAAGTACCAATGTCAAGCAGCACCACTTTGGTGGTGGCCGCCATTGCTGATTTGCTTTGCCAGCCAGCCAGCCAGCCACGCTCTCCAAAATCCGCACGGAGAAGCTGAAGGACCGGGCTTTTGCTCTCGGCGGATTTTTTTTACTGATTTCCTTTCGGACTTTCTGTGCCGTACAACGCACAGGAAGCTATTTCCTGGGGTAGACGGGGTAGACACTCAGGAGATGCGAAGCATGAAGCGGTCAAGAACTTTGCAAAAAAAGGAGGGAAAAAAATTGGATCGCCCTCGCCTTGTAAGTGGGCCGAGATAACGAAC
The DNA here is from genome assembly GCA_033439765.1 of Lasiosphaeria ovina. Lineage (NCBI taxonomy): Eukaryota > Fungi > Ascomycota > Sordariomycetes > Sordariales > Lasiosphaeriaceae > Lasiosphaeria > Lasiosphaeria ovina. Next base: position 3,286,492 of record JAULSN010000002.1, on the reverse strand, counting down.
GAGCAGGATGAAGCAAAGGTCGGGGCAACAAGAAATCCGGGCCTCACTCGCTATGCACATTCGCGATGAAAAATTTTCGGCGTCGCAGGAGCTGTCAGTTCGATGGGAAAGTCTCAAAGTCACCAGTGACCACCATCCGTCGTCGAAAACTCCGAGATTGGCATGCGGCCTTGGTTTACTCTCGGGTTGGGGTTCGGGTTGGATGAAGCAAAGTCGAGACGAAGATACCTCGGGGGTCTGCAAAGGAAAGGCGGTCAGCGCAGCACCTTTCCCCAAACGGACCTATCCCTCTGAAAGTTGCTGAATTCGCGCTGCATTCGAGTCTTGGACAACACCAACCACTCCACCATCACAGGCCTGCATCCAGCGTGCATGAAGCGTGCATGTCGCCAGCGGGTTTGTGTGGAGAAGAAAAAAGTCTCAATTTCTGTAAACGAGCAGCATCTCGTCGGCCTCGCTCGTGCTTGCAGTCTCGACATCGTCTCGTAGCGTCAAGCTGTGCTAGCGAAGAAAAAGGCGGTGGAATACTGAATACGTATACGGATATCACCTCACTATTCGTTCCGACAAGAAAGTAGTTATCGTGGTGCAGCTGATGGGAGCGCTACTGATGTATCTCGGCGGCGCTTTCTTACTTCACTCTCGAGTTCTGGGTGCATTGTTAATACTCGGCTCCTTCAAACTAGTAGTAGCTCCTCCCGCGATATGGATCACATCACGGACGACTTTGTTTGGAGATTTCCGAAGTAGGAAAAGCCAGCAATCGAGGCTCTATCTCCTTGGGAACGAGATCCTTCCCTCCTGCGTAAGCAGAGGCAGGTTCCCGAGTCTAGAGCCTGCGACAAGCTTGCTGACCTGCCTGTTGCTGCAGCAAATCCCAGCATGCAGCGGCAAAATCTGCTTTTCGTTCATGCGGGAACGATCAGAGCAATCAGAGGCCGAGACCTTGCAGCCAGCCCAGCTGGGGTCTTGGTCTCACCGACAAATCTCCTGGGAGAAAAGTGAAAAAAAGCGAAAAGTTTTTTTTTTCTGACGGATTGAGGTTTGTCAACATGGTCGGTATTGAAGGCGGTGGAACAGGCGATTGGTAAACATGCCGGCCACAGTAACCGTCGATTGGTGATGTTGACACTTGATAGTGACACGGCGAAAGAGGGTCGGGCCATCTTCAGATTGGCATTCCAGGACCCCGACCCAGGTCTTGCCGGCCAAAGGACCCCCGACACGCACGACACGGACGGCCGACTGACGGTTGTTTCAGCGGCTGTCTTGGGAACTGCAATGCAGGTGAAACCGAGATGACAGCATATAGCCCGGGTGAATATGGGCGGATATAGCACGTGAAGTCATCGCACTCGAATGATCATCGTGCACATAGTGGCTTCCCATGGTTCGTGTTGATAGCAGCCCGTGGTTGATATCATACGAAGTATCCATGGAAACACGCCAATCTCTGGCCACACCCTCACCCGACAGAACTGTCCGTCCGCCGCTTGTCTCATGCGCGATGTCGGATCGGCCTCGACCACAACCAAGCCAACGGCTGAAGGGAGGACGGCAAACAGCTCTGAACCAGGCGCTGCGATGCCGGGTCAAAGTCGCCACAACATAATGGCTTCTCAATGCACCCGCGATCTTCAGGGACTTTGCAAGGCAAACAAAAAGGAAAATGCAAAACACCGATCCTCCCGAATTTTCTCGAGCCCACAGATAGATTTCGGGGTCCGTACTGTACCATCAACGGCCTGCATTCCCGCATCTCGCCAGTGTATGTAAAAAGGGACGGCCTTCGGGCGGCCCCCCCTCCCTTTGGACGGGTCTGCCGTGGTGGACCTGCCGAAGCCTTCTTTCCTTCAGCAGAGTCCCGCCCGCAGATCGACCGTCCGACCCCCCCACCTCCTTCTCGGTTAGCGCCAGGAATTCTGCGGCCGCCAGCAACCAGCCTGCCACCGTCACGAATGAGTGACGGGGCGGTCGGACGGGCGCGACGACGCAGCAGAGAGAGACAGAGAGCCACCGAGGCAGTCCAGGCCCGCAAAAGCGAGTTTGGGATGCTGCACGACGGACGCGTCTCACTTGGCGCGACCCAGGGCCCAGTCGATGAATGATGCACTTAATCAAGAGCGCTTGACCGCTCCAATGTCAGTGGGCAATTAACTGCTGCAACCCTCTTTGTTTGATGGGCCCGTTGGCAATCTGTTCTCCATTTGTATAGGGCCAATTAAACAAAGCCGGCATTCGTTTCGACGGCCCAGCATTGCCTCATACCGGTACAAAATAGAATAAGGTGGGTGGGGGAGAACGGAGGGGAGGGGGGTGTTCATTGTTGTTGCGCCGTTCGCGGGTCAGGTCGATGGGGTGACGACGATGGCTGCCAACCCTGTTGCATTCAGAACTTGCCCGCCTGTTCTGGCCGTCCCAGAGGGCCAACAAAAGGCCGTTTCAACCCTCAACCAAATATGGAACGAGTTCATTTTGCTGCTACCGTGGCTGCGCAATCGCAATTGCGGTACCGGCTCTCGCGACCAGCCGCTCGAGGTGGGCGAGCAGCGGACACCACTATGGTACCCGATAGCGCCTCTCGGGTCACACGACATCTGAAAGCTAGAGAAATGTGTCGTCAGAGGGTATCCCGACCAACCTCTTCTCACCACTTCAGCAAGCTCCGTTCGGAATAATACGGAGTGGGAACGTTTACATGACGGGAAACGTATACGGACGGCCCTGGCACGACGTCTTTTGTTTAGGCGTGATCGGCAGTTGCGTCAATGGTCTTATCACATCATAACAGTCGAAACTCGGAAATCCACCGTAAACACGGTAGACTACGTGTGCGAGTGCGTGCGTGCTCGGGTTTCCCGTCTTCAAGTCAAGTCTTGGAAAGCGACTCCATCTTGTTGCCGTCGAGGTCCAGGTCCCGTCCCCGAAACGCAAGGCAGAGCATCGAGATCTTGCCGAGACTTGGCAGCTACTGTGTGTTCGTGCTGCCCACTGTGCAGTCTACCTAGTGTAATTCCTAAAGGCATCCCCAATCTTCCATCCCACAGAGGTCGGATCAGCCAAATTTGTGGGCCCTCACGCAACAGCCCCATTTATTACGGCCAATAGGCACGCCGTTTCCTCGTGCTTCCCCAGTCTAAGCCGTTTTCCATCGCATCTTGCCAGCAGTCCCCAGCTTTTCAAAGGAGAATGCACCATCCCGTTGCCCCACAGCATGTCTCAGTCTGTTTGATAGGATGGAAGCGCATAGAAGGTCGAATGCGATTTGACTCAAGTCAATTCACAGTCCCAGCCTATCCATCAGAACCGCTAGCTCCTGCGTGCAGTGCAGCAAAGAAGGCGCCAGAACTGGATTGTTTATCGTCGTCCACTTTCGAAGATTTGCTATCGTGGCAGCCCCGTCGTCATTCCATCGTGGATCCCAGTCCCGTGCTGCTATTTTAATTAGCGGTCAGCCCAACAATGCGGATTGCGTGCCCGTGCTGCGCTACCTGCAGGCGCGAATCCAAAGGCCGGATGCAGCCAAAAGGAGTGCAGCGAGCTCTCAGCCAATAGAGGCGTCGGGCTGCCCGCTCCCCCAAGTGAAACGAGAACATGCTGGAACCCTCCGTCACAGGGCCCTTGGCATCCACCGCGCTCGCTGCCGTCAAGTCTCACTCAAAGGGGAGAGACGGGAGCAACATTAAACTCTCTCGATTGCGACTGTTACGTACGCAGTAGCCACAAGACTGGAGCAAGGTGCCTACCTAATCTGCTCGTACACGAAGAACAAGCACCGACAGTCCTACACTACGGAATGCAGTGGGGATGTGCTCTGAGCGCCCTGATGCCCCCAGTTTAGACGTTTCGTTTCTAGGTCCTTCCCAAATCCCAATCACGGCTGTTATGCAACGGTGCTCTCATTCTCCATCTCGCGCGCTTTCACAGGCGCCGACTCGTCCGGGCGAAGGCATTTGGAATTTGGCCCCGTGGAGAATCGTGCTGCTGGCTGGCTGGCTGGCTGGCTCCTGCCGCTGGAGAATGCACACTTGGCTCAAGAGGACAGGCAGAGAGCACGTGTGGGGCAAGTCCCGCAAGCTGCCATCAGCAACAATGAACGTGGCTTCACGAGCAGCCGTACTCCGTACTATAGTAGTGTCGAGGTAATCCCCGCGGCAATGCCCTGGTCTGGGGCATGTCTTGATTCAAGCCCGTAGCGACAAGAAGCCCACTGGTCAATTCATTGGGGCAGATGCAACAGTACCCAACGCCCAAGTCCCCTCGCCGCTGCCAGAGGGCTGGAGGGTACGAATGGCCAGTGAGATGGCGGTGTAGCTGCTAATTGAGTGCCCGGCACGACCGGGGTCGCGTCCGGTACACCGTGTCAAAAGCTGGCTTGCAAGCCCAGGCCAAGCCCAGAGTGTGTTGAAAGAGGTTGCATGGCACTAGGGACCAGCCTGAGGCCCTAGCGAAAATAGGAACGCACACTCAGGCAGGCGGTGTGTTGTTGCGTGGCAGCGTCTGGGGAACACCATTCGTCGCCATCTGCGTGCAATGCGGTCCTGCCACGGTTGACAGTGCCAGACTCGGGGGCGGACACGTTGAGTTGCGCCTGCCATCTGCCGCAACCACCCAGTGCCTGCCCGCCCCGGCTCGACTCGGCGATCCCTGAGCCATTGGCTGCGTTGCCCCATGTTCACTTCTCCCTGCTTTGGCTGGCTCTGGCTCTGCTCTGGAGATGGGGACTGGGCAGGTGCGAGTGACCGCTGGGTCCCAGCTCCTGAATCCGATCCATGCCCGATTCGACCGTGGCTGTCGCTCAGCCCACAGCCCACCCTGATGACAGCCGTTTCTGTCGCCTTCCACCTTCTGCTTGCATCTTCTACCTCTTCCCACCCCCATCCCGTCCCTTTTGACCTTCCCATCCCCCCCCCTCCACCGCCTCTCCTCTGCCACCATCACCACCACCGCTCTCTCGCGCTCGTATAATTCTGCAAGCCGTCGCCGTCGCCCATCTAGACTACTCTTCTCTCTCCTATTTGGTCTTTTTCACTAAAGGCCTCGAACGACGAGCGACTGCCTGTGCAACTGCGGATTGATTGGCTCTGAGCTCCCGGGTCTGTGCCGCTGAACGATAGTCCCGCCATTCTTATCTGTCGAGTCCCGCCGCCCAAGCTCGAACCGCACCCCCAACGCCGAGTGTCTTGTCAGAGCTCCTACTTGACAACCGCCGAATCCACACTCGATTTTGGTCCTCTGATCCTGTCCGCTGCTGTTTTGTTGAACTCGTCGAGCCGTTGAACACTTGGAGAACTGGGTAGCCGTGGTATCCGTTCCCGCAAACCTCCGAACCCGCTCTTCGCGTCCTGTTGCCACTACCGACCAGTCTCCTGTTGTGAATCACAGCTCGTCTGCTGAACAAGGGGGTCGAAGAGTCATCTCTTCGTCCACCTGTTCCCTCAAGACAACTCCCTTCCCGCATGTTTTCAACTACGATCAGCCAGGTGTTACAATAGCTGCAACTCGTCTCTGATTTGCTGTCTGCCACCTGGTCTCGCTTATCGCCGCCCGCCCGCCGCCCATTGTTTACTTTTCCCCCTCGGTTACTGCAGCAGTCTCCCCGTCGCCTAGCTTCGACGTCGAGTCCGCTTCGGTCTCCAACATTGCCTCGACTCCCGGGTCTGGCATCGATCGAATCTCTCCAACGGTTTGACTGGGCAAGTTACCGTCAACCGCTCGCTATCCCACGGCAGCTTGCTTGACGCCTGCCCTCGAACAACGTCCCTACTCAACAGGACAACCCGTCGATCCAGACCTCGATATCGCCCAAATGTCATCATAACGACCTCTTTTTTGTATCCTTCAGGACTCTTCGTCCGACACTTTTTTGTGACGACTCTCTCGACAGCCTTTCTTTTGTGTCCGAATATTCAAAATACCCGCCCCATGAGACTCAGACATTGAACGATTTGGAGTTGTGTGTTTCTTTTTTTGCCGCTTTCCGCTCCTGTACATCTCGCTACTATTTCTCGCCTCTCTTTCCGCTCCACGACGATCACATTCAACAACAATCTCGCACCCCGCTCCGCAACCTGTCGCTTTTTCCACTGTACGCAAATTGAAAAGTTGTCTCGATAAGACTTGCGCCTCGTCGATATAGACCGGTTTCGGAAAAAAAAAAGGGATCGAGGTTCATCCAGACCTGTATCACCAACTACGAACATATCTGCTTAATTCACTTTCCACAATGGAATGCCTCCGCGACAATTTCAGCAATGGCGTTGTCATCGGCGGCCGGTACCAAACTCTCTCTCCTCTCAACCATGGTTCCTTCGGCATGGTCTTCACGGCCCGGGATCTCCGGACCAACCAGACTGTTGCTGTCAAGTGCCTGACCAAGAGGACGGCCGCTAACGACGGATTCTACGACTTCGCCATTGACGACAAGTCGGAGGAGCTCGTGCTGCACCGGCGTCTAGGCTCGCATCCGAACATTGTCAACCTCTTGGACTCGTATGAGACGGACGCTCATATCTATCTCATCTTGGAGTTTTGCCCCCGCGGTGATCTTTACGAGGCCATTCGCATCGGCCACGGCCCTTTGGAGACGGAACACGTCAGGCAGTTCATGCTGGAGCTTATCGATGCTGTTGACTACATGCATGCCAAAGGGATCTACCACCGCGACATCAAGCCTGAGAACATTTTTCTCACCCAGTCTGGATCCATGAAGCTGGGTGACTTTGGGCTTGCCACGACCGAGAACTGGACCTACGAGACGACCGTTGGGAGCGATCGCTACATGTCCCCTGAGCAATACGATTCGGCCGGTGCTGGATACTCGCCCGCTCAGGCCGACATCTGGGCCATTGGTGTCTGCCTGCTGAACATCCTCTTCTCGCGGAACCCATTCTCCACCCCGACTGAGTCAGACCCTCTTTTCCTGGATTTCTCGCGTGACAAGCAGTCGCTTTTCGATGTCTTTCCTTCCATGTCTCAGGACACGTATGAAGTCATCGCTCAATGCATGAGCCTTGACCCCAGGAAGCGATCACTCACCGGTGCTCGCGACGCCCTGCTCCGTGTCATTAGCTTCACGACGCTCGACGAAGCTCTTGATGACTTCTGCTCTGCAGATCGCCGCGTTGTCGCCAGTGCGAACCGCGAGCCCCTTCGTACGCCCTCCATCCAAAGCCCCCAGACCGATGCGGGAGTGTTCCCTTGGGCGAAGGCCCTTCAAACGAGCCCTCAGAAGCCTATCCGGCAACTCAGTGTCATTGCAGACGACGAGAGCTATTCGGAAGATCTGTTCTCAAAGTCTGGCACGACAACGGATTGGCTCTCAGGCAGCGGTCAGACGCCGTCTATGTCATCCATGCTTGACTCGAGCCTCGGTGCTTCGATGCAGTCTCTGAACATTGGTTCAAGCCTGCGACCGAAGCTACCGGCGCGGGCCCTTGCCAAGGTTTCTCCGATGGCCGGGTCTCTCCCGATTCACATGTCGAAGACCCGCAACCAGTCCGCAATGTCGTGGGTTTTTGGCCGCAAGGACGCCGTGTCTAAGAGTTGGAGCGACCTTTGGGACGAAGAGGTTGAGGAGGAAGAACAGGCTCAACAGATGCAGAGCTTGAAGGAGATGAACTCCCGGACCTGGAGCCATGAAAGCCAGCCGTCGCCTTCGCCTGCGCCTGCTGATGATGACTACACTCCTCGTCTTGGACTGTCCCCGGCCACCAAGTCAGCCAGCCTTCACATCGAACAACATGAGATTCCATCGATCGATATGGCGATCGAGTCCCACGATGCTGACGAGGATCTGGCTGCCGATGGACTATTCTTCTACGAGCCTCCCACGGCCAAGGAGCCCGAACTTCCGACTCGCTACTCTCCGCCACCCAAGCGCGGGGACATGGATAGATGGGCTGCTCTTGGAGAACGTCGTCGGGCATACACTGGAAGCTCGTCGCCATCCAAGGCTCCTGATTCAACAGTTCGCCACATGGGCGTCGGTTTCGGATCCACTTCCTTGGGTACCGCACCTGGCGTGTTTGAATTTTTTGGCAATACACATCACAATACTTATTTGGTCTCGAACCACTCCCCCCCTCACACACACACGGTCCACAACGTGAAGTTGAGCACCCCAACCAAAGAGCGCGCCAAGGAGTGCCCTCGGACTAAGGGTCGCGACCGAGACTGGAATTGGAATTTCGACTGGCGCAAGGAGAAGCGCAACGCCTTTGGCGATGTCGAGTGGGATGGTGGCTGGCAGGAAACTCACTCGTAGGAGCTGGGTTTCTCGGGTGCCGGTTCACCACTTGTAGTTGGGCTATCGTCCATCATTCACCATTGATGGAACACTGTTGACGTAGGACATGCTGACCCTTGTTTGGTTTCTGTTTTTCCTTTAATTTCTTGGTTTTCTTCTTGTGGTTGTGGGATTACCGGTTCACAACGACACTTTTGACATATTCATTTGGTGGCACATAGCATAGCACGGTTTAAAACGAACTAAAGATTAACGGGGAGGGGAGTGTTACAACAGGAAACTGGACACTGGGATCGGATTGGATTGCTTTCATGGGAGGACAAACACAAGGGTCAGCATTGGTTTACGGGCGGCAGTGGATTGGGGATGACTTAGCCCATCTCGCTTTCTGTGTATTAGATATTCTCCAAATTAGTCTAGAATACCAGAAGTTACCCACTCAAACACTCTTCCAGCCATTTTGACAATTACTTGCTCAGATTGTTGCTCACAGTTTTCAACAGGCAACTGGTGTCACAAGTCAAGTTGGCCTTGTCTCGGAGTCGATAAAACTTGCCTGAGAATTTTGTCGGTCGTGTTGTTAATAACCCATCTATCTGGGTTGGACTTGAGCTAGACTTGTTGGTCCTATGACGTACGAGCAGACATAACACACTGTGAAGGTTCTTATAGTTGTAATGTCGCAACTTGCTAGGTATGTCCTGTAGTTTATTAAAATCTGTAATTATATCACTATCTATTACAAAGGACGTAATTATGGGGGTTCAACCACTTTATTGCCTTATTGATTCATCTTCTAGTAAGTAAGTATCTGATTTACAATAAGTTTCTAAACTCGTAAGCAAAATGATACTTAATTTACTCACATTTTTTAGAGAAATCGGGTTAACTGTTAGATTAAATGTTACCTGAATTCCCACTCGCATAAGTTGATGTTCGAAAGTACGGATACATCAGCTGAGTTACCTTGCTTAACTTCCGAGTGTTGTTTATTATTTGGGCGTTTCATCTCATTTACTTCGAACGCATTTGCAATTGGGATTTATGTCCTTATCAACTAGCATGAATTTAGAAAAAAAGAAAAAAAAAGTCTCAACAACCATTCTACAAGTATGACTATAGAATGCATATATAAGACTGCGCACGCCGGGACAGACAACATAGCACAGTACTTCTTGGTCACCAAACCTCGTTAACTCACAACAGCTTTATTAAAAACACCAAAGATAGGTGTATATATATATATATATATATATGCATGCATGCAACCACACCATATTCCCATGTATACCTGCGCACGCTTGTTTCCTATTGATCTGGTGCTAGCCAAGTGCGCTACTATTATATACACATAGAAAGGGATCGCAACAATAGCACAATGCTGACCTCCGCCCACCATGAATGACCTATAAAGCCCAACCCCAACGACTTCAAACGCCAAGTGCAATGAAGGATGAACAAGCCCACCTCTCTTCCTTTCCTTATCCATCTCTCCCTCACACACATATTTCCTCACCCCTAAGCACCAATCAGGCTCTTGGGAAGGAAAGCCCAAACAGTCCCGGTGATGGACAGGAGTGTGGAGAGCACCATGATGCTGGTAGCTACCAGCCTTTGCTTGGCTGATATCTCGTGGCTAAACAGCTTCAGATAAAAAGCGATGGGGAGACTAATACGCGAGTGCAAGCGTCAGTAATCGTTCGTATACAATACTTTCCGGGCGGCTATGCTCTACCCAAAAGATATGACTGAAATGTGAGAAAAAGGTGAGAGAGCTTACGTAACACAAATTGTGAAGCACAACGCGCTCCCCATAAAAGCCATGATGCTGTCGAACGCCGGGAAGACGATGGAGATGGCAAAGTATGCGAATATGGTCAGGACGCGGACGGCGATCTTCATGGTTCCGCGGAAATTCATCGAGCGTCCAACCATGTTCGAACTGTCGGCGAGAGATTGTTGGTGGAGACCCAGCAGGACCTCGATCGTGGACGTGATAGGCCGCGTATTCAGGGGGATCTTGGTCAGTGGGATAATGGCCACGAACATGCACATGAAGAAGGTCAGAGCGCGGGGATAGCTGCTCTCCATGAGGATGTTTGAAGTGATTTCGTCGCGGACGTCATCACCAAACATCAAAAGTCCAGCAACTGCCGTGGTTGCATCCAGAACGTACTACAAAATCGCCATTAGGAAACATCACATTCTCTTTAGCTGGGGGCAATATCATACCGTGAACGAAAACGTAATCTTCAGCGCCTCCTTGTATCTATACGGATGTCTCATGTCTCGGTAAATCTGAATGAGCGTCAGCACAACTGGCCCAAACCCATGATAGGCAATGCGGGACCCTTACGTTCGGAAACACGCTATGTCCACCCCTTTACATATTGGTTAGTTGATATGCTCTGAATCCGGGGGCTTGGCTGCTAGTCACTAACCAGGGGGACATGAGCAGACCAAACGACAATGGCAGAGTAAGCCAGTTTGAAGGGAACATGTAGGTCGTGGCGGGTTCAATAAGCGAACCAGGCGAGGTAGGCTTAATAAAGCCGTCCATCAGCAGAATGAGCACAACTAGGAGTTGCAGGTTAGCGTCGTGTCCCGCTCCCGCGTCTCAGTGTCTGTCAAAACTTACTGCTAAAGCACGAAAAGATGCCGATGATGCTAGTGACGCTGAGAAGACGCAGCGGGAGAAAATTAAGGGGTATTAAGATTAGGACGCAAATAAACTTCCATCCGGTCACTGACAAGAAGCCGGGGAAGAGTAGATCCAGGGAGTCGGCAAACAGGACAAATAGAGCGACGCAAGCTGCGAGTAGCTCGAGGGTGAAGAGGATGCTGGTGGCTATGCGGGCGTTCCGGCCAAAGGAGATGAAAGCCAAGTCGGAGAAGGTAATCAGACTGGGATCCAGATCCATGCATTTCGCCAGCAGCTCGGCAGTGTAGGCTGTTACCGCCGCACACAGGAACAGGGCGACCATGCCGCAAAGCCAGCCGGCATATTTGATGCCCATAGGCAAGCTCAGCAAGCCCACTCCGATCAACACACTGGGCGGGGAGAGAAATCAGCCAATGCACCCGTAGACGCAGAAAAGGCAAACGTATCTAAAACGTACTTGATGGAGTTGAATACTGTCTGGGGGAGTGTGGACTGTCCCTCGACGGCTAAGACGATCTTACCGTCCTGCTCGATCTCCTTAACCAAGATGGGCGGGACCTCGTCATCGGGCACATTGCCCCCGACCTCTTGCTGCTGTCGCCACATGGCCGCGGCCTGGTCCATGGAGGCGCGGCTCATGGTCGAACGTATTGTGCCATAGTCTGCGTACGAGCCGTAGCTACCGACAACGGGAGGAGTGCCCAAGTGGGGAGGGATAGCGAATATGGACTCGGCGGTGGTGGTGTTGCTCCCTACACGAAAGGCAGTGGGAAGCTCGCTCTCGAGGGCCTTTTGCTCGCGCTCCCGGTAGTCGCTCGCCTGATGTCGTAGCTGGTGACTGGCACCCGGCTCCGGGCTCTCATCTCGAAAGGGCGGCTCGCTGGGCGGGGAGGACTCGAAGTGCTGTCGCAGAAGAGATGCTCGGGGAGTGGCGGTAGACTGGTCGGCAGCTTCGGGGTCGCGTCTGCCATATGGGAAGGGGGCCGGGGCGGCGAGGGGAGCTTGGTCGGGCGCGTACATGAACGAGGGGCGTGCGGGGATGACCTCGGTGAATCCGGCTGCGCGCTGCCAACTCCGAGTGAAGGACCTGATGCTGTTTACACCGCCAATGTCTGTGATGGCAGCGAGTCGGTTCGTGACAGACGACCTATAGGGGTAGAGTCCGAGTTAGCCACGGCGTTGCCAGCCATATACCAGTCCTCTTTTCTTCTTTTTTTTCTCCTCGTCCAAGAAAAGATGGCCTTTTCCTTGTCCGCAATGGGTCAAACAGCGGGTACTCCGTACCTTCTGCGTCTCAGCTGGGGCCACTCGCCGCCGTCGCCGTCTCCATCGCCATCGCCATCGCCATCGCCATCTCCCGAGTCGGCGCTTCGGCCGAGCAGAGACTCATTCTCAAACTGGACGCTGCGGCCGCCACCAAGCGATGAGAGACTGCCGCTGCGGCCCGGCGTGGAGGCGCCGCGAATGTACTGGTCCCATGTCGACGGGTTGTGAGCCTGGTCTCTCGACGCCATTGCCCTGGCTCGCTCGCTGGGAAGAGGTTACGCGAGGAAAATCGCGGTAGGGCAAGGGCGAGGGCGGGGGCGGGGGCGGGGGCGGGAAGAAAATAAAGTCGGACGACGCGCGAGAGTGACAGAGCAGAGGCAGCAGGCAGACGCAGAGGTGCAAATCGACAAAGAATAGAGGTTGTCTGCTCAAAACTAGTCCCCTCTGGCAGGCTCTGCCTTGCTGCAACCAGGGCCCCGAGGGTACCCCCCCCGACGCGGTGGAGAGGACAGGGGAAGACCGGTGCTGGCGGCGCCAAGGCCGAGACGTTAGGGAATCCGACAGGTCGAGGTGGAGAGTAGTGCGTGGGTTGTGGATCGACGAGCGCGCCGGGCGAGCGAGGATCGCGAGAAATGCTCCGCAAAGTATTACTGTATTCGTACTACGGGAAGACGTAGGTGTGGTTCGGCTGCCTCCCTACCTCTTTGCCTGTCTCTGTATCAACTTGGAGGACGGAGAGAGAAAAAAAAGGGTCGTCTCACAAGACGTGCACAGATGGAGGGGTAAAATGGAGATGGGGTGATGGATGATTGAGATACTAAGCAAAAACAAAAACCACTGCCGTCCCTTCAGTCGCCCCTAAAGCTGGTGCTGCTGCTGCTGCTGCTAAGATAATAATCCGTAATGGGGGTGCAGAAATGGAAACGGAACCCATGCACGACATCATCATACTGCCTTGGCTGGTCGCGCTAGCATCAATAAGTTGGTATAAGGACGGAGAGCACCCGACTCTTGCTGCCAGAGATGTCCTCGCTCAGTTGCGACAGATTGTGCAGGCAGGCCGCTGCAGAGGGCGCGCGCTAATGCGAGTAGTAAAAAGAACCGACTGGCCAGTCTCCGAGTGTCTCGTGCCCGCCTGCCTGACTTCCTTGTGTCTTGAGGTGTGTGTGAAGCATATCCAGTTTGTGCCGACTTCGGAAAGAGCAGAGTAGCTAGGAAGGAGGCATGGGCCATGCTTATCGAACGTCAGGGAGCATTCAAATCGGGAAAGATAACTGGTTGATACGGCGCGCTGATTGGCCAATGCAGGCCATTTGTAGCACACAGGAATAATGGGGCGTTGATTTGGTACATGTGTTGCACCATCTCGTAATTGTCTTTACGATTCAGTGAACCCTCGAACAACTCAAAAGGAGAAGACTAACCCTCATCAAATTAAATATACTATAAAGTACTTTGTTTATTACCCAGGTATCTACAGATGTATAGTAAACTTCGGATATGTGCATCACTCGTTCTTGTCTACTGTGTAAGGTTCGTGGATCGTGAATACACGAAGTACGGAATACTTGCGCCAATGTCGCATGTCTCCCCCGCACGCCATCTGGCTTGGCTGGCTTGGCTGGCTTGGCTGGCTGGCTGGCTGGCTGACTGGCTCCCTCCCTTCTTTCATGCAACTGCAATGCTGCATTGCAGATCCAGCCGAGTCCAACCGTTCGTCTGTTATCTTTGCCTGCATGGTGGCGTGCTCCAGACAGACGAAGAGAGCGACAGGAAGATCCGAGAACTAAGCCATCCGAACCCCCCTTTTCGTCTTCTCTCCTTCACCTTCTTCATGTGTCTATTCCATATGTGCCCATTAGTTAGTTCATGAAACAATTTATATAGACTCCTCTTCAGATACGAATGAGTATAAATAAAACTCGGGAAAAGGGGGTCGGACTCACACCACATCGTAAACCCGAGCAGAAAACGAAAAAAGGGGAACAGAACTTGGTCGGAAATTAACATTAGACTAAGTTAAAGTAGGTACTCATTCTAGGTATGCAAGGTAGGTAAGGCGACCGACACCCATCCTCTCCCTGGAGGTAAAATCACCAGTCCTCCAGGTCGATGCTCTCGGCAAACTCGTACACGTTTGGCGTGCCTCCCGACAGGCGGAGCAGCTGCCGCTCGAACGGCCCCAGCGGCTCCTCGACCATGATCCTCTGCTGCGGCGCGTCCTTCTCGGACCCGCAGTACTCCCAGACCCATCTGTAATTCCTGTCCCGCAGCGCAGAGAGCGGCCGTTGCTGGTGGGCCGTTGTCGTTGTCGCTTCTGTGTCTGTCTGCTGCTGCTGCTGCTGCTGCTGCTGCTGCTGCTGCTGCTGCTGCTGCTGCTGCTGCTGCTGCTGCTGCTGCTGCGTTTTGCTGCGGGAAGGGGCCGAGGCGGCGGCAGACGGCAGCTCCCACGTCGTCACCGTGCTGGGGATCGGGTCGCGGTACGCCTCGGTGGTCTTGCGCAGGCGCCAGTTCCCGTCCAGGGCCGGCGCCTTCCAGACGTGGCGGTCGTTGAGCCCCAGGCCCTTGAGCGCCAGGCGCACGCGCACCGAGCCGTGCATGCGCTCGTTGGTGTCCTCGAGGAACGCGCGCGTCTCCTCGCCCGTCTCGGGGTCCACCTTCTTGTACATGCCCGGGCTCCGCACGTTGTAGCCCACCACCTTGTTCACGAAGCCCTCGGCGCCGAAGATGCCCCCGAGCCCCCACGGCCGCACCGGCGCGTTGCTCCGGTAGATGGGCTCGGCCGCCCAGCGCTTCTTCTCGGGCGCCAGCTTGGCGAACAGCCCACAGCACCCGGCGGTGTCGTTGCTATCGGGCTCCTCTGACGACGCCACCGCGTCCTCGGACGTGATGGGCGGCGGCGGCTGGTTCGCGAGCTTGATCTCTTCGCCTCGTTCTTCTTCGGCCTTGGAGCGGTAGTGGTGCTCGAGCCGCGTGAATATTCGCGCGATGGTCGCTTCGTCGAATTCGACTCCGATCGAAGCCAGTTGGTCCATCATCCCTAGGGAGCGAGTTTCAAAAATATGTTAGTCCTCCTCATCTTCATATCTCCCCCATATCCCGCACAAAAGATAAGAGGGGAAAGAATGGCAGGGAGGGGCTACTTACATGCGAGAGACATGTTGGCGACGCCGGCATCCTGCCAGCCGCCCCCCACATTACCGTGGTTTCCAGGGAACCAGACCTGGCGGAGCTCGGTAGTGCCTCGGTTCGCCACCGTGCGCTCCTAGATGGTGGGGCTGAACGGAGGCCGGTGTTCGTCCAGGGCCAGGGCGTGGAAGGCGTACTCGATGCGGTCCGACAGGTCCGTGTCGAAGAACTTGAACTCCTTGGTCGAGTGCGGGAGCCCGATCTTGGCCAGCAGCGAGGCGTTGGGTATCCCCAGGCTGCCCACGGTATCCCACACAGCTTTGGTCGCCGCGGCAAGAGTGGTTAGCAATGCAGCCAGTCAGACACTATAGTCAAAGAAGCGCCATACCGACTGCCTTGACCTTGATCAGGGGCCCGCTGCCAGTGCCCTCATAGACCCGAGTCATTTTTCTCTTTTTAGTTGCAAGAATACACGTTAGTGTTAAGACAGAAGACATGAATGACGGGGTGTCTGTGGCGAGACTTGCCTCGAGAAGCATCTGCCTGTATTTCACCGCGGCATCCTCGCCCCTGGGCTTGTCGTCGAACGGGATGCTCGGGAACGGGTCCTCGTAGTTGGGCGTATGCCAGTTCTGCATGTCTTTGTAGATGGGGTAGAAGAACTCCATGCCCTCGCGAGTGAGCAGCCCGAGCTGCCCAACCATGCCGGCCACGGACCTGACGGTAAACGCACCCCTAGTTTGTTGAAACCGGGCGTGTCAGCGAACCAAAGCTCGCAGAGTTGCTACTCCATGGGAACAAAACTCGCCTGGAAAACCCAACGAGTATGATTTCGTCGCCGTCGCAGTAGTTGGCACAGATGAACGAGTATGCCCCACGGATGTTCTTCTCGTAGTCTCAGTTAGCCCCCACGACCGCGAAGTTTCGAGTGTTCACGACTCGGCCACGGTGGTTTGCTTTGCTTGCCTCGGAGATTCCGAGCCCGAAGGCGCCGCCCGACAGGACATCCGACAGGGTACCGCCGGTGCCGACGCCCGAGTGGTATTCGATGATCTGGATAGCCCCGTCGGCGCAGGTGCGGCGCAGCGAGCGCGATATCCGCGTGACGTTGGACGGCGTCTGCAGCTTTCCCACGGGATTCCAAAACGTTGGCTTCGAGTAGCCCGTATCGCTTCGAGGCGAGCCCGTCAGTCCCCGCGGATTGAGTTCCCCCCCCCCCCCCACCCCACAACACAGCATAGCAACTTATCGACCAGGACTGCCATGACATGGGGGAAGGTGCGAACTTACGAGTTCATCCAGGTGCCATCAGAACAGACTATCAGCCTCTTCTTGACGTTAGGAGAGATAGAAGACATAATTGACAGTGCCGAGCAAAATCAATGCTCTGCAGTGGCGGTGCGATAAGTATATTAACCGCCTGGCGAAGTTGTGGCGTGTCGGGCAGTCTGTGTTGGTTGCGGACCATGTGGAAAGGAAGACGACTCAGCGAAAAAGCTCAGACGGTGACCAACTTGCTCGAGCGGGAGGTGGCACGCACGGGGGTTCATGGGAAGCTGTGGCTACCATAGCGACCGAAACTGCCAGTGTCACCCAGGAGCGAGGCGATGGAAGGCACTGGCTGAGCAAAGGGGATCCGGGGGGATCCGGGCGTGCCTTCAACACTCGACCATAAACACGCCTTCCCAGATCAGGATAATCTCTTTTCTTCTTCTTTTGTCTACCAATTCGGCCCGCAGCCTGTCGAGAGTGACGACACGCAACTTCCTTTTGCCCAGCACGGCGTCCATTTTACTTTTGCCTCCGCGTAGTCTCGGCCCATGATTTTTGGCCTTGTCGCAACGACAGTGCCCATCCGTACAAGCAGCTCACTCAAGCCCTCGATTAAAAAGGGTTGGGATGGAATACACATGGCGGGCCATGCCATTCATATCATCCAGTAACAACAGTAGGAAGCGACGGCGATATCCACAGCCCCAGCCGGCCGCCCTGGACAAGAGGGGGGGAAGAAAGCCGAAAAGAAAGATCACCGAAATACAAGACGTCAGAGAGAAAGATTGTCATCTATCTCCTATCATGCCTTGAGGATCTTCT
Organism: Lasiosphaeria ovina; assembly: GCA_033439765.1. NCBI lineage: Eukaryota > Fungi > Ascomycota > Sordariomycetes > Sordariales > Lasiosphaeriaceae > Lasiosphaeria > Lasiosphaeria ovina. The sequence goes on along the minus strand of JAULSN010000002.1, from coordinate 3,269,093 downwards.
CCAGCTCGGCGATAATCGCGTCACCCATCTCGACAGTGCCGGCGGATCCTCCGAGATCCTTGGTCAGCACGCCGCTGTCAATGGCGGCCTTGACTGCAGCCTCGACGGCATCAGCCTCCTTGGGCAGGTTGAGCGAGTACCGGAGCATCATGGCGACCGAGAGGACAGTGCCCACAGGGTTGACGATGCCTTTGCCCGAAATGTCCGGGGCGGAGCCTGAGATGAATAATGAGTTTGCTAATTCTCTTCTGACCATCCCTTTTCGCAAACGAGGCGAGGCGTAGAGCATGGGCATGTCCACCGCGACACAATAAAAAGAGGGACTCACCGTGGATGGGCTCATAGATGCCGTTGCACTTGCCCTTGCCGTCGGGAATACCGCCCAAGCTGGCGCTCGGCAGCAGACCGATGCTTCCCGGGATGACCGAGGCCTCGTCGCTGATAATATCGCCAAACAGGTTGCTCGTCATGACGACGCCGTTCAGGGCTCGGGGGTTCTTGATCATCAACATGGCGGCACTGTCGATGAGGTGGTGGCCGAGCTGGAGCTGGGGGAACTCCTTGGCAAAGACCTCGGTCACAACCTTGCGCCACAGCCGGCTCGTGGCCAAGACGTTGGCCTTGTCGAGACTCCACACCTTGGCGGGCGGGTTGCTGGCCAGGGCGAGGAAGCCGGAGAGGCGGGCGATGCGCTCGATTTCGGGGCGCGTGTAGGGCTCCGTGTCGCACGCATAGCCGGATCCGTCGTCCTCGACGCGGTCGCCAAAGTAGATGCCGCCCGTCAGCTCACGCACGACAACGAAGTCGGTGCCGCGGCAGACTTCAGCCTTGAGCGGCGAGCGGTCGACAAGGGACTCGGAAGCGAAGCTGCAAGGGCGCAGGTTGCCGTAGGTGCCGAGCTCCTTGCGCAGCTTGAGGATTCCTTGCTCCGGGCGCACTGGCGACGAGGGGCCCCATTCCGGTCCACCGATAGCGCCGAGAAGAATGGCGTCGGCGGCCTTGGCAGCCGAGAGAGCTTCGTCTGTCAGGGCATCCTTGTGTACGTCGATGGAGGCCTGTTCGTCGGACGGAAAGCAAAGAAGGTCAGCCACGGGGTGCTAAGTTTGTGGACTGTCGTCGCATTCGCTTCTATATATCGAAGCAAAACCCTCGTCCTCGTGCAACGTTGCTAGAGGCACACAAGTGGTACAGTGCTCTTGATACAACAATTGGCTTTTTTTTTTTCCCTCTCTGCAAAGAGGGATAACCAGAGAAGCCCGGGAACAGCAACAGCTCGACAGCAACAGCTCGACAGGCGCGGAGAAACAATGGCACAACTTACACCGCCCAAGAGATGCTCCTGGAGATTGAACTTTCCGGCCGACGGGCTGTGGATCTCGATGGATTTGAGGACCTGATGCAGTCACATTTCCCAGGTTAGTTCAGTCAGCTCTCACAATCTCTCTCGGTTCTCTGTGATTGAGCCGCTGGGCCCCCTTTCCGCATGCCGCCGCCGTGCGTAGTAGCATTACCGCACCACCACGCACCCACGCATGGGCACGTGATGTAGGGTGAAGGTAGCAAGCAGCTTGTCTCGTCGTCTCTGCGCTTGCGGTTTCCCTCGATTGGCTGGTTGGCCTTGCCCTGCCTTGCCCAGGCCATGCCCATGTCATGCCCGTACTGTGCGGAGCGCACAATTTGAGGGGGGAAGCAGCAGCAGAGAAAGAGAGAGAGGAAGAAGGGAGCAGCTTCTCAGAACGTCGCACCTTGATCGCCTCGGCCACAACCTGTTGGCAAAGCCCAAAGAAAAAGTGGTCAGTTTCACGACACACACGCCCGAGCAGTCGGAGATGGGCGCAGCAGCCGGAGCAGAACACAGGGCCCCCATTCAATTGGAAGCCCGATCAATGTATCTCTCCGTCTGCAACCCTCAACCTGTCTGTGTAAATGGGGAAAACTTACCTCGGGACCGCAGTGGTCGCCCCCGAAGACGACAATGTTATGTGTCGTCGCCATTTTTTGTCTCTTTTCTTGCTTCAGCTTGTTCCGGATTGTTTGCAAGTCGACGAGACTGACTTGGGCCGGGGTTCGGAGGGAGGTTGTGCTTGCTCTGGAGGGGTTGACGAGGGCGCGAGTACGGATGAGGAAGAGGAGGTAAGGTAGAGAAGCTTGAAAGGGGAGAAAAAGTAAGTAAGTCAATTAATCTTGCCTGCCTGCCGAAATAGGAAAAGAAATGTCCTTCTCTCCAAAAAAAAAAAAGAATAGACAGGAGGTATACCAAAAAGAACAAAAAGATGGAAGGCAAAAAAAATAAATAAGAAGGGCGTTGCGCGCCCACAGATACATACATACATACAACATTCTCAAGACACCCCACATCCGCAGCCCGCAACCCGCTTCTCTCTACCTAGGGCGGCCCCACTCTCTCACCAGCTCAAGCTACCCCGCCTTCCGAGATCGGCGGGGGATCGGGAGGCTCGGCCCCGCGACAACATCAGTTTTATTTTCTCTTTCCCCGACCGTTTCCGAGGTAAAAGAAAGAGGAGGGAGGGGACTACCTATCACGTTACGGTTATGTTCCGGGACATCATGTGAATGAATCCCGATATCTACGGTCACAAGAAGACCCAAAAAAGAAAGAGAATCGTCCCGGTTGAAGGCCGTGGAAAAGCAAACAGAGAAGAAGCCTCCCCGAATGTTTACACCGCATTTCCCAACGTCTCTCTCTATCTATCTGCCTACCTTGCCTTATTGTGTATGTGTGTGTGTGTGTGTGTGTGTGTGTGTATTATACAAGCACGAGTAGGTAGCCTCTTTTTGCACATACGACACAGATAAACACCTACCACTAAGATAGGTATGATACTCCCTGGGCAACTCTGCCTCACACAATACAATTCAGACCGGACACCCAACCAACCCGCCTCCCACCCGGGGGCCGCAGCCTCGGTCGCACAAGCGGCCTTATCGTGCATTTGGGAAAGGACAAATTTAAACCTCTCGGGGCCGGGGCCTGGAGAGATAATACCCAACGGAACCAAGGTAAGGAAGGTATGGGCAACATGAGAAGAAGAAGAAGAAGAAGAAGAAGAAGAGAAGGACAAAAGAAGACGAAACATGTAACGCAGCACAATTGTAGTTCGTCTAGAGACACACTGGCGCAACATGAGACGCTGTGCATGTATTTCTGTATACCTACCTACCCAACCCACCTTCAGATAGCTACCCAGCTAGGTGATAAGGTGGGTAGGCAGTTGTAGGCTTAGGTAGGTACAGGGAGATTGATCTTCCGGTCAGCCACCACGTACTGCACAGGTACTTACCAGCATGCAGAGCAGCAATGGTCCCGGGTTTGTTTATTATAGATTGATTCCTAAGACATGGATGATCGGGTATCATACGGATTTGCGGAATCTCTTCCTCGCAAAACACAAAAGGTACCTTAGGTATGGTAAGCTGGGCGATCGGTGTGTAACTCTCCCTCTTTCCAGCTTTGTGCGCATCCAGTTTGCTTCTCCTTCAACATAGTTCAAGGTAGCTAGGTAGATAAGGCGGTGGGGAGCCAAACCCAGTGACAGAGGTCGATTCCAGAAGAGAAATCCAACCAAGTAAACAAAAGATAAAAACAACAGAAGAAATCGCTTGTGATTTTTGTCTTTCCCCTTTCGTTTCATACCCAAAAGGCCATCGTCATTACATTCGCGCGGCCTGGGCTGGTTTGTTACCCAAACCAATACAACTCAAGGTCGTCGACACCAAAACCTTGAAACCACTGGCACGTCGGAACTGGCGTGATTTAGCTTCCGAACCAAAAGACGACAAGTTTGGTCACCTCAGCGAAAGGATTTGAACGACTTGTGTGCGAGCGGCGAACGGGGCCCTATTGCCCCTCCCGAAATGCGGCCGGTGTCTCGGATCCGGCCTCCGCGCATGTTGGGCGTGTTTGCGCAGTACGCACAGATGTAGATCGAAGGCATCATCCGTTCCGAGGGAATGTTGACGCACTGTCCGTGACTCCACATCTCACATGATTCGCTGTGAATTGGGTTCACCAGTCAGCAAGCCTAGCCTGGCCCAGGAGGGGGGGGAGGAGAAGCTACTCGATAGCCGAGAGGCAATGGGATTCCTACCATTGAACCATGAGGTCGTTCTCCCAGTCGGTTTCAGACCGGTTGCACACGCAGTGGAAGCCGCGCGTTCTCGAATCCGTCGACGGCGTAGGCAGGCTCGCCTCAGTCGTGGCGGTTGGCGAAACGTTGTTATTATGCCCCCCAGCAAAGCTGGCAGCGAACCCGGCCGTCCCCGTCCCGCGGCCGCCAGCGGCAAACGAGTTCGCCTTGGATGTCGACAGCTGTCTTTGCCGGCTTTTGCGCAGCTTCCGCAGCTCGCTCGCCGCGTCCCCCGACGGCTTGGCGGTCGGGGTCACGTCGTTCAGCACCGTCTCCCCATCGCTGTCGCCACCGCCCTGAGACGCTCTCCGAAAGGTCGTGTATGACGTAGTACTGCGGTCGCTGACGCTCCGCTGTGGGTAGTGGAACGGATGGACCGTGGTTGGCTTCCGCGGGTCGGGTAGCGCAAACGATGTGTTCCTACTGGGAATGACTATTGGCTCGTCGTCTGTCGATGAATCGTCGTCGTCTTCGGACGAGCCCCATTGCCGACGCCGCGACAGAGGCTGTGCACTGTGCCGCTTGCGAATCGAAAGAGGCGGCTCGTCATCTACGATTATCGTCGTCTCCACACGGGCTCGCCCGTTGGAATCGATAGTGAACTTTGCCTGAGTCCTTGTCCGTGGGCCGACCGTCTCCGGGATTGACGACAAGCTCGATAATCGCTGGTGGTGATTACTCTTAAGTGGCGAGATTCTCCCGTTCGGTCTACTTGACTGCACTACGATGGGCCGGTTGGTGCCGCCATTGGAAAGGGTTGGCGGCTGCTGTGGTTGTGACTGCGACTGCGACTGAGGTTGTGGCTGCGGTTGTGACTGTGCTTGTGACCGCGGCCGGGGCGCCGGCGCCAAAGTTGGCAGTATTGGTCGCCCTGTTTGCTTCTTTCCCCGGTTCTCACTGAAGCTACGAGAGAGTCCCGGACGGCCCGACGACTTGACCGGAGAAGTGGCAGGGGCCTGATTCTGTTTACTAGGGTCTAGCTCCTTCTCGCTGGCCGACCGCCGAAGCTCGTTGCGCGCGGAGGCCTTTGCGAGGGCCGGCCCTCGACCGTTTACTCGGGTTTCTTGAGAGGGCATCGGGGCGGGTGCGTTCTGCGTTTGCATAACAGCGTTGAAGGAAGACGTGTCCATGCTTGAAGACGGAGGGCGGCTGAAGATGAGTCCGGGATTCACCGCTCCACCGCTAACACCAATGCCAAAGGGGTCATCCATTTGCGTCGCGTAAGACGCTGCAAACATTTGCTGCTCGGCCGACGACGCTTGGAGAGTCTGCATGGGCGCTTGAGACCCTAGAGGGACGCCGTGTACCTGAGATTGGTGAGAGCCGAGTGGGAGGCTGTGACCTTCAATACCTTGCCCATGCTGGCCAGGGATACTTGCTGCGTGCTGCAGCATTTGATTGGCCCTTCCCCAGTCGGCTGCACTCGGCGGTTGATGCGAAGCATGTTGAGCCCGAAAAACGCCAGCTCCATTTGCGTTGAAGTCTATATCCATACCTCCCATGCCGGCATCGGGGTTCCAAAAGGACTGCTGGGCGCCAAACGCCGGGGCCGTCGCCGGGGCCGAGAGCGGATATCCGAACACGTCGGTGGGCGTGGTCACGTAGCCATCCATGCCCCCGTGGTGGTTCGTACCCATGAAATCTGGCTGGCCGAAGCCCTGATCATTTTGCATGGCGTTGTCCGTGTCGAGCTTGGCCACGAGCTTGCGCTCGCCCTTGCGGGCCGAAGGGGGTGGTGTTGCGGTTTGGCCGTGGGAATCCCGGGTGGCCTTGGTGCGGCGGGCCCTTTTTGCACTCCTTCCCTGGGAATCGGGTCGCTGTTCGGGGGCCGGGGAGCGATCAAACAAGGGAGTGTCCAAGGCGGCCGGCGACGACTGCAGTCTCTGTGAAGGGTCGACGGGCGGAAGGTTGGGATTCGGCGAGAAGTGGTTCACATGGGAAGCAATCTCGGCGGCAATTCCTCCAGCAGACAGCGGGCGTTTCTGGCCCGAACCCAGGGTATAGGGGGATGTTGGGCCAAAGTCAGCAAACGATCCCTGGGAGCCTCTGAGGTTCCCCGGAGTTGTGTTGAAGACGGAATATTCTTCGGCAAAACGAGGCGTCCAGCCGCTTGATTCGTCAAACTGGCCCTGGTTGGCCTTTGGCGTCTCGAAAATGGGGCTCGGGAAGATGGTAGATGTCGGAGTCTGTTTAGGCGTGGGCGGCTGAGCGTTTGGATCTCCAAAGCTGCAGGAAACACGATGATCAGCAAGTGTAAAAGAGAAAAAGAAAAAAATGGGCCGGCCGCTCAAGGGAGTCTGGGCTTCTGCGGCACGCACGCAGAGGGGAAAGGGATGCGGATGCGAGGAACGGAACGAATTACCTGGAAGCCGGCTGATCCCCACTCATAGCAGATTAGATGCCGTATGTATCATACATAGAGAACCCAAGCTGGACAATGACACTGCGCAGGCGATGTTGGGGGGGTTTTTTTTTTTTTTTTTTTTCTTCTTTTTTGTTTAACAAAAAAGAAACGTTCAAAATCCCCAGACGTACGTTTAGTCGAGAGCCACAGCAACCAAGCAGGTCAGGGGCAGGGCGGTTGAAGACGGTAGCCACGAGAGCCACGAAAAGGGCGGGTGGCTCATGAAATGTTCCAGTCGCCCTAGGGAAAGCGTTCCTAGCTCGGGCACCTTTTGCTCATTACTTTTAAAGCTCGTCGTCATTCGTTCGTAGCAGCAGCAAACATTAATAAGCTAGAGGGAGCAGTGCGGTAGTTAGCAGGCAGCATCAGCGAGCGGCTGTCATGCGCAAATAGTGAAGAGTGACGAGTGACAAGCAAGGGAAGAGAAGGGGAGCTAACCACTAGACAAAAATCCAAGGTCCCAAGAGAGAGACTAGGACTAGGAAACGAAGAAAAGGTCGTGAATTGCGGAAATGGTCAGGGCAAAAAAAAATAAAAAAATTTGGCAGTTTAGGTTCCCGCGAGGGGGTAAAGAGCGACTGTACTTGTTGCTAGCTTTCCTTTTCCTGGCTGGCGCTGGGGGCTGAAAAGACGGTTTACCATGCCGGGGGGGTGGGAGGAAGCTGCTCCAGTACGGTCTGTGCTCCTCAGCACTACTGCGTCGAAGTGGAAGCGCTGCTGTGGGCGTGGCACGGTTCCTCCTTGCTTGATGTCTGCCTCGACAGCGGATTGGCGTTTAATGCAGCCACCAGAGACAGCGCTGTCGGTTGCGAGAAGGCTAATATGTCGCTGGACACGGGCTGGCCGTCAGGGCCGTCGAGCAGTCGAGCACGGCGGCAAAAGACGGACAAAAAAAACGTTTAAACTGGCGGCAGCACGAGATCAAGTTTCCTTAGGCCGTGTATAAGGTCTGACCAAGGCGCGGCTAATATAAGCCACGACCGCTCCCCAGACGGTAGGCTGGTTCACCGGCCGACGTTTGCGGACTGATTGGACTAGCCGTATAAAAGCGACCGACGGGACCTAGCTTGGGCCCTCGACTGTCTTCCTGTCCCTACCTTACTTACGTTTGTTTGTAAGGGAGAGACGCCCGGGGTCGGGTGAGCAAGTTACCATACGCAGTATACCTCTCTGCTCCGTATCGCCTGTGATTATCAGTTGATAGAGAGAGCAACGATAAGAGAGGTGGATACCCAATTCGATGACACGGCAGCTTGTTGCAAGTGGTGTTACTTCGTACAGCCAAGTGTAGGTTCCATATTACGCCAGGCGAGAGAGAGCCTTTCCAGGTTGCTTGACCGTGTCGACGCAGTTGACGCAGGAGCGCCCCTCTTTTCCCCCTTACGTCGCCCAAAGTCCTGCCCGGTTTCCATACGCTTTAGAAGTAGAGTAGGGAGAAAACACCTATCCCGAGGGCAGCTAAGGTAGCCAGGTTGGCCCGTTGCGTAGGTTGCGTTGCGTTGCGGAACCAAGGAATGCTGTCGCACTCGCCCGTCAACGTCCATATAGTGCCTGGATACTACTAGGCAATAATAACACACACATGCGCAAGCCCAGCCTGGAGACACCTGGGGATTTGCTCCACCCGGCTTCGCTCGGAATGCGCCTTATTAGGCACTCTGTTCGCCCAGCATCGGCTGGCCCTGACTTATTAGCTCTTCCCGTTTGGAAGCTGAGCATGCGACGGCACTAGACCGGCTGTGTTACAGGCCATCTTCTAGAGCTAGAAAGGTAGCCTGTGGCTCTAGCACAAAGGAGCCAGAAGCTTGCTGCGCTACAGCGCAAGACCGAGACACTGCATCGAGCCCGTGGGGAACTTGCATGTGCCCAAATTAAAGAGGCGGTGATGTCAGCACCTCGGTCGGGGTTTGACCTTCTTGCCTGCACACCTCGATTCATTTGCTGCTGCTGCACGCTGCATGTTGTCTTGAGAGGAGGCGTTAAGGTCAAGCTCCTGCATGAGGAAGAAAAGGACTCGCACAGCCTCGGGTGAGCAGAGAGCTTGTCGAATGGAGAGAATGCCGAGGGTGAAAATGCCGCCAACAAGCCCAAATCATTGGCTCTCCGTCCCGCCAGTGCCTGAGACGGGGACATGCACAATGGATGAGTCAAAGGCCCCTGCGGCAACAGTGGAGGGAGCTCTAGAAAGACAGCGACGACAGCTCAGTGGAGGGCCAAGCATTCTGAAAGGCAAGAAGCCCCGCGGTCGGGCGGGGTCCCGCATCGTTCCCGGGGTTGCTCCTTCTCCCTCTCTCCGCTATTTAGGTGCTGATACAGTACAGTACCTACCAAAGATAGGTATCGACGGAGTCCGGCGTTGCTCTGACCTCCTCTTCTGCGGGTGGTTCTGTAACCGTCATTTCCTTACCACTGATGTATGTAAGATGGCTAATTCCGGTTGCGATTGCCATATCGGGGACTGGCGTCCCACCGAGGCTCAGGTTTCCGTTGAACTGTGGACGGCCGATGAGCCAGAACCATAGAAGTTGCCCGGCCTGGGCTGCCCGGTACCTGACTTATTACGCTAGCCGGTGCTCGACTGACGAGCCAGCCGTCGAGTTACTGATTACGGCAACAACCTATATGTAGCATTTACTATGTTGCGGATGATGCTGACTCGTTGGCACGGAGCCAGACAGAGTCTTGTCTTGTCAAGACAGTTGCGAGAGTTCCCATCCAGAAGGTTTGCTTGCTCCAGCGACTCTTTCCTGCTGCTGCGAGACCCCCCTGGCTCAAGTAATAAAGTTCAACATTGAAATTGTTTCGTGTCCGAACTGCCGCGCCCGCCACATCAGCCGCGGCCTTATTTTATTGCGTCTCCCCCTATAAGTCAGTCATAACGTGCGTATTGGCATCCGTGGAAACCAGGGAAGATAGAGCCGTCTTTTTCAGAAGCACGAATAAGGTATGCAGCTTACGCCTTGCAGGATCCTCGGCGTCTGCGTGGAGTGATCCTCTCTGTGGACAGTTGCAACCCCAAAAGGGGCGTGCATCGCAGCTCAGCAAATCGCTCTGCTTCCAGCCCACCGGGGCCCGACTCCCTGGCTCGTGTTCTGCCTGTCCTGTATGTAGGTACGGAGTAGCTACATAGCTGCCCAATATCCCGTGCAGAAGGCGGAAATTGAGATGACGGCTGGCAGTTGTGGATTTGCTCTTTTGAAGCTTTCAGTTCGCTCTCCTCGCCGGGTCCGTGATGCCGACCGACAGAAGAGGCGCGGTGACGTGTCCAAGGTCCTTGGGCGGCCTGTTCCGCAGTCTAATAACCTAATGATTGCAAATCCAATCGCTGCCAACTTGGAACCCCACGGTTGAGGAAGGTGGTTGCAAGACGGGAACGGGAAAGCTATGAGATTGAGCTGGCCTGTCACTGTCATCCGGTTCCTGCGTCAAAGCCATGTACTGATGTCGCACAGGATCCCTTTATATATTGGCGCCGCTTGTGCATGGCATGGCAAGCGCCGAGGTGGTTGTGCGCTGTGCACCAACATATGTAAGGTAATGAGCTAGGTATGGATTTGCCCTTTTGTCCGACTATCTACTCGGGGTCGGAAATCCGAGCTTCGCTTTGAATACGCATCACGTAACTAATGCAGGCAGTTGAGGCGTTAACAGCAAAGGTATTCCGTAGCAACGAGGTTTCGGTAACATTTCCCCACCTGCAGGCGTTTTCATTACCAAACTCAACAGTCTCGGCCGCCTTGCCAAGCAAAGTCTCCGAATTACGAGGGGAGCCGACTAGAAGCCGATCCGAAAGTCTGGAGAAAGCTGGGGCAAGGCAATTTCCAGGTCCCGTGCAGTTCAAAGTTTGGTTGCCCAACAGCCGCACCGCACCCGATTCAAGTCGCATCAGCGCCGAAAAGGGGATACGATATGGATGGCACATACTGACCGACGACGGCTTGTCTCGTCTTGTCCGTCCGTCCTACTTATTGCTGCGACTTCAGGTGCACTGTGGCTTCTGCCGATGAAGATCTTGACCTGGAAAAGTTGTCTTGTGCAGCACTGCGGAATATATCTGTTGCTCTTTCTGTCAGGAGCCTTTTCTCCTGTTCGAACTTGGCCGTGAGTCGCTGCAATGACTGGACAGCATCGTTCCTGCCTCAGAACTCGGCAGAACCAAGATCAGGTGCTTCTGCGCTGCATGAGCGTGCCTTGATTGGCGAGGCAACCGAGCCAATTGGAGCCACATACTCGGTCCTCTTTGCCCTTGCAGCAGAAAGGCCCCTCAATCCCGCCCTCGGTCTTCCTTACTCCCTTGATCCCGACCAACTTGACAGCTTTTGAGTCTTCTTTTGGCTCGGTTGTTGGGCGATTTCGATTCGTCCCTTAAAACCCCTCACCAATTGACCAACACTATTCCTGGGAACCAATTGTGAAGCCCAATTGCGAAGAAGTCCGCTGAGGTCAGCCGTTTCGGCTCATTTGCCACTCATCAGCATCGTTGCGTGGCCGAGGCCTCTCCCTCTGTTCTTGGGTATCCGTAGGTTCGGAGTAGTGCTAATCCGCGAACTTGACTAACAGAAGCTGCGTTGTTGGCATCGTTGAGGGGCATCGTGGTCAATTGACTGAAGCCTGCTCTTTGGTTGGCGCCTATTTTCTTGGATCTGCAATCAGGCCCCGAGTCTCCTGTCGAATTGTTGGCCAGGCCCAGCACCGAGCGACAGTAAGTCGGGCCATCAAAGACCATCAGGGACGCCAGATGCGGCTCGACCGCCGTCCAGCCACACGGGCCGGAGCCAGCTGAAAATCAAGCTGCAAGCACTTTACATCCTGGCACTGTCGAACGAGGGGGTGTTTCTTTGCTTTTTTCTCTCTTATCTTCAATCATGTACCTGGCCCAGGCCTAACAGTCTACTGCCCCCTCGAATGCCAGCCACAAAGCACGTCATTAGCTCCACAGAGCCACGCATGAATGAAGGGAGATTGACGAGGTAAGAATGGTGGCCTCGACGGCCTGTGACTGGCAAACCAACTCCGACAGAGCCGCCAGCGCCCCCCTTGTCGAGCAAGAACCTCCATCTGATATAGGAACGACGATTGAGTTATTACGCTCGGCCGGTTCCAGTGATGGTTTTTGTCATACTGTAAGCCTCTAAGAAAGGCGAGATGATTGATATTTTTCGTTCGCTTGCGTAACTGCTAGTTAACGCCACCACTTTGACACGACGATGACACCCGCCCCGCATGCTTTGGGCGGCCTCGCCTTACAGTGTGGGACAAACGATGCCCTGGCAAATCGGACCCCTTTCTCGAAGGAGAGGAAAATTTGTTTCTGGTTTCCAGTGTTTCCAGACAGCACCCCACATTGCCGGGAATCCCGGCTTCAAGTCTCGAGTGTGTATGACTTGCCGCGCAATCGGCTTAGATCTGTGGGATCGTCGAAACGCCGAACTACCGGAACACCGCCGGCTAGGCTGCTGGGTAGCAGCCGTATCCCCTGTAAGCTTGTCAAAGTCTCCGGCGCCATGTCGGTGGATGGGTGGGCATGGGCCATTGGCCTAGATCAGGCTTTTTTTCATTGCTTGTGTGTGAGGATACATGGAGACTTCACGATACTGGGAGAACAGGCACCGTTTTGGGAGCCTCGTAATAATGACCTTCTTAAGACTTCATTTTCAGCCCCCAAGAGGCCATTTGGAAAGAAGATGCAGACAAGTGTAGAAACGCCATGTTCAGTTGTAAACAAATCGGGTCATCCCAGAAACAGGACCACATACACTGTTAGAACCTGTAATCAAGAGTTGAGATATTGTTCTATTTGACATCGTTCATTCGTCTTGCTACCTACATAGTCAACTATATGTTGCTGTAGCTGAAGAGCAGATTTCCATCACCCCCCTACTCCGCTCTCTCGATCCAAGCTTGCCTGCGCTCACCCAACCACGGGTTTCTCCTTCCCTTGAGGGTATCATCGTTATCCATCATCACCACGAACGAAAGAGAGACAGGAGAACAAGAAAAGTAATAACAGGAACAAAGAATCCACAATAGGAGAAAAAACATACGTAAGCAATAGACAATAAATGCAAAGAAAGCGGACTGAACGGGTGTCGTGAGCGACGGAAGAAGCAGAAGAAGGATACGATCGATCAGGTTTCGCTAGTGAGCCGCCTTTGTTTCCGCTTGAGAGGCTGATCGGGGGGAGAGGGCGAGCGAGGCATGTGCGAGATTTTCTGGCACAGAAAGGAGAAAAGCTGTGTTGAAGAAACAGATGCTTTGGCCAGGAATTATATCCGGCCTCCTTTCTTTTCCTTTCCTTTCCTTTCCTTTCCTTTCCTTTCCCCCCTCTGACCGCTTTCGATACCTAGGTAGGTATTGAAGCGAAAAATAAATAAAAGGTAAACCTAAAAACGGAATCCATTAATCTCCCTTCTTCGATTTCCATTTTCTCCTCCTTTTCCCCCAGGGAAAAAAACATAGCAAGAATGGACAAGAAGAGAAACAAAACAGAAATATGGGGCTTGGGAAGAAAAAACCAAAATAGAGACAGAGAAGAAGAGATAAACAAAAAAATAGGTCCTGCTTTGTTTTGTTCCTTGCTTCGCGTTGCGTCGTTCATCAGGTCCCCAGGTCCCCCTTTCCTCTTCCCCCCCTCCAAAAAAGTGATCGATATGCGAACCACCCACCACCCTAGTCTATATATACCAATATATATATGTAAAAAGGAAAGGATATATAAAAGAGAAAAGAAAAAAGAATGAAAAGAGCCAAGCCCCATACACACACGGACACACATACATATATATAGATACTCCCGAGAGTCTTTTTTGTTCCCCCCCGCCCACGTTTCATCATGGTTATGTTTGGAAAAAGTCATGACAGGCATTTCATAATAAAGTGAGTGAGTGAGTGGGATTCGTGGCTCTCAAGAGCGTCCACCCCACCCCATCCCGCCTTTCCTTTCCTTTCCTTCCCCCCTCTTGAATGAATGAAGCAACGCGAAGAGACGGAGAGATAGAGAGAGAGATAGACGAAGCGAGTGTCGTCAGGGACCGTAGCCCACTTGTCTGTCATCAGATCATGTTGGGAAAGGCTTCCAGCGGGCTCATTGCCGTCCTCGGCTGAGGTTGTTGAGGAGGTGCGGTCACTTGCACGTGTATTTGAGGATGCAGGTGCTGGTGCTGCTCGAGATGGCGAGGTATAGGATGTTGTAACTGCTGCTGCTGCTGCTGCTGCTGCTCCTGTTGTTGTTGCTGCTGCTGTTGATGTTGCTGCTGTTGCTGTAACAGCTGGTGGTGATGCTGCTGCTGTTGATGCAATTGTTGCTGTTGCATCTGTTGATGCTGCTGCTGGGCCTGCAGTTGCTGCTGGGCCTGCTGCTGTGCCTGTTGCTGCTGTGCCTGTAGCTCCGGCGACTGCTGTTGCTCTTGCGCACTTTGCGCAGCGTGCATCTGAGACTGCGCCGGTGTTGGCGTGTTCACCACGGAGGCAGCTGGAGTCATCTGCGGCGTCAACGGCTCCGTTCTTGGCCTTGCCATTGTCGACGCCGCTAACGAGCGTGTGTGGCTGCTTTCCCTCCGACGCTTTGGCGCATCCTTGATTTTCGGATGTGTGTGACACTGTAAAATCGTCAGTTACTATACAGCTCAGAAGCAGGAATGGAGAAACAGGTCTCCTGACTTACCTTGTATGCGTGTCTGAACCAGGTTGTCCCCTTCTTTTTGCTGCTCACCAGCGCAATCCACTCGTTACAGCTCCCGCAGAGTCCTTCCCAAACATCCGGATTGCCATCCATGCGCCTTGTTTCTTGAGGCTCTTGGAAGGGGCTACCCGTTGCCGCACTGATGCCGTGTGTGAAGCTCTTGTCGTACCAGAAAGCCGAGTTCTTCAACACTAGCCACCGCCCGGGTTTGCAGATACCGCACCAACCTTCCCGTTTGTTACCGTGGCCTCGTACCCACCTAGGCGTGTACAAGTCGCCCTCAAACCTCAACTCCTGCTCGTGAGGGACGAGATCTTGGTCGGTCGGGTTCATGTCTTCAGGGGGAGGGGGAATCTGCTCCTCGTGTAGCGAGGCGTAGAGGTCTGGCGGATCTGAGAGATCCGTGTAGTGACTATGCAGAGAGTGATGGTCGGCATTGCTTTGCAGCATGCGGAACAGCCCGTGAGAAAGCAGCGGCGGCGGCGTCTCAAACTGGTGCGCATCCGGATGGAAGGCATGCGATGGCAGTTGGGACGGCAGCAGCATGCTGTTGCGATGGAAGGCCGGCGCGTTGCTCATCAGGTAAGGGTGCTGCTGCGCAGCCTGTAGGTTTCCATAGTTCAATGGGAGCTGGGCATGCGCGATCGTCGGCGACGAATGGCGCGAAGACATACGAGCGTGTGGGTTGAAGGTGTCGTGCGGGTGGTAGACAAAGGGAGACTGCCGCCGGTTTGGGGTCGTGCCGAAGGAGCCCGTCGACCATCTCTTGTTCCTGCCAGTATCGACCGAGTAGGGCGCAGCACGCATGCCAGGCCGCGGAGACGGCGAGGCTCTCCCTCTGCTCTGAGTCCGTACTAGTTCAGACCGGCCCTGGGGTGTCATTCGTGGGGACGCAACAGGCGACAGCTGAGTGGAGGACATGAGCGAGTTCCGGTTCGACGGCGGTGGATAGTCCGAGGTGAACGACGGCGCATCTGACAGCGCTGCTGAAAAGTCCTCATACGACGGCATGTCCGAGAGGCCACCTGACGTGGACACGGTGAAAGACGAGCCCGACATCCTGCGTGGGTTCAGCCCATTGTCGAAGGCCATCGAGTCGCCGTCTAGATGGTGACCCGGGTACCTAAGGTCAAGAATCGGGATGGCCTCGTCGGTGGTGTATGCCTGCCCTATGGCACCCATGTCGCCTTCCAACCCGGGGATCTCGAGACCATCGTCGCATGGTTTCTGTGCCCATGTGCCTGACAGGACTGTTAGCCCCCCGACTTCGCTAGGCCGTCTAAAGCACTCACTGCTCTCCATGGAAGTGGGCGGGTAGAAGTTTTGGTGGACAGATATGGGTCTCGACATGGTGTCGCTCGGTGTCTGTTGCTGCATCTGCTGGATGGACGACGAATCCCACGCTGGTATGCCTTCGAAGCCCTCGCCTATGCAGTAGGAAAAGCCCTCGTGGATGGTGGCAGGCCGCGGCCTCATGCCCTGAGTCGTCGAAGTCGTCCATACCCCCTGCGGCGTTGCCATCGACTCGGTCTTGACCGGCATCTTATTCCCGTTCATGGTGACGATGGGCGGCGGGCGAGGCGCCGGGACTTCCCTCCTAAATTTGTTATTGGGGCTGTTGAAGGCGAAGGACGGTATCTGTATTTGTTGCCGTCTATATCATCTATGTAAGTTCTGCGTTCCTGGTTTAAGGGCGAGGCAAGAAGACTGGGGAACGCGTACAACTGGGCTTGACTAGAGTCCATGGCCATAGACTCCAGGCTCGGGAGGGTGACGGTTAATCTATTATTGACCGGAAGCTACAGGTATGGTATGTTAGCATGAATACTAGGGCGGAAACGAGCCACGGTGGTCGAGTGCCCCGCCGAGGGCTCCACTGGGCGAGCGAATCGACATGTATCATGAGACCCCGTTCCAGCCGTCCAGTAACTTACTGGGAACTATAGCGCGCAACGGCCAGGTTCGGGGCGTTGGAGCAGGATCCGGTCACCCAAGATGGGAAGCGCCTCGAGCCTGGTGGGTGGAAGGACGGGCGAGCACACCGCGTGTGTGTGTGTATGTGTGTGTGCGAGTGCGTGTGAGTGGTTAAGGAGCGCGTAACGTGGATATCCGGATCGAATCTCGGCTGAAGATATCTCACGCGTCTTGTTGAAACGTCAAGGAACGTGGGGCCTCAGGGCGAGAAAGTGTTAATGACGACGGACCCGAGGTTAAGTCTGGCGAGGGGGGAGAAGGGCGACGAGGCAGAAAAAGGACAGTCGAGGTTTCGAGTGCTGGCAAAAAGAAAAAGGAGCGTGGTGAGTTGTACGAAGGCCAACTCTCGAGACCGTAGGTGTTAGTTTGCACTCGTGAGCCCGGGGGGCCGGAAAGAGAGCCAGCTCTTGGTATATTATAGACCAGAGCCCGTTATCAGGGGCGGAAAAGTATTCGGGCAGGCGAGCACGGGTAAGGAGCGACTGGCAACGCCGTGAATGACAAACAGCTGTGGCCTTTTGGGGGGGGGGGGGGGGGGGGTGGGACGACGAAGGGAACAAAAAAAGAGGCCCAGATGGCGGGGCAGTGCAGGACCCTGGGGTATAAGAGAAAGAGTACCGTTGACTACTCCGTCAGAGGCCATCCACCCACGAGGACGAGGGCGAGGGGGGGTGTGGGCTATAGTTCAGCACGGTCAAGTTCGGAACGTCGGTAGGAGCTAAGCCGGATTTCCCTGATACAAACCTAAGCTGCATCTGTGGAAGTCGAGGACAGGTGGTGTGCGAGAGTCTGCTTGGCCTGCTAGAAGGAGACAGGGAGCAAGGATGGCGAGGGGGCAAGGTTTGGCAGGGTTGGCAAGTGTGGACAGGGTAGCATCTGGCCATCGATGACGGGGGCAGGGCAGTGAGAGGGGTGAGGATCTGGGCGAACCAGGGACTGGGCTGAGAGAATCTCTTTTGGGAAGAAGGGGAGCCAGGGCAAAACACCGACCACAGGGCTCCCCAGATGTCCAACGTCCGGACCGGGACCGGTAAGCCCCAGTCTGGTTTGCCCAGTCTACATGGATACGCTACGCTACTACCTAGAAGCGACGGGGGAGCCACAGAAGGCTCGGCAGCAGCGGGCTAGATGCGACCAGGGATCAGGACGACCTAGGAAAGGTGTGAAACGGCGGACCTGACGAAGAGGAGACAGGCCAACAGCACAGCACGTTTTGCACCATCTGTACCTCGACTAGGCTCTAGGTATAATAGTAAGGTAGGTAGTAGGTAGGGATGGTAACGTGCAAACACTACTATGGTATGTACATTACAAAGCGGCTGTGGGTGGGGGACGGGGGGGGAAGAAGGGGGAGAAACAGAAAGGTAGCCTTTTCCATACTCGGACTCGAGCGTGTTGCGACTTGCGACTTTGGGGCTGGACTGGACTGGGCTGGGCTGGGGCCGTACGTATGGGAAAAGATACCGAGGAGGTGGCTTGTCTCATCGACATGCACCAATGAGTACTTAGTATGTTCACGTAGTAGCTACATAGTAGAGTAGTAGTAGCAAAGTTACCCGAGTACCGGTTGTGTACGTTGAATCCGTACACTAGGCGGCAACAGATGGGGCACGCGGAACAGGGAGGGAGAGAAAAGAGAGAGACAACAAACCATGCTCTATCGTCCCCCGACTGAGAGACAAAAAGACAAAAAAGGCAAAAGTCGGTACGGGTACCAGGGCCATGCCGAAGAAAGCGAAGAGGATCAGAAAACGCAGGGCCTGAGCCGCAGACGGGCGTGCTGGTGAGGGGAGGGGAGGGGTTGTTTCTCGGACGAAGCGCGAAATCGCTACTCGTATGACACAACCAGAGCGCAAATCTGGAGTCAGCAGTCAGTGACGGATCCGAAGAATAGACAACCTGGCACAAGTCGACGACGTTGCTGCACTGTAAATCCGTTGTAGGTTATTTGAGAAGGTCGCAACGGGGGCGCGTGGGCTCGGCCATGGAAACCTGCCATTTAGCCAAGGCCAATCCAGCCTCCCCGGGGAAGATCATGGTCGAGCATGTTTGGCAAGACCCCATCTAACATCGGGCGCCGTTTTGGCTTCACGGATCCGAACATCAGTTTCTGGTACCTCCTGTTTTCCGACTTTTCTCTTTTTTTTATCTCAAATTATTTTTGGCTTCCATATCAGGGACGTAAGCCTAGACCTGGGACCTACCAAGCTGACCGGCATGCCAACAGGCCAACATGCATCCATCATAAGCAGCAGCTCGAGTGGTGGCGTCGAATGTTGGACTAGCGTACGAGGGAGGGAAAAAAAGGAAAACGAGCCAGTCACAGCTGCAATAAGAAAGGCCTTTTCAGAGACTCGGCGGTGCAGTTCTGATCGGGTAGTCAGTCAATACGTAGCGCCATGTTTACCCGCTGGGTTACTGTCTATGTAGGAGCAGCGAGAGAACGAATACTCGGGTCAGTAGACGGGAAGCGGCCAGTCCTGCGGCTCTGAATGGACGGGGGGGGGGGGGGGGGGGGCGGGTCTGGATGCGGCAGCGAGGCGCAACAACAGCCGGACGGGCCCTACGCAGGGCATCAAGCGAGTATCTAGCGAGCGGGATTGGCAATGGCGGAAGGGGTGGGAAGGTCTGGGGGCGGTCGATTGCCTGAGGGCCAGTCGCAGCCCGCCCGCATAGAGGCCGACGACCCAAAGATGGGTAATAAGGGGGGATTTGGACACCGAGCTGTCAAGATAAGATACGCAGTGCAGTAGGCTACAACACCACTAGAGTAGATGTGGGTAGGCAGTTGAGGATGCGGATAGAACCAGACCTGGGCCGGGCCAGGGTTGGTTGGTTCATTGGTTGGTTCACCTGAATGACTCGGCCAACATTTGCGCAGCTATCGCCAGACAATGAAGAGCACGCACGCGCGTGGGCACGCAAGCGACGAAAAAATAAAAAAAGTCCAAAAAAAGACTGAATCGTGTTGGTTGGTCCTGCCTGACAGAGAAACAAGGAAAGAACCTAAGGGGGTTCGATTCTGTCGCAAACTAGTTCAGTTGGCTGTATCGGGCTGCTGGCGGGCGGGTTAGCCCAGGTAGACCCGTCTCCGTCGTCGGATGGTTGAGACTGATGGAGAGTTGAGTTGGTTGTGGCCCGCGCCGAGAACACATGTCGTTGCCAGTTGTTGGAGAATGGAGAAGGAAACGTCCTGACGCGACTCGCAGCACGGGGCAGCGTTGTTTGAGGTTCCTCTGCAGCAGGCTGAAGCCGCGTCGTGATTGGCCGCTGAGGTAAGCGTCTGCAGGGGTTATCTGCACGGGCCTGCAGGGCCGTCTCCCAGGGCCGCTTGCGGGTTCGCTGTTGCGGGTGCGGAGCCTGATGGGATTTGCGGGAGACCGCAGCGGAGGGCTGGACCAAGGGATGAACAGGGGGTTCGCGTGTCTCAGATCTGTCGCAAGACTGACCCTTGTCGCTCCCCACCTCCAGTCTCCCCACTCTGCCCTAGTCACACGTACGACATCCCCACTGGGGCCGTCGCCTGCCAGTCAATCACGGCACCTCTGTTGTATTCCAGAATCCAGACTCCCGTTCTCAGATCCAACTCTCCGAAGTTTGCCTTCTGACGACAGACCATCCGAAGCCCACCTGCCCGTCCGCCGCGCCCGCCGCCCCATTCTTATTCTTATTTCTTATTCTGTTCGACACCACGCTATCTACGCCGCTGCCGTCTTCCGCCCGTCGGTGGCCCCCCCCAGGCCAGGTCGGTTGCAAGGGCTGCCTCTCGGTTCATCTCGCTACATACTCCGTGACTTGCCTTGGTTGCACCCTGAGTTTTAACCCGACTCCGCACCGAGTGCCCTTCGGTCCTTGATCAGATGAGCCGATGGAAGCCAACACTACAAATTTAGTAGTACATACAGTCAGTTCTACGGATACGTGCTGCCTACACTAATCCGTACCTGCAATTTGAACTGTACGCACGCTATACATGGCCTGTGTGGGCCCAGACCGTCTGGAAATCCTGCAAGGACTGCTGATGGGGTCTTCTTTTTTGGGGTTTCGTCATCATCTGAATGATGACAGTTGAGTTGTCCCAGAACCCGTCCCAACACTGCTCCACTCCGCTGCGCTGCACCACTGCACGCACCTCACACCTCTGCACCAGTACAACCAACGCACCCGCCGGACCGCTGCACACCTCACCTACCTACCTAGTGCTGCACCTTCCCAGGACCCGCAGCCCAGTCCCGCGTCGGTCGTCGTCTTTGTCGACTTCGCTCGGTGTTTGGGCATGTCAGAAAGGTGATACGAGGGATTGGTGATCCAGTGCCACTCGAACCATTTCTCTACTCCTGACGTGTTTCCTTGGCCATTCCGATCCTCCGCTCTGGAGCCGCTGTTTCTTGGCATTGTTTGGGCTGACGTACCTGTCTCTTTCTGTCTGCCACTCTGTGACTGTGCAGACGGACAGACAAGCTGGCTCCCAGCGAGCAGATGGTCAGACTGGCTTACTGGTTGGCAAACTGATACTGATACTGATACTGATACCTACCTTGCCTACCTACCTACCTGCCAAGTGATGGGCAGATCGACCAACAGACAGCCACCTCTCCAGGACCTTTCGTTCCAGCTTTCCCCACCCCCCGCTCGACGTTGGCCAAGGCGCTGACGGTTCCTAGCTACGAGGCAGCACGTTCATACCGAGTATCCGTTTGCGCGGTTCGATGATATTATTACAGCAAAAGTAACGTGTACTGGTTTCCCCTTTGAGCAGCGGACCCAAGGCCGCTCAGGACCGCTACCTAGACAGTTAGCCTCTTTGCCACCCGCTCGGCCGATTGGGTTTTAATGCTGTCTGTCTTGGTGGCCGAGGTGGCTTTCCACTGCCCAGATCCTGCCTCGTCCGCGTCGGCGGTGGCGCCGCTCAACTATAATAAGATCACATTTTAAGCATGGTAGCGCCATGGGCCCCCCCCCCCCCGTTGTGATAAACATAGTAATAATGCATCACTTCTATAAGGCTGGAACTGGTCCGTGTCTTGCACGCTGCGAGTCCTGACCTATCGCCGACACCAGAGGCACGACGCCGGCAGTCTGCTGTACGCACTATCAGGGACGCCATCATTTTTCGCGGGGAAGAATATACACGAAGCCTACCGACCTGCCTAGCTGGGTCATGAACTAGAAGTCGGACCGGAGGTGTGTACCTGCATCCCACCACCCACATCCAGCCCACATCTCGTCCTATCCCGCGTCCTCCATCCTGTCTCTTGTCATCTCCCGTCGAGCTCTATCCGCTGCCCAGTAACGGCCAGCCAGCTCGCCGTCAGCGCTGCTGTCATCTGCTGTTTGCTCCATCATTTCTTTTTCAGGGGGGTAAATCAAGGCATCCTCCGCCGTCCTCCCCCCCACCCCCGGCCTGCGCTCGGACGGTCGCACTTTGTTCTACAGACGTTCGACGGTTCTTCTGTGGGGCCGGCAAGACCGCCCCCAGGGGCCAGGGCGACTAGGTCCGGGCCTAGGTCCCCGATGGCCGATGCATGACAACGTCCGCCGCTTTGGGAAATTATCTCACCTTTAGCCGATGAGCGGGCGGCCTATAACTCGGCTCTTATGCAAATCACGGCTGCCAATGATGACGCGATCCTCTTCGCCCCAACCGTCGACGCCAGCGGCCGGGGGCGGAGCCCAAAAAGCAAGCAAACCCAAGCAAACCCAAGCAAACGCTCGCTAGGCAAGCCACTTGAGGCGGGTGAGCGAGCGCCAGAAACCTTCTACCAAGGAAACGGAGAATCCTGCCCCTTGACGTCCTGCTTGGGCTAGCGGCGCTCGGGAGGTGATCGAGATACTCGGGAGCGAGACCATGTCACGCATCCCTCTCCTCCCTCTGAGACCCAACCCAGCAGTCAAGAAGCTGATAGTACTATGTGCAAGACAGCAGATCTTGGCCCGTTTTCTCGGTGCCGTACGGGACGCGTATAGTGGTCCATTGTTGGTGGACGCGAAGCTCGGCTTGCATCGAGTAGAGTCTACGCAGTAGCTGTTAGCATCACCGTGTTTGATGTTTAGCACTTCTCTCCCCACTCCCTCCCCTCCTCCAAGATCCCTCTTCCCTGCCGGCCGCCTGTTCCGTTCCAGTGGAGCCGAAATAGGTAGCAGCCGGCCGCCGAGCGAGCCGGCCAAACAGAAATTCTGGTCCAAGATTCCTCACGACGCCTTACGAGCCGACCCCGCCTGCCTACGTGAGAGTAAGTATGCGGTTTTACACGGACTGTTGCGCTCGATTCTTCGACTACGCCGCAGGTGGCGTCTTTGCCTCTCAGAAGCAGTCTACGTACTCCAGTCTCTCTCCCCCCTCGCTCCTTGTCCTAAGCCTTCCTGTGCGCGGGGGAGGGGGCTCAGGGGTTTGCTTCCTTCCCAGCCAACCGCTGAGAGGCACGCACCTCTTTTGTGACCCTCTTCACTGGCTGTCTCAGTCGGTATTGGATAGATTTCTCATTCGGGAACCGAAATCTGTCTCTTTGGCGCCCGGAGGGTTTAGTCAAGCCACCAAAGTCAGCCTGACCTCGACAAACCCGGCGAGTTCAAACGTAACCCCCAACTACGCACTTCACATACCCCATCCATCTTCAACCTCGAGGAACGGAATCTGCAGCACCTTCCCGTTTGAGGCGAACGTGACGTGGCTGATATCGATATGGGTATGGTTATGTATAGATGTGCTAACTAAAGGTTACGTGTGGTTTGTGTGTTCGGTCGTTGTATACGTACGCCGGTGACAGGCAGAGAGGAAGGTCGCATGCGGATGTTTCCGTCGGCGTTGCTACTTGGCCGCTGCTTTCGTGCCCTTCGGAATACTACGTCGTCTCCCTTTTTTTTCAAAGTTCTTACAGCATTTATCCAGCGGCTGATGGTACGGCGGCGGCGGCGGGCGACGGTAGCGGCAGCGGCAGCGGCGGCGGCAGCGGCAGCGGCGGAGTTGATGGTTGCCCGAACCTACCTAGCCCCATCTCTAACCCCCTAACAGCGAAACGATCGGACTTCCGTAAAATACCCCATGCTCCGGGATGGGTCTCCTACCAAACACCGCTTGCCGTGAGTCTCTGGCGATCAGCCCACGCGCGCGCGCTACTGGCTCACAATAGTTTGCTATACACATACCTAGACATGGTGACAACCCAGATAAGGTAGGTATTGGAATTATTCTGCACCACACACACTGGTTGCTGTTGCTAGCTTGCACCCCGCGCAGCGCCGCTCTCCAGCAGAGACTGTGCGCATTGCGCCACTCCCCATAACGTTCGTACCTAGTTATTTTAAATCGCCTCGGAGCCGGTTCCGGGGACTTTGAAAGTACGGTTTCGGCGAGGGCGAAGTTGACATGCCTTCTTTTTTTGCCATCTATTCGGAACTGCTTTGACAATTCCCACAGTCCCTGCCTCCCCTCCGGTGGACGAGAGAGAGAGAGTTCGGGTAACTTGTCGATACCCTAATCCCGTCCCCCCGACCTGTCCGACGAACGACGGGGCTGAAGGATTCGTAGAGGAGTGAATGATTGACAGCTGGGTTTGCAGGCCGGGGCCCTTGACTCGATGAATAGAGGGGGCGTGTATGTATGCAAAAGCGAGCGGCGAAGCAGCAACAACTCCCTACTAACAAAAGAAGAGTTTACATACACAGTAAGGCGGGTAGATTTCTCTCGCTCTCGCTCGTGTAATCATGGTTTCACGGTGACGCCGCCAAACAAATGATCACCACAATCTCTAATTTGAGAGATCACCACCGCGCCCCCCCTCCCCTACCCTACCCTCATTCCTTTTTTTCCCACCTCCTCGCGTATCGGGTTTGCTACCTACGTACTACCTCCGTCAATCTGTATGTACAGGCTACACTACCCGATTCCTACACGGGTTATTACCCCCAGAAGCTTAATCCTCCCTTGTTTTGCTGGGGGGGGGGCGCCACTTGCTAAGCCCCCGCCCCCCCCCCGTCCCCGTCCCACGCAATTCCCTTGTCACCTTGGCACAACGACATGATGAGGTTGTTAAAGCTTCAAAACGTCTTCGGGTGTGTTTTTTCTTTTTGTGTTTTCGCTTCACTACGTGTAACCACGAACCCCTTGCCCATCATCCATCCCCCCTGTTCCTTGTTGTTTCTGTTTGTAAAAGGAAAAAAATCTCCTATTGTTCCCGATGCATAAAAATGGTTCGGGGAAAAAAAAACACAGACGTGGACCGGGGAATTCTTGTAGTTACCTAGCCACTTGGTTTTCGCACATTACCGAGCTTGAAGGCATGAACAAAGAGACACCCTGCCCTGAAAAAGAGGAGAAGAGAAAAAGAGAGACGTACAGCAAGGAACCAGACCCAAACCCTAGCAGCGTATCATAAGAGCGGGGTGGTAGAGAGATCTGATCGAGATTTGTCCAGACGGATGGCTTGACTGTCAGCCCCGAGCAAGGTTGACTGACCATACCAGCTTTGGAGGCTCTCGATCTGGCTTCTCCTATTCCTCTCCAAGTTCTTTTGTCTCTCCTCTCGGACCCAAAGTCCGGGGAAGGAGGATCGGATATCCTAGCTACCCCCGAACTTGGCTGCGATATAGAACATGGGGAGGAAGTACCTTTGCGGGACTTTCACGTCGTTGCCCCCTTGTAATCACCTAATGCTGAGGTCTCTGGTCTCTGCACTGCTTTCACTTCGTCACCCAAGATCCAGCCACCCCCTATTCACCAAGGTATCCATCTATCTATCCGCGTATCTTACCCAAACTCGCAGCAACCGTGGATGACTGCGAGCAATGGGATTGACAGGAAGGAGAGAAAACCCCATGTAGACAACTGTTCTATCCATTTGGTTTACTATGTCATGCCATGTTCATGCACACCGCCATAATCAACCACCGTTTTGTCTGCATCTACATTTCCGGGCCCGAGTGGTTTGGTTTGGTCAGTAGCAGCAGCATGTCGGCTGATGGATGCCTTCTTTTCTTTTTTTCTTTTTTTCTTCCGTGGCATGAAGCTTGTTCACGCCCAGAGGCGAGGTAAGAGCAGAAACCGAAAAGTGAGCTTTAGAACGCAGAGCAACGCCCAGGGAGATCGCTCTCGTCTCTTGTCGGCAGCAGCGCAGATGGAGTACATTGGTATGAGTGTTTCGTTTGTTTTCTTCCGTCTACTCTAGGAGCGGCTTCTACCGTTAGATCCATCATCAAAGTGAAATCGCGTATATCCATCACCAGCACTTAATATGAATATATGCACACATAATAATAGCAAAAATGTCGAAGAGTAAAACAAGTTCGCATTCCCTGTAGTCTCAAATTGTGAAATCAGAATAATGGCAACACGCAGGGGCCGAGTTCGAGAGAGGAGATACGAAAGCGTGATGATATCCACAACAGGAATCCACAGGTCGGATGGTGTAGTTGGTTATCACGTCAGTCTAACACACTGAAGGTCTCCGGTTCAAGCCCGGGTCTGATCAAGGCGATTTCTTTTTGTGTCCTTTCACTTTATTTTTTCTTTGCTTCTGCTTTTGTTGTCGCCTGGCGCGGGTTTTGTTGTTGTCCCAAGTGCTGTTTTTATTTATTTAGGCGCGAAACTGGAATTGCACTCTCAGACTAGAGCCGATACGATACGAGATTGGGAGAGATACATACAGCGCAGGTAGAATGTCGGCCCCGTATAGGTTGCCTTCCCACTTGGCGCGGCTTTGCTGTTGTCTAATTGCTGCTTTTGTTTGGCCTACAAAGTAATATTTATACTTAAAAGCAGGGGCTGATACGCAGGCGGGAGGCAGCATAGGTACTTCACGCTAGTATTGTTTTGACACGATTCGGCGCAGCGTATTGGAACAGACTTGAAATTACAGGCGGACATATATACTCCAGTATCACTTCAAGTTTCCAGCGAAGTAGCTCCGTAGAAATTGCAGAGTCTCACGACTCCGGGTTCCCCGGTCGAACGGTTTAGTCTCGCGCTGACTTAGTAGACCCCCTTCGCTCCGAGGAGAAGACCCAAGTTCGAACCTTGTTAGACCCTTCCTTTTTTCTTCTTTTGCCCTCCTTCACGGGCTTACTTCGCGCAAAGTGAAGTGTCACTGGCTGCACTTAGATATGCGTGCTTCTACTATCTTCTGCTATGGGGTAGATCGTTTTGCATTTGAATCACTTGCTGGTTTTTGCTATTCTATTTAGTTTCACTTCCCTAAGTCTCCACCTAACAGATTGACTACTTATTCCTTGTTGATCTTCCGCCATACCTCGCTCTCTACTGCCGACAGCTTTTGGCCCGCCGCGCCTGCCCACTTCATAGCCGAGCTCCAGACGCTCGCGTTGTCGTCGTCGTCACCGCTACCGCCACCAGACTGGCCCTGTCCTGCGGTGCGCTGCTGGTGTTGATATCCAGACAGCTCCGACGCATTGACGTCTTGCTGGTAGCCGGGAGGGTGGGTGAATCGACCAACCTCTCGCGGCCCAATCGTTGAAGGCTCAGGCAGGTAGGCGGGGGGGCTTGTCCGCACCGGACCCGTTGCTGTGGCCGTCCCCCGCTGCGCGTACGGCGCGGTCGGTGCGGGGATCCCCATTTGCGGGGGTGGCGGGTATGGTGGGTAGGGTGATGATGATGTTGTCGCCTCCCCGGGCAGCCGGGCAGCTGCCGTGGGCTCTGGCGGCTGGGGAAAAGCCTCGCCAGCCCGGGGAGGCGGGGGAATTAGGGCTGTCGCCGTCGCCGTCGCCGTCGTCGTTGCAGCGGGTAGCCGCGGCACCGCGCCTGGCTGCGGCGGCGGCGGAGAGTCGCTCCACGTCTGTGTCGACGTGGGTGGGACTGGGGCGTACCGCTGGCCGGCCTGGCCAGGGACAAAGCCCGCAGCCGGCGTAGTCGTTGTCGGCGTGGGGTTAAGATGGGCTGGGCTGTTGCTGTTGCTGTTGCTGTCGTCGCGGAGAACAGGTGCGGTTTGCGGTGTCACGCCCGACGCCTTGGCCGCGTTGATTGGGCTCTGCGTATAAACTGGGATCGGCGGCATTCTGGAAATTTCGGTGGAATTATATAAGTTAGATGCGCTCTTTTCGAGGTGAACGCCAACAATCACGCCGAGGCGTCAAAGCAGGACGGATTAGAGTTGGGCGACGTGGGACACTGGGCACTGAACACTGGACGCTGGACACCGGACAGTTTGGAGACCCCCGTCGAAGCTAAGAAACTGGAAAGTGCGTTTGAAGATGGTTTCACTCCACGATGACAGGTTGTTTGCCGGCAACAAAGAAAGTCCAGTAAACGAATGCCCAATTTTCCCTTCAGCGTGTCCCGCCTCTTTTTGTTTAATTTTCAAATCCCCATCTAGCTAGGTGTCATGTTTGCTTGCTTCGCGGCCTCGACTGCGCGTCGTTTAAGTACCGACGTCATCGCCAGTTGTAGTTTCGTCCTGTCAGCTGGCCAGGGCAGCGGCGGCCCGCTAGACCGCCCAGCGGATTTGAAGTGATGAGTGGAGCTGTCAGCGTTCACCAGGTAGGATAGGCCGGGACCGGCTCTAGCGCGTCGAAGCTCTGGCGACAGGCGACAGGGCCCTTCCTTCCATCAGCCTCGCCGCGGGGAGACATTGGTGCCGCGTTAACGGCTCGCAAGTTCGAATCTTTCCCCAAGACAAGGCACAAATTTCTTACAAAAGCTAAACCAACTCGGCGGCAACAGGCGCAGCATAGCAATCTTCGCGATCCGACATCCACAAACTCGCGGTTCGCCCAACGCAGCTGGCAATTGGCCGCACCCCGAAATCGCGGCGCCATCCGACCCCTGCAGGGCCTCCGAGTTGTTGTCGCACCCATAGCTACCGCCATATCACCTTTCGTTCCCCCCCGCGAGACCGATCAGACGGCAACAAGACTTTTCTGGAACTTCCTCGAGACATTCGGACGAGATGGTGGGGAAAGTCAGCGAGCGCGTCCTCCTCCGGGAAGGTGGGTGTTCTACCAGAACTGGGCTCTTGAGAATGACAATGACTGACCGTCGTCCCACCGCCAGGACTGGAGCGCACCGACAATGGCATGAAGCTGACGAGCTGGCCCGAGGTGGCCCCTATTAACCAAAAAAATTACTACACGTATGCAGTGCCCAACTAGCTCGTTAGCGGCGAGGCGCGGACCCTGCTGACTTTGACCATGATAGCGATTATATGAAGCGCGATGACCAGATCCTATCGCTCCGGCTTCAAGGCGAGGCGAACAGGGACAGACTTGTACAAAGCGCCAAGGACCGTGATCGCGCCCTCAACAATACCAACGGCGAGATACCCCTCCCCCTCGACGACCTCCAGGGTGACGACGGGCCCGGCGCTACCTTCCTCGATCCTTCCAAGATAATCGTAATACACCCCGGCAGCCAGAACTTGCGCATTGGCTTCGCCAGCGATGCGCTTCCCAAAACAATCCCCATGGTGCTGGCCACCAAGTACCCCCAGACCGAGTCGGAAATGTATGAGGCCCTCCCGCGGCGGCAATTCGAGGCGCGCACTGCTGAACAGCAATACGGCGAGGAGTGGTCCAAAAAGTACCAAAAAATGGCCAACGAGCTCAAGACCGACATGCGCGCAAACAAGCGCAAGGTTCTCCCAAACTCCAAGGAGCTGGTCATGAACTTCAATCGTCGAACCGAGCCCGAGGTCATCTCTCAACACAACGACCCCTTGCAGGTTGACTGGACCGACGTTAAGACGCTCGAGGATGCGGATTCCATCTCGTCAGTGTTCATCGGCCAGAATGCCCTGCGCGTTGCCGATGACTCCAACCCAAAGTTCAAGCTTTGGTGGCCGCTCCAACACGGCTGGCTCAACGAAGATGACTACCCGACCAAGGCGCATCTGTTCAACGACCTCGAGACGGTCCTCGACCGGGCCTTCCGGTGGGAGCTGGGCCTGACGAGGAGCACCGAATGGAGACAGTACAGCTGCGTCTTCGTCATCCCGGACCTATACGATAAAAAGTACGTCGAGGAGGTTTTGCATCTTTGCGTCGAGTGGTTCGAGTTCGGCAAGATCTCGTTTATCCAAGAGAGCTTGGCGGCCACGTTTGGAGCCGGCTACACGCAAGCCTGCGTTGTTGACGTGGGCGCACAAAAGACATCCATTACGTGCGTAGAAGACGGCCTCTGCCTCGAGGACTCGCGGGTCAACCTTAAATTCGGCGGCTACGATGTCACCGAGACGTTCATTAAGATGATGCTTTACGACCATTTCCCCTACCAGGAGATCAACCTCCGCCGGAGATACGACTTTCTGCTGGCCGAGGAGCTCAAGATCAAGTACTGCACCCTGTCGCAGGCCAACATATCGGTGCAGAACTTCGACTTCCATCTGCGTGCACCCAACCAGCCGACCCACAAATACCAGTTCAAGTGCTATGACGAAGTGATTTTGGCGCCCATGGGCTTTTACGACCCGAGCATCTTCGACAGCAGCACCAAGCTGCGCGGGCGGCGGAAGCTGGTTGACCGATCCTACAATGCCTACGATGTCGAGATCCCCGACGACCCTACCTCATCGGCGCAGCTTGCCGTGCTGACGCTCATCCAGCCGTCGGTGGCGGCGACGGCAGTCAGCTTTACAGGCGCGCCACCAGACATGGCCACGCCGAGCAAGGAGCGAACGCAGCCCTTCAACTTCCTTTCGCGCGCCGACACGGTCGCTACACCGGGCACGTCCAACGCGCCGTCACCGGCGCCCGAGGGTGCCAACACTCCGGTGCCGGCGCCGTATATTTTCGGCTCGCGCGACAATTTGAATGGCGGGAGTCCGGCACCCAGCGGCCGGAACGGCGGGACACCGGCCCCGGGCGGCAGCGGCTCGCTGCTGAACGGCCTCGCGCTGCCGGGGGCGGGCATCGTCGAGGGATTTCAGCGCAGTCCCAAGGCGCTGGCGGCGGAGCGCGACGCTGTGCTGCCGGTGGCCTCCCTCGACATTGCCATCATGACGAGCATCCAGAACGCGGCCAAGGGCGACGAGAAGAAGGTGCGCGAGCTGCTGGGCAGCATCATGGTGATTGGCGGTGGCGCAAAGATCCCGCAGTTTGGGCCATTCCTCGAGGAGAAGCTCAAGGCGCGCCGCCCCGACCTCGCCGACCGGATCCTCGTCAGCAGAAGCGCAAGAGAGATGGACGAGCAGGTTGTTGTCTGGAAGGGCGCCAGCGTCTTCGCCAAGCTGTCGACTAACGACTCGTGGATCACAAAGTACGAGTACAAGATGCTCGGCTCTAGGGCCATTTACCACAAGGCCCTGTGGCAGTACTGATATGTCTAGTCGGCTCTTCTTTTTTTTGCGATAGGGGATTTTTTTTTAAACTATCTAGTTATGGATGAGGGCGGGGGTATTTATATCTTGCATTGGCGGGTGTGGGTGTCTTTATGATTTTTTTTCCTCTCCCCCTTTTGGCGGATTTTGGTGTTGATGGCGCGGGCAGCGTGCAGTATGAGGGACTGCGATATGCAGAACTACGAGGTCTTTATCGCGGCACATTGGATGGAACAGCACAGAGCGACATGACGGGTTGAGCGCCGAGATAGGGATTCCTTCCACGTCGCTTACTAGCGGCGCTCTACGGCGGGGGAAATACCTGATCAGACGGCGGCCACCTCAGTCCTCGGCAGAAGGGATGTGTTTGTAGGTGGGTAGACAAAAGTCAGAAAAGGGCAATCTAGGTGTTTGGCGTCTTTTGTATAGCTTGTGTACTTGGAGTGCGGTCAGTTTGCTGCCTCGGAAATAGCTTCCTACTATGTGTTCTTTCTCTATCGCCGACGAGCTCTGGAGGTTTGTCTTTTTCTACCTTTCCTGCCTAAGGTCTGTCCTAATACCGACGGAGATGTTAATTGGCGCATTATCGGACCCCATCCCCGCTTCAATGCGGAGGACCATCCGACCTCAGCTGGAGACGGGAGTCCAGACCCAACTGGGGGGCGGGGGCTAGCGCATCTCTTCAGCGGGATGGTCCTTGCCCCAGCGAATGATCTGCGCGGCATCGCAGAACCTGTGGACCGGAGGCAGCCACGACCTGGGGATTGGAACCTGACAACCGCCCCGCCCTGCCTGTCCCACTCGCTGGGATGTGCCATCCCACCTCCAGTAACCAAGCTGCCAAGCACCTAGGTACCTTGCCTTGCTGAAGAGGGTGACGACACTGGCACAACTTGACATCCATTACATTTCACTCGATAGCTCTAGCCAACTTGCTGCAGGCCGAGCCTTGGAAAAGAGACTGAGCAAGGAACCTGTCTTGGGGAATATTGAGCCCGTACAATAATCGAACCGCGCCGCTTTCGTTTACCTACCTTTTCCATCCGGGCCGCTTCAGACGTTTGAGGTTTGTTGATCCTCCCCCGCCAACGAACACTCAAGCCACCCTCTGTCTTGCTCTGGCCGTCCGCTTTATTGAGGGGTTCGGGTACCTACAAACGTCTTATTTCCCTTGGCTTGCCTACCTTGGCAGCACGGCGGAATTGTTCAACTTTCCGAGGCGTCGATTCAACAATCGCCCGTGCTCTTACATTGTCTTCCTGCTTGGATCCTTAGCTATTTATCGGACGTTTCAGCGGTTACCGGCTCTCAAGACACCGCTGTGGGTCTTGAACTTGACCTGTCCAGGGGCTCCTTGCTGCCCAACTTACACATACATCCATTACTTAGACCTCGGAAACAATGGCGGAGAATGAGACGGTAGACAAGGCCGCGGCCGCTGCTGCTTCTGGTCCTGTCACTCCCGTTGCTCCTGTCACTCCTACTACTGCTGCTGCTACCACGGCGGTCATGGCGGTCACGTCCTCGAGCCAGCTTGCAGCGCACCAAGCCGGTGGTGGCCTGTCCGGAGAGGCCCGTAGGGTCAAGACGCTGAATGCCGCAATTCTCGCGCATCTGCACAAGATATACGACGCCCATGCCAAGGCGCACCAATGGCACGCAGACGGGACCGCCACCTTCCTCAGGGACATCCAGCACGACGGTGATATTGAAGTGGCCCGCGAGTTGGTATTGTGCAAGGAGAAGGACTGGGACTTCAACTCATTCTTGCACTACATCACCCTGCCTACCACCAACGCCCTCGCCCACCCCCCTGACCAGGACCGAGACTACTCGTGGTCCCTGTCCAACTACTTCATCAGCTCCAGCCACAACACCTACCTGACGGGCAACCAGCTCTCCAGCTCCTCTAGCGCCAGCGCCTACAAGAACGTCCTGCTGAGGGGCGGTCGCTGCATCGAGATCGACGTCTGGGACGGCGACGAGTCCGAGTCGGACACGTCCATCTCCAGCAGCGACGAGGAGGCCGCCGCCGCCGCTGCTGCCGCCCACCAACCTGACGTCTACGACAAGCGGAAGAAGCGTGTCACCAAGGTCAAGAAAAAGATTCCCACGGCCCTCTTGGGCAAGATGGCCCTGGGCGAGAAGCTCGAACAGAAGCTTGTCAAGAAGCTCGAAAACTATGCTGAGAAGAAGAAGCCGGAGCCGAAGAAGCCTCATGGCAGCGAGCCGCCAACCTCGCCAACCCCCCCAGCAACGGCACCGGCACCGGCACCGGCACTGGCACCGGCACCGGTGGCAGAGGCGCCGGTAGCAGCAACACCAGCAGCAGACCCAAGATCGCACGCTGGGAAAAAAGCAAGCATCAGCTCATCCCATTCCTCTCACTCCTCCACCAGGAGGGCTTTGAGTTTCAAGGAGCCAAGGGTCCTCCATGGACACACGCTGACCAAGGAGGTATCATTCCGGGACGTATGTGTGGCCGTCAGGAAATACGGCTTTGTGGCGTCGGACCTGCCCGTGATCGTCAGCCTGGAAGTGCACTGCTGCACCGAGCAGCAAGAGGCCATGGTCGCCATCATGGAGCAGGAGTGGGTGGGCCACCTGCTTCCAGAGCCAAAGGAGGACGCCCAGAGGCTGCCCGCCCCAGGCGATCTCCGCGGTAAGATTCTCGTCAAAGTCAAGTACACGCCGCCAGACGGCGCCAAAGCCTCCCGAGAAACCCCGACGCCACCCGGCGGAGCTTCCGACGGAGACGAGGCCAGGCCTCTTCCAACGACTGGGACCAGCCCCCCCGGCGCCGGTGCGGCTTCTAGTGCCAAGAAGCCGGCCAAGAAGGCATCCAAAGTCATCCAAGCGCTCAGCAAGCTGGGAATTTATACGCGCGGCGTGTCGTTCAAGAGCCTGGCGCAGCCCGAGGCGACCATGCCGACACACATATTTTCTCTGTCCGAGAACAGCGTCTTGGAGGTTCACGAGAAGACGCCGCGCGAGCTGTTCAATCACAACCGCCACTTCCTGATGCGCACATACCCGTCGGGCCTGCGCATTCGCTCCTCCAACCTGGACCCGGCCGTGTTCTGGCGCAAGGGCATCCAGGTTGTCGCGCTCAACTGGCAGAACTGGGACGGCGGCATGATGCTCAACGAGGGCATGTTTGCCGGCACGGGCGGCTACGTTTTGAAACCTGAAGGTATGTCTTTCCCCTTTGCCCCTCTTTTTGTTGGCAACT
The DNA here is from genome assembly GCA_033439765.1 of Lasiosphaeria ovina. Taxonomy (NCBI): domain Eukaryota; kingdom Fungi; phylum Ascomycota; class Sordariomycetes; order Sordariales; family Lasiosphaeriaceae; genus Lasiosphaeria; species Lasiosphaeria ovina. The sequence continues at coordinate 3,235,393 of JAULSN010000002.1, read as the reverse complement.
TTTGGGGAGGCTGTCGCTAAACTCGGCTGTTGTATATAGGCTACCGAACAGACAAGAAATCCGCTGCCCTGCCGCCCCCAGCAGCTTCCGAGACAGCGCCCCAGGCCACGGCCGTGAAGCACTACACGATGGATCTGACGGTGGAGGTGCTGGCGGCGCAGTCGCTGCCGCTGCCGCCAGGCGACCGCAAGGCGCACTCGTTCCACCCGTACGTCAAGGTCGAGGTGCACGTCGAGGAACCAGGCGAGCGCGCGGGCCAGCCGACCAAGTCGTCGGTGCCGGCCGACGGCAAGGAGAAGGAGGGCGAGTACAAGGCGCGCACCAAGGCGCCGCAGCGCGGCGTCGACCCGGACTTTGCCAGCCAGCCGCCGCTGCGCTTCGACCACGTGCCCGGTGTCGTCCCCGCCCTATCGTTCGTGCGCTTCCTCGTCCGCGACGACGAGTACGGCCGCGACTCCCTCGCCGCCTGGGCCTGCGTCCGCCTCGACCGCCTGCGCGACGGCTACCGCTTCGTCCACCTGCTCGATGCCCAGGGTATGGAGACGGAGGCCGTGCTGCTGGTGAGGATTGCCAAGAAGCTGTCGCCGGTGGTGTGAGAGGCAGCAGTGCTTCTAGGGGGATACCTGGGCGATTATCAAGGGTGTCTTTACTCGCTCAAGACACTTAGTTGGTTATTACTATGGTACACAGCAAGCTCGTGGGCTGTTTAGCAGGCGAGGTCGCTGCGCGTATTTTGGAATACTAGGAACGTATCATGATAATTCAGGGGACGAGAGGCATTCTACGGTCTCTGTTTTCTTGCATCTCAATTCTGGCAAGGTGATGTTGCCAGACAAATTCCATACTATTAATATCCATGCTTCCGATCCTCTCTGAGTTTGTGTTTTATGTTTTGTTTCGTCTGCTCAAGGAGGGACTTCCACAGTTACATATATCACCAAAGTGAAATAGCTTATACCCACCAACACGCACACACCAGAATGAACACAGTTAAGGTATGTGAGAGCATACTCGTTTTTGGATCTTGGTGGTAGCCCCTTTACCTGCCCGACTTGGAAAGGGGGGGTCTCATCTCTTATTTGTGACTTGTGTTGACATCGCCCTCGATGATGAATATTACCATTTCCTGCTGTGATCACCACCACAAAACTTCACTTCAGACCCATAAGATATTGACTTGAACGAGCTTTTATTCTTCTTCTTTGTTATTCCAGAACTAGATCAACATTTTGCTCCTCCATCCCTTCGTTAGGCTTCAGGGTTAGGGATAGGAGCGGGGGAAATCTAGCATCAACGGCGGGTTAGCGCACTGCTTGGCACGTGTCGGGGAGCCCGCCTGCTAGGTTAGGCCTCGTTTTGGCATGGGTACGGGCAAGCTTTCCGTGTCTTTCTTGTTGGTCAGATTCTCTGACCCATTGTGTCACCTCACCTCTACGGGCTGCATCACTCTCACTTTCCTCACAGGAGGGAAGGTCCATACATACAGACCTTAACCTTGCTTGCCCGCCTTTCTTTCACACCTTTTTACACGAATAAGCCTCTTGATCTAACAAACTGCCCAACCATCCATCAGTCGTACGTCGGCACGGAACAGGAACATAACCACCCCCCCACCCCCCAGAAAAGAGTAAATAAATATTTACATTTTCACTCAACACATAGAAATTACCTTAGGGTTTCACAAGGTTTCACAAAAAAAAAAAACAGAGTAAATCAATCGACACTCACGCTTGCTGTCCAGAGCACCAGACACAAATATGCTCGAGGTCATCTACGTGACCCGCCACGGGGTAAGTCTCAAATTTCCTTCGGACCTGTTCTCCAGGTCTTTTCTTCTCTTCCCTTCTTTTCGTCTTCGGACGTCCATTTCCGTATTTTGCTCCTCAGAGGGGGTGTTTCTGCAGCTGTTCGCTTTTGGGCGGAGCGGAGAGACAAGAAGAAGGGGGGGGGGGTTTCGCAGAATCTGGAACAGGGGATCATCGGCAAACCCCTCCCCCTCACTCCTGGCGAGAAGTCTCAAAATTGTTGTGGTTTCTGTTGAAGGGATGGAGGGGGGCCAAGACGTGCGTGTGCGCTAGCATGATATGTCGATCCTTCACAGATCGATCAGGAGACAAACAAAAAAGAAAATTGGCCGTGTGACATACGGACACACACGGAGAAAACAGAAAGACAAGAGGGACAACAAGAGAAATGTGAATAACACATAGGCTGACCTGAACACGTCCTGTCCGGGCTGTCTAGTTTCGGTCCAACTGGCTCGTCGACCCTGCGAGCGGCACCTACACAGCCGCCATTCGGTCGCCCACGGGAGGCCCTGCAGATCCAGCCTTGACAGCACACGGCGTGGATCAGGCCAGAGAGCTGGCCGGGCGCCTGGCTACTGCGGACCCGCCCATACAACGCGTCTACTCGAGTCTGTATTACCGCTGTCTTCAGACCGTAGAGCCCTTTGTGCGGACTGCAGGACAGGCTGCAGCGGTGGTGATGGGAACATGCGCAGAGGACGGCAGCCAAAGCTATAACGATGGCACAACATTAACAACTGCGGCAGCAGCGGCGCCCGAAACACCAAGAGAGACAGGTCCTGACAGGGCGGCAGCAGCCTCTTTCGGCCTGAAGATCCGCGGGGAGACTGGATTAGGCGAGTGGTATGGCTCGGCGAGCTTCGAGCACCCCATTCCGGCTGCCCGCTCGAAGCTCGACGCTCTCTTCCCGGCCCTGCTCGATCCGGATTACAGGCCGGCAGTAGTACCGACGCGTATGGGCGAGAGCATTGCCGAGCTGCACGACCGCGTCGCGGCCACCATGGACGCCCTCGTTGCCGACTGCGACCGCGAGGGTGTCCGGGCTGTGCTGCTCTGCTCGCACGCTGCAGTCATCATCGCCCTCGGCCGCGTCCTCACGGGTGCCGTGCCCGACTCTGTCGAAGCCGAGGACTTCCGCGCCTTCACCTGCGGGCTGAGTGTCTACCGTCGAAGGACGACAAAGGGGGGGGGACAGAGCAGCCGCAGTAGCGGTGGCGACGGTGCATTAGCAGGATGTGCAGCGGAAATTATTGGCCCATCAAGCAGCCAGGCCGGAGGCGACACCGGCCAGTGGAAACCCCAACGTGCTGCCGTTGCTGCCTCTGCTGGGAGTGTGGACAGCCGTGACATAGACAGGAGCGAGAGCAGAAACAATAGCGGCGGTCCGACAACCGCCGAAGCACGCAATTCGGCAGATCTCAAGATCCCCAGTGGTCTCAGATGGCGAGACGGCCGAGGGGTAAGGGGGGGTTGGGACTGCGAGCTGAACAGCGACTGCGGTCACCTCTCTGGAGGGGAGGAAAGAGGCTGGTTAGTTCCCCTTGTCTTTTCTGCATATTGCTATCCTCTCGAGCCCATACGCCCGCTAACACGGGGCAAAGGCGGTTCTCGGGCGACGAGTCCTTCAAGGATGCCGGCAAGAGCATCCTAGATTCAGGTATGGAGTTGGGGGTTGTCGTAGAAGGCGGCAAGGGTGGAGACAGCAAAAGAAACAACGGCGGCGGAGGAGTCAGTGGCGAGCGAGGGTCCCGGAAAGACACGGGGGGCTCTCGCCTCTGATGTCTCACGTCACATGCGAATGACACCGTGTTAATTGCTGGCTCTACTTACCTTATCCAGCCAATATACACACATGATTTCAGGGTTTTTTCCCTCTCTTTCTCTGCTCATGTCTCAGTATGCTGCAACTTTCAGCTCACAGACACAGAATAGGATGCGGCTACCATTATCAACACATCCCTATTTTCATCAAGTAGATCTGCACAACAACGAAAACAAGGACCTGGGTAGAAAAAGAACAGAGACATGGAAAATAGAGAAGATAGAGGGGAATGCGAGTATGAGAGAGAGAGAGACACACACACACACACACACAGAGAGAGAGAGAGAAAGGTGTGGATAGACTCGCCGTTCGTTGGTTTCTGTTTTCGCTTTCTAGCAGCTTTTCTCTCTCTCTCTCTCTATATATATATATATCCCTCTTGCATGTCCCGTGCATGCAGAGAGACGAGAGACGAGAGACGAGAGACGAAAGACAAGGACAGCTACAGTGTAGCGAATTAGCCCCACCCCCTCGTTTCTCAACCGACTCTTCCTAGTCTGAACGGGCGTGCGCGTTGCGTGCTCCACGGTGTGTTAAGGTCTCTGCGTGTGACGAGATAACGTTGCCTAGTCGTCCGTCCAATGAGATGACAGCGCGAGGAGGAGGGCAGAGAAGAGGGGCACGAGGCGTTTGACTTGCTTCAGCGAGCTTGCATTCAGAGTCAGTAACGCCGGGCCTTTGCTAGCTCAAAGTTAAAAGTGCGCCAGACACCGAGTCTGCAACCGTGGTTTGCTGGCGGGCACCAACAGTGTACCCTACATAGCCATCGCCACAGTTGGTGATGTGGTGGTTTCTGGAGCAGGAGAACATACGGGCAAAGTTACCCCAGCGAGTTTGTGCGCGTCTCCTGTCAGTCACTTCCTAGGAACCTAGGTTTCTTTCAGCATTTCAAAATGTCTCGGTTGCAAGTGTGCATGGTAGGTAGGTCGACAATAGAGAATACGAACGTGAACAGACACCTTAGGTGGCTGGGCTGACAAGCTAGCGTGCAGGTCGACCCGCTTAGCTCGATCTGTAGCTCTATCCGAGGCCTGGTTTCAAAAATCCCTTCTTTCGTGCGGAAAAGCGAAAAGAGGGGAAAAGTGATCCGTCACATCTTTAGTGCGCTCTATTGTGTTGCTCCGAGAGTCAAGACGAGGAGGACGTGGGAAACTCCGACAAGGCGAGGTTTGTAGGGGATCGGGTACGGATACCGAAGAAGAAACCATGCTCACTCGGGCGCTGCCTTGACTGAAGTGGTCTCTTCCCGTTTGTCTTTCTCCCGTCTCTCGCTGTCGCTCTCTTATTTTTGTTCTTTTGGTGACGTGAATAGATGACTACGCAAAAAGAGTGGAAACAAAACAAATGCTACCTGGCCCACCTCTGGAAAAGTCGTGTGGTGAAATGGCAGCGTCATCATTACAGCGCTACTTACAGCGCTATTGATGATGGGCAATCACTGAGAGTGAAGCGGAGAGACGACCAAGTACTGTACGACGTGGTTGCCCTCTCTCAATTAAGGCTCCCAGACTAGCCAATCGCCATGCAGATCGTTCCCTTTTTGGTATCTGTCGCGTCGAACCACCAAGTCCACGGTCCTACCTGCCCGAGAGTTCGAGACTCTATCCCGTCTCCCCCTTACACCTTCCTGAGGTAAAGTATATCAAGTTACGAATTAGAGTAGCACCTACATTACCTGCGTAGGATAGGAACTTATCTAGACTGGGTCGATGCTGTAATACAATCTGTGGCCGAGTCCCCCCCCTCGAGAATGGATTCCATCCACTTAGCGGGGCGGATATGGTCACCCGAGGATGTTTCAATCCGAGTTCCGCGACTCTCGATCAGGTAATCTTGTTCGATGCTCACTCTCTTCAGCTCTTTGTTGATCGAGTCAAAGTAATGGGGACAGAGACCCATCGATCTGGAACTGCCAGTACCTTCTCCATACCACCGACGGCAGTCGGTGTTTATTTGCCTTGCCGCACCTACCGTGCCTATCCGACCCATGGAAGGCGGCGGTTTCCAAGTTGAATGCCCAGATTCGTAGCTTCCATTTCGAGATACAGTGCCTCAATTATAAGGTAAGGTAGGTAGGTACCATGGAGAGCAGGTAATTGCCTCCATATCTGGCCGGGGCCGCAGGACCTCCTGCAGCAACTCCGCAATCGCTGCAGCTGAGGTTCCTCTTCGGCCACTTCCCAGCTGAAAGCCTAGCACGGTCCCGACGTTGACAACCCAGATGGACAACCCACACCTCACCCCTCACCTCATGCAAGGTTTGGTCCTTTGCCAGCCTCCAACATACACAGCATACTCCCGTAACCCTACCTAGTCGCGGCAATTGGCCGGCATCTCGATCTTCCCGTCCCACGCCCGGCCGGTTCTTTGGCATTCTGAACTGACCCCCTCCCGTTAGCCTGACGGATGGTCCTGGCCAGCCTGGAAGACTGGCATCAGACAGACACCCGTCAGATAACTGATGGGCTGTTCTGAGGGCGAGCCCCCGAAGGAACCATGGCAAGGTTTTGGTCAAGGTTGTTCTACCTAACATACCACACACGTCCACGCTGGTTGTCTGCCCAATTGCCACTGCCAAGTGGCCGTAAATGCAGTCTGGGATGCCGGGCGAACAGCTTGACGCCCCACCGCTAACAGCCAGCGAGATCTGTGACACGATCCCTACGCTACTACACAGTAGACTAAGGTAGACTATGGACTACCAGCGCCGATCATCCAATTCGAGGCCCCATGTTTGTCTAAGACTGTTGTGGTGGCGCCGGGGAACGTCTGGGCGGCTGGGTTCCGTTGCCAGTCCAGTTCCCTTGCCTCGACCCCTGTTTGGTCTACGACGTTCGTGGCGTTACTCACTGCCCGCCCACACGGGCCATGATTTTAGGAATCCAACGGGCGAAACACAATGTCACTAGGTCTACAATATCCTCACCCCTTTGGGACACTTGTAGGTTACATATACCCCAGTTTTCCAACGAGGCTCCCACTCGTCGAGATACTATACCTCGCAGCGGCTGGGGTGGAGCTATCAGACGCAGACGGGAAGATCTTTATTATACCCTCTCGAGAGGTCTACTTGCAGAGATGGTTCTCCAGACCTGTTCGTGACTACCTTATGTTTATTAAAGACAGTTGCGGATCCCGGCCTCTGTTTCCCGGTCGCTCCACTTCTCCTTCCAAGCTTGGCCCCTTTACTGTTCATATTTCGCGAGGTCATTCCTGACGAAGACTGATCTTGTTGACGTTGACTTTTCCGTGTTCATGTTTTCTCTCTTTCTCGAAACCGTCCACTCAGTCATACTTTAATCCTCCGCTTCCAGACAGCTCCTCCGTCATGTATATTCATCCGAATCACTTCACCAACCGGCAGGAGCCAGTACCCCTCAGCACGGCTGGCCTTAAACTCCCCAGGATCAAGGACCTGCTTTTGATGTCGCCCCCCCCTACGCCAGTCCAAGAGAAAGCCGACCTCGCCGTCTCGCCCCAGCATGGATCTCCCAGCTATCGATATCCCGTCGAAGGATACGGCGCTGATACCCAACCTGCCACGTCCAACTATTATCCCACACACGATTATGGTCTCACCTACGGCACGGGAGGCTACCCCTCACAAACGTTCATCCCAGGCGAAAATTTTCCCATCTACAGTGATCAAAGACTGCCTTCATTATCTTTCCTCATGAGAGATGCATTATCACACACACAGCAGTCCCAAAGTATCTCGGCAACACAGACTCCTCTCTCACAATACTCACGTTCACACTATAGCCTGCCCAGTCCTCTCGACTCTCCAGCCAGCAGTTCGAGCGCCGGCTTTCCCCCACGCTTTCCAGGCCCGCAACAGAAACCCTTCTCTCCCCCATACAACTCAGCATACGATATTTACGACAAATGCGACCACCAGGGACCCTGCTGCCAGAAAAGGCCCAAGATTAGGGTCTACAAAGAGACAGCAGAGGCGAAACAATCGCCTAATGAACTGTTCCCTGACCAGCTTGAGTGTCTTGGGGAAAAGAAGCTAGAGATGGGAATGGGCAATAACAGGGTGTGTAGTAGTGAGCAAGACGAGGAGTCGCCGAAGAAGAGGAAGCGCAGTCGATCGGGGAAGAAGCAGAACAACAAGCCTTACACATTTGAACAGGAGGTGTTCTTCATCTACCACAGAGTGGAACTTGGCATGAAGTGGAAAGATGTAGCGGAGAGATATATGGAGAGATTCCCGGCAAGAGAGCCGAACGATGTGCGAACCGATGACGGGCTTACTTGCGCCTATTATCGCACCAACGGACACTTGCCAGTGTTCTCCGAGGACGGGCTCCTCGTCATCGACCTAGAAAGCAAACACAGATACAGGGGCGTCCCTTACAAGGTGAAGCAAATCAAGTGCCGCTCGGCTCTCGTCAGCATGCTCCAGCGCTTCCCAGAGGAGCTGGTGGACCCCAGAAACGACTACATTCTCCCGGAGCATCGCCATGAGGGCGTGAGAAGGCGAGGTGAGTTTCCTTCGTCTCTCTGGCCGCCTTTTTCATCAGTGTCGTGACTGAGCAATGGTTGCTGATCTCGTGATGTTATTTTTTCTTTTCTTCAGCGGCGGCCTTGGCGGAGCAACGCAGGCAGTACCTTGAGGGGTTCGAAAAGCAGCCGAACTCGGAAAAAGGGGATGCTTAATCATCGGCTTTCTCACCCTGCTTCTCAAACACCGACTGTTCTTGCGTTTCGGGTTTCAACACCAGTTTCGTTCGTCCTCCCTCCAAACAACCAGCAGAGGAGCATAATGTCCTATCTCCCGGTCCGCTCCATTTTCCCCCCTTCTAATGTCGATGAACGATGATGATGTTATTGGCTTAGATTAGCATGTTCTAGCGTGCGCTTGCCTTTTTTTTTTTTTTTTTTTTTTTGGCTTTCCGCCTTGCTTGGCTCTTTCTTTTCTCACGCGTTGTATCCCTTGTGTCACTCTCTTTTCCCCATTCCTCGTCTTTTGGGCCAGCAAAAGGAAAAAAAGACACCAGACGCAGTAGCGAACATGTGCCCCGATAACGAATACCACCTTATGGCCATATTTTACGAAGTCTTGTTTTTTTTGTGTTGCGGAGAAAAAAGAAAAAAGGAAAGGGGAAGAAAACCGGGGTGGTCTCTGTTCTCAGAACAGTATAAAAAGGGGTGAGGAGCTGTGTGTGTACGTTTAGTTTGGGTATTTGCGTGTGCAATTGGTGCTGAGACGTGTTCGTTTCCAAGCATAAAACTAAACTAAATTAGTTTCCTGTTTTCTTCTTCTCCTGTTCCTTTCTTTTTTTGTACGAGTACCAGGGGTCTGCAATTTCGGAATGCTGAAAAAGAAGCCGCGAAGTCATCGTGGAGGGAATAAAAGGGAACGGAGGCCACGAATGCCATGACCTGGCTGCTATGAGAAAAGGGACCGGCCAGATTGATGACCGACAGTTGCTGTCACCACGGATCCTAACGACGAGTGTTTGTTTAACAATAAAAGTTTGGCGATTGCTGTTTGATCTGCTGATCGTTGCTGTGATATAATGGGGTTGACCATACAATCGAACCATACAGGTAGGCGTTACAGGGTGCTCAACAAGACTTGAACATATGCCGTGTCCTCGCTTCAGCTATCAGAGACAAGGGCAGACATGGTATACAACAGAAAACAAAAAGGTAATCAGCGCAAGTCATTCTCCGATCAAATCCATACGACACAGCCCCCCAAACACGGCCTCAAAATGGTAGTCCTTCGGGCCCTCATGCATCACCGGGCTTGTCCCAAAACCTTTCGTCGTCAAAGTCGTTCACGTCGTACTCCTCCACATCCGACGAGTTCCGGTTGACAAACTTATACGGGCTGCGTCCAAACTGGTCGTCGCCGTCGAGATCCTCGTCGGGATACTCGGTCGTGTAGTAGTTCTCGGCTGCTGCAGGTATTAGTATTGGCTTACAAGGGTAAAGCTGGGGGGGGGGAAGAGGAGGAGAAACTCGGACATACCATTCTCGTCCTCATCGTCCTCGAGGAACTCGTCGTCGCTGTCTCCCTCATCTCCGAAAAAGAAGTCGTTCCTATCAGGCTCCGTATCGAACACAAGTAGGCCGACCCGGTGGGGCGGGACTGCCTTGCCTTTGAGGCGGCTGGCGGGAACGCGCTCGTATGTCTCCGTCACGTAGTCGTTGTCGTCGGCCGCGCCAGAATCAGCATCGACATCCATGGCATCTGATATCTGCCGCTGCGCGGCCTTCGCCTCTTCGATCTTGGCCGCCTGCTCCGGATGCCGCTCGGCATAGCGGAGCGCGGGAGCCTTGGGCCGGAACTTGGACTTCCTCGCCGGACTGGGGCTGAGAGCGGACGAGACACTGCTTTGATCCATGCTACTAAGAGTTCTGTTAATCTGGCTGATTGTGTAGGCATCCATTTCGCGAGCGAGCTGGTCCATGTCGGTGCCCTCACGGTTAAGTAGAGACGGTGGGAGGCTTGGTTTTGCAGCACCCGCCGACACATTGGTTCGCGCATGCTTCCCAGGACGTTTATACCTGACGCTACTCGGCTGTTGCTCCTTGGCAGGGGTCTGCGGCGGCTGGGTGACTGAAACCTCGTCTTGGGCCTCGTCACTTGACCCTTCTTGCTTGGGAGCCTGGTCGTGGGAGATAACAGCCTCTGTAGTCATATGCTTCTCATCCTTCTGCTTCTTGGCTTCCCGCTCGACGAACACAGCAGCAGTGGCACTGCGCTTCTTGGGGACGCCATTTGTTGGCAGCGTCGAGCTGGCCCGTAACAAGTGGAAGCGGCGGATTTGATCATTTAGCGCTGTGCTAAGCACCCCCAGATCCCCGGGGCTTTCGCTGGAGCCCTTGGGGACATCTCTTTCGCGTCGCAAGGATTTGATAGGACGATCCTCGTCTCCTTCTTGGGTCGGCTTGATTGTTGGGATGGAAGGTTGGGCTACATCGGCTCGCTCCACGACTGTCTGCTTGCGCTGGTATACCCAAGTGCTGTCGCCCGCCGAAACTCCTCGATGACGCTTGTTTGCCTCGACCCCTTGAGTCACGGGCGTCAGTAAGGTAAAATATGGCATGGGAAGGTGGCAGGCGGGGCTTGGGGGTACATACTAAGGAAGTCAACTGGCTCATCGTCCTCGCCGCGCTTCCGCTTGACTTGGATGGTGTCTGGGGGTAGCGACATGGTGAAAGGGTTAGAAGTACGTGGCAATGTGGCCGACGTGGAGATTGCGACGTGTTTGGGTGTGTTTGCAACGACAGCGACGCGGCGGTTGGAGGGGTAAAAATCGCATGAAGTCGCCGATCGTGACCCAACTGAAGCCTGATCGAAGTCTGGCCTCGGTTCGCGATAACGCAGCAGTTGACAGGACAGGATGGATTGAGCAGCGGGCGCAAACGCCGCAACAAAAGCTTATTGTTCAAGGGTGTCTCCTCGAGCAAAAGTGCTCCGCTACTGTACATTGGAGCATCCTCGAGTCCACAATTTAACAGATAGAACCCAGCCAAGTGGAGATACGTTTAGTTGACATTTGGATGAATGTTCGTTAGCGTTATACTTTCCAAGATCCAAATGGCCTCAGTATCTTACGACTCGCCGTAAAGGCTTTTTGCTGAGGGAGGTAATAACTACTTAGATCCATATTCCAGAATCCTAGGGGCCTATACCTTCCTTTAAAATACCTCTTAAAGACCTTTCCTGGCCGGTTCATTTGTTATTTACTTTTCCTTCTTAAGTACCATGCCAACAAACTGATTGGACTGTAAAGGCGGACATTGTGGGCAGAATACTTTGTGCCGGATGCGACCGCCCTGGGTTCCGCCGATGACGCCAACCTTACAGGGCCTCAACGGCGCTAACGTGAGCTAAACGATGCGGGGCTCGTTGCGATCGCCACGACCAACGCCCGTGCACACCCATGCCATGCCGCAAGCACTCCATTCAGCGCACTTGCCCATTCTCTACCCTTAGAGCTTTCAGGTCATGGTTAAACCGGGCATGGAATTCAGAGCCACGCGGCATAGCAGCTGGGCTTACTGCGGCTGGCATACCTCATTGCAGTATCATAGACTGCGCTTGCTAAGCACATGATCTCCCACAATCGGAAAGGGGCCCCGGAGCATAACCAACGAGATGATTTGCGATTCGACGAGCTGGAAAGAGAGAGCTTACGAGCGAGCTGACGGGAGAAGGATCAATGTGGAAGGAAGAGCCAATGAAACCTCGCAATGTCAAGCTCTCGTCTCTTTCAATCTGTTTCAAGTCGCCAGCCACATTCCATCCAATCCAGTTGGCCGCCTGCGGCAATACCTTACCTACCTAAGGTACCTTACCACTCTAGCAGTCACCAGCCCAGTCGTACAAGTTACTATACATACGTGGGCGGGAACTGAAAGGGGGGTAGTGGCCAAGGTGGAGGTGGTTTCCCAACTGAATACAGGTCATCAATCGAAAGATTCCACACATCCGACTCCCCCCCACCTCGCTTCCTTTTTACCAATGCGTCCCGTCTGCTGGCGTGATCTTCAACTGCTCCTCTGCACGTCATCACTTCCTCCTTTTTGGCGACTGGCCCTATACAATCACAGGAGGGCTGTCATCTAACAAGCTCATCTCCATTGACCATTGCAACACCTAGCCGTCTCCAATTCCGATGGACAGACGTGTGAGTCTTGTCCTCGTCATCCCTTCTCTGTTCTCCGTTCCTGCCGTGATATGTATGCCCCGCACTCGAATTCTAGCCTCGTTGTTTGACTATCGAATTTCGTGATACCTGAAGCGCAGACTTTCTCGCCTCAACTTTTCCAGAACAACCTAGTTGCGGCACATGTCTTGGCCGTCGCTGACATCCTAGTATTTAACCAGCTCTGAGAACACTGAGCTCCTAGTCCACCGTGGGTAGCTTGGGAATCTTGTGCCGCAGCAGTACGCCCAACAGTCTCACGCCATCCACCTACAGCAGATTTCTTTTTTTCCTTTCTTTTTTTCCTTTCTTTTTTTCCCCCTCTCCTTTTCCTACGCACGGCGTTCCAGTATCAGCCCACAGCAGGAATACTGTCATCGATCTTAATGTGTCAACGGTCTCGTGATCTCAACTACCGAGACTGACTGGCCGACCGACCAACGGCCCATCATGGCATCGACCGACGTCATCCCAGCTTTCATAACGTATCAGAGACCCAACACTCGGCCGCCGATTTTTGTGGCAGGGACTTACTCCGATCCACCATGGCAGCCAGAAGAGATGGAGTACACCACCAATGCGGAAGGGCACCATGTTTTCAGGAAGGAAGTCTTTGCCAAACCAGGCTCAAAGATCCAGTACAAGTTCCGCGTCGGTACCGGAAACTGGTGGGCCGTTGATGAGTGCAGTCATACGGTGCGAGATAGCTCCGGAAACCAGAACAATGAGATGGAGATGCATTCCCATAAGGGGTAAGCAAAATGGCCAGCCCGCGGCCACGGGCATGTCGTGGCTGATGATGCTGACCGGTGCAGGTTGTCCGACAAGGCTGCCGCTACAGGAAGTGTGGGACTGGACACGGCAAACATTTCTGGGAAACATACGAATTCCGTCCACGATACGACGCCCTCGAAGGCAGAGACCGAGTCGCCGAAAACTGAGCATCGTCTACCCCAGCCGGCCGAAAGCTCAGGCAAAGTCCCTTCACCCTCTTCCGATGCCCGTCCCTCCCATCTTACACGAAGCTATGTGGACGTTGCTGCAGAATTGGTTGGATCGTCAGTTTCTCTTGCGCCGGAGGAACCCGAGACTCCAAAGCTAAAGAATAAGTCTGAGAGGGTTGAGACTCATCCACGCTCAACTACTCCTTTTACAGATAGCGCAAAGGTTGCTGCTGAGGTGGGAGAGTCCGCCGCCCTCCTTGATAGAGAGGAGAAGCCGAAGGAGAAGACAGAGATACAAGCTCGCCCACGCTCAACGACCCCTTTCACAGAAAGTGCGAATATTGCAGCAGAGGTTGGCGAGTCGGCCGCCCTTCTCGACAGTGAAGTGAAACCAGAAAAGGCGCCAATTCCTAAAGACAGCCCACGTTCCAGCACCCCCTTTACGGAAAGCGCCAATGTTGCAGCAGAGGTAGCGGAGTCAGCCGCCCTTCTAGATAAGGAAGAAAAACCAGAAACAAGCTCGCGTTCAGACACCCCTTTTACGGAAAGCGCCAATATTGCAGCAGAGGTGGGCGAGTCGGCAGCCCTTTTGGATAGGGAAGTGAAATCTGAAAAGGCGACAATCTCTAAAGACAGCCCGCGTGCAAATACCCCTTTTACGGAAAGCGCGAATATCGCAGCGGAGGTAGGCGATTCGGCCGCTCTTCTGGATAGAGAGGACAAGCCACAGTCTCGAGCGCCTTCCGAGGCCGCTAAAATGCCCGAATCCGGCTCGCGTTCAGCGACGCCCTTTGCGGAAAGTGCAGGTATCGCAGCAGAGGTCGGGGAGTCTGCAGCCCTTCTTGACAAGGAAGAGCAAGCAGAACCCGAAAAGCCGGACGAGGATGCGGAGAAAACCGAAGCTCGTCCCCGCTCAGCTACCCCTATTGCTGAAACTGGAAACACTGCTGCAGAGGTGGCAGATACGGCAAAGGCGCTGGACAACGAAGAGGTAAGACTCACCCGTCTAAACCAAAAAGTGCAACCGACTGAATACCTCGAAGGCTGCATTCGAGTTGGAAGTGCGTCCGGACAACTTCAGCATCCCAGACCACCATGAAGAGCATCAAGTTGGGTATGAAGATGAGGACGACGAACACGATCATAAGCCACCCCTCTTTTCCTACGAGTATGCTGGTTTGTATGACGACGATGGGGGGCCCAGGGCAGATGAAGCCGAGGAGGCCCGCCAACACGAAGGGAAGTCCCCCAAGGAAGAAGAGGAGTTGGATCTCGACAATATTGATGTCAATGACCCAACACTGGAGCGTTTCCCGTCGAATCGGGAGGAGATCATCGACACGGTTCGGAAGATAGAAACGGGCCTTGCAGAGGACCAACCGGCATTTGAAGGTGTCCCTCCCTCTCCTATTGTCACTTCATTGCGGCCGGGCGCGGAGGACATCCTGGGCGGCGACCATTTCCTGTCTTCGCCAATCGCTGCGAGTCCTATAGTTGTCAGTCCCCTATTTCCCCGGGCACCGAGGCGCCTGGCAGTTCCCAGGTCGCCTCGTGGCTCCATCAGTTCCGCTCATTCGTCAGCATTGTCGCTTCAGTCTATCTCAGAGGGTGAAGAACCTAGCGGCAGCGACCAAAGCCGATCATCTCCGGCGATGCTCTCCTCTGATCCTCCTAAGCCGTCCGAGTCCCATGATATGGTGTCACCTGGTAGTGACGAGGACGAAGGCATTGACCTGAAAACTGGCAATGGATTGCCCAAGGGGCAAAATGGGGACCTTCTGCCTCCCGATTGGATGGCGACGCTGCTACAACAAGCTACCTTGGGAAGTCAATCTGAACCGGCTCCAGGGGTCTCGGACTCGGCAAAGCCGCAGACGAGCAATGGCAAAGCTGTGGCGGGCCCAGCTTCGGGCAAACCGATACCGACAGAGCCGGAGAGGCCCCGAACGCAAAGCCCGCGCATCGTGATTGAGCATGTGAAGGATGCGGACGGCGACGCTGACAGCCACCACTCGGACGATGATGGCCACATCGAACACGCAAACGGCACTAGGGGCGAGACATCTAACGGAGCAACGGCCGAGACGGCAGACGCCGGCGACTCGGGCCAGCTGAGGAAGAGGAAAAGGGCGGCGTCGGGTGAGCGACCCGAAACGCCTGTTTCTACCCACTCAACCGGCATACACACGGACCGAGGAGGTGGCTGGTTCAGGGCCTTCTTCAGACTGCTCTTTGTGGACTGGATCGGAGGGTTTCTCGGCAGACTGTGCGGCGGCAGGCGGAAGACGTAAGGCTAGCACCGGCGTACTGCGATTCATCGGTTGACTCTCGTCTTAGGCTGCTGACCGCAGGCACGGCCGCGGCTGTAATGGGGTTTGGGTGGTGGAAATTGGCAGCTAGGGATGGGCACGGTCAGACAACAAAGTAAACGGCGGTGTTGAGGGCGTGCAGTCTGTTTTTCTAGGCTTGTTTACTGTGGGTGCTGAGGGGGCAGGCGAGACTATGCGAGGGAGATTGCGATGACGGTCCGTTCAGTTGCTGTGGATATAGGGTGAACGGGTGTTGCGAGCAGGATCATTAACACGAGATTGTATCAATACGGGCATGACAGGCAGGTATGATGGTCTCGGTGACGGAACACACACATTCATTGCCTCCTTCTCGCCTGGCCTAGCAGTGTCGGCCGGTGATGCACAGCAGGTAGTTGGTAGCGGCCTAATTAATAAATAAGCCCTCTCTTCCTAATTTACTACTTTGGCTACCAAGAGAGTTCTGCGATGCTGCCACAGCTCTTATTGCGTGCTGAAATTGCACGGTAACTCTTTGTCACTGTCTGAATGTTTCGAGGCTCGGACGGCAGTTAAAGTTGCGAGGAGGAGTATATTGCAACTATAGACAGTGTGAAGGTAGAGCAGATGAAAAGACTCAAACAAGTGGAGTAAAAAGCTCTGAGAAACAATGAAAAGTACTGGGATTCAATGGGAAGCGATGAGGAAGTCTTCTGTGTTAGTTACATATTCTACTTTACAATAAATAAATATAAGTAATAAGGAGTGGTATTGGTTAAAGTAGTAAGTATACAAAAATAGTAACAATGAGAGTGAGCTATTCACAGAGCGTGAAGAGATCAAAAATAAGAAATGACCCTGACCCGATTTGAACGGATAACCTTTCGATATCCTCACTGGAGTCGAACGCGCTACCGTTGCGCCACAAGGCCGTTTGTCGCTAGCGAATCGCTTGATCCGAAAGGATCTTCGCTTGTTGGAGAAGAGCTGTCGGTAATGCAGATTATGTCTCAGAATTATCCGGAACGAGGGGAACTGGTTTGTGAGCTGTTAGCAGTTAATTTTTTATGCGGGGTTTCGCTTGGCTTCGCTACGCTAGGGTTGGGGTTGGGGGTTGGGGGTTGGAGGAAATGGAAGAAATGTGGAGACTTGAGTTGCCTGCCGGCCCTGACTGGTGCAGGGGTCTCAAGCGGTGAAGAGCGGCAGAAGACTGGAGAGCCCGAATTTTTGGAGACCAGCAGGCAAGCTAGTAGGTATGCTTCGCTTAGGGGTAAAAGTTGACAATGGCAAGCGTTGCCACGGATTGCAACACCACCACCAACCCCCTACATCGGTGATCATGTGGAGGACAGCGCGGGATTCGGTATGCCTGCTTTGCGCATCGGCGGGCGCAACAGGCAGGCCAAGGGCTGTGGAGGCAGGCAGGCCGCTGATGTCGACGGCGCCTGGCTCGGCCTCGAGAGCATTCGCTACGCGACTAGAACGACGACCAGCCCCGGCGCGAATGGTCCTGTCCGACCGTACTGACGTTGCGCGGTCGTCGCCGAGACGCACCGCCGATGGCGCCATTGCCAAAAAAACCAAGCCCCGTGGCCCCGACGGCCCCTGGGCCGGAACGAACCGCACCGTCGCCAACATCGACACGCGCCGAAGGGCCCCGCTCCCCGGCGCCGTGACCCGAGACCCCCTGAGCAATGAAGACGACCAGGAAAACGGCAAGGGCAAGAAGGGAGGCAGGCGGGACAGGCGCGGCTTCAAGGCCCTCAACATGCAGCGCAGTCTCACGTCGGTCAGCTACGGCCAGCGCGCCAGTGTCAAAGAACGCATCCAGGCCGTCGACTCGTTCGGTCTCTTCGACCTCTTGCCCTCCATCAAAGATGCCATTGCATCCTCGGTTCTGAAGGGCATGGTTGACATCAAGCCCACGCCCATCCAGAGACTCGCCATCCCTGCACTCCTTGGCCAGCACATGGACCCGAAGAGGCGCCGCCCGCGAGTCGTCCCCGACAGGAAAGAGGTTCTGCTGGCCGCCGAGACTGGGTCCGGCAAGACGCTTGCCTATCTGCTTCCCATCGCCAACGCGCTGAAGCTTGCCGAAGCCGACGACACCACCCTCGCTTCCTACAACAAGCGCCTCGAGGCCGAGAAGGTTCTTCGCGGCGACCGCCCCATGTCCGAGTGGATCGACAAGTTCGAGCCGCACCCCAACATGGCCCGGCCCCGCGCCGCCGTCCTGGTGCCCACCGCCGAGCTCGTCGACCAAGTCGTCGCCGTAGCCAAAGACATCTCCCATGTAGCCAAGTTCAAGGCCCGCCCGTTGTCGGCCAACCACAACGCGCTCAAGATCCAGCGGAATCTGTACAGCCCGACCGGAATCGACCTCGTGGTCGCGACGCCGCACCTGCTGGCGTCCATCGCCAACTCGGACCCCTATGTCCTCTCCCGCGTGAGCCACCTCGTCATCGACGAGGCCGACTCGCTGCTGGACCGCAGCTTCTCGCCCGAGACAACGTCCATCATCGACCGCTGCATGCCGACGCTCAAGCAGTTTGTGCTGTGCTCGGCCACCATCCCCAAGCGGCTCGACACGTATCTCGAGTCCAAGTTCCCCGACGTCGAGCGCATCACGACGCCCAACCTGCACGCCATCCCGCGGCGCGTCCAGCTGGGCGTCATCGACGTGTCCAAGGACCCGTACCGCAACAACAAGAACCTGGCCTGTGCCGACGCCATCTGGTCCATCGGCAAGGAGGCCGCCCAGCACGAAGGGCCCGTCAAGGGCGTCATCGACGTCAAGCGCATCATCGTCTTTGTCAACGAGCGCGAGACGACGCAGGAGGTGGCCGAGTACCTCGTGTCCAAGGGCGTCGACGCCGTGGCCCTGCACCGCGACACGCCCGAGCTGCGCCAGTCCGAGATGATAGCCTCGTTCACGTCGAGCGAGCCGCTGCTCATCGACGCCGCCACCGCCACCGCCGCTGCCGGCCGCCGCCACCTGCCCAACACAAAGGTCATCGTCGCCACCGACCTGGCCTCGCGCGGCCTCGACACCGTCGCCGTCCGCCACGTCATCCTCTACGACGTGCCCCACACCTCCATCGACTTTGTCCACCGGCTGGGCAGGGCCGGCCGCATGGGCCGCCGCGGCCGCGGCCTCGTGCTCGTCGGCCGCGACGACCGCCGCGACGTGGTTGCCGAGGTCAAGCGCAGCATGTTCATGGGGCAGGCGCTTGTGTAGTTGGTTGCCAGCCGACATGGTCCTTCAGCGTTGTTTTACTCGTGTATACTATACCTACGTAGATATGGATGGAAGGGAAGACAAGGAGGAAATCGGTGATGGATTGTACAACTAGGATGTATATATGAACAAAAAAAAAATAACCACAAACTCTGTCGTATTCCTTCATCTAGATATCTCCAGACCTCAGTTTTATAAGATTTCAATCTAGATACCAATCGCATTTGTTTCAAGTTTGAAATGTGAGATGTGAGAAATATAAGGAGTGAGTGAGTGAGTGAGTGAAAAGAGAGCAGGAAATTGAGAAATATCTGAACCACATGAATTAATTGTAAACAAGCTGGCTGGCGATATAAACTTGTGCAAATATATATATAAGATACAATATAATTACTCCATAAACCGAGAAAGCGGTGTTCTGGCCGCCGAATTTGGCTGGCGTATGCTGCCATTTTCGGCGGCTTTAACACCAAGCGCACAGGTCTCCTACAAGTACCGTGTGGGTACTCCGTACCTGTCTCATCCATCCAACTTTCGTAGCGCAGCCTTGGCGTATTACAGGGGGGTTGGCTTATGCAGGATGTCGGGCATCTCCGTCTCCGTCTCCGTCACAGCCAACGATTAGGTCGCTTGGAAATAGCTCCGAGAGACAGAAAACCAACTCTACACAGAGAAAGCGGCGCTCAACCTAAATGCTACATTTGCTCGATAATAGCACCTACAGCCAAAGAGGCATGCGGCGGAGGCATTTAATGGTGGAATCTGGGATCTGTGCCCGCGCCGCCCCGTTGGAGTTCTTCGTAACCAACAAGCCAAACTGGCCGCCTCATGGCTCCTCAAGCTTGACAAAACTTCTTCCTGTGCTATTGTTTTTATCAAGCTCTACACAGTGCGTCGTCCGAATTACTCAAAACCACTTACCTACGTCACATTCTCGGCCGCTTTTAGGAGCATTGGGGCAATTTTCGTGCAACTACTACCCTGGATGCTATCCGGAACCATGGCCGTTCACCGTCGCCCGACAGCGGCGAATGGCGTCCTCAACCATCATGCCGATTTCCTCAATAGTATTACCACTCAAGAAGCACACAATCGAGAGCTAGCCAAGCGACGGCCAGCGCCTCTGTCGGCCGAGGAGCATGCTGCACACCGAACGACCCTAGAGGGCGTCAGTTTCATCAGGCGGAACTACGCACCTGGAACCGAGATCAATATTAGCGGTATCTTGAGGAAATGGAAGCGGTCCGTAACACCTTACTACGTCTCATCCAAGCCTTTTCTACCCCAATAAGCTAACCTTTCGAAATAGATAACGTTACTGTACCGAAATGAACGTTGGAGACTGGAGAGATACGATCAAGAGCCTACCTCGCGCAACGATTCAAGACTTCTTCCTTTGGGTTTGTGAAAACCATAATATCAAATCCCGGGGCACATCACAACAATATATCCGTCAACTTCAGCTGCTCTATACCCAAATGACCGGGAACTTTCCTAATAGAAATGATATGAAGGAGAGGAGCTTTACAAAGTACGAGATGCTTAATTTAATTCCCTTCCGTCCTTTGAAGACCTTTACTTACCCGCTAATAGTACCATGGCAACGTCCTCGTCCCTCGCTTTGGCCTGCATGCGCCTAATATCGACGGCAAGCCGGTTCTCAATGTAGACTCCTTGCGAGTTATCCTGACTTTCAATATTGCGTATGATGCCGGTATTTCCCCCCTCGAACGGCAGCGTCTTCACATGGCCGGCTGCTATATGATAATATGCTATACTGGAGCGCGGCCGGCCGAGCTAGTGGATAACGAGAAGCAGAGACCGAAATATGGCTCCATTGAGCAGATTTTTGGGTCGAAAGCTATTATGTCGGCCGGTGACAGCGGCGCAGTCGACGACCAAGGCAAGCGAGCCAGCGAAGAGGTAACAAACGAGGATTCTAGCAAGCTCGATAGGCTTCTGCTCCAAGAGACCATTGGAAGGGGCCGTCCAAAGGCCCTTTGCTACGAGGATATACAAATGCTAATCATCCGCGATCCTGCTACGGGGCGAGAGAGACTGGCTATGTCGATTAAATTTATTCATCATAAGGGATGCGATAATATGCCAAAACCGTATGTTGACGCCCGGTCGTAGCGAATTATATATACTAATAGGTTCTAGGACTATCTTTCTTTTCAACCTTTCCAAAGCACTTGATCTTCTGTCCTGTTCTGCTCTTCCTCTCTCTTGCACTATCCGACGGGGCTTTTGATGCGGATTCCCTGAAGGATGCGAGCTCAGTGCCTGCGACCAAGATTCCACCCGGCAAGGACTGCTTACCTCTACGATGGAAGAAGTCCAAGCTTAAAATCCCGTTTTTTCGTCGGGCCTTTCGTGGTGGTATCTTGTCCGAGGACGAAGCTATGCAATATTCTATACTTAGGGACAACATGGCTCGACAGAGCCTAGAAGCGGGATTCGAGAAGGCCTGGGCGCCTAGGTTTGGACGGAGAGGCGCTGCCAATGCTGCCAATAGTATGTCGCTATTCCCGGAGAAGAGGGTTGATTTTAGTCTAATTACTCTCCTAGTGAATGCGCCAGATGCTGTTCGCGATCAAATGCTGCGGCATGACCCCAAATTCTTCACTTTCCAGAGCGCATATCTGAATGAAGTCGCCAACTTCGACCTTCAAAATGCATTCCTAGAGGAGGAGACGGAGGACCAGTTGTTTCGGTTATTTGCGCACGTTAGCCTGACCCGAGATCCCCGTGCCACAAGAGATATGGTCCCGGCCGAGGTATGGACGAACTTGCCGCCGGACCCGGAGATTGCTTCACTGGAAGAGGAACGGGCGAAACTCAAGCAGGGACAGTATCGGCTCCAGGGCTATAGAGACGAGGCAAAGATTCGACAGCTTACGGACATGATCAGAAGCAAACGGGCGCAGCGCGACAAGCGGATTGTCACTTTGGGGAGTTTTCGAAGCGCCAGACTGAGACTTTGCTGACCGCCTTTTCGTTCTCTCTGCGTCTTAGACACCATTAGGCGCCTGGTCGACGTCGCGTTCCTGTTGCTGGCCAGCAGGTCCCGGAAGCTCCGCAATCCGGGGTACAGCTTCGCCGTCGACAAGGCACAGCTGGCGTGGTATGTGTTGTGTTGTCCTTGTCTCCGTTTTGCGCTTTTTTACTCCCTCTGCTCCGTTTCCGTTTCCGTTCCCGTCCCTGTCTCTCTCTATGTACTCCGCACTCGACCTCCTATTTAATATCCGCTTTCAATGTTCACACCCCGCTGCCGCGTTTGTACCGTCGCTAACTCGCGAGAAACAAACCCAGGCTCGCCACGGTAGCGTGTCGACAGGTGCTCGTCAAGAAGCAGACGGGCTACGGCGAGGTCATTGCGTGGCTGGAGCAGCAGACGCGAAAGCTGTCCGGCCACAAGGACGTGGACTGCGCGGCGCTGCTGAGGGTCGTCAAGTCTGCAGCTTCTACGTCAGCAGCCGGGGTGCCGGCAAAGCCGTGGTGGACTTAGGGGCCTGCTGAGTCTTGTATTTCGATAGGACATGGCGGCGGCAGACACTGTGGTGTGTTTTTGTCCCTGTGTAGGAAATTGTAGTAGTAAAGTATGTTGGTTTGTCACCACACTGGGAACGTCTCGGCAAGAGCCAAAACTTGCATGCTTGCGCTACCCATTCTCTTTGATGCTGTGATTCCGAACCGAGCCCCCATTTCTGTAGCGAAATCAGCCAGACGCGATGCCGGAACCTGCTTCACCTGGCGAGATGCAAAGCCGAAGCCAAACCTAGGTAACTAAGGACCATCTTCTCGTTCTCGAGTAGGCACCGAGATAACACACAGACAGACACACAGCCAAGTCCATACCCACACCAAACCCTCAACTGGCTCATCCTATCGAGATGCCGCTCTCCCACCAATGGACCGGCGACCAGTACCGGTGCGGGAGATGGGTCGCGTCCCAGCGCCACCAGTGCCCGCCGAGGAGGAAGCGCAGGGGCGACGCGGGTACGGGGGCGTGGATGACCCACGCCGCCCTCGCCGCCGACATTGTAAAACGGTGAGTTCTACTTCCGGTATTGTCGTCTTATGGAAAGAAATAGTCGAAAAAGGGAACCCCGAGACCTGCAAAAATCCCAACTGAAAGCGTTGGGTTTCTGTCCGCTCAGGGGCCTCGTGTCAGGCAAGTAAACAACCTAACCTACACAACGAGGAAACGAGCCCCGACGGCTGCTTGCTCGCCACAGCAAAGTAATAAGAGCAGCCCGCAAAAACCGGCAAGAGCAAGAAAGAAGAAAGAAAGAAAGGGAATAAAAGCAAACCGCACACTGTGGCACGTTCCACAGAAGAAACCGCCCTGTCTTCCCTCCAATTATAGGGGCGACGCCACGCGAGGGCCTTTGGCTCACTCCTCGGCATACGGCGGCGCGGCCCCGGGGTCCGACGCCGCAATGGCCACGTTCGCCCGGAACGACGCGGCCGCCGACACCCCCAGGACCCCCGTGAAAGAGTCGTTGATTTCCGGCGACGCATATGTCTGCGCCAATATCTCCTCGCCGCAGACCTGCGACGAACGCCATCGAAACGACTCGGGCGGCTGGAACACCGTCGGGTTTTTGGATAGCGGCACCACGACCTCGCGTGGTAAATGGCGCGGGATAGACCCTGCGAATGTTACACGGAGCTCGCCTCGGCCAAAGTCTAGCGACGGCCGGACGAGAGGGCCATCTGGGGGTGTCGTTTCTGGCTCAGCGCTTGGCCCGAGCCTTGGTGTACCAAGCACCACTCTCTATCCCACGCGAGACCCTCCGGTCTGACCTCCCAATCTACCCCCCTCGGGAACTTGGAATCCGCCGTTGGTGCCGCTTGGTGACGGCGGAGATCGCCTGCTTCCATCTCAAGTCAGCTTGGCCTCCTACGTGTGGGGTTGGTGAGGGTCACCAACAAGGTCACTGCGGCCGCATTCAGCAACGGAACGAACCAGCGGCTGAAGACGCTCAACCTCCAGCAAAAGGCAGCATTGTGCTCGCTAATAGCGATCGAGCAGAGGAATCGAGCAGCGCAGGCAGCCGCAGCATCTGCCGCCGGAACACCGTCCAAGTCGTAGATTGCTGCCCCTACGGTGAAGGTCCTTTACGACGCCTACGGCCTTCTTTACACGCGAGACTCGGTGTTGCACCCGCTCTCGAGCTCCGAGTTTCGGGAGGTGGTGGGAAGTCTGGAGACACTGTCGCTCATCTCTGCCGTTGACGGCAAGACGGGGTCGTTTGCGGTGCTCCAGACGCCGGGCCGGAGACGAAGAAAGGATATTTTTGCTAATATACATGGGCTCGCGGACGAGAAGCGCGTTGCCAGCTGTGTCGGGGAAAAAGAGATGGAGCAAGCTGTTGAGGGATTAGGCGTGGGAATTCTGCGGAGCATCTTGAGCGGCGAGGCGTTGGACTATTGATGTGTATTTCTCGGAAAACACGACAGTCTGGATTTACATACGCAGGCTTGTGAGGCGCGCGTCATTTGGGAGCATCATTGGGCGGAGTCTTTTGGGCCTTGAGTGCCATACATGGAATAGGGTTGCGTAGTTTTGTAGTTTGTATTTTGTACTTGTTTATTCCGCCCAGGAAGTATTCCGATATGAAGTTATACCGGTGTAACGCTTAATTCCACTTCCTTGGACTTTGAACAAGCCGAGTCTGACTTCTGTCGCGTTGACCTTGTTATTCTATCGTGATTACGGATTACCTTGGTATGGGCAATGCCCAAGGGATCTCTTTGAGACTGACTGGACCAATGAAAGTGGATGAATCTGAAAGTGGGACGAGTTGAAGTCTTCAACGCCTAGTTACACAAACACCTTTCCTTGCTCGCGGTAACACAAGGCAGTACGTTCATTTATGTTCTAACGCTCGCCGAATTTCAACTTGAGCTTACAGCTAACTAGCGAAGAGAGATCTAAATACAAGATGGACTGGTCTTCGTTTCCCTGCACCCCGTGAAGGGGTACAGGTACTCACCCAGGACACCACGAGAAGGTGCCAGTCCGTCGTCCCAGGTCAGACACAGCGCTTGCCAGCCGACACCTCCACACAGCGCTGGAACTCCAGACCATGCTTCACGGGTTGCGAAGCCAAGATGTTAAAAAAATCGAGCTTACCTAATTAACGTTGGCGGATGTCGTAATGTACCCAGATGATGAAATAAACTATGGCCGAAATGGCCGAAACAACAACAACAATGATGTTGTTTAAAAGCTTAAGAATGCCGCGTAGTGGCGTTCTATATGTACTAGACACAGGGTTAGGGTGAGGTGTAGGGTTAGGGTTAAGCGTGAAACTTACTCGCTAATGCAGCAAAGCCCTAATTCTACGTCCTCGTCCCAATCGAGCGTTTGAAAAACTATTCGCACGTTAGCATACACTTTGGCAGGCAAGGATATAGTGACGAGTGCTGATGAGAATGAAAGTGTCGCGGTCCAAATAGTAACGAAATGCGGTGGAAGCTGAGGTGGAAAGAAGGTCCTTCCATCCCAGCGTCATGAGGAAAGCTCGCTGTACCATTGTCACAAGTTGGGGCGTGCCGTCCCGTTGTCGGACGGCAGCTACTAATCAGACAAGAATGAACTTGGGGCCGGGACAACCCATGCAGCCACCATCAGGTAGCTGGTAGATCAGCTGTGCCCTGGCGGCAATGTTGCGAGCACAGAACGGATGATCAATCACTCCTGTGGAAACCAGGTAGGCAAGGGGTTTTTCATCTGGCAGAGGAGGCAGCCATGTTCCTACATCACAACTTGCAGACCGGAGTGATGCACCATCCAGCCTAGCAGGCTCAGTTGGCGGCTCGCAGAAAGGGGGAGGGGGTGCATGTCTGCAATGAGAACCAGAGCAGGAAAGGCGACGGCACTACTCCTGCTGGTTACCATGTTTATCATGAGGGCAAGAGGCTCAGGGGCACTGCTCTTTCTGACGAGGATATCTGTGCCGAGGAAAGAGAAGCGTGGATCACCTTGCTGGTTTGAGCGCACCTGGAAAAATTGATCCCAAGATGTTGCACGTGATCTGGATTGACTGAGCATTGAATTGTCTGGTTAGATTGGTCTAAAATACAGGTAAAATAGCACCTTCTTATAGCCAACAGGATCACTGAATATCTCCACGGAAGTCCGTATTCAGGGCGGGCACAAGAAGACCGTAGAATTGAAAGGAATCTCCGGTGCAAGGAATGCAGTCGGATTGAGGGCATTCCGAACGCAAGGGAGGGTGCAAAGGAGAGAAAAGCAGGTGTTTACATATGCAGGGGTAAAAGAGGGTCAATTTTGCAAGCAAGGGTCATTTCTTGGCGACACACCCCCCAGGCTTAACTGTGGGTTCAATAGGTAAGCCTGTACTCTGCCGATTACCCGATTAGGAAATGGTGATGTTTTCTGTGGCGTTGTAGGTCCACAGGCCTTATGTGAGGATGATAAAGGAAAGGGGTGATGCTTCCTGTGGTGCTTGTAGGTCCACAGCCCCTGTGTTATTGTTATTGATCAAATGCTGAACGTTCTGTAGGTTCAACATGGCTCTGAAGTGCTCGAATCGTTAACGGGAGAGGTTCTTCGTCAGGCCGTCGGCAGGCATCTCGTTAGTAGGTTAGTAGTCAATTAGGAAGCTTCCTTTCTTAAACTCCTGCTTCATCCACATATTCTGAATATCAATATGCCTGAGCTTGGTGTTGATCCTATCGTCTGAGATGACTAGGCGTATAGTTTGAGTGTTATCGTAGTATAGCTTTAATGGTTCCTGCAGGTCCAGGGCGATGCTCTTGAGCAGCCGTTCGAGGGCGATAGCTTTAGAGGCTATTGTTTGAAGTGCCCTGAGCTTAGCTTCGGTTATTAATATGGTAATAGTACTTTGGCGGCTGGCCTTCTATATGACTAGTCCCCCAAAGAGGGTTATAAAGTAGCCCTATAAGGACTTTCTGCTTTCTTCGTTATTAGCGAACGAAGTATTACTATAGATTACTAGAGCCTCTGTTAATTCCGAACCGTAGGTGGCGGCTAGGAAGCGTATTAAGTAGAGGTAAGCTATGGTCTGCTTAGCGGCCTTATAGTGATCCGGAGAGGGGTTGGTTAGGTGCTGTAATAGCTTAGAGGCTACGCGAGTAACTATTAAACTGCGTTCCTGTATAGGCCTGAACTCAGCACCTATACAGGGTGCACAGTGTTGTGACAGGAGCAGCGGAAGCGGTAGCGTGGTCGGGAACCAAGTGCAGGGTAGACTGTAGGGAACTGTGCCATTGATACCGCAGAGGAGGCCTTATGTGGACCAACCTGTTAATTGACAAGGTGATTAGACGAAGAAGACCGCAGTTTGAGAGCGATACGAGGCTTATTATAGTTCGACAACAGCTCTATGTTTTACCCTAAAGTTGCCCTCAGCAATTTCCATGTTTGTGCTTGACCCTGAGCTGATCCTGAGCTATGGGTGAGCTTAGTCTGCACAGCCGTGTGGCCTAATTTTGGACCCTCGACTAAAGTTACCATCCGGAGATTCCGATGCGTTCTTCGGTTTATGCTAATTATACCGCATAGGGTGCGGCCACGTCAGCGGTGAGGTAAGCTGCAAGATAGGATTCTGTTGGTATGCATTGCAGCTTAGACGTCTGAGTGTATGTAGTGATAGTTTCAGGATTCTCAGACCCTACATCTTCGAGGAAAATGTCGGTCATATTCTGTCACACAATCACGTGGGTTTCGCGGGGGTGCATCGCTGACTCAGCCCCGCTAATGGGCGCCTAATCTCTTAGCAATGCACAAAGTCAGTCAGCACGCCCGTTTTCTTGTCACGTACAACGATGTAGTCAAATCAGGGCAAAAAGGTTGATTGTATTGAGTTGTTGAGTTGTAGTCAGGAAAGTCGTGATGCGGCCAAAAGGGCCGTTGACAGGCCTGTTGGCTGGAAAACTCTGTTCAGGGCGGCTTTGTAAGCAATAACCGTAATTGGAATAGTTGCACACGCAGGGGTCCTGTCCTATAGGCCCCACTGCGTGACATTTCTAGCAATAATCTCTCCACAAGCATCGCCCATTTCTCAACAGGCCGCTCACGCACTGCCAGGCATCATGCTCTGTGCTAACTTTTAATTTAGCATTCGAGATGCCATCGATCACTCCCTGCGGCACTGGTGTTCAAATCGGTACTTTGTTCTCCACGGCGACCTCCGTACCTTCTACGACTCTGTGGGCCTTGGCTGCGCTGTCTGCCGGCAGATTTGGAACTCTCTGTTGCTCTGGCGGGAAAGCCTTCTATCAGAGGATGATGTAGTATTCAAGAGGCACAGAGTAACGAATACTATCCCCGAATCCAAAAGTAGCATATAGGCAACGAGCTAGGCCCGGAGCCTTCACATAGACTTGACTTCTCTAAGTAAGCAATCACATTCACTGTTTTAGCATACTGTTGGAAGCAATCCCATATGTACCCGTGCTTGGGCGCTTACCCTATTGTTCATCGATTCGCCCAACAACTCTTAGACTTAGTCCCTACAGTTCTGTCTACACCGCTAGCTCAGTTGCTCACCTGAACCACACATTCAGCGTGTTCACCCTGACTAGGGTTGGGATTGTAACACCAATCAGCAAGCAGAAGGCACTCGAAGTCCTTTAGTCCTCGAAACACCAAAACCGAAGTGGAAAGGAAGATCACCACTTCCACGGCTTACATAGGGACCAAGCAACCTAATCTAGCCGAGCCAAAGGAATCTGGGCTCTAGGAGGCTCCCTACAAGACCAAAGAGCTAATTAACCCTAACACTGCGGAAGCTGAGCCTTCAGACTCATGCCGCACGGGAGCAACGCACAACTATTCAGAAAGGTGGAAAAGGCCTTTGAAGTGAAGAACAATGACTTGGTTATACTGCAGGCCGAAAAGAACTCCCTCAAGAAGCTTCTCAAAGAATAAAAAGAGGAAGAAGGTCGTTGTTAGCCACGGCAAGAAGTTCGCCAGGATCAAGCGCGTTCGCAGGGCTCAACGTGAGGCTGGGGGCCCTGTTGATGGTTCCGGTGAGTCGGGGGACTCAAAAAATATCAAGGCCAGCAGAAAGTTGTATTGTAATCAGCTGAGAATAGCTTCAAATCTATCTTGGTGTGCATTGTGTGGGCACTCAGACCCCTGTTACGTGGTGTTCACTAAGCCGGGGTGTTCATTAGCTAGGGTGGCTGTCTTACCATCATCTAGAGAAGTGATGTTCTGCAACTTTCCGTTGCGCCAAGCCTGGAAGAGCATGCGATCGATCCAACTAAGACTCCGAATCCCAAACGTCCTAGACTAATACTCTCTAGTTGGACCTAGTTCTAGCTTCGAGCTGTTTAGAGGTTGAAGCGGTGACGCGAGGTGCCGTGACGAACAGACGAGTCGACACCTTGGTGGCCGCGGTTATTGATCTCGCATCCCATGCTAGAGCCGTAGTGGCAAGCTAGGAAAAGGTGTAAAAGAAAAACGAGTGATACCCAGCGGTGCTCTGTACATGTTCGAGGCCGAGAGAGGTAAATAGGCGGAGAAGGTACAACCCACTGATGTAGGTCTAGAACGCGAGACCGGTAAAGGGCCCGTGGGTTCCGCGTGCACTGAGTGAAAGTGACGGGGCAGCCAGAAGATCTTCCAGGACCGTCAACACCTGTTCCCAAAAGGGCTTTGCCGCGGAACGGACGTTGTCATGACGGGCGTGAGGTGTTTGGGGGTTGGCGCACAAGCAGTATGGCGGCTGTTGCGAGAAGGATGTGATATTAGGAATAGCTGTATATAACTACGGGGTTAAAATCCATGGCTATTAGTCGACAGGTGAGATGAGAAAAGTGGAAGTGAGAGGATTGTCTGACTGCTTAACCCAGTCCCGCACGAACGAGGTGGAATCTAGGGGCCAAAACGCGCTGCATTTGTTGTGTTTGGGTCACACGAGTAAAGTTATTTTCGTCATGGGTCGTTAGACATTCAATTTAGATGCATGAATCGTGAGGTGAGTGAGTCCAGCACATTTTACTCTTCCTATAGCAAGGTACGTGACCGAGGTAAACAAAATTCCAGGCTTTGCCCTTGAATCAACCTTCTCCTCTCCCGTCCAAACCACAGCTCATACCACTAGCATACGACTCGACTCATCACTTGCGAGGGTCTGTATACGTGATCAAGCTCACCAGATCCTGGTTTTTCGAAAACGCCGCCTTCTTGAACGCAAAAGTGCGACCACCAGGGAACACGAAATTCTGCAGCTGCGTGACAGGGATATCCACAAAATTAGTGCTCGTGATGCGCGACAAGGCCTCTCCAAAGCTATCCACAATAGCATTATAGTTGAGGAACAGATCACGGAACCCATCAATATGCTGACGATTGCTGCGGTCCGACGAGGTGGCCGTCTTCTTGAACACGAGCGTGTCGTTCGCGACACCAACGCTGTACGTGTCAACGATCGTCTTGTCCACCACGTTGCTGGGGCCCGAGCTGCTCGACAAGGCCTCAAGCTTGAGCGTCACCAAGATGTTCTGGGTGACTGTCACGGCGGTGTCGGCAAAGGCCACCGTCATGGAGTAGGAGCTGTCGACGCCGATCTTGGCAAGCGCGCCGTTGAGACCTGCTTGGTCGAACGACGAGTGAGAGTATGTGTAGTTGATGACCTGGGCGCCTGTCGCGGACGGGTTGTCCTTGGGCGTCTGATATCCCGACGGGGAAACCGTCAGGATGACGGACGCCTTGCCGACGTCGTACTTAGCGCTGACGTCAAACGCCCAGCAGTTGGCCCGGGCTACGGAGGACAGCTGGGAGCGGAACCAGCCGGAAAACGCGTTGCGGTTGACTGAGATGACGCCGTCGTGGTCGGTCAGCTCTGCGGGAGTGACCCAGTTCCAGTCAAAGTTGGCAACGGGCGGCAGGGTCTTGCCGTCAACCGCACAGAGGTAGTTGAGGACGTCGAGGTCATACGAGGTAGCCGAGACGGGTTGGTACGTCTGCGTGTGGAAGTTAAAGCTCGTCATGTGGAGGGTTGAGGCCTGGCGCAAGTTCGAGGTGATGGTGGCGCCCAAGATGGGCTCGCCGTTCTTGCGCAGCGTTTGGAAGTAGCCGTTGCGGAAGTATTGGTCCAGCAGGGTGGCTTCGATGGAACCCAAGACCACACCTGAGATGGTGGGCGGGTTGGCGGCGAGCTGCGAGTTGGTCAAGTCGAAGAGCAGCTGCTGCACGCTGAAGGTGTCGGCGCCAAGGTTCATGATGGCCGCCTTCACGTCCTTGGGGAGGTTGGTGTAGGCGCCCTTGTCGACGGGGTCGAGACGGAGGTCGACCTTGGAGCTGAAGGTCCAGGGCTTTTCGGGGTCCTGGGAAGCCTTGAAGGTCTTGATGGGGCCGAACAAGCCGCCTTGGAGAGACATGATGGTAAACTCGGAGCACGGCATGTTGAAGGTGACCTGCGACGTGTCTCCCCCGAGGACGATAATGTCACCAGGGTCGTTGCCACCGGGAAGGCCGATCTGGGCGCGGAAGCCAGCCAAGAACCGGGCGGCGATGAGCTTCTTAACGCGTGCGTCAGAGCCAGCCAGGTTGCCCGGAAGAGTGAAGGGGTCAAGGTTGCCCGTGCGCTTGAGGAGTTCGTTGAAGTCGATGGGAACCGGGTTGCCGTCATCGTCAGCCACGAAACAGTATCGCACCAAGGGCTCTGTGAGGCCCGAGAGGAAGTACTTCATGGTGGCATTAATGCTGCTCTGGGTCGTAGCGATGACAAAGTCATAGCCGTACCGCGGGCCGCTGAGATTGGAAAGTTGCCAGGAAGACATGGTTGGCAGTTGCAAATTTTGAGTTGGAAGGTATGAATGGAGGGTTCAAAGTTTGAAACAAGTGGAGTGTTATGCCTGCTAAACTTGATGGGACACGACCAAGGTTGTTCACAGGGCGCGGGGTTTTTATACAAGTTGCTTGTCAAAACCGCGACGCGGCTTTATTCGTAATACTGAGGCCGTCAATGCAAAACTCCGACGCTTCCAGATACTCCAATATGGCGTGAGTATTGACAATGC
Organism: Lasiosphaeria ovina; assembly: GCA_033439765.1. Taxonomy (NCBI): domain Eukaryota; kingdom Fungi; phylum Ascomycota; class Sordariomycetes; order Sordariales; family Lasiosphaeriaceae; genus Lasiosphaeria; species Lasiosphaeria ovina. The sequence continues at coordinate 3,203,592 of JAULSN010000002.1, read as the reverse complement.
ACGGCAGGTTGGTTAGTAGGATGGAGTATGTCACGGTTATTCAGCCCGTCTTTAACTCGTGTTGCAAGTTCATCTCCTCTGGAGTTGTCTCGTGCTGATGGATACGACCTATCTCTGCCCCCAAAAGCTCCATGGCTTGAACCCAATTATCCGAATGTGGACATTCAGGTCGCCTCAAACCCGTGTTCATATCCCATCCCTCTTGGATATTCCAATGGGATAGACGCAAAGCCATCGCCGTCGCCGAATGTCCACACCGCCTGGCGCTATCGTGCACTAGTCTAGTCGTTCAGGTCGCCTCAAACTCGTGTTCAAAATCAAGTCGTTGCATTATTGGTAGTCTCGATGTCGCAACACGGTTAGCTCTAACACCATGGCCCACAGCTGTATTATCTGTGCGTTTTTGTTGATCTCCTTTGGCCATTGTCCGACGGACTTGGCTGGAAGGAGTTACTACTGCGACGGACTTGCCGAATCTGTGCCAGGGGCTGGAGGTTCGGGCGGTTTGTGACGGCTAGGTGCACCATGCATGCAACCACTTGGGGTTATGTGCATCATGCATGAAACCACTTGGGACTATGTTCCTCTCAGCTTGATACAGCTCTCCATAGGCCCCCCGGGTGGGACTGGGTGGAGTTAAATGTCTATGCTTGACATGGTGAGCTGTGGCTGGCTCACAACAAGTTCATTGCATAATGGTTACGATGAACAGACCATACCATTCCCGATAGGTGACTGCGTGGTGAATGCCGAAACCACCTAGCCCGTCGTATTCTGGCACTGGCTCTGGGACGACCATCTGAAAATGAGGCTGGCTGAATGAGGCTGGCTGGAGTAGGGTAGACTTGCCTGGAATACGAGGTTCAGCCAAAGGGGGTGGGGGCGTGGACCGTACGATAGTGACCGCCAAAGAGTTTCTCGAGAGTTCCTCGAGAGTTTCCAAGTTCAGATTGAGAAGAGTTCGTCATGATGGGGGCGTAACTACGAGACATGGGCTACGCTATCGATGAAAATACGTTAAAAGGAGAGCCGCAGGCCCATGAAAAGGCCAGGTTCTTATTGTTTGGACAAACTCTTGCAACACTGTCTTCGCTTGCAGAAATTTTGGACCTCAGTGGTCTCACATTACCACCTAGCTCACTGCAAAATTAACTTTGTTTTTCATTCCCCTACACTTTGGCCCATCGTTTCATCCCAAGACTACAGGCACAATGATGCTCACGGCACAGTCCACCTTGATGAAGAACCAGAAGCATGCGCAGGCCATGACACCTGACATCGCCTTCGAGGTTCTCCAGACCGCCGATGGAGACTCGCTCTTCTTCAGTATTGGAGATGACCACGTCTTCTACATCACCCGCGAGGCCCGTGACTCTCAGACGGGTTGGTCGCGGATCGACATCTCGTCCTCCGTATCCAAGATCCAAGGCGTCAAAGTCGTCGCCAAGTCCTTCGCCGTGTCCCAAGACCCCGGCAGCACCCTCGTCGACATTGCCCTGGTCGTCACTGTCAACAACTCGGACCAGCTGTTCACCTGCTTTGGACACTCAAGCAGCAGCGCGTCGTGGACTACCCCGGTTACTTGGACCACGATGCCATTTGATGCGGCTGGCGCTATCCCGCCTTCTCCTCTCGTCATCGCTGGAGTCTACCTCATGAGCACCACGTCAGGCCCTGCTCTGTCTCCCCAGCAGAACTGCTTCGTAGACGTCCGCCGCAACCCTTCGGACCCGCTGGCTCTTCTGGACCGGTATTATGTCCAGCCCATAGGCACCCGGAAGTGGGTGAGCCACGCCCTGCCCATCGATCTCAAGGCCGGCTCCATCTCCAGCTGCCTCGGCCATCGATCCATTGACGGCAAGATTCCCGGCATCTACACCTTTGGTGCCATGGAAAACATCAAGCAGCTCATCTTTGTGCCGCAGTACAGCCAATTTCGGCCCGGCTTTCCTCCAGTCGTCTCCCGTCTTGTCGTCCCTGCCGGGGCCACCTCGATTGCGTCGGCTGCTGCCGCTTCGGGCTTGACCAGCTTGTTCGTCGCCGCCTCCGATGGACTGCGGGTCTTTACCCCTGACAAGCAGCTCGAGGCTTCGTCATCCACCCTCATCGTTCCGTCGGTTACTGTGGCTGGTCGCAATCTTCTGGATGGGCTGTCTTCACTTTCCGCATCCACGACCGGCGGCAGGACCGTCGTATGGGGCATCAATGTCCAGCGAGACCTCGTCTACGTCTCTTGCCCCGAGGGTCATGAAAATACCCCGTCGTCATGGACTGCTCCCGTGCCACTTGCTGCAGGCGTCGAGGGCTTTGCCTCGTACCTCAACGTCCAGAGAAGCAACAACGTCCTCTTTGCCCATATTGACAAGGAGGATATGCTTCAGCTGACCCAGGACCCTGTCACGTCCGAGTGGAGCTCTCGCAAGATACATCTCCCTGCTACCAACGTCAACGACCTGATCGAGTACAATACGTACAGCACCCAGATAACCCTGTTCAAAGACGACGGCACTCCAAACACCCAATTCTCAATCAACGTGTCGTCAACAAGTCCAGCGCCCGTCTACATCAATAACAAGTACCAGTTCCTGACCCCAGACGTGCCGGTTCTTGCCACGTCCAACTCTTGCGGAACCGTCACCATCATCCAAGAGACGCAGAGCCTGACGGCCGTCGGATACACCGTGACGGTGACAGGGTCGCCTGGTGCCGGGAGCTCCTTGGTCATCAACCCGCCTGACAAGGCCATGAAGACTCTCTCGGGCATCACAGATGGGAGCTCGCTAAAGGGAACCACGGTCAAGACGGCAGATGGTAAGACCAAGTCCCTCGTCCCGGCCGATGTCTCTGAGGATACTGCCAATGCGGCTGCCAGTGGGATCAAGCAGTTGTTGGCAGTCAAAGATTCGCTGGCACCCCAGCAGCCACAAGTCGCCTTGACACGCACGGCATTTGCCGCTGCCAATCCCGCCCCATCCACTTCAGCCAAGCTCCAGCCATCGTTTGGGATGTCGTTCACTCCCCAAGGCGAAGCCACCTTCCACGACCACTCCCAAGCGCAGAAGCTCCACCAGGCCTTGTCCAAGGCTCCCAGCACGTCCCTGGCGTTTGCTTCGGCCGCCAGCCAGTCCAATGGGATTGAGATGCTGTGGGGTGATCTGATCGCATGGGCAAAGCGGGGTTGGCGCGACGTGACGAGCTTCGTCGTCGAGTGGGCCGACAAGGCCTGGAAGTTCGTGGTGAAGATTGGCGATGCCATCTACAATGCCATTCTCGATTCAGTCCAGGCTGTCGTAGCGGGAATCGAATTTGTCCTCCAAAAGATCAAGGTGGCTTTTGAAGACCTCGTAGCCTGGCTCGGCTTCCTCTTTGACTGGCAGGACATGCTGCGCACCCAGCGAGTTGTCGAGAACCTGGTCCGCCACTCTCTGGGCCGCGTTGTCGACACGCTGGGTGCAGCCGAGGCGACGGTGCGCAAGACGTTTGACGACCTCGAGAAGAATATCGACGGCTGGGCCGGCATTACGGATCTGGGCCCAACTGCCTCGGTTGGGTCCTCGACCGCCGCGTCTGACAGCGGGGCGATGAAGAGCCCTGAATCGTCTTGGGCGCTGTATCACACCAACAACGGCGTCGAGGGAGACAGCATCAAGTCCGGCGACAAGACGCCAGCTCCTCCTGCCAGCGATGCTGAGAAGGCCTTGACTGACGGCGCGGCCTTTTTGAAGCCATTCGAAGATAGCTTTACTAAACTGGGCCAGAAAGGCAAGACCGAGATATTTGACAAGTTGGGATCTCTCTCGCCTCTGGACCTGGTCAAGCGGCTGGCCGCACTTATTGCTGACACCATCCTCGAGGGCATCGCTGACGCTACAATCTCCCTACTCGAGCTGCTCAAGCTGGCCATCAAGGGCTTCCTCGACGTGATCGACGAGCCTATCGAGATCCCCGTTCTCTCGCCCTTGTACAAGCAGCTCACGGGCGAGAGCCTGACACTCCTCTCCGTTCTCAGTCTGGTAGCAGGCATTGTAGTGACCCTGGGCTACAAGGTCGCAACCAACAAGTCGCCGTTCCCAGACACAGCAGACACGACGGCCCTTATTGCTGCCAAAGACCCAAAAACTTTCTTCAACCTCTTCTTCCGAGGCTCAGCCAACGCCACCACACCCAAGCTCAACAGCACTACAGCCAACGGTAAATTAACAAAGTCTCTAGCATCACCCTCGCTGACAACAAACGGCCTTGTCCCCACCGGCGAAGCCCTGACCAAATCCTCGGCAGTCTGCTGGCTCCTCGCCGAAGTCGGATCCTTCCTCGCGATCCCGTACATCATCTGGAAAGCCACTCCGGGCACAGCCGTTACCGACGAAACCACCAGTCTCATTGGAACCACTCCTCCGAGCAAAAAGAAAAATCTCCTCGGCGCCGTCTTTGCTGCCGGCATCTTTGGATGCTTCACAGCCCCTGGTCGACTTTCCGATCTCTATTTCGACGCCGACCACGCCGACTGGGTCAACGGGATCAACTCCATCACCACGTGCTGCGTTGTGGCCAAGAATATAGCTGATAATCTTATCGGGGCCTTTGCGCCGACGTTCTTCAAGACGTGGTGGAAGCCGCGCCTGTCGCTTATCGCCGATGGGCTGCTGGGCGCGTCGTTTGCAGGGTTTATCGTGGGAAAAAGTATCCAGATTGATGCGGCGAGGAAGAACAAGGAGAATAAGGATAAAGATATCACGGCTGTCGTGGCTGTGTCCTGTCAGTCTGTTGCCAACTTGTCAAGTCTGGCGAACTTGTCCGGAGACAAGAAGGTGGAGGCAGTTGTTTTGGCGATCAAGGGCGGGGCGTTTGCGATTAGGGGGGCGTTTTCGTACGCGACTATGGTGCTAATTGTTACTTGATGTCGGTCTGGATGGGGGGAGGGAGATTTTGGGTGGGGGGGGGTTAAGGGGTGGACCTGTAAAGGATAAGGGATGCAGTGAATATTTCGTCTGATGTTTGCTGCTCGGCAAAACAGGTTTATGTCGAAGGCTGGATGGACACTCGTTTATGTTTTCTTTTATCAACGGCTATGCCTTGTGACAGAACACAAATCCGTGCATGAGGCATGGAGCTGCGCTGCGAGACTTGGAGGATTCCTTTTGCTTGCTTTTTATAGCCGCAATACTAGCTCTGCGAGCTGTTTTCTCCCTCCCCTTGTGCATGCGCAGGAAAGCGCATACGGAGGCTTCGGCTAAAAAAAGGGTCACCTTCCTTCATAGTGTAGGACTTGCCAACCTTGGTGCGGTCGACGCCCCTCTTCTCTCTAGGCTCGAAACGGAAGGAGAGATTGGCTAGGACGGGCACGCACCTGACCACTGGTGTTTTCGCAATTTGAAGAAAAGTCACAGAGTTCTACTTAATGTCGACCCATGAGTGGGTAGGTTTGAGGCAAGTGTTCGCTAGGTGAGGGAAGTGTTCAATAGGTGTCCGCCAACAGGTCCCTGAGGTTCAAATTTTCTCGCCGCCCCGCAATGACGCATCCTTCGACTAGAATCGAGCAAAAATGGGCCAACGTCACCAGCTCTTCATCATTTCCAAAATCCAAGATCGATATCGAACCCTCGCCGCTATTCACCATCAGTGGCTCTACGGAGCTAGCGCAACGAAGGCGTGCTGGAGAGTTCTCCAGGTCCTGGAGCATCAAGCGAATAAGAGGCTGATCAAGCACGAGCTCGCGTATGCCGCAACCCGCCCAGACGAATGGTGGGACAATCTAGGGGACGACGACCATGTGACCCCGTTCCCGGTCACGGCGACCTGTCTCCTCGTCAGCGCAGGAATCGATCCTCGGCCGGAATCTCACTACCAGCATGACGTGATTCCCCTCTCCATCGCGATAACCCCCGATGAAGTTGACAACAACGACGAAATTACCGTCATCGACATCTCTAACTTAAATGCAGTTCGGTACTGCTTCATCTTCCTCGGTGACCCTATGGCCCCCATCACCGGTATCCAGTACTATCGGACGTACTACAAGCAAGATCGACCTGATATCCCGCAACCTGCCGACCTCGAGGCCTGGGATTTGGTTCATATCGAGGCTCTGAGGGACCTCTGGCCGCACGAAGCTTGGGAAGAGGCCGAAAAAGTGTTGAGTACCGCCTGCAAGGGCGGAAGAGGAGGCCACGACGACTATCGCATTAAGTCTCTGCGACGCCTAGCCTTTGAAAAAGCCATCCGGCTCGTGGCCGAACAGCCTCAACTGATGGAATTCCTCGTCACGATAGAAGCCATTCCCCGCTTCCACAGCGACTTGTGGGAATTCCTTCAAGCACATCCTAACTTGGTTCAAGGCCGTGGTGGCCTGCGGCTGCTCGGCTTGGCGATGCGACACACGACCTTCCTCGACGTGTCTTCATACCCCTGGGTTCTCGATGTCGTTACGTCGGCGGTAGTTCGTGACTGAACTTGACGAATCGTGTCAAACTTGTCCTTGCACTCAAATCTTCGATCCAATTTGATCTGCTCTTCCACGGTCGGCGTCGATGAGGACGGCGAGCTTACAGTATTCCCCGTAGCCACAGCCTAATTTATGTTGTATACTTGAAGTTTGGTAGTCGAAAGTGTCATGGACTTGTAGAGGCCAACCGTGGCAGGCGATCGCCGCATGTAATTTATCTGGGTTACCGAGGGCATCGAAGATATCCCAAGCCGGCCGCGACAAGCGATGTTGTTTTCGCCTGTCCAGCACGAACCTACTTTGATCCCACCTTATCTCAGCAAGCTCAGACCAGTACCGTGGCTCAAAGAGGGGCTACGCCCCAGTGGGGGGCCTGCGGCCCCGATTTTTTAGATTTTAGGGGACATTGACCCACATATGACCCACAAATACACATTTGAACCAATCACAACACCCGGGAAGAAGAGCCACTGTACTGGTCTGAGTGCATAATGTGTATCGACCCGGGCATAGATCTTCAAACCACCAACCTTCAACTAATTACGGGTCTACAACAACACCAAAAGTCGTCGCAAAAATAAGCCGTTAGTACCATTCGAAAGCGCGAGAAATTCTGAGCATTCCGGTACTAATTTTATCATTAGAACATGTCTGGCGCGCCAGAGGATGAGGATGCAGGCCTTCCCGGCGGGAGTCAGCCGTTGTCACTGCGACTGCATGACACAAGCTCACTTACTGGCCTGAGCAACACCCCTGAGCTCTCTTCTCCTACGAAGTCCGGCCCTGCAGAAGCCCCTCAATATGATGACGGCGATGACGATGAAGACGCCCAGTCAGACGATTCTGTGCATCCAGCGGACGATATTTTACAGGAAACCATGAAGATATGGTCACAACGCCGCAAAAACAACTACCAACGCGCACAACGGGATGGAGATCAGCCTCAGAGATACAACATCGATGCCTTTCTATACAGGTGGACAGAGGAGGGCACTCCAACGGCTGGGGCAAGAACCCGGCGACTTGCTCAGGCTCTCATGAATCCTTCCATTCGCGATGCCCTCAAAACACAAGGCATTACGATTATCAGTGACGACCACGTCGAGGAGGCGGCATCCTTCAGCAGTACTGTACGCAAGGAGATGAAGATGCTCATCAAAGAGCCAGCTTTTGGTGTATTTGAGCCTTTCAAGGGCCAGTCTGCAGTGCCTACTACTATTGCACAAGTCTGTGATACTACATGGCTCGACAACACACTCAAACAAGCCTGGCCAACGCTCAAAAAAGAAGCCCCGAATCTGGTGACCTTTTTATCACAGGTCCTACAGAATCAGGTATGTCTCCCATTCCCATGGGTCGCTGTCCCATTCCCATGGCCCTTCATCCCATTCCCATGAGTCTCTCTCCCATCATGGTTCTAATATTGTGACAGCGCATGACCCAGAAAGAGCTGGCAAATATGGACTTCGACGACGAGAAAAGCCCCCAAATCTTCCTACTCGCCTCCTTATTTACAGGCGGCTACGCACGCAATAACAGCTCTTTCTTGAGAGATGTTCTTGGCCTATATATGCTCGCGGCGACGAGGACTGTATCCTTTTGCTGGTGTACAAGCCGATATACTGCCTCAACCTGTCCCTGGCGGGCTTCCTTTGCGCCTGTGATCTTACAGATCACGTCGTTGATGCGCTTTTTACGCGCATTTTCGTCCATTTTGGCGGTGCGGGCGGTCTTCCGGGAGGTCAAATAGAAGAGGTAGGTTGTAGGAGGAAAAGATTACATGCGGAGGATGCCCTGCGCGAGGGCATTCTATGTGCAAATTTTCAGATTTTTCGGCCCTGTTGTGATGGCATAGTTGGGATGAAGGTCACGGCAAAAAGACAGAGATCTATGGTTGTTTTTCCGTTTGACATTACGAATGACACTTCTACTTCCTCCAACGACATAAAAATTATACCAAAAGACTTGCGCGCGTCTCAGCATCCTCAGACATATATTTTCATATTTTGAAGATGTGTTGTTGTTGTGCAGTTGCAGGATAACTTTTTGACATTTTTTCTATTTGTATGGGGCGCAGAGAGCTATGCCCCCCCCCGGCAACATTTTTCTCTCAGACCTCTTTTTCAGGCGTTCTGTGCAATGTGGGTCCAAGTGGGTCTATCTGTGCCACACCAAAAATTTGCGGGTCACAGGATACGAATGCGGTCTAGGGTGCCTTCTTTTATGGGGGGGGGTGCCGCAGGCACCTTCCTTTATTTTCTACGCCTGAAAAAGAGGTCTGAGCCTGCTGAGATAAATCCCACCAATCAAACGGCGTTTACCCGCTCGACCGCGTTTTTTTGAGTTGGGCTTTTTGGGACACCCGAAATGGCCAGGCGCGTTTTCTAATGTAGGCTGCGAAGCGGCTTCTGCCCGGGGGGAATGTCTTCATTGAGGATGGAGTCAATTCCTAGTGTTGCTCCGGCGGCCGCGCCTCGCACGTCTCGGTTTGCAGTCGTCGAAATCGCCGCATCTAATACGGGTAACGTTACAGCCGGCAAAGAACTGCTGTTAGCCGGCCGCATGCGTTCAACGGCGCCAAGGACCCACCATTGGTCCAACGCGGCAAGCAACAAGCCGCCAGCACCGCAATTTTAGCGCGCGCCGATCCAAGCGGTGACCATCTTTTGTTTCAGGTCGGATGCCAAAACTCTTCAAGTTTCAGAATTAAAGACATTAACGCTGATCTCCCTGTCCCTTGTGTCCGCACTGCAATTTTAATCTCCAAAGTTGTCGGCCCTAGTGCCCATTCCATATCAAACTATCCATCTATAGTTATTGTTTGCTATACCTAGTTTACCCGTTTGGAACGATTGCTTCTCCTCCGACTACGTACTCCACGAGACGGTCGCGCTCTCCTCAAAATAATCATCCCATGACCCGGCTTCCCGGACTTTCCACGTGAAGTTCTTATTGAGGGCTGGCCGTCGCGTGTTGTATTGTGCATATCGAGTAGGGCTGTTATCTTGCGTGGGACTTCCTGGTGGGTAGCCTGTTGGATGGATTGGAAACGCCCATTTTGACTGCCTGACCGTGGATTGTTTGGAGTCGTCTCCTGAGGCTGCAAAGCATTGTTGTTAGAAAGCTTTTGTGCTGGTTAATATAGCCTACCTCCTCTACCGCCACACTACTATTAATACCAACTTCAACCGGGAACAGGTCGATGCCCACGCTATTTATGTGGCTGATTTTGTTATGCTCTAGAGATAGTGCTCGTTCCACAGTCGGGCTGAATTGTCGCGCTACTTCCAGGCATAACGGGCTATTAATCTGCGCTAAAGAAGGGATATTGCCGAAGATAGGAGAAGGCATGGGTATAGGAAGGAGAGACAAATCTTATTGAGGACTTGGAGGACAAAGAAGAGAATTAGGATGATTGGGAGACGATTGTCTTTATATTCTACTGCGCCTGCCAGACATGAAGGGAACCAGTGGCGTGGTAGCCCCTGGCTTGCAGGTGCCGAGCGGATGAGAGTTGCTCTCTCAACTGCTCAGGGGCTTTCGCCCCGCTCCTCGTTCCTACCTGGCGAGGGTCGTCACCCGGATGCCCGATATCTAGTAGTTTTAAATCTTATGCTTGATTTTGCTTCGTCTAGTTAAGGCACCTCATATTATCCGAGCAGTTTGAAAGGCTGCTGCAAGTAGCCGATCGCGGATGCTAAGCCGCGGGATAGAAGTGTCACGATTCTCATCTGCATGATGCTCACCTGCACGGGAGCGGGGCGCCAAGGGGATGGGGCCGCCCCGTGATGAAAGGACATTGGTGGAACAAGCGAGCCAATCAGGAGGGCCCGGGCAGTTGAGGACCCGAGGCCGGGGCGTCAAAGGAACGGGGGGCTCCCCGTTGCCTCTGAGCCCCGAGCGCGGGGACGAGAAAACACGGGGACTTATTGATTGGGTGAATAGATATAGATATATACTAAGATCGTGCCCACGATCACTCAGATAGGGAGACAGGGTCTCCAAGTAAGCAATACACGTTCACGTCCAGTTACCTGCTAGAGTAATCTCAGACGTGTTGTCCTGCCTAGGAAGCTTACTGTTGTCTTCAATCTACGCTTACACCTTTCACTTCAGGGTGTATAGACCCTTACATTCCTCAGTCACACTACTTTCTCCGTGAAGCCCCGGGAACCACTTGTATTCCAGCGGCTTTCTAATGAACAGGGTTGGGATTATAACAAGAAGCTTTAGGAAACGAGGCGGATACGGTATAGTACTCTAGCAGGGATGATATTTTTAATATAAGAGAAAATGTTCTAACTATTTCTTTTAGTACCTAGTAAATATGTTATTTGCTTACGGCCTTATTACTAATACTAGCTATAATCTTTAGGCGGTAATAAAGATTAGAAGATATTATTAGAAGATATATGTAAGAGAGGGCAGGTACGCCTGATCAAGGTGGTCACAATGTAGGCAAGAAGAAGGGTGAGCAATGAGTGGCATTGGTGTGAGACTTCAACCTGGCCCTCGCAAAGGAAGGTGGGCGAGGGCCACTGCTTATATACATGCTCAGGGGCTCCGTTCCTTGTAACAGCAGTGGTTGTGCCAACTGGCAGTGGTCAGGCCAGTTGGTGACAGGTGGTGGGCGCACACAAAGGTGTGCGCATGTGCTTGGGGTGCTCTTTCCTTACAATATACTTTAGGAAATTAGACTTAATATTATAATACTAACTCTGTCCACTAGAGAACTACTAGAATATAAGTAGTTCTAGGGGCTTTACAGAGACAGTAATATAACTAAGGAATGTAAAGGCCTAAACGCCTTAAAGTGAATGGTGTAAGCGTAGGTCAAAGACAACGGTAAGCTCCCTAGGTAAGATAACACATCTGAGATTACTCTAGTAAAAAACTAAACATAAACGTATTATTACTTACTTAAAGAACTGTTGAACTGCGTGCTTATATAGGCCTGAACTCAGCACCTATATAGGGTGCACAATGCAGCAGGCGGAGCGGAAGCGTTAGCGTGGTCGGGAACCAAGTGCAGGGTAGGTCGATCAAGTGCAGGGTAGACTGTAGGGAACTGTGCCCTACGGTCCGATACAACAGTGCTTCTGCAAGGCACTGAGGGAAGCAGACTGACTGACTGCTTACAGGTCTGTAGAACTCTGCTACAGGCCTGCCACTCAGACTGTGAGGACTCTGCTCAGCAGTCTACCTCGTAGGCTGTAGGGGACTCTGCCCTGCAGTCAGGGTCTTCGGGACCAACTGTGGGTGCTGAAGAAGACGGAGAGGAGTTGTATTATAGAAGTATAGTACAAAGAGTGGTGAGTGCAATGCTTGCTTGCTTACTTAGAAGGAAATCTATCTAAGGGAAAGGACAGGTCTATATAGGCCTAAGGTGGGCTCTCTAGAAGGTTCTAGAGACCCATAGGCTCTGTAGACAGCTCTGTATTCTACAGTCTTCTAGTGGGCTTGTCTTACGTGTGCCAAGACGTATAGGGGTTTCGAGAAGGTGCTGTGAGGCAAAGTAAACAATCTAGGTATAGCGCCCTCAGCACCCACACAACGGCCACAACACTCACAACTCCAACACAGCTACTGCAGTGCCCTGCACTTCAGGACCCTACAACCCTGGTAACTAGCCATACTTTAACACAAGTGCTTGAACTTCAACCTCCCCCCCTGACACTTGGGGTGGTTGCATACTATCTGCTTCGCATCGCCCATATGCCTCGCGTGTGCCCTATCGAAGTGGTCGTACATCATAGCAGGCCGACAGTATTGGAAAGTCCTCTCTTCGTAGGACAGGCTCTCATCCCCGATGCAGCGCGGGCATTACGTTCTCTATATCAAGAGCGGAAACGTGTCTGGGCCGGGAGACTTCTCCTTCACCATAACATCGGCGGGCGCTCTTTGCCGAATGCGTTCACGTTTGACGGTCTCTCGCTTGCCACATAGGATAGACATGAGCTCGCCCGCCCGAATCCGGAGTGCAAGGAGCGCCGTAGAGCTCAACCCTTCCGGCTGGTTGCGCAGGATCTCTGCGAGCTCGGCACGCTCCGGAATTTGCAGGTCGACGGCCGGCTCGACGTACTCCAGCTCCTCCTCCCCATTGGCCTGCGCCTTAATCTCCCAGGTCGGGCGGTTGTCGAACTAATCCTCCCGGAACCCCCGCCGGAAATCCTTGGCGCGCTTTGCCTTCTTTTGGGCAATCAACCTAGTAAGCTCTCGAATCCGGTCCTCGTGCTCCGTGCCTGTAATCCGGTATTGACCGCCTTTGAGCTGTGCTCTCTCCGCCTCCAGCGCGAGGATCTCCGGATCGGGGGGCAATTCGGCCCAGGCCTCATCAGGGACCATATCCTTACGCGCGCGGGGGTCGCGTATAAGGCCTATATACGAAAGCATTCCGATCAGGCTGTCTTCGGTCGGCTTATCCAGTACTACGTTCTGTAGGTGGAACTGGACCTTCTCGTTGATATATACGCTATTGAACGTGGCCTACTTCGGATCGTGGCGCATCATCTGATCGCGGATAGCGTCAGATGCGTTACCTGTTCACTCTTAGGATAAGCGCCACTCTCAGGGTATGGAAAGACATACCGTTAGCTACATTTGCTGCTCCTCTACGCCAGGCCTTTGGCTCAATCGGCCTCTCATATCCATAGTCTAGCGATTATCGCGCTATATCGTCTCTCAGTTTGTGGTATAGGAGAGGTTCATATGGAGGAGGTTCATATGGAGGAGGCTCATCTGGAGGAAGTTCATATGGAGGAGGTCCATCTGGAGATTCATATCGAGGAGGTCCATCTTCTGAATGGGTGTCTTGACTCCCGCTTATCCCGCTGTGTGTGTGCTCTGCCGCACCTGCACTCGCTGAGATGATGGAGCCGTCGAATCGGCGGAAAACAGGCCTCTTGAGCTATTCCTTCTTCTACCGGAGCGGCGTGAACTTGACTAGGCCGCGATTCTTCACTTGAAAGACTCGACTGACACTAGTCAAACTCGGCGCCGCGAACGCGCCGTCGTATACTACAAGACTGACGATAACGGTATTAAGATAGAAGATCAGCCTCCTGGTAAGCGTGAAGAAGAAGACGGTCCTAAATTGCATATCGTTTAAGCCCAAGACCATTTAGGAGAACTGGGGAGTACCTACGGTTTGGGCTTGTTGTCTACCCCCTTATAGTGGATGAACTTGATGGATATTGCCAAGACGTCCTCGCCGGTGTCCGGGTGGCGCACGACCATTAGTAAGATGTCTTCATAACAAAGACACTTTGGACGTCCGCGGCCCACGGTCTCTTGCGAGAGTATCTCTTCCAGCACCCTGGAATCGTCATCTAGCGTACAATCTTCGTCTTTGCCGGCGGAGGAGCGCCCCTCAATAGCTTTTGGGCCAAAAAGCTCCTCCAAACACCCGTCCTTAGGGATCTTTTTCTCGCCGTCCACGAACTCGGCCGGCCGCGCCCCCGTTAAGGCAAGGCCGAGGTAGCATCCCGATAGGTTTATGCGATGCCTCTCCCAAGAGACGATACTGGTATCGTAGGCAATATTGAAGGTCAGGAGGGCTAGCAGATCGCTGGAGTCGGCGACGTCCTTTCCGCCGCTGTTGGGCGCCTGGAGATCGAAGCGAGGGACTAAGGTCGCATCGTACCACTTGCACGGTCCGTCAGCATTCGCGTCATAGAACAGAACCAGACGTTAAGACGAGACTTACCTTGAGAACTTCTCTACTATTATTCCTATCCATGTAGCGACCTATGGCGCTGGCGTACAACTGCTTGTATTGGCGAAAATATTCCTATGAGGTACCCCAAGACTTGATCCTGTATACTTCATACAAATGGAGGAGGAAATCCATCGCCATTGCTCGGTCTACTCTTTTGATAACCTCTTCCCAAGTCCCTATCAGCTCGGCAGATACGCAGTATCTCCATATCGGTTAGCCACGGTACTGATTGAGCGAGAGAACGGCCTATTTACCTCTTCCATTTTCGTAGCATGCCCGTAATATTGATCTTGGTGTTGTCGGCATAGTCTGGCTTGAGGAATTGAACGTCCTTGAGCTACTCGCGGAGGGCGGCATGCTGGGCGGCTGTGAGGGTCTTTGGCCTTTTTGCAATTCGCCTCTCCGATTCTTGCTACGTGAAGCGTTGGATGAAATCCCCGTAGTGACGCTTGGGATTTGGGAGCGGTCGTACGGGGGCACGTGAAGCCATGTCTTCGAATGAAGCTGAATGCGAAGTCCTCCGACTCTACTGCAGAGTCGGAGAGCGCGAAATGTGCGAAAACCGCCATTTTGTACCATGCTGAGACTGGGGAGCCGAAAATGGAGGTCAGGTCCTGAATCCGGGATGCTGGAAACATGTCCTTAAGAAACAGAATGCCCCAAGCCTTGCGCTTGGAACATGGGTGGGGCGGCGGCTGTGGACCAGCTGGGTGGAGGGGTCAAGCCGCGTAGGGGTCGGAGAAGTGGTACTAAGTACATGACTGTGACTAGTGCGCCTCACTGTCAACGCCGCCGAAATTAGCGACATGCGCCAGCCAAATTCGGCGGCTCCAACAGCAAATTCTCGACTTAATGTGTAATTTACCTACGATGGCTTTTCCAGACTAGTGTAGGGTTGGCACATTTCGGAAAAAATCTGAATATCATGAAATTCATAAAAAAATCGACTTCAGCTAATTATATAGATTGGCCTTCGGCCTATTCCACCGAACCTAACCTCTCCAAGAACACACATCTGCAATCCATCACTTGAACCACCAGTTTTTCGGCGACAGCAACACCCTGTTGATTCCAGTACCGGTACCCTGGTGATTCCAACAGTTGCAGAAACTCAGGACCTGAATGTAATGCTCCCATCCTCTCATCTTACCCCACCGCCCGATATAAATATTTAATTGTCGGCGTAGTACTCACCGCCAGTACTCCCAAAATACTAGCAATTCGTTTGTGTCGACGCTCTGGCGACTAGAGCCGAGGATGGCGGCGTCTATACTTTTGCCACTACGTACCCAAACGCCGGATTATCGCCTTGACCCCGAATCAGGGACTATCTATCGCCAGCGAGTACGAAGCGTACTTCAGCTTATTTTCAACATTCTTGTTGTTGTCGCGGCCCTCGTGGCCATTATTTTTTTCGCATCGCGCATCCACTTTTACCTCCGCCGGGGTTGAATCGCCAAGTTCACGACCGCCTCCCGATTACGATGTCGAATCCGGGCTCTGTTGCATCTCCACGTATGCTTCCTATTGCATATGATCTGGATTGACTAAGCATTGAATTGTCTGGTTAGATCGGTCTAAAATACAGGTAAAAGTGCCTTCTTATAGCCAACAAGGCCTCTGAATAACCCCACGGAAGTCCGTATACAGGCCAGGCATTTCGGGCAAAAGGAATGCCGTAGAATTGAACGAATCCTCGGTGTAAGGGAGGCAGTCGGTTTGAGGGCATTCCGAACGCAAGGGAGAGTGTAAGGGAGGGTGTAAGGGAGAAAAAGTGGGCATTTTGCATACCAGGGTCAAATTTTGGGCGATACTTCCCCAACCGCTGCCCTCACTCTAGATTAGTTCTAGACCTGACGTTGACTTTAGCAAGTATCGCCAGCGAGTTCACAGCGTACTCAAGCTTCTTCACAACATTCTTCGCGTCGCGGCAGCCCTCGTGGCTATAGTTTTTTTCGTACCGCGGATATATTTTTACCTCCGCCGAGACCACCGACCAGGAAATCCTCCCACAGATCGCAGTAGCAGCTATCACAGTAGGGTCCGCCTCTCGTGAATACGACTAAGACGTGGTGGTCGAAACCAGATAGCCTAGAAAGGCGCTCGCAATACATATTCCAGGACTAGATTGTATTGTACAATCGAAATTTAATTGACCCTTGCCCCAACGTTATCGTAAGTGTAAATTATTGAATTTTCAAAGTCTTTTCGTAAACCTTTTGCTGCATTCAGATACCTATCTGTTTGACTTTTATCAACACCTGCCCTCTTTGGGAAGGCTGGGACTAGCTAGAAAGTACTAGTTATATTCTTGTTCTACATCCAATGGAACTATGTCTTAGCGGGAGGGTGGCATTATAACCAGGGGCGGGTACGCCGAGAAATCCTCCTTCTGAAACTCGGCGGGCCTCTCGTGGCTCGCACAAATCAGGGCTCTCGCTTGTGTTTGCATGAGATCTGCGAGTTGAAGGTGTGTTGCCGGCAAAGCCATTCCTGGCAGCACCTCGGGTGGGTTGTAGCCCCACAAAAAGCTCCCATAAAATAGCCTCGTCGACTGGCGGTAGGTAGCAACTCCGCGTTGGTACTCGTAGAATAGATTCCATTCGTGTATGGGCTTAGCTTTACGAGTCTCTAACTTATAGCCTCGGACGCTGGTGGAGGGTCCTCGTTAGAAGGTGATAAGGCTCTTTACTTTATTTTCTTGTTCGAAAGAGAAGTGAAAAAGAATAGGGGTTAGAGTAATGGATGCTCACCAAAATGCACTGCCGAATGACACCAAGCTTCTGATGTTCACGTTTTGTATCCACTCACGACTCTGGCCCCAGAGGTAGCAAACAACGAGCCAACGCCCGGCCAGGGAGTGATGTTGGTCGTTTGCCTGTACCGAGAAAACCAGCCGTTTGGCAAACTTTAGGTGGCGGCGGCTTGACCGCTGAGATTTCTCGATTACCGAACCGCTCAGGTGTTCCACCATATTGTCGCGCCATAGGTATATCCCGCCCTCGGATCGTAGCTGCTTAGGCATATCGACAAATAGGAATCGGAGTTGCAAGTACCACGGCGCCTGGTCTCGGAGACGTTTCCAGCCGTGGTACTCCTGGGGCACGTGATGAGACGAGATGAGCCACTTGAACGGCCTAGTACTTGGGCAGACTGGCTTGGTAGGAGGAGCAGGCGCGGGAGAAGGCGCGGGAAAAGGCGAAAGCTTTCCCAAAAAACACTGAAACCGATAGCGTCTCATGTCTCGGAGGTACTGGGCTTTCAGGCTCCGTGCGATGACCCAATTCTGATCCTCCGAAGACGCATGCCGTTTGTACCGGCCCATGGACGGAGATAGCCGGACTCGGGACATTCTTCCTTTTAAAGGATCGGGGCCAGGAGGCGACATTGCGGCTTCTTCTCTTCTCGAGCCTCAGTACGCGTTTCTTCTTCAGATAAAAGACACGCCGAGGGGGGGGGGGGGGGCGGAAGGGGGATGGGAGCCTGGTGCTCGAAATCCTGGATGGAACCTCTGATGAGTTTTGATGTTTTGAAAACGATGGTAAAAGTGTGCGAGCTTGGTGGAAATCGATGCTTCTTGGTGTCTGCTTAAATACGAGTCTAAAGTTTGCTGTCGATGGTTTGAGTTTGGCAGGAACCTCGGGCAGTAAAAGTTTACACCAATTTGTTGAACTTTGAGGATCGCGCCAGGGAGATGGGAGATAGCATGCGGCTAATCACGGCCAAGAAAGGGCAGTCTCCGGCTACTGTTAAATCGTCACCATACTTCCAAATGCGGTAATTGAAGCTCAGGACCGTAGATTCGCTCAAAGCGTTCAAATCTAGAATAAAAAGCGAAACCTAACTTTGTTTAGTTAATTCACTTACGTAGCAGGGCCAAAGATGCAACAAAAAACTGCAGGACTCCTTACAACTACTCTCAACTGCTCACAACTCTTTGGCATAGTTGGCGCTTCGTAGCTTGCATACACCGAACCGTACAGAAGCAGCCCATTCGTTCAAATCAACAATTAGATCGTTAAGGGTGTTATGTTTGAAGCTTATGGTTGGCCAGCGGGCTGGAAAGCGGTGGTGGCGGCGCGGGCGGCGAGGGCGAATCTTTATCCCCGGGCGCATCGCTGGAATCGCTGAAGTCTTTGAGATCGGGCATTTCCGAAGCTCGGTTAGTACCACCACCGCGATGATGAACAATGAAGGAAATGAAGCCTTACTGATGCATGGATTGATTAAAGTTGTTTGCGACCATTCTGGTGGTGGTTTGGTTGAAAAGGAAGGTTACAGTGGAATACGAAAGTTGCAGCGGAATTAGGTTCCGTTGTGAGAATCTTAGATGTGAATGCGCGCTTGTGAAATGTATCCGGGGGTCCGAGAGTCCGAACTTCGAGTTGAGGGCGGGACGTTTGGAATTCAAACATGGCACAGTCCACGACGATTTCGTAGTCAGAGCCTGGCCATTAATTAATCAATATAGCGCAGTCATTACCAAATAGACTGGCTGCTGGATAATCAAAGCTGCTGCAAAATGAAGAAATCCCGGAACAAGCCAAGGGAGCACGAAAGCAGGAGGGAAAACTCAATTGAGAAAGGTGAAGTTCAGGGGAGGGTGGTCAGGAGGCAGGAGGGGCACGCGGGAGGGGCACGCGGGAGACGAGATAGAGGGGACCGGGAAAGCCATGAACAGGCGGGCTGTTGGTGACCAGAAGGGTTGCTGGTGAACAGACGGATTGTTGGTGAACAGACGGTGACTGTTCAACCTGTGTGAGAGGGGCGAAAGAGCGAGGCCGATCTGAGGCGATGAGCTGAATATTCAGGGACGAGAGGAGACACACGGGCAAAGGTAACCATCTGAGCTATACCTAAGACCC
Organism: Lasiosphaeria ovina; assembly: GCA_033439765.1. Lineage (NCBI taxonomy): Eukaryota > Fungi > Ascomycota > Sordariomycetes > Sordariales > Lasiosphaeriaceae > Lasiosphaeria > Lasiosphaeria ovina. The sequence continues at coordinate 3,184,568 of JAULSN010000002.1, read as the reverse complement.
GGCCTGGCAGCCTGTCTTAGGTAGCTCATGCTGAGTCTTGACTTTGAAGAGATGCACCGCTGGTCAAGATCATTTATGACGGTGAGTTCAGGTGGGCTGGCTACATATCCGGAGGCTAGCGCGGGCAGCAGCATCAGAAATATATAACATATATCATAAATATATGCAAGCAACCTCCTAAGACCGCATATCTCTTATAACAACTGAGATTGTAATATATCCCCCGAGGTCGCCAACCGTTTAATGGTACTTTCTTTGATACACATCATCCACTGCTCGGATAAGCTTCAAGTTCACTACCGAGACTGTCAATACACCAAAAGCTACCTATCCCTGTGAAGAGGAGAACCGCTATTATATAGGCACAAAATCAGGGGCCTAAATAAGGGGCAGCGGGGTGATTGAGTCTCACGTTAAACAAAACACGATGGTCGGCCAGTTTAAGCAGCTTAAGTAGTCATTTTGAGATTATCTCTGGCCCCTTACATATACACTCGGCAAGGCTGCCCAGCTACCTAATTATATCCATTTACAGAGGCTGAGTCATTTACTACGAATTTTGTTAATAAGACGGCTCAAGCACTGAAAACCATATGAACTACTTAAGCAAGCACTTCAACCCCATCCAAAGGGCTCTCAATGAGACCCAGATATATCTCACGAGGGGAATGTCTCTACCATATGATAAATTGTATCTATCCAAGCCACAGGAGAGCCTATATACCTACACGCATCACTTACATAATCATCCCAGGGGCTTCTGCTTACCCCTGACATGTTCCGTGTTGGCATATATAGTAAACAAACCAGGTTACCAAGTATTGGCGGGAGGGTAATTCGAGAGAGTTGAAGGCTGTCAAAGTGAGAGAGAGAGAGGTGCGAGAGAGAGAGATGTGCGAGAGAGAGAGAAATATGAGAGAGAGAGATAGAAGGAGCAAAATATGACCCCAAAGAGGGAAACGGGTCGACAAAGACATAATGTAAGGAGTTCTAAGAGAGGAAGTGACCAAGGAGATGGAAAATGGCAGGGCTCCGCAATGTCTTCAACCATAAGATCACCCGAGCATGGGAATTGAGCATTTGCCAACGATATTTCATTCTCCAGCATGATTCGCCATGAGTGGAGACATTTTATTGGTATCAACAGTGCATATGTATATTCAGGATGTCGAGAGCATTATATCCCAAAATACCTCAACACTGCCATGTTGAGCCCTAGTAGGGCACCACACCGTTCCTATCGGTGAAGAAAAATAGTCATAAGTGTCGTTTCGATCATGTCTTGTCTGTCCCGAGTTTGTATGTTTGTTTGTTTTGTTTTGCTGCGTGTGTGTGTGTGTGTGCGTTGCGTGTATATGTGCAGAAGCCAAGCCAAGCCGAACCTAACCAGACGAAAACCAGATGAAAACCAGACCAGACCAGCCTCGGAAGGGAAATTTGAGAAAGAAGGGAGCAGTAAAAAGTAAAGGATACGTCGTCACGACGCCAGCTGTTGGCACTTGTCGCTTGCTGGGAGGGATGATGATAAGAAGAACAAGAAAGAAAAGAAAAAAGCGCCTGCTCTCCCCTCCTCTCCTCCCCATTTTTTTGTCTCGAGATATATTTTTCTTATTTGCTCTCCAATAATTTTGTTCTCTTTTTTGAATAAACGTGCACTCGTAAAACCCTTGTTCACTTGCCGGCATCCCACGTGCGCACCTTGCTGAGGGTGCGCTTGCGCATGGTGGCCATGATCTGGGCCTCCATCTTCTCGATGCCGAGCTCGATGTCGGCGTCCTCGAGGGCGTAGCGGGCCTCGCGGCGGCGGTCCCACCAGCGCCAGGTGAGCACGATGGCCAGCGTCAGCGGGATGGTGATGACGAAGTAGATCCACAGCTGCGGGGCTACGACGGGCTGGGTGCCGCCCGTGTCCGTGGTGAGCGTCTGCGGGCTAGGGTCGGGCCCGACGAGGCCGTTCTGGAAGTTGAAGAAGGTCATGCTGAACACGGACGCCAGGTACGTGGCGGGCAGGAAGATGGCGCCGAGCAGCGAGAGCGTCTTCATCGACGTGCTGTCGCGCTTCGACGCGTGCGCTAGCCGCCGCTGCTCTCCGGCCATCTGCAGGCCGAGCTTGGATTCTTTTTGGGCGATGATGTTGTACAGCTGCTTGCGTGGTCAGTATCCTCGTGATAGCACGTGGTGCTGGAGATGAATATCGAGAAGCATCGAGGAAGAAGAAGAAGAAGAAGAGAAGGAAGAGTAAACCATTAACACGCGGGGAGAAACGTACCGCAGCCCGCTGGATGGTAAGCCGCTTCAGCGTAATGTGGGCATAGTTCTCGATGCCCTTTAGCTTGGCCCTGTAGAACTCGAGGCGGGCGAGCATGCTGCGGTGCAGCTTGTCGACCTCGCCGCCCTTGCCGCCGTACGCGTCGTCGTCCTTGGCGAGGGCCCAGAACTCGTCCATGGTGCGGCTGATGCTGGAGATGATCTCCTGGTAGGCCTGGGGCCGCTTCCACAGCACCTGCGAGTGGCACTCGACGAGGTCGCGGTTGATCTGGTCGAGGTCGACCATGGACTCCTTGATGTAGCGGCTCTCCTCCTCGAGCACCTCGTTGCGCATGCTGACGGCGTGCTCCAGCAGGCGCAGCCACTCGCGCGCGTCGCGCTGCTTCTGGTCGTTGGACGACGACAGGTCGTGGCTGAGGATGATGATGGGCAGCAGCAGCGGGTGCATTATCTGGTTGGCGCAGGCCTTGAGATGCTTCATGCTCTCCACCATGTCAGACGACGCAGTGCCCTTGGCGTAGCCCGTCGTGATTCCCGTCTTGAACGAGTGCGACAGCATCAGCTCCCAGCCCCGCGTCAGCCCTCTCTTGCGCACGTCCGACTTGCGGAATATCACCTCTACGGGAACCAAAGGTCAGCAAAGAACACGGACATGGCGTCGTGGAGGAATGCCCGTACGCAAATGCGGATCTTCATCGTCTTGGTCGAACGAGGACCAGAAGAAGGGGCCGACGACGCTGGTGCCCTCAATGGAGCGGAAGGGCAGGCGCAAGCCCCGGACCATTTCCTCATAGGCCTGATGCGTCAGAGAGATGTGGTGAGGCGAGAAGGTGTCTGGGTGTTTGGCATTGAGCTGGAGTCTACGGGTGTGACGGGTTAGTTTCTGTTCTCCTGAGATGAACGGCTCACTCATCGAATGAGTGAGCACCTGAAATAAGTTGGTTAAACCCAGCTACACCTACATTAGCCGCAGCCCACCGACGAGCTTGACGCCATCCTTGAGCTTGAGCGGCGCAAAGGCACCCTGGAGCGTGCAAAGCCATGTCATCAATATACTCTTGCCATTCACAGATGAAGTCGGAGTTGGCTCGACGGAAGAACTCACACGTCGGTGTAGAAAGTTTGCGAACTCGTCGGGCAACTCATCGAAGCGGAACCGATGCTCCTCGACCGAGTTGAGTGAGGGATCCTAGACAGTAGAGCAAACAACAACAGGTTAGTCGGGTTGACAGCTGGTGCGCCGGGGCTGCCCCGTAGATCCATAACGCCTCCGCCTCCGCCTCCGCCTCCGCCTCTTCGCCAGGGATATTCCTTCAGCCGCGTACATGTATCGAGCCGTAAAAGACAACATGCACCCCCTTCAGGGGAGGAAGAACAAAAAGCTTAACCGCAGGTGGATGTCGGCTGGGGTGGTAGGGTTTAGAGGGCGGTTCCAGAAGAAACGCAAGAGCGCTTGTCGTTCTAGGTGACGCGCTCAAGCTCATACGCGCACAAGCAAAAGAACAAGTCTCGAGAAGAACACTACATCCACCTCTCTACCCGATCGGTTTGGATACGAAAGCGAAGGAACAAGCAAGAAGAAGAAGAAAATGAGAGATGAAACCTTGAACATACCGAATAGTTGAAGATCTCGAGGAAGCCCGTGGCTTCCGTGACGCATTTGCACTCCTTGACGTAGGACTGGAACATGTAGTCATCCATGGTGTCGGTATTTTCTCCTCTCACAACCCCCCCTCCCCGGGGAAATCTTTGTTTTGCGGTGTTTTTAGGTTTGCGGCAGAGGCGGCGGCGGCGGCGCAAGCGGCGGAGTAAGAGCGGGCAGCGGCAGCAGCAGCGGCAAAGATGGCGGCTCTCGGTGGCGGCGGCGGGGAAGCTCAAGAAGCTCCAGAGTTTTAAAACCCGTCCACTGTTCCCGGACCAAACAAACCCCTGGTCAAGCTATATATCTCTCTTTTGAGAAAACAGCAATGCGGCTCTTCTTTTGATGTGTAGGTATTCTATTCCGAGACTTGACAAATCCAGTGCGTCGGGCCCGATCGTTTCATCATCAATTCATGCGTTTCGTTTTGGTCTTCGTCGTTGTCGTGTGTATTCTCGCTCGCGTGGCGGATGACGGACAATATGTGAGGGGATGGAGTGGAGAGTGGAGTTGAGTGAGAAGAAGATTGAAGTGCGGATAGTAGTAATAATAAGTGCGTATGTATCGTGAAAGAGAGAAGAAGGGAAGAAAACACTAGCGTCGAGATATTATTTAGCGGCCCGGCAGATGGGCAGCTAGTAGGGTAATTATATCAGAGTAATCTCCCCTCCCAGGCGAGAGCTACTGTACCTTATGTCTGCACATGTATGTACATACAGCACGACGGGGTTAATGAGGTAGGGGCAGCTTTAGGTGGGCTGATAGCTTCCGGAGCTCTGCATGTATGTACTCCGTATGTTGTACCCGCAGCAGCTTGCGTGAGATGGATGGTAGCTTTTTTTTCTTGCTTATTTGGCGCAGTCGCTGTTTCAAGGCCGTGGAGCGGTGCCAGCAAAAAGCAACGACGTAGATAAGGTAGGCAAAAAATCCGAGTTGGGTATCGATCGAATCTGGTAAGTGAAGCAAAGTAATAAAAGCATTGGCTTCTCGTAGACCCAGTAGACGGGTAAAGACTTGACTTGCTGTTCTGTTCCCGTGTCTCTTCGCGAATGGGAAGTTTTTTTCGTCCAGGACAGAAGAAAAAAAAGCGGCCCGCCAACCAGGCTCTCCTCTCGCCAGCCACCCCAGAGGTTCATCGTTCGACGGACGGAACGGGCACGTCTCCAAGTGCCAGGGTTGGGGAGGGAGGGAGCCGGGATGCTTGGATGTGGGGCTCGGCCAGAACCATGTGCGGATGCGGGGTGAATGGACAAGGTGAGGTGAGGAGAAGAGGAAGGGAGCTCTCCAGTTGGCTGGCCCGGGTTGGGAGGTGGGGGTTGCGTGTGGCTGGGGGGGTAAGAACGCATCCGCCTAGCTGGGCCCCCGAAAACCACCAATATTTCTCAAAATTATCCACAAAAACGAGGCCAAGTGCCTTGCCTGTCCTGCTTCAGTCCTCAACAGGTGAAGGAGCGCGTGTGTTCTGCGGGGCTTTATCCGCAGTATATACCTTACGTGCTAGTATGCACATATATACGCGAATTCGGCATGTAGGAACGTATCTGCACATAATCATTTCCCACACTTGGTGCGGTTCAAAGTCGACGACCTTGTCTGATTGGAGTGCGCCTCAGGCAGTTGGAGATGAGCCACAGTGGCATGCACGAACGAGCATGTACGTACGTACGTACGTACATACAGAACATACATATTACAGCCTAGCAGCACACAGCCCATTGACGTGCAGTAGTGGATATCCGTGGCTTTATCTCCGTAGCCATTATTGACTCGGACCCATGAGTCGAGTTCAGTATGCCATCCAGCCTATTCCTCGACGCCTCGTTCAACTTTGCCCATGACAAAGAAGCCTTTTTCATCCCATCATCCGAGTCTGGGCCGTCAAATCCCTTGAGCCCAGCTGGATTTTAAGGTTGGATTCCGTCTGACCTCGAACCGGGAGCACAGAGCATGTCAGCCCGCGGTTACTCAACTCGTGGCTGTGGCATGGCGGAAATGGGCACACTATTCCTCAGAGTTCGATTCTTCCCCCGGCTTTACCAGATGCCTAGCCTAGCCGGCCACAAGCTGTCTGCAGTCACACATGTATGGGCCAGGGAGGAGGCCATCGTGTTAGTCTTGTCGGCATAACTAACATAAGGGCTAAAGATGCTCCGAGAACAATTCGTGTCGTATAGGTGATTCATAGGCAGTATTCGCACTTTCCTTTTTCCAAGCCAACCCCATCCAATGTTCCCATCCGCTCCAGTCGTCCCAGTCGTCCCCGACACTCAGAGACCCCTCCTCTGTCATCCCATGTGCTACACACGCCCCAACAACCAATGCACGTGTCCTAGCTGAAAGAACAAGCGCACTAAATTCTAGGAGTAGCTGGCCCCCAGTCAGTGCGAAAAGGCAGTTTGGGGGTGAGACGGTGCCGCCAAGCCAGACCAGCCCGCGTCTTTTGCCACGCCAAACGGGACTGCCCTCCTGTTTGCCTCATGCCGGGGCCAGCTCAGAGACATTATGGTTACTTGTTGGGACTCTACCCCCACTCGGCTGTTAGGACACATGCAGCCAACCGCACCCGAGGCGGGAGGCTGCGCGCTCAGAAGTCGAGGAACAGATGGCCGTATCTAGGAGCGCGTTTAGCAGACAAATTCCGCGACACCGGAAGCACACAGGTTGGCTCGAAACTCACTCGTCATGCCCTGATTGCCCATATCGCTCTGATTCTTCTGGGTATCTGTCGAACTGGCTTGCATCGCCCGCCCCGGCCTTGACCGGTGGAGTATACGGGGCGTCAATGTCTTTCCTCGCAAGTCGATCCCACGTCACCTCGGAAAACCACCGGTGGCTCTTTACGTCTTGCGAACCCCCGTACAGATTCCCCAGCCTCTTGGTCAGGTCGGCTGTGATCAGCCGCTCAAGCAGGTCCTGCGCGTCCGGGTTGACGTACGCCGGATACTTGACCTTACCTCGAAGGATATTTTCGTAGATTTTCATCGGGGATCCGCCGTCCCAAAAGGGCGTGTAGCCACAGAGCATCTCGTATATCAAGATGCCTAATGACCACCTGTCGGCAACCCGTGTCAGCATTGTGTGTACATATGTATACAGGCGCAGCTACAGGACAGATGACGCCTCTAGGCTCTCTCTTACCAGTCTACCGACTTGTTGTAGCCCTTGTTGGAGACGACCTCGGGGGCCAAGTAGTCCGGGGTGCCACATAGCGTCCATGTCTTGTCCGGCACCCTCTTGGCAAAGCCAAAATCGGTAATCTTCAAATGCCCGTGGCGGTCAAGGAGCAGGTTCTCGGGCTTTAGGTCCCTGTAGATTATGTTCCGCGAGTGGAGGTACTCGAGGGCAAGCGTTACCTCGGCGGCGTAGAACTTGGCCACCGGGTTCGGAAAGCGCTGTAGATTGTGTCAAGATAAGAGGGCCAACAGCCAGATAGGGGCTTCTTACCCCGGACTTTCTTAATAGCGAGAAAAGCTCGCCGCCCTCGACAAAGTCCATCACCATGTAGAGGTTCCTCGCGTCCTGGAACGTGCCCCATAGCGTAATCAGGAAGGGATGCTTGACCTCGCCCAGCATCCTCCGCTCGTCGTTGGTGTGCTCGACTTGCTTCATCTTGACCACCTGTGCCTTCTTCAGCACCTTGACGGCGTAGAACCGCGAATTATGCCGGGACTGAACCAGATGGACCCTGCCGAAGCTGCCCGTCCCCAGCGTCCTTAGTATTTCGAAGTCGGCGAGCGAGTACTTCCCTTTGGTCACTCTGATCTGGTCTTGGGTTGCGGGCGCCTGCGCCTGCGCGCCTTGCTGTTGCTGTTGCTGCTGTGCTGCAGCCATGGTCGACGGCTGTTGTTGGGTACCGGGTACCCCGCTGTTGGTCGGAGGTGGGATGTATCTTGACCCTAATTGTTGCTGCTGCTGCTGATAAGGTGAGGAGCCATCATTCTGGGGAGGGTTGATGAGGTTCGATATGCGCGGGAGGTTATGCGGCTCCGTCCCCGGCGAGGGTGTGTTCTGGGGCGGCAGAAAGAGTTGCTGGGATGGGAGAGAATTCATTGGCTGCTGCTTCTCGGCGGCGTCGCTCTGTGTGTCTTGCTTGCTGGCCGGGCCGGACTGAAGAGCCGGCTGGGGCACACTGGTATGGGGAGGCGCCAGGGGGATGATGCTTTGATCGAAGCTCCTGGCCGCGGTAGGCGTGACTGGGCTCGTCGGGTTGCTGGGCGGCGAGGGGTCCGGATTGGCCTCCCTTGTCCGCTTCTTCTTGAGGAACCCCAGGCTAGGCATCAAGTATACTTTGGGTTGCAAGCCTTGGTTGTCTAATTGGACAACCGCGACCAAGTATAGGGACGGGGACGGCGGCTGCCGGGGAAGGCTGCACGGCAATCAATGGCAGGTAATGGCAGGCCAATTAGCAGGTGCCGTGCAGGCGGAGGTACGAGGCGGACAGCCGTGGGGAGGGCGACGGTACAGCACGCGCAGAGAGGCACGGAAGATAGGTAGTGGAGGTGCTGTCGCTCTGATGGGACGGTACGGTACGGAAGGTACTGGACGGTACCGCGGTGCGGTGCGGGAGTGTACAGTACAGCAGTACAGGCTGCTGCAGAGTCTCGGCGTCGTCACCGCTGCCAAAAGGCTAAACGGACCGACAAATTGTGCGAGGAGCCCCGGAAAGTTGACAGGCCGTAGACGCGGTGGTAGCGATACCGGGCAGGTAGGATAGGGATGTAGGTGACGGACAGCTGGAGAGGCGGAGAAGTCGTCCAGCTTCGGCCGTTGACGTGCGATGAATGGCAAGGAGTGGAGGGCGGGCAGGGGGGCAGGGGGGAGCAGGCGGGGAGAAGGTTAGGTAGGCAGGGCAGGTAGGAGTGTCGTCGGCACAAGCTCCCGCAAAAGTAACTCAATGGTTCGGCGTTTTACAGCGCGCGCGTGTATCCGTACATACCACAACTACAAAGAAACCAAGAGAGAGCACTTTGTGTGTACGTGCTTGTGCTTCTGGCCAAGGTGGTGTCTGTGTCTGTGAGAGGGAAGGAGAGTCGCGTTGCGTCAAGATGCAGCAGAGCGAGCAACGGCGTCTGTCTTAAGCCTTAAACACGCTCGTGTTCCCTCCCTTGCAGCTTGCCCTTTTCCCCCTAGGTAAGGTAGGCGGGGTGCGAGATGGGACGACGTGAACGTCGGGTGGCTGCTTCTTGTAATTCGCTGTGGCGCGCGCGGCGGGAACTCGACAAGGAAGTTGCAGGCACACACCCCATCCAGTGCACTCCGCAGAGTGAGTGATAATAATTGCAATTGAAGCCACGGCACTGGGGACCGAATTCGGAGCTGCGAGTGGCGCTGACGTTCACACGACCGGAAGGCGAGGACGGGGACGAGGACGCGGGGCCGGGAGGAGGTATCGATGTACACGGAAGCTACGTTCAAACAAAGGATAAGGTAGGTCGGGACAAAACACCTGGGAAAGATAGATATTTCACTGCTCTGCTGCCATAGCTCATAGCTGAGGTATAAGGCGGCTGGGCAATGGAGTTTTGGGGAGCGGGACTTAAAGTCGGCCCCTGCTCCCCTAGCTTGGGTGGTTCCTTCTGACACTGCGCCGCGATTCGCTTGCTTTTAGGTACTTAGGTTGCTTGGCTGGAAGGTCAAGCAGGAGCTCTCCATCTTTTATTAGTCCCCCCGTTTCGTGTTGTTTGGTCTAGCATACGGCAGCCACGCGGCAGGTCCGGAATGACACAAGGCAGCACTCGAATCAATTGGACCGGGCGGGCTTGGAGAGAAATGCCCCCTATGCTGGAGTCATGTCATGTTGGCGCTCGAGTGAGTTCAAGCTCCTCTCCAAGGTTTGGCAATTGGTCGGTTGAAGGTGGGCTGTCGTGGGCCAGAGGAGGGGCTGGCGTCCGCTCCACGGCGGGGTCTTTTCACGCCAGCAAGGATTGGCCTGCTGCTGGCGCATCACATCGTCATTGCGTGCATGTCCAATCAGCTCGCCTCGCCAGCTGTGGGTTTTTCTGGGAACGCTGGGACGCCCCCTCGATCGTCGGTGTCTAATAAGATAGGGTGGGCCTGCGATTAGCCCGTCGTGATAGGCGTCAAGACATTACATACTAGGTCTAGTAAAGGTTTGGAATTGAAGCTTAGCAGAGCAACACCATACGACAGAGTTCCGGAATTTGAAATGTCTCGACGTCAAGACCTGCGCCGTCTCCCCGCGCCTCTTCGCTACCGTAATCCACAGTGACACGCACTTAATACTGACTGAACCCGCGTAACATCATCCTTGAGGCTGCGTGTCCGTGAGAGTCAATTCAAACGTCTGAATTACCCCAATTACCATACCTAACACTTAAGTCTAGCCCTCTTTCATCTCTTTGCCTGGTATTTTTAGCAGTTTTTGTCCGAGCAAACCGAGACATTGCTTTTATTGTCTGTCACGAGCAAGCCTGTTGGGACTGTTCTGTCAGAAAATGTCTGCCCTCTGCCCACACATTTGCAGATCCCCACCGACTCGGAAGTTGCTTCAGGTCCAAGACAGCGCCACTGGCACCTTCACAATAAAGAAGACATATATCATAGCGCTTTATTTTGTGGTTGGTACATGAGTAAGAAAACGAGGAAAATGAACATCCATAGGCCATCTCACCTTGTAACGAGCGGGGTGGGTAAGTCCGGTCCTAAGCTCGCTGACCGGTATGACAGAAAGACAGGCAGACTACCAAACAAAAAGAAGAAAAACAAACAAAGGGAAACATTTCCACGCCTTCCCGTGCCATGCTAAAAGAGTAAAAAGAAAAATAGTTAATATGTACGATTGTTGTTTTCGCTCCTTTTGCCCCACCGGCGGAGGATCGCCAGCTTATCCCATCTCGTCATTGGCTGAATCGACTCGCATTGAAACCTCAACCCCATTTCTGACCATAACCCCGCCGTTCTTGCTTCGGCCGTTTTCAATCCAGCCGGCTTCGCTCATTCCTCTAGAACCGGTGGCTCCGCTTGTTGTTGGCTCTCCAGGCCGTGTAGCCGGCATAACCGCCGCCGACGGCCAGGAAGAAGAGCAACGTCTTGAACAAGAACCAGGACCAGCTGCCGCCCTCCCGGGAAGCCGACTTCCTTCCCCTGCCACTTCCAGGGGTAGGCCGGCTGGTGGGCTGGGACGTGTACAGGTTCTTGGCGTTGATGGAGATGATGTCGTGGTTGTCGCTCAGCTCGCCCGTCTCGGCGCTGAAGCCGAGGTAGGCGACCTGCGGGATGGCCGGCGGCTCGTTGGTCTCGAAGCACAGCGACCACTCGCCCTCGGTCTTGTACTGCAGCTCCAGCTTGAGGTACTTGTCCTGGAAGTACGTCAGGCGGAACTTGGTGGGCACGCTGGCGTGCCGGATGCCCCTGGCCGAGCAGCCGGCGAACTCGGTCTCCTTGCCGTCCGTGTCCTTGTCGTATGTTGTCTTGCCGTCTCCGACCATGGCCACGACGTAGGGGAACACCACTCCGGGTCGGTTGTTTTTGTACGTGTCGAAGAAGATGCCCAGGCCCTCGAACTTGTCCGCGTTGCCAAACACGGGTCCTTGCTTCCCGCGCTCCTTGGTGAGCCACATGGCGAAGCCGTCGCCATACAGCTGGTTCTTTCCGTGAATCTTGAACTCGACCTCAATCTCCCAGTTCGTCGCAGTCAGCGGCACCCGCGAGTATAGCCACCCACTCTGCGACGGGTGATCGGTAGTCAAGCGGATATATCTGCGGGTTGTCAGAGCCAAGTTCAGAGGAGCCGAGGTAAGGGGGTGGGGTGTGGGGGGTGGTATTTACTGGTCCGTCCGGACAATTGTGTCGCCTCCAAAGTCATACCACCGGCTTTGCATGTCCGAGTCGAGGTATGGCTAAGCTCCGGTGCCACAGTCAGTCCTCAAGCAATCTGGCGAGCGGGTTAAGGGGGGTCGGCTCGTCTCGTACCTGTACGAGGGTATGTGTCCTCAGCTGCAAGATAGTCGTTAGCAAGCCCATGCCGAAGAGTATAGAGAGGCGCGCCTGGTTCCATCATACCCCTATGCTCTTGACGGTCCCATCCTCCTCTGCCTGGGCGGCACCCCAAGCTCGCGTGGCCAGCCACAGGGCCGACAGGGTCGACTTCATCAACATGGCTCCCCAAGAGCGTCGCGCGCGGGTGCCTAGGCTTCGTAAGGGGTCGGACAGAAGGGTAGAATTGTCCTCTCGTGAGGCACCCTTAAAGTGCTGCGAGAGAGTGTATAAGAAAAAGGAACGAAAGAAAAGACAATAAAAAAAGGCCGATGGCGAGATATCTGGGTGGTCGTGTGTGGCGGTCCAATTCGGCCGCTATGATGCTGGACAACGTTGGTTGCAACCGCTTTAGCTGGCCTTTTCGCCAGAGGTGGAACCCTGGTCCGGTTGCTTGCCTACTGAAAAGTCCGGGGTTGACTACGCTGGGCCAGGGGGGGTGGGGGAGGGCCTTGCGGCGTATTCCAGGCAAAAAGCTACCCCTGTTCGTTTTTCGTTCCAAGCCCAGGGCAGGGAGGGTGATTGCTTGAACTAGCCCAAAAGAAGCTCCATAAGGTCCAGCCCCAACCCTGCGCCACACCTTCGACTTCAGTTTGAAGTTCCCGTATTTTTTTTTCGTCCTTTCCGGCCTGTGATCCACGAACGGTTTCAAGCAGCATCCAGACCAGCACAGCAGAATTGCACCGAAAACACCCCTCTGCTCGCATACCCAATAACTATTCCCGCGAACCTTGCCCCCACCCAACAAACCCAAGACAGCAATGGATTCGGACTCGGTAAAAAAGGCCGTCATCCGGCAGATCCTGACCGAGTCGGACATGGCCAACGCGCGGCAGCTCATCGACGTATGTACATACCTACTACAACAATATATCTAATATTGTACCTAAAATGTTTAAATCCCTTGCTAGAAAATCGACCAAAACTGCTTCGAGAAGTGCGTGCCGAAACCGGGCAGCTCGCTGTCGAGCGGCGAGAAGACGTGCGTCACGCAGTGCATGGACAAGTACATGGCGGCTTGGAACGCCGTTAACGCGACATATATGAAGAAGCTGCAAGAAGCGGTCGGCCACAGCACATGATTTTTACACATTCCACCAAAAAAAAAAACCAAGAAGAAAAACAGAGAGCGAAGGAGCAAAGGTCCCCTAAAACGCCCGCACATGTATATATATATATAGGCCAGCGGCGGGTAGAAGGTTTGGAGGGTATGAGTAGTTCTGGCGCGCCTTGTACGATATGGACAAATAGACGATAGACGCGGGGGACGTAAGGAGTCGGTGCGGTGCAGTGCAGTGCGTCCGTTGAAAGGGGGTCCTGTGTACAAAACAATATACACTATTCACAACACCATCCCAGGGTCTTGGCATAGCCGGTGGAAAGACGACTCGGAAGTCAAATTCAAGGTAACTGGGGGAAAATTTGGTTCTTTTTTCCGTGTTCATAAGTAGTACAAGCAGAGTTGGTAGTACAGTCTGCGCGTAGGGGTTATGGCACGTCGGCGAGCCCGTTCTTCTTTGCCTCCTCGGCGGCCCTCTTGCGCGCGAGGTAGCGATCCTTTGCGCTCGAGATGTCCGACTCCGTCTTGCGGCTCTTGGCCGACAGCTCGACCTTCGCCTGTTCCTCCTCCTCCTCTTCGCGCGACCGCTTCAGCGTCTCCTCGAGCTGCGCCTCGAGCATGCGCGTCTGCCGCTCGCGCATGGCCTGCTTGCCGCCGCCGACAAAGATGCCGCGCGTCGGGCCGCTGCTGCCGATGCCGCCACCCGCGCCTCCGCGCCCGGCCGCCGCCGCTGCCGCTTTCTTGGCCTTGTCCTTTTCGAGCTCCGTCTTCTTCTTGGGCGCCACGTTGAGCCCGCCCTTGAGCAGCTGCCGCATGTCGACCACCTCGCCGTCGTCGTTGAGGATGATGCTGCCGCCCATGGCGTTGATCTCGCGCGCGCGCTCCGTCGCCGATTTCTCCTTGTCCGGGTCGTCTTCTTCGCCCTTCTTCTCGGCGGCGGCGTCGGCACCACCGGCCTTAAGCTCCTCTACCGCCTTGATCTTAGCGGCGTGCTCCTCCTCGCCGCGATCCAGCATCTGCTTGTAGAAGTCGGCCATGCCCCGGTTCTTGTTCTTCTTGGCCTCGGCCTCCTCGCGGAGCTTCTCCTCGGCCTCGAGGCGCCGGTTTTCCTCCTGCTGCTTCTTGTACGCCTCGGTCACGAACTTCTCCTTGTCGGCAAACGCGTCGCCCTCGGCCTCGCGCTCCCGCTTCAGCCGCTTCTCCTCGGCGATCAGCCGGTCGCGCTCGCGGACCTCGGCAGCCTTCTGCAGCGCGTCAAAGTACCGCGGCCGCTTCTCCCCCGCCGCGCCCTCCGCGTCCTCGTCGTCCTTCTTCTTCTTCGCCGGCAGCTTGAGCGAGTCGTACACGCCGTCGTAGTCGTAGATGGACGGGTCGGCGCCCTCGGCCGCCTCGGCGTACTTGCGCGACTCGAGCGCGCTCGACAGGTCGCCAAACTGCGTCACAGCGCCCGCCGCGAGTTTCGACTTTGTTCCGAGGGAAGGCGGCGGCGCGATGTGGTTGGGGAATTTCTTCTTTTTTCTGCTTCCCTTTGCGCCATCGCCGTCTTCGTCTGCGGCGTCGTCGTCGCCGCCGCCCGCCCCCGTTGAAGCGCCTATCGTGTCAAACCCGCTAATCTCTGACACGGGCACCACCACTGCCCCCGCTGTCCCTGTCGCGGCTTTTATCTTTGCCTTGTTGGACTGCAAGCGGCCGAAGACCCCGTTGTTTTCTGGCGCATTTTCGTCATGGTCGTCATCGCCCCCAAATGTCGCGGGTTTCCGTCGCGGCGGCGGGGGTTTTGACGGCGCGCTCTTCTTTAGCCCAAAAGAGAATGGCTTGCTCATTGCAGCTGTGGGTCTTAGATCGGTCTAAGAGTCGTAAGGGCCGCGATATACTTGTTGAAGGGTGCTGTGGGGTTTGCGCGCCAGACAGTCCAACTTTTTGAAGATGAATGGTTCCGGGGACGGCCCGCCGCACCAGCCACACTTCGATGACTGCCGCATGAGCACGGACATCCGTAACGTTTATTCTTATCGGCCGTGCGATAAGGCTTCCGGCAGGCAAGTGAAAGCCAACAACCCTAACCCTTGAACCTCCCCTTTTCCTCCCAACAAGTTCAGTCCGTAGTCTACGAGCTCCATTAGATCTCAGACTGAATAGTTCTCGAGTTACATTACACCTAATTACGTACTACTATAATCTCTAGCCATAGATCAACGTTGCTTCAGCTTGGCTTCATGTTCAACCCAAAAGTTCCTGCAAGCCCTATGGCCCCAAAACTCAACCCACCACTCGCCAAACGAGTCTTCGACGTCAAAGTCGACCTTTGGGATTCTCTCGTCTCTCTTCAGGCCGCAGATGACGCATGGCTTTGGCGCCGTGGGCACCATGGTCGCCGTATGGGTTGGGAGGCTGACGCTGAGCTCGGGAATCTTTAGCGGCGGTCCGCCATCTGTCATGGCGGCATTCGCAGCGGCGACGGCAGAGCGTAGGCGTCCCACTTGACTTTTCCATATGTCGATGACATCGGCGGCCTCGCGGTCCTCGCGGGTTGACTGCGTCTTGTCGATTCCGGCAAGCTTCATACCGCCCTTGCCCCCGGCAGCTGAGATAGCCATGCCTTGCATCAAGAACTTGTCTCGGTGCCAGCGCAGTTTGCGGCCAGCAATGACGCGCGCGGCGACCGTGGCGAGCGCAAGATAGCCGCGCAGAAAAGTTACGGTAACGGTGTCAGAGAGCACACGCTCTTTCGTCTGGGCTGACACTGCACTAACTGGTTTGAGAAGCGACGTTGTGGCGAGATCAAGCAACTGTGGAAAGATGGAGAGTAATATTGAAGGTGGAGGCACGTTAGTTGGTGGTGGGCGGCTGGGTTGGTCCGGGGACGAAGTCACACCGACAGCCTTTGAATTGGCTTGCCCGAGCTCACCCTGGTCCGAACTCGGGGCCGTAGACCCATTTGCATGTTTGGGCTCCGGGGTTCCCGGGAGGTCTTCAAAATCTGCCCATTCATTGTCGAATCCGTCTTCGCCGACAGTTGGCCAGGCTGTTACTGGGGTAGGCGATCCCTTTTTCGCCTCTGTTGGAAACTCGGGCGGCTGTGGCGTTTTGACCTTGAGCTCCTTGACAGGAGAGGGTTTCCGGTTCTGGAAGGACCCATAAGGGGATTTTGGTGCTTGAGGATAAGCGGTAGAATTCCCAGATAGGCTCAAGCTGGACAAGAGAAGTCCCGGAGGCTGTTTTCTTGTCTGTGCTGCACTTTGAGCCGGGAGGGTATCAAGGGACAGGAGGTCGGGAATGGGTTTTGATGATGCGGCGGGTTTAGGAGCGGCAGCGGCAGCTTCAAAGTCGCCAAAATCATTCTCTCCATCCTCGTCGGGGTCAAAGTCGTCGGCATCAAATAGGACGTTTAGGTCACGCTTGGGCACGCTTTTTTGCGAGACAGGCCGCTCCCAGGATGGCCGCTCCTGCCACGGCTCCAGGGTAGAGGTGGTCGAGCCTATGTCGACAAGCTTGTTGGACATTATATCAATCGTAGACGCTCTGGTAATGCGGTTGCGCGGCGGGTCCGTCTGCGGGCTCGGGACAGCCGCTGGAACTTCAAAGTCGCCCCATGTGTCGTCGTCGTCATATTCTGATTTAGCAGGTTCCGGTTCTTGAGCCAAGAACGAAGAAACACCTTGTGTTCCTGTGAGAGCGCCAAGGTCTCCCCAGGACCCAACATTTTGCGGCTGGCTACTTTGCGCCGGCAACCACGGGTTTGCTTGCGTGGCCTGGGTTGAGTTCTGAGACTGGAATGGCGGCCATTGCGAAGCTTGCCGGTTATTAGACTGCAACTGGGGGCTGGCGAGGCTCGATGTCAAAAAAGAGAATGGGTCGTTTTCAGGCGCGGCCGGGACACTGCCGGGTTTAGCAGTCTGGTTTTGTTGCGCGTTGGAGCTCGGAGCCGGAGCCTCAAAAGCGGCAAATAAATCGGCGGACATGATGCCGGCTTCAGTGAGTTCAGGGGCTTCAGGGGTTTTGCGACTCAAGTATCCAAGAGAAGCGCCTGCAAGGCAGAGGCATGGCGATCAAGGGTCCGATAGTGAAGGAACACGCGGGCTGTCATTCAGAAACGTAGATGCTCCAGTATTGCGTGGCTCCTTAGTTATGTTTTGTCCTCGTGCACGCGATGATGGCGGGCCCTCTTTAGCTTTCAGGGACTCTCTAGTTCCCGATGTTCGCGACTGGAGAGCTGCCAAGGCGTTCAGTGGTCCAGGAGACGAGCTAAATGTGTGAGTCAGGCCTGCTCATGCGCTTGGCAGCCAGTCTGTCCTCGTCGCCGATTACCGATGGCCTTTGGAGTGGGAGCTGCGAGTTGTATGGGTTTCATGGAAGTTCAAGGCTGGCTGACGTTGGGCCGAGGAGCTGGACGGCACAATGGACCAGGCTCCGTGGAAGACGGGAGAGCACCTCACGGCTGGCTGCCAAACAACGGTGCCAGGAATGGGACGAGAACCAGGGGGATGTTACGGGGCAGGCGTGCTAAAGATCCATGCTCCCCAGTGGTGGGATTGGGCGACGGGCGACGAGAAACGGACGGTTCCAGCCTCCCCCCACTTGGCTGCAGTCACGCAGTGCAAGTGCAACCCGCGACGAGTGCAGCAACTGGGAATGCAACTGCCACTCATCCTGCTGCAGCTATCGGTGTGCTGCGCAGCTGCACTTCGTCTCCGTAGCGTAGCGTACCTTCCCACTCCGTAATACAGTAGCAGTTCAGAGCTGCATAAGTAAGGTATTATCCCCCACCTAGGTCACCTCAAGCTGAACGACATGTCATTGCCAGCAACCCTGATTTAAGGCCAATAACTACCTCACCTCCATCACCGAACAACGGACTGGACCAAAGTTGTCGCATTTGAACCTGGAACCTGGAACCTAAGACCCGAACTCGGAAGGCACGACAGGAGACTTTTCCTCGTCTAACTCACTTATTTATTCATGAGTATCGAGGATGCCACGGAGCGGGTGGCCATGATGAGGTCTTATGCTGAAGCAAAGTAAGTGAAGCCAACCCAAGCCGAGGCCCCAAGACGAGGCATGCCGAACTCACATAGTACCACCGCATCGCCAGGTCGAGATGGGCCGAGACGTTGAGGCACGGCCCCGGCATCGCCGACCTCCAGCGCGCCGTCGGGTCGAATGGCGACGCCAGCCCATGCCTGTCGGGCTGCCGCTCTGTTTGCTGGAAGGCCTTTCTGCTCTTCCAGCACGCCCCCACCGACCAGTGGCCGCACATGCTGCGCGAGCTCCGTGCCTCGTACACGTCGGTGTCGGACCAGCACCTCAAGTTCATCCGCCACCCCGAGCAGCTAGCCGACTTGTCTTTCGACCCTCTAGCCGATGACCCCAACTCGCCATGGCACACGGTGCGCAAGGACGAGCTTGTCAGGTCCGAGATCCTGCAGGACGTTCGCAGGCTTCCCGACGAGCCCTTCTACCACCAAGATGCTGTCCAGACTATGATCCTCGACATCCTATTCCTCTACTGCAAGCTGCACCCAGCCGTCGGTGGTTATCGTCAGGGCATGCACGAGCTGCTAGCCCCCATCGTCTATGTTGTCGTCCAGGACGCCATCGACTCTGCTGTTGCCGCGGCCGACGAGCTCGCCGATGCCACCATGGTGGAGATGCTCGACTTGTCTTTTGTCGAGCACGACGCCTACGCCTTGTTCTCCACCGTTATGGCCAGTGCGAGCGACTTCTACGAAGTGGGCTCCGACACGGCGGCATCAACCGCCCATGACAGGAACACCATTGTGGAGAAGTCAAAGTATATCCACGAAGTTGCCCTCATGAAAATCGACCAGGAGCTTGCAACTCACCTTCGCAACATTGAGGTTTTGCCCCAGATATTCTTAATGTGAGTCCAGCCAACCACTGAAGCAATTGTTCCGGGATCTAGGCCTGACTGTAGCCAGACGCTGGATTCGCCTCCTATTCGGCAGGGAGTTCCCCTTTGACCAGCTGCTGGTTCTTTGGGACACGCTATTTGCCTTCGATCCGAATTTGGAACTGATCGACCTCATCTGCGTTGCCATGCTGCTCAGACTTCGGTGGACATGTAAGCCCGCTTGCTTGGTGCCAACCTTGCCTCGTGACAAGACTAACACGTTCGGCAGTGCTTGAAGCCGACTACTCGGTAGCTCTACAGCTCATGCTCAAGTATCCAGCCCCACAGCCCCCCAACGGCCCCCATACATTCGTCGACGATGCCATCTATCTGAAATCCCACTTCAACGCCGCTGGCGGCGTCGCTTTAATATCAAAGTATACTGGCAGGAGTCTGACCGCGGCTTCCACCGGCCCGCGGCCTTCCACACCCTCATTTCAAGCTTTTGGCAGCCTGCGCCAGCGAACGCTAGGTGCTAAGTCGCCGCTTTCTTCGCCAGTAAGGCTGCTGCAACAGCCCGGCGGGGTTGAGGCTCTGTTTCAAGGCGCCGCCAAAGGCGTGCTTGAGCGAGGTGAGAAGCTCGGGATTAACCAGGCAGTTCGTGACGCCATGGGCGAGATCCGGCGTAACGTTCAGGGCCTCCAGGAGGCTCGAAGTTCTACCAGGAGATCCCGCATCTCGCTCAGTGAGAATCAGCCGGCAGCCCCAGAACGCTCACTCGCTGTGTCGTTAATGGAACGGAGAAACCGCCAGCTGGCAGCGATGCTAGATGAGTCGATTACAAACCTCAAGCACGTGGCTGCTTCTAAACTGGAGGGGGACAAGGAGAAACACATTGAAGCTGTCGAGATCGCTGCGTCCAAAGTTCAGTTCGTCAAGGCTTGCTTAGAAGACACCTCGCTCGAGCTTCCCGATGAGGAACCGCCTTCCCTAACCGTGCTTACGATTTCGACACACATTGACAACAAGTCGCCAACGGTTGCCCTAGACACAACGCCGGTCATAATGACTTCGTCGGCTGTCGAGGAAGCGAGATCAGCATTATCATCACCAGAATCGGAGGCTAAGACTAATGGGTTGGCTACTTTGCCGGAGGAGGAGGGCCCACAACCACAGCAAACAGTCCATGACGGCGACAAGATGGACACTGAGCCCCCAGAAGAAAACGTTGTAACGGCTTTCAAAAACAATCTGGACGCCGTGCCTTTAACACCAGTGTCTGACGGTCAACCACACGTCTCTATTGCCCCAAAAGGGAGGCCCAAGGGTCCAATCCCAACTCGATCAACACTAGCACAGTCATCATTCTCTTGGATGCTTGAGCCAGACACAACCGCATCATCCGCTCTCAAGGCATCATCTTCCCCGTCAAATCGGTCTCCCAGCAACAATACAACACCCCCGAAAAAGCGTCATAATCCCAGCCGGGAGCGCAACGCTTTTCTTTTTGGCGAAGTAACCTCTGGGGGGCACGACGAAATGAATGTTTCGTCGGATGAGATATTCGGCCTGCAGCCGATGGGCAAGGGCAGCTGAAGCCGGAATAATGCCCCCCCGCTGTGGCAGGCCATTGCAGGGGCTGTATTTTGTAAACTGGTTGACTCGGACTACGGACCAACCCAGCGGCTCCTATGTATATACCTAATTTATCTGCTTTGCCACAAATTAGACACCTACTTAATCGGAGCTTGTCAACTAGTAAACATATGAACCGAGACAGGGGCAAACAGGTTGGTAATTACAACAAGCTAGCCAGCACCCTTGAATCCATTCAATAGTTGTTCGAAAAAAAAAATATGAAATAAGAATCTCCCTCCTGTCTCTTTTGTATTTCCCAATTTTCCGGACGTCTTTATCTCTCTTCTACCTTGCCCCGTCTCTCTAATATCACGCTCTCAGACTCGCACTGACACCCGCGCTGCGTAGAATACTGGGAACCTGAAATAGAAAAAGGGGGGAAAAGAATTTGAATTGCGGAAAAGGGGCGAAATGGGTACGCCGAAAGGAAAACCTGACTCGCCACCCCCGTACGGCAGTCATTGAAATGCAAAAATAAAAGCAGGCATCACCCCCTTCTTCGCCCCTTTTCACCTCGAGAACACTCAATGAAAAAAGAGCCACATGTCCAAGTAGTCTCACCCAGTCGTCTCTGACTTTTCTCCGATGCCTTCTCTGGCTTCTTAAACCGACTGAGGCAACAACCAGAGGCAAGAAGCCAGTACACTATTCGCGTATGTTTCTTTTCCTTCTCCTTGCTCTTTGGAGATAGATATATCATACATAAACACACCCGCACAGCCACCGCTGCTGGCGAGGACAAGGATAAGGAAAAGGGGCCAGACATGCTTCATGTGATGCGTTTATGATATAGAAACAAATAATATATCTACCCATCAATCTTTCTGCTTTCCCTGTCTGTCTCTTTGCCCCATGCCCAAAGCCAATGATTTCTTCATGAATGCCGCCATAAAAAACAAAGATAGAAAATGATGATAAAAATATTTCAGTTCCACGTCCCCTCCCCCAGGCTTCTGAGCCGTACCCTTTTTTTCCCCTTCCCCCTTTCGTTAAAATTATGTTCATTCCATCTGGCACCATGGATGTGCCAGCACCTGCTCAATGTCGAGGCGCTGGGATACGTTGCGATCCAGCATGCGGCGGATCAGGTCGATGCTATCGTCGCTGATTGTGTAGGGGACACGGAGGTCGCGGTCCATGATTTCGTCGATACTATAGAAGGGGTTCTCCTTGTAGATGATGGTGTAGAGGAGAATGCCGAGAGCCCACACGTCCTGCTCCTTGCCGCCGTAAGGTTTGCCCGCCAAGACTTCGGGGGCAGCATAATCTATGGGGAAGGTTAGTCAGTGTCGAAGAGAGAAACCTAAAAAGGAGATGAAAACGTTAACTCACCAATGGTGCCCACAAAAACATCAAAGGGCCCGCTCTTGATATATGCCGCGCTTCCAAAGTCGATCAACTTAATCCGGCCTTCGCCATCCAGAATTACGTTTTCGTCCTTGATGTCGCGATGGACGACTTGGGCCTTGGTGTGGAGGTGGTGAATCGCCCGTGCAACCTGCACAAAGATGCTGCGGCTCTCCTGTTCGTCCATGTTGGTCCGCAGCTCGATGTAGTCGAACAGGTCCATTCCCGGCAGCCCGTGAGGCACCATCTCGATGTAGTAGTTGACCTCGTCCTCGAAGAAGTCCTCCATCTCGACAATGTTGGGGTGCCGAAACCCGTCTCTCCGTAGGTAGTCGAGAACGTGGATTTCAAGCGGCACCGTCCCCAGCCGCCTATCCCGAGTCCACGTGTCCACTAGAATACGCCGCTTTGTGACGTACTTCAACACACACCTCTTCGCGTTGTTCCGGTAGCGTGCAAGCTTGACCTGTCCATATGCGCCTTGGCCCATCTCCTCGAGAATGACAAAATCGTCAATAGTCTTCTTGTTTGATGGGTCGGTCAGCTGTTTGACTGGGGCTTGTTCCTTTTGAGCCTCGGGCGCCTTTTGGGAGCCCGTCAGCTTTAGGGCGGCGCTCTTGGCCGCTTCTTTCAGTTGCCTGGCAAGCAGGGAGGCCGCGGAACGCTCCTTTGGCGCCTCGTCCGAGTCTGACTGTATCTCGAGCGGAGTGTGGGCCGGCGTCTGTCCCGGAGACGGTTGGTGAAGTGGAGTGGCGGTGCCTGATAGGAGTGGTGATGAGGCGCCCATATTGGTGCGGGTGGCGTGCAAGTGTCTTGAGTAGGTAATCCAGAGGGCATATACCATCTCCGAATGTGGTGTAATGAACCTGGTCTCGCTTCTCTCGGAAGAAGACTCGTCTTCGCTCGTCTCAATAACCACCTCGTCGAGCAAAGCGTGCTGCTTTTCGCTTTTCACAACACGCATCTGTATGTCGATTTTTAGTTCGGAGCCGTCACGATGCTTTGCCAGCAGACCCTCGGGACGTAGGAATCCTGTCGCCGCGTCCGGTCGGCCTTCTCTTAGGGCGAAGAACGCCGAGGCTTTTCTGAACGAGTGCTCGGGGATGACAATGCCGTCCACCAGGCGGATTCCGTCTTCCTCGGTGAGAATGCGGAGCACGCCGTCGAAACCGGGCACGAGACTGTTAATCGACATGCCGTTGGGGAACTCGTGACCAAAAAGTGCGCCGCAGAAGACAGAATTTGAGCTTTTTATGGTTAGGGTTTTGGTGCAAACCACAATGATGCCCGCAATATGGGGAAAGCTTGATACTCGAAGCTCTAGCGCCCCCCTAACCTGCTCGACTGTGGCTGGAATATTAATTCTGTCGCAGTTGCGGCAAGTGTAATACTTTCGCTTCGCGACCTCAGCATAGTCAATCTCACCATATCGAGGGTCGATGCCCTGGCGTGGGATGCGAGGTATTAATTTGCCAACATCGCTTCCGGGCTGCAGGTCGTCGTCTCCCCAAATTGGGCCCAAGGCTCCGGAGATGGCGGTCACAGTTCCCTCTTCATCAAGAACGAGATTGGCAACATCTTCGTGGATCTCTTCGAGAACCCAGATCAAGCCAACCCTCTTTTCCTTGACCCACAAGCTAGCGGATCCCGTGGCCCCATTTCGTTTCTGGGATTCCATGTCAGTCACGGCCCTATCCGCGGCTT
Organism: Lasiosphaeria ovina; assembly: GCA_033439765.1. NCBI lineage: Eukaryota > Fungi > Ascomycota > Sordariomycetes > Sordariales > Lasiosphaeriaceae > Lasiosphaeria > Lasiosphaeria ovina. Next base: position 3,161,066 of record JAULSN010000002.1, on the reverse strand, counting down.
CCAGCTGGGAATATACAACTTACCTGGATTGGGACTACATCTCCACAGAGCAACACGCCCCTGGATTTGTTGTTGTGGTGGTGAGACTGACCCGGCTTTGGCGGCTTTGGGTCGCCGCTGTGTATAGTTGCCGGCCGCCGGGTGCTGTTTTTGGGAGTTTGCGATCTCGAATTCGGCTTACTCAAGAGCTTCGCTGTTATCCCGCCACCGCGCCCCCCAATCAGGGACGAGGGCAGCGAAACTGGGTTTGGCTGCGTAATCTCGCTTTCCGAGCCGTCGCCAGCATCTTCGGGAAATCCCTTGCGCAGCTTCCGCTCCAGCCATGCCCTCCTCTCCTCTTGCACGACCTCCAAGATACCCATCTTCCTAACCTCAGCCTTTGTGACCCCAAACAGCAGGCAAGCGAGATCGTTTGCAGCAAGGATCGTCCAAGGGGGTTTCGATTCCGTTGTGAAGATGGCTTGCGCCGCGGGTACCCATCTCGTCCCATGGTTTGACACAGAAGGATGGCCCAGCGGGGCCGTCAACGACTGGGCCATGGTGGGCGACCCAATATGCCCCTGGTGACCTGGCTCGCCTGGAAGTACGGGCTTCGCCATAGCGTCCATGAGCTTTTGCTGCACCGAGATGTGGACCGTGTCCGTCCAAGTCCGCTTCAGAAAGCTGGGGCGCCTAGAAGACGGGGGCGAGGTTTTCGCCGTGGTCCCGCTCTCGTTTGTCGGCGTCCTTGATGAGTTTTCAGATTCGGCTCCGAGGCCGGACGGCGAAAATGGGGGCCGGGGATCTGATCCGGAACCCAGACCATGTTCCCCAAATTCTTGTGTTCCGATGCTTCTCGTAGTCGTCGGAGAGATCAGCGCAGTCTCGTCAAAGAGGTCGGGGCTTGTGCTCCTCGGCACAAACTGCTTGCCAAACACATTTTCACCCGACATGGTAGCCGGCCCGCTCAGTGGCCCCGTGAGAAGGGTGGAGTCGCCATTTGGGATGTTGCCGGCTCCCACGAGCTGCGCCTTGGCTAGCAAATCCAGCATGTTCTGCATCTCGACGTCCCCGGTGACGCGCGCTTGGGCGCTGGCCATTGCCGCACTCGACGCGACCGACCATCCCATCCGGTCCTTCATAAACTCAATCGACCGCTTGAGGACGTTCTGGCGACTGTGCAGGAGGTCTTCGGACTGGTGAGCAAAAGAGAAGGAATGGAGAGATTCGGACGGGAATCGGCTGAGATCTTCGGTAAAGGTAGGCGAGCCTGGGCCGGGAGATATCGGCGCCATCATGAGGCCTGGCGGCTCCGTCATCATGGTGAGGGACGATGACCTTGTCAGCGCCCCGAGAGATGGCGTGCGGCTTGACGGCGATGGGAGCGTGGGAGCGCGCGCTGGGTTGTGCTGCTGGCGTATGCGCCTCAGCCCGGAAAGGCCTAGGCCATGGTCGTGATCCGTCACGAGCATGCTCCTGAAGGTAACATGTCAGCACTATCTATCTGGCGGTTTTGCCCATTCTGGGGCCAAGACGGCAGCCAGACCCCTCCAGGCAGCCAGGCTTACCTTGAGAGATTGTCATATTCAGCGGCGGCGGCACCAGCATCAAACGAGAAGCGGATGCGAGCCTTCTCCGAATTGTCACCTATAAGACCGAGGTTTGACGTGCTCTTGTTCTTGGGGATCTGTAGAGGCGGTGCAAGCGCAGTTCGGCGGTTGTCGGCTCCATCGTGTCTTGTATCGTCGCCTGTTGCCCAGCGCCATACTCTGTCAGCATGTAGTTCGCGTCACAAAGCACGACCAGAAGCTGCAAGAGGCGGGACCGAAAGCAGCCGCGGCAGCACCCACCATTCTCCAGATTCCCACCATAGATTCCGAGCATAATTGGGCGGGAGCAGTGTCCGGCCAGACTAAAAAAAGGCGTCGGAAAGGATGCGGTTTGCCGGCCAGGGAAGCCAGGTGACGACGGCCTATCCGTGAACCGGCGGGGCTGCGAGGTGCAGTGACCTTCACCCTCCTGCTCGGTATATTTGGTTAATTATCAAGCAATGGAGGGGTATTGCGTGTGCAGATGGCCGAGAGAGCTGATGGCCTAGCCGCTGCGAGCTCGAATTGGAGGAACGGCCTGCCCGTTGGCGATTGACGATGGGGGCCGAGTCGTCGCCAGGAGGAAGCCCGGATGGCAAGAGCTGCTTGTTGTGTCGAGCTGCAGTGAGTCGACTCGTAGATAAGCGCCCGAACGGTCGGTTCGCCGGCTTCGAGATGGAACGGCGGATGTGGGCAGCCAGAAACCGGCAAGCCGCAGCGGAGTGTTTTTGTCAGTCCCAGGTTCGTAACTTGGTTGTGGCACGTCGGTTTCCACACTCGGGTTCGAGTTTTGCTTTGCTTTGCTTCGCTTCGCGCTGGGCGGCAGCGGCTCCGCTGACGATCTCGGATGGGATGATCAGGTATGAGGACGCAGGTGTTGTCGTCAAGTTACCCGCTTCGGGTCTGGGTCTCAAGTCGATGCTGAGGAATCGAGAATGCTGTCGTCGGGGCTGCGCCGAGCTAGATCAAATCAATCCGAGAGCGCTGTAGTGGTTTGGCTCGCCGAGTCCGCCGTGTGCAGCGAGGTCCCAACCCTTCCATGGACGCAGGGCATGACGAGCAGGCGAACAGTGGAGGATGGGGCAGGATGTGGAGTCCCAGGCCCCTAGTGTCGGCCACTAGCTGCGGAAGCACGGTTTAGGCGCACAGTGTCCAAACTTGGCCCTGTCCCGTGCCAAAACAGCCAAAGATCCGGCAGGGCGGGCAGTAGCCAGGGCTGCTAGGGCTGTTGGGAGCAATGGAACGCACCTCATCAACGGAACCTTAGTCCTCAGTCCGAATTATCGGGCTTACAGTCTACCTTAATTAACTGAGGTAAGGCAAACCAGACGGCGAGCAGTTACACGACACCACGCTCGAAAGACACTAGCCCAAGCTTCCACCTCAGTCGAGTTCTTCAACATTGCCAATCAATTCTCTTCAGCCAGAGCGCTAGCATGAAACACAAGAAATCAGACAGATCGTGCACATCCCAAGTTCATTTGTTATTTCTGATAACTTGAAATATCCCGCTCCGACTTAGCTCAGCATTCCCAGCAAGTTCTAGGTTATGTCGAGGATGCGGCATTGTCGGGAGGAGCTTCAAGTCTGGTGACAGCCTCGAAGCCACGTACTGGACATGGTAGGAACTGCTTACCTACCTGACCTGCTCTGGGAGCGGAAGCCAGCCTAGAGAGACCCGTGAATCCATCCCATTACGTTTAGGAAGATAATTCAGCGAACACGGAGGGAACGCAAAACCCTTGCTTCAATGCAAGTTCCCTCTTTCATTCCTTCCGTCACAGATTGAGGTGAGACCCCATTCGACCAGACACGTGTGGCCTTTGAGAGTGCGGTGGTTAGTTATGCGGTCCGCAACACATGGAGGTCCGTCGTTTGGGGGGCAGGCTTGGTTGTCAGAACCTAAACAGTGAGGTGCCAACTCCTTCGCACGGCCCGCTCTTCTCTCGCGGCCCCTCTGCAAGCCCCTCGACCATCAGATGACAGGCTTCACTTCGGTGGCTGCAAAAAAAGAAAAGCTGGCAACTCTCGAGAAGCTCCGCGCCATTCACGATGGCAGTTGCTCGTGTGTTGTCCTTGATCTCACATCAAAACTGCATCTCTGACGAGGTCATCGTGCAGCTTCCTCCCCACGCCCTGCCCGACGATCATTGCCGGCAGTCAGTCAATCAATCCGTCTTCGGCGGCACGAGATATATATATCAATACTTCCGTACTCCGTAGGTTGCCTTCCCTCCCATTGCGACTTACAACCCCCGCAACGCCACTACCGTGTGCATGCGTCTCGGGGCGACCAACTGCCCAACCCCACATTGGCCGACACTCGTCGCTGCAGAATAAATGATGCAGATGGCTGAGGTGCTAAGGTTGTTCGTTCGAGAAGGATGAGGTCCGAAGCTTGGCTTTTGTCTGGAGCTAGGGCCAGACGATTGCATCCATCCTCTCCATGCATTGCGGGCAAGCTTGGTAAAGGTCAAGAATCTGGGGACGGGCCCATCTTCACATGCCTCCCTTCCGTTGTGGTTAGTTCCCTTGCGACGGCACATACGGATAAGGCAAGGCATGTTTTTACTGCATCGACGATAGCGCTGAACGTGACAGTTGCCCTCCAAGAAAAAAGCGCCGCCCTAACCCGTTTCAAGGAAGTGAGACAGTCTATCACACGTCCATGTCATGGCTTCGCATCTCAGCACCCGGTGATAAGATTTGATCACTCGGCCAGATTTTAGAGGATGCAGTTCCACGGGGGACGCTTTGCAAAGGTAAAGTATGAAGTATACCTAAGTGGCTATTTCTCTGTTGTTTACGGTCAGGACTCGACACATTCCCGGCAACGGTCCGAGCCCACTATACGCTGTTGGGTCTGCGGTGACCCTTTTGTTCCTGCAAGTCAAACTCGGCTTATTGTCGGTCAAGCGGTAAGAGACAAGAGGTAAACAGCCGGCATGCATGGCGATGGGTGCCGACGGAAATCAACGGCAGTACGGATATGGCCAAGCCTCTTCGACCGGGCCCCGTCCGGGGGTCAGCTCAAGTGCCGGTCGGTCGGGTTTGAAACTGGGCGGCTGCCATGCGGCATTTCAAGCCACGCACGTTTCCCAAAATATCGCTAGGCCGGCGGGTCTCTCTCGGGGGCAGGTCACCAATATGGCGAAGCTAAAGACCTAGGAAAGGCCGTTTTAACGCCCCGGGTCCCATTCAAACCGTACGGAGGTGAATTTTCATGCCGTTCAGCCACATCGACCCGGGTCTCGTGGTCATATTCTTTATTCAGGAAAATGATCACTAGAAAGGGGGGGTCAGTTGAGAGAGGCTCTGAGCTAGTCAGGTCAGCAGACCTTAACTTGTCTTCACCTGGGTCTCCGTCTGGGAGGACAAGACTTGGCCGACCTCGTTCACCGCCCCGGTTTACAAGGAACTACCCGACAGCTTGGTTGCTTCCCTTATCAGCATCACGGCCTGGGGAATCCCAGGGGAGTACCACAGATCCAAGATCAAGTCTTGGATCACTTCTTTCCTGCCGACGTCTTTACGGCTTTCCCGACGCTTTCTGGAGAGTTCCGCAAGTGGCTGCAGCAAAGGGTAACCAATGACTGCCTCCGTTGAGGCGCTGCGGCATCGGCTGGCTGAACTGGGCGAACCGGAGCCTTCTGCTCAGCGGATACCGAGTACCTCATTGGAAGATGTCCTCACGCAGGGTCCTGTCGCTTCCCACCTCGCCATCAGCCATCTTGTCATCCACAGCACCAAGGGTCCAGCAAGTCAAGCGATAAAAGACCAGGGACCTCGACTTTGGCCCCAGTCATGGGCAATTGCCCCCCTCCCCGCCAACCGGCGATTTGGGGGGAGGGGCACACTTTTGGCGGGGTCGAGGGGCAAGGGTTCCGCTCAGAGATGGAATTCCGAACATCTTCCGCTTTCCCACCCCTTCTTCCGATTTTGTTTGCTTTGTTGAGTAGGTTGGTGTGATAACTAGCAAGATTGCATTTGTGTTTCGCGTCTGGTGATTGTCAGCCTATCCGGTACATACTTGTTTTCAGCACAACACATCCGTGAAGCATGTTAGCCACGGCGCAGACAAAACATTATCGTCTCTCTCCTTCGGAGGGGGAGCATGATACCCGACCCTGGTCATTCCCGATAAGATAGCAGCCTTTTGGTGGCTTCAGGGTGTCTGACTTTGGGCGGAACAAGACTCAGTTGGGTAACCACCAGGCTCAGGCCAGCCAATGGCTTGCCACCATTTACCTCGATTGCATGTCACGAACGGCCGACCAGATGGCCAACGGTGCCACGGAGGCTGATCAGATGCGGAATAGCTGTGGAAGCTGAGCGATTGATTCAGGTGGGATGTGTGTGGGTTTTTTGCGCTATCGACATGTTGAAGTCTGGCCCAGCAGCCAGCCATCTGCATCCCCGCAGCCCACCCTCCTTCCGAAAGCGAAGAAGCTAGGCGCGGCAGCTACTAGGTATGCAGATGACAGGAGGTCCTTTGCAAATCGCAACGGCCGACCTCCCCCTTAGGTTCCGTGATCTCGTCTGTTCAGCCAGACGGGCAGACCGTTCTTTTCAAAGAACAGGCGCAAATGTCGTGATAGATACACACTTCTTGGCGGGTGGTGTGCCCGTGCCTTGGCAGCATTGTTTGTTTCCAGGTTTAGATTCCCGGCCCGACAGACGTGCCGTGCGTGTGCGTTGAGAAAATGCATTTCTAAAGCCTTGCAAAGGGGGGGGGAGGGTGCGTGGCTGCTCGGCTGCGGGTGTGTTATTTAGTTTAATACAAAATGGCAGCCACTTGAGTTTTTTTTCTGTAAGTCGGCTTACATACGTTCAGCTCGGGGAACTCTGCTTCAGTTTCTCCTTACCGCTGCTCTTCAATAGGCCAGGCCCTGACTTCCCTCGTATCCGTTTCTCAGTTCTGTTATCTTCGCTCGATCCTTCCTTCTTTCTCGAACAAGTGCCAGAAACCACATCGGCCCTCAGGTTCCCAAGTTCATACCCCGTATCTCGGTTGCTTTGGCTCTCCGGAACCAAGGAAAACGGCGGCAATTCCTTTGGTGATTGACGGCCCTCGAGCCTGTTTCTCGCAGGCCTCGGTCCCTCCTTCAAAGTGTGGCCGATAGCCGATCTTAGTATCTCACCACACCCTTCGCTGTGATCTACAGTCAGCACGGCCAAGTGCAGCACTGAGCCACGCAGAGCGGCAAGACCAGCACGGCCTCGGCAGCTCCAGGCCTTCCATACCTTTGGCACCCACGTCTACACGCCTACCTTCTCGGGAGGGTAAACCGACTGATTCGAGCGCTTTCATGTTTCGGTGCCGCTCCCGCCTGATGGCGCTCTAGATCGGAAGGAAGAAGCCGGCAGGGTCCACCGCTTGGTGGTTGGGGTTCCCTTTCTTTGTCAGGCCCCGTCTGGTCATCCAGGTCGTGATCCCTTTTTTCCCCACGGGTGCACCCAGGGCGAGCCGGGCGAACAAGGATCTTTTCTCCACCCACCCCACCATTTATCGATAACACCCCTTACACCTCAAGGAGTGGGAGTCAAGGCCATTGACCCGACAGCGACAGCAACAGCGACAGCGCCACCGCCCTGTCGCCATCCCGGGCCGCAATTGGCGGCGCGGAATACGGACCAGGTGTCAGCCCATTCTTTAAGTGTTGCATTCCCGTCAGGATCCATCTCGGACTGTTTGTCTTGTCCTTCTCGCCAGTTTCTGCGTGACCGTGCCGTTCGTTCGTTTCGTTCCCAAATCCACAAGCTACATTAGACCGCCGCCATGGCCGATCCCGACACAACCGACGCTTTCCCCAACCTGCCGCCGCCAAGCCCCGCTATCCCTGACGGCGTATTGACGGGCAATGGAACCAATGGCAACGGCAATGGCGCCGAAACACCGTCCAAGAAGGGAGGAAGGGAGAGAATACTGCGTCGACTCCAGCGCATCTCGTCGTCCCCGACCCTGGCCCAGCTGGGTCGCCCCAGGGCTGCAAGTAGTCCCTACCGCATCGCCGGCAGCTTGTCATGTGTTAGTCTGGCCTCGTCGGGTGCCTCTCCGTTCGGCCAGCCGAGCACCAGCAGCTCCTACTTCTCGCAAGCCTCGACGGCAGACTCGTCAAGCGCTCCGACGTCGATACCAGGCAGCCCGGTCCCCGGGTCTCCGGGGTACGATGGTATCGAATCTGTGCTGGCTATTCGAAAAGTCGAAATTGCATTCCCCCCTTCAACCACTATTTCCCTACCCGCCGACGTCAAGAGGAAGACGAAGTCGTTCAACCTATGGGCCAGCATGCCCCATGAAATGAAGATATATGTGCTCTCCTTTCTTCGGCCCAAGGAGCTTGTGCGGGCATCGCGAGTCTCCCAGGACTTTTACAAAATGTGCTTTGATGGACAATTGTGGACTTGTTTCGATGCCTCCGAATTCTACAAAGAGATCCCCGCCGAATCTCTCGCCAAGATTATCGTAAAGGCCGGGCCGTTCGTGAAAGACCTCAACCTAAGGGGCTGTGTCCAGGTGGAGCACTACAAGCGGGCAGAAGTCGTCGTGAAGGCATGCAGGAATCTGATCAACGCCACCCTGGAAGGCTGCCGGAACTTCCAAAGAACGACCCTACACAGCTTGCTCAGGTCCAACGAGAAACTCACCAACCTGAATCTCACTGGCCTGACAGCAGTCACCAACGCGACTTGCAAGATCATTGCCCAGTCTTGCCCACAGCTGGAGATGTTTAACGTTTCGTGGTGCAAACATATGGACGCCCGGGGCATCAAATCCGTGGTCCAGGGTTGTCGCAAGTTAAGAGACGTTAGGGCTGGGGAGATTAGGGGCTTTGATAACCGCGACGTTGCCGAAGAACTTTTTGTGACCAACAGATTGGAGCGACTCGTCCTCGCAGGATGCGAGGACTTGAGCGACGCCACACTGGAGATGATGATGCTGGGGCCGGATCCCGAATTCGACATACTAAGCGGCCACCCGCTGGTCCTTCCACGAAAGCTCCGCCATCTCGATCTATCTCGATGTTCGCGACTCACAAGCCACGGCGTGAAGTCGCTCGGCTACGTACTGCCTGACCTTGAGGGTCTGCAGTTGACCGGCGTTACCACACTTACCGACGACGCACTTGAGCCGATTCTGGCGTCGACTCCGCATCTTGCTCTCCTCGAGCTCGAGGATCTTGCCGAGCTGACCAACACACTCCTTTCAGAACACCTTGCAAAGGCCCCCTGCGCGCCCAACCTGGAGCATCTCAGCATCAGCTACTGTGAAAGTATAGGCGACCCGGGCATGCTGCCCGTCATACGCAACTGCACTCGCCTAAAGAGCGTCTTTATGGACAATACACGTATCAGCGACCTTGTACTGGCCGAAGCTGCCGCCATGGTTTGCAAGCGCGCAACGCCCAGTCGCCAGCGTGGCGCCCTTCCAGTAATTGGTCTGAGCCTCGTTGTATACGACTGTTCAAACGTCACGTGGACCGGCACCAGGGAGGTCCTCAGTCGGAATACCGAAATCGCAAAACCGAAGCCCCCCGCCGACGCCGAAGACCATGACGATTCCGGAACCGAAGCCGTTGTTCACCTGGCGGCACCGGCGGCCCCGGTGGCCCCGGCGCTACCGACCGAGATCATTGGCCTCAAGTGCTTCTACGGGTGGCAGATGACTGTCGACGAACACACTAAGCGAGTACTTCGTGGTGACATCCAAGCTGCCAGCCGCCTGGAGCGCAAGTGGGCAGACTACATGCAGGCAAACGAAGAGGCGGGCCTCGCTGGCGGGGGCGGGAGGAGGAGGAGGAGGAGAGCTCGGGAGGCGCAGCAAGTACATGCGGACGAGGAAGAGGGTGGCTTTGGCATTGCCCCTAGTAGGAGGAGAGCCCGAACTGCAGCTTGCGTGGTGATGTGATTTTTTTATCAGTTTACAGGTGTATGGTGTATGGTGTATGGTGCATGGGCATGGGCATGGGCATGGGCATTTTTATGAGATGGGAGCATGGTATGGCAGGTTGCTAGAGAGAGGGTTGGCTGTTTCTGGGTTTTTTTTTTGGGAGGGAGGGGAATCTACAGTCTGCATATCTCTCTGTCTTGGTTTTCTTCTTTTTTTCTTCTTTTTTTCATTGCAGGCTTTGTTCATATGAGGTATTGAAAGTTGACAGCTTAGCCAAGGAAGGCGTGTTCGGAGGTGCTTACTTCATCGTTGCAAGAGGGAGTTTCACTGGGGAACGGGGGTAGAAATTGCCGTTACAAGTCTCCCTGGTTTCGTTTATTTCGAGTTCGTTATCTCGCTGGTTATGTTGGTACTGGTGCCGTCAACTTTTCTAGATTTCTTTTAGAGGGTGGATTTACTTTTTCCAGCCAGATCGTACTGTGGCGTTGTCGTTCTTCTTCCTCTTGAGTCATACACGCATACACCAGAGGTAAGAGGGGTTTATTTTCTTCTCCTTGCAATGCTCACTTGCTGGTGTCATTCTGGCGAGTTTCTTTTTCTCTGTTTTCTCTATTTTCTTCCGCGATCTTAATTTGCTTCCTATTTTGATCATCACCATTCTTCATCATACAAGGTTGACCATCTCTTTACCATCGTCTTTCCCTTCCCATAACTCGCATCGAGGGCGTTGCCACTGGGCCGAGTAACATTGTGGCCAGGCAAGGGGGAGCAGATGGAAATGTATTTACAATGTCCGACTTGGCAGCTCCAACTATGTGTCGCTTTCTGCAACTACCAGGTTACTCCTTATATGAGAGAGGTTTCCAGAGCGCGATTCTAGCTAAGCAATAAATCGGAATTCCATAAACAGACACTCAGACACTCCCTTACCTACCCGACTGTCCTGAGGTACTTTGCGACATCAAAGTCTCTTTCTAGATGGGTTGCCATTTATGACTAGAACATGCATGTACGCCGTATAGGCAATGCATACGCGCTCCTTTTGTGGTTTACCTTATTTCTGATATAGGTACTCCGTAGGTAGCAGGTAGACATCTCACGATAGGTAAGAAAAATATGATTATGACAGCTGCAGGGAGTCGCCATCACATGACACAGGCTCTGTGGCTAAGGTAAGTATGTACCTAAGACGGGGGATCAGACCGGATGGGGTTGTGAGGAGAAGATGCGTGCTACTGCTGAAGTTGAGTGGCTAGAGAGACGGGGGGTAGTCGGCACTCGCATTAGCGAAGCGCGGCTACTGCAGAGGAAACCGGCGGCCGCGTGGTCGCGTCGCCTGCCCCCCCGGCTTCGCGTGCGCTTTGGGCGTGGGCCAATCCAAAATGTGTCTCGAGAGGCAGGTATCTGCTGCAAGCCCTGCAATTGCAAAAGGGTGATATGGAAGATGGAAGGCCCAAATGGGAAGAGAAGGTGGGGGGGGGGGCGTCAGCTGGATTCCATCTCGGTGTGATCCGGAGTCATCCGGCGGGGTCCCCAGTCGGGAGCCAAGGAGCTGCGAGCCGGTCCTTGGAGCTTGTGCTTGCCGGCTTACCGCGGTCGGGCGGGCGAGCGAGCGAGCGAGCGAGACTGAGAGTGAGAGCAGCCTCGTTCGAGACAAGACACCACCGGCTGCAACCACGACTGCCAGGTAGATTGGCGTACCTAGCGACGACGGGAGCGACTTCACACCGGTTCTTTGTAATCAGGCAAATATACTAAATCTTGTCAGGCCGCTCCCCGGCTGCGAGTGCTGCAGTCCAGTGCTGCAGTGTCGGGTCGCACAGCATCTGGCTCTGGTTTCTGTCTGGCTGTGCGGGAGCGAGAACAGCAGACGTCTCGTGGGGAGTCTGGTTGAGAGGTTGCATTGACAGGCGCAAAAGAGGGACACAGGCTGCGCAGTGGCGCCCGAACAAGCTAGGGCCTGGCCGTTTGCGGATCTCTGCAGGTTCGAAGCCCGCCAGAACAAGAAAACGGGGTGCCACGGTGGGAATCAAAGAATGGAAGGCCTCTCTCCTGCTGTCCTGCTGTGTATGATTCGGGGGATTCGGGGGCATCATTGAGACGGCTCCATATCGATGACCTCGATGCAGTTCGATGAGGGGCAAAGAAGGCAAGGAAATGCAACGTCGGGTTGCGTGGAAAAGACGAGGTAACTTCTCAACCCGCGAACCGTCCCCCCACGGCAGGGCAACGCTCAGAATCCAGACGGACCCGCCGCTATTCCGTAGTCAGGGCGAGCTTGTTGTTTTGGTCGCGGGAAACACCCACGGGTGGATCTGGGCGGATCCTGACTCGGATGCCGTCCGAAGATAGGCCTATAAAGGCGGCCCGCTATTTTGTCTTTTCTGGTAACCCGATTGCTAGACAACAACCAAGTTGGCGAAAGTGATAATGGCTGTTCGACTAGCCAAAACAACCATGTCTAAACTCACCTAACTAGGCTTCACCTTTTCAGTCAAAGTTCTGATAATGGCTCTCAGCCCTTGCCCTGATTCTAATCGCTCAAGACGTCTGTAAGAGTTACCTACCTTATCTAGGAAGAAAGGAGCATGAACGCCACACATTTAACTTCCTGCGTCTGCTCAGCTGCTGGACACAATTTGAGCATCCTAACCTTTAGTGTCTTACGAACTAGGAAAGGTAGCTTAGACATACACACACTGGTCTCTAGTTAAAGCACAATCACCCTCGCCAGCTCAACGGACCAACAATCCGTATAGGAAGCTTGTCTGGTTGGAGATGCTTCAAAACGCCAATGGCGATTCCGAGACAGCCTCTCCATACCGCGAATATCAGGTGCTGCAAGAAGACATAAGGTAATTTGGTGGCGAGAATGCCTAGGCAGGTACCCAAGATGCCCTTGCCTTTGACATGCCGGGTGGGTACAGTACAGATAAGGTACATCCAGTACTTAATGATGCCGGGCCCGAGGAATAAGGCGGCTGCCCTGCAGTATTGTGAGTGTTGATTCCTTGTGAGGTCCCAAGTTTCAGCACCGAAAGGGCAATAGAGTTGAACCGCTGGAGCTATATACATATTCCGTTTACATACGTGTCTTTCGTCCTCCGCTGTATTACTGTATCCGTTGGAAATGGTGGAGGTTGGGGCACGAAGAGACAGGGTTGATAACTGCCATGGGGCGGGGCGGCGGCGAGGGGGGCAGCTTGGAAAAGAGGGCAGCCAGCACCAGCCAGAGTTCAAAGCTTGAGTGGGGCTCGACAGGCCAGGGAAGTGGATCTCAACGGCACTTAAGTGGAGCCTGGGGGAAGCTTGAGAGCAACCACGCGGGTCGAGAGCACCTGGAGGAGACTTGGAGGAGACTTAGGGGTCTTGGGACAGCTGCACTGGCCGCGGGGAAAGCGTGACCAGAAGACCACCACAGGGGCGTCACGTTTGTACATACTTGCGCACCACTTGTTCCTAGATAGGGCAGAAGCCCCACCGCCAAACTCAGGTCGCTGCTGCGTAGCAGGAACCGGGAACCACCAAGTCGACCAGGCCTTCTTTCCATGCTGGGGATGCCCTGCCCTGCTGCTCTGTTGACGCAACGTACATTTTTCCCACACGCGCAACAGCCTATGGTTTTGGTATCGAGCTGCCCAGCACCGCATTGGATGGAGAGACAGACACAGACACTGACTGATGTGAGTTGAGTTGCATGCCACCTACCTTACCTTGGGTACGAAGTACATACATACAGTACCTTGCGTTGGGGGGGACTTTGGCGGTTTCTTTATGGCACGCTGGTTCTCGCCTCGCATCACCAAAGGCTTCCCTCTGCCATCCCATTGACCCCTCTTTTCCTTCTGGGGTTTCTCTTCTTTTCATCATCTTCCATTTCCTTCCCAGTGGTGAATGCCAACGTCGTAGGCCCATCCGAGTTCCGATTGCCCACTCCCGTCCCCCTCCCTCCACCTAAACCCCTCCGTATCCCACATTCCCGGGATTCCTCTCTGCTCCCTCGCTGCTTTCTCCCTCCGTCAATTATCGGCCCTCTTCCGAATCCGTGGGTAGACCATTTTGGCGCGGCGCCTTATCTCCCTGGCTTGGCTGGCATCTTCTTACAAGCGAGCAGAAAGCCCCGCCACCAATTGGCCCCGCCTCGCACGTCCTGACCAACCCGCCTCACCGTCTGCGAAAGGTATGTGCACATGTGCCCCGCCAATGCCGCTACAGGGCCGCAACTCAACGGCGCACCGTTTCTCCTTCTGCCCTCTGTTTGCCTCTTTCTCTCTTTTCAGATTTGCGCAGAAAATTCGGTTGCCCGAAGAAAGAACTCTGGGTTCATAGCTCCTACTTTGCATTCCCAAACCCAATTCGCTTTTTCGTACATGATTGCCCATGCAATTCTTCAGCCCGCCTCACCTCCGTCCCAGTTTCGAATCCCAGACCCAGCTAACTCCAGCAGGGCTCTCACGACGCGCCATAATTTTTTCTCCCAGACGTAACAAGACGTCGTCTGTTAACCCATACCACCAACCGTTTCCAATCCAGCGGCCCAGTAGACCCAGGACCTCTTACGTCTCGCCCAGGTAGCCAAACGCGCGCGCCGTTCTCCAAAGTCAATATGTCGGCACCTCAGGATCTCATCTCGCCCAATGGCGGTGATATCAGCGAGTCTCTCGACCAGCTCAAGCTCGGGGACAGCGAGCCTCGTCTCGGCCCGGATGGAGAGCCTGCACCAAAGACAGACGAAGAGTATGCCCAGACGCAGTTGACTTTGAGGGCCATCGTATCGTCCAAGGAAGCTGGCGTCATCATCGGGAAAGGCGGCAAGAATGTCGCTGACTTGCGGGACGAGACAGGCGTCAAGGCTGGTGTCAGTAAGGTCGTGCAGGGCGTGCACGACCGGGTTTTGACCATCACAGGTGGCTGCGAGGCCATCTCTAGAGCCTATGCGGTTGTTGCGCGAGCCCTCCTGGAAGGCGCTCCGTCAATGGGCATGGGAGGAGTCATCCAGGGCAATGGCTCCAACCGTAAGGCTCATCCCACAGTCGATTTTTTATCAATGTAATGAGGCGGTGCTGACTTTGTCGTTGCAGCGATCAAGCTACTCATTTCTCACAACCAGATGGGCACGATCATTGGTCGGCAGGGCCTCAAGATCAAGCACATCCAAGATGTATCAGGCGTTCGCATGGTAGCACAGAAGGAGATGCTGCCGCAGTCGACCGAGCGGATAGTCGAGGTCCAGGGCACTCCTGAAGGCATCCAGCGCGCTGTCTGGGAAATCTGCAAGTGCCTGGTCGACGATTGGCAGCGCGGCACCGGCACTGTTTTGTACAATCCTGTTGTTCGCACGCAGACTCCCGGTGCGCCGGCTGGCCCAATCGGCGGTGGAAGCAATTTCGCACAGGAGAGAGTGCCCTACGGTGGAGGCGGAGGTGGCAGTGGCTCTCGTGTCACGCGAACAGGTAACGGCGCCGATTTCAGCAACGGTGGGCAGCGCCCATATGGTCGCCGTTCTGATTCTGATGCAGCCTCCCGTGGTCCGCCAACCCATGACGAGAACGGGGAGGAGATCCAGACGCAGAACATCAGCATCCCGGCAGACATGGTTGGCTGTATCATTGGACGTGCCGGCTCCAAGATTAGCGAAATCCGCAAGACGTCTGGAGCCCGTATCTCGATTGCAAAGGTAAGCTTATGCTCATTGGCTGCCCCGCCGGCTAGTCAGCATGCCATTCTCTGCTCTCTCTAACTGACAGCATAGGCCCCCCATGACGAAACCGGCGAGAGGATGTTTACTATCATGGGCACAGCTAAGTCGAACGAGAGTGCTCTTTTCCTTCTCTACGAGAACTTAGAGGCGGAGAAGATGCGCCGTCAGCAGCAGGCTTCTCAGCCATCCGATTAGAGCCCGGACGGCGAGAACCAAGGCCCAAGGCTGTAACCATAACGTGTAATTCACTGAAGATGCACAGAGTGGAATGATTACCAACCGGCCAGCGACATTCTCCGGGCTTTCTGAGTTTGATCGGATTTGGCAGCCACTCATTTCGGGTCCTTTCCAGATCTGGCTGCCGCAAGGCGTATTTTTTTTTTTCGGCGGATGGGAAACGATGTGACGACACTTCATTACCAACAAAAAGCATTTTGCCGGCCTTTTCTTTTTCTTGAACTGGTTTCACTCCCTTAGCTTACCCATTTTATTCGGCGACCAGCTACTCCACCACTTCATCTCGATATTCGGCTTGTTTTTTTTCGGCATCGGGTGCGCGGCATAACGCCCAGATGGCCGGGGGCGTCGACGGGATGTGCACGGCTGCCGCGCAGGGCATCCGGGCGCCTCGCCGCAGCTTTACTCGCCAGGTCTCCGAGAGGTGGATACCCTGACGAGTCCTCTCCTCTATCCGAAATTGGTCCATCATAGCCCCACACGCCAGACTCTCTCAGCTCTCACTTCGACACATCCTTCAAAGCCCATTTTCAGAAATCAACCATCTCGTATCCCGCCTCACAACGCCTAGGCTACCCGGACACGCTCCAACTCCCACGCGAACGCTAATCTTGTCTCTCTTACCTCTTCAACCAACGCAGACGTTGCACTCCTCATAATCCTATCACCAACTCTGCGCTCCTGTTTCTGGACTCGTCGAACAATGACCAAATCTTTGGACAGATGTCTAGACGGGGGCATCTAGGTGTGTGTAAACAGGAATAGGAAGAATATATGCGCATGACGAAACAAAGGCTGCGTGCGCTGTATGTGTGATATTGTTCTTGTTCCATTAACGTAGAGTTGCCGCCATGGGTGAGTGCATTGTCTCTCGGCGAGTAACTACCGGAACGAGCGTGGAAGCCAGTATATGCGCAGAGATGTGAGATGTGTAGAATAGCCTGACAACAGACGAAGTGGCATGGTGAAGTGAGGTGGTTCGTATAATAAAACGGATCTCCATGGCTGACTGGCGTTTTGGGACGGCTGCCGCCCCGCATTTTGGAGATATGCGCTAAGAGGCCAAACGGCACAGAAGCCGACAGGGCGTGTTCCCACCAAATAAGGTTAACTGACAATGAGCTTTAGCGCGGCCCGGCCAGTGTTCCATTGATGATTGGGCGATAGCGGACGGGACTTGGGAAAAGCCACCCTGTCCGTCTGATGATCAAGACAGCTCACTCACTTTTGCTGTCTCTAGTGTACCTGCCCAGGGTACTAAGGCCTGAGACATGTCGTTGAACAACTAGCGGTCGATTGTCAATTGGTAGATCTTAGGCATTCCCTGCTGCTCATTCATTTCATTTCCTATTTCAATCCTATTACACACGTTTAGAAGGTGGAGGAGAGAGCCTATTGGTCTCTCGGAACTGAGTTTGAAGTACGAAGTACAATACATACGCAGCAGTACATACATTCGGCCACAAACACTTGAACCTTGAACTCGCGTATAGGCTCGACATGGCTCGCTCAAAGCAAGCGACGCCCATCCGGCGCGAGCCATCCTCGGAGTACTCGAGCAAGCTCGACCGTGTCCCGCAGCAGAGCAGAGAAGCAGTCGGGAAGGGCAATGGCCATGTGTCGTCGTCGACAAGGACAACAACGACGACGTCAACTGGCAAGGCGCCACCACCATCCGCCAAGAACGAGGCCGGCATAGTCACGCTGTTTGTCGACGTCGCTGGCATCTACGCCTCCTTGTGAGTCATGGCTCTCATTGCGAGCTTTGCACATCACTCATCGGGCACTGGCTAACAAGACGACGCCGTTCGCTTTCCTCTTAGTCTTACGTGGGCATATCTCCAAGAGAAGCTCACAACAACAACTTATGGCGCTGATGGCGAGCGCTTCAAGTTCTCCGTCTTTCTGTTGACGATCCAGTCGCTGTTCGCTGCGGCCGGCGGCAAGATCTTCACCGTGCTCAGCACGCCGCGCGGCCAGCCGGTGCCGTCTATGATCCCGAACGGCAAGATCCTGCCGCCGCTGCTCCTCGTCGCCTTCACCAACGCGCTGGCCGCGCCCTTTGGCTATGCCGCCCTCGCCCACATCGACTACATCACCTTCATCCTGGCCAAGAGCTGCAAGCTGCTGCCCGTCATGTTCCTGCACATCACCGTCTTCCGCCGCCGCTACCCCCTGTACAAGTACCTCGTCGTGGCCGCCGTCACCCTGGGCGTCGCCGTCTTCACCCTGCACTCGGGCAGCAAGAAGCACCGCCCGGCCACCCACAGCGGCCAGACCGCCTGGGGCATGCTGCTCCTCGGCGTCAACCTGCTCTTCGACGGCCTGACCAACAGCACCCAGGACTACATCTTCTCCGCCTTCCAGCCCTACACAGGCCCCCAGATGATGATGGCCAACAACCTGCTGTCCTCGGCCCTCACCGGCAGCTACCTGCTGCTCAGCCCCTGGCTGGTCCACACCCCCTTCGGCCAGTGGTTCAACATGGACGCCACCGGCGGCGCCGGCGAGCTGGCCTCGGCCCTCGCCTTTCTCGGCCGCCACCCGGCCGTCTGGCGCGACGTCCTGGGCTTTGCCCTGTGCGGATGCGTTGGCCAAGTATTTATTTGTATGTCGTTCCCTTTCTCTAACCCCCCTTTTTTCTATTGAGACACTTCGAACCCCATATTACCCCTCCCCGTCGTCGCCGCTATAATCGCCATCACCCCAAACGCCCGGGCTAACACTCTCCCTCTCCGGCATGCAGTCCACACGCTATCGACCTTCTCGTCGGTGCTTCTCGTGACCGTCACCGTGACGCGCAAGATGTTCACCATGATCCTCAGCGTTCTCGCCTTTGGCCACCGCCTGTCCAGCATGCAGTGGCTCGGCGTCGGGCTCGTGTTTGGCGGCATCGGCGTCGAGGGCGGCATCGCCCGGCGCGAGAAGCTGGCCAAGGAGGCTGCCAAGAAGAAGGCCGCCGCCGCCGCTGCCGCTGCCGCTGCCGGGGGGGAGAAGAAGAAGGCGTAGTCCTAGTGTTCTGTTGCGCGTGTGTTTGGTACGAAGTAGTTTGAAAAAAGAAAAGAAAGAAAAAGGGTCTAGTCTTCTCGCGCACGGCAACGCACGTGGATAGGGATCAGGTCTTGATCATCCTCTCCCTTTGGGTTTCTCGTATTTTGTAGATATGTGATATTTACGGAATGAAATAGAAAGTGAATAGATAAACTTGAACATAACCTCAAAAAGTCATACCTAGCTGGTAAGTACTACAAGGCCTTCGTTTTGTCATTTGCTTGAATAACAGCCGCATCTGACGACTGGTATTAGGTAACTGCCATGCGCATTCGGTATATATATGGAGGTAAACAACAATAACAACGGCAGTGATTTAAAATACGTTGTTCTCAAAAGGGGAAAGGAATATATATTTTTCCAATTCGCTAAATTTATTTACACTATCTTCATTATGTTTTCCTGGGCCCCGACGCTGTCAGGTCCAGTTCATGGACATGGCTTTGTTTTGGTTTGGTTCTCCCTTCCCGGAATGCTCTTCTGGTTTCTTTTTAGACAGCAGAGCCATTTGGCCTGCCGCTGATGACTGCTCGACTCGTACATGGATGGTTCTTCTCGAACCACCTCTCTCCGACTAGCTTCAATGTCCAGGTGTTTTAGGAATCCAAGGGGTGCCAACTATCGTAGCATCCAGCGAGCGCCCGGTTATCGCCAGCGTGTTGTTGTTCGGCGTACATGCGCTCGCGTGTCTGGTCTCCCTTTTTTTGTGCGTGCCAGACGCTGGAATCCATCGACTCCAGTCATGTCCAACTCATATATCCAAATACCCAACTCCCGGTTCCCAACTCCTTACACTCCCACAAGTCGTCATCCGCCAAACCCTAGTCATGATGCCGTGTTTGGCCCCCATCCGTCCTTCTAAATTACACATTTCGTTTAATAAAAGATAGAATGGAACACGTGCGAGGATATATCCGTGCCGAGCCGCAGTCTTCTCCCCGCGAGCTGTGCCCGATTCATCGCTCACTCGCTTTGCGTGCGTTGCTGAATACATAGTTGAAAAGAAAAAAAAAGGACAAGGAAAGAAAATGATGGCCGAATTGGCATCTGAACGATCGGTATGTCGCAGCAATAAAAGTCCAAGGTAGTGCTGTAAACTCCAGGAAGGAAGCACAGGCTGCATCATGCGTAATGACCGCCGCTGTAGACCCCGCATCTATAACAAACGCCGCTCCAATGCTCTTCAGTATAAGTCGGAATGTCATTGGGTGCTTATATCATCTCATCAATAGACCGCACAATCGGAGTTTCGCCCTTGGTAGGAGGGCTGCGCGGGTCTTCGGTTTGCAAGGGCCGCGTAAATGGGAAGAATGGGTCTCGAGGGAACATGGTCTCTCGCGGTGAAAAGAGCCCATCGCTCGGCGTCGGAGGAACCTCGACAAACTGCATTCCGGCGAATCCGGTAAATGGTTCGTGAAGGGGGTTAGCCGTCATTGTTTCCACCCGCGGCGACATGAGAGCAGTATCGTCAGAAAAACTTCGCAGGACTGCGACATGCCGATCGGCAACGACCTCTTTCCTCTCGACCTGCTTGGGTGAAGTGTTGAGACTCAGGGGCAAAAAGCCACCTCCAGACGACGCGCCGAACCGGTGGGCGCCGAATCCCGGAGAGGGGGGTGGCTTCGGAAACGATGGCATACGTCGAAACCCAGGCGACATTGGCGGCTTTGATAGCGAAAGGGGTGCAAACCCCGGAGATGGCGGCGGCCGTGAGATCGAAAGAGGAACGAATCCGGAAGACATCGGCGGCCTCGAGATCGAAAGCGGAGCGAAACCAGGAGACGGCGGTGGCCTCGAGATCGAAAGCGGAGCGAAACCAGGGGATGGCGGGGCCTTCGAGATTGAACAGGCAGAGGCGAAGCCCGAATCAGGCTGCGAGGGTCTGAGCATCGAGTCAAGATCGAACCGGCCGAATCTGCCTCGATCCGACTCGTCTTCTTTCTCGGTCCAGGAAAAGCTCGATGGTGCTGATGAGGGGCCGGGCGAGATTGGCTCTCCTCTATTCGGAGTTGAGTTTCCCCGAGCCCTCATCGGGCTCCTCTCTGGCGTGGAGCTATGATCTGCCGGGTCTTCAGTCGGCAACGGGGCAGTCAAAGGCTCTTTGGGGGGGCCTTCGATGTTGTCAGCCGATAGAGTTAGTCTATGCTTCGTTGGGCTTCTCCCGGAACGCGGTTTGAATCCCGCGCTGGAAAGCTTCTTTTTGGAGATCTCCTTTTGGAAATCCTGAAGGCAGTACATGAGCCTCATGTTGGGGCTGATCCATCTGCTCTTTGCTTGTGCCGAGTAGTACGCATCGTTTACGCTCAGCTCGGGATTCTGGTAGATGCCGTACGCAATGATCAGACTGGCCGATCGACTTGCGCCCTGCTGGCAGTGGATCAACACCTTCTTCCCTTCCTTTGTTCTCTTATCAATGGTTTCGCATAGCCCGTAGAGATCCTGGCCTATGTCCGTATTGTGATCCCAAGGCATATGTATGTACTCTGGTTCTCTAAAGGGTTGTGCCCGCGGGGTTGTTGGCGTATCAGCCACGGGCTCCTCTGGCAAGAACTCAAAAGCAGTGGAAAAGCTGGCTGCTGTAAGAGCCGTGTCTGGAATAGGCGAGTCTTCCATGGGTTTGTCCTGCGTTTCCGGAGCCGGTAGTTGTTGAGTATTTCCAAAAGATTTGAATGGATTCGACACTTCACGAGCAACGTTAATCACCACGTCAAAGCGGGCAGCCTCATCTGCCGTTGGCTCGAGATAAAGATATACGTTGTCGTCGTAGATGCAGATCGGGCCGTCAGGATACCCCGGCGTCTTCTGATCCTCGTTGTTCTCCATCTCATGGAAGGGTTCCACCTCAAAGGTTGATCGGTTTGCAATCTGGGGTTTTATTGGGGAATCTTCCTCGGCGATTGTCGTGGTATCTATTGCTGTCGTACCCGCAGGCCATGCCTGCCGCGGCGGCCGCAGGAACGAAGAGAGTCCTGTCTCGTTCCGCTCCAGCACTGTCGGTATTGTCATGCCGCCGGCGGGGCCAAAAGTAGCCGACTTCAGACCAGAAAGCATATGAGGAGATGAGGTGGAGTGCTTCAGAGCTCGGCGCTGTAGAATTGGGGGGATCGAAGGCGAACTAGGGATTTCAAGGGTTGTAGCGCGAGTCGCCAAGTCAGACGTATTCGTCTTGAGACTAAGCTGGCTTGGTTTTCGCTTCATTGCAGGTATCGCAGGCTTGATGAACGAAGGAGAGGTGGGCTCCGACACCATGGACGTGGTCAGCGAGCCCGAAGGCGGCTGGATAGAGAGGCCCTTCATATTCTTAGGTTTCCTGGGCGCGGGCGATGTCATGGGCCGTTCTAGGCTGGGAGTAGATAGATTAAGGCTGGTTATGCCGTTCAGGCCGGAAAAGGAGGGCGGCGCAAAAGATGGCGGCGCAAAGGAGGGAGGCGCAAATGACGGGGGCGCGAAGGACGGGGGCGCAAATGATGGCGGCGCAAAGGAGGGCGGCGCAAAGGACATGGGCGCAAAAGATGAGAGAGGGGCTAGGTGCACTGGAGAATCCGGCGACGAAGACGGGGAGGGATCAGAGAGATCTGAAGAATCAGTGCAAGACATTGTTGTGGTGGGAGATGAATCTTCGGACTCAGTTGCCTGGGTTGATGTGCTGTCGTTGTGCTTGTGGCCAGAATCAGATGACAGGCTGGGCCGCAAATCCGGCTGCTCGTCTCTAGATAATTTGGTATCGTCCATCTCCATCACCAACTTGGGATCGACGACCTTTAGCAGACTCGGCTGGACCAGGATTTCCGAGTCCACGTCGAAGACTGACATGAAGGAGGGTATTTGATCCTCGTACAATCGTCGAGCGGTAGCAGAAGGCATATTCGTTTGCCAGTGTGAAATCAGGCGACCGATGTCGTCTTATGGCAGGTGTAGTATTGCCCTTTTTATCAAAATGGAGTCGCAGCCACGCTCAGCGCGTCGCAGGAACGGCCGCCCGATCGCCAGGCAGCCCCGCTTCTCGAGAACCGAAAGGCGGTAACGTTGGTAATGAAAGAGGCGATTTCCGTCCTCTTCACAGCGAATAAAGCGACGTCTCAGAATGAGCGAATGCGTCGAAAGCTATCGAAATGGGTAGGTGTTGGACCAAAAATGGGACAGCACTGCTGAATCCGTTGCGCGCTCCTCGTCCTTGCGAACTCCTCCAAAAATGATCACCGGTGCCACGATTGACTCGCAGTCTTGGTCGTTCCACCAACGCGGCGGGCCGCACGGTAACAATCACCTCCGAGTAGGAGCCCTAAGTTGCAAGACGAGCGGCGGTAGAGAAAATAAGGCGCTGCCGGGCTCCGCGATAGCGTCCTGGCTGCGGAGCGGGTAGGCAGGAGGAGGAGATGCGAAGTAAGTCTCGTGAGGAAGGGTTACGCGTGAAGACGACGTAGAGCGCAGTCGTAGAGACGCAAAGCAAGAATCTCCCCAAGCCAAGCGGGAATTGAAGGGCTGAAGGAGGGGGGCGGCGACCAAGTGGTCTTGGGCGTCAACGCATCGTCGGGTCTGTTGTGAGGTCGAGGTCGCTGGCACAGCAGGTAAGAAAGGGCCCGGGGCGGTGCGGGTGCGGGTGCGGGAGCCGTCGACCTAATTGAGCGGGAAAAAAACACGGCAGGATCCCTTTGTCTCAATGACCGATTGTCTAACCCCTCTGTCGGCTTGTCGTCCGGGCTTCGGTTTTTCGTCCCTCCAGGTTTGGGTTCTGTTCTGGGGGGAAAGTTGGGAGAGAAAGAAGTGAGGAAGGAGAGAGATGGAAGTCGTTGGCGAGAATTGGCTGGTTTGGGGGAGGGGGTGGGTTACAGGGGTGCAGGGCTAGTTTGTGTGTAGGTTGCTCTCTTTGGCTGGAGAAAACGAGATGGCGGTGCCTACACACTAGCGGTTGGAGCAGAGGCAGAGCGCTGAAGGGGGTTGCAGTGGTGCAAGGCGCAAAGACGGCAGGCAGAACATGGACCTGGGCCTGGTCTGGTGAGGCGGAATCCAATGGGAAATGGGAACTGCACGACTGATACCCAGGGTACTGAGTGCACACCTCACACTAGCCGAATACTTCAGATAGATAGCCCAGACTGCCCTGACATGGAAGACAGAGAGAACACACAACTGAGAGTTGGGACACGGTCCAAACCGCAAGGCGGGAACCGTTCCATTTGCACTTTCCCTCACACAGTGGTAGCTGCCATACCAGTGGACGCCTGAGAACGGGGGGCCTGGGGTTCAGGAGTGAAGTCCACTTGGCCCTGAAGAGACTGCTCTCTTGGCCGCGTGCAGGGTGTTGGTTGGGATGGGCCGCGGGGGGGGCCTCCTCTAGGCCAATCAACATCGACTTCTGTGGGACCCACAGCCAGCGCGAAGATGCCGGCGGCTAGCCGTCTTTGCAACTTGCTTGCTTCAAACAATGCATGTGCGCTATTAATAGATAGTGCCACCGTGGGAAGCAGGATTTTGTCGCTCTGATTGGCCAGGGCGTCTGGTTTTGATTCTCCTTTCGCCAATCGCCTCCCGAGCGCTCTCGGGTCTGGGCTGCGCTTTCCACTGTGCGCTTGCCGGTGCCCCCCCTCGAGCGGCTGCTACTCCTCGCCTGCGGCCTGCCATTCCATTGTTGTTCAGTTGGAATGCCCCATAAGCCATGCTGGAAGCCTACCCACCTAGGCATATGCCCAACGCCCCGGCTCTTCTCCTGTGCTGCCGCCCGTCTTCCCATCTCCGACTCTGATGGCCCGGCCCGACGGCGCATTCTCTCATTTTCGCATGCTTGGTCGACTCCGTCTACTACTATTTTTGTTGCGTATCATCCATCCGCATTGGATGGTTATAGTGTTGGCAGGGAAAGATGGGAAGCATTGGCCACTGACCGGGTATCCTTCCTCCATCTCAACCGGCGCTTAGAAACAGAGGATTTGGCTGCTTGCGGTCATCGAAAGCTGGGTGCTCCTTTAAGTTTACGATGCCTGCTGGACGTCTGCACGCGACTCGCACAGTGGAAGAAGCGTCAGGACTCAGGCGGCTCAAGGGCCTCGGTTCAGTGATTACTAATGGAATAGGGAAGAGGTAAGGTAAATCACAAAAACACCATGCTCTAACGTTGCGGACTGAAAACGGCTTGGAAAGCCCTACTCCGGCTATTGCAGATTACCTTAATTATGGGTGCCGGCCACCAAGGCCGCCCCATTGTCCTCTTGGGGAACATCCCGCACATGGTCTGGCGGTGAACGCTGTGCCTCCCGGCTGCGAGGGAGAAGCCGTGGCCAACCCTTAAAAGCGATCCCATCTCGATTCTCGGGATACCTTGGGAAGGTGTACATACGGATCCTCCTTGAACTAATAAAGCGCCAAGGAACGTATTCGTTCAAAGAGCTACGGAGTACTTCATACTCGAGGCGTGTATCAGACAGCGGCCTAGAAACGCGGCATCCTCGCCAGTGGAAGTACCGTCTCGTCTGAACATGCCGTCTATAAAGTCTATTCTAAAAGACGGCGAGGTGGAGCGTTCCATTGCTTTGCTAGCAGGATCAGAGCCAGATGACAGACGGTCCAGGCAACCAAAACTACCCAAGGTAGCACAATGGGGACGCGGAAGAGTCGATTTCGGCAACACAATTTGTCTAATTGTAAGGCAATTTGTCAGTTGCAGGACTGGGTCAAACCCCTATTTAAAATCTTGCCGTCATGGACGCCCACTAGTGGTGGTAGATCGCGGGCCGTGTGGACAAGAATGGAAACTGTTTCTCCGCACCCAGATGCGGACGGAATTTGCCCTAGTCGATCTGAAACAGAGCCCAGGTTGCGTTGGAGTGGTGGCACTTGTCAATTTGGCCATGCATCTCCTAGTGGAAAAGCAACCATCCAGGACCATGCGAGTGGGGGCTCGCTTGGTCTTGCCAATTACCATTGGCGCTCGCCCACTTGGCCATCTTTAGCCAATCCTTCCATTCCCGACCAGAAGCCATCCAGTCTTGACAACCACAGGGTAACGCCGATCGCAGAGCCTCAGAGTCTTTATACGTTGAATGGCAACATCACAAGTATAGTTTGTGCTTTCAACTCTTGATGTTCGCCGAGTCTTTGAGTGGTGCAGACCCCTTCTTCTTGTTTGTGTTTTTTTTTCCTTTCCCGCTGTCGGGCTACCTCCCGGATTCGAATTCCCCGTGAGCGATCCCTGGGATGCAATGCTCATGGCCCTGGACGCATCGCGACACGTGTAATGCGTCTTCGGGAACTGATAATACACTGAGCTATATGACGACATCTCGCCGTGTCAAGAGGCCAAATGTGGTGTGCCGTTGTTCGCATTCCGCGCACTCTAACTGACGTGCCCGCGCTGTAGCGAGACTGGTCTCAGGCAGATTGTTTGTCTGTTATCGACTTCCTTTTTATAAGGCGGCTTACTCGTCTAGCCTCGGAAGCGGACGATCAGCAATCCAAACACCAACACGGGTTGACGTGGGCAGACGACATCACATGATATCATATGACCTATGCTGCCACCTTTGCCGTTACAGATTGGGGGCCATCTTGGGATCTTGAACCCAGCATTTCACTTTTACTTGCTTGCGAGAGCCACACAACAGTCGGCATGAACAACCGGCACACCGCTATTGGATCTTTTCCCACTTTCCCTTGCTTATTTTCGCTCTGCGGTGATCCCTACGTTTGGTATATACAGCCTCGGGTAGCGACTCCCTCAGAACCACTCAACTACCTCGGGCGATTCCATGCGCCAATTGAACTCGGAAGCAGGCGGGCTCGTTTAACAACAACACAAGCGCCCATCGGGACTGCTAGTCTGTCGAGTGTCGATTCTCCTCGGGCCGGGCTCGGATTGTCGCTCAAAGAGGGCACCCGATATTTCGGCTACCCTATAACCCGAACATGGGGCCATATAAATGCTCTGATCGGATACTCGTGTGCTAGACTCGGACCGCTGGTGGCCTCGGAAGAACAGGTATCAAATGTTTTATCCGTACTACCTGAGGGAATTGAGAGACATCGTATTTGCAGCTCTCACAGATGCCCGTACTCACCAATTCAAGAAGGCCCTCACGAATATGCTCCACCTTCAGCCCATATCCCCTATTCCGTACGTATTTCTATCGGATCATTGCATAGGGTTAAAACAATTTCCACGCGTTGAATCACACCATGTCGCCGCGCTGGCGCACAGAGCACCAGGAGCGTCAACCCCGTCTTTCACAAGGATTCCCCGTTCCAGCTTGTGGAGCGAACGCGAAATCCGAGAAAAACAAAATAAATATGCACCTAACAATGCGTGAAACAGCAGCATGGGTACACTGTACAGCACCTGGTTCGTGCTCCAGACGCCAGCTCTCCTGTCAGCCTCAATCCCATACCTCGACCTCAACTCGCGTTCTCCACCTGGCTTCAACATCTGATATATTAGGCGGTATCACGCCTGAATCTGCTATAGATTATCTTGTATCTCTTCTTTCATACATCTTTATCCTGAAACTGCCGGCGAGTTCTGGAGTTGAGCTTTCAGAACAGCTCTGGTCTCAGCATATATCGAGTTGTCCTGCACGAGGATTAGAACTTTCGGGAACTCTATCTGAAATAAAGTCTTCTTTAATTAGCATGGCCTTCCCCGATCGAATCCCTGGCCCTGATTGATCCCTCGGGGAAGAGTGTTGAATATGGCATGCGGTCCAAGGCCAATCAGTTTGTGCCCAGCACACCAAAGCCGCTTGTCTTTGGGTATCACCTGCCTGCGGTTCTTGTTGTTAACTCAACACCTGCAATATTGTCAAGCTCCATCCTGAATTTATTGGTAAGTATTAAACGTTGTTGTTAAACAAGGTCCAAGCCAAAGTTCGGAACTGCACGTTCATCTTCTTGATATCCCATGGAAAGCGGATCCCATTTGACCGTTGAGCGTTTTCCAGTTGGCAATTGGCGGCTTGGCCATGGTGCTGCGAGCAGCAAAGCTAACATTGATGGCGGTTGAACTTGTCTCTTCAGAACCTAGCGTATCCATATTTGATTGCAGATCTGAAAGCCAGCCGTCCCCGAGACTTGCAGTAGCTCTTCGGAGCTCTCGCTGTCCTTTGTAAACTCAGAAGACGGCCAAGGGGTCAGTGCTTCTGCGCGGAGGAGATGAAATGCTCTGGGCAGGCATCTGCATTCCGAGGCGCCGAGTGCATCGCGCTAGACCTAGGTGGAGCCAACAAGGCCAATCTGCTGTGTGTCTCAAACACAACAAACATCACATTCAGGAGGAGCTGCGTCGAGGATGCAGCGCACATATTATTCCCCCTATTTGTTGCACTCCTGGCGTGAAAATGTTTTGTTATGTTTCAAATGTGTGTGCGGAGTACGTATCCCGGGGTATTCCATCGATGTGCATGTACGTAAGCCCGGCAGTTTCAAGGGCCTTGGGCCCCACGAGGGTTTCCCACGTCCCGAAGCATATCTCTCTCCGGGGAGCATTGGCACGATCCCACCGCCAGCACGCGGTATTCCGTGACGGTAGGGTCGATTTAAAAACATCATCAGACGATGGGAAGGAGATGCCCCTCTACATAAGCATGCTGCACACACGTATACATAGCAACGTTGAGGCACAGTACTGAATAAGGATTTGCCTGCTTACCTGGGCCGTTCTCACCGTCATCAAACGAGAGGCTTGCGCCACCTTTGTACGAGGCAACCAAAGAGACTCGTGAATTGGCACAGCGAACAGCCGCAGGCAAAGAAAACCGCACGAAAAAAAAAACATGGGACAAATCCTCCGGAGGCCACACCTTGTCAGATCGGGTTCTACTGCGCAACTCGTACGGGATTTTGCTGCTGCGCGATATGCAGGCCCCTGATGTGCTGCAGCTGTCCGGATCTTCTCGACAGCTGTGCATATAGAGGCTGGCCTTTTTCACGTTCTGTGCAATGCACGTAGCCTGCGAGAAAGCCTTTTGCTTTCTTTTCTTTGAAAGGCGTTTCAAAATCTGACGAGCAAGCTCATCGTTTACACCTTGATCTCAACTCGGGCCCGCATTGAGAACCCGATAGGAAAAGCGCTCGAGGTTCTGCAAACATACTGATACTCCGCACTCCGTAATTACTCGGAATTCGTTGTTACTCAACTGGCGAAAGTGACTGTGTTCAAAACTGCAACCATTTTCTCTCCTTCCATGGTCTCTTGTTTGCTCAGTGCCAAATATGCAGTGACCATACGTAAAGTTGTAGTTGAAGGCTTCAGAAACCACAAACAATCTTACCTTGGGGTTGTATAATCGTGGCAAACTTACTCCGTACCTTATTAGTATTGTATTACTCACCTTGAATTATGAACGTTGCTTTTTCTGTTGAGGAGTCAACATGGCGTGCATCAAGTTAGTTCCGGAGTAGTAGTTCGATTTGGAGTTCGATGGTCTGGGTTGCAACCCCGAAGAGCGGTGCTGATTGGCCAATTGGCCCCATTTGCGTCGTGCCGCTGCGTTAAAATCCCCCGCCTCCTCACGCTCCCCCAGAGCCCCCCCCTTTTTCCCGCCCCTCGTAGTCTGCACCATGGCGTGCCCGTTTCGGGACTACCCTCTGGCCAGCCCCCCCCGGCTCCCCGATTCCCTTTCATTTCGTCTCGGCGCAGCTCATCATCCGCGCCTCCGCAGCGGGGCCGGGTCTCCGAGTGTTCCTCTCCTGAGTCTTTGACGAGGAGTCCGCTGGTCGTGAATCTGGCAGCGGAGCAGCCAGGTGTCGGCCACGGCATCGGCGACGAAGGGAAGAGGCAAACGACAAGTCGAACTTGCAGCTGCAGCGGCTTCCTTCCATGTAGTTCGTAGCTGAGGTACGTAATGGGCTTGCTGCCGAGCTCAGGATCTGGCCAGCCATTCTTTTTTGTTTCTGTCTATGTGTGGTCTTCCAGACTCGTGCTCCGTGCTCAGTGCTCGGCTCCCCTCGCACATGCAGGGCCAAGATGAGCGGGAGGGATGATGTTGCGGGGCGCACTGCAACACTGGGAAGAGGTGTCTCATTCAGGGTGCACAAGCTCACACTCGCATGGTGCGCTTTGGCACACCTGCAAAGAGGCACAGAGGCACACCTGAGTAGGTAATAACCCAACCTATTGGCAACGTCGGCATAGATTGTCACCTGCGCTGCGCTGTGCGTCTGCATGTTCGGACAACTTTCACCGGCTTTTGTGGGTGGGCCGGCTGTGCAGTGTGCACTGTCAGTCAGTAATTCAGTTACACAGCAGGCATAGGTTCGCGCGGGAAGAAAGATGGCAAGCAGCTGAGACAACTTTTGCACTTCAGGTTGCTAGGTAATCTAGGTTGCCCTGATTGGAAGGGCTCGGTCCCTGCGCACGTTCGCATCCGCAGCATCTGTTCTCCTCACGTACTTCCAGAGGGAGGGTCAACGGCAGCACATCCATGGGAAAGGGAGAGAACAGAACCGAAACCTGTTCAGGTCCATAGGACGGAGGATGGATGGGCATGGACGGGGTGGCTTCCAGGTTCCCATGAAATCCGGCCCCTCGTGGCGTCTGGCTCCCGGCCAGCACTCGGGTGCCATTCGTGGCCGTGGTGGTTGAGGTTGCATCTTCATCCCAGCACCTGCCTGCGTGTGTCGCTCCCGCTTGCGGAGCTAATCCAGAGAGGGGGCCGCTGGCTGCGCTGTTGTGGCCATTTTGATATTTGAGCTGTCGGCCAGCGGTCCATTCACATTGGGCCA
Organism: Lasiosphaeria ovina; assembly: GCA_033439765.1. Taxonomy (NCBI): domain Eukaryota; kingdom Fungi; phylum Ascomycota; class Sordariomycetes; order Sordariales; family Lasiosphaeriaceae; genus Lasiosphaeria; species Lasiosphaeria ovina. Next base: position 3,130,909 of record JAULSN010000002.1, on the reverse strand, counting down.
GCACCAGCACAGCACCAGCACAGCACCAGAACCGGCCAGGTCAGGCCAGGGTGGTTGCCGTTTGTAGATGCTTCCTGTCGTCGCTTCCGCCCAATTTACTGACCTTGGGTGTGTTTGTCTTTAATCCTCCCACCCGACCTCGGGGCTGCTTTGCTTTGCTTGCTTGTCTCCTTCCTTCCTTCCTAGACCTCCGGCTCTCTCCCTTGCATTGCGAGCCATCGCCGCTCGCTCTTCACTCGAGGCCATCTTGGAGGCCGTTTGTGTGCTACTTTCCGACTAGTTCTGTCTAGTTTAATGGTCTACCTACCTAATAACCTCCGCTACCTGCCGATTGACCTGCTCACCCAGGCCCCCTTGGCTGGCGATTGTTTTCTTCCTGGTTTCCATAATTTCCATGTGCGGAGTCGCAGCTTCCGCTACCTCCGCCGCCCTGCCTTCTTCCCTGCGTCAAGATCGCCAACAAAGCCGACGGGAGGAGCGGGCACGCGCTGCATCTGATGGATTTCCCGGGTCCACAGTGTGGTCAGTCTAACAATACAGAACACGGCCGATGCGCCCGCTGCCCGCGAGTCGACTATCGAGTCCCGAGGCCGCAAAATCCAGGACGACAGCAAGCGATCGCCGTGCGACGACGGGGTCTTCTTGGCGGGAGCACGGAAAGCTTTGGGGCGTCAGAGTGATAGCGGTAGAAAAGGGGAAAGGGCTGCAAGTTCCATTGTTTTCTCGCTGCGCTGCGTCGTGACCCAAAGGAAGCTGGGACGGGAGCCGACCCAGAGGCTTGGCCCGAGGGTTTGAAGGCCCCGGTTACGGAAACATGACATCGTCGAGTTTCGCACCTGAAGCGGGCCACGGCCCCAGTAATACTAGCATTACAGCGGCTTCCTACAGCACGGGTCCCCCCCAGGCGCAATCCTTCACCAACGGCAGCAATCCGGGCAGCCCCAGCGCCAAAAGCAACAGCAATAGCAACAGCAACAACAACATTAACCAGCAGCACTGCACGAGCTCGGGCTCCAGCGCCAGCACTAGCGGACCGGGCGTCAGCATTAGCACCGCGAAGACAGATGCTAACAGCAACAACCTCGCGTTCAGGAGCGACGGCAACGTCTTCCACGCCCACCGCCAAAACCACAACTCGTCCAAATTGCCTGCTTTCCGCTTTGCCGACCTGAAAAAAGACGCCATCGTGCTGCCGTCGCTTTTGCAGCACATTCCCCCGTCTCCCGTGTCGCCGCAGCCAGCCCACGACGGCACCTTGTCGTCGCCCGCTAGCCCCGATCGTCACGACGGCACGAGCCTGCAAACTCAGCGTGACGCGCATGATCAAAACCAACGAATCCCTGGTTCGAGTTTTCCGTCTGAAGGCGCTGTCCCCCACAGCCAGAGCCAGAACCCGAGCCAGAGCCAGAACCACAACTATCAGAACCGATTCCGCAGCGGCGCCCAAATTCTCCCCGACAATAGTCCCGTCTCATTTGAAACGCCGCAATCTGCCGCATCTTTTCCGCAACACACCCACAGCCACACCCTCACCCAAACTACTCAAACCATCCACGCTCAAACCAGCCCAAGCCCCCCGCGAACCCGGGCTTCGACATTCCAGTCGCCGTCGGCCACTCAAAAGTCGCTCGACGACCGCTCCACCGCGTCAAGGCGTCCAGCTTCATTTCCTGATTCTCCTGCCGTCACCAGTACCGCCAGCGCGTACACCACCCGTGCCCAGCCGTCGTCCTCAAGCGCAACCCCGGCCGCCAAACGTCACCTACTAACGGCTGCCAGTGCTGCCAACGGTGCCGAACCGCTGGTGTCGCCCCGTCCCACGCTAAGCTCGTCGCGTCTGCACGCCGTCGAGTCGACCGACACTGAGCACCCCGCCGAAAATTCGACCGAGGAGTGGGCGCAGGGCCAGCGCGAGTTGCTGCTGCCCAAGACTATCGAAACCGCAAAGTCCGATGAGAGGCGCAAGTCACGCCCTCCAGTCTCGTACAGACCGCCGCCCAGCGTCGTCACCGCCTCGGGCGGGCGCGCCGTCATCCCGCCCATCCGGGCTTTTCGCTCGTCGGGGTCGCGCAAGAGCCTTGTTCTCGACATGCACACGAGGCGGGTTTCGGAAGAATCTTTTGGGGACGACATAACTGACCCGAATCAACGAGACCGCACCCTGCGAGCGCTCGAGGGCCGGCCCGACGACGACTATTCCCAGATCACGCCTCCCGACTCGGCCAATGCTATGCATGACAACGACAACGACACGGACAACACGGCCGACATCTTCATGCGCATTGCCCGCGAAGACTCGTCGCGCCGCGCACCCGAGGAGCAGGGGATGGCCGAGGACCAGAGCGCAATTGTGAGTAGCACAGATCTCTCTCCCCTCGTCAGTTGAAGTCGGTCCTGTTCCCGTCTTCCCCGCGCTTTGTAACGATGGCTTTGTGTTATGTTGCGACTAGCAGACGGCTACGAATTTCGGGGCCGTAGTGTCTCGGATTCGTGCCTACTTCATCTACCCGCGTGCTGCGTCCTACTTGTCTTGTTGCCAGTCTCGGGTGTTCGCATGTTGAATCTCGTTTGAACAAGAAAACTAACCATTCGATAGTCGCGCATTACAAGGGCAACCCACCGCCGCCCTCTCTCGGCAGCCGTCCCTACCTACCAGGCCACCTCACCACCGCAAATCACTCGCCGGCTTTCCGACCAGCGCGAGAATTCTCGGGGCCGGAACTTGTCTGGTAGCCAGTCTGCCCAACATATAACAAGGCAGCTGGCCTATCGTGCAACCGTGACAGACAGGACGGCCTCTAACACCACTGCCCCTGAGGACTCGGGCCGCGCTGCACAACCTCTGCGAACACCGCTGCGGCCCTCCCCAATCACTCCCCGTCAGATTTCCTTCCAAGAATCGTCTCCAGCAACCGAGACGAGTACGTCATACTCGCGGAGGCGGCAGTCGATTACCGAAAGCAACTCGGGGCAAACTTCTACCAGGACTCCCCAATACAGGGCGGTCAATTTTAATCTCGGGCAGAGTCGAACCTATAACTCGTCCCCGCTAGTTCCCAAGTCTATCGATGTCCAGAAACATGAGCCTCCTCAGAGCTCGGAGGCGAATCATGGCGTCGAAGGGACCGAGTCTTCGACCTCGACGGCGGCGCCCTCCACAGTCTGGGATGAACTGGACGATCTCAAATCACGCATCCATCGGCTAGAACTAACTGGGAAGGCTCCGTCGACATCTGGCGCGGCCATGTCCAGGGCGTCCGATGACCGCCCGCCAACCGCCACGACAAATGCGACAACCATGTCGGCCTCACCAAAGCGTGGCTCTGGCTTGGGAGCTGCCCCAGTAGACGTGGTTAGCACTACGTCATCGCAACGGGAGGCGCAGCCTCTTCTCTTTTCAGCCCTCTCCAAGATAGAAGGTGTAACCAGTCCGGAAGTCTTGGCCGCTATCAAATCGGCTGCTACAGACGCGATTGCTTTGTCGTCCATGATGGGCGTCCCGGGACAGCCTGGCCCCATATACAGTGGCGCGAGCACCATAGGAGTCGGAGGCGGCGCCAGCGTCACTGATAGGCAACTCCGGCGGAAAGCGGACAGCATTTGCAGGAGTCTGACCGAACTGTGCATAGCCTTGGCTGATGAAAATGGCCAGGTCAAACGACCTCAGTCGGCGCATGCCACCCGCGAAGCCGAGCTCATGGCCAGCCCAATATCTTCAAGGTTGGCTCCAGTCATTAACCAACGACGGCCGAGCGCCCTAATTACAGAGTCGACAGCTCCGAAGGCGACGGTGACGAGTCCTAGGGCTCCTACAAGCCTAGAGCAGAGGAGGATGACTATGCTTACCACGGTGGCTTTGCCGAGTCCCCGGTACGCGGGTGCTCCATCCACACCAATAGACCAGGCCGGCGCAGGACGAAAGTCGTCTCTATTGCTGGCTCGGACTCGCCGGGCTGGAACCGAAGAGCCTGAAGCCACTGGAAGGAAATCATCGTTGCATCTTCGAACTCGCAGGGCTGGGACAGAGGAGCCAGAGGAGAACCGAGAAGGCCGCAAGACTTCGCTACTTCTTCGCAGCCGAAAAGGGACCAATGACGACGAGGACGAATCCCGCTTTCGGGCACCTTCGAGGGCCACTACTGAAGTGAACAGCTTCCGGTCAACAGCACGCGACTTTTCTCAACAGGCCCTGTCTCCTCAGGACAGTAACCCTCTGGCATCATCTGCACTGCCGCGCCGCCGGCTCGTTCCGTCGTCTCTCAATCCGCGGCTAGTTGCACCTTCTTCGCCTGCGGCTGTTCCGGCCCGGAGGTACCTGGACCGGCCAACACCGGAGCGGGAGACGAACAGTGTGGCAGAAAAGCTGGCTGAAGACAGGGGACAGCGGCAATTCTCGCTCAGCCAGACGGCGATGCTCAACCGGACTGGCAGTCTCAACCGACGACCTCGTGAAAGCAGCATACCCGGTATTCCGTCACCTAGCACACAAGGGGGAGGCTACAGATGACCAAAAACGCCGCCACGCCCTTTATGACTTCACCATGTTGCTCATGAATGTACCAACATTTCTTTTCTTCACAAAACGATTACCTGATTATGCGCGGGCGTTTTATTATCATTGTTTTATTCTTTGCTTTCGCGCCTGGCGTACGTCGAGTTGGCATCATCTAGCCTTGTTTGGTACAGCATATTCCCCGTATGACGGTGCGGGTATTTTCTACGGCCCTCCCGAAGCACATACACTATACACCCACACGCGGAGACGGGCAAGCTCCCTTGGCGGCATTCTAGAGGGATGTGTAACGGCCGAAGTCTAACATGCTTTTTACGGAATGATTCTGCATATGTGGGGAATTGGCTGTCCTGTTTTCCCCGTCCCTATTCTGTCTTCCCATTTTGCCTTTTTGTTTGCACGTCTCCTCATAGTTGTATTCGGCATGGGAGGAGTTGTTTTTGCATGGACGAGGGGGAGCAGAACAAGCGGGCTATAGGACACCCACCGTCCTTCCTGTATGGTGTGCAGGCAAGCATTTCTGTGTCGGCGTCGCATGAAGAGGGGGGCTGGCCAGATGTATATTGTTTTACTGGCCGGCCAAAACGGCGGAAAAGCGACGGCCGGTCGTGTTTTTGGGAGGCATCCATCCTCTAGCTGTAGCTTTGTAGATATGTAGTCGGGGGAGCCACCACAATGGGCGGAATGTATAATATTGGATCTGGCTCGGTAAAACGGCGAACTTCGAGTAACTGAACAGTGAACATGTCCGCTCATCATCCGCAGACTAGTACAGCCAGAAACGTGACGGGATAGCACAGCGGCGCCGTGTCCTCGAGCTGAGCCCTGGCACGTGTAGAGACACGAGCACGCCCGCTTATGCACGGCCGACGCGCACACCGACGTCGCAGCCGCTCTGGCTTCGAGGTTTTCTTCGTCTAAATGGGGCGCATCGCGCCTCTTGGGCGTGGTGACGGCGAGCTTGCTCTCGTTTTAGGTAAAAATGTCAGAGGGTTGTGAGAGAGCACCTTTTATTGGCCAAAGACATGTGCAAGTGACGCATACCCTGAACATATTCGGTGGTCCATCCACGCTGGCCTGGTCGTGTGCGTAGCGGTTACTCGCCGTGTCAGAGCAGGTGAAGCTAGTCGTTGAATAGAAATAGAAAGAGAGGGAGAGAGAGAGAGAGACCTGTGCAACGAAGCAGCCCCTGGCGTGTATGTATATTCAGTATATCTCCCCATCATCCTCCTTCGAGAAGCTTGAATACAAGGAGGGGTGGGCAAGGAAGCGTAGTCTCACAGATGGAGAAATCACGACTGTGGAATTAGATGAATATACAATGGAAAAGGGGCTCTAAGCATTGTGACCGAGAATATGGTAGCCAATACGGCCATTGAAGGAATACCAATCAAGATTTGATACATTATCTCTTCCGACCCTTGACTCAGTTCAGGTTGCACTATCCTGCGGGACCATCATGACGCGAACCCATGTAGAACAAGCACATGTCACAAACACAGTTCTAGGAGCCCAGACTACCAAGCATCTAATCGTGCTGGGACCCCTCCATCCTGACGTCTTCTTTGAGTGGCGACTCCGGAACCACATCCCAGCTCTCGGGCAGCTTATAAACATTATACGTCGCCTTGTCCCGCCCCAGGAGACACACCCTCGCAGGGATCTCGCCTCTTGCTTTGCTCCCTATCTGCACCTCCATCTGTGTTGGCACGAAGCCGGGAATGTGCGGGAAGGTGAAAGAGGAGACGACCTTGTTAAAGTCATGGTGTTCGAGGTCCACAGTCACGAGCGCCTGGATGTTCCTGAATCCTCCGTATAACACAGCGGTCGCCCGGTACGCTATGCGGAGCAGGACGGGCTTTGGCTCGTCTTATCGGTCGTCAGAATCATGAACACAATAACTTATCCAAAAAGGGGAAAACCTCACCTCTACGCTGGCACAAAGCGAGCAGCGACTCATCGTCCAAGAACTTCAGGTCGATCAAGCTAAAACCTTCCGGAAGCAAAAGCCTACAAGCGGTCGTGGAAGCCGCGCCGCTGATGCCATTTATGATCGGTATGATAGTCCGGAAAAATGATACTATATGTATCTCGTCAGTTTTGCTGTCGTCAGGAAGGTGAGTGTGTAATGCATTGCCATACTCTCAGACTTGTCCGCCTCCGACACAATGGCAGTAAACGCTGTTGCATCGACGTCGTTCTTGAGCAAATAGGTTAGCCAGTACACCTCAAAACAATAGAAGAGTATACAATGCTGGACTCACATTCATGGGCTTGGAGCAAAGCCGAACTTCATGCTTCCAGATCTTCTGTCCAAACGACAGCTCGGTGGCTTGGCCAAACCGGACGCCTCGCTTCTCTGCCTCGGCAATGTCCCGAAAGACCGTGTTGGCCCGATTGGTCAGGTATTTCACCAGGAAATCAAGATGAGGCAGCGCTTTCATATACGGCAGACCGGCCTCTTGCCGACTCAGCTGCTTTTCAAGCATCTGCAAAAGAGAAACACCGTCCTCGGCGAGGTCTTGATCCTTGGCATAGTCCTCCTTGGTAACCTCGTCAAAGTACAGAGCCAGTGGGCTATCCATTAGGTATCGCTCAATGTACAACAAGACTTTGGAGTCATCTAACATCACCTCCTTCTCAGTGAGGTCGTCGCTCATCGATGGCGAGGCGGCACTATCAATCTCTAGCCGAAGCCAGGTCGAGAAGGACGTGAAGTAGTCTAGCTCGTCCATGACGATCAGCAAGATCTTGTGAGATACCACGGTCAGGCACGAGACTATGTCCATGAGCCGGCTGATCTGGGCAGCATTGAACCCAATGCTCTCGCGCGAGTCGTGGAAGCGAGCAATGCCAAGGAGACGGCTGAGAATGATGCCACACCGCTCCAGGGTCGGGATGAAGTTCTCATGAACCAGGCCGCGGAGGTTCTCCAGGCCAGACACCACAGCCTTGTCCCACCGCTTGTGTCCCTGCCGACTTGTCAGCAAAGATCCAGCCAGATGCAAATCACACGACACTTACTCTCTCGGCGAGGCTGTCCACAAGCCACTCCTTGACAGGCGGGAAAACATGACCGGTGGCCACTGTGTGGTACAGAGCCTGGACTATTGTCAAGCCCCCCCCGGGTGACTTCTGGAGGTCCTCCTGCACCCCGAGGAGAAAACGGGCGGGCAGCTCTCTTGTCGACTTCCACTCACTTGTCATGTGGGATTGCGTTTGTTTAAGATAGCGGAGCAAATTCTGCAGCATGGTCATCTTGGACGCCAGAAGAGACAGGTTGACGGGCGAATAGTGCACAAAGATTAGGTCCATGGGCACCAGATACAGCACGGTCCCATCCCCCCCTTGTGGCCGGAGGAGGAGAGCGTGGGTTGAGGTCCCGTGGTGAGATCCGTGTCCGCAGAGCTGGAAGACGCCGGAGCCGGACGCGGGCCCCGCGGTACGGGGCGAGTGCTTGAAAGTCCCGATGACGAACGAGTCGTATATGCTAAGATGGATGCCTCCATCGGCCGTCCCTATGATCATGACATGCACGACATTGGCGTCCTCTGCCGGGCACGGACGGAACACAAACTCCAGAGACGCTGTCGTAGAGAACAAAAACATGTCGTCGCTGGGAGCAAAATAATTGTCAGTTCTCCTGGGCTCCTCACACATTGCCTCACCTAATTAGAAGCGAAGAGGAGAGCTGGGGACGACGTACCCCGAGCCGCCCGACACGGGTAAGGGACTGAGTTTGGGGAGGGCGGTTTCGATTTCGAGAAAGGTGAGCTCGTGGGCGAGGTCGAGTATGTGCGGCTGCTGCTGGTCGTCGTCGACGAGGATGCTCCGGGCCAGCGCACTCGCACTCGCACTCGCACTCGCGGGGCTCTCCCGGGCGGTGCGGCGGCCGATGGCGTTGCGCGACCAGGCGATGAAGTCAATCTTCGACAGGGCGCCATTCTCGGCGACGCGGATGTGGTGCACGGCCTTGCTGCTCTCCAAGCCGACGAGTCTCACGACGCCGTCGCTCCAGCCCGCCGCGAGGAACTGGCCTAGACATGAACTCGCGGGTTAGAAACTGGATCTCTCTCTGCATTGCCAGGGCCATATATGGGTTGGGTGGCAAATACCGTCTTCCTTCCATTTTATGGCTTCGACCTTCTGGTTGCGCTCCGTGTGCTTGGAGATGAGCTGATTGTCGTTGGCACGCCAAATGTGCAGCACGGCGCTGCCATCGCCGACCGTCGCCGTCAGGTTGATGGCTGGATTGCACGCAATCTGGCTGCCTGAGACGGCCGCAGTGAGCGTGCTCGAGCCCAAAAGCTGTAGCTCTTTATCGACTGGCATTTTTGTAGGTTTTTTTGTGTTCTCTCTTCTGTTCTACTACAAGAGAGATGATACGCCGCGTCTCTGATGCCGAATCTTGTAGTGTTGTTACACCCTCACGGCTTATAGCCGGGCTTGTTACGCGCGTGCGTAGTAGCCACAGTCTTTGCCTGAGGACCGGCGTCCTAATCACTTAAGGGATGGAAACTTGAGCTGGGCTGGGCTGGGCTGGGCTGGGCTGGGCGATTTAGGTTGCCGTTTCTTCCTTCCTTTCCTGTCGCAACTACTTAAAGCTCACGGTCCCGGGTTCTTGCCCTGGGTCGTTCTTGCTGGCAACGAAAGCATCGTGCAGGCCATTAGACACGGTACAGTGCCACTGGGCCCGGCTGAGGCAGAGCGCGACTGCGCTCGCACAGTACGGCGTTCCCTTATAAACACATCTACAAGTCTAGCCCTATTACCTACATCGAGATTTAAGAAGATATATAGCTTAAGCTTCGAACAGAGACCCAAAGAGCCAATCGTTGTTTCAGAGGGCTTCAAAAGACCCAGAATTCAAGTCGTCCGAAAGTCTTTGGATGCTGTTTGTGTAAATCGGGATGATACAGTGTGTATACACTGTACGTCCAGAGGATAGCAGCGAGACACTGCAGTCAAAGTAACAAGCCTGCTCGATTATAGATAGCACGGGCAGATCTGGATAGAAAACGGGCACGGCTCTCGGTGCAATGTCTACATTTATGCCATATCGTCTTGCGTCTTGCCCTCGTAACCGAAAATTCCCCGAGCTCAGCCGTCTCGGGGAGTTTTTTCTCATTCCTCTTTTTTGTTCTGCCCCTGATACGCCCGTCATATACTTTCTACTCGATTACAAACGACTCTGCTACCGACTTAATCTCCTTGGAAAAGGTCACCTCCTCGTTCATCTCGGTCAATGTTATAGATTGGACCTGGCATATAGGTTAGCCGCCTGTGCAAGACTAAAACAAAGCATGGGATGTTTGGCACAAAGACTTACATCCACATCCACAAATGGCGACGCCTTTGAAAAGCGAACGTGCATCGGGAAGAATTCATTCTCGTCGTCTGTCTGCGCCTCGAATTCGAAGGCACCGCTGGGGTTCTCGTCGCTCACTGTGCCAATCGACCACTCCAGGCTGTCCCCGGAGACTTCATACGCGGCATCAAAGCTCGAAACCGTAGGCTCTGCTGTTGAGAACGGGATAACGACGCTGACGTCTTTTAAGACGTCCCCGCCCATCAGCTCGTACTCTATCGTCAATGTGCAGTTGCCCTCGGCGCCCTTGTTAACCCAGACGGTGAACGTGATGGGCAAGGCGCTTGTGTCGTCCGCCTTGAGCGTGGCTCGCCAACGGAGAACGCCCACGGCATTGTTGACCGGGAATCCTTTTGATTGGTTTGCCATCTGGATGCCCTTGGTAGTGTTGAACACGTTCTTGTCGACGTTGGGGTGGGTTCGGAACTGGGCGCCATGCGACGGCGTCGCGTTGAGCTTGAGCTTAATCTTAGTGAGCGAAGGATCGGTGACGCGCAGCGTCAGGTCTCCGCTGATGGAAAACGAGTTGAGCCCGCCTTCCCTCGACAGCTTGGCGGTAATGGCTTCGTTGATGGTTACATGGATCGCATCGCGGTCTAATGTGGTCGACGCCCGCGGCGCGGCGGCAGGCTCGGCGACAGTTACCGGGGCAGCAACAGGCACAAGAGGAGCTTCTTCCGCTTCGTGACCAAGCTCCCCCCGCACGCGCTCAAACATGTCTGCTGTCTTGGACTTCTTGCCCAGCTGCATACCCTTGCCCTTGAGCGCGACGTACCTGGTTGACTGTTAGCTTGCTCCAGTAAACAAACTCTCAAGGCAAGGCACCGACGTACTTGGACTTGTTCTTCTCGGCCTCGTAGCTGTCAAAGGTCTCGGTAACTTGTGGGCGAACTGGGGGCGTGTATGTTGGGTATACGGGCGTCCGAGGCATGCCGCCGCGGCCGCTTCTCAACGTCTCCTTGCGTTGCATTTCCAACTGCTTGGCCTTTCTCTTGCGCTCTTCGGTGGCCTCAAGCTCCTTGTTCTGCTGTGCGTCAGCGGGCCGTCCGCAGCCAGTAGGAGTAGGAGCGCAGACGCAGATAACATACCCGAGCAATAATCTCTTGGATGCGCTCCTCGTGGCTCTCCATCTCCAGGAACGTCTTGATATGGCTGATGGAGAGGTTCTCCCGGTACCCGAGCGTGACTAGCTCGTCAAAGGCACTGAGGAGCTCGTAGGCATTTTTGAGAATCTCGCGCTCTTCCAAGCTCTTGCAAATGCTGCTCACCACCTGGGCAAACAGGTGGAGCGAGTCAATGTCCTGGAGGATGTTGGACTGCTTGTTGGTGATGAGCACCATGTAGAGCTCGTCCAGGGGCTGGTAGACGAATCGAACATTGTCCTGCTCGACGGTTGTGTGCTGTGTCCCCGAGTCTGCCGCCTTGGGGAAGGAGGCGAGGAGCGCCTCGATGCGCGTCCGCTTGATGTCGTGGAATGCCCGGGCCAGGACGGCCTTGCCGCCCCGGGTGCAGATGGACGCAGCGAGGATAACCTAGGGGTTGGCGGGCAAGCAGCGTGTCAGCGTCAGTCAGTCGTGCCAGTCAGTCGCCCATCCCATCGTGTGCGCATCCCTAGGCAAGGAATGGCCTGGGCCAGGGGGGGAATCTGTTACCATCTTGATAGCAGCAGTCGGTCGCCGGGCCTGCGCTCGGAGAAAGGGCCTGGAGTAGTTCGTGGGCAGAAGGTTTGACTTGGGAGCGCAACCTAAGCTTCCAATTGTTCACTTCGGTTCGTCAAAGCGGGCGGGCTGTAATTGAAATGAACCACAGGCGGTGCGGCGCTGCCCCGTGCTGTGCTGTGCTGTGGTTGATGTGGCATGTCGGCCCAGGGAGTGCCTGCCAGCTGGCAATCCCAGGGTAGCACCTGGTACCTGGTTCCCTACCCCACCCCACATCAACAGCACCCCGGTCCATTAGGCGCTAGGCTCAAAACGGACCTTGACCTGCCGTCAACTCGGTCAACTGTTCTTTTTAGCCCGCACCTCCTTCCGTTGGCAGCTCTCCTTCACGAAACAACAACCTACAACCTAACCTACCTTCCCGCCGCGAACAGTCATTTCAGACATTTCCCGGACATCGCTCACGGATCCTTCTTCAACACCCCCCGAATCCTCACTATTTCCCCTGCATGCGACGCGACCTCTTTTATTCAGTCACACTAGACCTCGACCGCACGGCATTTGTCGATCTGATCTGACGACTTGACCTGCGAGGCGAGCATCTTTCGTGTCGACCACCTGCGAGGCATTCTTAAAAAAACCTGGTCTGACTCTATTGCGTAACGCGATACTAACGCGTTTCAACGCACCTCTATTTTCGGCACCTGGCCTCGAAGCTCGTCGACGCTTCCGCTTTGGCTGTAGTACGCCCGCCAGCTGTGCATCCCGCCAGCATCAGCCCATCTGCCGAAAACATCTTTTCGCAACCTGGTCACCCTCCATAACCTAGTTCCTTCCTTACCTTACTCTGAGCACAGCATCAAATCCCTGCAATCCGCGTGAATTAACTTCACATTTCATTCACTTCAACGCCCATTAGCCTGCTCTAGTTCCCAAAACATGTGCCAAACGAGACTTGGGAACTAGATTGCATTTGGAAGATTTCGGTTTCCCACTTATCCCTTAGAAATTTGTCACTTCTCTCTCATTTTTGGTCAGACTTGGGAGAGATGGAGCAAACTGAGGTTTTTGTGGAAGAGGGATTCCTCGCTCAAGAGGACTATGACACGACCCTCGACGCGACCATCGACGCAGCCGATGTCGAAGTCGATGAATTCGACTTCCAGCTAGACGGAGTTTTTGAAACAGAGAATGTTTCCACCGAGGCCAATATTGGGGATTCCGCGGATGTCCCCATCGATTTCGAGATCGGCTATGACGATGACGAAGTGCGAGCTGCCACCAAAGAGATCTCTACAGGATACCGTGACGAAATCAGTTACGATGATGAAGAGCCCACCGCGACCGAGCCCGAGCCCGAGCCCGAGCCCGATGTCTCTGTCGCTGGCGGTGGAGGTTCTTCTACCCTAGACCTGGGAGTTTCTATGGGTAAATCCGAAGAGCACACCGAGTCATTCCCGGAGGCTCTCGACAACAGCGCCCAATCATTTGAAGCAAACCCAGAGGCACCAGAGGCCCAAGATCAGAATGTTCCCGAGCACACCAGGGTTACATCCTTGCCTCGCACGTTTGAGAGTCCTCAGGAGGAGGAGAGTGTGGATCCTCAAAACTCGAATGGTGACGCTACTCGAAAGTCATCCTTATCCGGTGCCAGCATAAACCCAGTCTCTGGGGTTGATGAGCTTGACCAAGATGCCGCGGATATGCTTGAGTTCTCTCATCCATTCCCGGTTGTGGAAGTATTGTACAATGAATGTCGCTACTCATTGTTTGGCTCTCCCAACGACGACCCTGATTCGTATTTTCTATCGGATTTTGAAGAGTTAGACGGCCCATTGTCCGGATTTCTCAACTCGATCCGTGATGTCCTTGGGGACGATATATCTCCCCTCGATGAGCTCTTGGTGCGGATCGATTCTCTGAACCTCGAATTTGGGGAAAAATCGCGTCCCAAGTTCTTGACACGGACCTTCCGTGAGATAGTCGATTGTCATACTGCACTCGTTGACATTGAAGCCATCGAGTCACAACCCCTGGTGCTTCGTTTATCCTCACGGCCAGACTGTGAAGAGCGTTTTCTCCGGCTTCTGGAGGATGCAGGTATCGAGGGGGCTGTCTCGCAGTCGATTGCTGAGTCTGAGGTCCCTCAAGGACTATCTCAAGGGTTAGACGAAAGACAATCCGCCGAAATCGAAACCCAGGAGCAGGTCTATGACGAAGGATCTGATGAGTCGCATACAGACGAATACGGCCTTGAAGCAGACACCTCTGCTACCCACGACATTGGTGGTGCGGCGAAGGTTGCTCTGGTGGCAAACGAAGGCGAATCCGGTGATAACCATCCCGAATCCGCTGCCAACCCTGAGTCTCCCGCCGATGAATTTGGAGACGAATACGGCTTTGAAGCAGGCACTCTTGGGCTTCAGGGAGGGGAAGGCTTTGCGGAGCTCGAGGTGGATGTCGCTGGCCAATTCGACGACAACGACGCGCCTGAGCAGGCCTCACATGACAATGATTTGCTGCTTGATTTCACCGAACAGCCCTTTGGAGAACACGGTCTTAACCAGCTTGGAGACGAGGTTGGAGGCATTACAGATCAGTTGACGGCGGCTTCCAAGGAGGGCGGAAGCATTCTAGGGGAAAACTCGCATGGTAATACCCCCTATTTCATTTCTTCGACGGAGTGTGCCCCCCTGGCGAGCAAGTATCCAGCGAAGAAGTCTTCAAGTGTATTCTTTGACGACGACGGTTTTTTTGTCGACTACTCGGACGATGAAGATGGTGCTTCTCATACCCACCAACCCGGCGAGAAACGCAAGGCATTGGCTTCGGCAAGCCAGCCAGCCATAAAGAGACTCAAGTCTGAAGACACTTTCATGGACGAAATCGACTATTCCGAAGACGACTACGAGCCATTTTCTTCAGCTGCCAAAAAAGCGCGAACTGTTTCTCGGGTCGAGACTGCGAGTGGTGGAAAACCAGAGGCTGGCATCACAACAGGAGACGACGCTAGTGCGTCGGGTCAAAGTTTACCTCTCCTGTTGAACTCGAGCCCCCAAATGACTCCTTGTTTCGAGCAACATCGAGAGTGTTCGATGCCAGAAGCAAAGCTGCAACCTCTGGTAGCGCAATCCAGAATCGTGCAAGCGTCGTTGCAGATTCAGTCACCTCCAGAATTAGTCTCTCTGGGATGCCGGCAAAACGCCTACACGGCCCATTGCGGCCTGTTTTACCGACTTCATCTGCGCCAAATCTCAGATTTCGACAGTTACTTGTCGTCCAATACTGATGAAGACTTTTCAGATGTCGAAGACGCTTTTACTCGACACAACCACCCTCACGAGCAATCCGGCGGCGAATACGATGAGTATACAGGTGACTATAAGGCAACAGAGAACGCTCATACTAGCGCAACTTCCACAATTAATGGCGATGAGATCGACTACGACGAGAACGATCTCGCAACTGAGTCTTTCATACTCGGGGAGGACACTCATGATGAATGGGACCAGGCTCATGGGACTGCGAACGACGAGATTGATTGGGAGAACGATGGAGACGAGGAGAGTGTCGAGCCAAATGAACCGTCGCCCGCCTTGACTCCATCGAGTCTTTCAGTCAAGAGAAGTAGACTTGACGGTGCCGAGGGCCTCGCTGACGAGTCCGGTATGGAATGGTTACTTCTGCGATATGTCGAAGTATGCTAACCGAAAGGCAGCTCACAAGCGTCAACGGATCTAAGCGTTGGCTTAACCTGGTCCCCCTTCCCCCTTTCCTCACGTCCCCGTTGTTCCTGGTCTACTCCAGGGCGGTTGTAGCTCAACCGCATACTACCTATCAGCTAACCGTGTTTCCATTCGTCCCCCCTCCCCCTTTCCCAAACTCAATCCATCTTCCCCGTCTTTCCCCATTAACAATGAACGCCGGGAACAACACCGGCAGCAGCATAACGGCTCAGGAGAGGTAGGTCATAATTGCAAACCGATGGGCCGACTGCAAAATCCCACAGGACCTGGAAACGTGTGTCGAATTAAAACCGGGGTCTTCCAGGCAACATCTTTCAAGTGCATCGAGCACAAACTCCAACTACGGGCCTGCCCTGGGCCGGTCTATCGACCGACTTTGGTCGTGTCTAGGAGATTCACAGCACGCCCCCAAGACAGGACGACGAGCATCTCACACCTATTAATATCTGGGAGTTTGGGAATGGTGGCCTCGAAAATGTTCAAGGAGTCTAACCTGGTTTTTATGATTTCTGAAGCGGTTCGGAAGAGACCACGGAGTCTTTGGGAGCTTGTCGGATACTTTTTACCTGGTTTTCTTTTTCTTATTTTCCTATTTTCTTTCATCTTCTCTTCTTCTGCCCATTATTTGGCCTCTAACCTGCAGGGAACAAAGCAATCGCAGTCAGGACCATTGGAGGTCCTTGATCTCGGTTGTCTGCGGCATTGTTTTATGGTTCCCGAGCTTTCGAAGAGTATGGGATTCATGGGCGAATGGGCGAATGGGCAAAATACGGAAGGCTTTGATACCCGTAGACGGGCGGCGTCCCGAGGGCGAGTTTAGCAAGTAATTGTTTGATTATTGTACTCTTGCTGAAATTTGGGTGCTGTTAAGTTGTGTCGTTCGTAAGGGCGAATTGGATTGTAGTCTCACGCCAATGTCTCACGGGAACGAGCGATTACGGGAATTAACAATACGAGACGAGACGTGCTGTCCTTGGCAGCCCCCCTTGGCAGCTGGATATTCGTCGCCGTGGTCCCACTAGAAACTGCTCCGCCACACACAGTTTTCAGGCCTGGATGGCTGGTCGACAAACCCAAAACTCAGGTACGTACGGAATTCAGCTGGCTGGCGCAGCATTTTATTACTGCTTGCACTAGCCAAAGGTAGTATCTTTGTACGGTACCCAGTACAGTACACGTGGGCATTCACGACAGCCGAGGCAATCCAAGGGTGGGAACCGGCAGCCTTCGAGAAAGAAAAGGGGCATGAGAAATCGGCGTATCATCTCCTTAAAAAAGCCCCTAATGAAAATGTTTTTTTGATAGAAGAGTTGTTCTTCCACCCCGAAATAGTGTACTTAGTATCCGGAGTTCTGGATTGCTGTGCCGGACATATTCCGGAATCCCGACACCTGTCCATCCCTGGGAATCCCGTCTTTGATTTCCGTGCGTGGCCCACACGGATGCTCCGTAAATCACGCTCTGGCTTCGAAACTTCGAGTTAGGGAATTAGGCGTCGTCAGCAAACGGAGTATTTCCACAGAGGAGTGGAGTGAACGAGTGAGCGCTGAGCCCACCCAAACCACGTCAAAACAGAAAAGGATACGTGGTCCCTTAATAAGCCGAGGAAGCTACAGCGCGCGCGCACACTACCGAAAGACTCCAACAGGCTCCGCGCATACTGCCAAAACGCAGCCCGTGATCATACTACTCGCGCACTGGCCAAGTTCAGATGAAAGTGAAGGTCCAGCCTGTTTCTCCCTGCGTACATAGTAAGGGATACTATTGTGGGGACCGTTGTGGAGCCGCCCTGCCACCCGTCTTATGGAAAGGAAAGTCTGGGCGGGCAGCGGGCAGCGGGCACGGGTCGGTAAGGTATGTACCTCGGACAGGGGGTTCTCCAAGGTTGAATTTTTGAAACGCCGTCCAGTGTCCCCAGACTTTCTCGCACCACCAGCAGGGGGCTTCGAGTGAAACCAATTCCTACCAGTACGGTACTGTACCTGAAGGGCCAAAAGCTCACATTCCGTCGTGCGCCAAACAAACCTACGGACCCGTCATCCTCAACAACCCTCCACGACCGGGCAACCCATTTGCGCGCGAGCATCACGAGCACAACACACGACGACAACGACCACGACGCACGACGCTCGGCTCATTCCAACCGAGCGCCCAAAGCTTTGCCTCCAGAGCCAGAGCCACGACCGGCAGCGCGAATGTGCCGCTGGCGGGCCTGAATCCTGACCCTCGCAAGGTGTCATTCTCTGCGATCGATCTCGCCAGACTCGAGCGGCACGACCGACTGCCACTGCCGACCCTCCACCCCAAACGCCGTTCTAAGGCCGTCGATTTCGGTGTCCGGCAGCGCATCTGCTGCCACCGCACTCGTTTAGCTACAAGATGATGCTGGAAGAGAAGTAAGGGTCCTACCCTTATTGTTCTGCACCCCCCCCCCTGACCGGCGCGCATTTGCTGACCTGGGCGGCTGGACAGATATATCGGTCTGGCGCTGGCCATGACCTCGGGTATAGCAATCGGTATGCGCGCTCTCTTCTAGCTTTTCCGTGTTCTCTCTCCGCCCTACACCCCAGAATCTCGCCGCTGACTCGTCACAGGAACCAGTTTTGTGATTACAAAAAAGGTGTGTTTTCACCCGCCGAACACAGGGCGCCCTGTGTCCGTCCCCCCTGCACTTCGGGAGCGGCCGCCGGCGCCCGCACGTCGTCAAAACGATCGGACCGCGCTGACACGGACTTCTCTCTCTTTTCTAGGGATTAATTCAAGCAGAGGAAAGACTTGGCTTTGAAGGCGATGGCTTCGTCTACCTCAAGAACCCGCTATGGTGGTCGGGTATTACTTGCTGTACGAAGTCTCCCCACACCCCAACCCCCTCGACAAGAACACCGATTGGAGGATTGAAGATGCTGACTGCAACATACAGTGGTGATCGGAGAGGTTTTCAACTTTGGAGCATATGCCTTCGCGCCGGCCATCCTCGTCACTCCCCTCGGCGCTCTGGCAGTATTAGTTGGAGCCGTGCTGGGGTCTTACTTCCTCGATGAAGAGCTGGGGACGTTGGGAAGGCTGGGGAGCGCCATTTGCTTGATCGGAGCCGTCATCATTGTTCTGCATGCTCCCCCCGATGAGCCGATCGAGACCATTGATCAGATTCTCAACCTCGCCATCCAACCAGGTACGTCGGGTTTCAAGAGACCTTGGGTCCCGTATCGTTTGCTAACCCAGGTACAGGGTTCCTGCTCTATTCGCTCTTTGTCTGCGTGTTCGCGGCCATCATGATCTACAGGGTTGCGCCCCTTCATGGCAGGAAAAACCCACTCATCTACGTGAGCATTTGCTCTACCGTGGGCTCCGTTTCGGTCATGGCTGTCAAGGCATTCGGAATCGCCTTGAAATTGACATTTGCTGGCAACAACCAATTCACCCACCCATCGACCTACGTCTTCATGATTGTCACCATTGTGTGCATTTTGACGCAAATGAACTACTTCAACAAAGCGCTCAGCCAATTCCCCACCAACATGTAGGTTCAAGCCAAAATTCTTCGGATTGTGTGAGTGCTAATTTCCTCCGACAGTGTGAATCCTCTGTACTATGTTACATTCACGACGGCAACTTTATGCGCTTCTTTCATCCTCTTTGGCGGCTTCAACACCTCTGATGTCGTCACTACGCTCTCTCTGCTCTGCGGTTTCTTGGTCACCTTCACTGGGGTCTACCTGTTGAATCTCAGCCGCTACGATCCACACGGCACTAAGTCACTTGCTCGGCGCAATGGTGGCGACTCGACGGGGACTGACATGATCTCGAGCCTTCAGACGCGCATGAGTATGGAAGCACGGCGGTCTCTGGGCCGCATGAGCATCGGGAGTAACCGCGGGGGCGACCGCGACGGTCTGATTAGGGCTTACGACGAGGAGGAGGCTGCCGGCTTCGGCCTCACAGATCTCGCCGAAGACACTGACGAGGACGATCCGCGGTCGCCAATGATGCCCACCAACCCACAACCCAACGGCACTGCGAACGGGAATCACGTCGCCGCCAAGGCGTTCAACGAGCCGATAGAACTGCAAACAAGGAAACCGGGGGATAGGTGATATGAGGACGAGAGCCTGGGCACATATTCTCTCCCCACGCGGGGGGTTTTCGCGAACGCTTTTGATTTTATTCCCACGCTCGGCTTTGGAGAGATGGGGAAGGGGGCATATGCATTTCAACCTCTTTTTCTTATTTATATCTGGCACTCTTGCCCTTCACCGGCTCCCCGCCATGAACAGACGAGAGTTTGTATATTTACACCAACCACGACCACCATCACCACTACCACCACCACGAAGTTGCATGGCTCGGCGTCCCGGGGACCTTTGGGGAAACATTTCTGTCTCTTTTCCTCCCCAGTGCTAGATCGGATGAATGACATGGGCAATGATGGATGGGGGCTGGGCTGGAAAGGGGCGAAGAGCAGGAAGAAACAGGGCGAGCTTTACTACACACACCACACACACACAAACGCTTGTGGTTTAAGGCTGGGCTTAGGGGTATTTCTGGTTTTGTTTTGTTCTTTCTTATTCGGTTTTTATGTTTCCTGTTTTATATTTTTTGGGACGGGGGCGAAATATGCGATCTTTTTATTGTTCCAATCTGTTCTAGTACTATAACAGGGAGAGTCATGAAAAAAAATAACTGGTAATGGGCGGGATGGGATATGGCGAGCGGGGCGGGGGAGCCATTACCATGACAAACGTTGTTATATGTTGCTTTCTCTTTTCTTTTTTGCTGCTTCTTGTGTCGTCTTCTCATTTGGACATGTTTTCTAAGGGGTGGGTAATTTTTTTTGGATGGGTCGTCTAGATGCATGCATTTTTTTATTTCTCCTGCCTACCCTGGGGTTTGTATAGTAGGTTATGGGGGAGAGTGTATCTGTTGTGTATGGCGTGTGTGTACGCCTTCCTTTCCCCTCCGAAACCCTTATATCTTCTCTATACATCTCTCTCTCTCTCTGCCTCGTCTCCATACCTCTGCCCATCTTCCCGGGCAGGCACGAAGCAAAAGACGAGACCAAGGGACTGGATGGGTTGGTTGCCTGCCGTTATTATGCTGTATGCTGTGTGTACGATATATATACCATAGCCTGCCTGCCTGCCTGCCTGCCTGCCTGCCTGCCTCTGTTCCTGCCTGGCTGGATATCGTCCTGACTAGCGTTGCCTGGTTGGGAGCTGTGTGGTTTGTAGATCAAATCACGTCTCTTTCTTCCTGCTCGTTGTGCAGACATGGGTGGTGTTGAGTGTTCGCCTACATAACCAACCCCCTTTTTGTCTGGCACACTCTGGGTACCGCTACAAGCTAGTAGCAAGACGGAGAGACCCCGTCGTCTAGACCTTGTGAAGTGTTGGGAGGGCTTCAATATCTCAAATTGACAGCCAGAATGGAGAAATCAATGTATCCATCAAGAACAAAGCTCCAATTGGATCAGACCCGGGTTTCGTAGCAATATGGCTTTGGCTGTCCTTTAGCATTGATCGTGTATCGCTAGTATTGGTTTGGTAAGAAAAGCGAGAAGATCATAGTCTCCAGAGGACGCAGTAAGAATAGCGCATCCAGAATCAGCACAGCTGATATATCTGGTAATCCCGTCAAAAGAGACGTGGTAGGGAATGGAACCCACAGTAGGTAGCTCGCGCGAGTGTCACGGTCGTCATAACACACGACACGCAGAAAGCTGGTTCAGAAATCTCATTTCCCTGGCGGGTATCAGGGTCTCATCTTGACGTTGCTGCCCTGTTCTGTGTGGGTAGTTACAAAGCCACCGTTCCAAGCAACAAACAGTCCCTTTCCCTTTTCGCGATCTCAATGCAAATGTGAATGATCAAACGTGACGCCATGTAACCCTTCCATCCACAACCGAGTTGCTGAGATTGTATGCGCATTGAAGAAACAATCTCCAATAGCAGCAGCCTGCGTGTTTCTTACTACTCATCCACCACATCCACCACATCCGTGGCATTCGGGGGAAGTCCACCGCCCTCCGTGTCCGACAAGTTACCCGACGTCAAGCTAACCTACTGCTCCTCAGTTACGGGCTCCTCCTCGGCTCCAGCCTGCTCCTCCTGGCGAGCAGCTTCAGCAGCGGCCTGGACCTGTGCGGCCTTAGCGCCATAATCCTGGCTGATGGGCTGCACAACAGGCGTCTCCTCCTTCGGGTCGATGATGGTGACGGCGTCGGGGAGAGACTTCTGGGGGCCGGCCTTGCCCTCGGGGTCGGAGCCGCGCATGATCTTGACCTTGATTCCGAGCACACCCTGGCGGAGCAGCACGTGCCGTGTCGCGCTGTCGATGAAGTCCTTGGCCGGCTGGCCGGAGTGGATCATGAAGCCATCGGTGAACTTCATGCTCTTGGCGCGGGCAGCGCGCAATTTTCCGGAGACCACAACCTCGCAACCCTTGGCACCGCTCTCCATGATGAAGCGCAGGACACCATAGCACGCACGACGGACGGCAAGGCCGTTCAGGAGCTTGTACCGGAGGGACTCGCACTGGGCGACGGCCGACAGACCGCGGTTCTGCACCTTGGCGGCATAGAGGGAGACCGAGTTCTCGGGGAACTTGAACCGCTTCTGGATCAAGCTGGTGAGCTCACGGATGCGGCGACCCTGCTCTCCCAGAACCTCCTGGGTGTGTGTGGCGCGGATGATGATGTCGGTGACGGTGGGGGTGACGCGGACTTCGACACCCGAGTAGCCCTCCTCGGCCAGCTCACGCTGGAAGAACTCGTTCAGCTCGGCATAGAAGACGCCGTCAGCGACGAACTTTCTGCGCTTGGAACTATTTTGACAAAAAATTCGAGTCAGTATTTGTGTGATCAGACCTCCAAAAAGGTACTCCGTTATCGCCGTCGCCGTCGCCGTCGCCGTCGCCGTCGATCCAAGCCGAAACCGAAGCCGAAGCCGTCCACAGACAGGGCAAAGACGGAGCTAGGGCTGCTACGATAATGATGTTTTTTCTGACTTACATTTGGGTGCCGGGAACAGCCATGGTTGCGGTTTGGCTTCTGAGGGT
The DNA here is from genome assembly GCA_033439765.1 of Lasiosphaeria ovina. NCBI lineage: Eukaryota > Fungi > Ascomycota > Sordariomycetes > Sordariales > Lasiosphaeriaceae > Lasiosphaeria > Lasiosphaeria ovina. The sequence goes on along the minus strand of JAULSN010000002.1, from coordinate 3,108,571 downwards.
CCAGAAGGCTTCAATTGCTCTGAAAATTGAGGGGATGCCTTCGTGTGCTGTTCACCCAACTTTTCGAGAGACGGGGGGAAATTCGACCTGCGCAACGCTTTTTGCGAATTCTTGGTGGGCTGTCTTTCCCGTTCCGAGCAGCTGTGGAGTAGGGTTAGTGCCGGCCAATCAGGACGCACCAAAAGCTGGACAGTGTGTGACCTGAATTAGTGGGGCTGGCTTGGCGGCATCCCAAAAATGAAGTGGGCCCTCAAGAGGTTTGCGGCTGCCTGGCCTGTCAGGCTTGGAGGTGCTGAAAGGTGGGGTGCTGTCGACGTCAAGTCAAATGCGATGGCGCGGCGCATATTCGAGGCTGACTTTCTTCGTCGGGCAGGCTTGGTCGTGTGAATTTCTTTTTGGCCTGCCAACAGCACATAATAACTTTTGAAGCTCAAGGTTTACCGCCTGCTTTACTCATGCTTCACGCGCCCGAAAGCCTCGATGCGGTCCCTTTCAGTTAGTTCATGAATGAACCCCCCGCTGCAGGCCGCTCAGCCCCTCACCTGCCGCCGCTGCGGGCTCCCAGCATCTCCAACTCCGTGTCGCCCTCTTGTCGTCGTTGCGTCTGGATTGCCTGAGCGCCACTAATACATCTGCGACCCGACGGACTACGGCCAGGTAGTTTAGAACATACATTATCTACTGCCCACTTCCCATCGCCCAGGCCAGCTTGGTCTCCCGACGTTCTCCAACAACATGGCGGCGCCACATAACAAACATGTATGTGACCCTTGCCCAAGGCGGAAACCAAGGCGCATCAGTTGCTGAACCAGGCGTCTAGGTTTACAGCGGTATACATGCTCTGCGAGGCGGGAAACCGGAACTCGGCGACCTGGCCCTTAATGACTTCCACCTCGTCTTCCGGTTCCCGCCCGAGTCGGCCATTGCCGCCGATCCGGAACTGAAGAAGCGGGTGAAGCAGGCCTGGTTTGCCTTCCATGTCATCGCCCAGTGCACCCTCAAGGCGACGCCCCCCTCGAGCGGCATCCCCTCGTCAATACGCATCCGGTTCCGTGACTTCACCTACGTCAGCTTCAACTTTGCCGACGACAAGCAGGCTCGCGACGCCTTTGATTTTATACGAGCCAGGACCTGCAGACTGGGGAGCGTAGACAAGCTCCTGGCCTTCAGCTACTCTCCCCCACACGCCTCTCCCGAGTACAAGATCAGTGGCTGGGATGTGTACGACGCCCCGGCCGAGTTTCGGCGGCAGGGTATAAGTGAGAAGGCGGCAGATCTGGGCTGGAGGATCACTTCAATAAACGCAGATTATTCATTTTCCCCGACATACCCGGCAGTACTTGCCGTGCCATCCAAGATTTCGGACAACACTCTTAAGTACGCTGCCAACTTCCGGTCCCGTGCCCGCATACCCACGCTATCCTACCTCCACCCCGTCAACAACTGCACCATAACTCGCAGCTCGCAGCCTTTTGTGGGCCTGAGGATGAAGCGGAGCATCCAGGATGAGCGTCTCGTTGGCGCCTGCTTCTCTGCGGCATCAGACTTGGCCGATACTCCGCCGTCGGCGATCGCGGATCAGAGCCCGTCCTCAAGCCATGTGGACCTGAGTGCCGAGAGCGCAGATGCTGACATGTCGCTATCTGAAACCGAACGGAGGGAGGACGAGCTCATCACCGGCAACGCATTTTACGACGAGAAGACGGGGAAGAGGCTAATATATGGTGCCCAGCAAAACAACTTGATCGTGGACGCTCGCCCTGCCATCAATTCCTATGCCATGCAGGCCATCGGCATGGGTTCGGAAAACATGGACTACTACAGGTTTGCCAGGAAGGTGTTCCTCAATATAGACAATATTCATGTCATGAGGGAGTCTTTAGAGAAGGTTGTGACCGCCATCAAAGACGCCGATGTGTCGCCCTTTCCGCCCAACAAGGAACTTCTGGCCAAGAGCAAGTGGCTAAAGCACATAACTGGGATTCTTGACGGGTCGGCCATCATCGCTCGTCAGGTCAGCATTCAGCACTCCCACGTCCTCATACACTGCTCGGATGGCTGGGACCGGACAAGTCAGCTCAGCGCACTCGCTCAGCTGATGCTGGATCCGTATTACCGCACCTTGGAAGGCTTTATCGTGTTGGTGGAGAAGGACTGGCTCTCCTTTGGACACATGTTTCAGCTAAGGTCTGGCCATTTGAGCCACGAAAGCTGGTTCGCCGCTGATAACGACGCCCTCGCTGGATCTGCTGTCAAGCCCGGTGACAGCGACGGGCGAGGCGACGCCATTGAAAACGCGCTAGCCAGTGCGAAACGGTTCTGGATCAAGAATGTCAGCAATGACAAGGACAACTCGTCAGAGGCCGATGATGCTTCGGCCGTTGACGAGGCCAAGCAGGAGCCTGTTCCCGTCGCAGAAGGGCTAGCGACGAGGCTAAAGGATGTTTCACCCGTCTTCCACCAGTTTCTTGACGCGACATACCAGCTTCTCCGGCAACACCCGACAAGGTTTGAATTCAACGAGCGATTTCTGCGCCGCCTTCTTTACCACGTCTACTCGTGCCAATATGGCACATTCCTGTACAACAACGAGCGCCAGCGCCGAGAGGCCAAGTTGCAAGAGCGTACACGCAGTGTCTGGGCGTATTTCTTGAGCCGGCGTCAAGAATTCACGAACGGACAATATGACGCTACAATAGACGACCACACCAAAGGACGTGAACGGCTCATATTCCCGCGCCTCGGCGAGGTACGGTGGTGGCATCAAGTTTTTAACCGAACCGATGATGAAATGAACGGCGACCTCAATGCAACCGCAGCAACCGCGGAGCGTGTTGCGGCTTATGCGTCACAGACCTCGTCGACTCTTTCCCAGTCACCAGACTTCGGTGGAGATGACATGAATAGTCCACCAGAACGGGATTGGACGAGCCCGACTAGGAGTCCTCAGCCGCCAACACTGAAGAACAGTCAATCGGTGCTCGCCGGCGTGGAATTGGCCCACGAGGCTCTTACACCTGAGACGAGGAGTCCTCCATCGCTGAACCGCAGCGCAAGTGCTGGGGAGGTGCCCGGAGCTCTTGCTGTCTTGCAAGACAAGATATCTGGGCTTGGAATAACTAAAGGGGTGTTTGGTGGGGCATCCAGCGCGAGCAATGGGAGGAATCGAGTTGGCGGTCATTCTTCCGGTTCCAGCAGCCGCCAAGAAGACTGGAGCACTGATACAGACCCAGACGAAGGCATCGGAGGACAGGAAATGAAGAGCATGGAATAGGTAGTCGGTCCGCCATGACCTGACGCGGGTGATTACCTAGAATGTTGTCACAACCACCGCTTCCAATTTTCTTGGGAGGCCATTGCTTCTAGACAGCCAGCGTTATCAACCCAAACCATGTATATCAGCCATGCCAATAGAACTAGCATCGGCGATTGGACCCGCAGGGTAAAAGACGGCTTTCGCATTCTAGCTAATGGCCAGCGTTCCGTTTTCCGTTTGCATCTAGACTAACTTGACATTAGCATATAAGCCATACATCGGCAGCGTCAAAGAGACGGGAGTTTGGACACTCTATGGGGCCCATATCCTCTAATCTGTCTCCTCCTTGGCCATAGCCTGTATCATTTTGTTCATATTGGCGTGATCCATAGCACGCCGTTTAATCTCGTTGTCAAGACGAACGGATGTAGTTTGTGGCGCGGTGAGGGTAATACCAACAAGGAGAACCGAGACTCCTACGACCTGATACTCGCTGGAAAGGAAAGTCGAAGATATTGGAAGATAAACGTAGAGCGAAAAGAGTTCTAAAGTATAACTAGGTGAAATATTTCTGTTGTTCCGATCCGAACTCAGCCAACCATTTCTCCTGTGCGGATGTGAATTCGGCTATCTTCACTTCAAGTTCAGAGGTCAAGCTCTTGAACGCGAGCTCTATCTCCACTTCGGGTTGAGAGGCCAAGCTCTCTTGCTTGAGCGCGAGCTCCTTGAATCCCTCTCTCATCTCGGTTCGAAATTCATGGAGCTCGGCGTGATATTTCCGTCTATAGACTTCAAGAGTTGCAGCCCGATGGGAAACATCTGCGACCTTGGCTCCAAGATTTAGAACTGACTGATTCTCGACGTCTCCAGTGTTATAGCGGAAGAAGAAACCTATGGCTATTAAGGATCAAATCAATTAGGAATTATAAAAAAAATATTACTTACTTACATCTCGATACGCCAACACTCGGTATTTTGGGGATGCGAGTAGCGATTTGTAGAATTAGGAGCAGAGTTGGGAGCAGAATTGGTGCAGAATTGCGTCCATAATGCCCGGGTTTTGTACGACGCTTTAAGTTTGCCGAAGTGAGCTAAACATCAAATCGAAAGGAAAAAGTGTCGATAAGACATATACACGTACAATGTTGGCGTGGTACAGAGAAGATGATAACAGACAACCCGGCCAGGGAAAGCCTATTATAGGAGAGAGAAAGGCCTCGAATATTCTATAATAGGGTTTCTTCATGCTCCTATTGCCTCCCTCGGCAAAAAACCTTCAGGGGAGGAGTAAGGTGTTGAGGCCATTCTGATCATGGAAAGTCCCCCGCTAACAAACATTCAGGGATTGAATTGTACGGTGGCCACTTATATTAAATGAAGATAGCATCGGGTTCTGTACGACGCTGCAAGTTTGCCGAAGTGAGCTAAACATCAAATTGAAAAGAATGTGTCGACATGAAAAATAGGACGGCGCTTCCAGATCAGGTTGCTATTGGGGAAATGGAGAGGGGGGTTATTTGTGGTGGCCCCTGCACACCCTGTCATTATTTCCTCCTGCTGTCGTGCCTGCCTTGTTGCCCCTCCGCGACCAGCGCCTGCCAGGCCAGGCCTGGGCCAGTGCGCAGGCAATTTGTTAGGCTGCGCTGAGCTTGGCCTTGAGCCTTCAACAACCACCTGCCTACATCACTCATCGATTCATACGACCGCCGTGCACTACTACTCCAAGCCTTCAGCGGTCCTAAGATACCAGGGGGCGCATCGAACCCAGCTGTAGTCTCTATCCGTGTGCCATGGTCGCCGTCGCGCCTGCTACTACCCTGCGTTGAACATATTGTGCCGGCCTCATCTGTGCCCGAAACGCGGAGAAGCAAAGCAAGCACCCAGCGCCAGCACAAGCTCGCCCGCACCGCACCGCACCGCACCAGCCAAGTTCAGTCAAAGTTCCAAAGCAGTGCGCCCGCCCCGTCGGTCGGCTACCTTACTTTGATTGCATCACTCCCTCTCGCACACGCGATCAGACGCCTTTCCCAATAAACGCCAGACCAAAAGTCGGTTTTATCTGCAGCAGCGGCAGCACCCACCCTCTGCACACAACTCGCGATCCCTGAGCCCGCCGTCATCGCCGCCATCGCCGCTTCAACATGGCCGACGCGACCGCCCCGAACGACGAGCTCTACCCCATCGCTGTCCTGATCGATGAATTGAAGGTATGGTACCGCGACGCAGGCCTCGATTTCTCGGCTCTGCATGCACGGCGAACAAACCATGTACTGACATGTGGCTAGCACGATGATGTATTGCTTCGTCTCAATGCCATCCACCGTCTCTCGACCATTGCCCTCGCGCTGGGCGCCGAGCGCACTCGCGACGAGCTGATTCCATTCCTTGACGGTCAGTCCAGCCTGGTCCCGCCCTGCCCAAAAAAAGCAGCGGCTTTCGCTTTCGCCCGCCTGTCTGGTCGCTAACCTGAGCACTTTCCACCCACATATAGAGTCAGTCGAGGACGAAGACGAAGTTCTCGTCGCGCTGAGCGAAGAGCTCGGCACCTTCATCGACTATGTTGGCGGACCGCAGTGGGGCCATGTCCTCCTGTCGCCCCTCGAAAACCTCGCGGCTATAGAGGAGCCCGTTGTGCGAGACAAGGTATGCATGCATACTGGTTTGTGCGGCTCATGTCGGGGCCACCGTTACTGACTGTGTGTGTGTCTAGGCCGTCGAGTCGCTAAACAAGATCTGCGTCGACTTGTCTTCGCAGCAAGTCGAGGAGTACTTCATCCCCCTTACGATTCGTCTCTCCAAGGCCGACTGGTTCACCTCCAAGGTGTCGGGCTGCGGCCTCTTCACGGCGCCCTATTCCAAGGTCTCGCCCCCCATCCAAGAACAGCTCCGCCAGCAATTTGGCCAGCTCGTGCACGACGATACTCCCATGGTGCGACGACAGGCTGCCACCAACATGGCCAAGTTTGTCAAGGAGATGCCCGCCGCAATTGTTGTCGAAGAAATGATACCCATGTTCCAGCATCTGGCCCAAGACGACCAAGACAGTGTCCGGCTGCTCACTGTTGAGATTCTGATTTCCATCGCCGAAGTCGTGCCCAAAGAGCAGCAAGCGAGTCACGGCGTTCTCTTGACTTCGCTACGCAGCTTGATAGAAGACAAGAGCTGGAGAGTTCGGTATATGATTGCCGACAGGTTTGAGAAGGTCTCTAAGCCCACCCAACCTTTGCACTCCCGCCTGTCTGCTTGCTAACGGAAATTTGTCTAGATTGCGAAAGCGGTTGATGAAGAGGTTGTGTCGCGGGATCTAGTGCCCGCGTTCGTAAAACTGCTCAAGGACAACGAGGCGGAAGTGCGGACAGCTATCGCGGGCCAGATTCCTGGGTTCTGTGCTTTGGTTGATCGGACGACGCTCCTTAATGAGATTATGGGTAGCATCGAGGACCTGGTCTCGGACACGTCCCAGCACGTCAGAGCCGCCCTAGGAACGCAAATTAGTGGCCTAGCTCCGATTCTGGGCAAGCAAGAGTGCGTATTCCCTTTTGTACAGCCGTTAGTGGTTCCCGAGCCGGTTGCTAACAATCTTGATAGGACGATCGACCACCTCCTGCCCATGTTTCTGCAGATGCTTAAAGACGAGTTCCCCGAGGTCCGCCTTCATATCATCTCTAAATTGGAGCTGGTAAACCAAGTTATCGGCATCGACCTCCTCTCTCAGTCCCTTCTCCCGGCCATTGTGCAGCTCGCGGAGGATAAGCAGTGGCGGGTACGGCTCGCTATTATCGAGTACATGCCCTTGCTGGCTAGCCAGTTGGGTGTCAAGTTCTTCGATGAGAAACTCAGCCAGCTGTGTATGGGATGGCTTGGCGACACTGTCTTTTCGATCCGCGAGGCGGCAACTCACAACCTCAAGAAGCTCACCGAGGTCTTTGGCGTCGAGTGGGCCAGCGAGGCTATTATTCCAAAGGTCATGGCCATGGGAGGTCACCCAAATTATCTCTACAGGATGACAACCTGCTTTGCTATCTCGGTAGGTGCTCCTCTGATTCGCTTTATGTGCCTGGACTGATGCTAACCCCCGCATCCCAGACGTTGGCTAGCGTCGTTACCATGGATGTCATCGCCAAGTCTATTCTCCCTATGTTGGAGAAGTTGACCAGCGATGAAATTCCCAACATTCGCTTCAACGTGGCGAAAACATATGCTGTCCTGATCGGAGTGCTGCGCCGCCTTCCCGAGCAAGGCACCATCTACGCTCTTGAGCAGGCCAAGACCCCTTTCACCGCGTCACCAAGAGGCCAGCAGTTGATTGACGAGCGCATCATGTTCAGCCTAGACAAGCTCCAAAAGGATGATGACGTGGATGTGCGGTACTTTGCGACTACGGCGGCCGCGGCGGCAGCCGGCCTGGCTGTGAGTGGTGGAGAGCCTATGAACACGTCACCATAGAAGAAGAGAGACCTTTAATGAAGCAATTCTCATTCCTGTCCCGGCCTTGCATCGAATCATCAATCCAATAGCTTTTTTCTCATCCCATCTCCCAGTCACTGTTTCCTAGTTCACCGCCGCCGCGGTATTCGTCACTGCGCGGCTAGACATTGCTTCTTCTATGCAGAGATCACCAAGGACGAGATTCCCGACCAGCGGGTGTTAGGGTAGTGTAGAGAGGGAGAGGGCTGGAGCACATACTTTTTAAACCCTCGTAGGTAGGCGAGTAGCGATGTTCGGGTTAGTAGCTGTAATGGTATGTGTCGTTTGTTTCTGATGGCAATTTGCAGCAACTTGGCAGGTTTTACTATGCCGAACAATCCATTGCCATGCGTGAGTGTCTCTTTATACCCCCTGTTTCGTTTAACTTGTCAGGGTGAAGGGTTGCTTCCCTTTCTTTTTCTCCTGAGCGAGGGTGAAGGGGTTTTTCCCCGAGGAGAGACAAGAGGACATGGCATTGTTGGTTTTAGCATTTGATGTTGCATTTATAGGCATATATCATGATGGCGGGGCTGCCACTGCTACCTTCTCGAAACACAGCGTACTAATCGTCTGCCCCTTGACGCCCCCGAAGCTGAAGCTGGGGTATTCGATCCGGCCCACCTGCCGCAGCACGAACGACGACGACGCCGTCTCGTCGTCGTCGTTGTTGCTGTTCTTATTGTCTGTGGCGTCGGCGGCAGCCGCTGTGACAGTCGTCGTTGCCGGCGCCGGCTCAAACCACTCCCGCAGCTCCGCCTCGGTCCAGTTGCAGCTCGTCACCACAAACATGCCCCCCGTCCGGAGCAGCGACAGCACCCGCGCTCCGTAGCCCTCGCAGATGCGACGCCCCCGTGCGTCGCGCTCGTCGCTCAGGCTGACGGCGTCAAAGGTCCCCTTGTCCAGGACGAGATCCCAGCCCGCCGCCGCCGCTGTCGCATTATCATGGCTTCCCCCTTCAGTCCCTGCTGTCGTTGGTATTGTCGCGGAAGGGGGTGGCGGTGATGATGCGCGCACGTCGTCGAGCGCGCCGTTGAGCACATCCCACACGCAGAACTCGACTTCGACTTCGGCTTCGGCTTCGGCTTCGGCTTCGGCTTCGGATTCGGCACCCTCTCCTTCTTCCTCGTCCTCGTCCTCGTCCTCGTCCTCCTGTCCAGATCCCCGCCGGCGCGCAACAGCCACGCGCTGCGCAAGCGCCACGCTCTGCGGGCTGTAGTCGACGCCAAGGAGGCGGCCGCGCCAGCCGTCGTCGCGCAGCGCAAAGAGGAGCGAGCCGTTGCCGCAGCCGAGGTCCAGCACGGCGGCAGCGTCCTTGTCGAGCCCGCGCCCGAGCCCGGCGCCCTCGTCGTCAAGGAACGTCACCACCTTGGCTTCGGCGTCCGAGTCGTCAAACCACACGGTGCCCTCGTCGGCCGGGTTGGCGGCGTGGTTGGTCAGCTCCGTCGTGTAGAGCTCGTCCCAGCTTTTTTGTTAAAAAAAACATAAGGAATAAAAGGTTAGTTTTTGTACGCCGCGTCCCAAAAGCTTTTAAACTGTCTGCGCCGTAACAACCCATGAATCAAGCTCGGAAAAGGCTAATATATACCCGTTCCAAGGGGGGGGGAAGAGGTAGGGAGAGGCGAGAAACGGAAAAGACGGGCCATACTATTGCTTAGTCCCCAGCTCTGACGGCTCCAGATGCGCTGGCTTGTCAGGACGTTGGGAAGAAGCCGCTGGGTTATTGTTGGCCATGGTTGTGAAAGGCGCTGGCTGGCCGGCACAGCTACTTCTAGTAGACGAGATCACTGTTTTTCGCGGATTGGGTGTCTATTTAGAAAAAAAGAAAATAGAAAATCAGAGCATTGGTTTCCTCCAAATTCTTAGTATCTTGCCAGCTAGATAGAGCCTGGGGGGGAAGGTCTAACAACACATGCCGTGTCCGTGTTCGTACGGTACATACCTGGGGAATACCGGGGTTGCTGAGAAACTTGAGATGGATGGTGTCACGGCACGGCCGAACTGAGGTCCGTGGTGCCGCAACCATGCCCTAGCTGCAAGCCCTGATGTCGAGGCCCCACTCCTCCCAATCGGGACTAGGGCCACGACCCCGCACACCACCACAAAACTGCCAGCCTGCAGGGCACGCAGGCTTCTTCTTTTCCTTTTCCTTTCTTTAGCTTAGTTATCTACGAATCTAGTCACTATTTACTTGCAGCCTCGTCTCTTATATGTGCCTGCCTTTACATTTAACTAAGCTCTTTTCCTTTGCCTGGGGAGGCCCAAATAATATCCCACCCTTGATTGACGACCGCGTGCGACCACGCGAGAAGAATCGTCAGGAACCCAGAACCCCCCAGAACTAATACGCGGCGCGATCGCCACGTACCACCGACATCATGCCCCAGAGCACTTCGATGTCGAAGCCTGAGCGCGAGCGTGCTTAGCAGGAGGTTAGGTTTGACCTAGAAGCCGCAGAGAGCTTCATTGATGGCGACAAGCGTCGACCTGACACCTCGCTACGTCGAAGATCGACGGCAGTCGGTATCAGCATCGATTGCGCCACAGCAACTGCCCAAGGAAGTCCCCAGGGCAGTCGTTCAGGAACACCTAAACCAGAGAACCTATCGGAATGGATCCAAGGAATAAAGGGTCTTCTTCCCGATATTCGTTTTACCAATACGACAGAAGACCTAGTCAAAGACCTGGTGGCCCGACTACAGACCTTAGCAGACGTCAACCCCTAGAGCGGAAAAACGGCCCCAGTCATTCCCTTCCAGGTTCTTGTAGAAGCCAACGAGGGTCAGATCCCTTTCGAAGGCCAGATAGACTACAATGACTTCACTAAGCTAGTCCATAAGTACCCAGAGAGTATATTCATCGAGTTCAAGTTACGCCACAACATAATGATCGCCTATAAGCAGCAGGCAATAGACCTCCATTCGGTCGCTATCGACCTCGACCGTACTATCGTATAAATATACGATAAGATAACTCTTTTTTCAGCCTTAATTAACGATTAGGCCAAGCGTCTTGAGGATGAACTCTTTAGTACTATGAATAAGAAAGAAGATATCTAGGAGTAAGTAGTAAGTCTCCAAGGAGATAAGAAGAAACTAAGTAAGCAAATTACGAGCCTCAACGCCGTAATCGCGACCCATCTTATTAATATATTCCCGAACCTACGTACTACGGAAGGTCCTCCTGCTCCCCTAAGATAGAGATCTACTAGCCGTGGAGTTACCCCCCTTACTAACGTAACGGAGGTCTTAGCCAGATCCAAGATAGATCGTAGTACTAAAATGACCGACCCCCCGGTCTTCTCGGTAGATAAGTCCAAGGATTAGGTAACCTTTGATATATGGTACTAACTAATGGAGAATAAGTTAGAGGGAAATAAAGACTACTTCGTTACCGATAGGACCAAAGTCTTTTATATCTAGGGACGACTAGGTAGAGACGTAGCCCTAAACCTCCTTCCTTATATGAGAACGGGCACCCCCAACTAGATTACTACTTTAGAGGAATTGCTAAGTTACCTATAGAATGAGTACCACGACCAATTTGAGGAAGACGAAGCCCTATCCAAGTACGAGAAACTAGTCTTTCGACCTAGAGATGACTTTCCTAAGTTCAAGAACGAGTTCGTTCGCCTAGCTAGGTAGTACCGGAAGCCCAAGTCTGAGTGGAAGCGCGAGTTCAAGCGCAAGTTAACTACTATGCTCTAGACCAACCTCGTAGTCTCTTACGAAGACCCTGGTATTGATTTCGAGAAGTATGCTCGCTTGGCCTTAGCTATATCCCTAAGTCTTAAGCAAGGATAGGAGCGTCGGAAGGATGCCCCTTCCGGAGCTAAGAATGGTAACGGTAATGTAAGGCGTACCCCTACTACGTAGCCTACGGCCAAAGGATCCGGACCGTCAAGAAGCCGACTTAGTAAGGAAGAAATCGCCCAATTCATCAAGGAGGGTCGTTACTTCTATTGCCGTAACCTCGGACATACTAAGTTAGAGTACCCCGAGAAAGCCGCCGTAGACAAGGCAGCTCAGGATAAAAAGAAGCCCTCAGTAGCCTCCGTTAGCAAGAGCAAGAATAAGAAGGAGAAGCCGGCCGATACGGATTCCGGTTCTACTAGCTCCGACACTTCTAGCGATTCGGAAAACTAGAGACCCTAGGGAATATAAACTCCCTCCTAGGGAAGGTATCCTTAATATATTACGATTCAGGCAAATTCATTAATTGGAAACCCTTATTAGGGGGACCTAAGTTCCTCGCGGATTATACTATAGTAAATAATAGAATATCTTTATCTACTACTAATATACTTATAGATACGGGAGTAACCGGGTATATCTTTATCGGTATCCCCTTTACTAAACGATTAAGGAAATTTCTCCACCTCGACCGAGTTAAGCACGCCGCCAACCCCGCCTAGATAGGAGGGTACGACGGGAGTGGAAAGTAGAAGATTAATAGTATCCTCTACGGAGATATTAAGATCTAAGGCCGGACTTTCCGATACGAGGCGATAATCGTTACCGGTAATAACTACGACCTTATTATCGGAGATAAGTTTCTGGAAAAATATGATATTAAGACCAGATCTAAGACCAAAGTCCTCGAGTTCCCCGAAGACCTCCCCTTAGACCCCCCTATATGGACTACCATATCGATGGACCATATGACCGACTCTCCACCCGACCTATCTTATCAAGCCGATATAGACCGCCGGAATATACTACTGGAAAAGGAGATTAAGAGACAAAGGGATGGAGAAGCAATTAAGAAGAGGCTCTAAGAACTCGAGAACTAGAAAGCGGAACGAGAAATGCTCCCTTTAATAACCCCGAGACCCAGATCGCCCTAAGGACCGGTAACTATCCTTTAGAAGTTAAGTAAGAAGAGAAAGAAGGTCTTATAGGACGAAGGTTTAGAGGTAATGGAACGGGACCTCTAGTAGGAATTACTACTAAAGAACCTAGAGGCCCCCGACCTAGCTACCTTAAGAAGGAACCTAGCTAGGGACCGAAAACTGGACTACCCTCTAGAAGATAAGTTCGGGAGGTATAGGATATAGCGAGACTATATTAGCTAGTATAAGGAGCGCCCTCCCGATATCGCCGTAGTGAACGAGGCAACCTTTACGATCTATATAAAAAAGACCCCTACTATATATACCAGCCTCTAGGAGATTCAGCAAATTATCGAGGTTAAGCGGACACCCCTCGGCGATCCGGGACTACTAGACCCCTTAGCTCAAGATAAATAGAACCTTAGGGAGCAAGCCCTGAAACTCGTCCCGCCGGTCTACTATAACTACCTCGACGTATTTAGTAAAGCTACCTCCGACAAGTTGGCCGAGTACCGGGGGACGTACGACCATTAGATCACCCTCTCTAAAGGCAAAGCCCCTGAAGACTTAAGGTATAGTCCACTCTATAAGATATCCCTAGAGGAATTGGAGATCGCCAAATAATATATTATAGAGAACCTGGTAAAGGGATTCATTACTAGTAGTTTAGTAGCCTGGGCAGCGCTAATACTACTCGCTCCAAAGCCAGGAGGCGGAATACGCTTCTATGTAGACTACCAGAGACTTAACGCGATAACGAGAAAGGATCGATATCCCCTACTACTCATTAACGAGACTATGGCTCGTATCGGGAAAGCCAAAATCTTCACCAAGATCGATATTAGGCAAGCCTTCTATAAGATCCGGATACGCCTAAAGGACGAGGACCTTATAACCTTCCGGACGAGATATAGGGCCTATAAATACCGGGTCTTACTATTCGGCCTAACTAACGGCCTAGTAACTTTCTAGCGATATATCAACGAGATCTTATTAGGATACCTAGACGACTTCTATAGCGCCTATATTAATAATATCCTTATCTTCTCTAAGAACCCCGAAGAGTACGAGGCCTATATAGCTAAAGTCCTATATCGCCTAAGATAAGCAGGACTCCAAGCCGACTTGAAGAAGTACGAGTTCTACGTTACTAAAACCAAGTACCTAGGATTTATCATCTCTACGACTGGGATAGCGGTGGACCCCGAGAAAGTAGCTACCGTTAGGGACTAGAGCGTTCCCCGTAACCTCAAAGGAGTATAGTTATTCCTAGGATATTACAACTTCTACTAGCGCTTCGTATAGAATTATAGCCGTATCGCTAAACCCCTAACTAGCTTAATAAGGAAAGGCTAGGTATTTAAATAGTCCGAAGACTATTAAGTAGCCTTCGAAGAGCTGAAGGATAAACTCATATCCGCCCCGATACTTCGGCACTTCTCTTACGAGCTACCGACCCGGATAGAAACCGACGCGTTAGGAGGTGTCTACGTAGGAGTATTATCCCAACTATAGACGGACGATGAGGAATAGTATCCTACTATATTCTATTCAGAAACTATATACGGAGCCGAGTTAAACTACCTAATTTACGATAAAGAGTTAATAATAGTCGTTAGAAGGTTAATGGTTTGGAGAGCCGAGCTAATAGGACTCCGAGATCAGCCCTTTATTATTATTACGGACTATAGGGCTCTAGAATACTTCGGTACGAAGAGACTCCTAAACTTAAGGTAAGCCGGATAGGCCGATCTTATATCCTAATACCATTTCCAGATTACCTATTGACTAGGAACCGAGAATACAGCCGTAGACGTACTATCTCGAAAGTCGGAAGATATCAAGACCTAGAAGGAGAAGCAAGAGATATAAAGGACTATATAGATATTCAAGCTCATAGGGGCAGTAACTACGATATTAACTTTACAAGCCCCTATAGCTATATCCATTATCGACGAAGACGTCGAGCCCCCTTCTTTATTAGGTTACGAGATAATCGATACTCTACTACGGTATAATAAGAACGACCCCGAACTCGATATCTACCGTACAAAGGCGAGATAGGGTATTAACGGTTTCTCTATATTGGAAGACCGTATCTTATTATACAAAGGAAGACTGGTCGTACCCTCCGGAGGGGAACTAAATCTGAGAACTAAGGTCATCTACGAAGTACATTTGATAGGGAAAGGCAGCATACATCACCAATATGGTGGTAGAATTATGTGTGTAGAAGGTTGGAAGGTGGAAAAGGAAGGTGGTGTGCCCTGCAGCGGGGATATGCCCCGCGCAGGTGGCAGTATTAACTGCCAGTGCACACCGCCTACTTGCCCGCCTTCCGCTAGTCTAGGGTGCTGCTTATGTAATGTACAGGGGGTGCACGCGCTATGTGCGCGTAGAGGGCCATATCAATTATTGATATGTGCAATTAAGGCTATTCCCGTATTAAGTGCCCGGCTTAAAAAAGAGTATTACTACCCTTAGTAACTGGACGGGGAATCCCTCTCCGTCTATACTTCCCATGCCCAAAGGGTATGGTCCTATAAAACTCTCAGCACGTCCTAAGTGCCTACTTTCTCTCCTTACGAGGTCTGCCACGTCCGCGCTTCGGGGGCTCGTTATTTACTTCCGTAGGCTTTGCTTCCTCGGGTCGGCCACCTTTCCTCAGCTAGTATTCGTCTACGTATTCCTGAGCTCCTATAAGCTCCTCTTCTTTTTTCTATTGATCATCCTCGTTGCCGTAGCCCTTCCAGTGTACCAGGTACTTAGTACGTCCCCTGGTTTTCCTGTGCTTCTGAATGTACTCAATCTCGTAGCGTTGGCCATTGTCGTCGGACTGGTCGTCTTCCATAGGCCCTGGGGGTGGCTTAGTGCGGTCGAAGGGATCTTTCTCCACGAGGTCGGGCTGGGGGTTGGAGCCGGGGACCTTGGAAAGGTGGGCCACGGAGACAACGGGGTGTACTTGGCTGCCCTCCGGGAAGCTTAGTTCGTACGCCAGTCTACCGATTCGCTTGACGACTTTCCAGGGCCCAGAGCGTTATTGCGATAGCTTCCTGGACGGCTTGCCGGGGAGGTGGTATCCCTTATGCAGGTTAAGAAAGACCTCTTCACCGATATGGAACTCGACAGGTCGGTGGTTATCGTTATATCGGCGCTTTGCTGAAGCTGCGGCGAAGTCCATTGCCAGTTAGGCTTCATCCCGGACCTGCTCGCGAATAGCGGGCACATCTTCTAGGGCCGGTTGGTTATCGGTCATTAGGTCCAGAGGTCCTGACGAAGGTCTGAATCCGTATAGCTGCTCGTAAGGGGATGTCTGAATGCCCTTAGTATAGGCCGAGTTAAGGTGCTACTATAACGCCGGGATAATCTCCAGCTAGTTGGACGTAGGGTTGACGAAGTTGTGGTAACGAATAGCGATCTCAACGGTCTGGTTTTTGCGCTCGGCCAGGCCGTCACCTTGAGGGTGGTACGCTATAGTTATAAGGAACCTAGTTCCGAGAGCTTTCCAAACTCCTTTCCAAAGCCCTAATATAAACTTACGATCACGGTCTAAGATAATTATATAGGGGAATCCCCAGTCGGCGAGGAGGAGGTGTTTAATAAGGACCTCTCCCCACTACTCAGTAGTATAGGTGGTATAACCAGGTAGTAAGAGGGAACGCTTCGTAGCTTTATCTATAATAGGTATCAAATAGTTATACGTCTCCTTGCCCTTGACCTTCCAAGGCGAGTCGGTAGAAGAAACTTTAGGGAGGCCGAGAATATAATCCATAGCGATCACTCGTATAGGTAGGGCGTCTATAGGACGGATCGGCTGGTAATCGCTATTGACTGGGGTTCGGTGGGTCTTATTTAGCTAATAACTAGGGCAAAATTTGAGGTAATCCTTTACGGCCTTAGTTTTCCGATGGATCGAAAGCCCTTTCAAGTCGTAGAGTATTCGGTTTCTGCCGAAATGGTGCTTGCTGTTATGCGCTTCCTCTATAACGGTTTTGATCATATCTCGAGGTACGTAGAGCCTCCTTGTGCCGTCAGGGCGTACGTTGAACAAAAGACCTTGATCATTAAGTATAAAGGGGTAACCCGGCCTGGTACGCGTGCCTTCTTCGCCGGCGGTTTTGCTGATTTTAGCGATGATAGAGGCATACTTTGAGTCTTTTACATAGCTATCGCGAAATCCGTTACGCAAGGAGTCATCCATACAAGCTTCCGCGTATATGAACCATACGTCGTCAAGAACCGTAGGTTCATTGGGAGGGGTTTCGTTAGTGGTTATGAGCCTGCTTAAGGCGTCCGGAACGAAGTTCTTCTTGCCTTCTAGGTGAACTGGAATTAGCTGATACTGTGAGAGGTAAATAGAGGCGTTTACTAACCGTATATTGGATCGGTCTATGGATAAAGAGCTTAAGGCTATCTGGTTTATGATTCCGAGCGTAGTAGAATGGTCGGTCAGGGCGTAAATAGGCAGTTTATTACTATGAATTATTATTCGTAGCTTCTTGACGGCCTAGACCAAGCAGGCGACTTCGAGCTCTGAAGGTCCGTATCTCTACTCGGGATCTGATAGGCATCTACTGAGAAAACAAATAGGGAGAACTTGGTTGGTTGGAACGACTTGTCCTGCTTTCTATTCGTAGCCCTCTATAAGGTGAAAAGCCATGACTCCGAATCCGTGCTCCTTGGAGCCATCCACCTACAGAAATAGGGTCTTTTCTAGGTTATGATGATGTAGAATGGTCGGATCTTCCTTATAGATCGCCTGCTGGATGGTTTCGAAAGCTAGTAATTCCTTGTCGGTAGGTATATACTTGGTTTTTGCCGTATATACTATGCGCTTGCCTTTATTACCGTTAACGACTTTACTAGCTTCACGGCCGATTTTGAGGAGCTCAACCTTGCGCTTCTATATCGGCTCGGCGATCTACGCGTAATAGGGGATATGAGATCTTAAAAAACCTGTTACCCCCAAGTATTGCTCCAGGGCTCTTAGCGTATTAGGAAAGATAAGCTTCTTGAAGGCGGCTAGTCTGTCTGCTATGTAAGTGAGGCCTAGGCTATTAACTCTAAAGCCGAGTAGCTCGACGTTAGGGTAGGCGAGAAAAGACTTCTTCGGCGATATGGCGATGTTCTTGTTAGTGAATATGTTGAAGAGGTTATATCGATAGAGCATTAATTAGTTTTCAAGCAGTTGGAAGAGTGGTAGTTATGGAAAGGTTTTAACGGAAGGTAAGGTTTGGAGCTTCCGTGAGATAGATTCGAAGGCGGTGAAGGATGGCCGAATGGATGATAATGAAGAGCAGAAAAAGTGGAGCAGAATGGTATTTAGATTGTTGTGATTGGTCGAAGACTGATTGAGATGTTATTATTCTAAATACAAAGGTGGGAAAATGGTCCCCTTATTATACCAGCTTGTGTGGACTCGGTTGAACGGAACTCGGCTCTGTTCAACACTTCGAACAACGGTCTGAAGCCAACAGAGGATCGTTGGCCAAGGTCGTAGCCGGCCCGGCAGGGCCTGCGGCTAGTTGGCCCGGGCCTGTTGCAGGTGGCCGGCAGGTGGCCCGGTCCGCGGCCAGGTGGCCCTGTGAGCGGCCTGGCTGTTGGAACCGGTTGCCTGAAGGTCGCCTACTGCCCTGGCCGTGCGGGGCCAACACCTGTGGCAGTTGGATCGATTCCAAAGACCGTATACGCGGGGCATTAAGTGGTTGTGGTTGCATTACGTTGTGTAAGGTGTAGGTCGTTGTGTATGTAAGCTTTGCAGCTTACATAAGATTGCTTATGTAAGAGACCCACAATTATTTATAGTTGTATTATTACGTAAGCAGTATAAATATATTTATTATATATTTTTACCTCTTATAGTTCTTTTTATATCGTTTATTTTATATAAGGTAAAAAATATATATATTAAAAACCAACACACCCCCTTAAGCTGATGCCGTTATGGAAAGGTATTAGATTATAGTTGTATTTTATAGTCTTCTTTATGTAGGGTAAAAAATGAAAAACCTACTTATAGTATATAGAGGGTAAAAAATTAAAAAACCTCTTATATATATAGGGAAAAATTAACCCTTTTATATATATCTAGGAAAAGTTCAAAACCTAGTTATACTAAGGAAAGAGTATATTATATATATCGTATATTATAGTTAAAACCTTAGGTTATAGAAGGGAAAAGTATATTATTAAATATCGTATAGTATAGTTAAAACCCTTCTTATAAGAAGAAATTCCTCTTTATTAGTTTCTTTTCTTCAGGTAGGAAAACCCTTATAGTGGGTTAAAAACCTCCTTATTCTTCAGAAGTATAAGCAGAGAGTATATATTATATATATCTTATATTGCCACGTATATATTATATTATTATATATTTTTAAAGAGCGTTATAGTATATATATTACTTTCGAAAGTCTTATAGGCTCTGTAAACCAATCTTTGGCTTCTACGCCGCTAGGAGAGGTCCTGCAACGGCTTTAGTGAGAGGATCTGCTAATTGTTCCTTTATAGGTATATATATTACCCTTATAGTATTATTTTCTATTGCTTCACGTATAAGGTGATATTTTATATCTATATGCTTACTTCTTTTATGAAATTCAGGGTTATGACCTAGTTTTATAGCCCCGTTATTATCTTCCATTATAGCGGGTATTTGTATAGGAATTTTAAGATTTAAGCCTATATTAATCTCTTTAAGAGAGTTTTGAAGGTATATTACTTCTTTCATAGTATCTGCTAAGGCCATATATTCCGCTTCAGTACTAGACTGAGCTACGGTTTGTTATAGGCATACTCCCCAGCTTATAATATTATTATTCAACGTAGTTAAATAACTAGTAGTGGATCTTCTTGAATCTAGACAGCTACCCTAATCAGAATCGCTATAGGCCTTAATTACGGCTTTATTTAAGTCGATTCCATTATAAGTTATACCTAGATTAGGGTATTTATTTAAGTATCCGAATATATTATCCACAGCTTTAAAATGCTCTATACTAGGGTTACTCATATACCTAGCACAATATTACACCGGAAACGCTATATCGGGTCTAGACTTCAAGGCTAAATATAGAAGGGAGCCTATATATTGCTGATATTGTGTTATATCTTTTTGTAAAGCTTGTTCTTTATTCTTATAAAGGTTATTCTTCGTAAGTGGGCTAGACTTCGGGTATAAGCCCTTTTTATTATATTTTTCAAGGATCTTCT
Source organism: Lasiosphaeria ovina (assembly GCA_033439765.1). Taxonomy (NCBI): domain Eukaryota; kingdom Fungi; phylum Ascomycota; class Sordariomycetes; order Sordariales; family Lasiosphaeriaceae; genus Lasiosphaeria; species Lasiosphaeria ovina. The sequence continues at coordinate 3,088,808 of JAULSN010000002.1, read as the reverse complement.
GAGTATAGTCTATTTGGTGCATAAATAACGTCTTATTTTTATAATCCGTCCTTATATTTATACCTAAAAAGGTATTTACTTCCCCTAGGGGTTGTAATTTAATAGCTTTTGTAGCCTTTTCTATATCTTTATTTATTTCTTCTTCTTGAGGACCTATAATCAACAAGTCATCCACGTGGCAGAGGATTATAGTATTATTCCTAGGGTTTATAAAAGCACCGTCATCGTAGTTAAATACGTTATAGCCTAGGTTATTAAGGACTTTCTTTAGTAGGTTATACCAAAGTCTAGGGGCTTGTTTTAGGCCGTATAATGCCTTACGTAGTAAGCAGACCTTATCCCCTTTATCTTTATAAAACCCTGTAGGTAACTTCATATATATAGTAGTGTCTATATCGGCGTGTATAAAAGCGTTTTTTACGTCAAATTATAGTATTTTCTAACCTTTAGATATAGCTATTATAAAGCCTAGCCTATATGTCTCAAGCCTACACACAGTGGAAAAAGTCTCTATATAATCTATATATTATACTTAGTTAAAACCTTATATTACCCAACGGGCCTTATATTTCCACGTGTTATTTATATTATCTTTCTTTAGCTTATAAACCCACCTACCCCCTAAGGGTGTATAGTTAGGTGGTAAATCCACTATATCGAAGGTATGTTGTCTTTCTAGCTCTTCTAATTCGGCCTTTATAGCCGAATTCCATTTAGAAGCCTCAGAGCTTTCTATAGCTTATTTATACGTTGAGGGCTCTTTATTAGCTTCCTTTATAGTAAAAAGATCAAAGTTATAGCTAGAATTATTTTCTATACTTATTAGGGTATATAGAATCTTCTTAAATTCTTTATAATAGTTAGAATCCTTTTGTAGAATCTCAACTATAGCCTTATTAGAAGGATGGTTTATATAAGGAGTTCCCGAGTTTATATTTCTTATAGAAGACCTAGTTATAATTCCCGGAGTATTTCTACTACGTAGGGAATTCCTAGTTATAGTTCTAGTATTATTATTATTATTATTTATATTAGAGTGCGTATTAGAGGGTCTTTCCACCCCCTTACTCTCATTTATATCTATTTCTATAGACTCTTCAGAGTCGTTTTCAGGGTTATTTAAGTCTTCTAAGTCTTCTTCGTCTTCTAGAAGCGGTATATTAAGGTTATCTTTATTTTCTTTATTATATATCTCGCCTTCTAGTATTTCTAAATCACGGGACCAAAAGGCCCTATGTCTAGTATAACTCCATACCTTATAGTTATGAAAGTCTTCGCCGTATCCTATAAGTATGCCTTTTTCAGCCTGTGGCTTCATTTTTGAGGCTCTAGGCCCTTTTATTTTATAATAGACTACGGATCCCCACATTTTTATATTATCTATATTAGGCTTTTCTTCCTTACCTACTTCGTAGGGGGTTTTAAAGTCTAGGCTACTATGTGGAGTCCTATTATATATATATGCTACGGCTAAGGCAGCTTCTCCCCACAAGTATATAGGTGCTTGAGCTTGTATAAGTAGGGCACGTACTTTAGACATTATAGTACGGTTTATTCTTTCCGGTAAGCCGTTAGGCTCTTTAGTTTCCGGAGGGCTAAGTTGACTTATAATACCTTCTTTTCGAAGGTAGTTATATACGGCTTTATATTCAGTACCGTTGTCGGTTTGAAATACCCTTATTTTATAGCCTTTTATATTATTTTCAGCCATAGCCTTATATTCTAAGAATACACTAAGTACGTCCTTTTTATCGGCTAATAGTCTTATTTCTAACTCGCGGCTCTTCTTATCTAAAAAGGTTATAAAATACCGCTTATTATCGTAAGTCTTATATTTGAAGGGACCTACTAGATCACTAGAAACCTTTTCTATATAGTTATATATATACGTATTAGTGCTTTGTTTATATCTTTTATTAGGAAACTCAGCCTGTAAGCAAATCTCACACTTATGTGTAAAATCCGTCTTTTTATATTCTTCTTTACTTATAGTATTCTTTATTATATTACTTAGATTTCTTATATTTACATGAGCAAATCTCTTGTGTAAGACTTCTAGAGTAGTATTAATATATTTATTCTCTTTATAAGGCTTTGCAGGCAGTATATAGAGTCCCTCAGAGACAGTTCCCATAGTTATTAAGTTATTTCCTTCTACTATAGAGATTATCTTATTATTACCAACGTAGGAAAATCCGTCTGGTAAAGCAGAAGGGCTTATAATATTAATACCTAGTTCAGGTATATAGAAGCAGTTATTTAGACTTATTTTACTACCTGTATCGTTAAAGGTTATAGTAGTATTGCCTTTTCCTTTTATTTTCAAGGTCTTTGCCTTACCCCAACTCACTGTTTGAGTCGAATTATCAAGTGTTGAAAACCACGATCTATTACTTATAACGTGGACTGAAGCACCAGAGTCAAAAATGAAGTTATCTTTATATATATTACTATTCGAGCTAGTCTTTTCTATTCTATCCTTTATTTCTAATGCAATTTCAACCGTCCTAGTAACCTGATTGGCCAAATCTAGAACTATATTATTTATTTTATTAGTTATACTGCTTCTAGTTATCTGGGGGTTATGAATATTAAGAAGAAGGTTATTACTTACCTCCATTAGAGAGTCTTCCTCAGTAGAGGGTATTTCGACATCTTCTAATTCAACGTCTTCCTCAGAGTCCTCAGAGTATTCCGAGGGTTCCTCAGAGTCTTCGGGGCCTTCTGATTGGTCCCTATTAGCGAGGAGGAGGTTTATTTTCTCTTCCCTTCTTTCTTTTGCTTTATTAGCAACCTTGTTGCCTTGAGTCTTCATAACTCGGTATTTGGACTTTTCTTTATTTTTCCAGCCATCGGGAGCCTTTTCCGGGTGTAGGAAAGCACAGTCGTCTTCCACATGCCCTTTTAACTTGCAATATTTACAGAAAGTGGCTTTGAAACCTACTTTCCAAGGCTTCTTTCCCTTATACGGTTTTTTATTAAAGTCCTTTCTAAACCCAACGTTGTTTATAGACTTAGAGCCTCTTATGCTTTGAGCTTCCAGTCTTCGGGCTTCATCTAGGAGACTGCTAGTTAAAGAGTCCTAGTTGAAAGCCTTTGGGTCCTTTCTAAGAGTCTGAGTAACCGTTGCAACGAAGGTTTTAAACTCAGGTTCTAAGCCTTGCAGTAGCCAGGCTATAGTTATTATTTCAGGAATTTCCAGCTTCTGAATCTTCAAATTATCAAGTATAGACTTCAGCTTACTTACGTAGGCTTCAGTGTCTTCGAAGTCCGACTGCCGGGTCTGAAAGTATTGCTGTACTAAAAGGTACTGTGACGTGAAACCGTCTGAATTATACAAGTCCTTCAAGACCTTCCACGCTGCAAAAGCAGTCTTACAGGCTGTAATATGTTGAGCCGTACCGTATTCGCAGAGTAAGGTTAACTTGGCTAGAGCCTTCTCTTGGTTCCGGTTCTCATTCTCTTCAGACTCTAAAGTAGAGTCTAAATCGGCTTCAAGCAATACAGCCTTAGCCATTATAGCCCAGCCCTGGTAGTTTGAACCACCTTTAAGCTTGGTTATTGAAAGACTTTTTACTGAAGACATTGTGTTGCTGAGTCTTCAGGAGAGAGAGAGAGAGAGGTTGTTGTAAAAGATAAACAAAGGTAGAAAGGGGTATTTATTCGTTGCCAGGGTAATTCTGGCTGAGCGAGGTGTTTATTCCGGGCTCATAACCTGTTGAAGAGGTTATATCGATAGAGCATTAATTAGTTTTCAAGCAGTTGGAAGAGTGGTAGTTATGGAAAGGTTTTAACGGAAGGTAAGGTTTGGAGCTTCCGTGAGATAGATTCGAAGGCGGTGAAGGATGGCCGAATGGATGATAATGAAGAGCAGAAAAAGTGGAGCAGAATGGTATTTAGATTGTTGTGATTGGTCGAAGACTGATTGAGATGTTATTATTCTAAATACAAAGGTGGGAAAATGGTCCCCTTATTATACCAGCTTGTGTGGACTCGGTTGAACGGAACTCGGCTCTGTTCAACACTTCGAACAACGGTCTGAAGCCAACAGAGGATCGTTGGCCAAGGTCGTAGCCGGCCCGGCAGGGCCTGCGGCTAGTTGGCCCGGGCCTGTTGCAGGTGGCCGGCAGGTGGCCCGGTCCGCGGCCAGGTGGCCCTGTGAGCGGCCTGGCTGTTGGAACCGGTTGCCTGAAGGTCGCCTACTGCCCTGGCCGTGCGGGGCCAACACCTGTGGCAGTTGGATCGATTCCAAAGACCGTATACGCGGGGCATTAAGTGGTTGTGGTTGCATTACGTTGTGTAAGGTGTAGGTCGTTGTGTATGTAAGCTTTGCAGCTTACATAAGATTGCTTATGTAAGAGACCCACAATTATTTATAGTTGTATTATTACGTAAGCAGTATAAATATATTTATTATATATTTTTACCTCTTATAGTTCTTTTTATATCGTTTATTTTATATAAGGTAAAAAATATATATATTAAAAACCAACAGAATATCTCAAACGCCTTTCGCAGGTGACGTAAGTGGTCTTTTCGGGAATCGGAAAAGATGACTATATCATCGATAAAAGCACGTATAAAGTGAGCGTACTTAGCCAATAGTCGATCTATATACCGCTGGGCATATACTGGGGTATTCCGAAATCCCATTAAGGCAACCTTAGACTTCTCCAAGCCTCGAGGACTAATAATAGTGAATCTATCTCGATGAGGGGGATAGACTCCAAACTAATAGAAAAAGGACGTTACGTCGATTATAGAGACGTAGGATTTGCCGCGAATAGCAGAGATGATGGTAGATTATAACGGCAAAGGGTAGTTATTAGGTATAACCACTCGGTTGAGCTGTTGAAGATTAATAACAACTCTACCTTTCTCTACGCCGTGGATAGTCCGCTAGACGATGAATACTAGCGAGTTGAAAGGCGTAGGATCGTTTTGCCAGTCTATACGGTCTTCCGCGTATAACGTTCCGAAAATATCGTCCAAAATACCCATGTCCTTTTGACTAAGGGGGTAGCTTCTATTAGCTTTGAGTTGGTTTTGCTAGCCTTCTACTAGGGGAACTTTCATTATGTCCTTCTCTGGAATCTTGATTATGCCGTTATTTACCTAGACTTAGGGGAATTCTTCATATAGAGCTTGAAGGTCGGCTACGAAGGGAGCGTCGGTAGCGTAGATGTGAATTCCGTTATCGGTAATGATCTTAATATAGTCGATTAGCGCTTTAATACCCAACTTGGATATCTTTCCGCCGGGGCCAGTACTAACGACGAACTTGGCGGCCATAGGTCCCGTAAGATCCTCGTCGAGTAGCTCTAAGGCTATAGGGGGTTCCAAATCTACGTTCTAAGTAATCTACTAGACTTGGTCGGACAGGGATAGCGGTGAAGCTGTGGGGGGAGGTAAGTTGTTAGAGGAGGCGATAGCTAGTAGGGTAATATCCTTGGGGGCGTCGATAAGCGCGTGAATTACTTTAGTCATATTAAAAGACGAGCCTATAACTTACTACTATATGACGTTCGAAAGGCCAGTAGTCGGGAGCGCTAATACCCCTAAGAGCTGAGAAAACATAGCTAGCGAGCCGAGTACTATTACGGCTATACCTTATTTCCAGGACACGCTCTTATAGCTACTATCCTAAGCCTTATGAATATGGCCGAGGGTAGTGCCCTTCTTAATTACTAGTACGCCGTTAGAGTTGTTTTATACTACGACGACTTTCGGCGTTTTTACGTCTATAACTACGTTGGCTACTACGGAGTATTTTACTAAGAATATTACGGATCTATCGGAGGGTAGGGGCTTGTAGTTAACTGGAAGAAGTGTTCTCTATCCTGCTAGTAGGGTGAGGTCTCTACCGGCTTTGACGTTCCGGCGATACTCCTTGGCTTTACGAACGACTTCTATAGACGTATAGAAGCCGTCTATCTATCTGAAGGTGACTACGTCCGACGAATAGTCGATATTTACTCCGTAGGGGGTAAGGAACTTATTACTAAGTAGTAAGTTAGGGGGGAGATCCTTAACTACCTATACGGAATACGATACTTCTATTAAAGCTGGTTGGTCCTGCCTATCTTCACCGACTAGAAATAGTATGAAGGTAGCCCACTTAGTGGTCTTTACGGTCCCTTTATATACTCCGCGAACTCGGCCGAAGCGAGGCTTAACTATATACTTGAGCTTGCTGAATAGCTTACGAGAAATGAGGGATCGACCGGTTCCGGGATCGAGGCAAATCTCGTTACTACTTAACGACGTAGCTGAGGCTTTGGCCTTAACTCGGAGATACGAGTATTCGGACTAAGGGTTACCCCTGGTATCGATAGGAGCGATATTAGGAGCTTTCAAGACGATGAAGTCCGGGGTGACGGGAGCGGAGGAAGATATATATATTACGATATCTCCTTTATTAGCGGTAATATATTTATCGTCAGACTCGTCCTCCTACAAATCCAGCTAGGGGATAATAACTCCCGTCTTGGCTAACGAGCATATACGAATATACTTAAATAGCTAGTTACGCGAGTCGTATACTTTGTGATAATAGCCGCAAGTACGGCTAGACACCTGCTACTTCTTGGTATCTTGGATACGTTCAAAATACGCTACGTTATAGGGGGAATAGGTCCTGAGATGTCCGAGCTTGGCTCTAGTGGAAGGAAACATCTCGTAGTATTTGTGGTAGGTATGGTGCCGATCGATTACGGTGACGTAATATGCTGCCTCGGCGTCTGAGTCGAGGCTATCGGAATTGTCGGAATAGTAGCTAGAAGAGTCTCTATTAGAGTTATCGCTATCCGCCTCCTGCGCGTGATAGGCTCCTCCCTTCCCTTTATCTTCGCGAGGCTTATCAAAGCGAGGTCGGTCGTAGCGAGGTCTGTCGTAGCGAGGTCTATCTTCCTGCTTCCTCTCATACTTCGACTCCTTATCCTTATCTTCTTTCTTAGGGTCCTTATTATCGCGAGGGTAGTCCTTACGAGGCTCTTTGTCTGGGTACCTGGTTTTGGAGTTATCCTAGGTAATACGACGTCGCGGGTAGTTATTAGAATAGGTAGACTTAGAGGACTTCTTTTTCTCCCTTATTTCGTCCTTATATATAGCGGTGATAATAGCTCGCTTAGAAGATACCAGCCTGATATAGTCGGATAGGGAGTTGGCTTCGTTAGGGGGCGGTATGACTCGCTTAATGCCCAGCTCGAATCGTACCCAAATTTGAGTGAGGACTCTAAGCTAATTACTATTATCTTAGTTGAGGATTCCGGCTGCTTTAGCGTAGCGAATCTTGTACTATATAAAACGGATTACAGCCTTCGCGTCGTTATCGACGTCTTCGACCTTGAGCCTGCCGGAGTTGTACTCGGCTATAGCTAACGCGATGTCTGGTTGGTAGTGGTCGATAAGGGCTCTCATTATACCTCCTAATCCTTCGCTTCGTAGCTTAATTCTGTCTTTAGGAGTAAGCTCTGAAGTCCACCAAAGCAGGGCGGAACCGCCTAGTAATGTCTGAAAGAAAGAAGCTATTTAGGCTGCCGAGTCGTTACGCGTAGCTGGCTCTTTAATAAAGGATTTGACGCGTAGCTCAAAGGTATATATATTAGAGAAGACGACGTTCTTCCCGTCGGTGGTTATACCGACCCTATTAGGGTCGTCGCTGTCTGGGTTGAACTGCCCGATTTCCTCGCGCTTGATCTTGTAGTGGACTGGTTATGAGATAGTAAGGTTGGCCCAGGTGCCCACTAAGTCCCTAGTATACGAGGTAGTAGTATACCGAGCTTGCCTATCGTTCCTATCCGGTCGATGACCGTTGCCTCCGTTGCCCTGGTTCTTCTGTCTACGCCACGGCCGGTTGGACCCAAAGTCAGGTCCGTCCGAGTCGTCATCGCCGTCAGAAGGGTCACTATGCCCCTATCGATGACGCTGGGGGGGTGGGTTCCGCGGAACTATGGGCTGGGTGGACTGTCGCGAAGGGCGAAGTTGGTTGCCAGCCGGCTGGTTAGGAGGGTTGTTTCCTTGGCCCTAAGCTTGAGGGCCCTACTAGTTACCGGTTTATAGTGGTGGAGTGATATATTGCTATGGCTGGGCTGACTGCTGTTGAAATAGGCTGCTTTGGCGAGGGCCGAACTAAGAAGTAGGTATAGATCGGTTCGGGATTTGGTAGTACTTACGAGGACCCGTAGTGGGAGTTGGGTTCTATACTATGAGGGTTGGGTTGGGCTGATCGTAGAATCATGCCGCTTGGCCGGTAGATAGGCCAGAAGCATTTGGTTCGATATATGAGTTGTCGAAAGGATTCAGGGCTGGGGGAAGGCTCTGGGGTCGATCGTCTCTAAAAGGACTGGCTCCGAATATGGCTAGTCTAGTAAAGGGATCGACTAACGAGGGACGCCGAGCGGCAGGGGCTGGGGAGGGGGCCGCGGTACCTACAAGTACGTCGAGAATAAGCTATATTTACTTACTTAGGTTAGTATAAGAGTCTTTGAGGTCGTTTCTCTACTTATCCATCTCTATCCTAAGAGCGTTATTCTGCTCGTTCATATTACTCGTAGTATTCTTAATAATCCTATCGAGAGTACTCGTGACTCTCTTAAAACCCTAGTCAACTTTCTTATTCAGCTGCCTAACGTCCCACTAGACGGCTTTATTCATCGTCTCCAGGTAAGTGAGCGACGAAATATTGGGCTTGAGCTCGGTAGGGCGTTCAGCGACGGGCTTCTCGGGAGTGTCATTCTGAGCAGCCACTACGGACAGGGTGCGGGACTCGCGGGGAATTACGTTCCTGGTAGGGGTATTGGGGCCCTTTCCGAAGTCCATCATTCTCAACTGCTATTGGGTGCTTTGGGGAAGCTTATTATATCGGCCGAGGGCTAATCCTTCGGTATTGGTATTATCGGGGTCGAGAAAGTCTCCGGTCTCGTCGTTGTCTGATATAGTTACCCAAGGGCCCTGTGGAGCGGCCATTACTTGACCTATTGTCGATCAACCAAATTTGAGAAAGAAGACAGTTGGTATGACTTTGTAGAACGCTCCCACCAACTACTTCCAGTATCCCTAAGGATTATCTAGGTACAGAGGCTTGGCTCTTCTACCGCCGCCGTAAGGCTTATCGGTGAAGTTCAGTATACCCGTAGCGTCTGGGATTGGAGTCCAGGATCAGGGTGGGCTTGGCCATAGCCTTCGCGAAGAGAGGTCTGGAGCGGGGATAGGCAAGGTGCCTTGGGGGAATCGCGTTGCCAATAGACGGCGCTAAGACGCGATGCTTGACAATACCGCGATCTTACCCGCCCAGCGCTGCTCAATTGATCCCCGAAGGTTATTCGATTGACAGCTGAGGCGGTTGGCTAGAGTCCTTGCGAACTTTTGCCCAAGCGGGGGGGAAAATTTTTCTGACTGCGGGCGCGCCTCCGGTCGGAATATCGCGTGCAGGTTTTTGGTGCGTCTTCAATTGAATTATCGCACCAAGAGGGTTGAACTCTTGAACTCACGATGCTGGTGACTGGTTACTTGATGCGTGCAGTCGCTGGTACCATTTGATAGGGAAAGGCAGCATACATCACCAATATGGTGGTAGAATTATGTGTGTAGAAGGTTGGAAGGTGGAAAAGGAAGGTGGTGTGCCCTGCAGCGGGGATATGCCCCGCGCAGGTGGCAGTATTAACTGCCAGTGCACACCGCCTACTTGCCCGCCTTCCGCTAGTCTAGGGTGCTGCTTATGTAATGTATAGGGGGTGCACGCGCCATGTGCGCGTAGAGGGCCATGTCAATTGTTGACATGTGTAATTGAGGCCATTCCCGTATCAACATTCAAGGATACCCTCCGTATACCCCGGGAGAAACAAGACCCGCCGAATAGTCTCGAAACTTTATTAGTAGCCCCGGCTAACAGGATCAGTCGACCGATTCGTCGAGAACTGCCTATACCAATCTAGCAAGAAGCCCCGTAGCAAGACCCCGGGCCTCCTTAAGCCCCTCCTAGTACCCCTTCGTAGATGGAGGTCCCTGGCAGTAGACTTCTATAAGATGCCCGAGGACAAGTATACCAAGAATAACGCCCTAGTGGTAATTGATAGGCTAAGCAAGGCCGCCTGGACAATCCCTTATAGGGACTCCGCTACGGCCAAGGATACTACCCTAATATACTACGAAGGACCCTTCAGAATCCTTGGACTCCCCGACGAAATAATTAGCGATAGGGGACCCCAATTTATCGTAGACTTTATAGACGAAGTATCTAAGATCCTGGGAATCAAGTGGAAGTTATCTTCCTTAGGGCATTCCCAAACTGCGGGCCAAGTCGAGATTATGAACCAATACCTTGAACAACGACTTCGACCGTTCGTGAACCACTACCAAGATAACTAGTCAAGAGCGATCCCCGCTATGGACTTCGCCCAAAATAGCCTACCGCACGCTAGTACGGGAATGGAACCTCACGAGGTACTATTCGGATTCGAAATGCCCACCCAGTACGATTGGACCAAACGTACCAAGCTAGCGGGCTTACCAACTAGGGAGAAGCTGAATAGGGAAGACGCCCAGGATACTCTAAGAACGATATAGAAGCACGTCGACCACGCTAGGGAGATGATCCAAAAGGCATAACAAGTACAGGTCAACCAAGCTAATAAACATCGCCGGGAACCGGACTTCGGTACTGGCGATAGAGTATTTATTATTAAGAAGAATTGGTCTACGGATAGACCTAGCGACAAGCTAGATTTCCCCCTCATACGATAGCACTATCGGATCGTCGAGATGGTTGGACACTCCTATAGATTGGAGGTTCCTACTAGCTGGAAGGCAATAGATGTGTTCCATACAGATAGGCTCAAGCGTTATACTAATAACCTACTACCAGGACAAGAAGTAGAGAATCCCTCAGAGATGGTTAATAAGGAGGAAGAATAGGAAGTCGACCGTATATTAACCTCAAGAATAATACACGGCCGCCTCGAGTACCAAGTACAATGGAGAGGCTGGGACCCAGATCCGACGTGGTACCCAGCTGGGAACTTCAAGAACGCCCCCGCGAAGCTACACGAGTTCCACGAATAATACCCCGACCTAGCAGGGCCGCCAAAGCGCCTACAGCAATGGACAACCATATATACAGCCGATAAGACAGCCGACGACCACGATGACGATAATAGACCCGTCAATACGGGCGAGCGCAAGCTACGAAGATCAATAAGGAAGAAGTAATCACAAGTTCGAGCCCTGCGCGATCCAACATTTTTTATTCTTCATGAATAAAGGACCCTACGCGCGGGAGGGGGGGGTAATGTCACGGCACGGCCGAACTGAGGTCCGTGGTGCCGCAACCATGCCCTAGCTGCAAGCCCTGATGTCGAGGCCCCACTCCTCCCAATCGGGACTAGGGCCACGACCCCGCACACCACCACAAAACTGCCAGCCTGCAGGGCACGCAGGCTTCTTCTTTTCCTTTTCCTTTCTTTAGCTTAGTTATCTACGAATCTAGTCACTATTTACTTGCAGCCTCGTCTCTTGTATGTGCCTGCCTTCACAGATGGCATTAGCCATGGCGGGGTTCTCGACTGCTTTCTGCCCGGGATGGTGAAGGATGGAGGGGCAGCAGCTTGGCAGAACCCCGCAAAAGAGGAAGGCGGTGTATGCTTAATTGAGTACGTCCTTACGGATACTTGCAAGACGGTTGAAACTCGAAACACGAAACTTGAAACCTGTGATGTGTGTAGCACACGCTCGATACAAGGGATGCTTGCAACCTTTGGGCATAGAACGGCTGAGAGCTAAGCCGGGTAGGTAATGTTTGTTGTCGTCCCGTGTCTCTCGAGAGATACCAAGCGATAGTGAGCGGACCGGGAAAGACCATGATCAAGCATGATGCGATTTGCGCTTCTACTATAGTATGTAATGAGCCGGGAAATATAAACTGGCCGGAGAAAAACAGCCCACATTCCCCATTTCCGGGATATCATCTGAATCGTTAAAGAAATCTTGGTTCGTAAAAGCATCCCTATGTCCGCCCAACAAAGTCCAACCTCCACCTACATTCTCGCCAACCCCAACAAGGCGCTCGCTCGACCTTGTGCACAACTGTCTCGCCTCCTTTTCTGTTGTTTCACCAGCCCCTCGCGGCTTTCCCTCTTTCCTTTCTTCTCAAAACGCTCCCGCGCTCGGACACGGCTTAATTAAACACCAAGGAAAATGCGCGACAACACGTATACTTACTACCCAGAAGCCCCTCCCCCATTTCTTGACCATCCGAGCTGAGCTGTACACAGCAGCAGCAAGGCGGTTGGCTGATCGGGGCCCCACTATTACCTTACCCATCCACCCCCTATCCAAGGGTCCAAACCGGTGCCTTCATCAAGACCTGGCGTCCCCGTACTTCGACAGCAACGAATCCAGCGAAGCGCACCTTGGCTGGATCCTTGGGCGGCATCGGAAGAGCTGCTAGCAAAGTGGAATCGTCAGCATTGATGCCATTTCTGGCATCAGGCATAGAACCGCCTGCGCCCGGCGCTGTCTTTGACCTACCAGATCTAGACTTGTCTCCGCGCCGATCTTTGGCGTCTTTGGCACCATCCTTGCCCCCGCTATCCTCTCCCGCGCCGTCCTCTGTTGAATCGGAAGCGCGCGCATCAAGCGCCGGAATGACTTGCTTCTCGACATCCATCAGGTCGAACTGAATCTGCTGTTCTGGTAGTGGGTACACAATCGCCACGTCACGGCTCTCCAGAGGAAGGTTGGCCGCAATCCCCACGGCAAGTTCCACAATCATGCTGGCGCTCCCATCGACGCCAGGCGGCGGCGGGTCGCTCAGGTGCTGGTAAAGACACGCTGTGAGGTTGCTCGTCGCGCGCCGCGTAAAGTCGGCCTTGTGGTTCAGACTCTCCCCACTTCGAAGCACGTCCTGTAGACCATCAAGCGTCGCCATACGCCAGCCGACCACCTTGCTCGTCAGTGCGTCAAATTCTTCTGGACTGCTCATCGTGTAGCTGAAGTGCCTGATGTTCTGCTCTATTGTCTTGAGCTGCCTGCTGAGCTCGGGGTCCAAGCCTGGGTGGAAACAACGGTTGAAGATTTCGTCCATGAGCCACCGCGTAATAACAGCACGCCCGACTGCTGTCATTTCTTGCTTGCCCGTCTTGAGCGCATCGGCACTGACAAACGGAACGAGCCATGACGGTAGTGTCACCCAATCCTTCCGAATGTTGAATGACAGATTGCAGATAGCGCCGTTCAAGCGGTTGAACCGTGTTGCATATTCACTGTCGTCGAGCGCCGTCCGACTTGCCGACATGCGCTGGTTGGCAATGGCATTTTGCAGCTGCTCGACCTGGCCGTTGAGCTGTTCTACGTCCTTTTTGCCATCAAAGTAGAGTCGTTTGACGTTTTTGTATTTGGTCACTGTTAGGCAGCAGAGAGTCAGCAAAATCACCACAACTTATGAGACAAATACAGACTGGCCGTACAAAGATCTTTAAACGCCTTTTCCGCTTCCTCTCCGCCCCGGTCACTGGGCGGAGGTTGCGGACTGTTGCGCCCTTGAATATCTCCCGACGCGTCAAATTGCTGCCTGTCCGGCGGTGCCGTGCTCTGGCGATAGCTGGGGTTAGGGCCGCCAGCATTGGGAGGCTGTGGAAGGGCATTCATGTTGGGCTGCTGGCTTGCACGGTAGCTGGGGGGAGGGCCAGGCGGAGGTTGGACCTGGTCGCGCATCCCTTTCTCGGCGGTGTCTTGCGACCGTCGGGCCGGGGGTGGCCCGCCAGCTGGTGGGGCCATGGTCTGCTGCTGCGGGGTTTGAGCTTGCGCGGGGGGCGGGTTTTGGCGTGTAGGTAGCTCTTCCGTCTGAACACTGTAGGTTACTGTAGGGGAGGCCTGCGCTGTCTGCACGTTTTGGGCAGAGAGTTGGTCTGAATCCGTGATGGGTGATTCATGCGACAGCTGAGACACGGTCTCTGGGTTTTGTTGCTGAGGGTTGGCAAGGTGCCCAGTGTATACTTGCTGTGTCCCACCCTGATATTGTTGAGCCAGTTGTTGGGGGTTAGTGTAATGATAGTGCTGTGGCGATTGCTGCTGTTGTTGTTGCTGCTGCTGCGAAGGCTGCTGCTGCGAAGGCTCAAAAATGGCCTGGCCGAATTGCTGGGGGTGCTGCAGTTCGGGAGGAGCCTGGCCTTGCAACTGGATATGACTCTGCTGTTGCTGCTGATACCCTATTTCTTCACCCGAATATGTGTCTGCGTCCGCAGGAGGAACAGATCGAATTGTCGGGTTACTCTGGATGTCGCGCGGGTGCACGTCTTGTTCAGGTCCGTCAACTGTATACGAATTTCGAAATTCGCCGGCACCTCGAAGAGGAGAGGGTTGAGAGTGGTGGGTCTGAGCTTGCCAGTCCAGGTGCTGTTGCTGCTGCTGCTGCTGCTGCTGCTGCTGCTGCTGTTGTTGTTGTTGTTGCTGCTGCTGATCGAGCGATATTTGAGAGAGGCCGGCCCGAAGAGACGGGGGCAAAGGAGGCGGGGGGAGGCTAACTCGTTTCGAGGGCCGGCGAGCGAGTCCCGACGTGTTGTTGTACGAGTTCTGAGAGGGGTGTTGCTGGTGATAATCAGGGCCGCGATTCGACGACGACGATCCCGTCAGGATGCCCTTGATGAGCTTGCGGGTAGATTGCTTGGGCCTCTGCGGCGGGGCCTGTGCCTGAGCTTGTTGTGCCTGAGCCTGAGCCTGAGCCTGGGCTTGGGCTTGTGCCTGCTGCTGGGCCTGCTGGACAAAGAGCGGCTGCGCGGCACCGATAATAGGCGACGAGATGTTAGAGGAGCTGGTGGCGGGGAGGTCTTCGGTAGAGCCCGACCCGGGGGGCTGCTGCTGATGCTGGTGCAGCGGCGGGTGCAGCTGCTGGGTTAAGATGGGTGAGATCTGGGGATAGCGGTGCGACTGGGAGCGGGTCACCTGGTCGCTAAAATCGGTATCCCTCGGGCGCGAATCAAAAGCACCAGTGACGGAGTTTGAATGCTGCAGCTGCGCGAGGTTTGCAGGACTGGGACCGCCAGCGGTGGTGCTGTAGATATTGACCAGGTGTGGCGGCGGTGGAGGGGGGGGTTGTGGGTGGTTTGTCCTGGTAGCGGTGTTGCTGCTGCTGCTACTGTCGGCGGGCTGGAAGGATTCGCTAGAGCTGAAGCCCGGGTTGGACGAGGCTGAGGGGGTGTTTGCAGCACCCGCACTCGGGCTCGCAGCTGATGCGGGAATTGGGGACGAGTCCTCGGCAACCGTCGACCCAACCAGATTGTGTTGAGAGCGGTTGTTTTTGCCAGTCCAGTGGTGGAAAGACGGCATTCTTGCCCCCGTGCAAGCGGAAATACACGGACGGCCGACTGTCTCGACGGGAATCGAGGGCGGACGCGGCGCGCGGCGACGGAGCGAAACTAAGGTAAGGTAAGGTAAGGTAAGAGTAGCCTGGGAGGCACGCTGCTGGGCCAGTGGCCTCTGTGGGGGGGCCGGGGCGGCGCACAGGGGGTGCTGAAGGGTTAGGTGCTGACAACCTTGGATGGAATGGAGAGGGCGGGGAAAAGGGTGATTGATGTGCGGAGAAGACAGAGGCCACCAAACAGACGGGCCAAGAGAGCACAAAAAAGCAATGGAAGCCGCACCTCAGTGGATGCACCTCGACCGACTACCTAACCCAAGCACGCAAGGCGACGGACGACAGTGCGGGCGCGAGAGCGAGCGAGCGGGCGGGGAGCGAATCGCGGGCGGGACTAGATCAGATCAGACCAGACCAGACCAGATCAGACCAGACCAGAGCACCAGGCCGAGAGGGCAGTGGCAGGAACCGGGAAAGAGCGACCAAACAGCCCAGAAGAATGGGGCCTTGGTTGCAGCTGGACGCAAAGAGCAAAGCGCAAAAGCGCATAGGGATGGAAACCGCAACCGAATCCAGGGCCACAATGCTGCAATGCCCCAGCGCCAGTTGTTGGCTGCTCGACTCGACGCCCAGGTTGACGGGTCGGGAAATCGGCGGGTCACGGTGCGCGCGCAAACTACCTAGCAGTGGTAATGTGCAGGCGGGCGTTGACGTCGACGATGGCCAAGCACGGAATTCAGAAACTGACGTCCCGGCTCCCAGGAACCTGAGGGGCAAGGTTAGGGTTATCCAGCTCACACGCGCGACGGAACTACTTTTGGCGGCAGAACCGGCTCCGGAGCAGCAAGCAGCAAGATGCAAGATGCAAGATGCACGCACTCACTCCTCGGCTAGGAGCTGGGCTAAGGCTGGACTGAGAGCTGAAGCTGAAAAGCTTGGAAGGACGGAGAAGCGAACAACACTGGACGACGAGATACGGATCGAGACTCGAGAGATGCACTGGGCGGCCTGCTGCCCTGGGCTGGCTGTACTGTATTGTGCGTTCCCAGGTATCCCGCCCCCATCGACGTGCAGCAATCCAATCGACGGATTGGCTGCCCGGCCTGGAGGCAGGGGACAGGGGAGCAAGGCGACGGCTTCTCAGGCTCTTTCAGGGTCTTGGTTGTTCTTGACTCCTGCCCAGTGTTAAGGCAGGTCGGGCGCGCAGACGGGTGGCTGTGCATTCCCCCCCCCACAGAGGGACTGCCCGAAGCTAAGGCGGGGCTCTCGGTGGGTTGCAGAACTCGCAATAGAACGACCTGAGGTGCTTCAAGTTGCCTGCACTTACCACTCAGGTAATAATGGACGTGATGTACCTTTGGTATCTACTCGTGCTCCATGTACGCCAGCCGACGCCCCGAAGTGAATAGTTCAAAGTTGGTGCTTCTGCTGCGCACAGCTTCCTGCACGCTTTCCCTGGCAGGCGCGCGGCTTGCCTCTGCGAGCGCCGAGCTGGGCTGCCTTGTTGGGGCTCGAGGGCGCTTTCCAGGCTCCGTATTGCGCAGTGCTACTCCATTCCCGATGCGGCCAAGCAAATATTCCGCGCAGAGCCTGGTAACAAGGCTTTAGTTTGCGGCTGTCTTGTCTGGCCGTCCGGCTGGCTGGGGCGACTGGTTGGCTTGCTTGGCCGGTGATGAACAAAGAATCGCGCAGGGGGTCGACGTACTGCCGCGTGTTGATGGTCGTCTCTCGATAGGCCGGCCCGTGTGCGGCTTGCGTCTCTCGATGCAGCGGAAGTCGATAAAGACGGACGGCGGATATGGGGTGACGGATGACTTTCGGTGCAAGAGGGATGTGGAAGATGGGATATGGCAAAAGTCAACTGCAAAGAAAACACCGAGACATGCTGCGAACTCCGCGGGACCAAATGCATAGATTCCTGTTCTGTACATCTCCAGGTTTATTGGCTATATCTACATTATCTATACCTATATCCCGGTATATGAAATGTAAACTACAATTTACCTGCTACCTTCCTACGTTGCTGCTTTGCCTCATTATGTACTCCGTATCCTTCCCGACCTCAGTCGCCAGCCTCGCACACACGCCATGCTTCCTGGCTCTTCCATTGACAGCAATGATGCTGTATGCCGTATACAACATCGAACATCTCGTCGACGTTGATGTGAAAATGACCCCACATTGGCATTCACGCAGCGGCTGTACGAAGTATTGAGCGCTTTACCCTTGAGGGAAAGCACGTTCTGTCTCTTGTTCAAATCAAGCCAACAGCATCGACGCAGGTTATCAGCCCGATCTGCCAGCCAGCCTTCCCAATTCGGAATTTGCTGTCGTCTGTTGCATATAACGGCCAGCTGGGACGGGGGGTTTCATGCCTGAAAGCACCTAGCAGCATCTATCGATTCTCTGCCTCTCAGCTCGTTCCCGAACAGGTCAAGACCAGGAACATCACCTCTACGATAGGTGAAAGGTGCTTTTTGACATCTCACGTGTGGCAAGTCTGAGTATGGGAAACCGGGAAGCTAGTAGATATCACGGGCATCACTAGCTATTAGCCGTCTCACTGAAGAAGGTAATGCTTGTCTGCTCGTCGCATGGACACCCGTCCCGCCTTGGGGGCCGTTTACGTGTTACTCGACCACCGTTGATCAAAGTAGGCAATAGGGCACCTACATACAGCACTTGATGTAGTTCAACAGGGACGAAGATATCCAGCACCGTCTCAACAAAACCGACCACATGAACCGGACGGTATTTCCCGGATCCGGGGGAAATGCATCAGTGCGGCTCCCGCGAGACAACAAGAGTGCAGCTATATCTGCCACTTGAGGAATCTCAAAAATATCCTTTTAACTATAAGGATGTTGAGACAACTTGAATTAAACGTGGCACGAACGAACAATGGAGCTGGAAAGACTGCCAAGCTGCCTTTTTTGCCCGCAAATCACCACAGTTCAGACGTGGTGGGGTGGCCCTTTTAGTGGAGTGCGCCCCCAGAACCTTGTTCGTTGCGCTAATAATAGTAGCGGCTAGTCGCTTTGCGGTCTTAGGGCCGTAACACTAACGTAACCCTGAGTTGAAGAGAAAGAACAGTGGGGTGGCAAGACCCGAACGACCACCGCCCTCCATCCCGCTTACATCACCTGCCTTCCGTGGCTGGCAACGACAACCCGAGTTTGGAGCTTCTGGTGGAGGTTGACGGGAATGCGAAAGTCGGCGGGAAACGGCTCTTGATGGGGGCAAATGTGTGGGGCGCATTGACTTCTGCATGAAAGGTAGTAGGCCGGCCTGAGGATGGCTTGAGGATGGCTACAGTCATGCAAGCAAACAAGCCAGATTATCGGCCTCACCCTCGTTGTTTCTCTTACGCCAAGGACATTAAGACCGGGGTGTCGTGATGAGCATCATTTTTCTCTCCCTGCTACTGCGCTGCGGAACGGCTGAAAGTGGCGACCGAGTCTGCCCGGCTTTTGATCTATCTCAAAAGTGTATAAGCTTTGATATTCGTGCTGCAAGCCACAGTCATGTCCGCAGAAGCTCAGAATAATCCCGGTCAGGCGCCGGTCCGGAACGTGGATATCTTCCCCTTTTGGTCATGAGCTGGTTCAGCTCAACGCTCGAGTTACCGGGCATAATAGGGACCTGCGTGGCTTTCCCGTTCGTTTATTACCCCCCACTACAGCTGTATGTACATGGCGTCCTATGACGTATTCTACCGTCTACTGCCCCCACAACTTCCCGGCCTCCAGCACGTTTGTTCATCGGTGAATATACCTATCCCGTGCTTCTCTCAGTCGAGTACCTGAGCATACGATTCAGCTCGGGTCGGCTCAAAGATGACAAATCTACTGGCGACAGACCTCATGCCTCTTCGTCTGCAGAACTAGAGCCAAATGTCTTGAGAAACCGACGCTAGATACTTACGACGTGTCATCCACCTTGCATGAGATTATCGAGTCCTGTCAGGCTTGAACGGGGCCTGCCGTGTCTTCACGACTATCCGGACATGTTTTGATACTGACGAGTCCTGCTTCGGGAACTGGGGAGAGGTATAACGAGTGACTACGAGGTGCATTCTGAGTCGTCGTTAGCCGCCCCCCCAGACGAGGGCGACATCCAGTGTTCCCCGTTCAAGCAAGTCGTTCCAGTCAAATATACATCCTTCGTGTTGTCAATCGGTCCAAGAGATTGTGCTGGGCTGTTGACCAACATACAGTCCAAAACTAGAAACTGCTTGGGTCGAGTCTAGGTCGTGGGTTTGATGGCAGTATTTGGTAATAAAGGCGGCAGGGAGGTTCCGAGGCGTGGCTCTAAGGAATTGTGATGAGGATTATCTTCATTGGTTGCCAACGCCACCGATAGACTTTAAGTAACAGCCTTGCAAGGTGTAATGAGGAAGCATGTACATCTACTGTTTGGCGAGATACTTCTGGTCCCCAGAAATGGGAAGTTGGCACTCCCGGTATTAAAACTAGTGGTTGTCCAAGACTCAACGTCCCAGCAAGAACAGCATCGCTTCACCCATATGACGAGCCGTCATTAACTCGATCCCCAACATCTATCACAAACTCGGGGTTTAACTATAGGCTATGCTACTACAGACAGAACGAGAGATCTAGATGCGATGTCGTAGCCCTAAGTTTTGAATTCATTGTCAGTCAGTAAAGAAGCGGTCCTGAGATGCCTAGGGTTTCACAGCACCCTGGGGAAGGAAACATTGAAGAATCGAGAGAAGGGGTCAAGTGTAATATACTACTAGTACTTAGAATTGGCAAGTGCACCTACCTTAACCAAGTGAGTCATATGTGCCAGAAAAAGGGCTCATCAGGGGCATCCAGGGGCATCCAGGGGCAGCAAAGGGCATGGTGGTTCTTTCCATCTATGCCTGTTAAGCGCTCGCTTAGGATTTTGATCGCGGTTCCGAGAAGGCGCTTCCCATATTTCGTGACAGTCGAGACTGGAGAGCACCTGCCTGTGTGTCTCACTTCGAGTGTCTCTGGAGCGATCGGCAGGGGTAGGATCAACCCTGCACTGGCCTGAATCGGAAAACGCCTCGAGGATCGGGCCGTATCCCCCTTTGCGACTTCCCTGGACCGGGGAAAGGAAGCAAGGTCGGCTGCGAATGAAATCCGATCATCGATGGTCACCACAGTCCAAACTTGACCGCCTCGCGGTATCATTGGATGGCTGTTCTAGATTTGACGTCTGTGGAACGTCTTGCTTCCAAACAATGGATGGGGAAACTGAAGTCAAGACTTGACCGCTATTTAGAAGGAGGAGCGAAACTGTAAGTGATGCCGCCGGATGACTGTAGCATGATGTTCCCACGAGGTTGCCTAGAACCCTATCGGTCCAAGTTCTTTCCGTCTGTTCTGGCTTCCATCTTACTTAGGATACGCCTTGTCTCACAACAATCTCAGCTCCTATTGTTTGCCGCTTTGATGTTTGTGGGGGAAGACATGCGGCATCAAACCTGGAGGCCATTTCAAGCTCTGACTTCAAGTTGAGTGTTTGGGCTGTCCCTTGTACTCCTCGCTCGCGATTCTCAGGCGCGTGCAAATTTGGTTTCTAGACAAAAAGCCGTGGGCACTTCAAGGTGCTTCTTCTCCAAATGCACTGATCTGTCTCTTCGATAGAGTGGATCTGCATATTCCTGGTTCATAAACGGAATTATCGTCGATAACGCTCCTACTTATTACTCTTTACGTCTCCCAGGACGCGCCAGCCAGCCCAGTTTACCTCCAATCTCGCTATATTTCCTAATATTTTCCGAGTTGGCACCGCCTCATTGATACCATACCCAAGGATCGCCATCATGTACTCTGCGGCGTTTCTCTTGTGCCTTTTGGCGCCAATCCTGACAAATGCTGTGCCGAGTCGCTCGCCTACCTCAGTCTCCAAGACGCCGGGCGGAAGAGTAGTGCCCGTCACCAAATCTCAGTTCAACTTTGACCCCTTCCAGCTGACCAACATCTGCTTGGACTGTGTGCGTCTGAATACAACGGCTGCGTTCTTGTGTGAAGCCATGTGTAATTCCATACCCCTTCTTCCCCCCCTCCCCGAATCTTGAGATGCAACGGAACCTCTAGGCTGATAGTACGACCAGTTAACTGGTACGACCCAAACTCGATAAAAGAGAACCCCGTATCGTCATGCGTCTGCAACTACACCTGGGCCTGGGATGGCGTGACAGGCATTGGCGAGAACGGCACCGAGATTGACGACGGCGCATATGACTTGTGCTGGCAAGGCGATATGACCTACTTCGAGATGCGACTGGTCAGTTTCCACACGGCGGAGAACTTTACACTAGAGCTGGGCCACCGCTATCACGACGATGAGTAGGGCCGCCAGCAGATTCTTTTCCTGTTGCACAGGGGGTTTGAGACTAACCACCTTTGCTCGCAGAAACTTCACTCGTCCTTGGGACTACCCGACGACCTTTGCACAGATTGATTTGCAGCTGCCCTTGATCGAAAAGGCCGAGAATAAAATCAAGCATTACGCCAGAGGCCCAGTCAATGCCACGATCTATGGCATCTCGGGATGAAGCGGCGACATGACGCTGACTGTGCTTGTCAACTCCAAGCAGACTCAGCTGGCAGGCATCTCGCAAAGAATAATTCAGATATTCTGGTGTGGGAGGCTCGTGGTACCGCTTTTGGAAGAAGAGAACATTCACTTGGGCTACCATGGGAGAGAAACTTAGCAAGGGATTTGTGACATTTGCTAAAGGTTGAGGGTCGTGTTTAATACACCACTCGTAGCACCTACCAGGTTGATGCATACATACAGCTGGGGGCAAGAGGAGCACATAGACTACTAGAGTAAGTAGTGTTCATACACTATATTCTTCATGAAAGAACGTGTTCCGTCCTTTGAGTAGCGTCGTGAGCAACTCGGATCTGCTCCAAGTGATTTCCGACATGATGATATGACAGTGAGAGGATGCGGAAAAGCAGGGTCTGATTGGAGCCGCTAGTTGGACAGTATAGTTGAAAAGGCAGCATATCACGCTGACGAATTGAGGAAAACCAGGCTCACCACTTGCATAAATCGTCCAGTACCCCAGCCCCTTAAACTCCAATACTGAAAGCAAAAGAGAAAAGACCACATAGACGTGCCTCATAGCGAGAGTGTTTAGATCTTTTTTGTTTATTTTCATTTCTAAAATATGTACAAGGCCCGCCCTCCTTTTCTCAATGTCTGGTGCACCATAGGGGCAGCATGGCCCCTACCTCTAGTCCCGATAATCCGCCTAGGTATGTTCAGGTTCCCGCAACCGAAAGTAGCAATACAGTCTCAGAGAGGGTACGAAGTCTCTGGTAGAGATTCCAAGTGCTTTCGGTGATGTTCGTTTGCCTAATCGTGCGCGGAAGAAGTGACACACATTCACGTATTAGCTTACCACCCCCACATACTAGAGCAAGGAAACAATAGATGCGAGTAGCCATGCTGGAGGAGGGGGAAAGGGCACGGCATACAAATGGCAGGCCGCAGTATCCGCAGGTGGCAATCTCGGGCTTGTCCGTGTTGATGAAGATCCGGGGATGCCCGGCCGCGCCGCCGCCGCCGTCGCATGCCACGACGCGGTCATGCGTCCAGCGTACTGGCTGCTCGTGGATGAGCTCGATAGCGGCATATGGTTGGGGCTAAATGTGGTGCGATTGGGTCTCCTGTCAGTATAAATACTTCCATTTCTTTCCCCATAGTCTTGGTGTTCCGTCTCATCCCCCTCGTCGCTTCCCGGTGTCTCTCCGGGCAAACCGCCGGCTTCGCGCCCGCTCTGTCCTCTTCATACCTGGAGATCAAAGTCGGTCTGCTCGAAGCGCGGGCCCGTCATGGCCTGCGAGCGGGGCTGCTGGCTGCGGGACCAGATCTCTGTCCGGTTCGGGGCCTGCTGGACTGCGGTGGTGAGCTCTTCGGGGAGCTTCTGGGGAACGGCGGGAGACGCGGCCGTCTTGGTCGCGGGGACGGCCGTTGCCGAGTCCAATTGGCGGGCTGTGACCGCAAACGACCGCTGGGGGTGCGCACACTGGCGCGCCAGCCTGTGGGCTGCAGGGCGCAATCGTGAGGCGTACATTGTCGGGTTGTGGGAGGGCGACGCTCAGCGGGACGGGGGAGCTTGTAAATCGAGCTGGCCCTGGGAAGCGTCAATTGAGTGAGGTTGAGCTACCAGCTCGCTTCAGCCGTCGGCTGATTCTCGGCACTGCCTGCCCTGCCCCCTGCTGAGCAGCAAAGAGCAATGCGGCTGAATCAGAAATTCAAAATCGTCGAGACTTGGCTCGTGGCCCGTGCACCTTAGCTTAGCCTGCAACCCCACCAAATGCAGGCGCGCCCCACTTGCGGCCCAGCACAACCCTGGGGGCCGCTGGCCAGAAACGAACCCTGTCTTTCTTGTTTTGTAGCGTCGAATCAATTTTTGTCTGTCACGTCTGTCGCGCACCCATTCCAAGCCACACTCTCGCGACCAGTCTCGCGGAGCTTACAAAGGGCTCTTGCTTTGTGGCGCGGACCTCGAAATTTGGCAGACTGACTGAGGCAAACCAAGGCACCACCAATCTACTAACCAGACAACGCCGGCTCCCTGTTTTTTTTTTTTTTTTTTTGGTTCTTCCTCTTTTCGAATACAAGCCCGTCTGGCTCGGATTCACTATCGGACGAGAAGCTCGGCTTAGCATTGTCTCGCACTCGACAACAGTTCCGTGCTGCCCAGCCCGCCACCATGGCGCCTGCCACCCGTGCGGAACTGCCCGCCATGGCGGAGCAGACGACGCCAAAGACCATGTCGTCTCGCCTGATGACGATGAAGTTCATGCAGAGGGGCGCGGCGGCGGCGGCGGCGGCGGCGGCTGCGTCGGCCTCGGGAGCCAACTCCCTTGCTACTCCCAAGACGGACAACGAGGGGAACTTTGCGAAGCGCCGAAAGACCGGCCATACGCCGACAGCTTCCACCCCGGTCACGCCTCTCTACGACCAGAAGATGCTCCAGGCTGCGCTGGAGGAGGAAGACAGGAAGCGCAAGGCGGCTGTCGAGAAGCGCGCTGCCGAGCTGGGCGACTCCCACTGGGTCCTGGATGGCGTCGCTGCCCTGTCCAAGGGCGGTCCGCGCCAGCCGTTGAATGTTGTCCAAGTTGGTTTCGCCCAGATTGACCACTCAGCCACCGCGAGCGACAGCCCGGATGGGGCCTCGCTCAGAGCGGTTAATGCATCTGCCGCCGGCCATTTTCTCCGGTTCAATATGAAGAAGTCAAAGGCATGTTCTTTTTTATCGCCACTGCAGGGGACAGAGAGTTCTAGTAAAGTCCATAGAGCTAACGTAATAATGTACCCATTTTTTGTTCCAGATTTCCAAGCCAAAAGAGGACAACAGCGACAGCGAGAGCTCGGATTCCGACTCGGATTCCGACTCTGACGAGGACCAGAGCTCTCCAGAGCCAGCAGGAGAAGAATCGGATCGTGGTCGGCGCAACGACGCTAGGCAGACACCGGCCAAGCGGGCTAGATCTAGTGCTAGCGTGTCAACCAAGAGAAGCGAGGAGCGGACGAAGGCGCAGCTGCTGGCCAAGGAGCGCCGGAAAAAGGAAGTCAAGTTGAACACGCTGACTTCCATCTCTTCGTCAGGAACCCCACCCTCCTTCCAGCAGCGATCGTCCTCTGCTCAGTCTTGCCACGGCTGCGGGAAATTCGGCCACAAGGTTGCCGAGTGCCCGAGCAAGAAGAAGCGTTGAGAGAGAGCGAGCAGACTGATCATGCTGAATTCGTCCCGCCCTTTGATAGAACACAATTGCTTCGCGGGTTGGGGACTCCATGCGCATGCGCGCGCCCCCTTTCCCGCTGTATTACCTACCTTGCCCCGTATTCTTTCATGGAGAATGGTACGAATAATCCTCGCTGGCTGGCTCGCTCATCGGCATGACCAACTTGCTGTGATGGCTTCAGAGATAAAAGCCCGGCAATAAAACACGGGCTTTTATACCCCCCATCCCCCTACTTCCCTTCCCCTTGGCCCTCCCCCCCTCGGGAAAGAACCTTTTTAGCGCAGATGAGGAGAAACGGCTAGCATAGCACATGCATGTTCTTGGTCTACCCGTCGTTTTTATCACCCTCCCAACTTCCAAAAAGGGGTGTGTATCTGGAGGGGGGAGACGGGCGGGCTGTGACGTCGAGGTACAATATGAACAATGTCTTTTTGTTTTATTTTCCTCTTTCTTCGAGCTTCCGTTTGGCCGGAATTATACTTGAGAAACAACAATTCCCCTCCAGCCTTGTGCATTATTATACTGGGAGACGGGGATCCCTCCACGTCGTATCCTTCCTTAAGCATTTCCAGCTTTGCTGGTGTTGGAACCAAGTCTTTAGATACATGCCTACACCCACCAGGTCACTTCTAGAATGGTACGCAGTGGAAGCTAGAAACGTTTCTGTGTTTCTTGTGTGTTTTTTTCGCCTCTTTACGTGTACCTTTTCTAGAGAGTGTGTGTGGGATACGCCCGCATAAAGAAGGAAGTGTGATGCTGGTGCATACCAGGTGCATGATGACGGCTCAAAGGAAGAAGGAAGCCCAAGCCCCAAGCCCCCAGCCCCCTTTTTTCTCCCCCTTGAATGTCACAGGTATAAACTCATTGAAGGTGAGGTGGGGAGGGGGAGAAAGTAAAGGTAGTCGTGTTGGCCCTTGGGTTGTCCCTTTTGCGATAAGCGAAGCTTACCAGCCCTCAATACGGATTACACGTGTGAAACTCAAGAACGCCGTGTCGATATATGTGGTTGAGAAAAAAGGAGGGGGGGGAGGGATGTTCGATCTTATACCAGAGTCAGGCAGAAACGGGTGCATGCAGCTCGGCCCCCCTCTTTTGCCGCCGTCCTTTAAAAGACAGAGTCGAGCCGCGAATATGATTATGGAATGACGATGTTTTTTCTTCTCGACTCGACCAAAAAGGGATTCTACTCCGCTCGAGCGGGCGAGGCCAGCCGTGCCGTGCCCTTCTTAACCCGGGTAAAGTCTGTGAACCTGGCTGAACTTGTCTGGGATTTCCAACAAGGTGGTCCGCCGAATTAGTAGGCCGTTTGACCCGACCCCCTTATTCTTTGGGTAGATCCCTGGGCCAGAAGAAGGTACTCTTTGGAAACCTGCCCTACACGCCACGGCCGTGTGCCTAGCGAGCGGGTAACAAGGAAAGCTTGGGGATGTTTCGAAGGCCTGCTGGGATAGTTTGGTGCGAAAAACTCGCTCTGCTATACCCGCGAAAGGAATATTTGGGGTATCGGACCGGATCGACCCGGCCGGGAGGGACGTCTCGGCGATGACCGAGTCGAAAGCCTTGGCTGGCGATCCCGCACGGTCGACGAAGCAGGACTACGTACGTGCCTTGGTTGCCCACTGCTTGGCTTGTCTTTGGGGCCCATTTGCTGGTTTTGTGCTCTACCACAGCAAATCATGTAAGTGACAGGAAGTCACTTTAACACCACGTCCTTATCGCTGCGCTGCTGTTTGATGGTAACCCCGCGGCTTTTTTCAGATCCACTCGTCTGCTAAAAGCGTCGACATGCATGAACCGCCGTCCTTGCGTTGCAGTGTGAGAACTCAACTAGCCCAAACCTAAGGTATGGTAGTAGGCAAGGTACCTTACATAGTAGGTATCGTAGCTGCACTTGCAGGCTAGATGGGTCAAGTTACCAAAAGCTGGAGGGCGTAGCTGATGCATATTCCCGAACGAGGTCGCTGCAGGGCGAGCCGCGTCCCATCCCGTCCAAGGACAAGGCGCGCACGGCAGCCGATTGGAATCGCGGCATGGGGACAATCAGCCGGCCGCGAACCAACTTTGGCTGTGCTTTGGTTCGGCTCCTCAACTGTATCGCAGCTCGGCCAGGAGTAGCATTGCAGCAGGCATCTTGGACGACCGTACGGGTCGCAGGGTTCGAGTATCATGTGCAATTTTTTTTGGGCGACTTTCGGCAACATGACAACGACGTTTTGTTGGTGAGGCGAACAAACTGGCAGTGTCATACACGTCCAGCAAAGCGCCGTGTCAAAGCCGAGAGTCTGGATCCAGGTTCTTGTGTCTATGAAGTCTGGAATTATGGTTAGCGATGCGACTCTTTTCCATTCCATTCTTTCATCCTCTTACCACACCTGCGAAATAATTAGCCCAAGACCGTCGACTCACCGGCCCTTGACGCGAGAGAGAGAAATAGGCGCTTCCCCACAACGTCATTATGAACCGGTGAATCAGGCACGGGACGACTCCGGGACTGGCGGGTTGAGTTGTTAAGCCGTCCGAGGGTGACATCCGGGAAACCAAGGGTCGGAGCTGTCGTTTCGTGACACCCCAAGGTTGCAAGAAATAAGACACAAGGCTGCATAGTATCCGTACCTGTTCTTTATTTGCAACCACAGCAGTACTGGACCTGTACTTGCTGCATCTTGGCTTTATCTGGAGACGTCGTTCAACCCCATGTCTTTTCGTTGTATGTCTACATCTTCCGGACATACCTACCAAGGTATCTTATATACGTGTTAAGCCAAGTGGTGGGCTTTGAACCAACCAATGGAAGAACACGGAGCTCAAGAGTCGCCAACGGGAATGATGAGAACCGGCGAGAGACAGCCGTGGCACCGAGACCATTTCTAGCCAACGCGATCCAATATGGGAGCTGCTGGCCGGTCTGCCAGAAAGGTGCATATGCCGTTTCCCTGTGCGCAGCAATGGGAGGCTTCTAGAAAGAGTTTTTGTCATCGGCGCCATCGACGAGCACCCAAGCACCCAAGCACTAGCGACGATCCTCCACGCCAACATCATGCAGAATGGCGCACGGAACGGCACCCTAGTCGTCCTTCCGTGGATGCAATATGTATATGGAAGACGGATTTGTATTGAGAGGTCTTGTCGCAGGAGCAATGTTGCGTTCCTTCTGGGCCGGACCCCCGAACCAACAGCCCGATCGGGCAACAAGCTGCTGGAGTGACGACGTTAAATCGTAGCTTGGCAAACGCAGTCACTCACCGGGCTATTGACAAGCGATCGAATGATATTGCCTATTCTGCATCGGCGAGCTTGGCTTTTTCTTGAATATCTTCTCGTTTTGGGTCATATTCTAGCTTGCGGTTCTTGCAGCTGGCCGGTTCTTGAGCTGTTGTCGTTCTGAAACCGTGAGTTACATGCGGGGAGGCAGATAGATAACTTTATTCGGATCTACACATGAGTGAGGGAGGTTCATCCAACCTCGGCCCCCAATGCCTCGATCAGCGGGTACGTCAGTCCCCGGCTCTGTAGGTCTCAGAACCGCGTGGTAGCCCATGCCGCGACCACCAGTCAGTCACTGTTGCAAGGGCGGAAACCTCAACAGGACGGACAGATTCAGGGGCAGAGAGAGAAAGGAGAGATGAATGCAAATGCGGGGGCCTTCTGCGCGGTCTTATCCGCTCGCATTGTACGGAGGGGGAGGGCGATGCAAATAACTGCTGGAGAGCGAAGAGACCAACAATCTAAGAGGCTGAGGCTGACGGAATCATGCTTGCTCATGGTATGCTCAAGGGGAAGGAGCTTTTGGATTTTGGTATGATGACTCGGAATCCCGACCGGCCAACGGGCAGGATGGTACCTACCTGAATTGGTAAACAGGAGTAAAGCTGCTCCGTCCACCGCGCCCGCCTTGGTGGTTCGAGAAAGCAATGATTCCCGAACCTCTCCATTCGCAACCGTCAAGGTCCTCGGTATTTCTAATACTTCAATCGTACCCGAGTTACGGTACTTGCCTGAACTACCTTGGGCTGACCCTGTGCAATGCACCACTGCTGTAAGGAAAGTACGCTCTGTTGTCTTCGTTATGGTACGTACGAGAGTGGCCACTGGCCTGCCAGATCCTAATCGGGTTACCAATGGCATTCATGGATGCCCTACGGATTTGCTCTGCCATCTGCAAGGTTGTCTGAGTCGTTGTATGCGCGCAATTCCGTACATTCTCCGAATAGACCGTTAGGTCGAGCAGTGAGGTGTAACCCGGCGAAAGTGTTGCCTTGTACCTTCCCTGGCGAGAACCACTAACTGCTCGCGCTTAAGGTGAAACAGGGAAGAACAATCAACGCGATTCCTAGATGGAAGGTCTGACCCAAGAAAGTACATACCTGGTATATTTCTGAAGTGTTGAGAGAGTTTTTGCGCGAAAAGGGTCTAAGGTACTCCGTCGATGCCTTGGAATATTTCGAGAACGAAAAAGTTGGGAGAGAAAATTATATCCTCAGGTCTAAAAGAATTGATACCTAATTGAGCCTAGATGCCAAAACTCGATTTGGGGAGGGTGCACCTTCCCATCATCCCCATACCCATTGACACCCTTCCCCATCCCGCCATTACCCCAATATCTGGCCGCAAGCAGCCATCCCACCGTTCACCCGACATCTACGGAGGGGCCGGTCGAATAAGGTAAACGACCAACTACAAGGCACCGCTGACTTGCCAAAAACAGATTCTAGGTTGTCATCTCTACCTTTACTTACCTAGGCTGGGCAGGTACCTGTGGGCTTCCATAAGGCATCTCGTGGCCGTCCCTTCGCTGCCCGGCATTTTGATCTCTACGTCGTCGTTTGGCACCATCACATCAGTCGGCTCCAAACCGTCAGCGCAAGGCCCATCCAACGTCCAGCAGCACCAGCCCGGGCCTTCAGGAATTTTGACCTTAACAGGACAGGGGCATACGGAGGAGATACGGTTTGGGAACCGCTTCAATGTCACCCGCCTGCTCTGGTTCTTTTTTTTTTCAGTCTTGTCGAATGTCTCGCTTCCACTCGAGATGGCTGCCGAGCTGGACGTGATATTCTGCGCAGTGGTGGACCGCCGACCTAACGCGCGACCGGCATGCTAATCTCCCCGGCGTCAGGTCGCAGCCGACGGCCTCTCAGATTGCTTCGTCGACCCGCCCCGCGTCGTCTCGACTGCTCGATATTGCTCGACTGCTCGTTGAGGAGATGCCGCCTGTCCTGCGGGCGCGCATCGAGCCGCTGGCTCCCGCGTCGTGACTTCGGTGCGTCGTTGCGCCCGTTGCCACCCCAGGTTTCCGTATCCGTAGGTCCAACAGCAGCCGACGTTGTCATATCATGTATCATGTTGCCGCTTGCTGCAAGGTGCGAGGTGCGAGGTGCGAAGTGCGGTACCGGGCCCTGTTGGCTGTTTATTTGCGTGTGTTCCTTCTCCTAGGTAGTTTCGCCTCCTGCTTTGTTGCGCTGCTGCTTATGCGGCGTCGGCTGCGGCGTCGGCGGCGGCGGCGGCGGCGGCGGGCTGCCCGAGCTTACCTGGTTGTTGGTCCTTACCAAGCAAGGCATGGAAGGTAGTTTGTCGTTGCTGAGAGACTTCGTATTCCGTACGCCGCCGAACATTCTCAGTCACATGCCCTTAGCATTGGCCGCCTGCTGTCGTCTACCTGTCCTGACTCCTGCCTGCCACTAGGTGCTACGGAGCAAGGTAGCCACCGCCTCCACGAAGATGCGTCGCCATCTGTGGCCCGCGGAGTGCCGGGAATGCGACGGCTGTGAGGCTGATATCATTCTTCCTCCTGCGGCTACACTGGGTGCCGCGCACTACACGCAAATACCTAGCAAAGAGCGCGCTGCAGAGAGAGGTTCGGGTCGTGTGAGGTATGTACATATCTGTATGCACGTATGTACGAAGTATCCCGTACATACGGGCATACAGTACAGTGAGAGTTTACTGGAGCCCCGAGGTCCAGTGTTCTCTGTCTCTTGAGTCTCCACACCCTCCATTCTGCTGGGAGTTGAGTTGGCGCTTGAACGGATACCCGAGGCGGCCCTTGCCGCTACCCCCCCCATTGCCAAGTGTCCAGTGAGGTGCCCAATGCCCGACCTAATGTCACGGTCATCAGCCTGGCGAGCACCTCCACTAGGTAGGCTGGAAGGTAAGGTAACTCATTAGGTAGCCTGGAAGGTAAGGTAACTTTGGTTAGGTACCTCGAGAGCAAGCGTCCATGTTAGGTTCTTCTGCTTGCGTGCCTCATGTGGTAGGTAAGGTATGTACATACATAACCTCCCAGTATTAGCTGCGGGCTCAAGTGCATACAGACGCAGTACAGATTATATTGGTGGTCGATTGCCCGTTTGGGAGGCCCTTGTTGCGCCCGCAGAATAGCTCAGCCTACCTACCCCCGCGCCCCTCTCACAGGTCCCACGCCCCCTCCCGGTCGATATCAGACGTGCTAATTCGTGGCCCTGTTCTTCTCTCGCGAACGCCGCCCCGTCGGTTGATACTGATACTCTTATAGCAAAGGATTCACACGGGTTGCTGCCTTCTCTCCGGTCTTCATTTCCCCAGGCGCTGTTTCGCCTGCCGGCCCCTCGGGAGCGTCCAGAGGCTCTCGGCTCGTCGCAGGCCATCCGGCTCTGGTTCTGGTACCAGTTCTGGTTCTGGCTGTGACTCTGGTTTTGCATACAGAATCCAGAATCCAGAAGAAGCTCGTCATCTCTGTGCGACTCGGCTCCAAGTATAAAGCTCGTGGCCTAGCGGGTCCTGCTGCTGCTTCTTCTTCTGCTGCTGCTTCTGCTACTGCTGTTGCTGCCGACGCCGCCACCCTCACATTACCACCCCAGTCAAGGCCCGACCGTCCTTTGGATACCATACCTAAGGGTAGACGTAAACTACGAACTGACTGTACTTTGAGTCTGCCTTAGTACAGACAGTACATGATCGTGCCCGCCACCGCCGCGTCCAAACTCCACAGACGCTGTCCGTTTGGGAAATATCTGGCCGAGGCCTCTCTAGTGCAGCCCAAGCGACTCCCCACACCACCTCGCTTCCCCCATCACACGCGCCCCAGTTGCAGTTGCAGTTGCAGTTGCAGTTGCAGCTGCAGTTGCAGCTACAGTTGCAGTTGCGCCGCCGCCGCCGCTCGTCCTCCGCCGAGACCCAAGAGTGGACAACAGCCGACCGCGGCCGCTAGATTGCCGTTCCACAAGACCTACAACCGTCTTCCTAGCATCCAACTCGCCGGTAACAGCATCCCACTTCCTAGCACGAATACCGCCGTACTAGTAGCGTCTCCACCCTCCTCCGCACAGACCTGCTATTGCTATTCGTAGGTACCCTTACCTTTTGCGCCGCCGCCGCCGCCTCCTCAGCCCTCTAGCTTGTCCAGAACTCCCCACCTTCCCTAGTGTCACGGTCTTCTTCTTCCGCCGCCAACAGCTTGTGGTTCCGCGTCCTAGACCCTTCCGACCCGGACCCCCCGCCTACCTCATAGGCACCTCTCACTGCCAACCCAAAGCCCTTACCGACCCCGACAACGACCCCAGCAACGACACCGACGTCACTCTTCAGTCATGGTCAACTCGCGGCGCCACGCGCCAGGTGAGGATGGCCTGCGCGCGGTCGACCTGGTCACCGACCATCTAGAGAAGCCCTCATTAGATGACCGCATTTATCGGGTCATCCGGCTGCCTAACCAGATCGAGGTACTGCTGGTGCACGACCCCCAGACAGACAAGGCCAGCGCGGCCATGGACGTCAACGTGGGAAACTTTAGCGACGAAGACGACATGCCGGGTATGGCCCATGCTGTTGAACATGTACGTACACTCACTTCCTCTCCCCGCCCTCGGAGCCCTGGGCTCCGGAGGGCGGGACGGGCCGCCCCATACAAGCTGCTGGCTAACTCGCGAGAAAATAGCTCCTCTTCATGGGTACCAAGAAATACCCGACTGAGAATGACTACAGTCAATATCTGGCAGCCCATTCTGGGTCTGGCAATGCGTGGACCGCCTCAACGTCTACCAATTACCACTTCGAGCTGTCTGCCAAGCCCAGCAACGATGAGGAGCCCACGGCTGCCAACCCCTCGCCTTTGCTGGGCGCCTTGGACCGCTTCGCTCAGTTCTTCGTCGAGCCGCTCTTTCTTGAGAGCGCCCTAGACCGTGAGCTCCAGGCCGTAGACTCGGAGAACAAGAAGAACCTCCAGAGCGACCAGTGGCGGCTGCACCAGCTTGACAAGGCCTTGGCTAATCCGAAGCACCCATACTGCCACTTCTCCACCGGGAACCTCGAGACGCTCAAGACGCTGCCCGAATCCCGGGGAATCAACATACGGGACAAGTTCATCGAGTTCTACGAGAAGCACTACTCGGCCAATCTAATGAAGCTGTGCGTCCTCGGGCGGGAGCCTCTGGATGTGCTAGAGTCTTGGGTCTCGGAGTACTTTTCCGTCATAAAGAACAAGGCGCTGAAGCCAGGCCGCTGGGAGGGCGAAGTTCCTTGGGGCAAGGACCAACTCGGAGTCCTATGTTTTGCGAAGCCCGTCATGGATTCGAGAGAGCTCGATTTGAGCTTCCCGTTTCTGGACGAGGACCTCCTCTTCGAGACGCTGCCAGGCCGCTACCTCAGCCATTTGATTGGCCACGAAGGCCCGGGGAGCGTCATGGCTTATATCAAGTCGATGGGTTGGGCCAATGGCCTGACCGCGGGCGCTTATCCCATCTGTCCCGGAACCCCTGGCGTGTTCGGGTGCCAGATACGGTTGACCAAAGAGGGGCTCAAGAACTACAAAGAGGTCGTCAAGGCGGTCTTCCAGTACATTGCTCTCCTGCGGGAGGCGGGACCGCAACAATGGATCTTTGACGAGCAAAAAGGCATGGCAGACGTGGATTTCAAATTCAAGCAAAAGTCGCAGGCGTCGCGCTTCACCAGCAGAGTCGCCAACGAGATGCAGCAACCGTTGCCACGGGAATGGCTCTTGAGCGGGCTTAGGGTGCTCCGCAAATACGATGCCAAGTTGATCAAGCAGGCGCTTGATTGCTTACGTCCCGACAACTTCCGCATGTCAGTCGTCTCGCAAGAATTCCCAGGGAAGTGGGAACACAAGGAGAAGTGGTATGGGACCGAATACACGGTGCAGCCCATATCGCAAGACTTGATGGAAGAAATCGAGAAGGCCGCAGCCACCTCGGCCAAGGATCGAATTCCAAAACTCTACCTTCCGCACAAGAATCAGTTTATCCCGACTAAACTTGAAGTTGAGAAGAAAGAGGTAAAAGAGCCGGCGCTTGCGCCCAGGATCGTGAGGAACGACGAGCTGGTTCGCACATGGTACAAGAAGGACGACACATTCTGGGTGCCCAAGGCAAACTTGATTGTGAGCTGCAAGAGCCCCATCGTTTATGCGAAAGCAGCGAACGCGGTAAAGGCTCGGCTGTTCACGGACCTTGTCAAAGACGCCCTGGAAGAGTACTCGTACGACGCCGAGCTGGCAGGCCTGCAGTACAGCGTGTCGCTGGATAGCCGAGGACTGTTTATCGAGGTATCCGGCTACAACGACAAGCTCGCGGTTCTGCTGGAACAGGTTCTGATCACGGTGCGTGATCTCGAGATCCGGGAGGACCGATTTGCTATCATCAAAGAGCGCCTCACCAGGGGCTATCGTAACTGGGAGCTCCAGCAACCGTGGACGCAAATCGGCGACGTTACAGGCTGGCTGATTTCCGAACACGACTACGTGGTCGAGGAGCTGGAAGCCGAACTTCCGACCATCACGGCTGACGACGTTCGGTTGTTCAGAAAGGAGCTCCTCTCTCAAATGCACGTGGAGCTATACGTTCATGGCAACCTCTACAAGGAGGACTCGCTCAAGTTGACCGACATGCTCGAATCGACGCTGAAACCTAGAGTGTTGCCTCGCGCGCAGTGGCCGATCCAGCGTTCGCTAATCTTCCCGCCAGGGTCCAACTACATCTGGAAGAAGACGCTCAAGGACGCGGCCAATGTCAACCATTGCATCGAGTACTGGCTTTATGTGGGCGACAAGGCAGACCGTCAGATCCGCGCCAAGACGTTGCTACTGAACCAGGTCATGCACGAGCCTTCCTTTGATCAGCTCCGAACCAAGGAGCAGCTT
The DNA here is from genome assembly GCA_033439765.1 of Lasiosphaeria ovina. Lineage (NCBI taxonomy): Eukaryota > Fungi > Ascomycota > Sordariomycetes > Sordariales > Lasiosphaeriaceae > Lasiosphaeria > Lasiosphaeria ovina. Next base: position 3,053,569 of record JAULSN010000002.1, on the reverse strand, counting down.
GGCTACATTGTCTATTCGGGCATCCGACCTGGTGCGACTACGTACGGAATACGCTTCATCATCCAGAGCGAGAAGACCGCGCCTTTCCTCGAGACCAGGATTGAGGTCTTCTTGGAATCCATGGTCAAGATTATTGACTCGATGAGCGAGACAGAATTTGAGAACCATAAGCGCAGCTTGATTGTCAAGCGGCTCGAGACACCCAAGAACCTTGACCAGGAGACCAGCAAGCACTGGAACCAGATCCACAGCGAATATTATGATTTTGAGTCCGGTAAGTTTGATATGATACCAGGCAACCTCTTTGCAAGGCGTTCATGACTGACCTTCTGTCCTTTTTCCCTTGCATACAGCCCAGCAGGATGCAGCTCATATTAAGGCGTTAACCAAGGCGGAGTTGCTCGAGTTTTACAATCATTATGTCCACCCCTCGTCGCCGCACCGGGCCAAGCTTGCCGTTTATTTCATCGCGCAAGCCAAGAGCGATGTGTCGACCAAGCAGATTTCGGAGCTCGTCAGCACGTTGGGACTGAGCTCGGACGCGTCTGCCCAGGCCGCCACTGACCTCCAGGCCAGGCTGAGCGCGGCAGGCCATGACATGGATAAGGAGATTGAGGGTCTTAGACAATACCTCCTCCACGAGCTGAAGGTGTCCGAGGACAAGATCGAGGCTGCCACGGAGGCGTGGAAGAAACTACACAAAGGCAAAGCTGAAGCCAACGGGGTGGTCAAGGACGCAGATCCGCCATCGTCGAATGGGACGACGCCTCAAATCATCGAAGATGTGCGGAATTTCAAGGCGGGCCTCGCAGCAACTGGCGGGGCTCGTCCGGCGAAGGACCTCAGCGAGTACGAAGAGTTGGACTCGAAGCTGTAAGATGCGGACGAGGCTGACTCGTGGGAGATCTTTGAGAATTTGGTGCCGCCATTGGCTTGACTCGCGACGGCCCCAAGAGAGCTGCCCAAATTGGCGTGGTGTTGACGGGTGGAAAAGGGGCGATGAACTGACGTAGGACACGCGGGGTGTAGAGGCGAGCGCATAAAGAGACGCAGAACAAGGTGCGTATGGCGATAAAGGTCCATCATTCGCGGAAAGGAGCGGTTATCATGAGGGGAGGACCAGGTGCATCTTCACGAAAGACTTGATGGACGACCAGACATGTTATACCCATGGGCAGGCACACAGTCGCCGCGGACATGGTATGGTTTCCATTGATCATTAACGCGGTCATCCAGACATGGCCGTTAGACGAATGTAGTAATTGCATTTCTTTTTTGATTTACCACGCTTCTCTTGCATCCAAAACTAAAGCTTGTGCTTCGACTGCGGTTCCCAAGCCCATGGAGGGTGAGCAGCATAGACATGAGCAAGTGAGTGAAGAGGCAACAGCCGCCAACGAAGACAGGACATCCATGACACCCGCGGGACTTTGCTTGGCCCAGGGAAGGAAAGCCAGGGCAGGCAGGCTTCAAGGGAGGCGCGTCCGCGTCGATGGAGGGAGGCGAGAGGCGTGGGGCTGCGGCGAAGTGGATTCAGCTGACTAACCAAGTTAGATGTGGCGCCCGCCGCCTGCCCTGCCTGCCGCCTTCTTCCCGCCCCCAGAAGTCAGGCAAGTGCGATGAGATTTGACGGGAGTCAAGAAGAGGGTAACCAACCTGGAAGGCGCTGGCGGCGGCGGCGGGCATGGAAGTAACAGACTCCCTTACCTTACCTTACCTACAGTGGTGCTACTAGTAGTAATTGGAACTTGTGCACGCGTCCATTGCACAGAATGACATCTGGTAAGCTTCCAGATTACGGAGGCGTCGTCTTGAAAACGGAACGAAGGAGAGGCTCTCGAAACTTTCACAGACAATATTTGGGATTTAACCTATCCGTTAACCTCAAGGAAGCAATCTAGGTCAGGGAATGACAAGGCAGGTAATAGGTAGACTGGAATAAGCTCTGCCGGCGTAGAACCCATGTAGACCTAGAGACGCGGTTTGATAACACTAGGCCGTCGACGGTGAGTTTTTGGGGGGGAGGGGGGTGTTTGGGCTCCACTGAAGCTACTCAGCGCTCTGTGCATACATCCATTGTTTGTGAGTAAGCCCGTGATCTGTAATCCAAAGGCCTCGTCACCGGTGCCCGCAAACAATGGATGTCTCGCTTCTCTGTGGGTTCCAAAAGATTTGAGTATACTTTACAGGAAGACCGCGTGAGGGAGGCGTGAACCCGGGTGAGACTGAGACCGAGACTGAGACCAAGGTGACGGCGAGGGAGGGTTGGTTTTACAGGGGCAGCAGGTACCTCACCTCAGTCAGGTATGGACTTGCGCTGGGCCAAGCCAAAAGAAACGCCCAGGCGGGCAGGCTCTTTTTGATAAAGCTCGGGGCACTCATTCAGGAATCAGCGGGTACCTTACGGTACTAACAGAACAGACGCGTCTCCACATCTTCTCCGCCGCCCACACCCACCTGCAGCCAACCTGTTAGGGGCGACCTGGCAAAACGTGAAGGAGAGGGCTAACCATCACCGACCTGACCTGTTGGCCTGCAACTGCAGGCTGTTGCCCATCGTTGGCACCCATTTGGATTTGGATTCGGATTCGACACCCGCCTCACCAGCTACCTTAGTCCTGACCTGACCCCGAAATCACCGCCTGAGTGAAAGGAGATGCGCAAGCGAGCAAACTGCGCTGCTTGCCTCGCCGCTCATTGTCGTTGTCGCCGCTGCTGACCCCGTCAGTTTGCCTGTCCTGTCTGCTTGCCTGCCCACTCTTGCAGTAGAGTGAGTGCGTGACGCGGGAAAGAGCACTGGAAGGTTTTGGGCGTTTTCTCGCGCCCTTTCTCCCACCCCCATCAGCTCTTTTTTTAGGTGTGCTGTGGCGTTTGTTGGTCGTCGCATCCTCTAAGCGGCGGGCTCTCGATTGCTTTGTAGCCCAGGTAGGTTGAGGTCCCTGAGGGCTGCGTGCGTGCGCGCTGCCGCTGCCTTTTTGCTTGTCAGGTTCGGCTGCTTACAGCAGTTCCCAAAGGTGCAGTGGTGCAAGAAAAGAAAAATTCGGCCGCTCCGCCTTGCCCGCCGCTTTTTTTTCTCCATTGCCCCTACCCAACGCTCCGCCGGCCGTCCTGCTCCTCCACTGCTCTTCCACCCCCTTCTTCCGTTAACCACGTCACGTCGAGCCGGTTGATTACGAGCTGCACAGGCAGCTCACCTTCACAACGTCTTCCTTAACCAAGAAACGGAGGATTACCCGCCAGTCGACTAGGGAGCTCAAGCCAGAAAGGGCCCCCAGCATCAGCATCTGCCCAGACTCGGTGCTGCCCTCGACAGAGGACGACGCCGACCACGAATACGGCAGCAACCCCGACCCCAACCTTGACCCCGACCTCAGCCTTGCCCGCCATCGCAGCCACGATCTCGACCACGACCACGATCACGACCCCGAACCCGACCCCGACCCGTCGTCCTTCTCCTTCTCGGCTGCCTCCACGTCGGGCCTGACGTCGGGACTGAGCACGCCAGCCTACCTCCGCGGCGACTCCCTGCCAGCCTCCGGCGTGCCCCCTCGCCTACAGACGCATTCGAGCTCCTTTACCGCCTTCGACTACGCCTCGTCGGCCACGAGCTCTCCCGCTGCTGCCTCGACCGACCTGTCGCTCGACAACGACCGCGCTCCCGACTTGGTCGACTCGGCCTCTACCCTGCAGCCCCCCGACTGCGGCGGCCCCAGGAGCCTGTCCCCCCTCGTCAACTCATTCCACCGCGCCGTTATGGGAGGTGCTGCGGACATACCCCACCGGTCCTCGTCGCCGCTCAAGCGCCGAGCATCCAGCATGGAGCCCGACGGCGACCCCACCGACGCCAAGGAAGATGTGGACATGATCAATGCTCCAGTTCCCGTGCCCGACGCGTCGGAGCAACTAGCACCTGGCCCGCAAGAACAGCAAGCTGTCGAGGAAGCCAAGGCCGAGCCCGTGCCCCCACCTACCCCAGAGGCTGTCGATGCTCTCTCGGCTCTGGTCGAGGCCGAATTGCCCCTCCGGACTGGTAATTACACTGCCCCCGCTGCTAGCCCCGTACCGGCGCCTGGCATGCTAACGGTAGCCGTAGACATACCGCCGCTTAACCAGCAGGTGAAGGCTATTGAAGCTTTGGTCAAGGCCTTCGCGGAAACGCCTGTACAGGAGGGCGACGTTGCCTACCTGGTGTCTCGGAAATGGCTCACTCGCGCCCAGTCCTTTGGTGCTCAAGGAAAGCTCGCAGGCAAGGCATCGTCAGAGGTGACGTTAGGGCCCGTCGACAACTCGGACATCATCCAAACCATCTTCGTCGACGCCAGCAATCAGCAATGCGTAAAGCTAAAGCCAGCCATAGGCATGGACCACTTCGAGATGTTTCCTGAAGACGCCTGGGACCTCCTCCTCACGTGGTATGGACTGAGTGAGGGACAGGTGCCCATTGTGCGTACGGCGCACAATACGGCAGTCGATTCGGCCAGTCTTCCCAACATTCAGTTCGAGTTCCATCCCCCGGTATTCACCATCCACCGGTTATGGGCCGCAAACAGCCCCATCCCCATAGACCAGGAAATCAAGCTCAAGAAGTCCGCCCCTCCTGTCCTTGTCCATAGCGCCACTTACGGGTTCCACAATTTCCTTAAGCAGGCAAAGCAGCTCACTGGTGTGGCTAAGGACCGCAAAGTGCGTCTCTGGAGAGTCCTGCAGATCTCGGCCACCGAGCCGTCGACCGAACCCCTGGGCATGAAGACGCCGCCTGATTCCCCATTCTTGGGCGCTACCATTCTCACTGGCCCGCCCGTATCGGCAGAGTCATGGCCCGAGATGCTTGTTGATGTCGAGACCTTCCTGAAGCTCGAGAGAGATGTGGAGCGTGGGGTTGTCGAAGCCGAGGACACGACGACCAATGCCAACTACAATGGCCGGAGCAACTTGGCCTTGGCGGGTCTGACGGTCGACCATGTTCTCGTCATCGACGAGCAGATTGACCGGGACAGCTATGTGTCCAATTCTGTCTTTAAGAACGGTAGCGCTAAGGATAAGCACCTGGCCACTAATGGAAGTTCGGGCACTCTGACAGCACAAACGTCACAAGGGCGTGGCAGTGGACGCAACAGCCCAGCGTTGCAAGGTCCCCTGACGCGAGGCCGCGCGCAGCAAAAGTCCGGACGTTCCATCGGCTGTGTTGGGCTTCAAAACCTTGGAAATACCTGCTACATGAACTCGGCGCTTCAGTGCGTGAGGAGCGTCGAGGAGCTCACAAAGTACTTCTTAACGGGCGAGGCTGCAAAGGAGATCAACCCAGACAACCCGCTCTCGCACAACGGTGAAGTCGCGCAGGCGTACTCGAAACTACTTTTCGAGATCTACAAGGACCCTCCACCCAACTCGATCGCGCCGCGGGCTTTTAAGGGCGTGATCGGGAGATATGCCCCTTCATTTTCAGGCTACGGTCAGCAGGATTCGCAGGAGTTCATTGGCTTCCTTCTAGACGGCCTCCAGGAGGATCTTAGCAGGGTCAAAAAGAAGCCCTATATTGAGAAGCCCGACTCGACCGATGACATGATTGGTAACCAAGAAGCCATCCGGGAGATGGCTGCCAAGGTCTGGGATATAACCAAGAAGCGAGACGACTCCGTCATTGCCGATCTCTTCACCGGCATGTACAAGTCAACTCTGGTGTGCCCTGAGTGCGAAAAAGTCAGTATTACATTTGACCCATTCAACAATCTCACCCTCCCGCTTCCGATTGCCAACGTATGGTCGAAAAACGTCCGATACTTTCCTCTCAACGACGCTCCCGTCGACATAGTGGTTGAGCTCGATAAAAATGCCAGCTCGAAGGCCTTGAAGCAATTCATCTCGGCCCGAGTGGGCGTGCCCGTCGAGCGTCTTTTTGGAGCGGAGGAATTTCGAGACAAGTTCTTCAAGTTCTACGACGATTATATGTCTATATCAGAGGAGATTCAGCAAAACGACAACCCAACGATGCATGAGCTCGAGGTAGCTCCTACAAACTTCTCTGGGGTCAAAAAACCCAAGAAACAGAAGTACAAGTCGCTTTTGTCAGACACCGAGCCTGACGACCGCTCTCTGTGGGATGACCCAATGGCAGAACGCATGGTTGTCCCTGTGCTCCACCGCCTCAGCCCGGAGGAGCCCGGCTTCCGCAAGAATCGCTATGCGAGATCAAAAAACAACGGAGAGGTGCCGCCATCACATTTCATTGTGGTGACTCCTGAAGAAGCTCGCAGCGAGGACATCATTCGTCGCAAGATCCTGGAGAAGGTGGCTACTTTCACGACGTGGTCAGAGTTCTCCTCTGTAGACCCCCTTGTGGAGGAGATGGAAGTAGCAGAGGCGATGGACCCAGAGATGGCCAACACAACATCGGATGTCGACTCTGCAGGTGATTCCAAGATCGTTGCCAAATCCGTTGAGGGTGAAGAAGACATTGTCGACGTCACCATGAGCGATAGCGGCGATGCTAGGAAAGCGCCCGCTCCCGCGGAACCCGCGGAAGAGTAAGTAAAACATGGAGCCCCCCGTCTCGTTTTGTTTTCTTCTTCTTCCTTTTTGCCCCTTGCTAACTCTCTAACAGGTATCCCCTTCTCCTGAACAAGTTCAATAAACAGCGGCCGAAGTGGGTTGACCCTGCCGAGTTTCTTAACCCACAGTGTCAGAACCTATTCGAGTTGTGTTACTACAAGGAAGAAACCAACCAACATATCATCCCGACTGGGTGGACCGCTGTCCAGGAGGACAACATATTGCCCAAGCTTAGCTCTAGAGCCCCTAGAATGGTCGCTTCGGACGTTGAGATGCGGAGTCCAGAGGCTTGGGAGGGTTCGGAGGAGAGTGGCAGCGACGACAACGCCGTTACTAGAATGATTGACGAGTCTAGCGAGGAGGATTCAGACTTTCCTAAAGTGCGGGTAAGTCCCGGCGTCTTCCAGTGCCTCATTAACCCACCTGCATTCCTTCGAGCCCGTCAAGCCCGTCAACATAAATCTCGCTCTTGGCGTCGCTTACGAAACATATAGAACATGACGTCGCGAGCCAAGGTGCAGAATCATGTAAGCGCCCGAGGAAAGAACAAGAAGTCAAATAAGATTTACGGTAGAAAGGGAAAGAAGAGGTTCGAGAAGGAACGAGCTAGCCGCGAGCAACAACCTATCGAAGTTGTCGAACATGAGAATGGTTTGGAGCCCGATGGCGGGCCTCTGATCCGTCTCGGGGAAGGTATTGTGGTTGACTGGTCCGAGTCGGCCTTTGATACTGTCTTTGGCGGCAATTCTCCGAACGATATGGCAGGCATGAAGACCTATCGCGATGTCGCCATCCTGGAAGACCCCGGTCTTGACGCCAAGCGGAAGCAACGGCAAATGCGACGCAAGCACGGCATCACCCTGGACGACTGCCTCGCCGAGTTCGAGAAGGAGGAAATACTCTCAGAGCAGGATACGTGGTATTGTCCTCGCTGCAAAGAACATCGTAGAGCTAGCAAGAAATTCGACCTCTGGAAGACACCGGACATTTTGGTCGTCCATCTCAAGCGGTTCAGCTCCAGCGGATATCGCCGGGACAAGCTGGATATCCTTGTCGACTTTCCTGTGGAGGGGCTCGACCTGACGGAGCGAGTCATTGAGCAGGAAGACGGCAAGCAAGAGATATACGACTTAATCGCTGTCGATGATCACTGGGGCGGCTTGGGAGGAGGCCACTACACGGCGTTTGCCAAGAACTTCATGGATGGTGAATGGTACGAATTCAACGGTAAGTCAAATCACGGCTCTCGTCCTATGCGGTTTTCCGGCCGCCGGTCAAGTTACTAACTTTTTATAGACACGTCAGCGTCGAAACAAAAAGACACGGCCCGGATCGTGACCAATGCCGCATATCTATTGTTTTATCGACGTCGGTCAGACATACCGCTTGGCGGGGCCCGATTCCAGGGCATTGTTGAGAAGTTCAATACCCTGAATGCTGCAGATGAAGATATGCAGGATTCGGGGGAAGGTCAGCGTCTCGGCCAAGGCTCCTCCCTTCGTGGATCGCCGAGCGCTTCGACAGGAGCAGGTCTAACTCTCCCTCAAGGAAAACTTGGTTTGGTTAACAGCCAAGCTGACCCTGCGGGGGAGTCTCCCAACGATGCCGATTTGGAGCTGCCAAGTTACCAACAGGCGAGCTTGGATCGAGCCATGGACGGTGACGATGACGCCGAAATGGGGCCGGACTTGCCATGGAACCGGCAAGAGACGCTTCGCAACAGCATCGAGGGCGATGGCGAGGATGAAGCCATTCATATGGCCGATTTCGAAGACGGGCCGTCGAGGTTGAGCAGACTGCCGGGACTGGTGGGGATTTCGTCGACCATCGCGACGAGCAACTGGAGCTTTGAGAACCTGAAAGCAGGTTCCGACGCAACCGGCCAAGATGACGACCTGGCAAGCGATATCGCGCAAGGCGACAACTCTTCTGTTACGGACGATGCGTTTGCTGACCCGACCGACGACGTCATTGAGCCCTTTCGCCTGGCCGACCCCGACGTTCAGTACGTTGGGACCGCCAAGCTGCCAGCAGACTTTGTACCTTTTGAGACCCACATCCCAGAACCATCAGCCGAAGATCAGGAATACATGGGCCGGCTTGCGAGCCAGGCGTGGATGAAGCAGTTTCATACGGTGCCTGCAGATGCCGGCGATGATCAAGTTAGCGATAAAGTCGCTGAGATACACGTCGGCGACGAGCCCGAACCGCAAGAGAAGCCTGTTGTGTAGGGAGAGCAGCCGAAATCGACGAAGCGGCCAAAAAAGAAGAGAAAGAAGAAGCGGGCGAGAAAGCAGACCAATGGGCGAAGGTGCTTTTAAAAGTCCCAGTTGTTATTCCTTGGGTGTTCGCGCCGGAACCTTTGGAATATTGACGAGGAGGGCCACGTCTATCCCCGGGTGTGTTCATACAGGAGCCAATGTACTGTTGCAACTCCATCATAGCCGGACGTGCCTAGATTCGAGTACTCTGGGGCTACAGAAAAAAGAGGAAGTTTGGGTGGATCAGGTATTGGATCTTTGCAGTCTCTCTGTTGGGTCAATCTTTAAGGACACGGCGTCTTTCAAAGGACAGACACAAGGAGAGAGACATGGAGAGAGGGCCATAGCAGTAGCGCATAGCCGCACAGCGTGTCATTGCACATAACCTGCCCATAGCGTTGCTTCCGGATGGGACGATGATTGATGGATGGGGGGTTTTTGCTTTTTGTTTTGTTTTTGTCATATTCTAGCTTTTCTGTCTTGTATGGATTTTTGCTGGTATGGGTATTCTCTTTTTTTTTCTTAATTCTCTGCATCGGTTCGGTTTCTGATTACATCGGTTGTTGCATCCATCCATCCATCCATCCATCCTTTTCTGCCGACCAAGAAGAAAAAAAGAGAAGAATATTCACATACTTGAATCTCCTCTTCGGGGTTCTCCCTATGCGTGTTGTTTTTTTCTCTCGATTTTTCGGTTTCGTCTTTCCCCTTTCGCTCTTTTTCCCCCTTATAGGAAGAGAGAGAGGTCAGGCATGAGACTATATATGTCTTGGCTTTCTTGTTGGTTTTTTGGGGGTGAGGGGGGGCAAGGGTCATCTGCTTCGTTGGTGTTAATAAAAAAGCAGTGAGTGACATGACGGATGGTGTAGTATATAGCATATGCGGCGGGTTGTGGCTCTTGCGGTGTCGGGAGTTGTGCATTGTTCTATGGGTGGTGGTCGTGGTCATGGTTGGTGGCTGGTTGGTGTTGATTCTTTTTCTTGCATGAACAGGGAGGGAAGCTACCTGTGGAAAACGGTTAGGTTATATATGACTCTAGCTCTGTTGCGAGCGTACATCATGTAGATAAGGTACATTATTTGGGTGTTGATTAATTAGACTTGTATTATTTATGTTTAACACTGTGTTTTACGTTGTTGTCTAACTCTCTCTCTCTCTCTCTCTCTCTCTCTCTTTTGTCTGTCCCCGTAAGTGGAAGCGGGAGTGTCTATTAAGTATTGAGGATGGTTTGAGATTAGATTCTGTTGTCCCACCCACCATTGATAATTATTCAACTCCCGGCTGAGTTCAGACTACATAGTAATACGTGTAACACGAGGTCATGTTTCCAATGCCACGTGACGTGTCGTGTACTATGTACAAGAAAGCGTCTGTCTCGATTCTGTTATCAGAGCCCTGGTCCTTGGCTGTGCAACCGGCGGCAGCCACCATTGTCACACGCAAGAGCAAAAGATAGGCTCCCCGGGCCTGTGGCCGTGACTAGCGTACTGTACATAATCAACGTGGAACTGGGCAAGCAAAGGGAGATGCGATCGGCAAGGCTGAAACGCTGAAGATAAAATCCCGTGTGGGTGGGCGTGTCTCGGTACTTCCCGCGTGTCCTCTCTCGTTTGCTTTTCCGGGGGTTTTATTACACTATGATTTTCCTTCTTCTTCGCGCGGAGGATTATGGCGGCCGATGGTAATACAATAGCGTCATCACGAATCAGCGCTCGCCGAGCTTGGCCAAGACCAACGACTGGCAAGAAGTACACGATTGACTAAACATGAGTAATAATAAGAGTTCCCAACAAGGCCACGCACACTTCTCTCTCTATGCGGTAATGATGGGCGTTTTCAGCCCAGTCTATCCCGGAAGGGAAGGAGGAGAAGCTGGGCAAAGAAGGAAAGAAAGGAAAAGGGAAAAGGGACAAGGCTGGGAAGAAAAAGCAACATTTCACGTTTGCAAGCCATTATGCGACAGGATCTGGCCAACAACCCATTGGGGGAAGGAGGCCAGGGCCCAAGGGGGCATGTGGTGAGAAACAAAAAGCTAAGGGGAATTATTTTTTTCTGGGTGGGCGGCTTCCCCATGCCATGCCCAGTGGCTGCCCACGTCTCAGGCTGGCATCGGAGAGGAGATGCGCCGCTGTCTGAGCGTCGGTCCCCCAGGGCAGTTTCCCCAATTTCCACACTCCTTTATCTTGCCAAACTCAGAGGGCGGGCGGAAAGATCATTCAGGGCAGGCAGGAAGGAGGTGGCCAGTGGGCCGTCTGGTCGCAGCTGCCAGGTCAGGTCAAGGAAAGGGGACCGAGAGCAGGCGCGATGTCGGCAGCGTCTGACTCGGGCCCAAGTGCCTGGCATCCCTTGCGGTCGGATGTGCGAGGGGGGAGAAGGCCGTAAAAATAAAATGAGGGAAAGGAAAAAGAAAAAAAGATATCGGAGTCTGCTGGCCGACTGTGAGGAGACAAGGTTGTTGACGATGGCAAAGATTGGCTTTGAGATCAGAGATCGGGCCGGCCGGAAGGCGGAGCTTACCTAGGTAAGGCATTCAGTAACTACGGAACTCACTAGCAGCGGCTTGCCCTGTCCTCTTCCGACCCTCCCAACGCCGCCGTCGCCGCCGCCGGCGGCTCTGACTCCGCTGTGCCCAGTGTTATAGTAAGTAGCACAGCCAAAGCCGGACGTGGTGTGTGATAGGTTGGCTGCCGTGACTGTGACTGGGAACGCAATGAGCCGGATCGCGGGCTGGGGCTGAACTGAGGTTAAAGGTTTCGGCTGGCAGGGTATACTGAATCGCCATTGGTGTGCCCAGCAAGGGACCAAGGGACCCGTCCCATGGGAGGGGCCTCAGCGGATTTCATTCTCGAGGGGGACGAGAGAGCTGCGCGGCTAAAGGCTGGACGCATCATCGACGCAGCGGGTATTGTTCTCAAGCCCCCCCAAAAGTCGCGGGGGTCGAGTGCCGCCCAAGTGTACAAATTATGGAGTTCCATTGTATGGACTATGGAGCACTGCACGGAGCAGTATGGAGTACATGTACATACTGATGACACACCCAGGCCTTCTTGCGAGGCCGTGGTTGTCAACCACAACTAGAATGGCTCGCTGACGCCGGACGGCAAGCCGAGCCTCGAGGGCATGCGCCAGGCGTGCGACAGGCGCACCAACAAAAGGCCAGGCCAAAACAAAGCAAGTCAACTTCTCAGCCGTGGACTAGGAGGCGCCGTCTCCGCGGAAGGTCGCGTCAGTCAAGCCACACGGCGGGGCCGACAGCCCAGGGCAAGCTCGCCTTTTCCACTGTCTCGTTTCCTCGGGACTTTCTCTCCTTCTAGAAGGTCAGCCCCCCGTGGGGTCGGCCAAGGCCCAAGAGCGAGCGAGCGCCCCGGAGGAGCCGTACCATCGTCCATTTTCTTGGTAGCCCCCGTCGCGGCCCCTAACGACGGCCATTCTGCTCGCTTTGGAAGGTGCTGCCGTGGGATTTTACCACCTACGAAAACCACCTACAACTGGGCGGTCCGCCTGGCTGGCTGGCTGGCTGGCTCGCGGGTTGTTTCTAGACCTGGGCCCTCACCACATTAGGACCTGGTGACGCTCCCGTCGGGGTCTTTGAAGTGTCTGTCTCTCTCCCTGTTTCGTCGCTCGCTGCAAGATGGCCCGTCTTCACAGATCTTGGCCAGCCAAACCAGAACCTACCTCCTCAAGGATGCGTCGGATCCAAATGCGCCTCGGTGAGCCTCTCAGCTGAAAAGCAGCTGCGCGGCTGAGAGCTGCACTTTCCTGGTCGAGACACCGGCGAGAGAGAGTCCTTAGCCGCTGTGCCGCCAGAGGAACCCGGCCTACATGTAGGTATTCGCACATAGGTACGGAACATACCTAGCAGTCAATCCCTGATTCCTAATGAGTCTGGATCCAGTCTCTTTGAAATTCGAGAGGTTTCTTTTTTCCTTCTCTTTTTTTCTCCGCATTTTACGTATTCCCTCGGCAAGAGAGACGGGATCAACTGGGGCTTGCCGGACCGAAACTCAAAACTTTTGATAATAAGAACATCCGTATTCTCCACCCCTCTTTTGTGGCTTTTCTCCCCCACCACCACCGCCTCGACTTATTCTGTACCAACTGCAAATAATTGGTAAAAATGCGGAGAATCCATATTTGACATGAAACTGTCACTGAAAGAGCCGGCTAGCCAGTCGGCTCTTTGGACAACACAACCTTTGCAGCCCCCGGGGTTTGAGGCAACGAAGACGTTGTGTTTGTGGGACTTCAAGCAGCTTGAACTGCCTGCCCTACCCCACAGGTAAGGTAGACAATTCAGGGTTGGCCCAAGGACATCCATGCTGTGGAACGGTGCAGGACAAAGAGAAACAAACAAAAACCGTAGACGTTCCAGATCCCCGGGTTCGTAGAATGAATCTTCGGGGAATTGACTTTTGGCAACGCCGTCATCAATTGTCGAAGAAGATTCCTTGATATATTCTAGCGGTCTGCCAACTCCTGAAGTTGCCGTTGCTGATGCTTCGACGCCGTCACAACCAAGGCTGCCACTGAGTCTACTGTTCCCCAGTCAACTTACCTTATGATTCAGAAGGATGTTGGATCATGACATATATCTCCGCAATATAGACCACCAGACGCAAACTCTTTTTTTCCTCGGATAATTAGCCCTGCGCGGGTAAGCCACTGAGATGATATCACAACCCGAGCTCCACCCGTCGCTATTCCACACCTACACTTACCAAATCTATCCACCAACAACTCGAAGACATGAACCTCTTTTTTTCCCGAGTCCATGGATAACTCCTTTGGGAGACACGCCCAGTAGCTACCAAGCGTTTTGTCCTGAGATGATGCGCCATGCCTCGAACAGGATAGGAATGTGCATTGACAACCGATGGAGGATCAAGGGAAGCGACCAGTACCTGCCCAGCTAATAATAGCATTGAAGCGCACATCACGCAGCTCCTAGATCGGGTCTCGTACAAAATCCAAACCTGTATTCCAGGTTGTTGTTGTTGACTCGGTGCTGAATGAAAGTTCCCATGTTTTGCACCGAAGGACTCAAATAGGCTTAGACCCTGTTCACTTAACCGACTGCCGGGCAAAGAGATCTCTCAAGCGGGGGCTAGCCACGTGCCCCACCATGAAACCAACTAATGATGTCTTTCCTCCAGGGCAAAGGCCACGGATGCTAAACAGTCCCAAGCACGCAATCGCTCTGGCCGCAATGAGGCTCCGATGCTCAATCTCATTTTCTCACTTAGTGTCCTCTTTGCGGCGCTGCAGTGGATTGCAGAGGTTCTTTTTTCTAGAAACAGAAAAAGAGAGAACTTCGGCCTATCGCAGGGGCATATACGCGCAGGCCTGGCCGTGTTCGCAAGTCTCCTGGCGGGCCTGGATGGTCAAGACTCAAGAGGTGTACTCAGGGCCGGCTTTTTGGCTTGCATCATGTCGCAGGCGGAGTTTCTTTCCTTTTTTTTTCTGTGGGACTCCAGCACACGGCGTGACGACGGGAGGGTTCGAGGGTCTGGGTTGCAGAGACTAGCGTGTTCGATGGGTTTTCGAGAAGACGGCCAGAAGCCGGGCGCTGCTGACGGACCACTGAAATGTTGCGCTTCTATCCCTGGAGATTGCAACCTTTCCCGTTCGCGCAGCAGCGCCTTTGGAGGCGGGCGTCCTGACTGGCTGACGCTCTCCCGCACATGCCCCTTCCTGTTCCACACCCCCATTCTATCTTTGCCCTCCCGCCTCTGGAGTCCTTGCCTATCATCTATCATTCATCAAAACCAGTCCAATCGCAGAAAAAGCCTTTATTCCCGTCCCAATTGATCCATCCTCCCCACCACACTCCCCCCCCTTTCGATAGATGGGACTGCCCGCGCCGATAGCAGACGAGAGAAGAAGAGCGACACAACGAACAAAGCGTTGGCCAGGCACAGAGTTCGGCGCGGCAGAAGGAGCCCACACCATTTTGACCTCTGCGAGTCTGGACTCGTAGGGAAGACTGGAAGGTACGTCCCGTCGTGAGCGTCGACGCCCTTGACTCGAGCGCAGAGCGTTTCCCCGTTCCTCCCCTCGCCCCCCCCCCCCCGTCCCATCCTATCCCCATCCCATCCCATCCCAACCCCATCGACCCATACCTTGAGCCCCAAGCCCAAGGCCCCAAGAGCGACAAGGCCGAACTTCCATGCATTTCGCTCCTCTGCAGATATCCCACCTGCAGCGCTTCACATCCTTCCTCTTTCGCTGGGTAGCTCGTCGTATAATCACACTGCATGCTATCTTCCAGTTGGTAAGAGCCGAACACCTTCACCCCATCCACAGCTCTGTGTGCGGCGTATGTGTGTATGCCCCCCCCCCCCCCCCCCGATCCCTCGTCGTCTCTCCCGCTGGTCTCCACCCTATGGCTCAAACCCAAATTCGCACACTGGACCAAAGAACCCATGCGACCGAGACCTTCTTCTCCTCTCGTCCCTCCACCCTTCTACTCCCGTGACTCGAAACACTGCTTTCTCGCCTTATCACCTCGATCCCATTTTCTATCGCGCTGTCTTCTCCATCCGAGTACTCGGCGCGGCATGTCTAACCCGAGCGCAACCACAGACAATACATCGTCCCGACGCCGAGTACAAGTCGCCGAACCCTAGCTTTGACGGCAGCCAAGTCGCGCGTTGCTCAACCTCGGACCCACCTCGTGCGTAGAGGCGACGGTACAACTTTGATGCACTCGTGCGCAACACGCTACCATAATCGAGCACAGTCTATATCGTTGCCTAGGCCCCAAGTGCCTCGCCGCCGTATCTCAACTCGTCGCATATTCGCGCAATCTGCCCTGATCGATATCGTCCCGAGCAGCACAATACAATAGCAATAGGGTTTCCTGAGGTTTCCTCTGCCAACGATTGGAGCCGACCTCGCCGTTTTAGCCTTCGGCCTGGCCCGTATCAGACTGCAGCGTACACACGTGTGCGGGGACCCAAACTCGGGACCCTGACTGGGCCTCGAAACACCCGACCTCGTGGCAACGGCTAACCCAGTCGCAAGACTGGTCGCTGTTAAAGGCCACAATGGAGCATGCCTCTTGCAACGTAATATACGTGGACCGTGGCGTCTATCAGGA
Source organism: Lasiosphaeria ovina (assembly GCA_033439765.1). NCBI lineage: Eukaryota > Fungi > Ascomycota > Sordariomycetes > Sordariales > Lasiosphaeriaceae > Lasiosphaeria > Lasiosphaeria ovina. Next base: position 3,037,660 of record JAULSN010000002.1, on the reverse strand, counting down.
CCGGCACATTAGAGGTAGCGAGAGTAGTCTCGACAAAAATGGCCTCGAGTTCGGGTCGGCGCACACTGCAGAGAATGTCAGGCTTCTTTTAGACATATTCGGCGAAGGTACGTCGTCCAGCTTGCTAAACATCGCGAGGATGGCGCAAATGCTAACCCAACATTAGTCCACGTGTGCAATACCGGAGGCGCTTGCCTGACCCAGTGGCTAAACATTCAGGATACCTCCATGGTGGATCTGAAGCCGACGCTCATCCTTATAGATACCCCTTTTCAAGAACGAATACCTGAGAGATCCCGGTCCAGAACGCCGTCACCGCATTCGCCTCCGGATGAAGACAGTGAAAATCACGAGGAAGAGCTGTACGGACTTGGGTTGTTGCAGAGAATCATTTCCGAGTCATATATCCGGAACCTGTCCAAATTGGTTGTGCCCGTACCACTCGTCGCCTTTCCGCCAGCCGACGGCCATCTGAATGACATCGACTCATCCAGGGACGCGAGAGAGGAGTTTGAGAACGGCAAACTCCACCCAGGCTCGTCAAACGATCGCAGAGCAGCCAATAGACGGATGGTCAAAAAGTGTCTGGACCTCGGTGCCACCGATGTCATGGCAAGCCCCATGAATGGCAAGTGCATCACTAACCTTGAGGTACATGTCTATCGCGCCCACAGAGAGGCGGCTCGGGATCAAAAGGCCATGCTTGAGGTTCGTCGCGGCCGTAAGCGGTCTTGGGTTGGCATAAGCGAGGAGAAGCCGTTTGCCTATCTCCGGGAGGCTATGGTGTCGACCCTTATGAATGGCATTTGCCGCATAGAAAACGAGAAAGAGGATCAAGTGGGCAGTGTCAACATCTCGATTGGCATCGAGAAACAAGCAGCTATCTCGTGGGCGGTGGGACAGTGGCACTTCTGTGCCCATAACTTCTCCGACGATGAGCTGATCGTGGCGGCCTCGGTCATGTTCAAACATGCGTTGGCCATGCCCGAGCTGGAGCCGTGGCGGATACCAACAGGTATGCTTGCGGTCCCATGTGGATAGAATGCCCGTTCGCCTGCTTGTTCCCGCACTCCGCTGACGCCCTCTCAGACCAGCTACACGGCTTTCTTATTGCCTGCCGAGCCGCCTACAATGGCTTTGTTCCATATCACAACTTTCGCCACGTTGTCGATGTTCTACAGGCAACTTTCCACTTTTTGGTCCGCATTGGCGCTTTACCTCCTTATCCGTCTTCCAATGCTTCGCGTCCAGTTTCACCTCCGAAGTCGCCAATAGCGCGCCTTCTGGGGCCGTTTGAAGCACTAACACTCCTCGTCACCGCTATTGGCCATGACGTAGGACATCCAGGTGTCAACAACGGCTTTCTGGTGACGCTAAATGCGCCGCTCGCCCAGCTATACAACGACCGCTCGGTTCTCGAATCTTTCCACTGTGCTGCATACTCACAAATTCTCCGGAGATATTGGCTGTCGGCCTTCAACGACAACAAGATGCGGAACCTCATGATTAGCTCCATATTGGCAACCGATATGGGCATGCACTTCGACTATATGAAGAAGCTGGCAGATCTGCAGGACAAGCTGCGTGTGGATAACAGCACCGAAAACTGGAATGGCCGTATGATTGATGAACAGAAAGCGCTGGCATGCGCGCTTCTTATCAAATGCGCAGATATCAGTAATGTTGTAAGTTCTCACCGCCAAGACCCCCTTTTACGATCCCCGTCTAACTGACCATTTAGGCACGGAGGCACGATACTGCAGTTCAGTGGATGCACATTCTTTCGGACGAGTTTTCCCGCCAGGCCGCCATGGAGACTGAGCTGGCTATCCCTACATCTCTTATGGCGCCGCCAAAGAAGGAGATTTTGGCGTTGGCCAAGGCACAGCTGGGCTTCATGAATCTCTTTGCTATACCCTTGTTCCAGGGCGTTGCAGATATCCTACCTGCTATGCAGTATTGCATCGATGAGCTTAACGTGAACAAAGGGCTTTTCGAGAAGTGTGTGGCAGATGAGGAAGCAAGAGGGTCGGCGGTTGGCAAATCCCCCCAACGCGACGGGCTTCCTCCCAAAGCCATGAGCTTCGCCGTCTCCCCAGAGCCCGCAACCGAGGCTCGTCCTGTTAAACAAGAACTTCAGCCAGTCCCCACGCTAGTTGTGGCCCAGCCGACTGCAGAAAACGACGGGACTCGGAAACCCGACACGGTAGAGACGAGTCCGATACCCGAAGTGCCGGTTGAATACAAGGGCCTGAACGGGTTAGTGACGAGCTTTGATGCCGTGGCCGACTTTGCTCGCAGCGATCCGTTTAACGTTGAAGGCAAGCCTCCAGGCTCAACCAAGCAGAGGTGTAGCGAGACTACCGAAGGGAGCTCCGCGCCTTATTCTGGAGACTGGGCCTCGCAAGCGACTAGCGCAACAACGGGTAAGATGCCGTTATCGCCGAGCACGCAGGGGACGAGCATTATTAGCAGAGATTCACTGGACAGACCCATCAGCGTTCCAGTGACAACCATTACGGCCCAAGAGTCGACGACGACGGTACCGGAATCAACGAAAAGCCAACCTGAGTTGAAGGTTAACAATCGCCCACTGGACGATGGGCCCTTTCTGAACTGCCATCCAAACGGAACTTGCAAGAGCGCGGATGCGGGAGCAGATGGCGAAAAGTCTCTTAAGAAGAAGCCAAGCCGGTTTAGGATCAACGGCTTGCCTTTCTTCAGAAAGCACAAATCGTCAAGTCCACCAATGCATGCTGCAGACACAGCGGGATAGGATACGCTTGCAGACTTTGGTTACGAACATTGCCACTCCGATCACGACAAGCCTGAGCCAAGCGACAGACGATGGGCCAACCGAGCGCTCCCAGAAGCCTATAGACTCGCATAGACGCGACATGGCTTTGGAATATCTCCGCTTGACGATTATGCCTCGTCAGCCGCAAAATACCTTTATCCGGCGGTCCTACTCGCCACCACCGCCCCATATCAAGAACGGGCATGTACAATTCTCAAGAAGAGCGCATACACCAAGCTGCTTGGTCTTGCTTCAGTCCTGCTTTTGTACGATAGGGTTTTGCCTGTCAAATTATTATTTTAGCTTCTACCCGTTTCATCTTTTTCCGTTCGTCTGCCGATGTCTGTTTATATAGGCTATCGCGCTATTCTTGGACTGGATGAGCGAGTGGATCATTCCACTATTCACCTGCTCCGTGTTGAAGGTGGGCCACAGTGTCTCGGTCACGCCCAGCGTCCTGGTCCATCGAACATTATTCATGATTGGGACGGGGAGGGTTTGGCGGTGCATGGGATTCTGGTTGCGCACCGGTGGCATGGTGTGTTTATTATTGTTGGGCTCTTTTGAGCTAGTACGGTTATCGCTGGGAGGGAGACAGGCGGATTTGGTAAAGCGAGGGAAGGCCCTCGTGGATGGCTGTAGGAATGCTTTGGGGTTGTGTCTATGATTTATATCTGGCAGCCTGAACATGTTCCTCCGAATAGGGGCTGAACGGGACTGTTTCTGTTTTTTTTTTAGCCCCCTGTGGACGGTATATATATTTTTGGGGGGGGTGAAGAGACGGATAAGGCGGGAAAATGAGGAGGTGGAGGCGTAGGAACAGGCGGAAGGGGAAGGGGACGGGGAAAGGGAAAACATGGTCTTTAGTTGCTCGGGGTGTTGATAACAAACGGAGGTAAAAGAAAAAGCGAACGACTTTGGAGGTGGAGGCTGCTACCAGCGCTATGTTGCGTTAACATTCTGCTGCGGTAGTGTATACCCATATATATACTACCCGTGTGTAATACCGTGGTTCCTTTTTCCACCTACAAGTTGGCGGGAGAAGAGACTTTTGGTACCACAGCTGGCTAGGTAGCTTCATTGCTGGCTGGCCGTCAACATCTGTTACATTCATACTGCCGTTTTTCTTAATTGTGTTCGTTCAAGTGTGTTTGCATGGTGATTGGTATTGTACATGTACATACACGGTCAGTCGTTTTGACTTGGGTGATAAAATAAATCCAACTCGTGAAAGTCGCTAAGGGTACAGTACCTAGACAGAAGAAAATGTTAGAATTGTTCGTGTTTATAAACTCGTTTCATTTCCATGTGGCTGGTTGTCCTACCTACCCGACACGCAATTCGGTGGCCAGTTACCCGGTAACTATCCGTACATGATCCAATATCTAATTATACCACTTGTGTTGATGTTCTAATCCTGTCCTTGGTCGCATATATTTTTGCCTTCTCGTGCCCTTCCTCCGTTTTTTTGTAGTTGCCGGTGACTCGGTTCCCCGAGCTCAAGTTGAGATGCTGAAGCTTCGGTCCCTTCATCTCAAGTCTATCTACTACAGCCATGGAATGAAACAAACCGCTCATTAAGTAAGGTGTATGTGATTCTATCACGAAACACCCAATGAGGGAGAAACATGTGCCGATACAATTGCCATGTACCCCTTTGCCACATCACGAACGCAGACCCGAAAAGCAATCACACAAAGTCACCTCAACAGGACAACGGCATACGAGATATGTCGGTAGTATGTACTATTACTACTGAATAATCGTCACAGCAATAGAAAAGAAAAGCTCGTGTGTGGAAGGAAAACCATCCCAGAATTTCAATCTACTCGACCAGCTAAAAGAAGCAGGGGCGAAGAAGGGGCACTGTCTGAAAAAAGGAAACACCGGAAAGATTATTCATGACCAAGCCGTAAGATGTGTAGTATATCCATGCCCGTTTTGTACAAAGACACAAATACCTTAGTTCTCGATCCACTCACCACCCAACCACCGGTTCAGGAAGTCAAGCGAGTGCTCGGGCTGATCCATGGGAACCATGTGGCCAGCCGCGTAGATGCGCATGAAGGTGAAGTTGCCGGCGGCCTTCACTTTGCCGTACTCCTTGTCAGCTCCATCAAGGGTCAAGTCCTTGATCGAGGCCTTGTTAAATCCCTTCTTTCCGGGCCACTCGAGCGCCTCAGTCCAGGCCTGGTTGCCGAGCCAGTTGCAGATGTAATCAGCGTCACCAGCGTAGATGAGGACGGGGATCTCCTTGAGGATGCCGGGCACAAGACGATGGAAGGGCTGCATCCAGTCGCCCTGGAACAAGAAGTTACGGTTGATGTCAAAGTTGCAGCTCTCGTAGCTCGAGACCTCAACACCGAGGGCATCCATGACGGACTGCTGGTTGAGGTACTCGCTGATCCAGCCCAAGGCGCTGTAGCAGAGGTTGCTGCTGTCCTCGCACTTGCTGCGGACGTCGTAGACGTTCTGGCCAGTGCGCTGGTAGGGGCCGATCAACGCGTTGTTGCAATAGATGGACGCGGGGACGCAGCTCCACACACTGCCGCTGTCGTAGCAGTTCTGGATCAGGGACTGGCAGCGGGGAAGCGCGTTATCCATGCTCTGGCACTCGCCCTCGTCGAGGACGGCGGGCCAACCACCCTTGCCGCAAGCCATAGGGCGATAGTGTTCATACTGGGTAAGGCCATCGGTCAAGCCATTGCCAATCAGGACCGTCTTCAGGTTGATGTTGCGGTTCTTGTGAGACAGGATCTCCGAGGCAAATACGGGAATGTAGTGGCCGGCATACGACTCGCCAGCGATGTGGAAGTCCTGCTTGGCATATTCAGGGAATTGGTGGAAGAAGAGGGTTAAGAGAGCATAGACGTCCTTGCCTGCAGCGACAGTGTTGCTGACCGCGGAGCCAGAGTACGAGTAGCCGACGTTGACGGGCTGGTCGAGGAATATCACACTAGCGTTGTTGTTCCAGGCAAATTCGTTGTTGATGATCTTGAGCTTCTTGTCAAGCGAGGCAGGTCCAAGCTCGAGGAAGAGGCCTGTGAGAGAGGAGCAGCCCGGGCCGCCGTTGAGCCACAGAACCACGGGGTCGTTCTTGGGGTCGTTGCGGGACTCGAAGAACCCTGAACTCGGACGTCAGCATACATGGCGACAACAAAACCAGGGCAATGACTGCCATCGAGTGTGGCGACTTACAATAGAACAAATGCTTGTCATTGGCCTCGTCATCGAGATAGCCGCTGAACTGCTTGACCGAGTCGATGCCGAGCTTGGAGGGATCGACCGACTTGACGCGGAGATTGAAGTCCTCGAGGCGGCCATCAACCTGGCGGTGACTTTCGCCGTCGGCGTCCTGCACCCACAGCTTCTGCACCTCAGCACCCTTGACGGTGTGGTCCCAGTCGTGGCGGCGACGATGGGGCTTGGGCTGGCTGAGCCAAGAGCTGCGGTCAAAGGCGCCCTCGGGGACGAGCAGCTTGATCTCGTCCCACAGCGCCTTGGCCTGGGAGCTCATGCCGCGGAAGGCATCCTCGATGCTCTCGAGCGGGCTGGCCTTGGTCTCGGCGAATGCGTCGGCAAGTGTCTTGATTGTGTCGGGCACGCCGGCGATGTCGTCCGACAGAACTTGCTGCTGGAACGAGGCTGCCGAGGCAGCTCCAAGAAGCACCGTCGACACGGCGGGGATCCTCATGATGGATCGACTGCGGCTGCAATTGCCACTGCGTCGGTGCAATACGGGGAATAAATTGAGATGCTGTCAGAGACGACAACGACTGCGATGGGGTAGATGATGAGTGGGTGGAGGAGAGAGATGGTGATGACAGAGGAACAGGAAGAGAGCTAGAGGTAAAGGGAAGGGACCGCGCGTAATAACTGAAACGGGAGAGAGAGAGGGAGCTCTCGCCGCACTCGGATGGGGACGATAGTGCGGTTTAGGCAGGTTATGGTTGCGCCACCACGGTTGGCTGGGTACCTCGGGGTACCTTGCAGGCTAGTGGGAGGCTGGGTCACAAGGACAGGCAGCTTCCCAAGCTGGACAGGAAATTCAGTAACCTTGTACCGGGATTACCTCAGATAGGACTTGGACTGATCGGATTTTGGATATTTAACTTTGGAAAATGACTTTCCCTTATCTGGCTTTTCTTCTCGAGATAATGGCCCCTCGGATTATCTGTATCTGATGAAGCGTACGTACGAGGTGAAGTCTACAGGTACCTATTATTCTGTGGAATCGGTCTTGTCCTTGCCCCCAAAACGTGGTGCCAATCGAAGCTTTCGACCCCTCTAGCCGATGAGCTTCGTCATTGATCGGAACCCACCCCTGTCTTGCGCTTCATCCGGTCCTTGGCTCAGTGAGAGCGCTGAGAGGAGTCCCAGAAGCGAAACGCAGTATGGAGGCCAAAAAGTATACAAGGTATTTGTATTATTCATGTTCTTCTTATCTGCCTCTACTGCCCATGGACCTTCCAAGCCCAACCGGGGATGTCTTGCAACGCGCATCCATTGCATCCGTCGTCCTGCTGGACTGAAATATCAGAATGTCACACTAACACAGTGGTAGCGGGCTATGTCTTCTGAATGTCCACCAACGCCTTTGAGTCTCAGTGGACCCGCCTGACTCATTGGTGGAGAGCGCGCGCAGAGAATCGCGGGGTAGGCAACGGAGAAGACTTGACAACGCAGACTGCAGCAAAGACAGGAAAACCCTCTCCCCTTGGCTAGGCGCTTTTTTGAAACGGTTTGTCCATAAAAGAGAGATATCTGGGATCTAGGGATCCAAACTTTCTCTTCCTGTGAATAAACCAGCAACCGGAAACCAACGTCCTTCAGCCCACACTCGCTGTTGCACCGAGACTTGCCTTTGAAAGTGACGAACATCGAACCCCTCCAAACACCCACGCCCACATCCGTCGCAACGCAAGCAAGCCAGCCAGCCGCCACCATGGTGATCCAGCAGCCGTCCAACCAGATCAAGCTGACCAACGTGTCGCTGGTGCGGCTCAAGAAGGGCAAGAAGCGGTTCGAGATCGCGTGCTACAAGAACAAGGTGCTGGAGTGGCGGTCGGGCATCGAGACGGACCTGGACAACGTGCTGCAGATCCCCAACGTCTTCCTCAACGTGTCCAAGGGCCAGACGGCGCCCAAGGAAGACCTGGTCAAGGCCTTCGGCAAGGCCTCGACCGACGACATTGTGCTCGAGATCCTGCGCAAGGGCGAGCTGCAGGTCGGCGAGAAGGAGCGCACCGCTCAGCTGGAGCGCGTCCACCACGAGGTCGTCGGCATCGTCGCCAGCAAGTTGGTCGACCCCCGCACCAAGCGCGTCTACACCACGGGCATGATCGAGAAGGCCCTTGACATGCTCAGCTCCCAGGCCCACGCCCTGCGCCTCGAGAGCCACAAGGACGCCAAGGACGCCAAGGACAAGGACAAGGAAACCGCTGCCGCCGCTGCCGCCGCCGCTCCTACTCCTGCCCCTCCCGCCGCCGATGATGCCGATGAACCCCCCGCCGAAGCGACGGAAGAAGCACCAGCAGCAGCGGCAGCGACATCACCAACGGACGACAGCAAAAACGACAACGAGACGAAACCCGCCCGGCCAGCCAAGGACCAGCACCACCTGTGGACGGGCGTAGTGACGACCAAGAGCGCCAAGAGCCAGGCCCTCGAGGCCATGAAGGCTCTGATCGCATATCAGCCGATACCCGTGGCGCGGGCCCGGATGAAGCTGAGGATCGGGGTCCCGACACATGTTCTCAAGCAATCCCTCAAGTCGCACAAGGCGTCCCCAGAGGATGCAAGTGGAGCGGGAGGTGGTGGCGACGGGGAACAGAAGGTAGCACGGACAGTAAAGGACAAGATCCTGAGCTTTATCGAGCAGGTAGAACACCAAGACGTCGTGGGCTCGGAATGGGAGGTGGTCGGCTTTGCAGAGCCAGGAGCCTTCAAGGGGCTCTCCGACTTCATTGGCGGCGAGACCAAAGGCCAAGGCAGGATAGAGGTGTTAGACATGGATGTTACTCAGACAGACGACTGATTGGGTACGGCTAGCCTGACACCCACCCGTACTCCTGTGAACTTTGTTTATACATAGCTCTTCGGCGTTGGCAGCAAGCAAAAATAACACGTCTTTTGTCCTGGTCATAAGTCCTCGTCACCAAGCATGATATAGTATGAAAGTCACAAGCACAAGAAACCGCTTTCCGATCATATCCGCACGCCTGTATTTTCATGCTGTCCGTGATGATAGGTGTTTCCCTTTAGCAATCCCTCGAGAACCCCCTCAGCCACTGCTAACTAAGTGAAAGTTCCTGCAAGGCAAAAAATCAGTCCGAGCCGTCTATGACCACCCTCAGCCTTGGAATAACACCACCGGAAAGCTAAATACAGCAGTGCCAAATAAACATGCACGTCCCCAGAAACACGCTTAACCACCCTTCTTCTTGGACACACCGACGGTCCGGCCGCGGCGACCAGTCGTCTTGGTGTGCTGGCCACGGACACGCAGGCCCCAGTAGTGACGGAGACCACGGTGGGCACGGATCTTCTTCAGGCGCTCCAAGTCATCACGGAGCTTGGAGTCGACACCGTTGGCGAGAATCTGAGAGTCCTTGCCGTCGACGATATCGCGTTGACGATTGAGGAACCACTATTTGCGGGTGATCAGCTGGCATTACATAAAGAAGGCTAGTCAGAATACGTACCGCAGGGATCTTGTAGGCGGTGGGGTTCTGGATGATGGTGACAAGGCGCTCAAGCTCCTCAGAGGTGAGCTCACCGGCCCGCTTCTTCAGGTCGACATCGGCCTTCTTGCACACCAAGTTGGCTATCCACGAAGTCAGTAACTGCGGTTCTCAATGAGGCATAATCCGAGACAAGTCTCGTAATACGCAGAGCTCAAGGAGACATACAGTAGCGGCGACCGACACCCTTGATCTTGCTGGAAAAGATGTGAGTTCAGAGCCTCGCCTGGTATGATAGTTGCAGCAAACTTACGTCAAACTGTAGACAACCTTCTGCTTGCCATCGACGCTGGTCGCGAGGATTAGGGTTAGCTCATGCTCCAGTCACCGAGTCCTTTTGCTTCCGAATATCGATATTCTCAGGGTAGGGCTTGGAGGTCTGCATCGCCTTTGGCACGTACTTGGTGTTCAGAAGACGGAGAATGTGGTTGAAGTTAGACTGTAATTTGGTTAGCCTTTATTCGACGCCTTGGTGCTGGCCATGCATGTTGCGTCCCAGCACTAGCTGGTCTCCTCTCTTAGTCGGTGTTTAGGTCGCTCTCGCTGTGCTGGTTGGACCGTCCGTTCCATTGTTGGCTGGGTGCCTGCAAAGTGCTCAAGTGTCGCACATTCTAGTGCGTCGCGGGCTCCCAGGTGACGGTGGGTGCACATTTTTGGGGTTTTGTGTCCATCCCGTCCAGAGCACTCGTCTCCCGTCTTCTCTTTTCGAGCAGATAACCAGTCCGTTCTACCGTCTGCCACGTCTTTCCATCGAAGTCGAGCCAGGCGCTCTTGACGGGTGCAGCATGCGCAGAACCCGTTACCGCCAAGGCGCGGTCTTGGAGTTGGCGTCATGCGCGGCACACGAATAATCGAAGTTGTATCGGGCCCGAAATTGTCGTGAAGCAAGTCGGCGCAAGCGGAGGCGATGCAGGGCGACAGAGAGGAGGCAGGATTTCCGCGTGCAAGAGACAGACTGAATGAAATGATTCTTTGGGGTTGACATACCTTCTCACCCGACACCAAACTCATGATGGGCAACTTTGTCGAGACGGGCGCCTCGAAATCGTTGTCTGTGGAATTGGTTGTGTCGGAGATTCGTGGAGGGCGTGCCACCAGCAAATTTGTGCCGCGAGTTTTCGAAATTTGTGCGGTCACGTGACGGGGCAAAGCGGGCAGCGGTGCGGAGAACGGGCCACTTTTGTTCACCTAGGTGAGCTTGCTTGCTCACCTTTCTCCACCGAAGCCTATTGCGCGAACAATTTTGGAGACGTTAACCGTCAGTTTGACAGTATTTTTCGTGTTTCTATTTCTACAATTCCCGATAAATTCAAAGAAACTCTGCATCTGTAGGTCCGCAAACATTCTGCGATGAGCTGAGGCTCAGTCGATTGACTTTGGCTCACACCGAGACAATTCTTGTGTCCACAAGCCTCCAGTTCAAGACGGAAGTCAAGCCACTCCTGTCACCTGTGCACACTGCTAAAGCGGATGCGTGGCTAAGCAGAGGAATCGATGCGCATCGACACAGGCGCCGTGGGGAGACCAAGATGGCCATGAGTCGGCCCAATGAATATTATCAGATAAAAATAAACATCGGGAATTTCGTCTTCCTGTCAATCTTCATTTTCTGATCATAGCTCAAGTCAAGACCAAAACGGAACCTAGCGGTACAACACAATCTGTGACTGATGATCGTTGCCATGGACATTCCATAAAGTGAAATGCCAGATTACCTTGCGGTTCGAGCTGAACTTTTTCTTGGAGGGAGGCGCTAGATGTTAGAGGCCCTATATAGAATCGCAAGCCTTGTCTCTATCGTACAGGTTCCTACCTAGCAACGACATCTCCGGGCCGATTTAATTACCAAAACTCCGTTCTTCGATATTTTATCCAAGCACTACGCTACGCTAACGGTTACTCGGGGATTTTACTGTATAATCATTTCATGTTTCTGCCAATCTTGTCGGGCCCGGGCTCAGGCCGCGAACAGAAGACATCCGATAAGTAAGGTATTAGTCTCCTGACTCTTCTTTACAGCGCTTTGCCACGCTTTGCAATTTTACGATCAAGAATCCATTCAATTCTGTACAGATCATTTTATGACTTCGTCTGTGATTCTTATTTGTGGGCGTGATGGTTATTTATTTATTTATTTATTTGCCATACCCATTGCCGAATCATGGTCCGAACCAAGAGCCATTGATTGTTTCAGGACGACTTACAAGCAAGGTGTAGGAATAACCGATCAATCAGAGTTACGGAGGCTGAGGCGACTCGGCGGACCGCATAGCCCTGATTGGTCAGTCAGGAAGAATAGTGGGCCTGGCCCGGACACACGGGTCAGCTGCCCTAGCACGTGACCTTAGTGTGCACGGGCCATCCACCCTGTGGACAGCCCACTCCCCCAAGCACCCTGTAACCCTAGTGAAGAGAATCAGAGATAAATGAACATACCACCAGTCTCCCAACCACCCCTTTCGCAACGGTTACTATAGTGACTATTATGAATGACCTTGTCATTCCAACACAAGGCTCTCGCCCGTTACAGGAAAATTCTAGAAGAACGAGGTAGGCAAAATTACTTTGGCTTTCTACAATTATGTTGAAGGATAATACACAGAAGGTATGGGCAAATTAGCCCTTTTGCCTTCTCGCGCCGAGTGGTGTGGGGACCCACACCAACCAAAACAAAACAAAAAGGGGGATGGCAAGATGAACCGTCCCAAAGCGAACCAGCAACCGCCAAAAAAAACATTTACACCGTTCACTCCTAGCCATAGACACTGCGACTAACTATTCGTCCTCTGGACAATTGTCATATGTTTTTCCCATTGACAACACAAGATTTTGCCGACAAAAGGAACAAAGAGGTACTGTATAATAATCTTGAAAGTTATCGAGAAACGAACAAGATTCCAGTCAAAATCTGGACATGTTGGGCTTTATCGAAGTTAAGAATTTTCGAGTTCAAGAAAAGTGATTTTGAACTGCCAAGAATGTCTGCCAAAGATCTAGTACACGCTACATATAACACTGGGATCTAATACGGTGTTGAATCCGGCGTTAAGTTCTAAGAGCAGAAAATCTAAGCAAGGAAAGCCATGTTCTACGAACGGAAATCGCTATCAAACAAAACACCGTAGAAACAAGGAGAGTCGGGCTCTGCAAGCGAGTATCCAGACCAAGATGATGAGCCTTCAGAAAGGGATAACTCAGCTACGACAGGCGTTCGCCACTCTCTAACCCAGAGAAATCCAAAGGTTTTACATAGAACACCATAGGTCTCGTGCGGAAATCTCATTATCATTCCAATTTCATCGTCAAAACCGTACTAGGTCCCCAGCATTATATATACCATAGCGTTGATAGACCTTTCTAACAATACAATTAGGCATCCTCAACAAGAGACGAGCTACGCTCCTAGTCACACACACACACACTACAAGGAGCCGAGCTCACGAGAAAGGCGGCCCTAGGTCATTCTGGACCAATGCCTCCTCCTTCACCCCCCCCTCCCCCCGCCTCCGAAATGCAGCCTGACGCTGCGCGCCAGCGTCGCTTCTCCGCTGCACTTGTCTAGTTTCCCCAGCATCTTGCCCTCCTGGTCGTACTCCACAACGACGCATTCCTTCCAGTACAATTTCGCACCCGACCCCTCGACCGCGTGAGGGGTGGTGTCGGAGTCATGGAAGAAGTCGTCGCCCTTCGTGAAGTCTTCCTTGTCAAAGGGCTATACAGGTAGTGTAGTGTTTCCCGGTATTAGTGTGGAGATATTGATATATGCAAGACCACAGGGGGCGAAACGGACCAAATTTTTTTGGGGTTTAGCGCCAATTGTTTCAAGTACGAGAAGATGCTATCTTGGATTTTACTTACTACGAGTATTTTACGAGAGGCAGATGAAGTGGGGATCGAGACGGTCCGTACGAAGACGTGGGGGTGTTTTAAGTCGAGATATTAGGCTAATGCAGCGGATCACTGGAGGGGGGTTGATTATCCGCCTCATGGATAAGGCGACTGTGCTCCTGACCAAAACGAGTCGAAGCCGCCATCAGCGGTAGAGATGCTCGAGGGCTACCTGGGTTGTCTCTAATAGTAGTCGCCATTTGCTACCTAGGTTCCTTTCGCCAAGTTATAGTCAAGAGAAGGACGCCATCGTAATTCTTAAAACACAGACTTGAGAGACTAATGAAATGTAATATATACCAATTCAAAAACAAACCCCCTCCCGTTGCCCCTTTCCCCCCTAAATGCTAGACGCCACCTAGAACACCAGATATTCAGCAACACCACAGGCTAGATTTATATACAACACCTTTTCGAATATAGAAACCTGAGCGAAAAATATCAGAGAGTAGAATAGAAACACCCAGAGCCCTCCGCGCGCGGTGTGCTGTGATCTCGTCATCTCATAACAAAACATAACATGTAAGCAGCAGATCAGACTTTCTCCGCCTTCCCCTTCCCCTTCCTCTTTACCTCAGCCTCCGCCTTGGCCGTCTCTGTGACCGCTGCGGAAGCAGTAGCCGTAGCCGTAGCCGTGGCGTTCTGCAACGCGCCGGCAGCCAGTAGGGCGGCGGCAAGGGCGGGGTTAGCGGCGAGCACGGCAGGGGGGATGGCGGGGACGGCGGAGCCGAGGGCGAGGGTGGCAAGCTGGGCGGCGAGGGCGGCCTGGGGGGAGGAGAAGAGCTGGAGGCGGGCGAGGGCGGCAGCCAGGCCTCCTCCTCCTCCTCCTCCTCCTCCTGAGGAAACAACATTGACGTTGACGCTGCCGCCGGCGCCGGCGCGGAGGCAGTCGCTCTGGAAAGTGGCGGCGTTTTCGACGAACAGGCCGCTCTGCCCGGCGAAGATGATGTTGGCCGGGTCGTCGACGGCCAGCGCGGCGTTGCTGTTGAGCGCGGGCGCGGGCGTGCCGTACGGCAGCAGTAGCGACTGGTTGAGCAGTGCGAAGAGCGCCGTGTTGGGGTTGAAGCTTGCCACGAGGTTGGGCACGCCAACTGCTCCGACTCCGGCGCTGGCGAGGAGGGCGGCTAGGTTGTTGTTGTTGTTGTCTCGTGCCACCACTGCCGCGGGTGCCGCTGTACTTGCTGCGGCGGCTGCAGTGGCTGTCGCCGAGATGGTCATCTCCTGCTTCTGCGTCACCATGATGACGATCTCTTTGCCGGCGAAGCCGTTGTCTACGCGCAGCCGGTTCAGTATGTAGCGCCTGTTGACCTGTGCGGGGTCTCTGGCGTCGACCACGTTTGTGACTGTCACGATGACGCTGTTCTGTTGTTTGTGCCTGTGTCAGCCTTGCGGGTAGTCATATGGAGGGGCCGGAATATGTTGCCTACCACCTGGTTGAACTGAGACTTGATACTGTTGAGGCGGATGTTGTTCTTGATGGTCTCGAGCTGTGTTGCCAGAGCCATCTGCGACTGGACAAGGGCAGCGAGCTCGAGCTCAGCGATGCGTGCTAGCTGGTTGATGGCCGCCTGGTTCTGGTTCTGGTTCTGCACGACGACGGTGATGTTTGTCTGGGTGAGAATCAGGGGGGCTCGCGCCTGCGCTCTCGCCGGTTGCCTCAGCCGCCTCCTGGCTGGCGATGGTCCTTGCTCAGCAGACGCCGGCGCTGGAGTATCAGTCTCATTAGACCTCATTCTTCAGAGACGCCTTCTAAGAGCACGACTTACCCGCTGTGGCAAGAGAAGTAAGGGCCGCCAGGGCTGTCAGAACTTGTGTAAAATGCATATTGGCAGATACTCTGGACGAGTGAAACTAGATGGTTGAAGAAAAAGATAGAAAAAAGATAAAGTTCAGCCCTCCTATGTAAGGACGCCGAACGAGAAGAGACAAGATATTACAGCCGCCTGGGCGTTCTTTTACCGGAAAGCAGCAACGACAGACAGGGCAACGAGAGACGAGGGGCAGGGCGTGCCGAAGAGGTGATTCCCGCGGCAGGAGAGAGATCACAGGAGATCTAGCGATCACGATGCGCAGCGCTCGCATAGTCTTATACGGCGATCATAAACCAGCAGCAGATAGTACGTAGTAAGCCCATCACGTCGTCGACTTCTCGCCCGCCACCTCGTGTAACCGGGCGGTTTGATCTCCGGCCTCACTGCCTTGAAGCGCGCCAAGAACCGGGGCTCAGGCCAGAAAGAGGGGGGGGCAGATGGGCGAACATGTGGAGGATCGAGCCACGCAGTGCGCACATCTCAGGCCTCACTACCCGTGGAACGAACGATGGAGTTTCGAAGATCGGTGGCCACCATAATCTGGAAGGGGCGAGGGCTAGGGGCGCCGGCTATATGCAGTCTGCGGTTTCCAGAGCCGTCTCACCCTGGATGCTGTCCCGCGCCATGCTGCCGTCTATGCTCTCTTTGTTGGTGCAGTGCTTGCTGGACCGGTTCGTCGGGCTCGCCACGACTAGCCTCAGCTGGCTGCCATTGTGGAGTTGGAGTCCCAGGTCGACGAGCTGTCTATCATGCGACATGTTCCATGTCCGAGTGTTGCTGCTTTTTGAGAGCCACACTACTTGTCAATTGCCTGATACAAGAGCTAGGAAGGCCTTTGCATTTCTTCGATCAGACCACAACGCGACTACCAAAGGTACCTTTGTATAACCCGCAGTTTGAGCAGACGTTTTGGATAGTCCGAACAGACTCCTTTTAGATTTCTGGTGAGATCATCAGATTCCACGATTTTAACACGACAGACAATATACCAGGCTTAAGCAGTTGAAGTGCCGACTTGTCCTTCTGCACATCGGCACCCTCGCAAAACGCCATGACGGGCCGGTGCACAGACAGACAAAAGGCGAAGACGACGACGACGACACACTCTCACGCCTCGAGTCTGGAGATATATGGAGCCGCGCACCAATCAGGTGCGCAACCCCAAAACCTGGGGTAACTCCTGGTCGCATTCGAGACGAAACGAGCCTCGTCTCTAGACCAACGTAGCCTAAACGCCCAATGCGTCAACGGCACGCGATCGGTAGATGCGGTACTTGATTATTATCAGTGCAGAGGTGCGGAATCTGTACTGCACAGTAGTGGGCTTCTGAATCCTAGCGGGCAATCATCGGCAGGCAGCCCGACGATGGACGATGGATGGTGATGATGATGCGCTTTCCTCTTCCCTGGGGCGTGCGTGTTCGTTCGTTGTCGTGCTCGCTATCTAGATTTTATATGATCGCCGCCTAGCCATGATTGACAATTCCCGACCAGCGTATCACCTTTGCGCAGAGACAGGACCCGGCTGCACTTGCCCATTTCACTGAAGCCGCCCAGCAACTCACTCCAACAAAAGGGCTCGAAACGGCTGGAGAAGGGAGAAACTCTTCCTCCGTTGCTCCGTCCCCACCAGACGACGAAACCCTGACAGCTGACGCCTCGCCTCCCTACCATGCCAGCTGCCAGCACCCAATTTCAGCCCAGCCCCTCAATTCTCGCAATATCTTCGGCCCCCCTAACAAATTTCTTCAGCGACATGTCCAGAAAAGAACTCTGTATTTTTTCTCTCCTTCCTGCACACATACACTCAACCACACAACCACAAATTGCAAACTGCAAACTGCAAATCCAGCACAGTTTCAAACCCCAGCCTCGCAGAGACCTCACACTCTTGATATATCTACGGTTCTTCTGCGAGGACAGGTAAGCTAGTCAGCCAGCCAGTCAACGAGCAAAACCGAAGGCTGTTCGTTCTACAACACGAGTTACTCTACTCTATACCGCCGCGGACCCTTTATCGACGATAAAGGAAGAGTGAAACGCCTGCTATGCTATATTCCCTATCAAGTCTCTTTCCTCTCGTACCGGTGGCTCCCATACTTCGCGCACTGCTTGGTTTTATTCCGTTTGCTCAGTGCAAAAACACACACAATATGTGCAGTTACGTGCACACGTCTTACGCCTGACTCGGTCAACCACCATGCCCACGCGGTTGCCCTTGAACCAGGATGCGCCTCAGCTGCGTACAAGACAAGATCGAACCCCCAAGCAATGTTTTTTGAGTACGGGACCTTCTCAGCTTTAACTACGTGGGATCTCGTAATTTATCTGTTGCTATATTACCCTCTGTGTGTCCCAAATCCCCCCTTTAGGGTGGGGACGCAGAACCGGCAAAGTTGTGTGTGTTTGTTTTGATCTCCTGAACGCCCGCCATGGTGGCCTCATGTCTCGGCCTCCTATGCATGCATCCACGCAAAAAAAATAAGGAGAAAAAAATCCCCCCCCTGCATCCCATAAAGGGCATAGCCTGTCCTGCCTGGTCTCCATCCCGGTCTCTCAAACATTGTATTCTGTACATGGCTGCCTGTCGTCTGCTATATCACACATCACAGCCAAGCCCCTATCTCCCTCGGTCATCTTGCCAGATATAGATGCTAGATTTCCGTGTAGAGGTAGATAACTACCTGGCAGCGGAAGGCTTCCACCCTTCACATATCCATTTCGTCATCTTTGTCACTGTCGCTCTCCGAACTACCCTCTTCGCGTGGGAGTTTGAGTTTGGCATTGAGCAATGCCGACATGCTCGCTCGATCCTCGTCGCTCCGACGGGCGCCCTGTCTTGCAAGCTGCTCGAGTTGTCAGTCTTCATCCCCGCAAAGCTCTGGAGTCGAAAGGAATTACCAGGTGCGTGACCGTCACTGTTTCCAGGCCCCTGATCAGTAGCAACTCGTCCATTCCAAGGGCATCTGTGATGCGCGCCGGCTTCTGGGCTGTGAACCACGGGCGCAATTCTGTCTCACGCTTGCTAAGCTTGCTGGTCGTGGACTTGGAAATGATGACGTCCAACTCCTTCAGCATTGGGCACTTGGCAAGAACCAAAAAGGCCTTGTCAGACTCAGGTCCGGTCCAGTGGACCCTCACGGAATTCAACGTCATGCGCAGGAACTCGTTGGCCTTCAAGCGGTAGAGCAAGTCGCAAGTGCACGTGAAGTGGAATGGATACCTGGCGTATATGAAGCCGAGGAACTCGTCCCTTAACTTGCTACTTGCTTGGGCCAGTGCCATGTCGAGCGGGCGGACCGGCCAGAACGCCGGGGGCGTGTACGCCGCGCAGCTGCATCTTGATTTTTTCGGCGTTGCTACGATGCCTGACGTCGACTTAAGAGTGAGGTGCTCGTATACATTCCGCCGCACCTCGGCCGGCAGCTTGAGGAACGGGAATCCCTCCACCGAGGGAGGCCTGTCTGGACATGAACATGGCACGTTAGATTCCGGAAAAGAACGGGCTGGGTTCGTGGATAGTAGGCAACCTGGACGGTGAGCCTCAGTCGAAACTTACCCGCCAGACCCAAGATGTCGGTGCAAGCCTGGATGATGTCGACGCAGTTCTTGATCTCGGCAGGCCGCGAGCGCATCGCGGCAGCGCACTTCGTGATGGTGTCTGTGATTGCGGCGCGCATGTTTGTCGACATGCGCACGATGCGGCCGAGCTCGTCCTGGTCGATCCTCCCAATCTTCCAGTCGTCGTACGCCCGGAGGAGCGTCTTGGCGTTATCCGTCAGCCCGTAGCGGCCGTGGAGGCCCAGCATCTGCTGCGCATAGAAGGTCGGGAGGGGTGATGCTATACTCATGGTGAGATTCCGGGAGAGCGGCTCGTCGGGGGCGGGCGGGGGCGGGCAGGCGGGGGCGGTGCGAGGTTCGCGTTACTGTTTTGCTCCAGTACTGCGGCGACAGCTTCGCGACACAACCCTGGACGCGTGCCGAATTGACATGTGCGCAGCCGGCCCTCTGGAGTTGGAAGGAGGTAGGAGGTCCTCCGCCTGGATGGGAAGCACAACCTGAGGGGTAGATGGGGAGGGGAGGGGAGGTGGACCGCGTGCACACGACCGGGAGGAAGGAAACAATCAGCACTGAGGTGGTGGGTTTATTTTCGGTCGACGAATGCCGTCCGTCTTGTGCGTGGGAGGGAGTAGGATCAGGTGAGTGGATGGGAAGGTGCGCGGGCGGCGCCTTCTAGGTTGGCTGGCTGCTTGAGGGGCAGGTTCAGGTTGTAATATTTCGCGTCCCCCCCTCTGCCTTCCTTTTATGCTGGAGAGTGAAGACTTGGGAAGGCGAGGTGCGCTCGGCGGCGGCTGTGGTCATAGCGTCGGAGGCAATGTGTGCCTTCCTGTTCGTTGAGGTGCTCATGCGGATCGAGGCAATGAAATTCTGCACTTTGGTTGAGTCTCTGCTGCTATTGTAGGCAGCCCCGCCGCAGCTATTTTAAGTTGTATTGTGTAGGCTAAGGTACGCACGGTGCGGTGCAGTGCGGTACGGTACGGTGCGGTGTACAGCAAGGCGTGGGTGCAACAATGGAGGCAGCGAGTTAAGGTAGATGGATCGAAGTTTTCAGTCCGAGAATGTGATTGCTAGGTAAGGTATGTCGCCATCACCTCGACGGCCACCCGGGGATCCATTGCCAGACTGATTAAACATGGTGACTAAGGTACCCAGGGCGAGCAATTGGTCGATTCTGTGTGACAGGGCGGGTTTGGAATCGCCCAATTTCGGGGCTCGTCGTCTGGACCATCTCGACATGGAAGAAGATTGTTGCGGCTGGCCTCTCTAAGTCTAGGTCGAGGGTGCTGCGCGAGGACGAGCCTGCCAAATATATACCATATATACGAAGTATAGGTATATGTTCGAAGGCTGTCGTCTGTCCGGTATTCTCTCCACTTTGAACTATTTCGAGACTCGAGTCCTGGGACGAACCGGATTCAATTTGTGGAGAGTGGGGACCCCTCCCGGATGGATTGTTTGCCTCGCCCCTTTGAGCTGCTGACAAGCTGGCGATTTTCATCTGATGTTGACCTAAGATGTGTCTTGGGTTAAAGTAAGTCCCAACATCAAACATGGCCCTCATATTCTCAAGTCACAAAACGAACATGCTGAACCCAGTTCCAGATATCCATACAATAATAAAGCGGGTATCTACCCAGGTATATAAAGCATCAAAGCCACTTTGACACCATCCAGTTTTGTCTTCCTCAGCCAAACCAACCCACGGAACCATGTCTGCCCAAGCGGGCTCGAAACAGTGCAAAAAGAGAAAACCTTTCCCCTCGCGCCTAAACACCGCGGCCATGATTAAGAATGCATACAGATAGACAGACAACAGACGAACGAACGCGGCAGCAACCTCCTATACAATCACCAAGGCGGCAGCCAAGAAGGCAAGCAGCGCCACCGCGCGCGTGCTGGTGAGCCTGTCCTGGAGCCTCCCGCTGATGGAGCCCGACGTGGACGAGGACGTCGGGGTCTCGCGGCCCGTGGCCTTGATGCCGTTCAGGTTGTCAGCAGTGTCAATGGCCGGGCCGCGGTCGAAGAAGTCGACGAGGACAAACACGGGCTTCTTGCCGGCCCACTGCGATGTGCAGTTCTGCGCGTGGGTGCCGAGGGCGCCGGCGGCCGTGACCGAGGGGTTGTTGGTGGAGTCGATGGCCCCGGCGTTGGGGATCTCGATGTCGGCCGAGATGCTCGTGTAGGCGAAGTGGTTCATCAGCGGCATCATGTTGGCCGCGATGGCGCTCGCCGCCGAGCTCTGTGATGATGGTCGGTCCAGGTTGCACGTGAAGTCGTCCAGGCTGCGCACGTCGTACGGCGTCTCGAAGACGTACGTGAACTCGTCGAGCAGGTACGGGTAGCTCGGCGACGGCGTCACCGAGGCCACGAACGTCACTAGCCGCGTGTTGGCGTTGATCAGTTCTTGTAACGTCGGCCAGTTCGCCGTGGCGGCGTTTGATGTCGGCGGCGCGTAGCCGTACTTGGAGATGCCCGAGGCCTCGAAAGCGGCGCCAAAGTCGGACGCGTTCTTGTTGTCCGAGTTGACCAGCAGCAGTGTCACGACCTCGTTGGGGTGCCCGTCCATCCAGAACTTGATCTTGGCCAGCCACGCCTCGAGCGTGCCGGCGTCGAGGATGCCGCATGAAGTGTGGCAGAGCTCGAGCGCGCCGCCCGAGTCGTGCACCTGCGCCTGCAGCAGCCGGATTCCCGCCGACAGCGCCACCGTGGCGTTGAAGTACTGGTTCCCGGCGATACTATTACCGGTGCTAGCGTCTCGCAGGAACGAGCTGTCGTGGGCGCCCATGTACGTCACGTTGTTGTACGCCCGCAAGCATAGCTCCGGGGAGTTGTTGCACGCCGCCGTGGTAGTTGCGGCCGGTGCTCCCGAGGTGCTCGAAGCTGCCCCTGTGGCCGTGCTTGTCGACGAGCTCGCAGCGCTGCTCAAGGGGTTATTTTGGGGCAGTGAGCAAGCCACCGATGCCGTGGCTAGCAGCGCCGTTAGAGCAGACAACAGTGATGGAGCCATGGCGTCGGCTGGCTGGAGCTTGTCAGTCGATGAGTGCCTCGGGGTTGACAAACCGGCAACCTCGGGACTTGTTCATATTATTATATGCATGCCCTGCCTTGCCTATGGGGTGAGGCTAGGGTTGCGGCTCCTCCTCCTGCATTCTCCGCCACGAGTTTATTCCAGCTGTGCCCCCCCGTCTCTCTCGACCTCGCCCGGACCCTGGAGGGATCCGCCGTGATTCGCGTCCCCCCAGTTCGGGCAAAAGGTTTCGAAGTCTTTTTTAGGGCTCCGAGCTAGGTTGGTCCCGAGGCTGTGCGGACCAACAACTACGCCATACAGAAGTACGCGCGTACACATGCATGCATTGCATTGCTCCTGTCGCGGGACGCCGGGTCTTCTTGTTTGGGCTGCCAACGGCTTCTTCCCCGGCCCAATCGGTTGCGGGCCAGTGCTTTCTTTGGTTTCTGTTTCCCTTTGTTTCAATATCAGCAATGTGTTATTAGACGTAACCACAATTCGTGGGTTAAGGAACGATGTACATGTACATTCAGATTCTCGGACTCATTGACAACTATTCGTTGGTTGTTGAAGGTGGGTGAACCGTTGAAGCTCATTGGCCCAATGGCATGGTAAAGGAACAACTCCTGTTTCTCGCCCTGCATGTAATAAGCTTGCCACCTCATCTTTTTGATACTCTTTCTCCATGTGTGCGTTTCTCTCCGGATGTTTTCTTTCAGTGGTCAAAGTTCAGATCTCGCAGGTTGGAATCTATTCTGGGGGCAGCTTCTAGGTACATTCACACTTTGTGGCGAAACGTGACAAGACGAACAACGACAGGAAGAGCAACAACGACAAAAGCCCAACTCACCTTGTCGAGCTCCGATTGAACCCGCACTATCGTCTCCCAGATCCAAGGCATACACACACACACACACGCAAAAAGGAAGAAGCACTCTGCGATAGCCCCAGAACCGGCTCGGAATGCTAGTTTAGATAAGCTCGGCCACGTAAGTACGTACCCAAGTTGAGAGACGCATCCCAAGGGGCAAGCCACCGGACGTAATGGAATGGGATGGGGCAGGATCGTGCATGTGTTTGATGATTTAAGCACTTACACAGGATACGCGCCTAGCCACGCTACCGTACCCCTTGGTCTAAAATAGGTGCAGATGGCCGTAAACTTAATTTTTTTTTTTTTTTCCCCGCCGAGAACGACATTTGGTTTTCCCAGGGGTCGAACGGGAAAAAGGGGGCAAGTTAGGTTACGTACTTCAAGTTCCCCCTTGTGGGTAAAAAAAAAATATCCCGCGAGCAATCTACCTACTACCTAGCCACACGCAACCGCCGATGAGTGATGAACGTAAGCATGGAGGGGAAACGGCGATGCTTTCAGGTACACTCCCTACCCCTAGGTATGTATACCTTACCTCAGCTAGCTAATGTCTGTGTGTCTTTTCAGTTTTCTTGTTGCCGAGGGGATACCTTACATACCTACGCTCTCCCTGATCGCCTGCACTTGCCTCCACAATCTCCCTCAGGGGGGTGCGTGGGTGTGGAGGGGCTATCGTCGCCGTGGCAACTCCCCAGGCAGGGTTTCAACCGGTACTGTAGCGCGCCATGCGTTCACCCTATTTCAACTGATTTGGATGGAGTAAGGCATTTTGCTTAAGGGGACTGGATGCTATGTAGCCATTTTGGGTACGACTTGCGTCATGACATGTGAGTGCATACGACCGGGCAGGAATCGAGCCATCTTGTTGTATCATGTCCTCCGATTCTCAGAATGGAAATTAAAAGACAGGACAAAGAACGCCTTTAGGAAGACAGGATGATCCAAGCAAGCTTAGGTAGGCAGAATGCCACGCACCCCACTAGTCAAATGCAGGACGCAGAAACAAGAGATTGACTACTAGTATATTTATTTTCTACCGCCCCAGTATACAATTACAGACGCGTACTCACTAATTTCCTTTTCCATCCCATCCCGCACATGTCTCCAACTCACTCCGGGTCCTCCGTCCCCTGGGCCTCCGTACTATGGGCCTTCGTACTATGGGCCTTCGTACTATGGGCCTTCGTACTATGGGCCTCCTCCTCGAGGGTCTTGAGCTTCTTCTGTCCGTCCTCTGTCGTGGCGTCGATGATCTCTTCCTCGATGCTGAGGATGCCGGCCTAGATGTGGTGGTTAGCATAGCGTCCAACGCAAAAAAATAGAGCTCCAGAGATCAGATAGAGGACAAAAAGGCGTGCTTACCTCTCCCAGCTTCGCCACCAGCTCTTCAGCCTCGTCAACCGCCAGCTTGCCGATAGCCTTGTTGACCTCGTCGAGAGTCCCCGTCTCCAGCGCGGCCTGCATCTCGGGCGTGAAGGACTCGAAGATTTCGCGGCCGGCCTTCTCGGCGGGGTCCTCGCTGTCCTTGGCGGGGATCCTGATGTTGATGACGGTGCCGGGCTCGACGGCGTGCAGCTGGATCTGCTCGCCGGCGGCGGTGCCGGCGGCCTCGTCCTTGGCCCGCTGCAGATTGATCTCGCGGGTGCGGGTCTTGATGCGGAGGTACGTCTCCTGCACGTCCTTGAAGAAGATGCCCTGGGCCTGGTGGTTCGGCGTCATGATGCGCTTGAAGAACAGCGCTACTCCGTCGCGGCCGAGCGCCCGGCAGTACTGGAGCAGCAGCGCTTGGTGCACGCAGTTGCGCGCATAGTCGTCGCGCCCCTCGAGCTGGGCGTTGAAGGCCAGCATGAGGATGGCGTCCGTGTCCTTCTCGGTGAGAATCTCGGGGTGCGCCGACAGGAACGAGAGGCTCTGGCGCTGCTCGAAAGCCTTAATCTGGGCGAACTGCTTGTCTGCGGGAGAGGCCTCCATGTCGTCGCCGTCGCCGTCGCCGTCGCCGTCGTCGTCGTCGTCGGCAGCGCCGGGAGCGGACGGGGGGGCGGGCACCGAGGGGGTGCCGGCGAAGTTGGGGTTGAGGAGCTCGGGCTTGGAGGAGCCCTTGTCTCCGGCCGAAGTGGACTTGTTGATGTGGGAGCTGTCGAATCCAGTGTGGATGCTCTCGCTGGTGATCTTGCTCTTCTCGAGCTTCTCCAGCTCTGCCAGCTTCTTGTGCAGGTCGGACTGCAACGTCGTCACCTTCTCGAGGTGGTCGGCAACCTCGGCCAGCATGGCGCCGTATCTTTTGTCCTGGTCGACCTTCTTCTCGTCGAGGGCCTTGTTCACCTGGTCGAGGAGGGTGGCTATCATCTTTGTGTAGGTGGGCAGCGACTCCTCGGCATCGTGGACCCCGGCGGGGCGCGGGGGCGGCTGGTCGTCCTTGGGATCGACCGAGGCGGCCGTCTCCATGACGGCTCTGAAGGCCACCTCGCCGGGGTTCCGTGACTCGGCGTCGGCGGCGTGGGAGCGCAGCGAGGCGAGCAGGGAGGAGATGCGCTTGATCAGGGTATCGTTGATGATGCGCTCGTACTTGAGCGTCTCGATCTGGTTTTTGCGCTGCTCGCGCTCGGCATGGATCTTGTTCTGCTTGGCCCGGATGAAGGAGCGCTTGTCGACGTTGGGATGCACCTCAATGTCCGAGTCGTCGCTGAGCTCGAGCGCATCCTAGCAGGGCAGGGAGAACAAGGTCAGTAGCTGGCCGCCGCGAGGCGAGAGAAGAGAGAGAGGGGTAGGTCCAGAGTCTGTCTTTTCTTCTTTCTTACCCACTTGCTGTAGTCGATAGGCATGGCGGCTTGCCTGGCTGCACGAAAACAGTCTCTGAGCTTCTATATCTTGCCGTAAAGCCCGTGTCTGTTTTCGTCTATGACAGTAGAGAAGGACGCTCTGCCGCCTCCAGCTTGGCTACCTATTTGTATTGTAATGGATGGGGGGCTTCCTGGCTGGGGTGTGGTCCAACCAACCAACGCGGGGCAACCTATGATGCGGCGGGGACGCTATTTGGGATTTGGGGGTTTGAAACCACAGAAGCCCGAGGCGAGGCGGGCTGTTCCGTCTGTCCCGCGCCAACAGCTGTTGGTCTGCCGTCCCCGCCTGCCGAAATAGGAACAAAGCTGAGCTCTTATATGGAAGCTCCTTTCCATTCTGCCAAGTCACTAAAGTTCAAGCCAACGAGCAACGGTCCGCGTATTCTGTCAAATGGTACAACCTACTAACGATTACCTTACCTAGCATGTACATACGGATACACAGCATCAAATTGTAACTCCCACGCCAATACTCTGGACGGCACGGGGCACGGGAACATTCGAGGCTCGTCGCGCGCCCTGTTGCACAGAATTGTCCGTGTCCGCCGTCGGAGTTTCTGGGCGTCTTTCCAGCCTCTTGCTCCAGTCCTTGTTGTACAGGCCATACTCCACCTCCGCCGTTGGCGTTGCCTCTGGTCTTCTGGGCCGCTCGCGGCCTCTCTCGCGCTCTCGCTCTCGCGCGCGCGCGCGCACAAGGCCAAGGCCTCCCACGCCGCACTCGCGGGGCTCCTTCTCGCCGAGCCCGTGTGGGCTGAGCTGCAGGCGCTTGAATACGCGGAGCGCGTTGTTGCGGCCAATGTCGACGAGGTCGCGGCCGTTGATGGGGACGTGGTCGTCGAACCACACGCAGCCGTTGGGGATGCTCTCAAACGGGTAGTCGATGGAGAACATGATGGCCCCCGCCCCAATCTCCTGCAGCGCGCAGAGCAGGGCCGGCGTCGAGAAGTGGCCCGACGTCGTGATGAACAGCTGCGTGCCAAAGTAGTCGCGCACCAGCTTGTCCTTGGCCATGGGCATCTGCGGGAACCGCGCCCGGTTGAGCTTGTGGTCGATGCGGTACAGGTCGTACGGACTATTCGAGGCGGCAATTGCTGATAAGTATAGACACTCTTCGCTTGTCTTGCACTGGGAGGCAGGAAAGGGTTTTGTTGACAGCACTTACATGTGCTCCCCCATGTGCCCAATGACAATCTTGAGCCCGGGAAACCGGTCGAGCACGCCCGCCGTCACGATGCCCAGCACGTGCATGCCGACGCGGTGCGCGTAGCCCAGCGCCGAGAAGGCCAGCCACGGACGGTCCTTCCACATTTGCTCGTAGATGAGCGGCGTGGCCTCGCGCGGGTGGACGTAGACGGGCACGTCGAGCTCCTCGGCCACGCGCCAGAAGGCGTCGCACTCGGGCCGGTCGAGGAAGAGCATCGTGTTCCTGTCGGGCCCCGCGCTCTGGAAGTCGTTGACTATGGCGCCCACGAACCCCTTCCGCTCGGTGATGCATCGTCTGAGCTCGCGCCCCGCCTGTGCCGGGTCGTGGAGGCTCAGCGACGCTAGGGCCGCGAACCGGGTCGGGTTGCGCCCGACTTCGGACTCGAGCCGCTCGTTGGCTAGGCTGGCCAGCGCCTCCGCCTCTCTCGCATCCGTCACGCCCTGCGGCCCCGGCGACGAGAGCGAGAGCACCATCATCTCCACCCCGTTCTCGTCCATCTGCTCCAACCGCGTCCCGTGCACGTCCAGCAGGTTGGCGATCAGGTCCCCGCCGATGACGCCCTTTGGCGCCAGTGACGAGACATCGTAGGCTTTGAAGTTCTCTGGGATGGCCCAGGCCTCTTCGAGGGCGATCTTGCCGAGCATGGGAACTGGTTAGTAAGTGCGCTGTTGTTCTGTAATCGCCGACACCGGTTCTTGCTGGGGACAGGGAGAGAGAAAACCGGCCGGTTCGTCTCAGGTATATATTATTCCCCGGTTATCAGGGAACCTGCGGTCCATTGCTCTACTCTTGCTGGCCACGCCGGATTTCGGGAGACGCATAGAGCATTATTACAGTTGGCCTCGAGTCCCTAATAGACGTCGTGCATGATCCCCTCAGTTGTGCCGTGCGGGCGAGGTTGGGGAGAGAGCTGCCGGCCTCCCCCGCAACAGAGTTGATTGGCCTAGGGACCCTTCCGTCTTGAATTGCCGGTCTGCCTGTTCGGCTGCCGCTGCCATGTTCAGGACCAACTTCTCCGCAGACCGAGACCGAGACGACTCCAAGGGCTGAGAACAAGCCCAGGAGGCCCGCCCGCATAGCAAGTCTAGGAGCCTAGCACCACCTCCCGGCTTCCAACCGCCTTTAGAACACACGCTCTGTTTCTACCCAGAGTTTGACTGATGGCATACTCGGGCAGATAACAGAAAGGCCGAGAAATTATACTTGGGCTCCCTTTCTTCTCTCTTTCTGGCTTGGTATATCAACACGGGCCGGACAGCTCGGTCTGGTGGCGTTAGAGTTTTACACTGCTTTCTCAGCCATAACATAGAGGGCAGGCTTGGCCGACAACTGCCTTAGGTATGTGCCAGTCAAGTCAATAGTTTATCCTAATTGGTAGCTGTTACCGAGGCCTGCCCTCTCCTTCTGGGCTAAAAAGGCAGTGCAGGGATGGGAGGACGCAAGTAGACATCTTGCTTTTCCGTGTCACAACCTTTGCACTGCTTTCTTAGCCATAACACAGAGGGCGAGTCTGGATTTTAACTACCAATCAGGCTGGACGGCTTGGTTTGGCGGTGTCAGAGTGTTACACTGTTTCATATCTCGTGTGCACTGCTTTTTAAGCCCAAAAGGAGAGGGTAAGCAAAGCCCTGGCTCGTAACTACCAATCAAGGGTTAACAGTCTACATAATGGCGTTAGACTTTTGCACTGCTTTTTTTGTAGTCTAGAAAGAGATGGCTATGATAGCAGTGAGAAAGCCATGATTAGTTAACTGAGCACTGTGTAACAGACTTGGTGGCGTTAGAGTTTTGCACTGCTTTCTTAGACTTGACAGAAAGCTATAGCTTGAATTATTTATTTATCAGGTCGGGTCATTTACCTGGCACGCAGCCTTCGCTAAGTGAAAGTGTTTTTTTAATCTTTATTAAGAGGATAAGATATAAACACCCCTTAACTAGTTGGCTTATATGTGGCCTACTCTTATAGCGGTCTCACTGAATCTGAAGGCCGTAAAACGCCCAGCGAGTACTCCTGAGAATTTGTTTAACAGATCTCCCATTTAAGAGAACACTGGAGCAGTGGTAAACTTTGAAACCAGGCATTCTAAGATTAGCTCAAAGAAATCTAGGAGTATATAAAACAACAGCAAGGATAATGTGCTTTTTTTTTTTTTAAATACTACACTTACACGGATTTAGTCGAAGATAAACATCTGGATTACAAGTTGATCGACAACTTCAACCAGGAATAGTCGTCTAACGATGAACACTCTAGATCATACGTGCTGTGCTACTTTTAATATTGCTTTGGTTCTGAAGAACAACACTTATAATGTGCGCACTTCGACGTAGACAATAATACGAAAAATTTTAAAAAAAGGGGTTATACCAACACTCTTACTTCTAAATAAAAGCCAGAGTTTTGGTAGTAAAGATCAACATACATAACCATACGGAACCGGCTACTACGATAATGTGGCTAGATTTCTACCTGCGTTATTACTCTCTTCCGTAATAGCTCCGACGAGAAACCGTGCTGTCCCGGCGTGAACACGCTTCGGAAATGAGTAGGTCTTTCAACACGGTGAACTCAGACGCCTCATTTTCAGGAGACCCGGTTCCAGTCCCGCACCGTGCAGCCTGTGTAACATACATGCCCAGGTCTTACTTGCCATTGGCAACTCCCCCACCGTCTCGAATGACGAGCCAGATTTGCCTCGTCAACTCATACGAGGGTGTAAACAATGAGGCCCATTCGACAGGGATAACCCAGACAGATGCCGTACTTCTCACCTCCACCCGCATACGGAATAGCCACCAAGAGTTATCCAGCCTTGTTATGAGGTGGTCTCGCCAACTCATCCGGCCCCCGGCCTCCCCATTTCCCTCCTCGATATAAAAATGGCTTGCCTCACGTCGGGTCTGGGACGAAGCGAAGAACAGCTTCAAAGCCCCAAAAACCAGAACCAACCTGGAGATAAACCAGAGTTAAACCAGACTAAAACCAGGTATAAACCAGGTACGAAGCAGGTGTAAATGGACAGACAGAGACAAACAGCCCTAAAGTCGTGGACGCCAGTATTCCATCCCCCCTCTGCCCAGGATACTAACCACGGAGAACATACAAGGCAGGCAGTAGACCTAGCTGGTAGGCAAAACAGGACAGTGCGTTCGCACGGCCGTGTATGTCTCCAAGCAACCAAGCAGACAAGCAACCAGGCAGACGGCCAGACAGCCAGACAAGCAGACAGGCAAGCGGACGGCTACCTACCCCTGGACAAGCAGGCCGACGGAAACTGCAGCCCGTTGAGCACTACAAGAAAGCATCGGAATGGGCGAGTTCCTCTGCTGCGCTGTTGGTTTCCCAGAGCGATCGGAGCAGCGCAGGCAAGACACACGCTGGAAATCTTTTGGTAATAGGCTTGCTCCCTTTCTTTGGTGCTGACCGGGCGCAATGCGCTAACCAAACCAACCAATAGAACCTGTCACCCATGCTATACCCCGTTAAATAGTGAGTTAGTGAGTGAGTGAGTGTCAGGACACTCGTCACGTCTTCACTACACCTCGAGATATATACCAGATTTTCAGAACGAGTTCGATTATGATAGCGTTGCCACGGAACAGTACAAACAGAACCAAGAACAGCAGTAACAGCGCCAAGGGGGGTAAATTCTCCGTGCCTTTCGCTCGTCGAGCAACTAAAGGGGAAAGGAAAAGAAAAGTAGTAGAGCGAAAGGACAACTAAAAAACAAGAAAAAGAAGATAGGATACATGAAGACGAAACCAATCAACAGCAATGACGCAAGAGAGGGAGAGAGCTACCCCCCATAAACCAACAGCCAGCCGTACGTACACATTGCATATCTTTAGATACTCCTCCATCCCTGTCCTTCCTAGCTTCCGCGGGCATCATGACGTACATACACAATCACCGGCAACCCCGCCATTTTTTACTTCTTCTGGCCTTCGACAAAGTTCAGCGCCTCCTCGGTGGGCACGCAGTCGATGGTGCTGGTCTTGTTGTGGAAGGTGACGCCGTAGCACTTGTCGGCGACGAGGACGATTTCGGGCCGGAACGTGGTGCAGATGAACTGCGTCTTCTGCGTCTCCGAGATGGACTCGAGCAGGCTGGCCACGGCCGTCCGGTACTGTGCGTCCAGGTTGGCGTCGACCTCGTCGAAGATGACAAACGGGCTCGACTCGGCCGCCTGCAGCGCGAAAATGAGGCAGAGCGCGCATAAACCTGTTGGTTGTCCCCGTTAGTATGTATACAACCGGGCACTGGGCATGTAGTGCCCCCAAACTGCTTGTCTCGAAACAGCTGGAAAGGGGCTGACACGACAGGGGTACTCACTCTTTTGACCACCGCTCAGCTGCTGGATCTTTTGCTGTTCGTCCATGACCTTGGAGTTGAACGACACGCTGATTCCGACGCCCGTGTAGTTCTCCACGCCGGTGGCCGGCTCCTCGTCCGACTCTTCGGCGTTGCGGTTCTTACCACGGTCTCCCTTACGCTGGATCACCAGCCGCCCGTGGCCAGCTGGCACAAGCTGCTCGAAGATGGTCGAGAACTCCTTGGAGACCTGCTTGAACGTCCGCTCTATTGCCTCGTCCTTGGCTTGGTCGAGATGCTCAATAAGCTCCTCAATCGACGACTGCGACGTGTCGAGCTCCTTCCGCCTCTTGAGTAGCTGTTCCCGCTGTGTCGTGAAGCTGTTGTACTGGTCAAAGGCCTTCTTGTTGATGTGCTTGTACTTCTTGAGCGCCTCGTTGACCTTGCGGAGCTTCGATTCAATCTGCTGCTGTGTTAGCGCGACGCCTGCCTTTGCCTTGTTGTGCGCCCACCCAAGGCTTACCTGTTCAGATTTCATCTTCTCGTATTTGCCAAAGGCTTGCTCGGGTAAGATACCTAAATCCCTAATGTTCTTGGTATACTCGGCTGCTTGGCTGATCAGGCGGGCCCTTGTTTGGATGTTCTTCTCCATCTTCTTCTGGTACTGGTCTATGCGCTTTTGCAGCTCCTGCAGCTCCTGCTCTCTCTGGGCCTTCTGGACGTCAAGCTTGGCCAGCTCGGCGCTTGCTTCTTCCGTCTTCTCCTCATTCTCCTGCAGCTGTCTTTCGACCTCGGCTGCGGCGTTCTGCGTCTTCGTGAGCTCCTTTAGGGCGTCCCTATAGCTTCCACTGCCGCCGGCAGTAGAGATCTCAAAGGCCTGACTCCGCAGCTGGTCCTCTTGCGGCCGGAGGTTGGCGTGCAGCTCAGTCTCCAGGAGCCGCTTGCGGCCTTCCAGCTCCATCCGCTTCTTGCTGATGTCATTCAGCTGCTGCTGTAGCCGATGCTCTTCGGCAGTGAACTCCTCGAGCTGACGCTCCTCGCTGGCAGACAGGGCCTTTTTAAACTCCGACGCCAGTTCGGTCTGATGGGCCGCCAGCTTGTCGTCCAGCCCCTTGATGTTATTCTCCACATCAGCGCGGTTCCGCACAGCGTGTTCGAGATGGGCCCGCTCACGCTCCAGCTGCGCATTCTTACTCCGCAGCTCGGCCTTGAGAGGCTCGAAGCCGTGCTCAAACTGGCGCATTTGCTGGTCGAGCTTGTGCTCTTCGCCGTTCGCGCTCGTGATTTTTTGGTTTATTATCTCGATCTGCTTGCGGATCTTGTCGACATCTGTGAGCTGCTGGTCGTACAGATCTCGTAGTTCGTTGACCTTTTGCACTGCTCCAAGGCGTGACCTCCGCGAGTCGATGTAGCCGCCAGTCATGGCGCCCCTTTTATTAGTCGTATCGCCTTCCGGCGTGATAGCGTCGAGGCCTTGAGTACGAGCGTACTGCGAGGCAATTGCAAGGTTGGGGCAGACAATGGTGCGCCCAAATACTTGCTGGAAAGCCTTGTCAAACTTGGCGTCATATTCGATTTTGCTGATGAGCGGTGTGGCATCCGACGCCCTGGGCATCTTCACCTGCCTTGCCCGCAGCTGCTCCAGAGGCATAAAGGTGAGCCGCCCGCCGAAAGTCTTGAAGAGATGGTCCGTGAGCATCGTCCCTGTCCTCTCATTGTCGACTACGTAGTGGAACAGGCTGTTGCCCGCGACCTGCTCGATAGGCAACCGGTAGGCTTCGATCGGCACCTCCATCAGCTCGGCTAGAGTTCCATAGGCGCCGGGAAGATCCCTCTCTCGCTTCATTCGTCTGATTGTCGCAAGACCTTTAGACGTCGCCGGGTCCATCGAGTGCGAGAGATCCCTCTCTGCTTGATCCCGCTCCTTTCTGGTGTTCGCTATCAGGGAGTTGAGCTTGTCCTCTTCGCGCTGAAGTCTCTTCCGCTCCTCGAACAGCTGCTCCCTGGCCTCTTCGGCCTTGGTGAGCTTCTCGGCGAGCTCGGCCCGGTTTCCCCCATAGCCTTCAATCTTCTCCCGGATGGCCTGGATGTTCTTCTCCAGGTCGCTGATAGAAGCCTCGACACCCTTGACCTGCTCCTTTGCGTCCACTTCAACGGCTTTTTGCAAGCTAATAGCTGTTGTGATATTGTTGATATCATTTTGGAGGAACTTGTCACGCTCGGCCTTGGTTTTGTACTCAGAACTCCGAGTCTGCTTGGTCAGGAGACGGGTACACCCGGCGCCGGCAAGGTCTCGCTGCGCCTTCACCTCGGCTTCCTCGCGCTTCCACTTCTCGTAGCCGGGGCTGATCTTGGCGAGCTCCGACTCGGCAGCTTGTATCTTTCGCTTCACCTCCTTCAGCTCTGCCTCCTGCTGTCGCTGTTCCTGCTCCCGCGCGTGGCGCGTCTCGTCGAGATTTTTCGACTTCAGCTCAGCCTTCGCTCGCGCGCGGGCCGTGTCTTTCCGGTCATCGTCGAGCTGGCGGCGTTCTATGGCCAGCAGATCTAGCGTTTGCTGTAGTTCGTGCGACGTTTGCTCCAAGGCGCCAATCTCCTTTTCAGCCTTTTGCAGTTGCGCGCGATCCTTAGTCGACGCGCCCGCGCCTCCCTGCCTAGCCTCCTCAATCTGCTCCAGGGTCGCGGCGTTTGTCTCTTGCAGGCGATGCCAATGCGCGTACTCGAGGCATCTACGCTCCCTGTCCTTGTCCTGGAAATCGCGGAGCTCGTCTTTTTCCTCCTCGAGCTCGTCCAGACGCTCCGAGATGTAGGCCAGGAGCTCGTCGATCTTTTCCCGCTTGCTATTAGTCTCGGCCATGATCTTGAGAGACTGTATTCTGCGGTCGTCATAGGTGTTTGTTCCTGCGATTTCCTTCAAGAGATTGAGTCTTTCGGCCTCCTTCATGTTGGTAATGGCAGAGACGCGTCCCTGGGGAACAATGTAGAAGGGGTTCTCCTTGGCGAAACCGGCGGTCTCGAGAATCTTCAGAACGTCGGCCCGGGTCTGCACCTTCCTGTCGACCGAGTACTCATCCTTCTTGAGACCGATTGTTCTCCGTATAACAACCTCATCGCCTGGCTCGCTGAAGCGCTTGTCAGTATTGTCAAAGATGATCTCGACATAGGCCGACATGACGGCAGACCCAGAACCCTCGTGAAGGAGCGCCTGCCGCTCCTCGCGGCTCATGTTGGTGTAGGCATCGCTGAGGACGAAGCGGATGGCAGCGAAGAAGTTGCTCTTTCCGGAGCCGTTTCGGCCGACGATGACATTGGTGCCGGGGGAGAAGGGCTCGATGACGGTCTGCTCCTTGTAGCTATTGCGAATGCTGATTAGCCCTAATACACAGGTTGCATCGCGTGCGCGTGAAAATTGAACGAGGTATTGGCGGGGGACGATGGCCGAAAGGGGGGGATTGTTTGGCGCACCTTTTGAAGCCCTGAATGATAATCTGCTTGATGTGCATGTTTGCGCCCGGCGCTGTCGACTCGACAGCAGAGCCAAGGTTCGAAACCGGTAAATAGCGTTCACAGAATAAATGGGCGCGCGCATCAACGCGAGGGTTGAGGCTGGATTGCGGGTTGTCTGAGAAGCATCTTCTGGATTTACGATGGAGAGGGGCGTACGGAGTATCTCTCTCCAACAGGGTCGACGCATCGATTGAGGGGGGGCCCTTCAACGCGTCTTTCCCTGTCGCGCGATCGCGGCTTCCCCAATAAGAAAAAGCTTGGACCTCTTGGCAGACCACGTGACCCCATCAACAAAAAAATGTCCTTCCCGAAACCTTGCTAGGCTTCGGGGTCTGGGATCCCTGGTGTTTCAATGGCGGACATTTTCAGTGTCTAGTGGAGGACAAAATACCGACCAGTATCACCCCGTAACAATTTCAAGTATATTCGCATCATGATACTATGCAGCCATATGCCCATCGTACTAACTTTACCTACGTCGGTATACATTTGCTCCGCATCCCCTTTTCCATTTATTCTGGGACATGCTACGTAATGGCGCTTCTTGGAGTAATCACAAGTGATTGGTGCCGGATGTACTTGCAGAGAGAATGCGACTGGCCGTTCTGTGTAAGCCAAGAGCTAGGTAAGCTTCCATCTGGTGGGGTGGGCCACGGAAGAAGGTGGGAAAAGGGTTGGATGCACTTCCATTCTTACTCAGAATCCCGTCCGTTTCTGGGAGGGCATTTGGGCTGGATGAAAGAACTTGAACTGCAGGCTCAGTGTCTCTTAGTTCTCGCGCAGATCTAGACCCAAAGCGGCCTGCTTCTTTGTTCGAGTTTGCACGGAATAGCTGCCAACCGCGGCAGAGTTAGGTCCTCGGGCGTCGTGTTGTGACTTGGGAATGGACGACGCATGTTTGCCATCGGTTCGATGCTTGGCTGAGGGTTCCGGGCGGCGTAGCTTGACCGTATAGCAAGCTGCCTGTAGGGCGATGGTTTTGCCAAGAACACCACTGGGGCCAGACCTCGAGAAGCCATCGTGGATGAGGTACGAATACCTTACCTACCCAGAGCTGCACGTGGAGAGTAGAACGAGCACGGCCGAGAATCTATCTGCGGTGCACTTCGGGTCCTACCTTACTCCTTAAATTACCTACTAGCCTATTCTATAGTGACTTCAAATTCTGACAGCATCTCCTTGGCAGTGGGAACGCGTTGCACCACAGCAACCTGCAACGGCATCGCGCATGGGTGCATGCAGTGACCTCCAAGACCTCTTGGACTTTAGTCCAGCACGGCCCAAAGACTCAGGAAAGGAAGCAGGCGGGGAAGGTAAGGACGTGGAGCGTTCAGATTATGATGGCCTCGCGTTTGAGATGCCAGATGCCAGACGCCAGATGCGAGATGCGACTACCCGCCAGCAGTGAAGGAGGGACACGTTGCTTTTAACTTGGTGGGGGGATATGATCGGGATCTGGGAATGTGGCTGCCGCAATGCAAAGCCGGACACCTTAGGTTGCCCGTGATCCTCGGCGTTGCTCGTGGCAGAAAAAAAAAGTTAAAATAAAATGGTAAGTCTGTTTCGTATTGGCCGCGGGGAAATAATACCCCATCACGGCATTCTCTATCCCTATACCCATCTGTGGCCTCAGGAACCTGCGACCTGCTCCGTGGTGATCGCTTCCAGGGTCTCGGATGGTAATTGTGGCTTTCCATTTTGGTTTAGGGCACCATTGTTACATGGCCCAAGAAAAGGTCGGAAGGGGCCTTGAAGCCCACAGACCCGGCCTCGGAATGCAAAAGAGCTGGGGATACCCGCTACGGTGTGCGGAATGGTACAAGAGACGACTTCCCCAGCCTTGCGTACCGGTGATGAATGGATTAAAAAGAAGGATCCTTTTTTTTGTTCGAATCTGGAAGCAGTGGAGGCAAGGCGCAAAAGTTTGGTTAAGGCCCCGCAGGGAAAGAACGAACGCACGGGACTGGGGGGACGCGCATGGAGCTAGGAAGCAGGGATGTCAGAACGGCGCTAAAAATTGCCAGGAGGGACGTTGGGAGAGCCGGCTGTCTATAAATGTAAACCAATATTTCTTTATAGACGGCCGCTGCCCTCCACCCGAAATTTCCACTGCACTTGTCGCTTGCGCTGCACGCACCTCCGCCCGCCCAATTCGCCCACACCGCCGACACCGAGCCACAACGTCGCGTTCTCTGCGGCGACACGAGAACCTGGTCCCCACCACCCCTGCCAGCTAGCTTCGGTAATCACTGACCTAAATCAGCTTCACCTTGTACACTCTCATGTAAGTGCGGAAGGCGCAACCGATGCGATTTTTGATGATAGTGTTTAATTCTCCTGCAAGCTCTTTCTTCTTTCCTTTCCCTTCGCGTTTGCATTTAATTGCACTTATCTACAGTTACCTCTTTTGGCCTTTTTTGGCTTTCCAATTCCAGTTGTCAACATCGTGGAGATCTTTTACTAAAAATAGAGGGTGTGCAGCAGCAGCAACAACATCACATCATCCACCCTCTATCACCGGAGACAAAACGGGCCTGGAAGTTCGTGACGGACATGAACTAGTTGCGGCGGCGGCGTCTCTCACAACACCCACACAGCAACAACAACACTCTCACACCTTCTCACACAACTTTACAACAGTGCATGTCCCGCACAGCTTCGGTAAGTCAGACTTCTTAGCCTTGAACTGATCCAGTTCGGCCCGGCCCGGCACTAGTCAATCAACAAGGATTGCATTTCCATCCATTCGGTACATCCAGACAGATCTACTACCGAGCGGCGCCTATGTTCCATGGTTGTTGGGCCGCTCACCGTGGCTGGCTTCACCTGTGCCTCACTCACAACATGTCTCTCTCACACCCCCTTTCCCCTTCCCTCTTGGCGTCCACTCGCACGCAAGTGGCTCATAATCCGTCCACATTCCGGCCATGGCCCATGATCACCGATCGGCTAACCACGATATAGTGCCATGATAACGGTTGCGTAACAAGCGCTTTTACGGACCATTTTGATATGAAACAAAAATGGCATCTCGGTGAGTCACCAGCACCCACCTGTTTGTATAACACATGTCAATACTGGGCTGTGTGCTAATTGTTCAATTTGTTATAGGCTTGACCGGCTTGTTACGTGAGTGGATCTTTCGCACCCCCAGCCATTTCCTCGCAGGTCACGACGTGTGTTTTGCATGTCGTTTGCCCACGTCGCAGGAGCGAGTTGTCGTGTCTCCCTTCGTGTTGCGTGGGGCAACCGCGCTTGTGCTACCTCCCCCCCCCCCCCCCCCCGGGCACCACCTACTGCTTTATGCCGACATTTTTCTGCAAGCTTTTTTATCGCTAACCTTTGCCCTACAGAATCCTTGAGACGGGGAGTACCCGACTAATCCGGGACACTGCCGTCAATCAGCTCGCCGATTGGCAGAAACAGCACCCGGAGGAACTTTTCAACCTCCTCTCGAGGGTCGTGGTATACCTCCGCCATAAGGACTGGGAGACGCGTACCACTGCTGCAAAGGCGATTGGCAAGATCATCGAGCATGCGTCTCTTTATGACCCCAACTCGGCAGATGAGGCCGTCTCGAGCGACGAGTTGGCTGCGGGCGAAAACGGTTTCGTCAAGAAGGAAGAGAGCAAGGATTTTTCTTTCGGCCTCGATGATAAAGATTATTTCAGCCTCGAGAGTCTAAACATAGCCGCGATTCTCAAGTTTGGACGGGCGCTGCTGAGAGGCGGCCATGTCGACTACGCCCTTGCTGCTCTCGAGCCCGCAAGCCGCCTGGCCCACCAAAAGAAAACACTAAATGGCCGCCTCGGTCTCCTTGGACGTGTGTTCGAGGACGAGGAAATGCCCATCATCAGCGACAACGCGCGCAGCCCCTCGACGCCGCAGGATGCCTCATCCGCAAGTGCCTTTGGCCGCCAAGACAGCGGCGCCAACGGGGGCCAGAGCCAGCACAACGAGGAGTCGGGCCTAAGCACGCGCCAACTCAACGTTCTCAAGAGAAAACGCAAGAGAGAAGCGCAGAAAGCAGCCCAGGGTAAGAGCGGGTTTGGTGACCTGTCCATCCGGCGTTCCACGACGGCCGGCTCGGACGGTTTCGCCGACGATACTCTGGCAGATGCTGACTCGAAGAAGAACGGCAAGATGGCGGACTACTTCTCCCTCGACAGACCTGCCGACATAGACGAGGACACAAAGGTTGTCTCGGAGTTCAAAGGCCCCGTGATGCCCATCAAGTCGGAGCTGGAGACAGACGACGAGCTGGACGGCGCCGAGTGGCCGTACGAGCGCCTGTGCGATTTCCTCAAAGTTGATCTGTTTGACCCGCAGTGGGAGACTCGTCACGGTGCTGCCATGGGCCTGAGGGAGATCGCGAGAGTTCACGGCGGCGGCGCAGGGAGACGGAGAGGTGAGTCGCTAAAGGAGAACGCAGAACTCAATCGAAGATGGCTGGATGACCTGGCATGTCGCCTGTGCTGTGTGCTCATGCTTGATAAGTTCACCGACTACAGCTCCGACATGTCGGTGGCTCCCATCCGAGAGACGGTTGGCCAGACTCTAGGGTCGGTTCTCCGCCACGTGCCCCCGCTGTCTGTGCACGCCATCTACCGGTTGCTGTACCGCATGGTTATGCAGGACGACCTGCAGCTGGACCACCACGTCTGGGCCATATGCCACGGCGGCATGGTGGGCCTGCGATACGTGGTTGCGGTGCGCAAAGACCTCCTGCTCGAGGACAGTGACATGATTGATGGCGTCATCAAGTCGGTCATGAAAGGCCTAGCAGACATGGACGACGATGTCCGCTCCGTCAGCGCAGCCACCCTGATCCCCATGGCCAAGGAGTTTGTGACGCTGCGCCCAGGCGCCCTGGACAGTCTCATCAACATCGTCTGGGAGAGTCTCTCCAACCTGGGCGATGATCTGAGCGCGTCGACGGGCAAAATCATGGATCTGCTGGCCACGCTCTGCAGCTTCCCTGAAGTCCTGGAAGCCATGAAGATATCCGCCGCTCAAGATGAGGAGCGATCCTTCACCCTCTTGGTCCCTAGGCTCTACCCCTTCCTCCGCCATACCATCACGTCGGTGCGGCTTGCCGTGCTCAAGGCGCTGATGAGATTTGTTAATCTCGGTAGCGAGACCTCGCAAGGGTGGCTGACTGGCAGAATACTGCGTCTCATTTTCCAGAACATTCTTGTCGAGAGGGATTCCGAGACACTCAACACGTCCATGGAGCTGTGGACTGCTCTGGTTCGGAGGCTCGGCCAAAGCCCGGCCATTCTTGCCGACGAGTTCGGCCCCCATGTAGACGCGCTCATGCAGCTGACACTACATCCCATCGGCGTATCCCGCCACCCCATCCCCATGAACGCGTCCCTCTTCCAGAAGCCGTCTGGAGGTACCTACTCCCTGCCCGGCCTCACTCCTGTTGGAGCCCGGCGCTCGTCACCGCCCGAGGGCGCCGAGAGAGCGACGAAGCGGAGGAGAAAATCGACCAAGGTAGATGATGTTCCGGCGCCGGCTCACAGCCACGACGTCGACGGCCACATGATGCAAGGCGACGTTGACCTGGTAGGAATGGACGCTCTGGTTCGGTCCCGCGTCTCGGCGGCCAGGGCCATGGGCCTTCTCATGTCCTTTATCTCGCCGTCAGCGGTGCGTGCCTATGACGACGCCATCCTCCCCGGTCTTTCGTCTCCCTACGCATCAACCCAACTCACCGCCGCCATCGTTATTGATGAATACGCCAAGAACTGCGCCAAGGGTGAGGAGGCAGCTCGATTTGTCGAGCCCCTACAGAAGATTATTGACCAAGATCGGCCGTCCCACTACCGAGACTTGGTCAGCTATGTGCAGCGTGTGCGGTCGCAGTCGCAGCAGCTCCTGCATCTCTTCCGCGATCACGGCAAGGTTCCCAACGGAAAGCTACCGACCCTTGCCGTTGTCGTGCAGGGCGACGAGGGAGCCGGCCCTGGCGCATTTTCCATGGCAAACGCCGAGAAAGTCGTGGGCGATGACTACGAGAGGCTTAAGAAGGCAATGGCGCCTGGTCAGCGACTGATTGCCCTCCCCCAGCTGTCCGAGGCCCGAGAGGCCACACTTGCAGTCGTCGAGGAAACCAAGCTGGCCAAGGACGCCCGTGACGCGCGAATCAGAGCCGCTGCGGCATGCGCCTTGATTGCCATGAGGATACTTCCCAAAAAGCCTAGTCCGCTTATCAAGGCTATCATGGATAGCATCAAGATGGAGGAGAACCAAGAACTCCAGGTCCGCTCTGCTTCAACCATTGCACGTCTTGTGCAGCTCTTCACCGAGTCGGGCCGCCGCGGGCCAGCCGATAAGGTCGTGTCCAACTTGGTCAAATTCTCGTGCGTCGAGGTAGCCGAGACGCCAGAGTTCCCGATCCACGCCCTCAAGACAAGCGTCATTCTTTCAATGCAGAAGGAAGAGGACCGGGTCGACCATGCTGACGCGGCCAAGTTTGCGCGCGAGGCGAGGGCAGCACGCATCACGCGCCGCGGCGCAAAGGAGGCGCTAGAGATATTGTCCCAGTCCTTTGGCGCCCATCTCCTAACGCGGGTCCCAAGTCTGCAGTCTTTCATGGAGGAGCCTCTGGCGAAGGCCTTTGCTGGCGACCTGCCAGCCGAGGCTAGAGACCCCGAGAGCACGTTTGGCCAAGAGATCGTCGACTCCATGTCAGTGATTCGGACCATGACGCCAACTCTCCACCCTTCGCTTCACCCCTTCGTGATGAGGCAGATCCCGCTTGTTATCAAGGCGCTCCACTCGGAGCTGTCCGTCTTCCGCTACATGGCGGCAAAGTGTCTGGCGACAATATGCAGCGTCATCACGGTCGAGGGCATGACTGCCCTAGTCGAGAAGGTGCTCCCGTCGATCAACAATCCCATCGACCTCAACTTCCGCCAGGGAGCAATTGAGGCCATCTACCACCTGATCGCCGTGATGGGCGACGGCATTCTCCCGTATGTCATCTTCCTCATTGTACCCGTCCTCGGCCGCATGAGCGACTCAGACACGGAGATCCGGCTCATCGCAACCACTTCCTTTGCTACTCTTGTCAAGCTGGTGCCGCTTGAGGCTGGTATTCCCGACCCCCCTGGCCTCTCGGAAGAGCTTCTCAGGGGCAGAGACCGGGAGCGAACGTTTATTTCCCAGCTTTTGGACCCCAAGAAAGTTGAGCCCTTCCAGATCCCCGTCGCCATCAAGGCGGAGCTGCGCTCGTACCAGCAGGAGGGTGTCAACTGGCTTAACTTCCTCAACAAGTATCACCTTCACGGTATTCTTTGCGACGACATGGGTCTAGGCAAGACGCTCCAAACTATCTGCATCGTTGCCAGCGACCATCACCAGCGTGCTGAGGAGTTTGCCAAGACGGGGGCGCTGGACGTCAGGAAACTTCCCTCGCTGATCGTCTGCCCTCCCACCCTGTCGGGACATTGGCAGCAAGAAATTAAGGCGTACGCTCCGTTCCTCACCGTCACTACATATGTTGGCCCCCCTGCGGACCGCAAAGCGATGAAGGATCTGCTGGACAAGACAGACATTGTCGTCACCTCGTACGACGTCTGCCGCAACGATGTTGATATCATCGAGAAATACAACTGGAACTACGTAGTTCTTGACGAAGGTCATCTCATCAAAAACCCGAAGGCAAAGATCAGCATGGCGGTCAAGCGGCTGGGCAGCAACCATCGGCTCATCCTGACGGGCACACCGATCCAGAATAACGTGGTTGAGCTGTGGTCCTTGTTTGACTTCTTGATGCCCGGCTTCCTAGGCGCTGAGAAGGTTTTCCTTGATCGGTTCGCAAAGCCAATCGCCAACAGCCGCTACAGCAAGGCCTCGTCTAAGGAGCAAGAAGCGGGCGCTCTGGCCATTGAAGCTCTGCACAAGCAGGTGCTGCCCTTCCTCTTGCGCCGCCTCAAGGAAGAAGTGCTCAATGACCTACCGCCCAAGATTCTCCAAAACTACTACTGCGACCTTAGTGACCTCCAGAAGAAGCTGTTCGAGGACTTCACCAAGAGAGAGGTCAAAAAGATCACTGAAGATGCCGGGCGCGACGACAAGGAAGCCAAGCAGCACATTTTCCAGGCGCTCCAGTACATGCGCAAGCTCTGCAACTCGCCGGCGCTGGTCATGAGGCCCGACCACAAGCTGTACAATGAGACCCAGAGCTTCCTGGCCAAGCAGAATACGAGCCTCGACGACGTGGTGCACGCGCCCAAGCTCACGGCCCTGCGAGACCTCCTCGTCGACTGCGGCATCGGCGTAGAGGGACAAGAGTCGTCTGACCCCCTATACACCCCCATCAAACCCCACCGAGCTCTCATCTTCTGTCAGATGAAGGAGATGCTTGACATGGTACAGAACACAGTGCTCAAGAAGCTGCTGCCTTCTGTGTCGTTCCTCCGACTCGACGGTGGTGTCGAGGCGAACCGGCGCCAAGACATTGTCAACAAGTTCAACAGCGACCCGTCGTACGACGTGTTGCTGCTCACCACCAGCGTCGGCGGTCTCGGGCTGAACCTCACAGGTGCCGACACGGTCATTTTTGTCGAGCACGACTGGAACCCACAGAAGGATCTGCAGGCCATGGACCGCGCTCATCGTATCGGCCAGAAGAAGGTAGTCAATGTTTACCGCCTGATTACGCGCGGCACGCTCGAGGAGAAGATTCTCAGCCTGCAGCGCTTCAAGATCGACGTGGCGAGCACCGTGGTAAACCAGCAGAATGCCGGGCTGTCGACCATGGACACGGACCAGATCCTCGACCTATTCAACCTAGGTGACTCGGGCCCGAACCTCATCACGGACAAGCCAAAAGCCGGCGACGGCATCGAAGGCCGGGAAGAGGACATGGTGGACATTGAGACGGGCGATGTCCGCCAACCGGGCAAGAAGGCGGCCTGGCTCGACGGGTTGGGCGAGCTCTGGGACAATAGCCAGTACGAGGAGAGTTTTGATCTCGACGGCTTCCTCAAGACTATGCAGTGAAGCAGTTGATGAAAATGGGGATGAGACGTCAATATTCTTTTGTAACATGTGGCTGTAGGATACAAGGGGCTTTTTATTCTTCTTCTGCTTCGTCTTTAGTATTGATACTTTGCGGGCGTCGATGATGGGAGCAGCTCTCACAGCCGACGCGGAACCACCCTGATATAGGAAGGCGTTTGGGGTTTGGGGTTTGGGGGTTTTCTGGCAGGCAGCGGAAGTCGGAAAAAGGGTCAAGGGAAAGAAAGGGCGGCCTGCAGTGGCTCTGGCGTGGCTGGGATAAAGGCATTTATTAGCTAGGGTTGGCGGTGGTGCCAGCCCGTTGGGGGTGTTTAACTAGGACTCGCTCAGCGGTTCAACCGCTGCAAAGCATGAATGCTTGCTTGAGCGCACACAGTATATGGGAGAATTGTACCTATTTTATTGAGTATGTCTGTTGTATTAACTCCTGAAGGACAGATATTGCGAGGGCATTTTTAGTCTTGATCAACTCGCTTCTTCTCAACCAAGTTGTGTCCCATCTTTCTTGTCTCTTTTATTGGCCTGGTCATTCTCGGTAATCGCGATCGAATGGCCCACGAGATCTTATCTACGCGAGAACGAAGAAACAGGAGATTAACTAAGCCAATCAATTAGAGTTGTTTGATCAAGGGTTGGTCAAGATCCCGGCGAGATCAAAGACAACTTGGCTAATGGTGCAGTATATTCGTACTTCGGGGGTAACTTGCAATAAATACCTATTCAGTACAACAACAACAACAACAACAACAACAATTACAATATCAACGCATTCTTTAATTGAGGGCATTCCTAAAAACTGCACGGGTATAAAAGGAAGCTTCTCCTCGTTATGAAGGTGACCTTTCAGCTTTGGGTAGGTAGGTACCTTACTAAACTGATGATGGAGCTAAGCTCCCTTCGTACATGTACATGTACGTGTGTATAGAGAAAAATCTCCGTTGTGGTGTAACGTAGCTGTCCACCCAATAGGTAATGCCGAGGCGGTAGCAAAATGCCGAGTAAGACCCAAGAAAACTGTAATGTTGACTTAAAAACCGATGATCGAAGAAGCGATGATTCCGTAAAAACTTCCCATAGTAGCCCGGACCTGTTGAGTACGACGTCTCCAACTGGTTGCCACTTCCCTCGCTGACTTAATTGATACGTAATTATGACGCGTATAAACGACTTGTAGGCAGGTACGACGTCCAAACT
Source organism: Lasiosphaeria ovina (assembly GCA_033439765.1). NCBI lineage: Eukaryota > Fungi > Ascomycota > Sordariomycetes > Sordariales > Lasiosphaeriaceae > Lasiosphaeria > Lasiosphaeria ovina. The sequence continues at coordinate 2,992,892 of JAULSN010000002.1, read as the reverse complement.
AGGCAAATAGGGTAGGCTCGACCTCCACGGCCCAGAATCTTTTTGACCTACAGAGATTTCATAACCCAATGGATGTTCATCAGAGACCACTTCTTGCTAAGGCTGGGCTGGGTAATGTTCAAGTTAACCTTCAAAAAGGTTAAGCTCGGGTTTGAAGAAGTCCGTATAGTCGGCGTCCTGCATAAGACGGGCGGTCGAGTGTCGGCCAAGTATGGTTTTGCCAAAGAAATCTCCGCCAGGCCCGTCCCAAAAGATGAAATATATAGCCTATTGCTTCAGTCTAGGCTGGACATGGAGGTGTTCCTATTATCATGGGTGGCTCCTCCTACCTTGTCCAGCAAACCGGATTCCCCCCCTTATCATCGAATACGTTTACGCCGTATTAGATACTATTGAACCTACTAGAGTCTAAGTAATTAAATACCCTTTCTAAGTTAGGCTGCTACCAACCGCAGTCCAAGATAGCCCTAGCAACCTTAACTTCCATGTAATATATCGGTCGGCTTACCCCCTTGTTAATGGATAGAGGTAGCTCGCCCCAGGTGAAAAGGTAAGGTGCTGCTTCCGTTGCCGCGGGATTGCACCGGTCGGGTAACGAGGTTACTTTTCTAATGATTGTTAGAACGCCCCTCTCCAGTAGTGGGCCTGGATTCCGGTATATATCTGACGAATCACGATGCAATACTACGAGTACGATGGGGTTAATTAAGACCACCAATGTGCAATGTATCAAACCTTGGCGGCAGCGACGGCTGGCTTGAGGCAGGAATCTGCGGGACGAATTCCTAGAGGAAAGAGGTGAGAGAGTGTGTATTTAACATGATTGGATGAAAAGAAATTCCAGAGGAAACCCCCCCCCCCCACCCCTATTCGCTGCACAGGCTGTAGCGCTACGCAGGTTGCAGCTCATGTTCTTACCTAGCAGTAGTTTCCACGTTTGTAACGTTATGTCCCGGAACTATTCTATGACAGGCGAGTTTCACATTCTCTATTTGGTAATTAATTACGTGATTGAGTAGGTACCCTGTGTCGGAAGAAGCCGCATTGAGGCGTCAGTGGCGCATCTGCCAAGCCACACAAAGCCGAGAGAACAAAGTTCTGGCCCTTCCATATACAAGCACTATTTTGCCCTCAATAATGCAGCGTTGTATGTGACACCCTGTGGTTAATTATTTCAGAGACTCTTACGCTGCCTACCCAATTAGCTTGCAAACCCCTTCTTAGCATTCATCCCGATCAATTATATTTCAAGTGTTCAAAACAACCCTACTAGTTAATTACGCAAGAGCAAGCCGTGTCGTTGGCTCTCATTACATATTGTAATCCCATGTCCGACTCAGGCGCTCACTCACTCACTCACTCACTCACTCACTCAGTCGCTTATGTGAATGACCTAGATGTCACGCTAGCCCGAAACGGTTCAATTTCGCTCTCTCAGCTCACGGGGTCTCTCCCACTGCTCAGTGCTCACCGTGACACAAACTAGGTAATCTTTGTGTAACCAACGCACAACACCCATGCCTGCACGTGTAATAACTAACCCACACATCGTAGGCAAGGTATCTTACCTACTTTCCCGTCTTTGTTCTGGTTTTCGAGTGATTGTGTATGGTGCCGTGGCTGCAAAATAATTACGTAATTAAAATTGCACGGGTGTCTTCACTCGAGCAAGCGAGAAGCTGTTTACGACGAGTGGGGCGGGTTCGAGGTGGCTTTTTTTTTTAAAAGAAAAAAAGAAAAGAACAAAGACAAAGTACGGGGGAATGATGAGGAAGTTTTCTCTCATTGCGCCGAAAGCTGCTGCATAGTGCTATATCCATGAGATGGAGAATGATTTTGGGTAATGCTCGTAGACTTTGTCCTAAAAGGAAGAAAACAAAGGGGTGCAGCCCCCTTTCCCCTTTGTTTTCGTTTCCTTAGGTGTGGACAACACCTTTGAGTATTGATCTCCTCGAGCGGTAAACAAGCCGCCCAATTCACATCCACTTCTTCTCCGTCAGAAAAATAAATAAAACGTACCGATGTAGTTAACGGGATTTCAAGTTGTTGCGCAATCTCACTGCATCATCTCAGGGGTTGTGTTCTGATCGACCAACATCTTCGGCCAAGTATTCCAATGTATTTGAATCTAGCCTTCGCTCACTAGAAAATACCCTGTGATTGGCTCAATGGCCTATTTGCGCACCCAAGGAAATACAGCACAAGGATGTTAAGCCCCCGCTTCAGACCAATAAAGCAAACAAAAAAACAAATCAGGTGCGCTTCTCTCGCCCGAATCTCTCCCTTCTTCTTTCTTCCCAGTGCGCACGAAATGTCTGGATTGATAGCACTGCATATTGTCTGTCGCACGTCGTTTCCTAATAGGCCGAGTTGCCGGGACATCGGTCTAGTGGCCTTGGTCGTTGGCCGGGCAGCGCGGCAACTTTGAAGAAGCTCGAAGATTCCCTCCTCTCGATTCGCGCTCTGTTTCTTTTGGGAGTGTTGCGCTTGCCTGGTTAGCTGGTTACCTGACCCGAGGGACGAATGCAGTGATGGAGCAAAGATGGAGGGCTGGAGAGGGATTCAAAGGCTAGAGGGAAAACGTACCACATCTCATCCATAATTATACTTTACCGCTCATTGGTCTCAAGGTCTCCCATAAATCGATTCTTGAAGAAATAGTCGACGCAGATAGGAGCGGGAATTGCTGTGGATGTTGGTGTTGTTGTGGCTGTTGTCTATTACTTCTTTACAATTACCAGGTCTTGGTCTTCATGCTCTGGAGTTTGACCTTGCCGAGCTCGCTCGGGGCCTCCGTCGCCGAATAAGCTCTCTCGAACGACTCTAGCCCCCTTGGTGGCGTCGTTGAGCTCGACAAGCTCTTTATTGTGATTCTCGAGCTGGGATTTGACTGGGGTAAGGTCGTTAGTGGCCTGTTGGAGTCGTATGCTCAGCTGATTTTGCAGGTGGTTGAGATCGACGAGCCTCCGAACGAACCCGAGGGGGATGCTGTCGTCGATTTGATGGGCGTTCGGGCCGACGTCCTGCTGGAGCTTGTTGATATCGCCCTTGAGGCGTTGGTTGGTGTTCGGAATTCATCGAATTGAAACAACCCACGAGGGTTGTCACGTTCTCTATTGTGAGGTTCCGCGATGATTGCAGGTCCCCGACGTTCTGTATTGTGGGGATTTGTATCTCGTCGACCTTGGCCCCGACGTGGTAGATGCTTGCTGTGGCTTCCTTGATCTGGGAGTCCAACTCTTCGACCTTGGCTTGAATTTGGAGCAAGAGAGTCATGAATTGGGTGTTCGTGAAAAGCCCTTGGCTAGCTTCCGCGGGTTCGTCCATCGTGTAAGTAGGCAGGTGGGTGGTTGCGTGGCGGGGGTGAAGACAAGTGAGCAAAGAATGCTGGAGAGGACGAGCAGAATAGGTGAGGTCGCGGAATTTGGTGGACGGTTTGGATGCCAATGCGTGTCGTGTCGTGTTGCTCATAGATGTGAGTTCGGGAAATAAATTAAAGCACTCGTATCGACCTTGGGCACAGGCTACCTATGGTGTGGTGGGAAAGCCCTTGCCCGCCGGTCGCTCTTGCCCTCCGAGGCCCAACGATGTCGGAGAGCAAGGCAATGCCAATTCAAAGAGCTTCTGCGGGAAGGCGCGTTGCAGACGACTTGGCTGTAATTATATTCCATGCACTCCCTACAACACTGACACGTTGGTCCCCAGTCAAATCTCTGGTCTCAGTATCAGTATAATAAGGAAAAAAGGAGAGAGGCATCAGTCCGCCCATACCCCTATTTGTTTGTTCACTCTGTGTCTTTACCCGCACAAGCGATACATTTACACCATAAAACCTTACAGATAGCTACACAGAGAGACAAGCCAGCCAAGCAAGACTGTTTCCATCCACAGAGTCCGTCCGCCCCGTTGCTTTCTCCCACAAGCCCAAGTCCTCCTCGCTCTCAACATCCCGTCTGTGTCATCACACAGTCGTGACAGCGGTCAAGTCAGTCAGGCTTACTACCGCTACCTACTCCTCCTCGCCCAAAACTTCGTCCGTGCCACCATCCAGTTATGACGCACAGTTATGCAAAGTCAATCTAGTCCGCCACCGCATGCCCAAAGTAACTACTCCTCCTCGCTCATCTCCTCGTCGTCGGCAGCACGCACACCAGCCCCAGCCCCAGCCCCAGTTCCCTCCTCAGCACCACCATCAACAACCATATCCCCGATATCCAGCGGGCCGCGCAGCAGCGACTCCATAACCTCGACGCCCAGGCGGAAGAAGGGCCAGCGGTAGCGCGGGCCGGCAGGGGGGTCCCACTCGACCTGGAGCAGGGTCTCGGGGACTCCGCCGTCGACAACGGCCGCCGTGTGCGCGTCGAACTGCGCCTCGTAGCTGGGCCGGATGTGAGTCTTGTAGAGGTGGTTGTCCTCGATGCGGCTGTTGTCGGGCCGCGCCAGCTCGAGGAACGTGCGCATCGCTTCCGCGTTGGCAAGTTTCGCCGTCGTGAACGTGCTGTGCAGCTCCACGCGCGGGTCCACCGCGTCGAGCACGTTGGCCAGCTCGGCGCCGGCCATGGTGCGTGATGTCGCGGCAGTGCTTTCGCGGACGTTTCTGTGGTGGTTGTCGTGCTGCTGCTGCGAGGAGCTAGTGTCGCCACTACTGATGCTAGCTTCGCGGGCGGCTGCTGTGGCAGCCGTGGCGTTATCTCCTCCGTCTTCTTTGCCGTCTTGAGCTGCGTCGGTCATTTCTTGGTCCTCGCTGTCAGTGGCGACTCTGTGTGAGTCTGCCGTCATCTCCCGCGGAGTGGAAACAGCCGCTGCCGCGGGCTCCATGTCGCTGCCGCTGTCGATCTCGATAATCTCATCGGCCTCGTCGGATTCGTCGCTGCAGTCAATGACAATGGGCCGGTTGCTCCGGGACCCCTTTTTGGTGCCGCCACGCTGCTGCTGCTGCTTGCCGGCCGCCGCCGTGTAGCCAAACGCTCCTCCAGGCACGCCAAAGTAGCGCACCGACACGACGTCGTAGCGCTTGCGCTCGTACACGCGCGCGCGGTCCGAGTCGACAAATAGCGCGCTAGACCCGGAGCTGCTGTCCGAGGCCATGCGGCGCGTCGCCACCACGGCGCTCAGGTCCCGCACCACCTCCTCGACCCAGAAGCGTTGGGTCTCGCCCGCCTCGAACTGCAGCGTGCCGCGGAAGAGGCCCTCGGGCCCCGCGCGCGACCACGTCTTGTCGACGACGCCCTTCTTGGCGCGGTCGTGGAGAATCTGGGCTTGCGTGTTGGCCGCCGCCTTGGACAGGAAGTCGCTGCACCAGATGGCCTTGCCTCCTCCTCCCGTGGCGCTGGCGGCGACCGCTGTCGTCTCGGGCATTGACTTTGCTGTTCGATAGACAACCCAGTTCCGGACAATCCTGTCACCGCCGAGGAGCTCTTCGGCCTGCGCCACATTCCGCGGTGGCGGGATCACAGCAGACGCCGGCGGGCTCTGTGCGTATTCTTCTTCTTCTTCTTCGTCGTCGCCTCGCACTTGATGCGGGCGGTGGTAAGGGGCTTTGAGGCCAGAACCAGGACGGTGAGGCGCAAGAACAGGCGGCGGAACAACAGGACGGTGACGCTGCTGCTGCTGAAAGATGTTAGTACGAACCACCGCGGGTGCCTTGCCATTTTTGTTTCCAGAACTGAGCGTCGGAGCAGCGTTGAAGGCCTGTTGGCTCCGAGGGACTCCGGCCCGGGCGGTTGGATTCACGGCGTTGTTCTTTCCCGGACGACGGAGCGGCGTGAAGCCGACATCAGGCCTGGGCCCCTGGGGGCGTCTGTTAATCGCCTCCTTCTGCCTGTCGCCGCTGGGCAGGTTGTTGACGATCCTGGTCTTTGGCTGCTGCCTGTCGTGGTTCGCGATTATGTCGCGAAAGAGATCCTCGGCAGACTGGGGAGTAGTAGGATTGGCAGCTGGCCTGCCGGCGGCGGCACCAGCGCCACCATCTGTGCCTGCCTTTCTGAGCTCGTCCAGCCTGGTTTGCGCCTTGGCGCCGGCTGTGATGGGCGCGTGCCTGATGGCTTTGAAGTTCTCTCGCACGACCTGAGACTCTGAGAATGCACGCGAGATGTCTCTGTCGAGACTTGGGTTGCCGATGCGAGCAGAGGCCGCCGTCGTTCCGGTTCTGTGATGATGGTGATTGCCATTATCCCGGCCAGCTTTCTCCCTGCCGGTATGTCTTTTGGGGGCGGCGAGAGAGTCAAAGGAAAGATCTTTACCTCTATCTGGGATGGCAGCATGTGACGACAGATGCCGGCGGTGTTTATCATCTCGCTTGTGCCGTTTGATACGGCCATGTCTGCTGGCATCCGACGTAGTGGTGGGAATAATAGGTGCCTCCTCCAGATCTTCGACAGAGAGAAAAGACCTCTTGAGAGAGGGTTTTTGCGTAGCTAACTGCGGTGGCTGGATAGGTGCCTCCAGATCGTCGACGGAAAGGAAGGACCTCGTGTACGAAGGTTTTTGGGTAACCGACTCCAGATCGTCGATGGAGAGAAAAGACTTCTTGTGGGAAGATTTTTGGATAGCTGACTCCAGATCGTCGACGGAGAGAAGCGACCTCTTGAGTGAACGTTTTCGCGTAGATGACTGCGGTGGCTCAGCGGCCTTGGGCTTGAGGACGATGTCTTTGATTCGCGCTTCATCCTTCGCCGTGTCCCTCTCAAGCGCTGTGACCTCTGGCTTCTTGTTCTGCTTGGGATTCGCGAGGAAGTTTTTAAAGGTCAGCGGGCCGCTTCGGAACTCGCAAGTGGCCGCGTCAAAGGTGCAGTTGTTGGGTTGGTTGGACTGGGCCAGCAGTGCTAGGCCGGTGGGCGGTTGAGAAGCAACGGGTTGCTTCGGAGGGTCGATGTCGCGAGGCCTGTGCTTTATGGCGCGACGAATGGCCGCTTCAATGTCATTGTTGTCGCTGTCGCCATTCACGGTCGTCGGGGGGCTCTGAAGATGGTATGCCTTGGCGGTGGCCCGCGGCTCTGTAGACGCCGAGGCCTGGGAGGCTGTCGACTCGCCAAGTCCTCCGGCAGGCGTCGCAGGTGAAGGAGAGGTAGCTGTGTAGGTTAGAAAACTCCAGCTCTGGGCAAGCGCCGCCTGGGTATGCTTGTTGGGAGGCTCTGCTCCCGCTCCTGGTCCCGGTCCAGGTTCCGATCCCCGATCCGAAGCCATGACAATATTTCAACCGAAGTAAGCTAGGTCGAGGCGGACGTCAGATGAAAATCAGAATGAGAGAATTGAATTCGCTCGCGGAGGGTCAAGTCGGAGAGGGTTTCTGACGAGGCAAATGAGGAATGAGGTTGATGAAGAAGTCAAGTCAGCGTGGAGAAGTGTAGAAGTTAACGGTCGGTCTGAGGAAGAAGTCGGAAAAATATGTAGGTGGGTGAGGGGTGAAGGTGACGAGAGAGGTGAGGGTGGGGTGAGGAAGAGGGTAGAGAGGCCCAGGTATCTGTAATGTCGAGCGCGGGGAGGAGGGGAGAAACAGTGAGGGTGTTCGCGTACGGTCAGACTGTCAGGTTGTCAGGTAGGCGGGCAGGTACAAGGTTTCTTGTTCCAAAACAGCAAGACTCGCGAGCGTATTTTGGTAATTATTTTGGTACTTGGCAGAAGGAGCCGCACCGTCTCAGGTCGATGACGTCCGAAGAGATGAAAGATATAACGAAAGACGAAAGAGACGAATCCACGGACGCACACACCTGGCCCGGCCATGCGAGCTGCATGGGCCTGGACCTGGCCGGACTCGAAACCTGCCTTGAGGATATTCCCCTTCCCCTTTGCAACCTGCCTTTCGTCGGAATGCGCGAGCTCGATGCTTCTCCCGTCCCGAGGCCCGTCTGCAGGGCAGGGCCGTGAACTGGCAAATCTCGTCGTGGTAGGTACACGACGGCCACCGATTCCGACACGGCAACCACCCACCCGACCGAGCAGGCGTACCTCGACGACACGAGGGCAGACTAGAGCACGGCTGGGCTGGGCTGGGCTGGGCAGGAAAAGAGAATCAGGGGCCGTATCCATGGCGACCTTGTGCCATTTGTCATTACGGTATCGAGACAGACGCCCGCGGAAGGGCTTTAGCTGCTGGATATTCGAATCACTGGGCAGGCCAGGCTTTGTGCGCGGCGAAGTCATGTAGGTACGCCTGAGGAGCGACAACAATTCCGGCACTGGAGACTGACTGGCTCAACGATAGACCCAATCGTCAGGATAGCTAGGGAGGTATGGAAATCGAAGCCCACGCCGTGAAGTGTACCCTCGAGACAACTACAAGGTAGGTACTCAGGGCACGAGGACGACAACCCTCGATGAGGCAGCCATTAACCTCCATGAGACCGCTCACCTCCTCGACGTGATTACGATATATGTTGGCACACCCGACCCCTAAAGAGACATTTTCGTCGTTAGACTCGTGCTTCCCAATTAACGAGGCAGGGTGATTTTTGGCAGATTGGGACAGGGTTAAAGTGAACAATACATACAAGGACAAGGACAAAGAGAAGGAACTGGTAGAGTAGGGATACATCTTGGTAGATAATACAATAGTAGAGACTAATGAGGAGTCAGTCGTGCTACGATTCCACAGACATCAACAAGAATTAATACAGACCACTAAAAGCCAATCGAGCATCCACACAACAAACAACAGAAGGCGGACTCACTCGGCCCACTTCAGTACCTAGTACACCAAGCGACAACTAGACCAGACTTGTCAGAGATGATGCAATGGCAGATTCACAACCAGAGGACTAACGATGCGTCATGTGTGCGTGCAATTGCCAACACATATACCCCGGTGGTGGATGTTCGCTATTACATACGTGTAAGTAAGGTAGGTAGGTGGTATGTATGTACGTACAAAGTTGTGAGAATTCGGGGGGGGGAAACGCCTAGGAATGGGCATTTTGGTTGTGGTTGTGTTGACCTACAGTAAAAGAAAAAAGAAAGGGGGGGGGGGGAATAAACCCCCACAGAATACTTTGACACAAAAGAGTACAAAAAAAAGGACAAAAGACATCACCTACACATGGAGAGAGAGAGAGAGAGAGAGTGAGAAAAGAGGAAAAAAAGAGCCGCTCCCGTTCTCGGATGCAAATGCCCAAATTCAATGCCGCGCATGATTTTCCTTCTTACCCCAAACGAAACCCCAAAATCAAAATAAGACTGAAGAAAAAAGTCAGGGGCCCAAGCTCAAGCCCAACGCGCCGCGCCATGTACGCCTCTCACCCTCTCTCCCCAATGTCATATATATATGCTGTACTTAGAGGAATTTGTGTGTGTGTATGTGTATGTGTGTATGTAGATACGTACACGGGTGTTGGGGGCGTGTTTTTGCGCGTCTCAGTCAATACCTATATACAAGTCTACGACGATATTTACAACAGCCACGAGAATCTCGGCGGCGATAAGCACAATGACTGTTGGTGGGAGAAAAGGATGGGAACTGGATCAGCTTTGCGCTCAAAGCCCACTCTTAGGTGAAGGAAGGGAGAGCGATATAAAAAAAGGGGGGAGAGAGAAACGCACCAATCCACTCGAGCTTCTCGCCGTGGCCGTGGCTGAGCTGGTCCTTAAGAACAGCCAGGAGGTCGGCGATGACGTCAAGCCGCTCCGTCAGCAGCCCCACGCGCTGGTCCATCTCGAGGTAGCTGCGCACGGCCTGGTAGACGGGCTCGAGCTGCGGCTCGACCCAGAACAGCTCGGGGGTGTCGAGGACGGACCCGTTGAGGTGGATGTTGATGCGCAGGATGAACAGCTCACCGATCTGCATGTTGATCTGCGTCCGGCTGAGGTCGATCTTGCCTGTCAGGGCGATCTGTGTCGGTATGTCTTTGCACGTGTCGATGGTCAGGGCTATCAGCTCCTCGAAGAGCGACGTCTGCGTGTACAGACACGGTGAGCTCTAGGGTTCCGGGAAAACAAGGGGGAGCACTTCCTGGCTACTAACCTTGACGCTCTGAGCTAGCGCATGGGAGATGGCCAGTTTCGTCATGTAACTGTTCTTGTCTCGTAGTGTGATAAAGTCGTTGTATATGCGGGCTTGGTACTCGCGCGTGTAGTAAAAGTTGAAGAACTCGGTCTCGACGTCGTCGGGCGCCAGCTTCTCCGTCTCGAATTTCGCAATTTCCTTGAGGAACCGCTGTTCCTGCGCTGCCGACATGCCCCATATCACCACGACGCCGTAGTCGAAGAGAAAGACCTCGGGCGTGTGCACAAGGATGTCAAACTCGGGCATCTCGTCGACCAATGCGCTTTCGTCGCCCAGCCCGTGGGGAATCAGGTCGCCTGCGCCGTCGTGAGATACGCTGTTGCCAAGGTCGGTGCCGCTAAGGCCCAGTCCCAGACCCAGGTCGTCGGGATGGTAGCCGCCGTCAGTCTCGGGCATCTCGCCCGCCGAATGCCTACGCTCGTAACCAACCGCGGGGGTCGAATGGACCTCGGCCGCCGCTCTCTCCTGGCGGGCACTTTCGGCCTTTTTGGAGTAGTTGTATGGCGTGTATATGCACTCGTCGATCAGCTTCGGGTTTGCGCCGCGTGCCTTGCCCCGCCCCTTGAGAAACCTCATGAGGCCGTCCATCTGGTATCTGTTTGCGGTGCAGTAGGCCGTGACTCTAGGCAGCCTGTCGCGGTCAGCTTTGCCGAGGCGGGCGGCGTCTCTGCGCGCCGTGGGGTCCTTGATGCGCGTGTACTGGGAGTAGACATCGCGACCGCTCTCTTCGTCGGCGCCGGCCTCGTCGAGCTCGGGGTTGGGGAGTAGTTTGAGTTTCTGTGCGTTCTTGGTGCTGCGCTGGGGGCCTATCTTGGGCTGGTGGACGCCGCCGGCAGCGGCAGCCAAGGGAAGCCCGGCGCCACCACCGGAGCCAGAAAGACCCGGGGGACCGCCGTGGCTGTTGCGGCGGCGCAGCTTGTTATTTAGGGCCGACAGCATGGGAGGGCCACCGCCAAGGCCTCCAGTGCTGATGGCAGACGAGGCCGACGAGGACAGCGGAATGTGGTGTGGATGTTGCTGCTGCTGGTGGTGGGCTATGCGCGGGTGGCGGCGCTCCGACTCTGGTTCAATGGTCTTGGTTACGGGATTGGGATTGAAGGTGACATTTCGGGTAGGGCGCGAGGGGCGGCCGGATTCAGGCGACGACGGTGAGGCTGGTGGCAGCAGAGGCGTGTTTTCTGTCACGACGGTGCTCGCCATGGCTGGGGAATTCTGTGCGATGCTGCCAGGATCCGAGGCTGACTTGATTGGACTCGGAAATCCGTCCGGACAATCGGAGTGGCACAAAGGATTCCACAGCAGGAGTTGTCGTATCGTGTATCGTTGCTGTTGTGATCGCAGATTCCTCCGTGTCGAGTAGGATGGTCGTGCAGGTGCGGTTGGAGTAAACTTGACGGGAAGTATCCAAAGGTATTTCGGGGCTTTGCAGACGCGACGTTGACGGGAGCTCTGAAAGGCCCAGCCGTTTACGTTTATTCCCGTTTCGGCTGGAATGACGTCTAGACTCGTTTTGGGGTGTCCAGCGTTGACTTTAGATTTATTTCCCAGTTGGATGCCCCGCAGCGCCCATGCCACCAGCTGCACGGTGCTGCAGATGCTGGGTTCGTTTGGGTTCGTTTGCTTGGCAAAGAAGGCTGTTTCCGCTGTGAACCAACGCCATGACCCCACCTTGAATTCGGCCATCCAATCAGGTTTGCGGATTGCCTGCCAGAGAAAATCGTGCCTCCCACTTACTGTTACCATTTTCAACTCCACGACTAGCGAAGTACTTCGTACAGTGCCCGCCTGTCGTTACACCACACAGCCATACAGTCCAATTCCTGGAGGAGGGAGGTAGAGCTCCGGGATCAATTCTATATCATGGACTTCAACAGCTATTCTCCCTGAAACAAACTCTTCAGGGCGTGCCGCAAGGTAGTGCGGCCTTTCACGTCTTCGAAGGAGTCCCGCTACACAATCGGCAATCATTCAGGCATTGGATGGACCACACATGTACGGATACTGTACGGCCACACGACTATAGACTACACAACCACATGACATTGCTGCCGTCGCCGTTTTGGGAATGTTGATGATATCTACCAAATTCCCACCCGTTGTGAGAAATTTACAGTATGAACTGTGTGATCCGCGCGTGACAATGAATGCCACTGCGGCGGCTTCCTTGATGAATCGTCCCGAGGATATGAGCGACAAAAATTATTCTATAAAAATTGATATCCGCCATGCGGCATCTGATAAGTTTTGCGGACCTCTTTAGACGGCGAGCTTCGAATGGGGTACATGGATATCTGCTCACAAAGAAGGCAAGAGTGGCTCTACGCACCTCTCCCTCATTTTCACCAAATCTGCGCCCTCCATTGGTATTTGGAGAGCTTCCCAGATTGCGCGACTCGTTCTCGCGTCTTGAGATATTAGCAAATTGTTATTTGCGTGGAGCTCCGCCTCGAGGGATACGAACTTGGTGCTAAGGTCCTTCTCGAGGGTTGTGATCTTTTCGAGAAGTTGATTGATCTTGTCGAGTATTGTCTCCATATTAACAGCGTTTGTGTCTAACGTGGGGTTTAGTTGGGGTTATGGGCTGGACAGAAAGTACAGTCCAATCCCTGAATGTCAAATACACCGGCTAAGAAAAACATTTTAATAGGTAGGTATTTCTAGGGGAGAGAAAGGCCTCTATAATTCTATAATAGGGGTTCTTATAGCTATTGCCTCCCTCGGCGAAAAATCTTTTGGGCAAGCCGTAGGTTATTGAGGCCTTTTAAATCTTGGCAACCCCCCCCCCCCACCCCCCCCCCTTTATTGTTATTGACATTGTTATTGACGAAATATAGAACCTGAAGTCCGGCAGGCTCAACGTTGTCTTGTGGGCCCTTGTACCGTCCGGATGCGCCATACTGAGAAAACAGTATGGCCATCTCGCCCATGCATGTATGTCTTGCCACATCCTGCGACGCCGGGAACGAAGAAGCAGACGCCTTCCGGGAGGCTATCCATAATCTCGAAGGCACGACCACGCATTGGCGGTTCGTTCTGAGGAAAGCATTTCGGAGGAATCCGGGAGCTATCACATTTCCACGCTTGACCACCGCAAGGGCGCTGACGGCGAGCCGGTCCCTCGACAGATAGAGTACAAGCACGCGCAAATGCCGACGAAGGAACAGGCCGCGTCGGACTATTTCGCCGAATTCACCAACCCGACGAGCAACCGCCAAGTAGGCCGTATCGACTCTCCAGGCCCAGGTTGTAAATACCCTCAAGCATCCGCCGTCTGCGCAGCCACCACTGTCGGAGCGATCCGTGGCTGCTTACCGATATCTTATCAACTTCGACTCCAGAGCTCCTCGCGTTAACCTCCCAGCCGATTTTCCAGGGAGGGCTCGGAGCGGTGGTCAAGCCTGGAAGGGTGATAGCTCCCCAACTTCAATGCGTTGTGCCTTCGAGAATATATACAGCCTCCCAGGCGGACGTCTGCTTCGTGCCCGGCGTCGCAGGATGTGGCAAGACATACAGGCATGGGCGAGATGGCCATACTGTTTTCTCAGTACGGCGCACCCGGATAGGACAAGAGCCCACATAACGTTGAGCCTGCCGGACTTTAGGTTCTATATCTCTCTCGCCAATAACAATGAGGGAGTGGAAGACTTTGTCACGCTCGGACGATGTTGGTGCGTAATTTGCTAACCTTAGTCACATACGCGTCGGGAAACTCTACCAGGATGCCCGACAGCAACGCTATATAGTCGTACAATCTGTACGGAATAGTCCTATAGCCGTAGAATATAATCCCTAAATATTTATAAGCGGGAGACTTTTCGAGATTTGAAAAGCCTCAATACCATACGGCCCACCCTGAAAGTTTTCCGCCGAGGGAGGCAATAGCTATAAGAATCCCTATTATAGAATCTTAGAGGCTTTTCCCAGCCGGATTATTTGCTGTACACACGCGAACCTATCGCCACTACTCGACGTACATACTACGACCGAAGGTCCTCGGTTCATTCCCGGGTGTATCCACCAGAAATGAGCCCTAGATAGCTGCGGTGCAGAGAGCAGGAGGTAAAACCATGGCTAGCTAGATTGTTGATTATGTCTAATATTGTCTATAGGATATAGGCTGACCTTTTTTAGCCTTCACCACTAGGCGTATCTTGGAAGCTCTCCAAACACTAGTCGAGAGCACAGGTGTGGTGGAACTGAGGGAGAGGATGCCTAGGCTTGGCTGCCGCTCTGAGGCCTGCTTGACGAATCGGCTAGGAGATTGACGCGAGCAGCTCTGGAGTCGAAGTTGATAAGATACTGGTAGGCATCCACGGATTGCTCCGACGGTGGTGGCTGCGCAAATGGCGGGTGGTTGAGGGCATTCACGGCGCCGACATTCGAGTAGTAGTAGCAGTAGGTTCGCGTGAGTATTCACGGTAATAGCCGTAGCATTTCGCTATTTACGCGACTCGTTCTCGCGTCTTGAGGTATCAGTGTAGAGTCTAACCCCTGAATATTAATAGACGTGGTATTTGGGTAGAATAATTGTTGAAGCCTAGCAAATACACCGGCTAGGAAAAGCCTCTAATCCAATACCTATGTGTTTTGGTGAAGAGATAGGCCTCTAGGATTCTAAAGCAGGGATCCTAATAGCTTTTTACCTCCCTTCGCGGAAAACCTTCAGGGCGAGCCGTAAGTTATCAAGGCCTTTCAATATGGAAGTCACCCGTTAAGTACCTACTAAGACAAAATTAAACATCAAGGCCTTTTAAATCTCGGAAAGTCCCCGGTAATAAATATTCAGGGACTTGGCTTCGGAAAGGCACATCTTGCACATCTCGCCAATCTTAGGGAGCAAATTCTCCTTGCCGCAAGGATCGATGAGGCCAACGATACGGCACCACATCTGCATATACGGGAGTGGCAGTAGATATTCGTACCCGTGGGAACTCCGTCGACGGCAAGTCATGAATGGCCTGGAACTGTGGATACGGTATGCGCCGTAGTATATGCCGGCAACAGCATAAAGAATATATCGATCGGCGTTAGCAAAATGTACTAGACTAGGCGTCGGCCTCGACCGCTCGAGGGAAATCCATGGTCGTGTCAGTTTGGCACAGGACAATGCCCAACGTGGAAGACCTCCATGGTATGCGGCGAGTGTTGGAAGTGTTTTGTAAGAGGCGATACGTCCGCCTGCGTAGCTTTGGCTGCGATGAGGGAAACCTGCTAATTTAGGTTATTTATCCTCGGAGACGTAGAACTTCCGCTGCTCCTTGGCTACTTGGGAGACTGCGCGTAGTTAGTTTCTTTGGACGGGTTGCGATTTGTCTGCCCTCCTGTTTGCCTGCGTCCTGCAGCCTCTTTTAGATGGCCGAGGGAAAAGGTAGCTCCGCCGTCTCGGTCGTTACCGTGAAACGAAACGCAGCATCTGGTTTCACGTATTTTCCCTCTCTTCTTGTTGTGTGGCTTTACATGCAGTGAGAGTCGTGAAGGTGAGTATGGATATCAGATGATGACTGTCTTGGCACCTACCTTGATAGACGACGGACGGATAGACGAACTACTCATATTGTAAACATTTGTCTATCCATCTGTTCGGGTGGCGTAGGTGCCATGTCTTGGTTATTAGTGCAAGGTTATTCTGCACATTTCAGGCTCCATGACATTTGTCCAATCTCGCCCGTGACTATCAATTTGCAGTTCAGTGTGTCCCAGCCGCTGGTCAGTTGCTGGTCCGCTACTGACCCGGTGCTAGGTGAGCAGAGACAGTAAGAACTGAATATACAGCCATGTAGACAGACAGACCGAGATAGCACTTCGAGTGAAGCAAAAAGACATATCGGGGGTTATTATATGACGCCTCAAGAGATATGAATGTAATGAGAAAGGGGGACATATACGGTGGGATCGTTCAACCTCATTGTTACCATACGAAGCGCCGCAGCAAATGTATTTCATGGCCCATGAACGAAACAAGAACCCAGAGTAAAAACTACAACCACTTTTTTTTTCTTATTTCGACGCCAAACCTGATATCAAGTGAATGCTAACCCGTAGTGTAGTAGGCCAATACCTGGAACCCAAAGTAGGTAGATAGTGTAGCCGTTTCTCTTTTTATTCGCTGGCTGGCCCTGTTCATTAAATGACCTGGACCTAGTTTATATTTTGGGAGAAAAAAAAGCAAGACAAAATAACAAACCAAAAACGTACAACCCCCCCTCCCTCCATCAAATGCTCCGGTTAAAAGCATACTCCCCAAGGTAAAGATATGGGAAGAATAAAAGGCGACGATAAAGGTACATGCCACCCGCTGGCACTCGCTCGAAACGATTCCATCTTCTTTCTAGCTTTCTCCGACGCGACGGGGGCGCTAATGGAAGCATCGCCATGAACAAGCTTCAGATTCGCTATGGGCACAGGTGGTGGAATCTGTCCAAGTGTCCTACTATTCATCTGGCTTCTCTCCCTGCGTCTCCTGATCTGTGTCGTAGTTTCCCATGTCCATCTCGATGTCCTCCTGCGCTTGGTCGGCACGTGCTTCCTCTGCCGCCATCCGCCGCTCCGTGTCATCGGCGTCGTCACCCTTGGCGGTGCTGCGCTCGCGACGCGCCTTGGCCTTTTCGTCGTAGTCTTCTTTTGCGGCGTGGTACTTGGCCATGTCGTCTTCGGCGCGCGTCTGGAACTCTTCACGCTGCGTCTCGGGCAGGTCCTTCCAGCCGCGCGCGAGCTCTTCCTCGACGCTAGCGCCCGCGTCGTCGCTCTTGTCCTTGAACGAGTCGCGGTTCTCGTCGCAGTATAGATCAAAGGCGTTGCCGGGCTTCCGAGGAGCCTTGTGCACGCCGTTGGTCGTCCGGCCGTCGAGGTGCTGTGCCGAGAAAGTGTCGGAGCTCGGCGAGTGCGTGTGTAGGCTCCGGCCGACAAAGCTGGCGCTTCCGCCTCCACCGCCTCCACCTCCGCCCTCAGCAGCCGACGGTGTGGCCTCGAGGTTTGGGATCATCGACGGCTTGCGGTGCCCACGCTTGATGCGCAGGGGCTTCTCCTTAGGCTGCGCGTTGTTGCTGTTCAGCGTGCGAAGTGCGCGGGTTGTGACTGGGTGGCCTGTCTCAGGACTTACTGTCGGCGGTGGGCTGGGGCTGCCGTCTGAATCTTCCACGTTGGCGCTCGTTCGCTTGGCGAGCTGCTCGAGCAGGAACGCCCTCTCGAGCCTCATCTTCTCCACCTGGCGCTTGAGACGCGCGAGGCGCAACCTGGCCGCGTCATTGGCCTCTTCGACTTCGTTGGTACGCTGTTTAAGCTGGATGCATTTTCGCCGGTAGGCCTCCTCCACCGATGGAGGGAGCGCGGGCGGGATTGAGGCGGCTGATGGTTCGGGCGAGCTTGCGTTAGCCGAGTCGGAATCCATTTTCTTCCTCTCGCGGAGATAATTGAATGTGTGGTATGGGATGCAGAATAGAACAGAACAGAGCGAACAGGGGATGGGGGATGGGGGATGCCAGAGCTCAGATCAGTTTTCGTTGGACTCGGCAAGGACAACGAAGCACCGAATTGCGCAAAAGGTTCTGCGTGGAAGGCGGGCCGAGGAAGTAGCCACACGTGTAGAAACGGTCGCGGCCGCCTTTGACGTACCTGGCGCCATTGTCGACGACTCCCTAAAAGGGAAAAAAGGCTTGAGCGACGGTGTGCGTAATTCGGCAACCAGACTGAATTCTAAAAGCGCGTTGGTGCTAGGACAGGCGAGGGGTTTCAATGGTCAATCACGAGATGCGATTGGCGATCTGAGATAATATTTAAGATTGAAGTTGATGAATGCGCTTTCGAAGGGAGGTTCGGATGCTGCGAGTCGGAGAGATGCTCTTTCTCCGCGAGAACCTTACAGCCATGTTGGACCCCGGTCCTGCCCGTGTAATAATAAACCCCCAAAAGTGTCAAGGTGTCGCGACCGCCAGACGGGACAAGGCTGAAGCTTATGGTCCAACTCCTTCCAGTGGCTTTACTGTGGGAACGGTACCTAGTCAGGTCCAAGGTCCAGGCTTAGCTCCTTCTGATTGGCCGCACCGGCCCTGGGCCAAGGCTGCCGTTTTTGTTGACTTGTGATTTGCTTCACGGACTTTTTTTTATGGGACTGGACTAGGCCTCTGGAAGCTGGAGTCGAAGGTTTGGTTTGCATTGCTTGCCATCTCGCACTGCTGCACCTTTGGTTTTCAACCACACTTCTCCAGACAAGCTTGCCAGATTTAGCCCGCCATGTCTTTGAATATACCCAACGCGCCGAACGCCGGCTTGTTCAAGCAGGGCTACAACAAGTAAGTCGCGACCGTTGCTGCTAGCCATTTGCTTGCTTCCATTATGTGCATGGCTTCCATTCATTGCCCCGCCAGCCCCCTCCATCTCCATCTCTCCCTATAATTATTATCTACCTCCCCTCACCGACCCTCCAAACCACATGAACCTCGCATTCTAACCAGCCTGTCTTTTTGCTTGCTGCAGCTATGATTCCGAGGATGGCGCTGTCCTCCGCAACATCGATGCCTGCCGCGCCATCTCGTCGACGGTCCAGACGTCGCTGGGCCCCTATGGGCGCAACAAGATCGTCATCAACCACCTCCAGAAGATGATCCTCACCTCTGATGCCGCTACCATCCTGCGCGAGCTCGACGTTATCCACCCCGCCGCCAAGCTTCTGGTCATGGCCAGTCAGCAGCAGGAGTCGGAGATGGGCGATGCTACCAACATGGTCATCGTCTTCGCCGGCGAGCTGCTCAAGAAGGCCGAGGACCTGTTGCGCATGGGCCTCAAGACGTCCGACATCGTGACAGGCTACGAGCGCGCCCAGAAGATTGCTCTCGACACCCTCGAGGAGCTCGAGATCGACAAGGTCGAGGACCTGCGGTCCCTGGCCGAGCTGAGCAAGGCCATCCGCACCGTCATCGCCAGCAAGCAGAACGGCAACGAAGACTTCCTCGCCAACCTCGTCGCCGAGGCTGTCCTGTCGGTCCTCCCCAAGAACCCCGCCAACTTCAACGTGGACAACATCCGCGTCGTCAAGATCATGGGCGGCAGCCTGGACCAGAGCCGCGTCGTCAAGGGCATGGTGTTCGGCAAGGAGCCCAACGGCACCGTCAAGAAGGCCAAGAATGCCAAGGTCGCCGTCTACACGTGCCCCATCGACACCAGCCAGACCGAGACCAAGGGCACCGTCCTGCTGCACAACGCCAAGGAGATGCTCAACTTCACCACGGGCGAAGAAACCCAACTCGAGGCTGCCATCAAGGAGCTGCACGATGTTGGGCTCAGAGTGGTGGTTGCCGGGTCCACGGTAGGCGAGCTGGCCATGCACTACCTCAACCGGTACGGCATCCTGGTCATCAAGATCCTCAGCAAGTTTGAGCTGAGGCGGGTGTGCAACGTCGTCGGAGCCACGCCGCTGGCCAGGCTAGGCGCCCCCATGCCCGACGAGATGGGCAGCATCGACGTTGTTGAGACGCTCGAGATTGGCGGCGACCGCGTCACCGTGTTCAGGCAAGAGAACGATGCGACGAGGACATCGACCATTGTCCTCCGCGGCGCCACACAAAACCACCTGGACGACATTGAGCGCGCCGTCGACGACGGCGTCAACGTTGTCAAGGCCATCACCAAGGATCCCAGACTCGTCCCGGGCGCGGGCGCAACCGAGATCGAGCTCGTCGAGAGGATACAGGCTGTTGGAGACAAGACGCAGGGCCTCGCTCAGTACTCCATCAAGAAGTACGGTGAGGCTTTCGAGGTAATACCGAGGACTCTGGCCGAGAGCGCTGGCCTGGACGCAACCGAGGTGCTCAGCCGGCTCTACGCTGCCCACCAGCAAGAAGATGACTGGGCTACGGGAGTGGATATTGAGGTAACTTGTCATCTCCCCATCCCCTCCTTGACCGGATTCTAACTTTGGCCACTAGAACGATAAAAATACCGGAACCCTGGATGCCGAGGAGGAGGGCATCCTGGATCTCCTGGTGTCCAAACAGTGGGCCATTAAGCTCGCGACTGAGGCCGCCAGGACGATATTGTCAGTTGACCAGATCATCGTTGCTCGCCAGGCTGGCGGGCCGAAGCCCCCTGGACCGAACGCGGTATGTACAAGACCCCCTCTCGTTCCTTGTGACATGTTTCTAACCGGCCACGTAGAACTGGGACGAGGACTGAGCTCATCGCGCCTTGGGGGTTGCAGTGCAGGGATAAGGGGGCGAGTGTAGCGTTTAGACGGCTCATGTATGCCTGCGTTTGGCCGGCCGCCACCGGCTTTAATACCCTCTTCTACGCCACCAAAATAACAAAACAGGATTCGCGTCCCACATTTGTTCCCGCTCGCCACTGTTCATCCGAGTCCCTATATTGCCTGCTGTTTATATTCACGCTGGCGTGACTGATGCGGTGTCTCATCCGAGACGGCGGACGATGGCCGGCCCTGGAAAGTGAGCGCTTGTAAAGCTCGCACAATGTGGTCTTGATGTAGAGGTCTATGGCGCTCTAGGCCACGCTGGTGAGGATAGTATTTTGTGGACAGATGTATCTGGTCAGTAAAAGTCGTGTATTCTTGGGACCTGCTCGCCCCGTCCGAAAGATCTTCACTCGACGAAGACTCCTGTCCTGGGGACTCGCTCCGTAATTTCAAACAATGAAGAAGAAGAGGACAGAAGTGACGTCGAGATAGTATACCGAGGCCGGAGCGGTTTGACTCGTTCCTCTGTTTGCTACCTATGAATTTATTGCACGCTAGCCCAATACAAGGCACACGGCTCCTGTTGCGGCCATGGGCAGGGCGTGACGAATACATGTGTTTGTTTATTTCTGTCTGTCTGTCTATCTGTCTGTCTGTCTGTCTGTCTGTCTGTCTGTCTGCCTGCCTGTCTGTCTGTCTGTCTGTCTGTCTGCCCGCCTTGTGACTCGCCTGCGCTTCTGTTTATCTGCAAGGGCGTGCTGCCGTAGTACATATAGCTGGGGATTATACGTATTGCTCTTTTTCACAGTAGCAGGAACCACGGCTTGGTGTTGTACATTGCGCCTCGAAACTCCCAACACAAGCAATTGGCTTAGGTTGTACGACATTGAAGCATCGATATAGTTGAGATTCACGCTGACAAGGAAGTAGGAGTAAACCGAGTCTCTGCGAGATGTGATCTTGTGCAGCGCACTGACTGCAATATCGTATAGCATCTGCTTGCTTGGATATCTGCACTGCCGTGTCTTCTTGGCTATTACACCGATAATCCTCTAGCCTCCGGCCGGCCTACCCACGAACGGTCAACCATAAACGCGGCGGTTGATGCCATCCCCGGGAAACTGCGTAGTATCGCCTCGCACAGGGAAGAAACACTATCAACTAGACGCCCCAGGGAGAGCGTATGCTGATTGGCAAGTGTGCGTAACAGGTATGCAAACCCCAAACCGGAGAGTAGTTACCAGAGACGAAGCATCCGCGGTTCTCCCTTCCTTCTTTGTCTCTATCTCTCACACATCTATCTCCCTTTCGGCAGTCAAAACCCCGACCTCGCTTTCAAGGCCGCCGCCCACCGTTCGGATCTGTACGGATATTGCTACGGACTCGGAAGAGCGGTGTAGCTAAATAACGTATCCTATAGCCAGAAAGAAGCTAAGGTAAGGTAAGGTTGCCTCCGCGCTTCGGCGTAGGGATACCTGGGGCCAAGTACGGACTGAGCACGTATGTAGGTATGTACACTAGCATACACAGTCGATGGGAAAGTGACTGACTGACTGATTGACTAACGGGATGAAGAGTGCTATTACTACTATACTACTATACTACGTCCCGAGTTAGGTAGTCTTTACTCTGTCTCCAGCCCAGCAAGTAGAACCGAGCGAATCCTACTCTAACAACACCAACCCCCGGCACCAGACTGAGTGACAGCTGCTACTTTTCCCCACATGTGTAGGCAGGTACCACTGTTCTGCTGGAGCCATGTAGCAGTCAGTAGTACATAACGTAGTAGGAGGCAGCAGATCAGATCTGTCGAGCATTTGTTTCCTCGACCAGACCAGACAGACCAGCAGCAAAGTCCCCCCCTCCCAAGGGAGAAGAAAAACAGCGCGTTTG
Source organism: Lasiosphaeria ovina (assembly GCA_033439765.1). Lineage (NCBI taxonomy): Eukaryota > Fungi > Ascomycota > Sordariomycetes > Sordariales > Lasiosphaeriaceae > Lasiosphaeria > Lasiosphaeria ovina. The sequence continues at coordinate 2,970,819 of JAULSN010000002.1, read as the reverse complement.
CTTGCTTTCCATCAATGGCGGACAGACAGACAGACATGCCATCGGCGGGTGGGCACATACATACAGCCTTGCCTCCCTTGAACTGACCAGGCAAGGCAGGGCAGGGCAGGGCAGGGCAGGGCAGGGCAGGGATGGGGTCAAGAGAAGGGAAAAGTAGAAAAACCCTTATGCACAACACAAACACACAGACAGGTTTACCGACCGACCTTATTTCTCAGAGAGAAGAGGGAGAGGGAAATACTCACAGACACATACACACGGACTAGGGCAAGCACGGGCAGGTTGCGAGATTCTCGGCAAAAGAGGGGACCCCGATGAAGCCAGCCAGCCACGATGTTGTTTTCCCAGGGTGTGATTTCGTGGCTTCCCCGCAACTCAAGCCGTAATGGCGGGCGGCTCAAAGCGCGGGCTTTTCATGAGAAACAGAGCTAGAGGCTCGATGAGTGTGTGTGGTGTGTGTGTGTGTTGTCAGGACACGGATGTTTTTCTCAAAACAGAGAAGAGAGAAAAACGTCAAAGCCCTCACTCTCACAACCACTCAGGTCAGAGAGAAAAGAATGCCCTTCGCCACGCTTCTGGGCGCGTGCGCAACGTGGACGGGGCTATGGCGGGGAAAGACACGGTAGTGTATGTCCAGAGTAGTTAATGTATTGTACTTTAGTGTAGGTATGTAGCCCGGCGTACTTGGGGAAGCGGTGCAGAAGCGACGAACGACTAATCCTCACCGACCAATTGCCTATGTTCGTACGTTGCTCTATGTATGGAGTACAGTACATTAAGAAGAAAAAGCTACACTGCGTAGCAACTCTAACTACATATCAACTCAGTAGTAACCAGTTCGCAGTTGGCAGCTCGCAGCACGATGTAGCGCTGCCACGGGCATGCGAGCCCGGAGTGGACCACTTGTTGGTTTGGCCTAGCATGGGGCGGGGTGGCGTTTGCGGAACAATTATCCTAGGTACGTGGTAGGAAACCAGACAAGAAATAAACGAACCGAAGAAAGCGGGCTCAACGGCGGCCGGGGGAGGCTTGATGCGCATTCCGTACCAGAGAAATATCAGAAGGTAATGTTGCAGTCGCCCAGCGCGTCAAGAAAAGGTCCAGGTCAGGTCAGATCATGCCATGTCGGCACACGCGCTAGTCCCTGTACAAAATTGTATTCGGCCTCCGTGCCGAAGAATAGACCTTGCGGTGTGTCGGTGATAGGCCCGGCGGGGTGGGGCCCCGCCGCCGCTGCCGGGGGACACTGGGTGGCAGTCCCATCGCAGGCGGAGAATTTCTTCTCTCTTTTTATTACCTCTCTGGAGTCTGGTGGATGGTACTACTGCTAGCTTGCCTGCCAGCCAAGCCAACAAGCCAGCCAGCCAATCCAGTGACGGCGCATCGTAGCCGAGACTCGCACTCTTGACAGGCCTTGACCTGGTTTGCTCTGGTCTCGGTCTCCAGCGGATGGATAACAGTATAATTACTGGGGCCCTCGATGCAGCCAGGGGTGTCTGTTGGTGATACGCTCATCAGCATCCAGTCATGGGCTCTCTACGCGTTTTCTGCGGAGAGAGAAAAAGAAACAAAAAGGCAAAAAGGTTGTTCGCGATCCCATCTGCATCTGGGCCAACGGAGAAAGTGTTTGACGATCTCCCACCGCGGAGGGTGAAACCAGAGGGCCGTGCAGGGGCCGCAGCCCAGCTGGAATGTACCTAGGCCTAGGGGGGCTGAGTGAACAAACGTGCGAGCAGCTCACAGACCATCACATTCCCCTTCCCGATCACAGTCGTAGTCGCAATACACCCCTGCGTCGCAAATCGTGCCATACAACCCTGAATGCCGGCTCATCATGCCGTGATAGAATGAGTCTCGACAGGACCGAGAGAGAATCGAGGCAGCTCTGGGTTGTGCGTATCGTTCAGTTGTAAGTAGGTGATGTGCACAGAGAGAGAGAGAAGGAAGTAAGAAGGGGTTGGAATTAAGGACCCAACTATTTCAGCCTCGCCGCAATTGGTGCGATCATCTGGGGCTCGGACAGAGCCGCAAAAGACCCTGCGACTTTTTGCCGATCTTTGACTTCTGGTTCCGCCGTAGAATAAAAACACGGCATTGACAATCAAAAGTTTAGGCGGTCTGATCGACGAGCAGGATGATTTGGCGGCTTTGTAGACCTGTCCTGGTTTCCCAAGCTGACAAGCAAGACAACCCTGAGTTAGTAGCCCACACTCAAGCTTACTGTATGTTCATATGTACACACTTCGTACATACATACCCTTCCTTCAGTCCCTGGCGGAGGGCCATGGCAGGCATCTCCATGCAGCTTGATGGACACTTAGAACGGGGCTCCTCTAGAGAGGTTCGCCCCAATAAGTATGTGTGTACCCAGCAAGCTGCGGACCAAGACCGCATTGTGTTGCTGTTGTTGGTTTGGTGTAGCCCCAACGCTGGAGACTTCTGGGACCCAACGTCTTGGGCCACAAGACTCCCAGGAACGGCTCTGGCAGGGGGTTTCGCTGGGCTTGAGTAAAGACGCCAATAGGGAGGGGTCCAATCAAGATTAGGAGTCCGCGAGATTCTTGAAACTCGAACATCTCTTTCGAGTGGAACAAAAAGCCTGATAGACTGGCCCCAAGACAGGCCGACTCAGGTTGTTGGTTGGATCCCAGATCCCAAAGCCCAGATCCCAGACAATATCATTGCCAGTCCTATTGGCCATCTGGCTGGCTCTGGGCCCTGCCAAGTGAAAAAATAAGGAAGAAAAAAGGCCCAGCACCACCCAGGGGTGGGTTGCCCCTTGTTTCTTTCCCCGCTTCACCAGCAGTCTTGTTGGAGAGCTCTATGTCGATCCATCCCGGCGGCACACCCCGCCATCATAGGTGATCTGGATTGAAGCTTCAAGGCGGTCTGTCGTGGGCCTCGTCGGGATCACAAACGAGCACAGACACAACATTGGCTCGAGAGTGAGTGCATGCACTTCAGCTGCGTACCTAGGTTGCTTGTGTGTCGGGGCGCCTGGGTTTCCGCTGCGTGCAACCCGGGGCAGTGCAGACCCTTGATTGCAGGGAGGCGCTCAACCTGCCTTGCCTTGATTCTTGATTGCATCAGTCAGTCGTGAGGCGAGGTTCGCGATAGAAATGCCGTCTTTGGTCTCTGGGCGGTTGACACAGTTGCATGCTTCGCTCGCTGACCGCCTCGCCAACAAGCCCAGATGAGCGGCAGCGACCGTCATCAGCCAGCGGCGGATTGATGATTTTCTCAGTGTCAGATCCTTCCCAACCTGAGATTACTTGCCGACTGTTTAACCTAAGTTTGGACCAGAAGGAAGGACCTCTGACTCTCCCGCCTTTGCTCCACATTTGGGTCGGTTGGTTCAACTTGGTAGTACTAAGGTACTTTGAAGGGACGAGGCCATCATCTCTTTCGTCGTTGGTCAGATAAACGCGTGTCTAGAGTGGTATCAAGGAGAAATTGCGGATATCAGAGCCATAATGATAGTGGAGCTGGTTGCAGTGGTTTCGGCAGGTTGTTCAATGCCGCGCCTCTCAAGAATACAACCTACTCGAACTTCCTGACCCTCTTGTCGGCACATAGCACGACTGCCAACTCTGGCAGGACTCCCGTCATTGACCATTGTATTGTCTAGGACGCGCCTGCCTGAGTTGCACACAGAGGACTTGCAAAGAGCTTCCCCACCTTCCCAGTGAGGCCCATGGTCAGGAAGGGGCCCCGAGTTGCAGAGTCTATCGCGCCTTCCATCATGACTTTGCTGTCATCCATGCCTGCGATGAGATGGCTGATAACTTTAGTTCCAGCACGTCAAGTGCCCAAACCAAATTAAGCAGTCTGCTACTGCCCGCGGGCACGCACTTCCGCCTTCCTCCCCAAAAATTCAAATACCGCCACTCTCTCACCGAATCACCATCTCTCCCAAAGTGTCAACTTCCCTTTCCTTGATAACAACGTTTTCCTTTATCTCTTCGCCCCCCCACGAGGGAGGTACCCCGCTTTCATGGTTGGCATGTCGCATGAAACGAACGGGAAACCGACGCGCCTCAGTGGCGCTGCCCTAAGTTCTAACGTGGAATCACTCGGAAACCCCCTAAACAGTCTGTCTTGCTTGTTGGAATCAACCTGCACCGCCGATGGAAGAAGGGACGGCTCGTCTTGCTCGTGGCCCCCTAGCTTCGCCGTATGTACCGCCCTAGGGAGAACCCGAATGTCCTCCACTTTCTTCACAACTTTTGGACACCTACCGTCTTCCCTCTAGCATTGATGTCGCTTGATATACCCGCCTTTGGCCGCTGGCTAGCGGGTGATACTGTACTGGTACTGTATCGTGTGGTGGGAAGATTGCAACTTTCTTTTTCTGCTCTCAACTGAGTACTATTTTGTCTTGGCCTCCTTTCCCCTGCAATGGCTGACAAGCTCTGCAGTAGAGTGCAGGCTCGGGAACCGTTCTTCCCTGCCGACTTTAGCAGCCGGGCTGGTTCCGATGTGGCTCCAAGAGAGACGGGATAGCCTGCGGGAGCCTTCGCTGCCCTTGTCCTGGGAGGTGGGACCTCCCCAAGAAAGACAGACCCCTGACACGCCTGCGAAGCCCACAAGAAGCCTCCCCAGTCCCCCCGGCAGGCATCTCCAGAGAATGGCGTTCGGTTTCCCCAGCCACAAACAGTGACTGGCATCGCGGAGATGCCAGCTCGTGGCGTGGGGCCGGACTCGTCGCCGGTCCCTAGCGGACCCCCGGGGCTCTGTTCGGAGTCCATAGAAGCACCACGACGGACAGTCTGCTCTGCACCGTTGTATCGCCGTTGTACGGCACACATACATGCTCACTGCCCTCCACGCTTCCCTTCGGTGCTCTTCTACAGATGCTTCCGTGCATGCTGCGATGCAACTCGATTTCCCAAAACGGACAGTGCAGGACTCGCAATCAGTGTGGCCCCTTTTCGATGCAGCAACAAGTCACTGCCATCCCGCTGCTAGCTCCCCTGCTGCTGCTCAAGCATAAAGTAGGTACGTAACACCACCACGTGCATAAGGCACGGTATCAGTCTAGGCTGGCTTGCGAGGCACCATCATCGGTCTCGCTCTTCTCTTTGAAGCTGTTGAGACTTGTTCGGTTTTTGACGGAACGGCTCGCCCGCAGATGGAATACTAGCGTTTGCGGGCCTCAATTGTCCATCTACTAAGTAGATCGTCGCCGAGTATTCATTGGCCCCACGCACGGACTGTGCAATGCCCGAGCGTCTTGGAGGTCCATGGCGTCACCAGACTCCATGATGCGTTCGCTGCAGCCACAAGCCGCGTCTTATGTACACGAAGGTACCAAGTTGGAAGAGCACCAGAGGTATGGTGGTGTGCTGTGCAGCTCATCAGAAGCGAGTCCGCTAATAAGAATACTACAAGCCGCATGAGAAGAGTAAGTGACAAGCTGGGCTGTGGCTGAGACTTGCGAGAAGCAACTTTCTCGGTCCGGTTGACGCCTTTTGATGGCAAACTTCCCCAGGCCCAGAGTCCCACGCCAAGGCGTCTCTCTCTCTCAAATGCTCCGTTTACAGCGGGTTATGAATGCAACATGAACTGAACGATAAGGTAAATGCGAGCTGTCGATTCTGAAGTCATCCGCGCTACGGGAATATTGACATGTGGTAGATGTTGACTAAACCTATTTGAAGAAGGTCATCTCAGACGGTGACCGAGCTAATTTGCCAGGCGTGACAGGTCCTGGGGTGTGTGGGCCTCGAGGACAATTGACGGTGTCAGTTATGCTCCTACCAAAATACTGCTGGGTTGACCATTCAAAACAGCTAGATGGCTAATATTTTGAAACCACTCCCGACTTTCATCATCGACACTGCCACGTGTTGGGTGTACCCATGAGATCGCCACTGAGCCTCATAAACGACATATCCGTTCAACTAGTCCTGACTTTCGGTGCTGCTGCGTATATTTTTGAAAGAGGACTTTGTCGGCAGTGGAAGTGACCGCCCACTCCAAACGATTTCGTCAAGCTCATCGAGCTACGGATAGAGTGCTCTCTTATGGCACCGTTTGTTACGTCACAGCAAGCATCACTCTGTCTGGCGGCACACTGGCGGGACATGGCCGCCACATTGAGTTCTAGTTTTTACTTTGGCCATCACCGTGGGCTCATATGACGGCAGAGACAATGACTTCACGGTACCTGCCCCAAGCTGCCTGAGAGGCTTTTGGGCGCATCATGCTGCAGAATGCTGCATACATGTGCCGCAGTGTGTCCACAACTTCGCCAATGGCGTCAATATCGAAAGAGGCACGGACGCTCTGCCTTCCCAAGGCATCCACCGACCACGGCAGCTAGTTGCCACACCAATCCTCCTCAGTCCCCTTTGATGCCCTTTTCCCTTTTCCCTTCTGCAATTTTCCTCGGTCAGGACTCGGGGTGCCCTAACTTGATGCCTTGGGAGACGGGCCACGAAGATAGAAAATCGCATGCGCAGCAGCAGGTCTGCGAGGCACTCGCAGCCCACGGGATGCATGGACAGCACAGTACATACACCAGGGCCTGGGCTACCTACTCGTGGCGACTGGAAGAAACGGACACATGGGATAAGATGGTTTTACGGAGATATTATGCTTGATAGAGAGCGGCGGGAGGGGTGTAAACGGTGGCCATCCCCCCAGCTCGGCCGTTCGAAGACGCCAGTTCGGATTAGCGCATCATCACCAGCCCCTGGGAGACCGGTCTCAAGGCCTGTCTGGTCACGGTCCCAGGGCTCGTTTTTGATATCGTTATCTGCACCCGTCTATCCGTTCCCGTCCAACCGCACCGCAATCAATCCCTTCGACCTTTGGGCCCGCGAACCCCAGAAGCCAGTCCCTTGCCGGCCTGGGCAGCAGAGGTGTCGCTCCCTGCAGAGGCTGCAGGAGCGAGTAGTGCCATCCATGGCTGACCCGGTCAACTCCACTGCAAAGTAACTGAACAGGGGAGCACTGAGAGTGCAGGGACAGGGCTTGGTGCTTTAGCCCATCACCTTCTGAGCCTGGCTCCCTGGCCACCCACGACCCAGCAACAGGCCGCCACACAAGGCCCCCATTCCCTCCCGTTCCCCCTCTACTGGTCCCTTCTCTCCCGCCCAGCCCAGACCAGACCCAGAAGGCGATGTAGCAGAAGCAACAACCTGTGGCCGGGTAGTTTGCCCTGCGTCCTCTGTCTGTGCAAGGCGAACCAGTTAATAAAACTGCTTGTGCCCCGATTTTCCTAGCCCGCCGCCAATATCTGCGCATTCTAAAAATTGAATCGTGCTGCTTGGGCCTAGGTATTAACTATCACGTTCCGTGTTCTGGAAGACTAGGAAGCAGTGTCTTCCCCGTTGGCCAACCCCCCTCACAAAGGACCAGTCAACGTGCGCGCCGTTTCGCCTCAAAGGAACCTGTGTCTCGGACTCCATCAACAGAGAGCGGTTCCTGTCTAAGTCGCAAAGAAAAACAAGGGAAGGACCAATTCCTGCGACATCTTTGCACAGGCCGTTGCCGAGGGCGCAATTGATTTCCCACGGCAGTCTTCTTGTCTTTAGGCGCTGACGACGGCACATCGACCTTCAACAAGTCCGACTTTTTCGGCATCCCAAAACCGAGTTCTTCGCCGGCGAGTAAGGGCGGCCAGGCGGTGCACGGCAACCGAGTATACAGACAGCCCGGGCCAGCGAATTGGAAGGCGAGAGTGCTCGCCCCTTAGCCTTGGACGGCCGCAGCACATCATCAATCGGCTTCTTTGCTAGTCGTCGGTGTCTTCGGGACAGCTTACAGAATTTGGCAAAACCCACCGACTCGGCTTCGAGAAGGGCTCAATCGTCAACGGGATTGGATTGGATGCTGGCATAGTCTGGACGGCTTTTGGCAACTGACTTTGCATCGTTCAATTCTGCCTACTATCTTCTTCAACAACGCAGCCATGCGCAGCCCGCCTGCCTTGGATCTACCACTGCATTGTTGATACGACGTCTGAAACACGCCCCTTCTCGAGAGCTGGACCCCCCTAGAGCTGGTGTGTCGCCTCTCCACAACAGGACGAGACGGAAACAGCGCCATTTAAAGTCTGTTGCAACTTGCAAGGACCGGCCAACAGGGACGAGATCCCCCGGAAAAGCCAAAACGACCCGACTTGGCCGCCGCCGAAGGATAGCCCAAAATAAGCCCAGGCCTTGCGCAACCCCCCGAACAGACCACACCGTCACATCGGGAAAACCGTCACCTCGTCACCTCGTCACCTCACTCTCACCTCGTCGCCGTTCGCCGCAAAACCCTCCCTCCTCCACATGTTTAGTAGATCACACCACAAGAACCAGGGCCTCGTCAAAGACCAGCAACGGAGGGTGCGCGACGCCCATCTGTCCATACTGCCATTGCCCGAGCTCGGCGTGGTCGGTCCTGATCCATCGACCGCGCGGTCTGGTGGCGGCGGCGTCTGGCGATCAGACTTTGACCGGTCAAACTACAGCATTTTCTCGAGCAGCGCTGCGAGGCCGCCGCCATACGCCGAGGCAACATACCCAGAGAAGAGTAGGTGGAACCCCTCCTTAGCAGCCCGACAGTCTGCTTTCGTGGTGGCTTGCCTTCTGTAGAGGGGAGCGGGGTGACAAACTGATTTGACTGCGCCGTGCTGCCACCGCGTCTTGTCTGGTCAGACGGTCACCCGAGAAGTGATTTGCGCCGCCAAATCTCCAGAGGCCATGACCTGCTAACACTTGGTTTCCAACCCACCAGACAGTTCAATCGCCACCGGAACCCTTCGAGCGCCTTCGCATCGTTCGGCGCCCTCAGTCGGCTCCGTCAAGTCGCGCGAGAGCAACTCGAGAACAGCACCAGCACCGGGCATGATGAATTCAGACAGGAGTCGATCGCGCCGGGAGCGCACGTTCGTCGGGAGCGAGTGCGCCGTATGCGAGGAGCCGCTCGAGCACACGCTCCGCGGCGAGAGGATACTGCAGTTTTCGTGCACCCACGTGTCGCACGAAGCCTGCTTCTACGAGTTCATCCGCGAATTCGAGTCCCAGTACTGCCCAACATGCAATGCACCACTTCACCTCGACACCAGCCGCGGCGGCAATGTGCTTGATATCGGTAAGACAATAACCAACGATGGCATTCGCGTGCGCCACCCACGGGATAGCGAGCTAACACACAAGCAGAGAAAATCAGTAACATGGTCCGCGCTGTATCGGTAAACGACTCACGCTCTCAGGGGACTCCGACTCCGACGCAGCCGTGGGACGACCAGACGGTGCGGCCGCCAAGCAGGGGATCCAGCTCCAGGCCCGGTGCCATGGGTTCAAACGGCCATCGCGACGCAGCGCCCAGGAGCGGAGGAGGTTTGCGCGACAGCCGCGACAGCCGCGATGCCCCATCATCCGACCATCGCTATACAACACAATCGTCGAGGCATGCGCGGAGCGACAGCGAGGCAACCGGCGTGGCCTCGTCGGGAGGCTACCCCGAGACAACGCAGAGCGGGCCGCCGAGGCGACACGATTACGACGTCCAGGCAATGGAGACATCACTGGCAAGCCCCCGCTCGGTGACGCGGAACCCCATCCCAGCGCCAACGGTCACGGTGCGGTCGGAATTCCCAACCATTAATAGATCCCGGCAGCAGCAGACGCTCACTTGCCTCATCACGGTCGAGGTGACCGACAACAAGTGGCAGCCCGACCCCGAGGATCTGCAGACGGCACCACCCCCGGCACCACCGAGAGCAGAAGAGTCTTTTGCACGGCCACCGTCACCCGCGCGGAGCGCGCCGCGCTTCTACCCTTACGAATCGGCCGAGGTGCTGGCCGAGGCGACTGAAGTCTTACACAAACGGGTCGACAACTGGCACGGCTTGGACTTTAGCCGGTACGTACTAGCACACGCATTTGCGGAATATGCGCGTGATGCATCCCGAGGACCTGGTCTATCGGGTCCCAATCTCGGGAGAATAAATTATGTGACTGACGCGGGACATATTTTAGATTTGGAAAGCTCCGGCTGTATGGCACGCTGCGCGTGGGGAAGGACAAGGTGTCGTGGCAGGAGCTAGAATGCTTCCTGTTTGCCGAAATGCTCATCTGCGTCAAGGAGAAGAAGCACGCACAGGCGGCGCCCTCGACGCAGTGGGACGACGATGCGCCGCGGAAATCGCGCTGCACGCTGAAGGGGTCCATTCTCATCAAGAAGCACCTCAATGAAGTGTCGGAGACGGGCAACATAGACGAAAACATCTTGACGCTGAGCCTATCCGTGGCTGAGCTGCCTCAGTTCCACCTCCGCTTCGAGAACCGAAACCAACTCAAGCTGTGGCAACAGGCGCTTCTGGACCTCAACGCCGTCGAGACTTCGCCGGTGCGCAGCCCAGACTATGATCGTGGCGAATTCTCCGAGACGGACGAGGATGACTGGCAAAGAACGCCGGCGTCGTCCCGGCCACAGCGTGTCTCCTCACTTGCCTCTTCGTGGGGCGGCGCAAAGTCGGCGACCACTGCGCCAACCGAGTACACAAACTTTGCACGAAGCCCACTGCTTCCGTCGGTCCATGTGCCCGTCGACGTTGTTGTCGTGGTTCCCATCTCTGCGTCCATGCAGGGTGTGAAGATCAACTTGGTCCGCGATGCCCTGCGATTCATGGTTGCGGCCCTCGGCGAACGCGACCGCATGGGACTCGTAACCTTTGGGTCGTCTGGCGGGGGCGTCCCTATTGTCGGCATGACCACCAAGGCCTGGGGAGGCTGGAGCAATGTGCTGAACTCGATCAAGCCCGTGGGCCAAAAGAGCCACCGTGCCGACGTGGTCGAGGGCGCAAACGTGGCCATGGACCTTCTCATGGGCCGGAAGTACAACAACCCCATTGCCACCATCATGCTCATCAGCGACGCGTCGACATCCGACGCCGACAGCGTGGACTTTGTCGTGTCACGCGCCGAAGCTGCAAAGTAGGTTTTATCCGATATTGCTTCCATATAGACTACATAGACTAACATTGGATGACAGAATCGCTATACACTCGTTCGGCCTCGGAATGACGCACAAGCCCGACACCATGATTGAGCTATCAACAAGGACGAAAGCGTCATACACTTACGTAAAGGACTGGATGATGCTTCGCGAGTGTCTGGCTGGGTGTCTGGGATCCATGCAGACACTATCACATCAAAACGTCAAGCTCAAGCTCAAGCTGCCTGAGGGATCGCCAGCCAAATTCCACAAAATCAGCGGCGCGCTTCAGATCACGAAGCGTGCAACGGGCCGTGATGCCGAAGCGGCTCTCGGGGATCTCCGCTTTGGCGACAAGCGCGACATTCTCGTGCAGCTGGTCATCATGCCCGACAACGCATCTCAAGAGCAGCTGCCACAAGACCCCTGGGACAACATTGTCTCGGGGCTGGAGGCTCTAGGGGGCTCCATGGACCAGGATGAGCAGAGGGCCATCTCCGTCGAGGAGGTTCCGCTAATCCAGGCCGATCTTTCCTGGGGCGACATCCTTCGGGACGGGACGTCGCAGCACGCGCGGACCAGCCTGCTGGCAATCACGATGCTGCCGGCATCCTCAAACTCGAAGAAGCCTTGGGGCAACTCGCCTCCAATTCCCCCGCACCCACACATCGTGCAGCGGCGGATGGAGCTACTAACCTCGGATATGCTGACGCGCGCCCTCACGCTGGTCAGCAGAGGCCAGCACGACCGCGCTCATACACTATTGAACGAGACACGTTCCATCCTCAAGGGGCTCGGCAAGGGAGGCCTTCCTCCCGTACCTCCTTCCGCACCACCTGCCAAGTCCCAGCCCTCGACCCCCCGCACAACAACCGACACCTCCCCGACCTTGACTGGCACGCCCGACAGGAAGAACACGCCATCGCCAACGTCGGCGAGCCAGCTGACGGGCAGCACCTTCCCGCCGCCCCTAATACCCCGTAGCCGGTCTAATGACGGACTAGGCCTCGGCGGCATGGGAACGGCGGCTGGCATTGACGCCAATACGGTGGCGGCGCTTGATGCGGAGCTTGAGTCCAGCCTGGAGTGGATTAACCACCCAGCCGTCTTTGGGCGAGACAGCCGCAAGGCGGTGCTCCAAGCAATCGGCGTCATCAGCTCCCAGCGCGCCTTCACCTTCCGCACGCCCATCGAGAGCCTATGGGCCGGGCGTGTAAGCGGGGTGAAGCGGCTGACGGGGAAGAGCCGCGAATGGCGTGAGGAAGGGGGCGGCGAGCACGGCATCATGGAGGAGGCGTAAGGCGATTTTGGTTTCGTCCTTGCGACTGTTCCGTCTGGTTTTGTGGCTTGTGCTACCATCAACAACCCCAGCCAAGACGACACCGCGCCGCCTCCTTGCACAACCTCTTTCCCCTTGCGTAGTCACCCATCCGCAACATTCAAACATACTCCTTCCTCTTTGACGCACACCATGGACGCGAGATGAAATTATCCGCGACTTGGCCCGCGATTCTCCGTGCGGTCCTCGTACATGCACTCCCGTTTTACGCTCGAAATTTTATACCCCTTTCTGTTTCTGGCGCATGGCTGCCACCGCCCGCGTCGAACATTTTGCACGTTTTATATATCAAGCAACGATGACTTTTCTTCTTGGATTATGAATATTTGGCTAGTTGCACAGCGTTGGAAAGATACCACTCTGCTTCTTTTCTTATTATTTTCTTGTTCACGTTCTCCCTTCCCTTGGCCGTTTTCTCATCCCCTCCCGTCAAATTTTTTTTAACTGGGGCTTTTCGTTCATAAGGGGGAATTATTTGGGGGGTTTCCCCCGATGCCCGGGTAATCTGCTTGCTTGGGCTTCTTTTTTGGGCAGGGAAGGGCTTTTGTCGACGGATGGCGGTAGAAGGGGAAAGGGGAGTGGGAGCCGGAGTGTGGAGGTGCAGTCGTACCTTTTTCGGGGCACGCTGTTGTCTTGGTATATATATGGGTGGTATGTATGTATGTATGTGTGCGTGGTGTCACGTTGATGTAAAAAGCAGGCTTTTGTCGAATGCTCTTTCTCTTTCTTCTTTCTTTCTGCGTGCGTATTAGTAAAATATTTGGCGGCATGGATAAGACGGAATGAATGGGATAGGGACGGCATCATCTAATGGTATGAGATCTGATGGGATGAGATTTGACGGGGTGAGAGCGGAGCGGCGATGGAGAAAACAGAAATGTGCTTCTTCTTGGTTGCTGCCATTTACCTCTCATTTGTTTTTAATAAACTTACGTTACCTACCTACCCACTACCAAGTACACAAATAGCAACTTCCAAATGTAAGACTGAGATTTGAGGTGTTTCATGTTACAATTGCCTTGGCTATACGCAATCCGTCTGTAATCCGTCCTCGTCGAGCCCTGTATACCGATGTGCCTGATACTCCGTATCGAGCAGGTGTTTGTCCGTACGTACATACAATACATACACGTATTTGTGCAAGACAGCTACAAATAAGGAAGTGGAGCGAGACCCCGCAAACCGTAGTATGAGCTCGAGCTCTTGCATAATGAAATTCGAACTTCTGCGGTGAATTGGGCACTTCGCACATGGTGACACGACAAGGTGTATTTACAGGTGATAATTATTATGCTCTTAAGAGTTTTCTTTCTCATTTCCATGCTTGTGCTCGTTTCTTTCCCCGCCTAGGCCTAGGCAAGCAAGCAAGCAAAACCGACGGGCAAATATGCCCACGGTTTGCCGAGGGTCGGAAGACCATCAATGTACACAGTAAGAGGGGCTGGCTGGCGGGACCCCACTGGGCGGGACCCACCCGCTGGTCGACTCATCGTCCGACAGGAGCCCGGAACCCGAAAAAAATTAATCAGATGTTTTAGATAATCTGCCGCCAATCAGGACTGCAGGCGCGGGAGGGATTTTCCCTAAACAGGCATGAGCGGCCCTCGTGAGACCCCCCAAAAGGTCGGGGAGCCAAAGGCTGAGTGGCACTCCCCCCCCCCAAACCCAAACCCAACGCTTTTTGTGGTGTCTGTTCCGTCTCTGAAAACCGCTCGAATGGAAGGAGAGGAGAGAGAGACAGAGAGAGCCCGGCACGAGAAAGAGGCTCTGGCGGCCAAACGAGGCAGGTGCTGTCCTGTCGGATGTGTCAGCTGTCTACGTTTCCTACGTCGCCGTCCACATTCACCTGGACCTAATGTCCGTTTCTCGGGGAAAGGCTTTGGGCTTCAATCCCAATACACTTCCTATGCTTTCCTGTACTTACCTACAGCTTAATTTAATGCTACGAACCCAATACTTATAGTTCGCAAACCGGCGGGCAGTTTCTTTACTCCCTTTCCAAAGTACAAGTCGCAACCTATCTGGGGTACTTTGGGTAATTACAAGTCGGGGTCAGTCACAGTCAGTCATTCAGCAAGCAAACAGCATCGGATCAGCTGGGACCTGCAGGCAGCTGAGCTCGCTAGCGCCACTGCCTGCTTGGCCCCCTCGCGTCGTCGTGGGGTGCGCCGAGAGGACGACCGCCACGTCCACGACCGCCAATCTCTCTCGTCTCGTCCGTCTCTCTAATCTCTGGCGTTCTGGTGTTTCGGTTTCCTCTTTTCCATTTTACGACGTGGACAGGACTGGACAGGCTGGCCCCAGCTTTCAGAGAGCACTGCTGTTGCATATTGTCTATTATTTAGCTGCCCCCCATACTACGGATACCCCCCCCACCCCTTTTCCGCGCCTCGCTCCAGCATCAAGCATCGGGTGCTTTGGCTGCTGTACATGCATTCCTTACTAGGCCCAAGCCCCAAGCAAGCAGTTCCAAGCGGGTGGGTAGAATGGCTAAGAGCCAGGGCGCCGTCGACCACGTAGAAGGCGTCGCCAGCGACGGCTCGGATCAACAACATGTCAGGGGTGCGGGCGGCGGCTACGGCACCACGGCAGCGGCCCGCCCTGACCCGGAGCATGCCGCGCCTCCCGCCGCCCTGGCTTCCCCCGACATCCAGGACGGCCTCAGGCGCATAGAAGCCGTGTCGCGCGCCTGGTCGACAACGGGCTTGGTCGTAGCTTACATGAGGTGTGTGTTTTATTGTGTCTTGTCTTGCCATGTCTCCTTTTCACACACACACGTTGGAGCGATGTTACCCTTGCTCCGAACCTCGACTGACAGCCTGTTCATCCGCAAGCATCTTCCTGATGGCCTTCACCATCTCTCTCGAGGGCCAGGTAACATATCCCCTGGCTGCCTTTGCCGTCAGCTCCTTCAACAACCACTCCTTGCTGTCGACTGTCTTTGTCGTCCAGAATGTTGTCAACGGTACGTGCTCCAGAGTAGACATGCAAGTCGGGAACGAGTCTAACACGCCGAACAAACAGCCGTTATCAAGCCGCCCATGTCCAAGATTGCCGACGTCTTTGGCCGCCTCGAGGCCTTCACCATCTCCATCATCCTCTGCGTTCTGGGCTACATCCAGATGGCCGCCTCGCAGAACGTTCAGACATATGCCTCGGCCCAGATCTTCTACTCGGCTGGCTCGACGGGCCTGCAGATTCTCCAGCAGGTCTTCATCGCCGACACCAGCAACTTCCTCAACCGCGCCCTCTTCTCCAGCCTCCCCGACAGCCCTTTTTTGGTCACCGTCTGGATAGGCCCCGCCATCGCCGCCGCCATTCTCGCCAACTCGACCTGGCGCCTGGGCTACGCCATGTGGGCTCTCATCCTGCCTGTCGCCTTCCTGCCGCTGGCTATGAGCCTCTTTCTCAACGGCCGCAAGGCCGACCGCATGGGGCTCCTTAAGAAGAAGCATCACGACGACGGCAGCGCTCCCACCAGGGTGCGCGCTCAGAAGCTCTTCCACGACCTCGACGTCGTCGGCACCCTCCTGCTCAGCGCCGGCCTCTCCCTGATCCTCATTCCCCTGACGCTTGTCTCGCGCTCGCCCGACGGCTGGCACGACCGCCGCATCCTGGCCATGGTCGGCACCGGCATCGCCCTGCTCGCCGCCTTCCCCTTCTGGGAGTCCAACCCGAGGCTCGCGCCCCACCCGCTGCTCCCGCTCGACCTGCTCAAGTCGCGCACCCTGGTCGCCGGCTGCGGCATCGGCTTCGTCTACTTCATGGTCTTCTACATCGCCGTCCAGCCCTACTTCTACTCGTACCTGCTCGTCGCGCTCAACCTGCCCGTCAGCCGCGCCGGCCCCATCACGCAGACCTTCTCCTTCGCCTCCACCATCGCCGCCCTGCTCGCCTCGCTGCTCATCCGCCGCTCCTCGGCCCCGCGCCCGCGCCCCTTCATCGTCGCCGGCGCCGCGCTCTACACGGCCGCCATCGCCGTGCTGCTGCACACGCGCACGCGCGCCGCCTCGGTGGCCTCGCTGTTCGCCGCGCAGACGGGCCTCGGCGCCGGCGCCGGCCTGATGCATGTGGCCACGCAGCTGGCCGTGCAGGCGAGCTGCGGCGACCGGCACGCCCACGTCGGCGTTGCCACGGCCGCGTTCTTGACCATCGTCGAGGTCGGCGCCGCCGTCGGCTCCGCCGTCTCGGGTGCCGTCTGGGGCCGCCTCGTCCCCGCCAAGCTGCTCGCCTACCTACCCGAGGGCCCCGCCCGCGACCGCGCCGCCGACATCTACGCCAGCGTCGTCGTCGCCTGCAGCTACCCCTGGGGCTCGCCCGAGCGCGAGGCCATCGCCCGCGCCTACCAGGAGACCATCGAGGTCCTGCTGCGCGTCGCTTTAGTCTTGTGCCTGCCCCTCGTCGCCCTCGCCTTTTGCGTCAATGACTACCGCCTCGACGGCCGGGGCCACGTCGCCGGTGCCGTCGCTGACGAGGCGTCAGCCGCTGTGCTGCTAGACGAAGAAGACGACGAAGAAGAAACGTTGCTCGTGGCGCAGAGCACGGCGCGGACGTGGTGGGCGCCGAGGACGTGGCGGCAGCTGCGGCGCGACGATAGCGACGGGCCAGGACCAGGACCAGGACCAGGACCAGAGCTGGTGCTGAGCGCAGACGAGTCGTCGTCGTTGCTGGGCAGGGGACGGTCGGCGGATGCGCCGAGGTGAAAGAAAAAATATCATCTTAAAGTTGAAGGACTAGAAATTAGAGAGGAGGAGATGGGGGAGGTGGAAGTTGTTTTTTGATGCCCGGTTATGATATGAGATCTCCATGATATATGTATATACCTCTATCTATATATATACCCACTGCACTGCATATAGAACCTGCGTTGATATTATTTATTTCCATTTTCCTTCCTTTTCCTTTCTTTTCTTTTCTTTTCTTTTTTTTTTTGACTAAAAATGGAGACGAAAGTGGCATATGTTTCAATCCATATAGGCAGATAAATACCTACCCAGTTGAACTAACTATAAAAGTCCCTCCTTGAGCAGAGGACATAAAACCTGAACTGGAAGCTGCATGGCATTTCTTGAGTAATATTTCAATTTTGCCCGTGGGCAAGACGAAATTAAGCGGTATTGAAACACCGGAAATACTCCACGGAATATTCGGCTTGTGTTAGGTAGGCGAATCTCTCTGCCCGTCGCTCCATACTCCCAACAATTAAGAGTGCCGATATATATAAGGGATGCACATACAGCCAAGCATAGACATAAGCTTCTTTCTTCTCCACTGTTTAGGGCCATCCGGTTTTCTATTTTCTACTACATCTCTTACTCAGACAGCACCTTAGTTTCGGAATGGAACCCTGCGCGGTCCAGCCGGTCAATGTACGGCTGGCCGAGGCACGCGGGCGTGAAGATGCCGCCGCCGCCGAGCTGGACGTTGTCTTCAAGGAGGGTGGCAGCTGCCTCGGCGAGGAAGATGCCCGTTACTTTGTACAGAGGCGAAATCAGCGAACGTGGCCAACGCAGAAACCAGCCGTAATAGTTATATAGTAAGGTGGCGGAGAAGAGGAATGGGGGGGATAGCTTACGGTGATAGAAGCTCCCATTGAACCAGACGCGGCCAAACGCTACTGGCTGGCCCTTCCCGTCGCCTCCAGCATCAGCAGGAGAGTCGGCGTGGGCAACACCGCGGTACTCGAGCTTGTCCAGCTTGGCGACCTCGGCGTCGGGGCCCTCGCCGGGGCCGTAGACGTAGCCGGCGATGAGCCTGCGCAGGAACGGCACGGCCAGGACGACGCTGAACAGGATCAGGCCCAGATGGAGGCCGATGCCCTGGTACCAGCCGCGCGGGCGCAGGTACTCGCGGAACGAGAAGCGCGGGCCGTACGCCTGGCCCCGGCGGGACGGGATCGTCTCCAGCAGGCCCCACGTCCGGTGCACAAGGGCCCGGTCGGTTCCAGCGGCGATCGAGCTTGTGAGCAGCCCCAGGGTGGGGACCGTGATGAGGCCGGTGACGCGGGTGAGTAGGGACGGGGTTGGGGCGGAAGAAGGGGAGGGGTGGGGGATAGGGGATAGCGCATATGGCTTTTGACCCGCGCGTACTTCAGAGATGGAGAAGTTCTCCAGCAGGTTGAGCGCCGTGGTGAGGGTGCCGCCTGACGGGGCCGACCTTTTTCCCCTTTGTCAGCCACCCTTCTGGAACATTTTGAGGCTTAGGGATTAAGTGGGATAAGCGAGAGAGACTCACTTAAAGGTATGCACCGAGACAGTCACGTCGCGTACTGCACCCCGGGCGGACTCAAAGGCGGGATCGGACCGGACCAACGCCGCCAGCGACCAGGTCAGCAGGTCTGGCGGCGCCGACTCGATGCCGATCTGCGGGAACATCATGGCGCCGCTGGCTTTGGCGGCATTCTCGTACTTGGCTAGCATGCGGGCGACAAAGGGGACCTCGCCCGTGACGTCGAGGTAGTGGGTGCCGTTCTCGGCGCAGGCGCGGAAGGCATGCTCGCCCAGCTGGCCGTAGGGCCCGACCGTCGTGATGAGCACAAACGTCTTGCGGGCGAGGGCGTCCAGCTGCCCGTCGTCGATGTCGCACACCTCGATGGCGGGCGGCGGGCGGTCCGCATTGAGACTGCGGCAGTGCGCCACCACCTGCTCCAGCTTGCTGTGCGACCTGCCGGCCACTGCCCATTTCAGGTCCGTTGGCAGGTGTGTTGCAATGTGCTCAGCTGTGTATTTGCCCGTGTAGCCTACGTTGGCGGTGATGGATCAGCGTCCGCCCCGACCATTTCCCATTTTAGACACATGAATGGCGGGGGGGAGGGTGAGGGTGCATCGGGCAAATCAATACATGCTGCTTATATGCTGCTCCGCGGCTATGCCTGTTGAATCTGGAACGCTTAAGTGCACATACCTGATGCTCCAAAGACAACCACGTCATACTGCCGGCCATGCTGCTGTTTGGGGGCCATGTTGAATATTGACGACTGTCCTTGTCACAGATATGGAGGAAAAGAATTCGGCTGTGAAGTTCGGCTGTGAGGCTGAAAGTGAACAGTCGACGATTTCGGCGCCAGAGATATCCACAATTCACAGCAAAGCAAAACCCAGTCTCTGCTCCTTGTGCACAATTATTAGGGGACAATAGGGATATGGAAATGGAAAAACGGAACAAACGATAAGTGTCATGTGCTCTCGCAACAAGATAAAATGGCTCACTCCTGCCATGGCCGACGCCGAGGAAAGAGAAACCAGGAAAGAGGGCCGTCTCTTGGACTAAATAGATCTATGATGCACCAACGAAGGGATTTTCCTGCCGCCCTGTCTGTGGCTTCTATTCCCATTTCGTGCTTCGACATCGATTTTCGACCCAAATAGGCAAGAAATGCCGGGCCACTTGCCTCCCATCTGCTAGGGCAGTGAGGTAACCGCCGGGTGCGTTTCGACGTCGGGCAGGTTTTGCGTTGAATTGATCCGTCGTGCCTACCTTCTATCCCCCCCTTTATCGCCAAATTAGGTTTACTCCCGGCTTGAGGGTGAGAAGGCAGTGCTGACTCCGAAAGCCTAAACCCCCTGTCAATGCGGAGATCGACCGGCATGACAGCTTGGCAGCTGGCGGGGAATTCTGAACCAGCCTTCAGCTGGCAGGGCAGGCCTTCGTGCACGTGCAGCCGGCGAACCCCACGCTCCACCGACACAGGAGGGCACGAAACCAAAACTCGGGAAAATGGTTCCGCCTAGCTCCCGCCATCTCGCGGCCCCTGCCCGTTGCGCACCAGAAAATTGCACTGGACTTTAATCGAAAATCCGCCCACATCGCCAACCAAGACGTAGACATCAAGATACTTCGTCACATCACCCAGGCAAAATGTCCAAGCGCACGAAGAAGGTCGGCATTTCCGGCAAGGTGAGTACTATCGACGCCCTCCAAATGGCATCTCTCATGTTTCCCCGTGGCCGGCCACTAACCTTAGAATCTTTAGTACGGTGTGAGGTATGTCAGACATGGTTTTTCTGTTTTTCGAAGCCCCCCCAGCGCCTTATCCCGGACGGCAACGACGAATGCGACTACAGCAACACCGCGCCCGCACCCTTGCCCGCACCCTCGCCCGCAAAGCTCGATTGATGGTGGGGGAGGAGGTCTGTGAGGTGGTCAATTGCCGAACAAGAGGCGCGACTCGCAGACAAGGCCACAGAGGGTGTCGAGTCTGAACCACCTCGAGCGATGCGAGCGAGGATGCGGTAAAATCCGACCAGCAAGTTCTGTAGCTTCGAGGCGCCAATCAAAATTGCCGACATGCGGACTGTACGGATATCAGACAGTGTGCGCAAGTGTCGCATATTTCGAATCATTGGACCTTCCAAAGTGCCCGACTTCACCCATTACTCGGCAACGCCATATCGACAGATTGCACGGGTGCCGGACCCGTTCTCGACGTCTTCCGGCGGCCACGTTCATACTCGCGGCTTGCGAGCTCAGCGAACAGGGATGGGATGCTGACATAAGGATCTTAGATACGGTGCCTCGCTCCGAAAGCTCGTCAAGAGTACGTCTTAAACCCTGCCGTCCCCTGGAACATCATGATGCTAACTACCACGCAGAGCAGGAAGTGTCACAGCATGCCAGATAGTGAGTTATATGCCCTTGTCCCTGTATCTCACACTGCTTCGCAAATGCTAACCTCAACAACAGCACTTGCAGTACGTCCCGTATCCCATAGGATGATCTGGGCGAATGCATCCTTGATTAATGACATATATTGACTGTGAACGTCGAATAGCATTCTGCGGAAAGGGTGAGTCAAAGCAACACCACCATAAATGAAGGCCATCTCACTAATTTCCGATACAGATACCGTCCGCCGCACATCAGTAGGAATCTGGGTAGGTTTTTGCTGAAACTCTGGCTAACGTGGACCAACCCACGGCCCACCCGACAAGTTCAATGGGCATGTGCTGATATTTTGCCCACAGAGCTGCAAGGCGTGCAAGAAGACAATTGTACGTACACCCAAAACCCACATGTGAAGTTTTGGGGCTTAGACTAACCCTACGTTAGGCCGGTGGTGCTTATGCTGTCGCGTGAGTACAGTGCTGGGGCGCAGCCCTTCCAAGTCGAGTGAGCGATTCTAACCAAAACCTAGGACACCTGCTGCCGCCGCTATGCGCTCTACTCTGCGCAGACTTCGCGAGATTGCCGATGTTTAGATGGGTAGAAGCGGGCATGTTTTGACTTTCAGTTTGGGTGTCAGGGAAAAGGACAAAGGAGGCTCTTCAATACACTTTCCGCCGATAGGAACGGCGGCTTGATCAATGAGATTTCCTTGAACAATGACGGTTCGCTGCTTCGCATCGCATTGCTACTCTCGCGGGTCGGACGCGAAGTAAATCGGCGACATGGCAATACCCTCGACTGGGTGATGGTGACGGATAGCAGTCATGAGAAGCTCTCTAATTTTGAGAGCTCGAGATACCTCAGAACGTTGTCAATGATGCACGAAAATTCACAAGCCCTACTATTGGAGGCGACGGCTCTCGAGCCATTTTCTGGCTGCCTTTTTCGGTGAGCGACGATGACGACCGCCCGTGCTCCCCGCCTCGGGCCCGCGTCGACTAAAACGCTGCTGTGCCACGTCACGGTTGTCGCCCCGGGTTTGGCTGGTCTGCAGCTGCACGGCTGTGTCTTTAATATTCACAGTGAGGTGTTTTCGGTGTGTGTTGGAATGGCATTCTATGTTTCAAAAAGGGGCACCCCGGTGCACTGGACATTCGTGCAGTGAACCTGCAGCGGGACTCCGAAAGGTATGGATGTAAACACTTCCGAGAGTGACTCAAGGCAGAGAACACCCCAACGTGCCGTCTCTAGCAGCGCCCAGGCGTTATTGCGACAGGTTCCATTGAATACATGGGATATTAAGTCAGCCGGCATTCGTTGCGGATCTGGTCATTGAGCTCCCGGTTCTTTCGATTCTGCAGGCGGGATCTCCATCAAAGATTCCGCGACCTCCCCCGTCCCATCCCCATCCATTCTGGGTGAAGTGGCAAGAGAGGGGCACTGGGGCACTGGGGCACTCACACCAGACAGAGGACAAGAACACCCGGCCCTCGACTACCAGTTAGTTTGTCTCTGTTTCCATATCTGTGAGAAGCCGTCATTTGCAGGAGTACCATTTGTTCAAAAGCTAAATTACAACGTGGGCAGCGGGCAGATAAATAAGCGCCAGCTCGCTCACGACGCTCCTAGCCATTCAGGGGGCAGGGCAGTCGAAAAGTAATTGAAAGGGGCGGCAGAGAGTCGGCCAGACCAGACGGTGAATTTCCCCGGGAGGGCGGACTTGACGATCTCAAAACGGGTTTGTACCAGCCAAACACGAAACCCTCTGTCTCTCCGTGCTCTTCAACCACTGGACATTCAGAGGTCTCTGGATCAGGGATACCCACAGGTCCTGCACGAATACCTAAGGTACGCTCATGGACTACCTCACATTCGAGCACTGGGCCGCGTCAAAAAAGAATCAACAACAGCAACAGCGCCTGCTACGAAGCACGCAGCACGCAGCACGCAGCACGCAGCACGCAGCACGGCATCATAGTCATCTCATCCCAATTCTGATGACTCGTTGTTAGGGTTACTTGCACCGCTCCGTCTTCCCTTCCCCACCTCCAAGACTCGAACTCAAGTCGTCAGCTGGCCCCCCGGAACCGTCCCCAAGTTGACTGGTGGGCTCCCCTGGTTAATCGAGAGCCCTCTGATTGGTCCGTGTCTCGGCTGCGCTAGTGGAAGCGGGCTTCGCGAAAAAAAAAAAACCGCCTGTGGACAGTGGCACTCTTTCTTCCCTTCTTCACACTTTCACACGCAGCGCAAGCACCGCAAACCCACTTTCGTTCCCGCTACCCTTCTTCGCCCCCCCCTCACTGGGCTGCTTCCACTGCACAGGGACCCTCAACACTGCACACCACTCCCGACACCCACCTGAGCCCAGGTGCCTTCCCTCCCGCTCCGCAAAAACAGAGGTGCCTGGCACCACTTACAACACCCAACAGCGACACCCGTAACCTTTCTCCACTGCCCGCCCAGCTCTTGCCTGGGCAGCACAGCACATTTGTTCGCCTCGGGACCCTTTCGAACCATCTCCTTCGTCGGATCTCGGTTTAAATCCCATTGCGGATTCAATTTAATACATGACTTCCCGACGTCCCTACATTTCGGATATTTCGACGCACTTGCAGCTTTCTCTACACGATGGCTGATCAATGCATTGTCTGCCTCGAGAATCTGGAGGTCGAACCTCCAACGGCTGCCCCACCTGAAGGCGGTGTCGCCCACTCTTCAGCAGCTGCTGCTCTAGTGGTTCAGGAGCACGAGCACGACCAGCCAGCCGTTGAACCAGGTGCGGCCGCCAACGGACTCGCCATCTTGAACGGCACCACAACGCCGCAGCCAAAATCCGAAGATCATGAAAACGTTGCAGAAATTCAGGTGTGCGGTCATGTGCTGCACGACTCTTGTCTACAGGAATGGACTGGAAAGGCAAACAGCTGTCCAATTTGCCGCCAGACCTTTCATATGGTGCATGTCTACGACCGCATCGGAGGTACATATTATACCTTTACTTGAACCTGGTCCCCCCATTCCCCTCTTCAGCAGTTGATTTCTGAAAGAGAATCATACAGCACAACTGGGCTGCAGTGCATAGCTTTACTGACCGTGTAATCTCTCTAACCGCAGGTGCACATCTGTTGACTCGCAGAGTCGAGGACAAAAAACAGGTGGCCGAATATGATCCGCAGGCGTTCGATCCGGGAGCATGGCTGGTTGACGCAGAGGAGCAGGAACCGAGCAATCCTTGCCCGATCTGTAACCTAGCAGACAACGAAGACGTACTCCTCCTCTGCGACAGCTGCGATGCCTCATATCACACGTACTGCATCGGTCTGGATCGCGTCCCTGCTGGTGGCTGGTACTGCATGGAATGTGCCCACGAGAGGGCGCTTGTGCAGGCAGAAGCCGGGCGTCCATTCGAGCCCGTGGCTCGTCGAGCTGGTGTCGGTCCACGGCATCGCGTCTCTCGCACCCAGGCCAGTATGCGGCGGGCTCGGCAGCGGGCTCGGTCGGACGAATGGCAGGGAGCCTGGGGCCGCATTGCAGGAAGAGTCTGGGATGCGATTAGTATCGATCTCGACTTCCAAGATGAGAACGACGATGGCATCATCTCCGAGGGCCTCCGTCGCACCCAGCATATCAGAGAGCAGGAGCGGGAGGAGCTTCTGCGCTGGCAGCAGCGTATGAACATTGCCAGCCGCATGGGCGCACGAGATTTCGCAAGCCATATTCCCAACGTGTTCCACCACGAGCGGCCCCCTACACCGCAGGAGACGCGAGAAGAGCAAATAGCTTGGGGTGCCCTCGAGAAAGCGATCGACGGCAGTGCCCGTAAGCGAAAGTCGCGTTCCGCCACTCCCGAGCTCAATGAACCGCAGCACGAACCCGAAAGGAAGCTCAAGCGCCCGCGCACACGAAGGTTGCCTCCGCAGCAGAATGGAGAATCGTCATCGTCTGCCGCCAAGGGGCCTCCCGCTTCGAATCAGGTCGAAACCGAGAGCTCGACCCCAACATCGAATGCAGGCCCCTCCCAAGTCGAAGCGGCCCCGTCTTTCTTAACGTCGTTGCTGAAAGAAGTCGAGATGAGTACTGCTCCAAACGAAGACGGCATACGGGCTCTGTACGAGCCAATTCCGCGTGAGCGTGATCATGATGTCGCATCGCCTGGTCGCTCGCCCTCGCCTTCTGGATATAGCAGCCCTCGTGCGATGTCTCTCACCCCGCCCCCCAATTATACCAGCAGCCCCGGTTCGCCGCAGATGACGCTGAGCTCGTATATCGCGCCCGTTTACCCGCCGGTGAATTTCTCGCCAACGAGATCGTCATCGCCGGCGAAGCAGTCAAGGTCGTCGTCACCGCATAGACATGCGGCACAGCGGGATGGCCGATCGTCACCAGAAAAGGGCGAACTAGAGCTACGTCAGCCGCGACCTCAGCGAGCCCAAATCGCCGACCTATCGAGATCGCAGGATATTTCGCCTGCAGAAAACTCGCCCGCAGCGGCCACGCCTGCAGCAACCACGTTGCCCTTGGAGATGAAGAAAGAAATTAGCCGAATTGTGCGAAATGCGCTGAAGCCGCACTGGCGATCCGCCCAGCTCACGGCCGAGCAATATGCGTCCATCAATCGCGACATTTCGCGGAAAATCTACGAAGAAGTGAAGGACCCAGCAACAGTCGGCGAAGACGCCAATCAAACCTGGGAGGCGATGGCAACCAAAGAGGTTACCCGAGCGGTCGCCAAACTCAAGGCTTGATTTGATCCCTGAACGGCGGCCTTGCATAACGCGAATGTGTCTGCATTTCAGCTGGGCGAGCAACGACCACGAAACGACATTTGACGATTTTGTGGGATTTCAATAACGACGGGCGGGGCGTTTCACGGCATCTTGACGGTTAGGGACATGGGGCGGATCTGGTTAGATACCCAGCGGCGAAACAGACGGTCTGGATGGCACACAATCGGGCATTTACTTTTATCTCGGGCATTTCTGGAGGCTGACATTCGGGGCGTTGTCCCGTGTTTCGTTTGGTCTCGTCGCATTATAGCTCGACTTTTCCAAGCATGCTCGATACTGGCAGGAGTTTGTACTTTTTTCCTTTGTCATGGTGTTCTTGTAACGGTTTGTAAATCGGCGGGAGGTTTGGGTTGGCCGCGCGAGGAGGACATATCGCAGGGAGCGTATTTGTCTGTAAATAGCACGGAGTTGCCCAATGGGCCTTTGGGTGTGTCCGAGGTTCGGGGCATGTAGCCAAGGTAGTGTACGGGGTAGTTGGCAGGTGTTCTCTCGGCTCAGCAATTATATATTGTTTGAGGGTCTCGATGTCACGACTCTTTGACATGGCCGGCTCTGTTCACTTGCAGCTGATCACTGTCTGGTTTAGCCATGTTCCAGAAGAGGATTGGCAGGAGAGGCAGGCACAAAAAGCAAAAAGGGCAAAATATATGATTTGCTCAATTCCAGTTCTTTTTGGGTGTTTCACTTGAATGGAAAAGGCTCGCAGAGAGAATCGACGATGTCCGGACGACGGCAAAATCGACCAGCTAACTAGGAAAGTGGGACGGACAGCCGTGGTGCGAATACAGCGAGACTGTAAGCAGAAACTATCTAACAGCAACCCGGTAGGAGGAGCAAGCCTTTCAGTAAAAAGGTGCGCAGGTGCCGCTAGCGAAAATAAGACTGCTTTCGGGAAATTTTCTCTAGGCAATCGATTAATGACCAGGTCGTTCGGGAGGTGGAACAGGACCTGGTGATAAGGATTCATGCCATGGTGAGAAAAAAAAAGGAGAAGAGAAGAGGAGGAAGAACGGCAGCTGCGCGAGGCGTATTAATACCCCCCCTACGGTCCCGGCTGCCGGTGCCCCAAGTCCCCAACACGCTCCACTTGTGCCTGGAAAAGTCGGATGGTAGGGTGGAGTTGGCTTGGAGCTGGGGCACGTGAGATTTCACGTGCAGCAGTAGACGGTTTGATGCGGAGCAGGCGGTGTGGGTGGACCGCGGAAACTTTGAACCTGAAAATGGGCAGGGGCCTGAGGATGGAAAAGGTGGAGCCCTGCAGCTCGAAAAGTTCACGGTCCAGTTTTAACAGTCTCGTCGTCGCCGTCTGACCCCGTCTTTGGAGAAGGAATCCCCCAGGACCGAAACGACCACTCTCTAGAGCTCTCGGCCCAGAATAAAGACCGACGTCCCGCCACCTTTGCCCAATCATGTCGGCGTCAAGCAGGGGAGGAAGTGCCGTGTCGGCGCTGCTGAGGAGTAAGGAATTGCCCGCCCGGCGACTGATTTCAGTTCAGATGGAGCCTACTTCATTGACGAGACGGACCGTGTTTGGCTGACGATTCCACTCGCTTTTTTTTTGCTGTTTTGCTATAGACTCGCCCAGGGTATGCTCACAATGCAGGGCAAGCCAACCGCCATATCTTTCCGCCTCTTCCTCCTCGCCATTGAGCGCCGCTCGCCGCTTCTATGTCCAGGGCGCGACATCGGCCTCTTCCCCTGAGACGACTCTACCTTCGTCTTCGTCGTCCTCCTCCCTAGAATCCTCGCCCACAGACGCCGCCGCGGCTGCGACGCGCTACAGGATCAGGGCGGGCGTGATCCTAACGCGGCCGCCGCTGCTGACGCGGGAGCTGACGCCGTTCGAGTCCTCCTTCTTCCTCTACCAGAAGCGCCTCAACGAGCGGCTGACGCCCAAGTTCCGGCCCAAGCTGTACTTCAAGACGGACACGGCGGCGCAGCTGGACTGGCGCATCAAGCTCAAGGAGCGCCACGGCGTGGCCGCCAAGGACATTGGCCGCTACAACCCGCGCGGGCGCACGGCGTGGAACGACGAGCTGCTGGTGGGCAGCCGCACGAGCTCGCCCGAGGAGATGTACGACCGCCTGCTGCACGACGCCCAGTCCCGCATCAGCGAGGACGGCGAGGTCATCCCCGTCGACGAGCTCGTGCCGGTCGAGCGCCCCATGCCGCGCCGCACCGAGGCCGACGAGAAGCACGACGTGCGCCGCCTCGACCGCGCCCTCGACCGCACCCTGTACCTGGTCGTCAAGCGCCAGCTGCCCCCCAGGCTGCTCGACGGCAAGCAGTCGACCGTCTGGGTCTTCCCCACCGCCGACGTGCTCACGCACGAGGCGCTGCACGAGGTATGCCTGCCCCCAACAGTCTTTCAAGCCATTGTCTGCTAACACGAACCTCTTTACAAACAGACGGCAGCGCGCGCCCTTGCCGAGTCGGCCGGCGTCAACATGAACACGTGGATCGTGGGCCGCGTGCCCGTGGCCCACTACGTGCGCGCCCCGCGGATAACACACAAGGACGAGGACCTGTCGCTGTCTCGCCAGATGCAGCAGCAGAACCGCACCGAGAAGGTCTTCTTCCTCAAGGGCAGGATCATGGCTGGCCAGGCCAACCTGGCGGGAAACCTGCACGGCCTGACCGACTTCCAGTGGCTGACGAGCGACGAGCTCAAGGACGTCGTCTTCCCCGACTACTACAAGAGCGTCGAGAACATGTTTGACGCCAGGTGAAGACGGATGGGAACTGGAACTGGAGGGGGGGCATGTATATATATCTTGTTTTCGACAAGGACAAAAAAGGGGGAGAATCAGGGCTCGTGTGTCTGTGTATGCATGTGTGGGCGGTTGTAGCGAGTGAGCGAGTGGTGCCTAGCTAGCTAGCTCGAGGCGGTCGAGGTACCTATCACCTGCCTAGACTACCTAGGGATCTACCGACAAGCCTGGCCAGAAAGGCCGGGGCAGGGGGTCAAGAACTAGAGAACAGGGGAGGCTCATCTGATGCTCTCGGGGCTGATCTTGTGCGAGTGTGGGCCCTGTTGTAATTTATATAGAAGAAGAGGAGAGGAGGGGGGCAGACGAAGGGGGCTAGATATGTATGTCTACTATGTATTACAGTACTTACTTACCTTACCTTGCTTCGGCGTTCCATGGAACTGGTCTGCTTGGCTAGTATTGACTTTCCTTCTTTTATGTTTTCATCGCTTGACTATGGCAGGCAGGTAGGTAGGTATCTATCATCTATCCCCGTCTTCGCTCCTCCAGTCCATCTTCTTTCCTAGACTAGGAGTAATAAGAACACAAACAGCTCGCTCACGTCAACTAAACAGAGAACATGAACTGCCACAAACATAAACACAAACATAAAAAGCAGTCCCGCCGTCGCCTGGCCGGCTGCTACCTCCTTAGACACTCCATGCGCTGTTCAGATAGCTATCTAGGCACCAAGGTCCAGGACTTTGCCGCTGCGCCAGCGGAGCTTGTTCCCGTACCGTGTCCAAAACGGCGTCTCCCACTCTGGGATGCGGCCACGGCGGCAGAAGCGGCGCACGTCCGCCGCCGCCGTGCCGTCTGCTTTTGCCCAACCCCCTTCGGAGACTGCTACTACACCTCCAGTGCCCATGGCGGGACGACCAGGTTTGGCCGCGAACGGGTTGAGTTCGGAAAACAGCGACAGCGAACGTGCTGCCGCTGTGGGCTCTTGGCTTGGTCTCGCCATCATGATGTTGTGGACGCCGCCGCCGCCGCCGCTTATGCTCAGCGGTAACACCCTGGCCTGCGGCTCGTCGCGCAGCTTGGCGGCGGACAGCTTGGCGAAGACGACGGCAGTCATGAAGCTGTCGAAGCCGGCCTCGTGGGCGCGGGCAGAGCCCGAGCCCGCCACGTAGCCGAAGCCGTGGTCGGACCAGAACGACGGGAGAGCCTGGCGGGCGACCTCGTCGTACAGCTCGCCCAGGTTCTTGTCGGCCACCATGCCCGCCACCGGCTGCTGGGCTGCCCCGGG
This sequence comes from Lasiosphaeria ovina, assembly GCA_033439765.1. NCBI lineage: Eukaryota > Fungi > Ascomycota > Sordariomycetes > Sordariales > Lasiosphaeriaceae > Lasiosphaeria > Lasiosphaeria ovina. Next base: position 2,941,155 of record JAULSN010000002.1, on the reverse strand, counting down.
GGGCGACGAGGACGCTAGGTGCTTGGTGTCGACGATGCGGGGAAAGAGCCGGTGGATCTCCGTCTTGAAATCGGCGGCGCTGGCGGGCAGGGGCCCGACGAAGGCCTGGTACAGAAAGCAGAGGTCGTAGAGCTGGTTGTGGCCGACTAGTACCGGCCGCCGCCGCTTCAGTCTCGCCTCGAGCGCCCGGAGACTTTCTCTGGCGCCCGGCAGGCCCCCGTTCGCGCCCGCAGGCCAGCTTAGGCTGAGCACGGCGTCCACCTCGTTCGCAAACTCGCCGCCGGTGAGGGCCTCGACAATATATCGGAATGCTAGTTTGAGGGGGTTAGCTTTCTTCGGACCGGACAACGGCGCGGTATTTTTCTGTCGTTGCTCACCGGTTTGTCGGGCCAGTGCCTCTTGCCGTCTGTCGAGTCTTTGTTTCCAGTACTGATGCCCATGTTAGTAGGTGATTATCGGGGAGATACTTCCCAGAGAAACAACGATGACAAACCCTCTGGTCACTCTCAACCTCAAGCTCGACGATCTGAATGAGCTCGCTGTTGTTTCTGGTGAAGGCACGGCACATCCTGAACTCGGTCTCGACAAGCTGGTAGACGAGTTTGATCTGGAGGTTAGTCATTCTCCCTCCATACGGGTTCGTGATGTTGACGAATCGAAGCTGGATCGAACGAGCAGAGTCAGCTCAAAGCACAAATAAGCCTTCACGCCCATCCATGCACATACCGAGTCGGATTCCTGCGTCAGCCACGCCGATATCTTAGTCCGGGCGGCGGCGTAGAACCTGCGAGTCTCTATGTCGGCACCCTCAACGTCGAACACCATGTTAGCCTGCACGTCTCGCGGATTGTTCTTGAGGTAGACGCCACTGGCGTCACGGGCCTCGGTTCGGCTTAGGTAGGGGATGCCGCTAGCAAAGGCCCTCTCGAAGGAGAAGCCGTGGGACTGCAGGAACAGCATGGAGCTGTACGAGAAGGAGACGGTGCGGTCCGTCGTCTTGGCGAGCACCTTGTCGGCCGGCGTGCTCCCCACGAACATGGGAGAGAGGTCGCAGTTGAAGGCCCGCGCTCGGTATCCTTGGAGCTGGTCATCGTAGTGGAAACAGGTGAGGCCGAACTGAAGAATCTGGTACGTCTTGGCGGCTTCTCTGGCCTGTCGGTAGACGTCTTCGAGCGTCGGGTCAGCTACCCTATGGTCCCGTCTAGTGAAGATGCCTGTCATCTCGAGGTCGAACGCAACGTATTCGGCGTCGGCGATGGCCTCCAGGACCGTAGGCAAGACCTGCCAGAAGTTAAGGCGGTTCACGTTCATGGCCAGGGGAGCTCCGCAACGTATCAAGACAGCGTTTCTGTTGAAGTTCAGCGCCAGGGTCCTTCGCGATACGGAAAGTGTTGTCTTCTTATAGAGGTTTATACTCGCCGGCAATGGTAGCATCAGTTAATTCTCAGGTTTGGTGTTTGATGGTTGACCAGAGGTTTGCGGGAAAAAACACCGGAACGAAGAAACTAGCAATTGATCGACATTCTTGCCGTATTGCTAGAATGTGAGGATGCTTTGAGCTGGCAATGAGATGAAAGGATAAAAACGACCGAGTTGAGATGGCAGATTTGGTTTCGAACATGACCGGTAAAGAGCCGCTGATGGTGTACTGAAGACGACTAATGTGCTGTCAAACACCTCGTGAGGATCAAGCGAGGAAGAGGGAATACAATAAACAATATGCGACAGCATAGATACCCTAGGTAGCTTGAATTCGCTCTAGAAACGTCATTTTCCCATCATGACGGCATTCAGTGCTGGACGACCTGCCGAGGCCAGTGATTCCTGCCGATGGTGAAAGTAGCGGTCTGTTTCCTATGGAGCACGGATACTGATTAGAATAAAATACTGGTAAGGGTTTCATGGCAGGTTTAGGGGTCAAGTCGTCGTTTCCCTATGGGGCGTCATATTGCCCTATTCCTTCCCAAGAACAATTCGATGGAATAGCTCAAAATAAAATACAAAAGAGGAAAAGCCCCTCCTGACCCATTACACCAAAGCCAAAGCCACATATTGTATCGTACAAGGGGTATAAATACGCCAGCCGGCCATTCTGCACATCAGATATAAAAACACGGGCAAAGACAAAATTCTCCCACCGGCCTCGTTGAGGCGACAGACACGTCATTTCGGCTCCTCCTTCACCAGATGTTCGTCGTTGGCCTTATAAAGCATCTCGGCGAGAGCTTTGGCTTGAAACATGCCCGAGTTCGCCCAGATGGTCTCGAGCATAGCCAACGCCCAGGCGCGATGGTGGTGAGGGACCCCGGGTGCCGCGCCGGCAACTTTTATCTGGAACAGCAGGGAAGGAATGCCTGCCGCGCCTATCCCAGCCCCGCCTTTGGTCTGGTCAAAGTATTCGCAGTGGGCGCGCTCCAGGCCCGGGTGGCGGTAATGGGTCGGGATGGATACCAAAGAGTCCCTGGCCACGCGTGCAATGGTGTCCAGCGAGAGCCGCTGCTGCGCGGCCGAGACAAGCGGGAGGCTGCTCTTGGGGAAGCGCTCCACGCTCTCGAGCAGCATTTGGCTCGACATGATACGAGCCCAGCGGTAGTGGTTCCAAACACGTGCCGCCCACATGTCTTTGTAGACGTGGTAGCAGCCATCTAGTACCGCTTCAGGCGGGAAGAAGCCGGCATCTGCCTTCTTTTCGGCAAAACCCCACACGCCCTCTTGGCCGTGTTCCCAAGCCTCGAGCTGGCCGTCGAGATCCAAGAGCTCTGTAATCATCTTGGTTGTCTTAGGTTGCCTGTCGCCAAAGCCACGGCTGCGTACCGAGATGGAAAGCTGAACGAATCGCGTGACCATGTTGATTAGTTCAGCTGCTGGCCTATCCGGGGTCGAGTTCAAGCTTCCGCCAGCCTCAATCCAGTCAAAGAAGGTGCTCGGCAACAGGCTCTCGGTCGTAGAGAGACTGGCTTGTGTGGGAATCAGCACGTTTGGTTCCGTCGAGAGCTGTTGCAAGGAGCCTTGCACCGATCCCAACATTGAGAAGCACATCTGCAAGAGGCCGCGTACCCCGTCGGCCGGCGACTTGATGAAGGGAAGCACACTCTTCAGCAATGCCGCGCCGCCCATGAGATGGGTTCGGGCAGTAGCAGTGATGGGCTGCGCACGCCCTCGTATCATCTGAAAGCACAATGACAGAGCAGTCAGCTTCGGTCCTTGCGGGCCGTAAAGGACAGCGCAATCTCTCACCTCAAACAGGGCCAGCATGACAACCATGCGCATGGCAACCTCCAAGTCGAGCGCACCCTTGGAATTTCGTATCGAAAGTGCCATGTGCCGAAGCGCCAGCCCGTACTGTTCCCTGGCTAGTATGTACAACTCCTTGTTGCCGGTGAGGTTAGACATGCTGGCAAGCCCAACAGCTGCCATGATGTCTCGTATTTCTGGGGTGTGCGCCCATTTCTTTCCCTGCAGCTCCTGGCCGACTTTGGGCTCGTCAGGAAGCCCAATGACATAGCGTTCTATGTAGAACTGGACAGCCTTGTCAATCTTGGTAGCATCGATTTCCCCGTGCATATTTGCTAGGAAGACGATGTGGCCATCTCGCGGCGGGAGAGACTCGTGCCTCGCCCGGTCAAGCATCCAAGCCCGGCTGCCATTTGAGGAGGCGCTCGAAGAGGCCGACGCTGGAGACAAGTCAGATGATTCCCCCGTCTCTGGGGACTCGGCCACGCCCCACTGAGCATGGGCTTTTTGGATGACTTTGGTGCTCTCATCCCGGAACATCAACGAGAGTTGATCTCGGTATCCGGGGCATTGCTTGCCGACTCGGACGCATTGCGTACAGTGTGGGCGGACTTTGTCGCACTACATGGTAGGCGGCGTCAGTCAGCACAGGGAACGAACGTCCTTCTCTCTTTGGCCGAAGCGGACGGTGCCGAGTTTGTGGGACTGGGTAGCACGCCGGCCGGCCCGAGGCTTAGGTGTCCCGAGTCTCGAAGTCGCCCGAGCCAACCATGGAGCTTTCCATGGTTGTGGAAGAGTACATCAGGTACGGGGCGGGGCGGGGCTGAGTCTAGAGCTAGACTTAGGCTCGGGGGCATACCTTGATTCTTCTTGTTCGACAGCTCTGACAACCTAGGGACGCCTTTCCGCAATAGACCATAGCTAGTTGGGCGTGGCCCAGGCGAGGTGAGCCAGAAGCGGGTACAAGTCCCGACCCAGATGTTCTCAGTCCGGTTTGGCTTGGGTTACGTTTTTTGGTCCTTTGGACAGCGGTGAGGGGTGAGGTGGTTGTCGGTCGAGAAGGGAAACCAGATCGTCAAGAGGGCTGCAAATGAAAGCCAACCCATTCCGGCGTACCCAAGCAAGTCACATTCGCCGCCGCGACGCTGGCATCATACAGATATGCACCCCACAGCGGCAATCAAGCAATCCCGGCCTCCAACGCGTGGTATATACGGAGTAAATAAGGTAAGGCAGGCAGGCAGAGTGGGGGATGGGGGCAGCAGAGTAAGTATTTAAATGGGCTCGAAGGACCCGGTGGTGGCTGAAAGTCGAGAGACAGACTCGTACCCGGGTCAGGCAAAGGTTAAGCCAGGCAAGGCGGGCCGAGCACATCCAAACTCCGACAAGGTCCAACAAGAAGAACAAGGCCCTGGCGCTGTCCCGGTGGAATGGCAATTAACTAGCGAAGAGGATCGCCGGGGGGTGCGGGGGCCGCTCCTCAAATCATCAAACCAATGAAGCTGTCTGGTGCAGAAGACCGCTGCCGGTTGCCTTCCGGAGGATCCTGCTTGCTTCTGTAGCTCGACTCGAGGCGGAGGAAATGTGTATTTAGCGCCCAACGGTGCGTCCTGGGCAGCCGGTAAGAAGGTTGTCTGTTAATGGGCTGCTTTTGTAACGGGAAAAGGATTGGCATTTACCGAGTAGCAAGTCTCGGTCTGCAAAGTGCCAAACCCCCTTTTCTACCGTCTTGTCTTCTTCGAGCAAGAAACCAGAATTGGGCGCCCGTTGCACCTCGGGCGCTCGCCCGCCTTACCCGCAATGCCGTTCTTTGCACTTAACCGTGTGTACCGGGTACTCGAGATCGGAAGCAAGCAGGGCTGGCGGCCTTGTAAACACGTCTGTCCCCACTGCTCTCGAGTCGCCTCGGGAACCAGCATGCCCCTCCGACAAGCCAAGTCTCATTTGTTCAAGACTTGTTTGCTGGCTGATACGGAAGAGAATTTGACAAATCCATGGCGAGGTACTGAGAACCCCAAACCGAAGGGGCCGAGTCCGTGAGCTTCGAGCTTGGACATTTTCAGGCGCCGTGATCGACAGACTGCGGCAGGGCAGGGCAGGGCAGGTAGTGGTGTGACTGGAGACTGGAGACTGTTTGTGCGCAGAGCGCCCTGTTGCGAGTGCTAAGGATAAGGTAAGGCAACAACCTGGTAATTTAGTGCAGTTGCCGGCAACCTTTCTTCAACGCGGCGGGAGACACAATCTGGAAGTCTGGTATTGTCGCGGGGGAGGGCAATCAATATTCCAAGTGCCCTGTACACATATACTCGGTCCTCTGTACAGTCCAATCTCTAGATGCTGTTAGCTCGAGACTCCCTTAAGTTGCAAAAGGCTCACGGAAGTATTACCGTACGATTTGGCCTGAAAGGCTTCTCAAAGAGGCAGAAGATCTTTAAGCCCCAAATACACTAGAATCCTAGTGTTAAAGCCTATCCCCGCTTGGGATGCCCAGCAAAGGCTTTTCTTGGCCAATTTGGTTCCCATAATGCTTATTCTTCCCAAGTACCGCGCCAGCAATCATAGGTTAGGTCAGTCAGGGATTGGATTGCCGAGTTGTCCTAAGATGCGGGCCACGGCCCTCGGCCGCTGCAGAGCGCATTGACCATCGTTCGTGAAGGCAATCAATGGCGCCGTCACTCACCACTAGCACCGTGAGGACGACTGGCTAGTGGCAGACCGCTGCGTTGCAGATTGCTATTTTAGGGCCGCTTCTTTCCAGGAAGTGCGAGGGTCCGTCGGGAGTAATGTCTCGAAAAGCCATGACTGTCTTTTCCCGAGACACTGTAGTCGAGGCCGAGATCGTCGAGCTGACATTTGTGGCGGCTCAAACTGTGAACGCAGTGCGTCGTGATCGTTCGTTGAGTCGTGAAGGAAGAAAGGAAGAAAATCCAAGACAAAGTGAATGTTGGTTATATCAAAGGAATCAACTCGAGAGATTGAGAACACCCTCGCACCCAACGATGCCTTAGCTCTGGTGGAAAGGCAGGGAACATTATCCGTAGGCAAGGCATATACGTCCATATCTGTTTTTGGCAATAATTTGGTCACTGCCCGGATTCCAGACGAGAGCTGAAGTTGCTCATTCCTGTCTCGATCCCACGTGCAAAGAAGACTAGTAATGGGCAAGTGAGACCTTGCAACACCTCAAATCAAATTGAACTCCGACCTTGAAGGCACCTCGCACTACCATCGCTACTTCCATTGTAGGCCTGCCATGTGATTTTGGTGACAACAAGAGCCTGACATGAAAAGGGCCTGCCGTAGTGCGATGTGGCACGGAAGGAGCTGTGATGTGGTGCGGAAAGGGAAGGAACGCATAGCTTCCATCGTCTGATCATGAGATGTAGGAGGCAAGCGGCGCCTTCCTGGGCAAACTTAAACCTCCCAAACACACAACAGCAGATCCCGAGCTGAGAAGATACCGCGACGGATTACAAGAGCCAAAAAAGTCACGGGGGCTCTTGACCTCAACGACTCTGTCCTTAATCCCTATGTGCTCCAACATTGCTCATTTCGAACCGAGAACTGAAATCAAGGTCCCAAAAACCCCACATTGGCAAATACGGATGTCATAACCAATATGTTTGTACTTGCCAGTCTGCACACGGAGGCCGGCATATAAGGTGGCGGAAGGGCAATCGGTATTTCGTTAAGTTGCAATTCCTTCCTCTCACAGGATTGGTCGCTGTCGGAGGGGGTTCTAGAAGCACTGGCCACCTGGGTTTTTGCAGCCGGGCGCACCCAAGGCAAAGGCGGCCAAATGGGAAGTTCCGCTTGATGAACCGCACCCGACCTGTGTGGGGCCCGCGTGGAGGAATCTTTGGCGTCACCCAAACCAATTTTCTTGCGAACAATCTCGATATTCACTTCTCGCGATCTCGCAATCTGTCACGAAACCTTTGACCAAAGCCACCCATCCCTCTACTTCTCTTCCCTCCTCATCCCGGGGAGCCCAAGTTTACGCGAGAGAAATCATCCAACCTCAGGTGGACCGTAACGTCGCGCAGCCTAACTATTTCTTTTCTCTGCTCCATTGTGCATCTGCACCCTTCCCGGCACGGCTCGCCTCGCTTGGTTCGCCCCAGACTTGGCCGAACCTATCTTCAAAAACTTCCAACGCACATCTTTCAATAGGTATGCTCTGATTCCAGCCTCTCTTCCGTCGCCGCGTCGCGTCCCGACACGTCGCTGACAGCCTGACCGCTAGTTATACTCGCTCAATCCAGTTCTTGCGACGCACGTCTGCCTCGCCGCCCTTCGGCCCTGCTATTTCCCGGACACGCGCGCGCCCGGGTTTTGAGTTTCGACCTGCAGTCATCACCTTTTTATCAAGCCACTGCACATCTCAGCAACCATGGCAACAAACGGTAATATTAATCATCCCGACCAGTATGCAGCCCCGACCACGGCATCGGAGGCTTCCACCGGCTCCAATGCCAATTCCGCCAACGGCAATAGCAACCTCCCTAAGGACGAGGTCGGTTGGTACTTTGTCGAGCAGTACTACACAACACTGAGCAAGTCTCCAGAGAAGCTTCACGTGAGTTTGCGCTGCGGCTCCAGCTGCCATTCTGACAGACGATTGACATTGTGCCAGCTCTTCTACGGCAAGCGATCTCAGTTCGTCTACGGCATCGAGGCCGAGCTTACTTCGGTCGCCGTCGGCAGACAGGTCAGTAGCTACATCCCCCCATCACATTTGCTGGCCTATCCTGCTGACTTATCCTACCATCAAAGGCAATCCAGGAGCGCATTAAGAACCTCGACTTCCAGGACTGCAAGGTCCGCATCTCGAATGTCGACTCACAGGGGTCCGCCGAGAACATCGTTATCCAAGTTATTGGCGAGGTCTCCAACAAGGCGGGTGAGCCCAAGAAATTCGTGCAGACCTTTGTGCTTGCCCAGCAGCCTTCTGGCTATTTTGTGCTCAACGACATCCTGCGATACATTAACGAGGATGTCGAGGAGGAGGCTGAGGAGGCGACCCTGGAGGCGGCACCCGCCACCGAAGCCCCCGCTGTAGTTGAGCCCGCGGTTGAGGCCAAGTCTGAGACGCCTGCTCCGGAAGAGGTCCCCGCAGTTAAGGAGTCTACTGCTTTGGACGCCGACGCTGTTGACCAGAAGCTTGAAGAGGCCAGCTCAACCGTAAACGAGACAGCCTCGGAAGCAGCCGCCGATGTGCCAGCTGTCGAAGCCGCTCCCGAGGTCCAGGAGGCTTCCGCCGCCAAGGATGAGGTACCCCTAGAGCCTGAGAAGGCCGTGGAAGAGATTGCCGAAGAGGATGTCAAGAAGCCTGAGGAACCGAAGGGCCCTGCCCCGACCCCGGCTGCTGCCGTCCCGGCCGCGCCCCTTATTACGGCTCCTGCGCTCGCCGAGCCCGAAAAACCTCGAGAGCCCCCAAAGCCCATGACCTGGGCCCTCCGAGCAGCAGCCGCCGCAGGACCCACTCCCCGTCCCGCCGTTCCTATCCCCAAGGCCGCCCCCGCTCCCAGTGCGGCTGCCCAGCCGCGCCCAGCGGCTCCCGCTGTTGCCCAACAGCCAGCCGCCGCCGCCGCTCCTCAGGTAACAGAGAGCTCCCCGGCACCTAGCCCTTCCATCAAGGACCAAGACAGCGAGTGGCAGACGGCCGAGACGAAGCGACAGGCCCGCCTTCAGCTCCCCGGTGCTGCCCCAGTGGAGAAGGAGGGCACAATGGCGTACATCAAGTATGTTACTGAGAAGGTACAGGAAGAAGATCTGAGAGCCGTGCTTGCTAGCTTTGGTGAGCTGGCGTACTTTGACATCAATCGGCAAAAGGTACGTTTACCCCAGAGAACTTTACCACTTGACATGGCATACTAAACCAGATAACAGAACTGCGCCTTTGTCGAGTTTAAGACCCAGGCTGGGTACAGCGCTGCCGTTGCTGCCAATCCCCACACGGTGAACGGCGAGAACATTCTTGTGGAGCAGCGGCGACCGAAGGCGAACGCGTACGGCGGTAGCAACTACAACGCTACGCGCGGAGGAGTTGCGGGCCGCGGCCGTGGTGGGTTTGACGGCAGCCGGACCAGCAGCCAGGGAACCGGTCGGGGTGGCTTCCCCGGACACGGTGGTCGGGGTCGTGGTGGAGGTATTGGTGGGAGACGGGGTGCTCTGGCAGGCGCGGCCTAGTAACAGCCTTGTTGCCACAGCCCTTGGGTCACGAGGTCTTAGCGCTCGGCTGGAGTTAGGAAAGAGGGAAAAGCATTTGCTGGCAGCTGGACGGTTTTCTTAGTTCGGAAAAAGCCGGGCATTATTTGGTTTTGCGCTTGCAGAGGTGTCACGGGGTGTTTGCTGCTGGGGATTCGGAGCAACGCATTTTCTGCATACCCTCCCCGAACCAAAAGTTGCTATAATTTTTTTCGTTATTACTATGGGCTGGGGGGGAGTGGGTAGTTTGTACATTCCATGGCGACGATGATGACGAGGTCTGCGAAGCTGCCTGCCCTGCCCGCCACTTTATCGGCCGCCACGCAACAGAGGGACGATCGAACAGCCTTGGTCACTGTACAGTACATAGAGGCCGGATGCGGTCCGTCAACAGAGATAGCGCCAACTTAGATATGACGTGTAATGGTAAATGGCATGAAGTTAACCACCTGCCTCTTCTTGCCAACTCGACACGGCGACGTCGTACTGGCATACTTGACCAAGCAAGAGAGACGTGGCTCGTGTGGGTCAAGGGTCACAGCTAGTGCTCCTATTGCAACTCTTTCGTGGCCGCCGACGGCTACCATCTCCACAGTCTATTGCGCCAACTCGCTCGGGGAGGTGTCTTTCTGTCTTTCTGCCGCCCGTCTCCCGTCCCCCGTCTCGTCTTCCGTCGCCCTTATCCTGTCTGCTAGCAGTGCCATTACCCCCTCACAAGATTGCTACTACCACGCGGCCTCTCTGGTTTGTTTGTTGGTGTGATTATTATGGTGCTCGTGCGAGATGGAGAGATACACTAGGGGAGAGAGAGAGAAGGGGAGAGAGAGATAAAACGACACCATTTGCTTGCTTGTTTGGCCCGCCTGTCCCGTATTTCGTCTCGCTTGTGAGTATGTTCTATGGAACGATGCCCGAGATATACTACTGCTGCTGGCTGGCTGGCTGACTGGTTGGCCGGCTGGATACCTTGGGTATCGTACCTAGGTACTTACCTACCGTACCTACGCAGTAGCTGGTTAGCAAAGCCTATCAGATTTGGGTTTGAAATTTAGTCTCTCTTAGGGTATCGTTGTTTTCGGAGACGAAATGGGGATGACGGGTGAATATATATATATATATATATTGGATTGTGCTGGGTTTATGTTGCCTGTGATCGTTCGGTCATATTGAGGAGCAGTTTCGTATATTCGCTTCACTGTGTAGACTGGGGTAGTGAGATAGTGTTGTTGAATTATGGCGGTGATGGTGATGGTGATGGTAACGACGGTTGTTGTGTCGATACCCCTTGCCGGCGGCGGTACCGGCACTGGGACTGCTATATGCCGAACAGGCATGCATGATATATAAATGGAGATTCTCATACGGGTAGGTGACAAGACAAGACGAAACCGGGAAAGGGGGGCGGGGGGTGTTCTTTTTTGGGTTGTTTTTGCCTTTGGAGACCCTTCCGAGGGTTGGTTGTATGTACATACAGTGTAGATAATGCTTGGGCAACACTCTCTTTTCTCACACCCGTCCTCCTGCTTGCGTCCCGGTGTTGCTGGCAGCAGGTCAGCACTCCCAGCGTCCGCAAATAATATCTACTATGCAATCACTGTGTCTGTAAACCCAAACCCAAACCTAAACCCACACCCAGGGCCATGCCCACATGCCCAACTCCCTGCCGCCCGTGATGAAACATAATTACTCTCCGGGTTTGTTTCCCAGAGCACGGGACCGACAGCCCGCGGCACCGCGGCACACATGCCGCGTGCTGTGACGATGCGCACATATGTATACCTATGTATGTGTAGGCAGGCAAGGCTAGGTATGTGCGGATATGTAAGCGGCCAGTACATACCTGCCGGTCTGCCCGTCTACCCTCCCTACCTACCTACTTATTGAGTGCGCGGTCCATCCCATCCCACGCCTGCCCCAGCCGTCGTGCCGCACCGGTCTTCTTGTCCACATCGGGTGCGCCACCCCCCGTTCCTGCATCGCCGGCCACGGTGCTGTGTACACCGCCAGTCATGTGGGCGAGCACATGTGTGGGAGGGGGAGGATATTCGCATCCCCACAGATGTGTATAGAGATACTACACGCACATATGTAAGCCGCGGCGTGTGTGTGTGTGTGTATGTGTTTCAGTTGGTCTGGTAGAGCGAAGTCAAGACATCCCGCTCTCTCCCGCCGACAGCAGATAGTGTAGACAGGTAGAGACGTGGAGAACAAAGAGACGAGACTGGGATCAACGTCATGGTATCAACACCTCCTGTAGCCGTTGCCAGGTAAGGAAGTGCCGTGGCAGATCGGCCATGGATAGTGCCCTGAAACCGGGAGCAGCAGATCGAGAAGATCTCGGTCTTATTCAGCCTCTGTATTCACATTACATTGCGATTTCCTTCGATTGATCTGAACATACACGTGCGTATGTAGATCCAATGTGTAAACCAGCCACTGCGTACCAGGTCCGAGAGTTCGTGACAGCACAGGGTAGCACGGAGTGAGCGATGTTAGTCTCGCTGTCGTAGCTGTTCACATCTCTGGGCTTCCTCGACACTACAAGGGACAAGATGAGAGTAGGCGCTTGATGCGGATTCATCCAGCCTTCCCCTCAAGAATTGCGTCTGCCAGCACAGCGAGACTCGTCATGCCGCGAGTCAAGGTAGTGACATAAGAGCGTTTGCGGGGACCTTCCAGCCCAAAAGCACAGTTGTAGCGAGTGACTCCCACTAAAATGCCGATCTATTGGATCGGCCGGAACCATACCCAACTAAACATCGGGGGCCCCTCTCTCATCGGAAGCGATTTCGAGATGCGGTCGCGCAGGCTGGAAGAGTCCGAGGAGAGGGAGAAGGGGAACGAGTACTAAAACCAAAGCGTCCTAAGACGAGCCCAGAGCGCCGATAGCGTCACACAACGGCCTTCTTCACTTGGTAAAAGAGGAGCGGCCCTGATCCATCGTCGCCCGGGGGAAATCGGCTGGCACTGGCAGGTGGGCCTTAGGTCGCACAGAGCGTCCCCAAGGAGTAGGTCAGTGTTAAATACCTGCCGTTTTCCCTTTCCTTCTTTCTCCACAAGGCGGCGGTGACGCGCCGGTGAACCATTTGTAGGCGGATCCTCACAACACCTCACCGGGGTGACATTCCTCGGAGCCCGACCAGGGGGATTATCAGATATGTACTCCGTATGTGGGAAGAAAAACGACTGGACTGGGCAAAGGATTTAAGGTTTTGTCCCAGTACAAAAAGGGCGACGTATTTGAGGGACAAAAGGGAAAAACACACGACGTGTAATCCCCGCGTCAAGTGCCACCGACAAGCTTTTCCTCGGCCTTCCTTCTCTGGCCGCCTGGCGACGATCAACGGGGCGAATGAGACCTCTATTTCGGGTCCCGGCCGGGTGACAAGAAGCCAAGCGATGAGAGCCAAGGTCGGTCAGTGTGCCTGCCTCCTTTTGCAAGTCAACCGCCCACGGCGCGCGGCCGGAGATGACAGTGCCAGACGGTCAAACTCTCATAGGTAATGGAATAATCAAACCCACTGCATTGTACGTAACAGGCCGGGGCAAGTCCATGACCATAACCCATTTGTTTGGCATTTTGGGCACAGCGACTCAGGAGAAATGACGCGGCTGCTGAATGGACGCCGGTCGGTGGTTGTGGTTTGAGAGGGGGGCCGTTTGGGAGACACTTTGGGCTTGAGGAGAGGGTGAGCAGGGGTCCTGCTTGGAAGGACCCGAACATCATATGCTCTGCCCGCTCCCACCTTCCCAAACGGACAACGTCGAGACAGCAGAAAACGAAGTTAATGAAGGGCCCAGGCCCACAAGTCTCCACCAAACGCTTCAGCCCTAGGCTTGGAAAGAACGGCGCGAGTCCGAGATGGGGAAGGAGCAGTTGGAATTCTTCTTCAGAGTTTTTGTCTCCTTCCCGAAGCTTAGCTGAGAAGACGTCGGAACCGGGACGCCCGCAGCGCAGCTGGTGCGGAATCAATTGCAATGGAAGGTCGGACGGAACGGAACCTGGGAGCCTTCCATTTGGTGGGCGAGTGTTTTGTAGTGGGGTTGCAGTATAGATGTTGTCTTGTCTTCCATGTCAGTGCGTGTGCAAGGTATGTTCAGCCCAGGCGCATGCCTGAGGCGGTTTGTTATGCCGACTTCCAGCTTTTATAACTAGTGCTGTATCTGAGGTTGCCGCCTTCTGGAATGGGCGAAGGGCGACAGTGAGTCGACGGCCTATTTTGCCGTTCGCGTGGCACGGCTCCAGCTCGGTACGGAGCTTGCCTTGAGCTTGAGTTACACAACTGGAGCAAAAGCGCAGACTGCAGAGGGGCGAATTGAAAATATTGAGAGCGGCTACCTTAGCCTGACTATAACTCGGGAATACCAAGGGCCAAGACAGCTCCTGCGCTGCGACTGCTGTCTGGTGTGGGCAATGACATGCGACGTCCTAGGTCGGGTACGGTAGTAGGCTGGCTACCTTAGGGAGGTAGGTAAGGCAGGTCGTAGTAAGGTAATATCGCCCTGGCCGTCTGACCTAAGATGCAATCGGAATCTCTTGGACCAGTCGCTGTTCCGCCGTCCGCACATGGCTTTCACCCCCCCTGCTCACACAGGCCGGCAGCCAGATGCTAGTTATCCCCATGGCGTTCCCCTCAACCACCTACCCGGAACAGCCTAGCCCGGCATGCACGGAATGGCTGGCGAGGCCGACGCAGCGCGCCGTGATTGGCGGCAGACCGCCTGTACGCCCATCGGCCGACAGGTCATCGGCGAGGCGATGGCGAGGGGTGCCAGCTCGCTCGCTGCTTTGGACGAGTGGGGCCGAAGTCGCCCTAGATGAGTTTGGTATTGCACGGCAATATATTCTAGACGGGATGGCGAGGGACTGGGCCGACTGGCAGAGTGGGCAGTGGCCGGCGCCGCCGCGCAGCGCACAGTGAAATAAACAAGCTTTCGACAAGAAGCTGTACTCCTTGCCTGTCGGGTACCTTGGGGCGCTCCTTTGCCCGGCATGGCATTGCGACCGGTCCGCGGATCCTATTTAGACATGTCCAATGGAAGGCTGTCCTGGACGGGCAGGAAAGCAGGGGACCTCGGGACCCAAGACTCTGACTGGATGCTGGGACCGATCTTATTAGCCGTGTCTCTGGGAGATAGTGGCAGACGCGGGCGTCCAGGGTTCCCGCTGGGGGAGGTGCAGGTGCAGGTGCCCACGCCAGTGGTGCCTCTCGCTAGCTGTGTTCAGTAAGTACGGATTGATGCTGGGAAGAAAGAGCGCTGGAGGGAGGCGACGGAGGCCGGGGGGGGGTCCCCAGGGTGCTTTCAGCCCCTCAACTGCCCGCCAAGGGCTTGTAGTTATTGGCACGACTTCCTCTCATCTCGCGCGAGAACCAAGTAGAGCAGGTGCGCTGGACTCCCGTCGCTTCAAGTTCCCATCCCACGGCATAACGCAACTTCCATTCACACCACCCGGACCCTACCTACCCTTGCGCCCTTGCAGACGGGCGACTGGAACCAGAACCCAGGGCAGCACAACCTGAGTCGAGGCCGAACCTATTCTGATTCTGATGTGTTGCGTTGCTCCTGCTCCTGCTTGGTCCTCCCACACCACCTCCGCAGCACGCTACGCAGTCGTAGTCGCGGTCGCAGTCTCCATGGCTCAGCCGTCGCAGTCGCACTTGGTTTCGTTTTAGCCTCGTTTGTCGTGGACTCAGTTGCAGTTTCCATCTCTGTACGGATACCCGACTTCAACGCTCCACCACGACCAGGACCGACGTGGATCCAACGCCTGGACCGCCCCACGCCCAGAACCCAAGGCCCGATCTCAGCTCCGTCCTACTCGGGTCCTGCTGCCCGTGATTCTAAGGTGCTGGTGCTGGTGCTGGTGCTGGTGCTTGTATCTTGCAGTCTACACACACCAAACCTCCCTGGGTACCGACTAAGGCGACTCGCAACTCCCAAGCATATCGTGCAGCTGCCGCCATCTGCACAGTCCGCCTCTAAACTGGCCCTCCGTCCACCGTTGCCGTTGCCGTTGCCGTTGCCGTTGCCATTTCCGCCTCGGCACTATTTCCATGTGCTAAGCTTCCCCGTCTTGGCGATCTCTCCACACGCAAGCGTCTCCCCACACTGGGGTGGTGTGAGAAGCGAGCCCACCGACCAGGCCAAGCGAGCGAGCGACCACCGGAGGGAGGCTCTGTCCCGGGGAGAGGAAAAACCCGCCCACCGTCGGCCTCCACTGCGCCCGACGGGGCTGCTTGACAGCTTTAGCTTTGAGTCTTGACAACCCAACGGCCCCAGGAACTCGGATCGCCCAACCTCTAACCACACGCCGCGTCCGCCCAACCGTTCTCCGCGCGCAATCTTCATTGGGGGTGTGGGGGACGGGCGACAACATCATGCTAAAGGGCACGGACTAGCAAGGAGGGAGTCACCAGACGAAACGTCCCAGACCGACGTCGATATCGACGACGACGACGACGACGACGACGACAACAACAACAACCACACCCAGACCCACGCTGGAGCCCGCTGGGAGGGAGACCCTCACAACTCCCAACCCCGCCCGCAGTTGCGTGAGCGGAGAGAGAGAGAACGACAGAGAAGGCATCCGTCCCATGTCCCATATGGAGACCGGCAATGCCTTCTCCCAGCATGATGCCGGTGGCGAGGCGCCGCCGTCGGGCCAGGGGCGCACCCGCCGCATGTCGATGGACGAGGACATGTTCTACCGCAAGGTCATGACATCGCTGCCCACGGAGCCGCCCAGCTACGAGTCGGCCATGCGCGCAGCCCTCGCAGCCCAGAGGAGAGCCGCCGCCGCGGAAGAGGGCTCCTTCATGGACGTGCCCCTGGACGTGCTGCCGCAGTACTCGTGCGACGTGCACATGGAGGGCGTCTTTATGCGCAAGATGGAGATTGAAGACACGATCAAGAGAGCAGAGTACCGAAACTGGCAAATGGTGTACGTCGTGCTGCACGGCACCGCGCTAAATATTTACCAAGTCAAGAAGGAACGCGGCTGGTGGTCCAAAGACGACGGCCCGGATATATCACCAGACAACCCCCCGTGGGTCAAGAGATCGACGCTGGAGAAGAGTTATAGCTTGCTGCATGCGGATGCCGGTATTGCTGCTGATTACCGAAAGTGCGTTTCCATCTTATTCACTGCCGTTGTTCTTCCCCCCGAGTGCGATGGATTCAATCCAGATGGAGAGGAAAACGCCTCATGTCACTCACTAGCTATTCCTGATCGGGCTGAACTGACTTGAGCAGGCGGCGATATGTCATTCGCATGAGGGCAGAAACGGACCAGTTCCTCTTATCATGTGTCGAGTTGGGAAATTACGTCAAATGGCTCGAGTGCATATTCGCCGCGATTGACGTGGCTGCGCCCATCGACGAGCGCGACTTCCCACGGGACCAAAGCATACCTCGAGTCCAGAGGATACGCTGGCTGCGGGGGCAACGGCCGCAGATGGAAGACAACAGCACCGGCTTCCAGCGGCTAAACGAGAGGAGGCAGAGCATAGTCTCGTCGGCGAACGGTATGGACGACGACGACGAGGAGGCCGGCGGCGAGGACGGCGAGCCAATAGGCGACGACGAGGGGGTGTCGGGCTACGCTGCGTTGGCGAACCGAACCGAGCACCCGATCGTGGGCCGGCTGTCGACCACGTCATATCCCAACGAACACATCGACCCCGACACGGGCAAGTGGGCGCCGCAGCACAAGTGGACCGAGACGCACGACCAGCTCTACGCGCGGCTTTGCTACGCGGTGCTGCTCTTCAAGAGCCCACGCAAAACCAACTACGTCATCTCCAAGGGGAAGAGGTGGTATGTGGACTGGGTCACGGGACGCATGGTCCGGGTGCTGCCGCCCGCGTACGGGGAAGTGGAGCTGATTGCTCCTTGGTCGGGCTACATGGCGGAGAACAGGCGGCTATAGAGCTTGGCGGGCCAACGACCGAGGAGGGCGGGCGAGACATTTCTTCACACATATACCCATACTTTGGCGGCAGCAGCGACGGGAGGGCGTCGGTGGTGCGTTCTTGCATTTGTGGGACAGACTTACAACCACACACAAAAGCGTTGGTTCGATATACCTTGGCATTAGTTACCTACTTGGGCGGAGTTTAGGGATGGCGGGCTTTGGAGCACATATATTTTGCATGGGCAAGAGAGGGCGTCTCTTGTCGGCGGCGGGCCTGGGATCGAAGCGTGAAGCATTTATTCGTCTATTTAATCGTCATTATTATACCTCGAGGGGCTACGGTTGAGGTTGGGGTTCTTTCAACTATATATCTGCTCTTATTTATTTGCCGGCCTGCCTTCCTACGGGGGCGGGCACGCAACGATCTGTACATACATTCCGGACTGGCATTACCAGATGCTAGTGGCTAGTTGGCTAGTTGGTTAGATTGGTAGCTTGTAAGAATACAAGTGATGTAGATCATGCTGTTCCTGTGCTGTGATTTCCTGGTTGAACACGAAGGAAAGCGAAGCGAATCCCCGATTTAGCTACAACATATGTATGTACATACATGGCTGACCGCCTGGCCACGGCACGGCTCCACGAAATGGGAGTGATATTTGTCTTACTTGCTGGAGGCTGAAGCGGTTTCGGGGAAGTAGCTCCATCCGCTCGTGCGCAGTCAGCACCAACCCTAACGTCAACATCACTGCCACTGCGGATATGAATTTTGGGGTTTCGTGGGTATCCTACCGAGCCCATTGCCGGCCGGCCCATGGGTAGCGGAGAAAAAAGAAAAAAGGGCATGACCATAACGCCGACTCCGTGGAAGCCACCCGCTAAAAAAACAAGATACGGTGAAAGCCTAGAATACCACCTGCCAGGTCCCTCCACTGCCACGCGTACACATATATCCATACATGCATGTAGAGAGAGAGACAGATAGAGAGAGAGAGAGAGAGAGAGAGAGAGAGAGGGAGAAAACACCAAGAACAGTATTAAAACATGTGACAAAACAAATCAAGTCCCAGACATGGCCCGGTCGCCGCCGGCATCAACACTCCCGCCGATATCAGGATCGACAGCCGCAGCAGCGGCCCGCGTCTCGCGCACTAGCTCGTCGGCGACGCCGTCCAGCAGCCCGGCGGCCCCGTCCATGTCGGCCAGCACGCGCTCGACAGTCGCCAGCAGCGCCTCGATGTCGGCGCGCTGCGCGCCGATCTCGTCAAACAGCCGCGCGTTGGCCGACTGCGTGTTCTGCAGCCGCGCGTTGAGCGCCGACTGCTGCGCCGCCAGGTGCGGCGCCAGGTGTGCGGCCAGCACGGTGGCGGCTGGGAGGGTGTGTGGTCTATTTTGTTGTTGTGTTGTGAGTTTGTGTGTGTGGTTGTTGGTAGGAGAGAGAAATAGGGGTGGGCACACTAAGTTCAGGGGCAGAGAGAGAAGATATACAGAGACAAGAAAAAAGAAAAAAGAGAAAAAAAGGGGGGGGGGGGGAACTCACGGCACAGGCGGCTCGACCTCATCAACAACAACAACACCCGTCGTCTCGGCAGCGACTTGCTTGCGCGCGGCGGCCTCGCTGACAAGGCTCTCGAGCTCGTTCAGCTTGGCGACGACGTTGCGGTTCTGCAGGACCGAGTCGAATTCTCGCTGTGGGGGGCTGTTAGCATACGATTTCCCCCTTTTTTTCCCTCTAAGAAATTAGACTCTACCGAAACGGCCGTGTTCTCCGGATATAATATGGCCGCTATCCACTTCTTCACTTGAAGAGGGATGCGTTGAACCAACTAACCCTCCCCCAGAGGAAGCCCGCAAACTGCAAACCCAAAGAGGCCAGCCCGACACCAACACGGAAAGAGTAAACAGACACGCAGACCCGAGCTGCCTTTGTGCTTGCCTCCGGCGGCCCTCCGGGGGCGCCTGCGGCGAGCCGCTCGCTGCGCTCGAAACCCCTCCCCCAAACCCCCAAAAAGCAAAAAAAAAAAAAAAAAACAAACCTCACACTGCGCCCCCAGCCGCTCCACCATTTGGCGCTGGACAAACTCGAGCGTGCCCGGCGCGCGCGCCGCGACGGTGGGGTAGCAGGCGGCGAAGTTGACGTAGCTGATCTTGTCGAGCGTGTGGGTGAGGGTGGCGGCGAAGAGGGCTTGCAGGCGGGCGGCGCGGGGGCCGGGCGTCGCGGGCGTGTGTTTTGCCGGCAGCGGGGGGGAGTCTGGTGCTTCATTATCATTATTACCGTCATTGTTGACTGCATCTGCATTTGCAGCGTTATTTGCTGTTGTTGATGTTATTGTTGTTGTTGGTGTTGATAGCGGAGGCGCATCCTGCTGCGGCTGCTGCTGTGCTGCAGTGGCGGCGTCCTGCATTGTGTGATCTTCTGCGCCTCCTTGCTGTGGTTGTTGTTGTTGCTGCTGCTGCTGCTGCGCGGGTTCTTTGTCGACCGACATGTTTTGGTATGTGTGCAGTACAGTACGATGTGATGCGGGACGTGGGATCATTAAAAGTCCTTAAAATGCCCGGGCCGTTAAAGTCGCGTCGTGGTCAGTGAAGCGGTTTCGGGTGGCAGCTGGCCGGCGCGACTTTTTGCGGGGCCGCCTCAACTGCAAGTTTCACGCAAACGCGGGGCGGGCCAGTGGGGGAAAGGGTGCCGTAGTCGCCGCGCATGCAGCTTACCAAGGCAGTTCCGACTCCCGAGCACCGAGGACGTGGAAACACTACAATTTGTAACTCAACAAAGACCGGCAGCTCAGCTCATCAGCTCCATGGAAGGTGTGTAGGTAATTAAATAAATAACTTGGCAGACTAGTGTCATGACAGTCTCCGTCCCATCCCTATCCCTAACCCGCAAATAGCATAAACGCCTTTTGCTCTGCCCGCATCGGTCATCAACATCAACACTTAGCTAGCCATCACATCGTATAACAGCTAATGCATCTGCCAAGACAATGATGAGAGAATATATTCCCGCCATGCCATGAATATACAGGGCGGGCAACTCGAATTTTGCTCTCATCATATACGTCTGTCCTCGTGTCGCTCCCAATGATATGCATCCCAATCTTACCACCGCCCATATAACCCGACGCCATCCATGCCGTCATTAAATATTGACCAGTCCTGATGCTAAAATGCCAACACCAGACATGGCAGTTTTGCGACATGACGAAAAGGAAAGCAGAAAGAGCGATCTTCACTCAAAGTCGACCGTGTTAGCCGGCCTGCTGCCGTCGCGCCGCTCCAGACGTCTCCTCCGCCGCCGGTCCGCCGCCGACGCCGTAGGATCGCGAGACGGCGTCGGGCTGAGCGCGCTAAACGTCCCGTGGCTGCCTCCAGGGCTCGCCAGGCTGCCCATGCTCGACACCGCCCCCGCCATGCCGCCAGATGGCCCCGGCTGGCCCGAGTAGTACGCCGAGTCTTTGCCCGCGGCCCGCCGTCCCTGCGCGAACGCCGGGTTCGGCGGCGACAGCAGCGGCGCCAGCGGCTCGTTCTCGACCTGCTGCTCAGCTGCAACCTCGGCCTGCCTCTGGCTTGAGTCGCGCTCGCGCCGGTACCTCCGGCTGGTGGGCGTGTCGAGCTCCGATTGGCTGCTCAGCGAGTCGTTGCGTCTCCGCCGCTGCTCCTGTCTCGACTGCTCGCCCGTGAGCCGGCGGAACGTCATGCCGCCCTTGTCGTCGGCCTTCATCTTGACGCTCGTGATGGGATGTCTCGACGACGACCCCTCGCCTTGACGGCCCCGCGGGCGATGCTCTTCCTCCACCTGCGCAGCCAACACGCTAGCCGACGCAGCAGCAGCCGCCGCCGCCGCTTCTGGGTCGCCGCCTGCTCCCCGCCGGTTTGAGTGTCGCCGGTGAGGGCGGCCGCCTGACGAGAAATACGTCTCGCTGCCCGATTCGTGGTGCAGGATCCCGTGAGGGTCGACCGGCATTGGCGGCATCGCAGCTGGCTCTATGCCGTCGTATCGTGTCCTTGACGATGGCCGCGACGGCCTGCCTCCCGCCATTGCAGCTGCCGTGCCGGGAAGGGGTATCGGGCCGGGGCGGGACGCAGAAGCCGCGGCAGCTGCGGCCGCTGCTGCAGATCCGGGAAGAGGGATGGGGTGCGGCGGCAAAACGCCGCTCACTGGCACCGGGTCGTAGGGAGTATCCCCGCGCGGCTCAATAGAGGATTCTTCCGACATGCCCGACGCAGTCGTCGTGACCCCCGACGGCGGGGGCCGTCCGCCGCCCGGGCGATGGGGGCGGCGCCTCGATCCTGTTCTTGTCGGCGTGGGATAGCCATCGCCCGTGTATCTGGATGTGCGGTTGCCGGCTCGCCGGTCCTCCTCCTCTCTCCGCCTGTCCTCGTCCTCCCTCAGCCGCTGCTCCTCGTTCCTATCGTGGCGGTCCTTTGCCTTCCTCCCCAGAAAGCCCAGCGTCAACCCGCCCAAAATCCCCTTGGCGAACCCACCACTCTTTTTCCTCTCCGAGTTTCTCCGCGAGGGACTGACGTAAGAGGACGAGTAGTCGGAAGCATCTTGGCTGTCGAACCTCGAGTGGGCAGGACGTGGGGTCCTCGGCCGTTCACCAGCCGCGCTCGGAGCCGCGCCTGCCGCGACCGGGATGCCGGGACCCGGAAGTAGCGGCGACCGTCTGTCATGCCGGCTATCGTGCCTGCGGATGTCCTCGGTTCGTTCGCTGAACTCGCTCTCGGTGGGCGCATAACCCCTCCTGGGCTTCTGGGGCCGGCTTGGGGTATCGGTCGCCACGGCCGAGTACTGGTCATCGTTTCCGCGGCTTCGGCGGCTCATCATGCGCGACACGAAGGCACCGGCGCCTACAGCCGCGCCAACGCCTAGGACTCTGTTCATGAAGCCACCTCCGCTCGCGCGGCGTCGGTCGGTGTGCTTCTCGTCGTGGTAGCTCTCGGACGCTCGCGGGGACGGGATAACCTCGGGCCCGCGGTGAGAGCGGCCCGCGGGGCTGGGGGTGCGGCTCAGGGCTCGCTCCGTGTCTCTGTCGCGCTTGCGGCCTCGGCCTCGGAGCAGTGCCCAGGCACCAGCGCCGGCGGCGAGCGGTCCAAGCCATCCAATGCCACGGCCCGACTTGCGATCTGAACCGTGGTCGGTGCCTCGGCCGCCGCTCACGTAGACTTCGCGGCGGCCCTCATCTCTGTAGTCGAGGATGAAGTACAGCAGCAGCAAAAAGACCATCCACAGCGTGTACAGCACAAACAGGTACTTTGGCGAGCCGTACAGCGTCAGGCCCAGGGGGACCTGCACGATGCCGAGGAGGGTGATGGCCCGGCCGGACCACTTGTGGAGGTGGACGCGCAGCGAGCGGCCCGTGATGTGCTTAACCAGGCGGCCGCCGACGGCCTGGAGCAGGATCAAGACGTAGATGGCGACGCCGATGCCGTGGTGGGGGTTGGACAGGTTGCGCGGCGGGCCGACGGCCATGAAGCCGAGGATGAAGATGACGGTGGAAAACAGCACGGCGAGGATCTGCAGGTAGGCATGGTAGCGGATGGCGGTGCCGGGCGAGCGGGCGTAGAAGCGGGCCACGAGGACGGCAATGGGTATTATGAAGAGAAAGGTGATTGCGGCCAGCACGCCGTGGCCGAGGATGAGGCTGTGGTACTGCGTGAGGGTCGAGAAGCGGTTTCCCATGCCTGGTTTGCCGGAGCACGGTAGTCGTTAGCAGAGGTCGGGGAAGGGCAGGCCAGGGCAGGCCAGGGCAGGCCAGGGCATGGAGGGGCTACCATTATATTGCATCGTGTCAAAGTTCAGCGCCACGAGGTTGGGCAGCAGGAATGTGTTCTTGGTAAAATCCCACGTCCCATCGCCGACCGTCAGCGTGTTGGACGAGTACGAGCTCGACCCCGGTGGGGAGAGGGTGTCTGCCGGCGCCATGGCGGCGACTGGCGGGCGAGGTGCAAAGCCAAACCGGCCTGGGGAATGCGGGTGTCAACCACCAGTGTCGATCTCAGTCGTCGGGTGTTGGGAGGCAGGAATGCAATGTGGAGTTGAGGTTGTCGCAACTGCCTTCCTTTTGCGTTGTTTCTTTTTGAAAGTTTATTTTGGCAATGCGATGAATGCGACGAGCGAAAACGGAAAGCGCGCGTTAAAGGCGGTACTCGTAAGCTCTTGCCGTCCGTGGTATCGTCGACGATTACCTGGTACAGCGCGCGGGATCTCGCCGACGGGTGTCGCTCGGGCGAGTCAATTGTGCAACTGGAGTCGCTCCTTTGCGCTCGCTTGCCGTCACCATCATCATGTTGCTTTGGACAAAATTGTTGTTATTCGGGGACCCTACAAGCGTCGTCGGCCAGACAACTGGGCCTTGGGAGCTGGGAGCTTGGGCCCTGGGCGGATCCCCAAGCGGCGTGGCTATCGATATGGTGATTTCCAGCGCCACCCACGTGATCTTGTCATGGTGCAAGCTTTGACCCCACCTTTCTACCGCGGATACTCGGCCACTTGTGCAACAGTGCGACTTCGCTTACAGAACAGCAAGAGACACCATGCAATGCAACTCGAAGTCTCCCCTCGCGATTTTGCTAAGTCCTGCCACACGCCAAGCATCTCGGTCTGTAATGGCACATTAAACCAAGATCTCGTTGTCATGAAAATTCCAGTTACGTGCTGTCCTCTCTGAATAGAGCTCCTAAACCAGCCGCCGGATGGTCTTTCCTTATTTGGACTTCGCAAATGCTTTGTTCATTCTGTACTGTATTCCGCAATAAAACGGGTATCTTCCCCAACTCAAGTTCGCCGGTCAATCTCGACATATTAAATAACTGGATAATATCCGCACCCAAGACTCCAATCCAGAAACCGGGCATCTGTTCCCCATGTAACATTTCCAACATGAACCCCATCAGCATTCATCGATTCATCATCACCGTCATCACACCTGGAAACGCCCAGCCAGTCAACCAACCCAGCCAACCCAAGACATAATGGCAAACCATCCGAATCGCCCAAACTAACACACACAAAAAGAAAGTCAAACCCAGCCTGGAACAAACCCCGCGCGATATTTTCATATTATTCATATGGATACGGTGGCCCTTGGAAATCGTCATGGCCCGCCCGGAATCCTCCAGGAGAGTGTGGGACAGCGACACTCGCTCTCCGCCTGCCCAGGTGGGGGCCTGCCAGCGCCGGCGCCGGCCGCGGGCTAAAGTCTCGGGGCACGGCCGTCTGGGCCGTGTTCGACTCCTTTCCGAGCATGAAATTGAGCGCCCTGCGATCGCGCCCTCCCGCAATGGCCACGTCTTCCCAGAGGTCGCTGCGTCTGGACGGCCGCGGCGCCTCCCACGCCACGTGCTGCTGCTGCTGCGGTCGGCGGCTCCTGCTGTTCGGATGCACTAGGTACTCGTACCCGCCGTCAATGTCGATTTGGATGTTGTCGAGATCGTCCTCTGTTTCGTGGTCGTGATCGTGGCCGTCGTAACCATAGTCATGGTCGTCGTAGTGGTAGGACTCGTTGTGCCGTCCGAGCCGCAGCCGCTCCATATCGCGCTCCAGCATCTCGTTCTCGAGCTGCAGCGCCACGTCGCCGGGCCGCACGCGGCGCACGCTCGGCCGCCGCTGGATGATGCGCGGCGGTAGGCGTGTCGGCAGCGCGTGGTGTCGGTGGTTGCGGTTGTGGTGATCCAGCGGCGCCGCTGGGGGAGGCACAGGCACCGGCATGGGCGCCGGAGCCGGCAGCTTGGACGTCATGGCCGTGGCGATGGCGACGCGGTCCGCCATGTCGCGTAGGTCCAACCGCTCGTCAGCCCGCCCCGCGTGGTACGCGTTTGTTTTGATCATGTTGATCTCGTCGAGGTCGACCTCCAGCAGCGCCGCTGCGTGCCCCCCGACACCAGCCCCTCCTCCCCCGCCGCCGCGCAATGCCGCCGCCGTGGGCAGGAACTCGTCCGTGATGACGTGGCCCTCGTGCCGGCCGCGCCTGTGCAGAGGCATCTTGGGCTGGATCCCGAAGTTGGCCGCCGTGTTTGTGAAGTGCTTGGCCTTCTTGGCCTGGCCCGAGCCCGGGCCGAATTCGCCGAACGACGAGCTGCTCGAGTTGGCCGACTCGATCGACATGTCGTCGTCGTATTCGTCATCAATCGAGTAGACCGAGCATGAGGATTCCGACGAGCTCGAAGGCCGACGCTGCTGCTGCCGCGGAGACTTGGGCGAAGGCCCGCGGTTGCTGCCTTTGCCGTTGCCGCCATTCTTGCCTGCCTGGACTCCCGTGTTCTGCATTCCCCCCTTTGGAGGGAGGGGGTGGTGGCTTGGCGGAGCTGCTGGACCCTTTGGAGGGATGGCATGCGACGGCGGCTGCTGCTGCTGCTGCGGTGTCGGACCGCCGCCTTTGTACCCAGGTGCTCCGTTCCAACCCGCTGGAGGGACAGCCGGGTGCCCAGCTGGGTGGCCTGCCGGATGATGGTTGGGCTGCGGAGGGAATCGCTGCTCCGGCTCGAGCAGAACCGGCTGGGGCTGCAGGCGGCCTCGCGCCTCGCCTTGCTGTACGAGGGCTAGTGCGTTGACTTCGGGGCGGGGCGTCCGCTTGTAGTAGGCCGTGAGGCTGACCTCCTCGGGGGCGTGCTTCTGCGCCGTGTCCCTAGACGACGATGACGAGCCCCGTCTTCCGCCCCTGCGGTCTCGGACGAACACGAACCCCCCCTTGTCGGCGGCGTACTTGGGCGTCTTGCCAATCTTGGCCCTGTCCCTCCCTCCTTCCTTGGCCCTCTCCCTGTCCTTGTCCTTGGACTTGGACTTGGACTTGAGCTGGTGGTCGATCTGGACCAGGCATATCTGGAACAGGGGGTGGTGGAAGCGGCGCTGGAGGTCCTCGAGAACCAACTCGACCTGCCTCTGCTGGTCGCCGCTGAGCGTCGCCTTCTTGTCGCTCAGCGTGTGCGTGTGCTTGTTGAGCTTGCGCACTTGCCGCGCCGCCTCGTCCTTGGACGTGCCCAGCACCTCGGTGCGCTTCACCCTGGTCCACGTCGCCTTCTTGCCGCTGCTGCTATTTTCGTAGGCGCTCTCGTCGTCAACTGCCTTCTCAAATCGGTAAATGTAGTATTCCGAGAGCACCTCGCGCGCCTCGGCCACGGTGAGCGGCCGCTCCTCCCGGAGGTCGCAGATCTTGACGGTGTAGTCCTGCTGCAGCGGAAGGGGCGTGTCCATGTTGTGCTGCTGTTGCTGTTGCTGTTGCTGTTGCTGCTGATGCTGCTGTTGGGTTGGCATGGCAGGGTGCTGCCAACCCATTGTCTGAGCTCCCATGGGCCGAGGGTTCGCGTTGATCACGCGGGGCAGCTGTTGCCCGCCGGGCGGCATCCGAATCCCAACAGGGGCTTCTGATTGCCCCTGCATCGGGTTCTGGTGGAGCGTGATGAAGCCGGCCATCTCTGGGAGATGTCAAAGTGAGGATCTGGTTGCAAGGGATGGCTATGGTCTTGACTGCCTCTTCCTGCTGGGCTGGGAAAATGTGCACGGCAAAGTGTCAAAGGTGAAATGAAGGGCGGTTCGCTTATACCAAGGCGGGCAGTGGCTCCCCCCTATCTGACGAAAGTGAGGCGAGCCAGGCGTGGGCAGGCGGAAGGGGGCCGACTTATACTAGCTTGGGGGCGTGGGAGGGGGCAGCAGAGATATCGGATCTACTGCGACTCCGCTAGCCAACGTCTACCTTTGGCTGCCGGCTTGTGCAGAGTCGATCTTCGGGTCCGGTCGGGCAAGTCAACGAAAAGAGGACAGACAGTACAGGGACGATCTTGGAAGGATCCTGCACATGGCGACGTGACAACTCCTACGACCAACTGAAGCCGGGCAACTCGATCATTTATGCGCAGTGCCCGTCTTTGTTGTGCCCATCGCTCTAACGCACTCCTTTGGACGGAAAAGAGGAAGGGAGCACTGCTGTAGAATGAGGTGCATCACTATCACTGCATGGCTTGTTGCCCCGCTTTGGTCTGCAATCTGCAAGAACCTGCACAGTGGGTGTGTCGTGCAGACTTCCCCTCTCGTTGATGATGGACTACCTATACAATATGATCCCAATTATATCCCTTTGTCCATGTGGCGTCGGTTCTGGGAGAGCCTGGTTGGTCCGGCGGCAGCCTGCAGCTTGCGGAGGTGGCCGCGGCAAGGTGAGGATGTTCCGACTCGACTCCCGGCGCGGTGAGTGCTGTCTTTTTAATATAACACGCCGCCCTCCGACATGGCCGAAACGACTTCATGGCACCGAAAACAAGGTCACAGGGCAGAACGAAGGGATATAGATGGTGGCTCGGTCAAGCCCGGCCAGCTGCCGGCTCGAGTCGTGCCCAACTGCGACGACGACAAAGAAAGAGACGCGCATCACATAAAGGTAGGTTAGGTAGGGAGGTATACAATGCCCCCAGGAGCTGCTCTGCTCAGATCAGATCAGCCGACGGCAAGGTGTCGTGGACTCACCGTCTCGAGCTCTTAGTCTGCAATGGTTCGCCTACTAACCCCCTCGCCTCAGGAGATGGGTTGCCAAGACGAGGCAGCTAGCAACCTACACACCTCGTCAGTCGGGCGCACGCTTTCTTCGTTCGGCCTTGCTCTGCAACTGCACTGCTCTGCGCTGTCGGGCAAAAGCCAAGTTGACGCCGCATATGCACGCTGGGCCGGACTGCAGCCTAGTAGCCAATGTCGTGGCTCGCAAGCCACCCTCTGAGACGGTGTATCTCACATGCGTCGACGCCCCAACGACCCCAAGCTGTCGGTTCCTTTGTTACATCAGCTGGCGGGGCTCGCTCGACTTTACCTGCTGTCTGTACGGTTTACTTCCGGGAGTCTTCGTGGTTGAGTTGTCTGTTCGCCCGACAACATAGGGGAGACGAGACGAGACGAGACGAGACGAGAATGGCCGTTGCATACATATTGAGCTGTCGTTGAGCAGCATGTCCTCGCGTCTCCGGCAGTTGCCCAAGTGGTCGTGCTCGGAAGAGTGCAAGTGAGTTTCTTTGGCGGCGAGCGGATCATCGTGAACATCCGTGTTGACCAGACCATGGATGTTGCTCCACGTCGCTTTGCCTGCCCCCTTTCCACATGCTATGCTGTGGCATGACCGATTGTATTATCATGTTGGCAGCCTCGGGCACTGTTCCTGTTCTTGTTCTTTGGTTGTGTGAAACCCCGTCCGGAGGCTCTTGCGGACATTGCTCGAGAGCCTTGTATGTACGGAGTCGGTCGGGCAACCTGGGGCGTCGGATTGGATCATTGAAATGCTACCTCGACAAAAGCGGCAGCGACACCGACGCCGAAAAAACTCACCCGCTTCCGTTGCCTTGCGTACTTGCGTCCTTCCGTTGCCTTGCCTTGCGTCTCGCCTGTCCGGTGCACCCAACGCACAAACCACATCCATCAGGCTGCCAAAGCTCGTGATTTGCTTGCTCGTACTTACCGATAATCCTCCCTTCCCCTCCCCTCCCCTCCCCACAACCGACACGCCCATCTTGACTCTACTATTCGTTTGCCTCTTTGACGCCTCGCCGGGCTCCATGGCGGGCGCATATCAGCAGAGGCACGTATGTGCCCACTCATCAGCATCGCAGCTGCGCGTACCCGTCTTACGTGCAGCAGTTGCGCTGGCCCAGTCTGGCGCTGTTCTTATGTCGAACATTTCACCCCCCAACAGCTACTACGCACTAGGTATCTCGCCGTCCTAAGAAACACCCAATTGCCCGGCCGCGGACGATCTTGGTTCCGGCCATATCCTGCCTACGCCCGGCTTGTTAGGAAAGGGGGCGGACCAAACCAAGATATCAGAGCAGAAAGTTCCCTCCTCTTCATGTGAGACAGGACAGGACTGCCTACCTACCTACTACGTACTTGCGTATTGCACTTCACTGCACACACCACGGATATCTGCGAAGTCCGATTTGCCGTGTCGTGCCACTCCCACACATACCATACCATGCCCATACCATGCCCATGCCCATGCCCATGCCTGTTCCCAGCTAGCCAGCCATGCGACCGAGAGATGTTTTGCTTCTGCTGGGAATGTGATATGTGACCAGCCCCAGTTTATACCTCCCTGTCTCCTGTTTCGCCCTGCAGTGAGTGGCCCATGACGCACTGGTGGGAACGGGGAAGGAAACATATGGCATGGCATGGCAATTACGTGCCCCCCGCCCACCCCTCGCGTGTGCTTTCCGACAATGGGGAAATGTTTTGGACGAGGGGGCTGATCGGCACCGGCCGCTCGCTCGCTTCTCTTTGCCCTGGTTCTGGGGGCGGGTCCCGGCTCTTGGGTCGAGGGTGTCGTGGGGGAACGTTTCAAAGTTGGGCGGCCATGGCTTACCTTGGGTTGTTGATGCCTAACTTCTTTTTTTTTATTTTCCTTCTCTATTTTCCTGGGATTGATTGCTCTCCATCATGATCAGCAATGGTTTCCTCGTGGATCGTCTGATGTGCGCTGCAGTGTGCTTGATCTCGGCTTCGTCGTTGTCGATGTCTGACTTGGTATCTGTAGGGGTCCTCGCTTCCTTTCCAGGTGTCTTCGCATTGCCCAATGGGATCAGCTCCCGGCTCGTGAGGCGTCGGACCAGCTCTCCAAGGATCATATGAGAGAGAGGGCAAGGAGAACACAAACGCTCAAACTCGCACGCATCCACGTGTCCGAGGGTCGACCTTGCCATGGACTCGACTCGACTCGCCTCGGCTGATACCATTCACAAATACACACACACACACACACCACACGAGCCCCGAGTCGCCCATCTACAATGGCAGCCTCCGGTCTCTCGTCTACAGTGGCACAGCCAGCCAACTGGGATACCGCAGGAACTCACAGTGCACGACCTCGCCTGGCTGGCATGACTTTGACGGCCACGGCATGCACATCATCTGTATACAGCACACGAGATAAATAAACACTGACCGAAAGGAGAATGGGAAGGAGGGAGGAGTGAGGAGAAAGGCGGATGCAACGCCGCCGCGTAGGGCAAAGGTGCTGCTCTTCTCGCTCCTGCTTTTGTCTGTTTTCTGCCTGCCTGCCTGGATGTTGTGACTGTGAAACCTTCCGTTTTCTCTCCTGGTGCTCTCTTTTCTCTATATACTTTTTGTGTTTCGGTACGACAAATGAAACAAGGCGGGAGGCGGCAAATAAACGAAGAGGTGAAAGGCATGTACGCAGTGCAACCGTGACCGGCTTGACACGACGGCCGAGAATCAGTCAGGTAAGGTACTTGGAGAAGCAGCCAGGATGATGGCTGCCGAGATTGATAGATAAGACACGCAGGCAGGCCAGAATACGGCCAGATAGAGCGCCAGACCGACAGAAAAAGCAAGACAGCCAGCTACCTATCTTGGACAGGCGGAGTACAGCAGACACAACAGCAGCAGATAGGGACTCAGACAGACAGACAGACAGACAGACAGACAGACATACATACAGGCCGGCAGGCGCGCACATGACATGACATGGCATCATACGTCTAGACAGATAGCAGTTAGATGTAGTAGTCAGCCAGCCAGAGACAGGCAGGCAGGCAGCTACCAAGTCAGTGAAACCGACAGGAGAACATAGCAACAACAGGAAGGAAAAAAGTAAGGAACAAGAACAGACACAAACACAGCCAGCCAGCCAGCCAGCCAGCCAGCCAGCTCAAGCACAAAGACAAAACAATACAGCCTTAGAAAAGGAAGGGGAAAAGCAAAAGGAAAGACAGCCCTATCAGAAGCAGTCCAAGTCCAACAGTCAGCAGCGGAAATGGCTACACCTACCTACCTTGGAGATTGATGAATGGATAACCGAGATAGACGAGCTAGACAACATCGAAACACGACGACACGATACAAAACCAATACGGCATCATCGCCACATCACCACATCCTCATAATCACGTCCTCGCCACTGCATTCTTATTACTACCTTCCTATCATACTCGAGCGGGCGTGGTACCGCGTATACTGCAGCGACAGCAGACAAAGTCGATCGACACAACACACACACTCACACACACTCACTCGCACAGACATGTGCGGTGAAGCCCAACGCGGCCGGGTCTGGACATCCGCGGGCATGTGTTTACCAGGGTGCGCATGCTCTCTGTTGGATACGGAAAGGAAGGATGGGCAAGAGATGTGCCGGCTCAGAAACACTTTGTCCTCCTGTGCTGTCTGTTCCCGCCGGGCAACCGGTTGGGGCGCAGGGCACTGTGGAACACGGCCGAGCGTCCTCCAAATCCTGTCTTGCCTTGTCCGCGGCCATGGTGTCCGCGGAGGGGTAACTGAGTTCCCGTGGTCACACAGCATGCGCCCGGATTCGGCGGTCTACAGTGCCGGCCAAGCCAAACACCTTTGCGAGCCAGCAGCACCGTGCCCTCGAAAACATTGCCATGGAGGTTCAACTCTGTTGATTCATTTCTGTTCCGATGTTTGTACTCCTGTCTCTAATAACTTCTGATCCCAACACACACAAGACATTAGCAATTACCATATACATCCCATCTCTATGCCACCATGGCGCCATCCACCATCCCATTAACCACTGTATTACACCCGTCAAGCCTCCTCTTGGTCCTCCTCGTCCTCATCCTCTTCAGCTTCATTCTGTTCGGGCGCTTCATCCTGTTCGGGCGCTTCATCCTGCTCAGGTGTTTCAGCCTCGGCCTCGACCGATGTTTCTGGCGCATCCACAACCAACTGAGGTGTTTCCTAAGCATCCTCCCTCAACACGCCCACGGCTTGGCACGTCGGGTTGTGCGGGGCGCCGCTAGTGACCCACGCGAGCGCATTGTAGTAGTAGCTCCCCGCGAACAGCCAGCACGCGTGCCAGTTGGTCAACTGCGTCGTCGACAGGTTCGTCGGGTACTCGCCATACTTGAAGTTGGAGTCGTCGGGATATCCAGGTACGTACAGCGTGCTGCCGTTGAAGCCCACTTGCTGTGCAACTCCGCCCGGCTGGACACATCATCGGTTAGCATCCGCGGGTCAAGACTTGGCGCGGGCCAGGAACGAGAGGGGATGTTGGAGCAGACAAGAATCAAAAAGGGAGGCGGAAAAGGGGCAGACCTACAGTAAGCATTGGCACCGCCACATTAGTTCCAGGATTGTACGAGACCGACAGGGGCTCCGACACGTTCATGATGCCTCCAGACAGTTGCAAGGTCCAGACCAGAGATCCGGATTCCGAAGGTTGCCCGTCGTAGATGGTGTAGTTCCAGAAGAACGTCGCCGCCGACCTGTTGATGGTCGATATGTTCTTGCCGATAAGGCAGAGAGCCTCAATGGCGGCACCGGCATGGCAGGCGCCAAGGTAGTTGCCGTTGAGTGTCTCGTTGGTCGACGTAAGCTTGAGCAAGAAGGGCCCGGTCTGGTTGTTTGTTTGTTGCTGTGCCAGAACCCCAGTTGAGCTCGTCAGGGTGGCGAGGACGCCGGCGATGTGCGTGAACTTCATTGTGAGAGAGAAAAGAGGCAAAAGGCTGCCCGACGGGAGAATCTGACGGAGACGCGGTGGCAAGAAGAAAACGAGAACAAAAGATGATGGTATCTCTGAGGCCAAAATAATCTGGGGGGAGAAAAGGCTGATGGATTGTGTTGTTAAGTGGTTGGTGATTTTGCTCGTGATACTCGAGTTTCCACTCTCTTCTGTGACTAGGACGAGGGAGGCCCGAGGTTATATAACCGGCGCCATGACATGACAGCGAGTTGCCACCGCGTTGCAACTGGCAACTGCAGAGGGCGCGGCGCTAGGGAATTGGGAAGGACCTCCAGGTCGATGCGGAAGGAACTCGGCGGTGTTGGGAAGTGCTTGCAGAGATGCAGCGCAGCGAGGAAGCGAACACGAACAAGATGCAGAAACGACGGCTCAACTCGCAAGAATTTGACATCGTGATGCGCCCAAGTGCATCCACCCCGTCAGCAGGAATGCGCCAACTGGGCTATGACGATGCAGGTTGGAAGTGACGGTGGCCGGATATACACCCGACCTACAGCTGCCCATTTTCCCGGCTGGAGGATCCAAGTCGTCCACTTGACATGACTTATGCTGGGTATCTCAAAGATGCAGCACCTAGACAGGCAGTCCGCGATTTCTAGATGAAGCCCGGAATAGATGCCGAGAGAATAAACATTGAACTTTCCGGGGAACGAGACAGGACGGCAGTCCATTGCCCTGGTTGTCAGATCTTGCAGGTTTGGGAACTTACGAACAGTCGTCGCTGCTAGCACCAAGTAGTCAGAGACTAAGAGCGCTAGTTCAAGCAGAAGGAAAGAGCAGTCCGGACGGGGAAGTGGAACCGGCGAAGACAGACATCTCGGTCTGTCTCCGTATCTGCAGCGGTCTATGGGTGAAGGAACCATGGGCAATAGCCCGAACCGAAGCAACTCGTCCAGGGAAGGCACGATGAATGATACAGACTAACTGCAGTGCCAAATGGGGATGTTAATGGCCGCAACTTCTAACGGCAGAAAGTCGGATGGACCGAATGGGGAACTCGATTTGTGCTTGTACGAGGAAATGGTTGTCGGGCTGTCACGTTGCATGGTCGATTCTCGTATTTGACACTGGGTAGGTGGGCATTCAGAGGGAAGGATCAGATCGACGGTTGAATTCCCGCGTGCAGAACTGAACTGACATAATTGACTCCCCTTCCTCCACGCCTTCCTCCAGCCACGCACTCAACGAATGGCATGGGAGGCACCTTCTAGACTACTTGCCTAGTCCGACTGCCACCTCGTGCATCTGATCGAGACGCTCGGCGCGATGCGATTTAGCCGGCACTTTCCCGCGCTAAAGACAACTTCTCTCGCACCCGACGTCATGTGAGGTCTCTTTAATTGAACAAGTGGCGGAGCTTCGATTGTTGGTGTAACCACTGCTCGCAAAAGGACTTTTCCATAGTGTCTGGACCCCAAGGGCACACAGTGCATTCCCAACAAGCCGTCCGAAATAAATACATCCGTCTGACATCAAGTTGCACAGAACATCCCAGAACACGCCATGCCACATTGTAGTACGCCGAGAGTGGTGGCGAAAACAGAGCTGAGAGAGTCCAAAGACCCGCCGAGAGTTCACGCAGCTCCCGGCCGCGGCAGGCTCGCCGTCTCGTTGCCGCCGCCTGCTTGAGTCTTTGGCCGCATGAAGTACCACGTGTCTGCCATGCGAAAGTCGTCGTTGCCGGTGCGCTGGAGCACGCTGCAGCACGACTGCCACCCGGACGAGTCGAGCGTCTCGACGATGCGCAGCAGCAGCAGCCGCGACTTGACCACGTCCTCGCCCTGGGACAGCCACGGCCGGCCCTTGAGCTTGAACTCAAACGAGTCGTAGCTCCAGTCGCCCTTCTGGAAGCAGTCCATGGCCTCCAGCGCCTTCTTCAGGCCCGAGATGAGCACCCCGAGATGGTCGTGGTCGGAATCGGCGCCCCCGGACAGCTTGACATCCTTGGCGTCGTAGACAACGCGGAGCTTGTCGCTCCCCATCAGCGCCACCGCTAACCAGTCCATGGGCACCGGGGGCCCGGCGTCCAGGGGCCGCCGCCGGAAGATGAGCGTGTCCTTTGCGCCGCGTTTGCGGCTGCAGACGAGAGGCGTGACGAGCTGCCAGGACTGCTCGTGCAGAAAGGCAAGCACGTTGCGCATCACGCGAAACCCGCCCACGACTTCCTGCTCGTTCGCCCAGCCAAACGGCTTCCCCTTGAGCTTGTACTGGTAGGACTCGGCATAAGGGCCGGACGACTGGATACCCAGCGGCCAAGTGGCCAGTATGACGGGCTGGATGTTGGCGTGGATGTCGTCGGGGAACTGGAGAAAGCGGAGACTGTCGTTT
This sequence comes from Lasiosphaeria ovina, assembly GCA_033439765.1. Lineage (NCBI taxonomy): Eukaryota > Fungi > Ascomycota > Sordariomycetes > Sordariales > Lasiosphaeriaceae > Lasiosphaeria > Lasiosphaeria ovina. Next base: position 2,905,989 of record JAULSN010000002.1, on the reverse strand, counting down.
TTGTGGATGGAGAGAATGGCGAAGGCCGAGGAAGACGTGGTGTTCTCCGCCGGCATTTTCTCTTGTCACTCACCACTAGGCTATGAGCAACGTCGTTTGCAGCTGATTCCCTAGTAGACTCGGACCGTGAGATATTCGAACTGACAAAACAAAAAAGGACTTAAACCAGCAGAGAGGCCGGATTGTCTAATTTAATAAATACCTGACAACATGGAGCCCTTCGCCAGCAACGGTCTAAATAGAAGCCACAAGACAAGGAGAGGCTGCACGGATATGAGACGGCCAGACCCAGGCGACAGGCAATGGACGCAAGGCTGGCTGGCATCCTACGCGCTATCAGGCGGCGCGCCCCATCCCCACCGAAGCCCAAATATTTGCCGTCGGTGTCCAAGAAAGTATGGGCAGCAATGCAAGCTGGCGCAGTCGGAGAAAATGAGCGCACGCATGTAATAATCCAGCAAGAGAGAGCTCTTGTCGTATTTCGTGTAAGCAGGTGCACTACTAGTACACACCCCCGCACACCACACCGCACCGCGCCGCGCCATTTTTCCCTCTCCGGACTAGTAAATGTAAGGACTGAAAACAACCCTTTTATTCACAGGCTCTCTTTCTCGCAGCCCAGGAGAATAATCAATGGCAACTTTTACTAGGTCCATTTTTTTCCTTGCATGAGATGGAGATGGAAAGAAGTGAGAATCACAGTGTGCCAGTTTAATGCTCGCTATGCCCTCAGGTACGGAGGGCCTGGTACATATTTCTTAAGTGTTACACTCTTGAAATAACTTCGAAGACTCCATGTCTTGTATCAAGCACCTTTGGTCCATATAACTTGTCACTGCAAGCCAAGCATCCACGCCAAAGCTTCCTGTGGTTAAACATCAAGCGTAGCACCATGACCCATACTAGTACATCTACCTGTCTACCTACCCTAGCGGTTCAAGCCCGGGGCGCCATCTGCGCAAACGCGATCCCGCCAGAAGCCAGCGGAGCAGGCTGCCACGGCGCAAGACCGCGCTCGTACATGGCCAGCCAGACGGCGTCGGCGTTGACCGCCTCGAGAGCTTCCCTGACGCCGCCGTGCTGGGGCTGCGACACCACGTCGGCCACCAGATCCAGCACGTCATCAAACATGTCGTCGTCCAGCCGAACATGGGCTACGATGGCGCCGAGCAGCCCTACCGCCGCGTCCCAAATCTGCGACGCCTGGGCGAACCGGCCCAGCGCTGCAGCCCCAGGCGACGAGGACAGCGAGAGCGACATGGACGGCGTCGGCGTGGGCTTGGAGCCGATCACCGACATCAGCGAGCCTCGCATCAACTGCTGGGCGTCCGGCATGGCTTCGCCCGTCTCTGCCGCCAGGGAGCGAGACGGAATGAGTATTGCCGAGGCGCCGTCGCTGTTGCTGTTGCTGTTACTAGCCGATGATAGCGCGAGTTGGCGTGGGAGAGTTGGGCCTGTTGCTGCCTTCCCCTTACCCCTAGTGTGGCCGCCGGCTGTCCCGCCTCGGGCTTTCGCGGCCTCGTCCTGGGTATTGACAAACCACTTGTACAGGCCGTCGGACCACTCCGTCTTGAAGCGAGAAGCAAGAAAGTCACCCGCCGCGCTGCAGAGCGCAGCGAGTGCCCTGCAGGCAGCGATGGCTACAAAGGGCTCCGGATCGTGCAGGCGTGAGATGACTACAGGCCAGACCTTGTGAACGAGTGGGAGGAATGCGTTCTCGTCGGGTGCCAAGGCTGGGCTGACGGTGGCCACCAGGTCGAGGAGCGATTTTCGGAGAGTTGGGGTAGGTGAGGTGAGGTAGTGCTGGGTCAGTGAAAGGACCCGCGTCAGGAGCGAGTATGTCGGGGTGTTGGGCGGTTTCGGCTTTTCCACTTCCGAGGAAGACTGTTCTTGTCCTTCCTCTTCTTCACCATTGTTGGCGGCCTCGAGACTGTCGAGGAGAGACTTGGCTTTACTCTTGTCCGGTCCCCAGGCTTCTTTTGGGTAGCTACGGCGAGCGCCAGCATCGTCCTCCTGGTCTTCTTCCCTCCTTTTTCGTATCCTCTTCGCACGCTTGTCTAGCGCGTCTAGTGTCCCGGGAATTCCGGCAGACTCGGGCTTCCGCTTCCTGTGATCCACCGTTGTTGCGGCCGTATCTTCTAGAAGAAGCATGTCCGACTTTACCCCCTGCGTCACCACCTCGGACAGGACTGAGAATAGGCTTTCCACAAAGACAGGATAGCCGTGGTAATTGTCCAACGCCGCGAATATCGCCGCGACAACATCGTCCATAAAGGGGATAAGTCTCGGTCCCGTTAGGCGAACCATCATGGTAAGCACCTTTGTAGACGCCGGGGAGATGTCGAACGTGTTCAGTCTCAGGGATACCGAGTTGACCATGTAGTCGGCATTGTCGACAATGAGCTCTGACACGCCCGCGTAGCCGCACGACACTGCTAGTATGTTCAGCGTCGTGATTGCGTGTCTCCGCAGCTGCGGCACCTGGGATCCAAGAAAAGTCGTAACCGGGTAGAGCACATCGATCAGCTCTGGCCGGAACTCGGCTTTCAGGCGAGAGGCTGCAAATGCCGTCACCTCTAGCGCAATGGCCTTGAGCCGCCAGTCGGCATTGTCAAGGGATTCCGAGTGCGACGACAAGACCGAGGCAGAAAACTCGTAAAGCTCTTGGAATGCCGCGTCCTGGTATTTTACTTCATCGAGCGAGCCAAAGTCTAGCAAGTCGTCGAGTTCTGAGGAATGCGCGTACGTCGACTTGAGAAGCTCAAACGCGAGCCAGTACGAGGCAATCTGGTCCACACCGTCAGAGTCTCCCAGGTAGCCCAGCATGGCGGTTGCCAGCTTCGTCTGCTGGGTTGAGGAGCCGACGTTTGATATCAGAGCGTTGATCTCTCCCCGAGTCGTCTTTTGACTCTCCAGGTCAAACAGGACGGGACTGTATGCCTGAACCTGCTCTACGCGTGAGCTGATCACGGCGCTGCTTCCCGATATAATGCTGTCTTCCCCAACGTCTCCGTCATCTACCACCTTGGACGGCTTCGAGTTTCGAATTAGTGCAGCGATGCTGTCTCGTAGGGCGTCGCCGAGCGTGTCATCAAGCGTCGACGAGTCCATCTGCAAGTCAGCTGCCAGCTTGCTGCCCCTGAGAATATTCCTGATGGCCAGTTGCTTGACGCGCTCGTCGTTGGACTGCATCGACCTGGGCAGGCTGGTGATCCAGTTGTAAAGCGCCAATTTGGTGCACTCTGCAATCTCGGGGTAGACGCCGGCAAGATCGCGAAGACTCGTTTCAAGTCGCGAGCTTGAACTCTCTTCGTCGTCCAGCATCATGGCGCTCTCGACGAGAATGGAATGGCAATCGGCCAGCGACGAATGGCATTCATCGAGGAGGCCAATGCACAACCTGGAGAGAGCCGACTGGACATCGTTGGCCTCATGAGTGCGCAGCTTGAGCACCGATGACAGGGCAATCTTTACCTGAGCCGTGGTAGCCTTCAGCCAGGCGGCCGTGAGGTCGACACGGAAGTTCACGTCTTCTGTGTCATTTGCTTTGGCGGCCACATCCGCGTCTTGGGGCGGTTCAGGTGCAGCACCCTTTACTGTCTGTCGGAGGAGTCCGCGGACTTTCATATCTCCCAAGACGTTTATGAGAACGAGCTTTAGCACGGCCAGACACTTGACGAGCACCCTCTTCTGGGTCCTGTTCTGCAGGGGCGGCGATAGCAGTTTAGTTAGAGACGAGACTGTGCCTGGCAAAAACTGTGCGAGGACGGAATTGTCCCGGACAGCGGTGAAGGCTACTTGCACGCAGGCCAGGGCCTCGAGCTGGATTGAAAGGGTAGCGGCGCCGGTGACAGCGTCCAGCATGACGGTGACGCTCTGACCCAGCGCAGGAATGGTCTGGTCTTGTTCATCCGACGGGGCCGCCGATGGCGGGGGCGGGGACGACGAAGAGGCAACGGGTGAAGATTCTGCGGCAGTGATCAAAGCCGCCAGAGTGCGAAATCCCTCTATGACAGTCTCCTCGGGCATCTCTCGCCGCCGGGTCGGCTGGCTTTCATCTGTCGGCTGCTGGCTTGCATCGCCGCCGAGAGTGAGGGAGAGGAAGACAAGGAGCTGCTGCGACAGCTGGCGCGATATCTTGGCCTTCCAGCCATGTTGGATGAGCGTCTTGAGCAGGCGGATGATGGCCTCGAGGACGCGCACGGGGTAGAGGTGGCGGTTGCGCAGGAGGTAGGCGACGGGGAAGAAGACGTAGTCGGCCAGCTTGCCGTCGAGCATCTGCGCATTTTTGCTCACTTGAGCCGCCCAGAGGCCGTCGACAGATTCCACCAGGCTGAGAATCTCATTTGCCTCGGCGGCCGTGTCGGTTGGACGGAGGGCCAATTTGCTGAGAGGCACGCAGACTGGTTTTAGCTAGAATGACATGCTCGCCTCAGTTAGGCACGTCCTCCTGTCTTGAAAGCAGCGAGACAACTAACCTGCTGCAAAAACTCGGCCCGCTCACTGGAAGAGCCAACTGCAGCCATGGTGCAAAGTGGCGCCCATCAAGAGCAGTGCGCGCCCATCATAACATGGTCAACTGGTAGGTTCTTGAATATTAGTGGTACCTAGGTAAGTGTGCGTCGATGGGCAGCCTTGAAGCACAGTTCGTTCGGTGTGGAGCACGACCTGCCAGGAAGCTTTTACACAGTTAGATTGCTGCAGCCTGTAGGTGCGGGAGATGCTGTCTGTATCCGCGCCATGGTAATTACGATACGTCATTTCATTGTACGGATACATACTGTACGTGCCGCTTATATCCGTATAGGCCGGACGACAGCCACTCAGTCGTTCCTTCCTCGGTGCCGGATCGGCAAACTATGGACATCCGATAATGACGACGGCAACGAGTCCTGGGGAAAGTGCGAGAGCCAGAGCAGAGCCAGAGTGAGTGTGCTCTAGTAAATTCCAGTCGTGATTGCCTTCTTTTCGATTGTGCTGCGATACCAATTTCAGTCAGAGATGCTTGTTTGACGCCCTGCAGTCTCCCTGATAGGTACCCCCAAAGGTTCGTGATAGGCTGGTAGACCAACCCGCCCTGGCTTCAAATCGCAATACAATGGCCGAGACTGGCGACTCGTCCGTCTCTCCGCCCGTTGCTGGAGAAAGGGAGTTCGAGACACTCGACACGCCGGCACCGGCGCGCGGAACAGCAGACCCATTGAGAATCAGGCGAAATACAGCCTGTGTTCGGTGCCGGGACGCCAAGGTTAGACACCTCCTTATTCCTATCTCGACTATCGGTCGACTCCTTGCCCCGTTCTACCCCCCGTGCCAGTAGCAACAACCCCCGAGTTACCTCAGCTATTACTACGGAGTACTAAACCTGCAAATTACCCAACTGCCCTGCTCCACTGCTGCCGTTGGCGGACCGGCTGACATCGTGTGTCCCTGTCTTGTACCCCGTCTAGGTGAAATGCAACACAGGTCTGGCCCCAAACCGGCCCTGCCAGCGCTGCACCAAGCTAGAACTGCAGTGCGTCGTTGACAGGAGCCACAAGAGGACAACACGACGAAGGTATTTCTTAGTTGTTACTTCCACTTCTTGCGTCCCCCCCTGGACGGCTTGTCGGCTTCTCCTGCAACCCCGAGGTCCCGTCGTTCATGTTGGCTTAGGCTGACAGCCGCTAACCGCGCCACGGCAGTAAACTAGAAGAGCTGGCCGCAGAACTCCAGACCATCAAGGAAGCCGTTGCTCCTCGTGCGTCTCTCCTTGTTCCTGCAGATGGCCCTCCCGCGCGTCCGCACCAGCTACCGGCGGCCGTGTCTTTGGTTCCTGCCGTGCAAGTCGTTCCAGCCCACAACTTGGACGGTCTGGCAGCCCCCCTGACGGCCCTGACGGGCTCCTCCTTTCTTCCCTCGCCACCAAGTCTCTTCGGTCACTCCCGTTCCTACACTGCCGTAAGCGACCAACCGGTGCCCGGCCCCGCCCACCTAGATGATGCCATTCCCGACGCCGACGGCCTGTCGAGGCGTCGAGCCGAGCCCAGGGCCCTTGGTTCGCGCGTCTTCTCAGGCGAAGACATTGAATACTACTTTGACAAGTAATCTCTCATGTTCCTGTTCCCATAGCTCCAAGATATGCGATGCTCATCGATGCGTGCTAGGTACTTTGAACACTTCCACCCTTACTTTCCCATTGTCCGTGTTCGGGATCCCGATACCTGCTACAAAAGGGGCGCCGTCCTGTTCTGGACCGTCATCATGACTGCCTGCCGCCGCTTTTCTCGCGACGACAACGCCTTCCAGTTCCTCAAAGACTCGCTCATGCCCGAGATATGGAGCTCCGTCTCCCAGCTGCCTCTAAACCTGTCTATCGTCAATGCCCTCATGCTAGTCGCGGCTTGGCCAGCTCCCTCGGTCCGTTTCTTGAATGACCCCTCGCTTATCTTTGCAGGCATCGCTACCAACTCGGCCTTTCTCACCGGCCTCCACACTGGCCGTGGTCGCCATTCCGAGTTCAGTCGGAACGACCAGTTCGGCTGGTCTGGTGCCACGGACGAGGAAGCCACCTTTACTTGGGCTGGCTGTGCCATAATCTCTTCCCTCGTGTCTGCCTACATGGGCTGCCCTCCCTCGAGCACGCTCTTCAACAAAGCAATTGAAAGGATGCTGGATGGGACTAGCCCGTTCCCCCTTCCTCGATATTTTGTTGTTCACCTGGAGACGTCGCGCTTTGCCGACAGGGTCAGTAGGACCATGTGCGCCTCGCTCGAAGAAGGCCAGGGCGTCTCGCACCACCTGGTCGCACATATGGAACAGGAGTACAGCAGGATTCAGGGGTTGCTGTATCCCGATAACTGTGGTAAGCGCTTTGGTCAACCCCCGAGAGGAGCACCATCTGCTGACGCACTGCTTGTTGAGATCTGGACAACTTTACTCTTGTCTCGTCGCTTCTGGAAATCCAGACGTACTACTTCATGCCCCTTCCCGGCTACAGCCCGGACATTTTGAAGCGGAATCTGATCAAGTGCTACACCACTGCCGAATCTGTAATCCAGCAAGCCGCGCAACTCCACCGCGAGACTGCATTCCTGCACTACGCGCCGCATTTTGTCTTTCGAACGATCGCAACCGCCATGTGCGTCATCATAACCGTCCATATGTCGGCCTTCACAAAGGGCTTCCAGGTCGACTCGGTGGACACTCTAGTCAAGGAAGCGCTGCGTTTAACGCGGGTGTGTTCGATAGAGGAAAACGACCTCCACATGCGCTCCGCCAGCATGCTCGAAAAGTACTGGGCGCTGCGGCACCACATCCCAAGACCTGACTTGACAGACCCGGGCATCTCCATCTATACCCATCGCCTCGGAGCCAGTTTGGCCTTTGCGTGTCTCAGGTACTGGAAGGAGCAGATCGAGCACGCCCGGGATACCTCCAATTCGAACCCTCCCGTGCAAGAACCTTTTGGTGAGTTCTTTACGGGTCGACGCTTTCTGGCGGAAATGAGCCTGTGAGAACTGACAGTATGTTAACAGATGACCAATCAACGCCACGGCCGGGACCGAACGCGGAGCTCGGGCTGGCTGATTTCCACAGAATCGACTGGAATGCGTTTAATGCGTTCGAGGTTGACTACGACTGGAGCTTTACGAGCAACTACCTTGGGATATAGGCAAGGGTGATGCTGTCTGGGTGTGATTTCTGTCTTTTTGACCTTGGAGGGAGCGGGCGAACGAATACCACGGGAACTTTTGGCTTGATTCACGGCTTGGCCAGTCTTCACAAGCACATGCATGCCTGGCGTTTCTTGGGTCAAGTTACAGGGTATGATAGAGGAATGTGTGAAGGAATAGAAAGGGCCGGCTTATCTAAGGTACTTATGCAGATCTAATCCATCGCATCACGAATGAGGATATTGACGCTTTATTTTGAAGTCGGGCAAAATAATTATGAGGTTATTGGCGTTGGCACACATATCTAGGATAGAATATACTAATCTGTCGCTTTTTGCTTTGTTTTGCCCACCTCCAACTTATTACGTAGTGGATATATTTTGTGGTCGTGACCGAATGCCGGCGCCGTCACCGTTCGAGGGTGGGGTCAGGAGCGAGAAGAGAGACTACCGTGCCCGAAGGCGCGGAACGGCACGGCCCCGCTTTTATCGATCGGCACCTTCCCTGACTTTAATTACCGGACTTGGCAGGCTGTAAATACGATTGGCGAGAGCACCAGCAATTTCGTCTTCTCAATCGTACCAAGCCAAGGAGAAACGAATATACTTCATCGCCTGCACAACGCTGGTGTCGATCTCGCGTTTGTTTTCAAGGAGAAAGACCTTGTTGCACAACCCAATTTTCTGTTCAACTTCCGGTTTCCAAACAAAACAAACAGACACAGATCCTTTAGCAAAGACCCTCCTTTCTCGCGTCAGGAGATATACAGACACGCAAGGAGTGAATATTCGATATCCACCATCACCAGAAAACGAAGAAACCAACAGAAACAAAACCATGGCCAACAGCCACGCACCGCACCCGTACTACCCGCCGCACGTCGCCGTGCAGGGCTACGCGCCCAATACTCTCTCGGTCGTCGCCCTCGTCGCCGCGTTCGCCGGAGTCATTGCCGCCTTCTTGGTGTTCACCCTCGCGCTCGCTAGGCGGCTGAGCCCGGGCTTGAAGCGTAGGCGCGCGGAGCAGGCGGCTTTTTGCTGGTTTGTGCTTTGTGAGTTTTTTATTTTCTTCTTCTTTCCTCCCTTTGGGGCAGGCGGTTCTGTTCTGTTCTGGTTTGTATTGGGTTGTTTAGTTTTTGTTTTGTTTTGGGGAACCCAACTCCCCCCTTTTTTTAGGTTAGGTTGGTTTGTTTCGAGGCACCATTCCGTGGTAGATACGGGCACCCATTGGTGTGTAAACCGTTCTAGAAACTCAAAGGGGGGGTTACACTCACAAAGATTGATGATTTTACGACGCTTCTTTCTTTTTATCTCGCAATCTTTTGAGGCCATGAGTGATCATTGATGTATAGCTCGTGCCAAGGCCTCATGAACGAAATCGAGAAGCAAGAAAAAGCATCCTATGAGGTGACCAAGGCTGACCATGCACCGTAAACAGGCGGATTTCTGCATTGCTTCTTCGAAGGTAAGTCTCTTCCCCCTCTTCTTTCCCTTTGGCAGTTTAGTCTCCTTGCCTGCTCCTGTGTTTGAGACTAACCACCACCGCAACCGCAACCGCACAGGCTACTTTGTCCTCAACCACGCGCAGATCCCGGGGTCGCAGGACCTGTTCGCGCAGCTGTGGAAGGAGTACGCGCTGTCCGACTCGCGATACGTGACGTCTGACCCGTTCATGCTGGCCATCGAGGTCCTGACTGCGGTCTGTCCCTCAACCAAATCCCTTTCCTTTCCTTTTCGCTCTTCTTCCTATTGCATCAAAATCTAGGTACCTAGTAACCCCTTGCTGACCACACACACACTCACAGATCGTATGGGGCCCGCTGTCATTTCTCGTGGCCATCTACATCGCCGCTGCCGCCGCCACCACGGCCAACACCCGCACGCGACTGCAGCGCCACGTGCTGCAGGCCGCCGTCTGCGTCGGCCACGTCTACGGCGTGGCGCTGTACTACGGCACGTGCCACTTCGCGGAGCGCATGCGGGGTGTCTCGTACAGCCGGCCCGAGACGCTGTACTACTGGGTCTACTACGCCGGGCTCAACGCACCGTGGGCCGTCGTGCCGGCTTGTGAGTGTTTTCCCCTCCCCCCCTTTAGTCACGTCCCCTGGAGGAGACCTGGATATGAGGGTTTTTGTCTACCAGTCTGTCTATCTATCTGTGTGAGCTAACCGCGGCGAACTTCAAAAACGACAGTGCTGCACTACCAGAGCGTAAAGGCGCTTACTCACGTTGACGGCGGCGCCGCCAAGAAAGAGCAGTGAGCCAGCCGGAGGGAATAGACTAGATGCAAGGTTAGTTCAAGGAGATTGTATAAAGATTGCAACAGTAGTATAACATCGCAGCGTTACGAAGCTACGGCAAACGCCATGTAAAAAACTAAAATAAAATAGCGGTCCCCAAAAATAATCACAGAACTGGGCCTGTCTCGCCCCGTCCGCTCCCATCTCGGCTGCGGGTATCAACCACACGCGCCCCAGCGCGCACGCTCTCCTCCTAGAAACCCTCCAGAAGCCCGAGGGGGAGCCAAGGTAAGCGTGAGCGTGAAGCCTGGCAGGCAGGCACCGAGCTACTCGCGAATCGCCGATTCCTAGACAGGGCACACGCCTGCGCAAAGCTGGTTTGGTTTTGGTTCAAATAAACACGTGTATTGCCAATTCGCCACTGTGCGGTCCGGGGAGCCCGTCGGTTGCATTGCAAGTCTATCATCGTAAACGCAGAGCCAGCACCGCCGGCCGGAAGGGCTTTCTAGCTCTGGGCGGAGGAAAGACAACAAAGACGGTAATCTATCCATCAAAATTCGTCTCACGGGCAAAGCAGCCGTGCCGATCTCAGCGGACGTACTTGCCCATGAACCTCCGGTGGAAGTCTGAACGGAGCAGATCCTGCAAGAGTAAAGCGTCAGCCTTTGCCGGGGGGGGGGGGGGGGATTAACAGCGACAAGTGGCAGCGACTTACGTTGACAAACTCCTTCTTGCCCTTGTCCTCGGTGCCGCGCGCCTGGTTCTTGAAGACGACGTCGTCGTCCCACCGCCGCTTGATGCTGAAGTCGGTCTTGTTCAGCAGCGGGTTGCCGAGCGCAATGTCTCGCTCGCGCACTTCCTCCTCGGCCGCGGCGCGTTCTCGCTCCTAGAGACATTGCATGTTAGCAAGCATACAAAGAAGAAGAAAAGGGGAAGAAAGCTCACCTCTTTCTCGCGCTTCTCTGTCCGCTCGCGCCTGATACGGTCCAGCTCGCGCTGCAACTCCGCGTCGTCGTCGTCGTCGTCACTGCTATCGTCGTCGTCGTCGTCGTCGCTGCCGCCGCCGTCGTCGTCAGAACCGTCACTACCGTCTCCCGCCTCGTCCGAGTCGTCCGCGTCCATGTCCCGCGTCTCCTCGAGGATCTGCACGAGCTTGGACTCGGAGTCCTCCATGACCGTGTCACCGTCGCCCGATGTCGCGCCGCCCAGCAGCTTGGGCTGTGCTGCCGAAGCGGAAGCGGACTCGTCTTCTCCGACGCCGCCGGCGGGGCCGCCCTTGATCTTGGCAAAGTGGGTGGCCTCGGCCGCGAGCAGCTCGGCGCGCAGGTCGCGCACCTCGCGGTCGGCGTCTCCGCCCTGTCCTGATTGCCTGCCACGGGAAGAAGCGCGTTAGTGGGCCGGCCCGTAGCTGTTTGAGAGAAAAGCGGGGAGGGGGTCGTTACCGGAACTTGAGCTGCGTGTACGCTGGCAGCAGGCGCTGGTGGTAGGCGGGCCCGCGGAGGGCTTCCTTGCCCCGAGCCTGAGACTGGAGTTAGTGATTGCGGTGCTTCGAGAGATTGCTTGTCAAGGCGCCAGTGCTTACCGGGTCGAACGTGGGTCTGTGGGCTGTAGTCATCTTGGCTGCTCAAGCGTATTTATTTTCTCGTGTAGAGTGAGAGTCGAGCGTGGGCGAGGCGGTTATGCGACGGTCAAGTTGAGTGGCGGGTTGGTTGTTGAACTGAGGTGGATGGACCTGAATTGGCGGCGACGGTTCCGTTCGCAACCGCAAGCAGGGATGTTGAATGGCGCCGCAGCGGCGCGCCCCTCCGGGTGCTCCAGCGGACCCTACAGGTTGCGACTGCGCTTACCGCCCGGCAGAACAGGCCAAACTTTTGGCGGTCTTTAGCGGCAGAAAGCGCCGAGGGAGCCGCCACCCCTCCAAACCTCAGGTCTGGAAACTAGGTACGTACCTAGGTAAACCACCCAAAGCAGCATCCCGCCAAACACACCTACCTATACCCGACACATACTACCGCGCCTTCGGCCCGTGCTGCAAGACGACCCATTTAAGATGCCGCGCGAAGCCGAGCCCTCGCTCAATGAGAAGCAATTCATCGTCCAGGCGCTAGGCGAGAAGCTGCGGCTCGACGGCCGCGAGTTTGACCAATACCGGCCCCTCGAGCTTACTTTCGGCGACCAGTATGGCGTCGCCAACGTGACGCTCGGCAAGACGAGGTGCGTTCATTGTGCCTTTCCCCCCGTCACTAAATTTATCTCCCTAACCTCTGCTAACCCGCCAAAACAAAACAGGGTGCTGGCCAAGGTGTCGGCCGAGGTGACGGTGCCGTACGTGGACCGGCCGCTCGACGGCGTGTTCACGATCGCGACGGAGCTGGGGCCGATGGCGTCGCCCGCGTTCGAGGTGGGGCGGCCGACGGAGACGGAGGTGCTGCTGGCGCGGCTGCTGGAGAAGACGGTGCGGCGGTCCGGGGCGCTGGACACGGAGTCGCTGTGCCTGGTGGCGGGGCAGAAGTGCTGGTCGGTGCGGGTCGACGTGCACGTGCTGGCGCACGACGGCAACCTGATCGACGCGTCGTGCTTCGCCGTGGTGGCGGCGCTGCGGCACTTCCGCAAGCCCGACACCAGCATCGCCAGCGGCCAGCTGACCGTGTACACGCCGGCCGAGCGCGAGCCCGTGCCGCTCAGCTGGTTGCACTCGCCCTTCTGCGTCACGTGGAGTTTTTTTGGCGACGACGGTGAGACGGCCCTACTGGACGCCACCTGGGCCGAGGAGCAGGTGCGCGTCAGCAGCTGCACCGTCAGCCTCAACCGCCACGGCGAGATCTGCCAGATCGCCAAGCTCGGCGGCGTCCCCGTCGAGGCCGTCGCCCTGCTCCAGTGCACCGCCGTCGCCCTGACCAAGGCCAAGGAGTTCTCCACCTTCCTCGACGGGAAGCTCGCCGAGGACGCCAAGCGGAGGAACAAGGGGGGCTTCATGGCCGAGCTGTCATCTGAAAACGATAGATAAAATGGGGAAAGAAAAAAGAAAATGAATTTGCATTTCGGGGGAAAACATGGAGCACGGCGCGGTTTTACAGACATTGTAATCAAAATAAGATACCCACGGCTAGTTAGAGCGGTTCCTAACAAAAGAGACTTGGTCCGGGGTTGGGGTCTGCAAAGTAATGGGGTCTGTCTAGTCTACGAACACTGGCTTTGGGATTGTTCGACTTTTCTCTTCCTGGGGTACGGATGGATATAGAAGTCCTGCAAAGAGCCCGGGCCCCGAGTAAGATGTAAGCCCTAGCAATCGACCAAGAAACACGCCCAACAGTTTAGATCTTGACCGCGAAGAGACAGCCTTCACATCCCCTTGCGCCCCGAGCCTTTTTATATCTCAGGACGAGCATTCGGTGAGGGCAACACCAAGTCCCGAGCCCGTATCGCGCGGTGTTGCCAGAAAACAGGAAGGCGGGATTTCTGACCTCGCTCGGCGCTATCCAAAGGGTCCCGTCGAAGTGTACCTAGGTAGGTAGCGCTGTGGTTCCCGGGATGGAGAGACAAGCGCCGCCCCCTGGATCCGTAACCCGCCCCCTTCCCCCCCTCGCATGAGAGTCCACCAAATCCGGAATGCGCGTGAAAAGGGTCGGCCCGTGTCGGCAGAGCGGTGCTCCAGTTCAGAAACTGTATCCCGACCGGAGAGAGAAATGGGTGGGGGGGGTCATTGTGATAGCAAGTATCGGAGCCTCAGCTTGTTCTCCCCGTCAAACAGCAGTTCAGCAAGGGTCAGCGACGCGGCCAGCCCAGCTTAAGACGTCTGTGTTTTTCTTCCAAAGTGATTCCAGATGAAATACCTCTCTCCAGATGGTCATTCTTGACATGCCGCTTGGACTGACGTGGGGGCGGGGAGTGCGCGGCGCAGGTCCCTCTCCCACACCCTCCGGGTACGGGGGAGGAGAGGGGAGGCGAGGCGATTGGAGACTGAACAGAGGTCACCTCATAACCGGGGGTCGGGACTCCTTGCTCCACTTGACGCGGGAGCGCAACCAGTCGACGGCCTCGCGAACGCCGGTGCCGGTGAGGGCGGAGACGGGCAGGACGCGCGAGTCGCGGATGCTGCTGGCCTTGTCGCCCTCGAAGACGCGCTTGACAAGGCCCTCCTTGATGCGCACAACCTCGACGCAGTCCTCGCGGTCCTGCTTGTTGGCGAGGATCAGCAGTGGCACGCCTTCGGTTTCCGAGTGCTGCAGCACGTCCTCGAGCACCAGCCGGCACTCGTCCAGCCGACCCGTGCTGTCGTGCTCGAGGTTGCCGTCGCCAATGTCGGTGCTGTCAATAATAAAAACGATGGCGTGGCAGCTCGCGTAGTAGCTCTGCCACAGCTTGCGCAGCGTCAGCTGGCCGCCCACGTCCCACAGCTTGAGGTACATGTCGGGCAGCGTGATAGTCGACACGCTCTGGCCCACCGTCGGCACCGTCTTCAGCTTGGGTTCGGGGTTGTCGGGCAGGAAGATGGACTTGACCTGCTCGTGGAACGTCGTCTTGCCGGCATTGTCGAGCCCGAGGAGGATCACCGAGTACTCTGTGAAGGAAGTCAGTCGCGGGTTGTGTCGGAATCTTCAAGGCCGAGGGATCAATCACGTACCTTCTTTGCTCGTGGCCAGCCGATAGAGCCCCTTTGCGAGATGGTACATGGTGTCGAGAGGCGCCTAGACAGTGCAGGGGTCGGTCGGTCCAAAGGGGACGGTAGAAGAGGGCGCGCGTGCGATTGGGTTTCGGTGGATAAACGTGTATCGAAACAGTGCTGCTGCGTTGTTCTGTGACTGTCATCAGCCTCTCCAAGAAATCCCCACGCCAAAGCGTCCCCGTAAACAGGGTCACCCCAGCACTAATTTAGCGGCCTTCGGGGATGCAACTTAAGACCAGGGGGACGTGGGGTTCAGCCTCGCACGATTGGGCGGGGTGCTAAATCCAACCTATCCCTGAATGTTTGTTAGCCGGGGACTCTCTGGTACATAGTAACCTAAGGTATATTGAAAGGCCTCAATTCCTTACGGCCCGCCCTATCTGTTTTCCGCCGATGGGGGTAAAGGCCACTACTGTAGAATCCCTATTCTGGAACGCTAGAGGCCTATCTCTTTTGTGGTACTGAATAAAGGCTTTCTACCCAAGTACGGATTGCCACACCAACAAACATTCAGGGATTAGACTCTCAACGCCATCGCTCTGCCTAGCCAATCAGAATGCGCGACTCACAGAGGGATGGGAGTTGTCACTGACAGTGTCGTCATAGTTGGGCAGCCCACCTCAGCCTGCCGCTTCACTCGATACCTTCCTTACCTTACCATATCTACCTTACCCAAAACCGTCCATGGGTTTAGGTTCATCGTGAGCATTTCAACCTTCTTCCGGGTTAACTACCGCATCTCCAAACGGCCGACCAGACGAAACATGCTTTTGCAGGCAGCCCTTGCCCTCGCTAGACTCAGATCATCTCGTCCGGCGAAATCGGAGCGAGCTTGTCAACGACCTTGATACTCTATTGCAATAATCGACAGGATCAATTGATTGAGAACAAACGAGCGCAATGGCGCCGATTGCCCTCGAATCCGAGCCCAGCTACCTCCCGCTGGCCCTGGCGCTATCGCATGCGGCCGCCGTCGTCTACCTCTCGTCCAAGGTCGGCCGGAGTCTGTATCGCGCCCGTCGAGAGCTCGGCCCGGCCCAGGACACGCGCCATCGGTCCGCCCAGCGCTCCAATCTCACCATTGTCTTTGCGAGCCTCGCGGCCCTGGGCTTTGTGCTAGCTGCGACCTCCGCCCTCAGCTACCTCGGCCTGTCGTACCAGACATGGGCCGACGAGAGGGGTGTTGCCGTCCCCAAGAGGTTCGTCCCGTCGCTCCATCCATTCATTCATCCGCCTTCCATGGTACCAACTACTCTTCTCTAGCCCGTCTGAACTCTCCTTCTGGGGCCGCGACGCCGCCGGCACCAATGCCACAAGCCTGCGTCTCGCCTACTGGCTGAGCGATACCCCCATCCACCTCGATGCCCTCGAGATCGTGGCCGAGAGGGCTCGCAGGCTGTGGTGGGGACAGCAGCTCGATGTTGCCACTGTTTCCTGGATGACGCTGCTTGCAATCGAGGGCCGCCGCCGCAAGATCCCCCACCTCTGGGCCTATGCCTTGCTCGCCCATCTTGTCGGCCTGTCGTTTGCCCAGAACTTATTCTACGTGGCCATGCTCTTGACCCCGTCGCCATTTTCGGGCACCCAGTCGAGGTAGGTGAACCGTGCCTCACGTGTAGAAGCATGACGAATGAATGGTAGGCCACTTATCCTAACTTTGAAAAATTACAAATAGACTTGAACGCCTCCTGAACCGGGCACTGCCGCCAAAACCCGACAACTGGTGGCCCAAGCCTGTTCTGTTCTTTGTGCCTCTGACCCTCAACTATGGCGCCATCATCTCGCTCCCATATGCGGTGGGCACCGCTTCGTTCCCCGTGACAGCTGTCCTGGCTAGGGCCCTGACCTTTGCTCCGCTCGTCTTGCCCGCTATCGTGCCCGAATCCTGGGGCGTGGTCTACCCTGACCCGCATGGCGTCTACGGCACCTTTAACAAGCTCTTCCAGTTCATGTCGGCTGCGGGCCTGCTCATGCATGCCAAGGCGACGGCCGTTGGTCTCTGGCATAATATGCCCGAGGCCTACAAACACCGCCACAGCATCAAGATACCGTTCGACACGGAGAAGCGGTCGAAATGGGAGCGTAGCGCAACAGCGGTCGAGAAAGTCCTTGGCTCAATGACGGACCATCCCGCAGTTACCGGCGCCGGAAGAGACGTCTTGATGTGCGGCTTGAGCCTCGGCCTCTGGGCAGCTGTCCGCGCTATGGACACCGGCGACATGCTCCAGTCGATCGTGCCCGGTTATAAGGCGGCATCGGGCTTGCAGCCAACGGACCCGACCCAGTTGCCTGTCAAGGCCGAGTCGCCTGCTGCCGAGGGACAGAAGCAGGCGTCTGCGTCCTCTTCTACTGCTTTACGGCGCCGCGCCAACTTGAGCGTCTCCAGCATCAGCAGCTCTAACAGCCCTGGCGATGAAGGATCGCAGACTCCCAAATGGCGAGGCCGCCCGCGCAAGGTCAAGGCAGAACCAGAGCCCGATCCAGAGGATGTCCCCGGCGACGAAACATACGAGCCCGACGCCGATGTCAGGGCAAGCGCTACGCTTGGCGATGTCGTCCCAGACGACGACTTTGATTGGGAAGCCGGGTCGCTCGCATGGGCCTTGACAGCTCTGGGAGGACTTGGGACTGGATCGTCTGCTGTTTTCGGCGCAGAGTCTATCTCGCGCTAAATGGGTATGGGTTGAGGGGCGGTTGGCGTTGGGTAATCCGGGGTCGTGGCTATGACAAGGCTACAGGTCATATTCGAACCCTATCGTTGTTCCCATTTTACTTGCCATGTTGGCGGATTTGGACTGGGCAAGGTAACATCGCAGGTTGGTAAGTAGCGTGGAGTTGGACTGGGAGGCAATGATGCTGTTGGTTGATTTCAATACAGAGTTCGGCGCCCCAAAACCCATTCAGTACCTTATTCAGCTCAGTGAGAATTTAGACTTTACGATAGCAATGAGTCAGTACCGAGGTCCAAACCAGGAGCTCCCAATGAACTTTTTCCCGTGGTCAGCCAAGACGTAAAACGGCGCTCGCCAGCCTAGCAGCACCGGCGCGTGCGAGTCGCGGTGGCCAGAGAGCTCGTTTGATGCTGGGGTTGCGGGCATGCTGACGTCCCGAGGAGGCGATGGCGCGTGGCGGGTGCTCGCCGTGCGAGATACGTCATTACTCGCAGTGTTTTGCCCGTTTGGCCTTGTCTTAGGCGCTTTTCTGCACGGCCAAAGCCCCGGTGTCCACGCCACCGATGGCGACTAATGCTGGGCTAGCTAGTCTAGACAGGCTGGCAGCATAGCTGTGGGTTTGCACAGGAAGCATCCTTCCCCATGGGTCTGGCCTGCTGACATCAGGAGGTTGGTCTGCGGTGCTCGTTTCCTCTTTCTCTCTTGAATTACTCGCTACTGTCCGCCAGATAGAATTGTTTTTTAGCGGGCAAAATAGGGATTTCGCTGGGCTAGTGGTATGGCAGGGATTTTCATGTACTTTTTGTACACTACGGTCCGAATAGACGTTTCCTACGGTCCGAGTAGACTTTCTCAATGTTAAGCTCAGCAAATAAACCGGCCAGGAAAAAGCCTTATACTTATGAAAAGGTAGGCCTCTAGGATTCCAAAATAGGGGTTCCAATAGCTTTTACCCCCATCGGCGGAAATCTAAGAGGGCGAGCCGTAAGGAATTGAGGCCTTTCAAACCTTGGAAAATCCCCCGCTAATAAGCATTCAGGGATTAGATTGTACAGTACATGTACTTGTACATACATACATTACCTTACTACTTCGCGAGCCCACGTTTCCCCCCTAGTACTGTAGGTAGGTGCCTCAGGATCTGTGGCGTGTCGAATGGCCACATCTTCTCCGCCTTTTCCTCCGTCATGCCCTCGTCGCCCGCTTTCCTAGCCGCTCGCATCCAATTCTCGTAGAACTCCTCGTGCAGCTCTAGAACTTCTTGCCATGTCTCGGCTGGCACCCAGCCGTCCGATGCGCAGCCCAGGGCTTGCCGGTGCCACTTCTCCAGCACCATCACAGCCTCAAGGTCCTCGGACAACTTCGCATGGCGGGTCAGCCCCTCACTGGTAGGCTGGTACGCGCAGCTTCCCGGCAGCGACAAATCCGTCCATCGCGCAGAAAGCTCTTTCATGACATTGCGTGCGCATGTTGCGCCGTACTACCATGTCGAGTAACACTGCCTGAAGGGCCTAAGGAGCGCCTCGTCCAGGGCGCGGGCCTTGTGGAGCTTGGGCGCGCTGATAATCAGCAACAGCTCCCAAGCTTGGCGGCACCGGTCGACGTCATCGGTCCCTGCTTTCTTCCTCTTCTTGGCGTCCATGTTGCCGCTCTGTTCGTCGTCCTCCCCTTGGAGCAGATCTTGGGCAGACTGGGGGTGTGTGCAGAGATCGGGCGTCATGTGCGCGTAGAGAAATATGGGGTCGAGAGTGGCCGACTGCCAGTCGATGAGCCCCGTAATCTGTGCGGGATCGGCGCGGGAGACGAAGATGTTGCGCATGTGCAGGTCGTTGTGGAAGAGTCTAGGCTCTGAAACATCCAGAAGCCGTTGGTCCTTGGAGAGCTCTGCTGTGGCTTTATCGAGCGCGTCAAGCAACTCGAGGTTTTCCTGCACGGATCCGTAGTGATCCAAGGTGCCGGGCACTGTCTCGGGAGGGAAGTGCGAGACGCCGATATCGACAAGGCTTTCCGTAAAGGCTTCAAAGCTAGTCCCTGTAGTCTTTATCAGCATTAGTTTCACAGGTGGAGAGAATTCGGTTGACCAACAGGGACCACGATTGGGACGGCGCCTTTGGTACCAGCGGTCCAGGCCCGGTCCGCACTCGGGCCAGTACCTATGCGCCAGACTGGGTCCAATGAAGAAGCCGTCTGACAGGGGGACGCGCTGGCTGTCGTGGACAGGCGCGCTGTCGAAGTAGATGCTGCCGTAGGCTGGGAACTGAAGCAGATTCAGCTCCTTGAGCAGCTTGGCGAGGGACTCGACGCAGAGTAGATGGGTTAGGGGGTTCATTGTCTCCCATTGCTGTCGGAGCTGCACGCCGTCGACGTGCTCCATGATGATGTACTCCGTCTTGAGCGGATTCTGCGCATCGTCGCTCCAGTCGAGAACAGTGGGTACGGGAAGAGACGTCGTCTTCCGGACTTGAATGCAGACCTTTGTCAGCAAATAATGGCGGGACGAGAGTCTTTGGGGGGGGAGGGGGGGGTGGGGGTGCCCAAAACGTACGGTAGGCCAAGGTTGCGACTTCCGAGTTGGTGACAAGGCGCGGCGGTCCTGCTACGGGGAATGGTATGCGGGCGACAAGTGTCGAGCCATCGTCGAGACTAAGCAGGAAGGCGCGGTTGTAGCCGCCCTCGTGCTTTTCACAGCTGACAACCTTGGAAGCTCCAGGGCGACATGCGACTACACGGCGACAAAGGCCGTCAAAGTCGAAGCTGAGCCGCCTCGCAGCTGTCTCGGCGACGTGGTTTTTGAGCCAGCAGCCAGACGTGTAAGTTTACGGATCCATGCCAAGACGAGATGCTGCTGCCGACGACCACCGCTGTTGGCAGATTGCCGGTGACGTGGGGCTTTTGTGTGCTTTTGAACGGCAACCCACGGGGCCATTGAAGCATGCATAATGATGATACGCGCCGCGATATCGCCGAACTGAAGGTTGAAGTTGCCGCCAAACCAATGCAGGCTTTGGCGCTGAATGCATGGTGCGCAAGCCGACAGCCGACAATGGAGTTGTCAGTGGGCCAGCAGCATGCCTACTAATGTGCCTACCTACGGTCCCAGGCGGTCCATCGTTATGAGTGGACCTAGGTAGCGACAAAATAAATTGAAGCCTGGGCACAGGTCGCCGAGAATTGAGGTAGTCGGGTGTCGCGCGGGTAGTCCACGTGACATCAACAGCTGAGGTGAAGGACATACAGTACGTATAATTGAAGCCTTACTCGGACCATCGCCTTATTCGCACTTGCCTGATGTAGGCCACAGAAGAAGCATGCATGCTCTCCGAGTGCCTCAGCGAATCGCATTATTCGCTGCATCTCACCGAGGGTCCTGATACTTGGACGAACCCGCATATTGACACGAGATATTTGAATGAATCCGCATATTGACACAGTCACGCGTGTTTGCCGGATAGCGAGGCTCTCGACCTGCTCCATTTGGTGTCCCAAGCAAGGACGCTGCCTGCCAGTCGCGAGGCTCGTCGGCATCATGGCCGGTGCATATGCACAAGACTTCTCGCCAACTACCCAAGCCCGGCGTTAATTTGAGCTGTATCTTGACCCAGCTCTTTCTTATAATCCATGTTTCATGGTGGAGGAGGACTACATACGTGACGGAAATATTCGTGAATTCTTTCTTTTTCTGTTCTGTCTTCTTTGGGAAAGAAATTACCAGCAACAGGAAAACGAACTATCTCAGAAAAAGAAGAAGATGATAAATAAGTATGTATTATTTCGTCTGCTTCAATAAGACTTGCCTTGAGGAGAGACTTCCACTGTTAGATGATAGATAAGTATAATTAGGGCAAAGTGAGGCAACTGAACGTTGAGGTCATATAGATATACATGGATTACCCCCTACCTACCTACTGGGGGCGGTGAAAGCTCCGGCTCTTACAAACCCGCCAACAAAGACGACAAAAGCCGAGGCTAGTCTCTCGGGTAACAAGGAGTGTGCCATATAGTCGGTTTATTAATCAAGGACACAGGGTCATGCGTAATTCTGAGGATTTTAGATCATGGTGAAAAGCAGCAAATTTTAATGAATGGCCAAAAGAAAGGGGGGAGGGGATAACAGGCCCCTTTTGGCTATGTGTAAACAATCCCCTTTTCGCCCTTGGTCCATTAGATCAAGCCACTAACTACCTCGCCCACTCTGGACAAGTCAAGCTAAGGAATTAAGGTAGCTTTGCTTCGGCGTGGGCCTTTCCATTTGAGAGTTATGATTGGTAGGATTTCGGTGCAAGCTCTACGGATAATTAATTAATATTAGATACAGCCCGCCTAAAATGGCTTGAGCCTGCTGAGATACAAGAGAGTAAGATACGAGACAAGATAGGACGGGATATAATACGTAGTCGAAAACTTGAGCCCTTTGACGAATATCCCCCCGCGCCACCCCCCCCCCCCCCCCCCCCCCTCCCCTTCTCCCTTCTCCCCCTTTTCGCTCTGGCTACCGAATTGAGAGATAACTTCGAAACGTGTATTCTGTCCAATAGAAGGCTCGTTCCATTTCCCCATCCCATCCCCGGATGGCGGTGGCATTGCCTCGCACCCCGATGGGGAGAGGGGGAAACGCCACACACACGGCTCCGGGACGACGGAAGCCAGAAAATGTATCCCATCCCCGGCCTATGACACCGCGTCAACGTTTCCCCATGCTGCATGCTCTATGTTTCATGTTTCAGCTCTTGCATTCAAGAGTGTGCAACTGTTTACTCAGCCAAGGCAGGCTTGCTCTTTGTGAGGTGTGTCTGGGACTGTGACTGTGGCTGTGGTTGGTTGGTTGGCTGTGTGTGTGTGTCGTCCCTATATGCATGGGGTGTGTGTGGGGGGGGCTTGGCTCAGCCCTGCGAGCCCGCCGCTTCAACTGCCATGCATGGAAACATGCATGCATGCATGGCTAGGTTCACCGCCACGTTTTGTCTCCGGTCGACGGAAGGAGACTTATTCGTCCGGTATTCACTACACCCACCCACACTGATCTCGTTTGTTTCCATCTTCGCGCGTCTCTGCCTCGCCGCTTCGGCACATGAGCTACCCCCTACCCCCTATTTTTCGGGAATAAGGGGGAAAAAGGGGGGTTGTTCATCGCGGCTGCGACAGACAGAGTGCCGGCTTGGTGATTTGATTTGATTTGTCTTTTTTTTTGTTCGAGCCGCTGCGGCTGCGCGGCACTCACGACGGCTTGCTTGCATGCTGTGATCAATGCCTTGCCAGTCCAGCCAGGATGGGCGTAGTAGCAACCCATGCATGGGTACATGGCCTTGCCCGCTAGCAGACGGAGACGACGCAGGAGAGCCCCGGCTCCGGCCTCGCGGCTGTTGCCGTCTGCCGTCTATCGCCTGTATGTATAGGTGTGTGTGTGTGTGTGTGACACACGAGCACCTATTCCCGGAACTGCTGGACACCCTCTTTCGTTCCCGGGGACGTACGTGGTATAATTCGGGCGCTCACCGCGGGACGAGGTAAGTGGCTGACTATGGGCCGATGTACTGTACATGTTAGTTACTGGGCATGCAGCGCACCCAACACACATACGTACGTCTTCCATGCGCATGGTCGGTCGTGCTGGGGGCTGTCCTGGGCTGGCATGGCATGACCGAGGGTTGGGCTGGGCCCGAGATTGTTTGTAGCCGTTATACTTGTCCCAAGAGGTAATGACATCCTGTCTTCTGAGGCCATGGGGGCCATGAGAGATGGCATGGAACGCCAGCCCTATCTATTCTCCTCTCCATCTCTCCGGGCACCCGGCCGGGGTTGGGGGTGGTACAGCGGCCCCTCCCGAGAACTATTTCCAGTCTGTAGCAGTTTCTTATGGGTCGGTACTCCGTGGCTGTGCGAGTTTGGATTCGTGAGAATTAGCGCTGAACCCCCCCTCTCCAAGAAAAGGGGAAAAAAGGAGGGCAAGGAAGGAGACGACTAGCCCTGTTGTATAGTATCCAGTACAATACAATCCCTGAATATTTGTTGGGCGTGGTACTTGGGAAGAATAAATGTTATGCCCTCGCTACAGTAGTATAACGGCTAGGAAAAGCCTTTAATACTTAGGTACCTAGGTATTTTTAGAGAAGAGATAGGCCTCTATGATTCTAAAATAGGTATTCTATTGGATTTTACCTCCCTCGGCCAAAGATCGTTAGGGAGAGCCCTTTTTTCCGCTTCCGTTTTTTAAATGAGAAAGTCTACTCGGACCGAAGAAAACGTTCATTCGGACCGTAGTGTACAAAAATGACTTTGCACGCTGGGACCCCCCAGGGAAAATCCATTTTATATACATTGACAACCTAAGCTTAATTCCACTGCCCTTTATCAGGCATAGAAATTTCTTCGTTTTGAAGAACGACCAGTATTCCCCACTTTGCATTGTTTTCCCAGCTCTATGACCTTATGTACACGACAGGGGGATAGCAAAAGAGCCGCCAGGCAGCTGGTACTCTGCGACACCAAAGCGCCTGCTCTTAACGTAAAAGGCCAGGCATCCCGTCTGAAATGTCTCAAACGTGTCGATGAACCTGCGCGTCTCGCCGACCACCCCCTGACCGTAATGCCTGGCTCTCTCCCGCAGAGCCTCTGCGGCGGCGTCAAAGCTGGCTGCCGACCTCTGCATCTCCCGCACCAGCTCGTCGACAATCTCGTCCAACGACGTCCCTCTGGCGTTTATATGGATAGGGACCAAACTGATCAGCGTCATGTCTCTCTATGTTTCTCTCAAGAGAGTTTGTTAGAGAGCCCGACATCGACAGACATTTTCTCTCGACTCCACATGGAACTTACAATCTCCTTCTTCAAAGACAACAAGTCATTTGACACGCAGGTCTGCACGTTGACTTCGCGCCGCATCGTCATGACTTCTTCGGCCGAGGTAAGATCGTCTGGGAGGCGGGCGCCGGCCACGTATCTGTCTCGAGTGTCAGCAATCCAAAGTATTGCAATCTTGGAAAAGACGAGAGAGACATGCTGGTGCAGGTCGCAAATTGCGTCCACGGCGCCGGTGCCCGCCCGGAAGGCATCGTACTGCTCCAGCGTCGGGAACTTTCGCTGCATGTTGAAGCGCTGCTGCTCTTCGTTGGAAGACCCCATGAAGAACTTCAAGTCGTGGAGCAGCCGCGGCATGTTGACAACATCCTCTGAGGCTGCTCGGAGCAGATGAGGCGCTATCGCGGCGAAAAAGCCGCCGACGGGGGGCGGCGTGACTTTGTTGACTTGGCATTTGCTTCTGCGGCGGCTTGCGCCAGCAGCCGCGCCGGCGAGGATGGACTCGACGTACGAATACATGTCTAGACGATATCTGTTTGCGAGAGCGAGGTCTGAAGCCTGGTCTACCACGTCTGGATCCATCTTCCGGTCAAATTCGTCGTCGAAGAGGATCAGCCCGACGAGGTAGAGGCCCATCACACGCAGTCTTGGCCAGTCTGCCGACGGGTACACCTGACAGACAAACTGGGCGAGGTCCATCGACTTGACGCCCTCGATGTACGTCTTATCCTGGAACAATGCCTCCAGGTGGCCGTTGATGGACTGCACCAGCCTGTCATAGTGCACATTGAAACCGTGCCGCCATCTCCCGTAGATTGGATCCAGGTTGGGGATTCGCAGGGTCAATCCTCGCAGCTTCGCAACCACGAGGTCGAACTCGTCGCTTCGGTCCATTTCAATACTCGGCACCGGGGAAGCTCCTTCAAATGTTTCTGGGCTTGGCCGACGTGGGCTGGCACCGCAACTTGGGTAGTGCCGTGAACTCCTTTATACGAGGGAGGTGTAAGAACCCAAAATTAAGATTATAACAAACAAACCGGCCAGGAAAAGCCTCGAATAGGTGTTTCTGGGAGGGAGATAGGCCTCTAGAACTCGATACCAAGGGTTTTAAGAGCTGCCTCCTCCCAATATAGCATCTCAGAGTTATGGATTAAGACAATAAAGCGGCTCGATCCGAGCGAGCCGCTCGGCAAGGAGCGTATTCATTCGCACTTCAATACGCCAGTTGCGACTACCTCAGGGATCCACGACCACTCCTGGCCTCGCGCCAATCTATGTCCATGTTCGGAGACATGGATTCGGCCCTGCAATGGGCAATGGCTGCCAGGATAGCTGGCCATCCCGCCGACTGTGCCGGCGAACACTTGCCCAGCTTTGTTGCCAATAAGCATAAAGCTTATACATACCGCATATAATATTGATCGGATCTTGCTTCGTGGGAGCGTACGTATCGACCCTTGTCGGGCATGCGTCCTTCTACGCACTTCTATTTTTGCCCCTCGCCCAGTATCCCGTACCTCGCTTCGCTACTCCTATCCATCGTGCTCTTTCCCCTCACCTCGGTTCTTCCATCTAGTCTCCGGCCACTACGTTTGCCTGTGGGTCCTTGATCCAGTTCCATATTTGCTCGATCGTATGACCGCCGAGTGACCGGCGATTATGACCTCGATTCTCCGTTTCATCTGAGCTACCCTCACCGCTCCTCTCGGCGGCCTTGTCAGTTGCCTGCCTATATATATATATATATTTCGAACATGGAGCTTCAGACTCCGGTTGCCAGGATCAAAAATTGCCCACCCGTCATGGCTTCTCCTCTCGTTCTCTATGCCCTGGCGGCCCTGTTTCTCTACGCCGTGTGCCGTGTAGCCGTCAAATGGTTCCGTCTCCGACACATTCCCGGCCCCTGGTACCACGGTATCTCACTCCTACCTCTGGTGTACAAGTGCTGGCGAGGAAGACTGCACGAGGATCTGAGGAAGCTGTTCGACACCTATGGGCCGATCGTCCGCATCGGGCCCAACGAGGTCGTGTGCAACGACGTGCCGACCATGCACCGGATCCTGGGCTCCAAATCCCCATACAACAAGGCGCAGTGGTTCGTCATCGCCCGGCTGAATGGAGACGGCGACACGGTGCAGTCCATGCTCGACGAGGAGCAGCGGTCGACGCGCATGGCGCAGGTCCTGCCGGGATACGCCGGAAAAGACGGCCAGAGCTTCGAGGGCTGCATCGACAGGGCCATCGCGTCGCTCGTGCATCTCATCGACGCCAAGTACATCTCGACCGGCGCCGAGTTCCGGCACTTGGATCTGGCCTCGCGCTTTGGCTTCTTCTCCATGGACATGATCGGCGAGGCCGCCGTGGGCCAGCAGCTTGGCTTCATGGCCGAGGACCGCGACTGGAGCAACATCCTGCACACGTACGACATGATGCTGCCCATCATCCAGATCCTGGGCAACTACCCCTGGCTGGCCAAGATGATGTACCGCTGGCCCATCAGCCTGCTTCTCCCCAAGGAGGGCGACGGGACCGGGTTCGGAGCTGCAACGAGGTGAGCCCTGCCCCACCAATTCATACATGCACCCGCCCTCGCTTCTCACTTCTCACCTCTTACCAACCAACCCACCGCAGCCTCTACATGCGCGTCACCGACTCGCGCCTCTCCCAACAAAGCCCGAGCCTTAAAGACACTAAGCCCACGCACGACATGCTCCAGTCGTTCGTCGCGCACGGCCTCGGCCGCGAAGAGCTGAAGCACGAGATGTCGCTCGTTCCTCGCCGGCTCCGACATGTTCCGGCCCGAGCGGTGGCTCGAGGCCGAGGCTGACGAGGGCAGGCTGGCCGAGATGGAGGCCGCGTGGAGCCTCATCTTCAGCGTCGGCCAGTTCCGCTGCCTCGGCAAGCAGCTGGCCCTGCTTGCGCTGCGCAAGGTTGTCTACGAGCTGGTTGGTGAGGCGGTACGACTTCCAGGCGGTGGACCCAGCGCGGCCGGCCAGCTTCCTCAGCGCTATTGTCTGGGTCTGGCAGCGGTTCGAAGTCAGGGTGACGATGAGGGAGGGGCAGCGCAGCAGCAGCAGCAGCAGCATGGCAGGGCTTTGAGTCGTCTTGTGTGCTTCTCCCAGCCGTGGTGTTCGTCCTCTGGGCCGCCGACGTGGCCGTGGTGCCCGGCAAAGTAGTGCGTCGACTTGGAGGGGGCGATGCTCCACGGGAAGTTCATAGTCAAGCCCGAAATCAGACTGCGGTTTACATGGTTGTGGATTGGAGTTGTCCGTGTAAGGACTCCCCCGCAAGCAGAAACAGAAAAAGGGGGGGGGGGGGGGGGGGGAATTTGGGGTCGTTTAGCCAGCCAGCCAGGCCGCCCCATTTGTCAACATCGAAAAGGGGGAAACCGTAGAAGTTAAAAGCATAGAACGACGACCGTATGCTCGGAAGGAAGATCTCTCTCTTGAATACGCGAATTGGATACGGAGTAAGAGTTTTTACGTTATTCCTGTGATAGCGCCCCCGCTATTATACGCGAATATCTCCTCGCTTTGCAAGAACAAGACAGCTAGCTAGCCCCCCCTGCTCATAGATCTCAATTAGCAAGTCACAACTATATCTAGTGCCGCGCAGCGGATAGCGATCAGCACATTTCAGCCCTAGCAACCGCGAAACATATTTACCTAGGCAGGTACTCCGTATGTAAAGAACTTACTTATTAGCATCTGGAATCTTTTTTTATTTTTTATTTTTTTTATTTTTCCCTCGTGGCAGGTTGGTTCCATAAGAAGGAAGTCGCCGTGCTGTTGGGATCCGCCGGCCGGCCCGGGCCCCCTTTTCCCGCAACGACACCCCCAAAGGAAAGTTGGGAAGGATGGAATGGGCACAGCCGGCCAGTCGCCCCCGAAACAAGAGTCAATAATGACTAATTCTCAATTGGGGGATATTTTTTATTTTTGCTCATTCTGCAGTGAAACCCATCCATGAAATCATTGACTGCCTGCCTGCCTGCCTGCCTGGCTCGCATTCTGACATCTCGCATCATCTTTGCCGGTCAGAGGTTGGGCGGGTCCTGTCGGTCGTCAGCCAGGTCGCATTTAATTATGCAGCAAATATTTTTATATTTTTATATTTTTGCTTATTATCCGTGTTGAGTGGCCTGTTGGGGGCATATCTTGTGTGAGGCCTCATCAGTCAGCGGTAAGTAACTGGCGGGATAGGTGGTCTGTGTCCCGTTGTCCGTGGTATGTGCGGACCAGGGGGTTGGCCCGGGTTCGGTAAACAGATGAGGCGGGTGCGGTGCGTGCGTGCCACGGCAGCGGGTTCGGGGAGCAGACACTGACAGACAGAGGCCTAGAGGATTGAACGTGCTCTGGGTTACAGATACCAGTTGTTGGTGAACGGACTTTGAAGCAATCCATGGCGCTCCTTCTTACAATACCTTATTACCTGCCTGGTAGGTAAGGTAAGATGCATTCCTTCCCACAGCACTCCGTAGCAACCTAAACGTCATGCAAAGTGCTTTGCGGATACTCACAGGGGCGGCTTGAGTCGAAGGAACGAAGAAGGTGCTGACCACCAAGCTCGAACTGAACTGTGCCGCGCCGGCCGAGGCCCCCGCTGCTACCCGGCCGGCTAGCGGCACCTTCCGTGGGCCATGTCTTTCCAGGGTTCAGTGTCCTGTACTGTATACAGTGCTAGGCAGTCCGTGGTATCCGGTATCCGCAGGCAGGAGGCAATAATCCCTAGGTATTCTATATTTTCCCGGGACTATTCTGCAGGCCCGTCAATGCCGAGCAGCCCGTGCAGTTTCGTTTCGTTTCGTTTCGTTTTGTTTCCCCTTCCAATTTTTGTGTGGGGTTCGCCCCATCCGCTCAACGCAGCTGCGTGCATACACACAGACACGAAGCTGCCGTATCCGAGCCAATTGCCCTGCCTCATGCAGCTGCTGCTAACAACACGAGGCGTCTTTTAAACCTCGGAAAAAGGGCTTTCTGAGACATCCATGGCTTACCTTACCTTAGGGTATGTACTGTGCCAAGCCACCCTCGTCCACCCCGCCTTCTTCACCTGCCTGCCAGACGTTGCTCTTCTTCTTTCTGTCTTTCCCCGTTCCCACCCCTCCTCCGCAGGAATTTGCTGCTGCTGATGGCTCAGCCGCAATGGCGGGCCACGCGCGGTATCCCATTCGAGACACACCCGTCGCATCCATCCATTTCACGTGTTCCTAGGTTGCCCCTCCCCTTTTCCCTCTCTCTCTCTCTCTCCAAACCCGCTGATCATCGGCAGGACCCGTGAGGAGCTTCCCCAATCCCAACTGGGCGGCCCAAGAAGGGAAAAAAAAAGGCCCCTACGGATGCTCACCCAGATCTGTCATCACTCACCACGCCTCGCCTCGCCTCACCCGCTCACCTGGCCACGCTGTATGTACCAGACCTAGGCAGATAGTACGTAAGCTGCAGGGTCTCGCCGTCAGAGGGGAGGGGGGTCAATAAAGGAATTTCGTACCATGTACATACCTGTTTCGCCCCTATATTTATTAATTAAAGATATTAATCAAAGAGACAGCCAAGCTATGCTGCAGCGGGCCATTAACTTCTGTATGGACAATACCGCACATATATATTGCGTGCAGCGGCTAAAGCCCTCGTCTCTGCAACCCTGGATGTCGCGGAATCACATGCGATTCGCAATCCATGAGCCAGCCAGCCAGCCAGTCAGTCAGTCTATCAGTGCATTGGGAGGAGGGAGGGCGTTGATTCCAAATATGTATGTCATGTGCAAAATTCGGGGAAAATAGTACCTGCAGTTTCCATATTCGCAGCTTTAGCCTCTGTTATCTGTTATCTGTTATCATGACGAGTGCGCGACATGGAATTAATCGCAGATTTGCTGTTCGGTCGGAATAGGGGCATCCCTTCAATCACAATCACAAACACAAACAAGACTGAACAAGCCGTTTGTTGACTTCCTCTGTTTTTTTTTTTTTTTTTTTTTTTTTTGCATGTGTCTGTTATTCTTTTTCTCTGCCTTTTTTAGAATTAACTACTACTATACTTGGGAGGTAGGAGAGTTTAAGCTGCAATTTTTGACCGACGAGCCAGCAGAGAAAGTTCCCGTCCAGACCAAGCCGGAGAAAAAGAAAGACAGCGCCACGCCGCCTGGGCGAAGACGCGTCTCCTTTTCGTCCTCTTCAACAACTCAACTTCGACTCTGACAAAGAGTCCTGCCATCTTGTGCTCCTGGGACGAAAAAAACGGAACCGAGGGGAAGAAGCATGTGCCTCAAGTCTCGCTTTGCGCTGCAAAGTCCATACCCAAACCCCCACGACCCACGTCGCAACAACAAAAGCCGGGCCGGCTTCGCTGTGCCTCTCTGCCTCTCACTGCAAGCCCAGCGATATTCTTTAAGAGTATGACTAGACCCGGAGGGAGAGAGAGGCACAGCCAATGCTGCCAGACTCCTCCGCTTCCGTAGCACTAGGCCCCCCATCTTCAGAGCAGCGGTAAGCCTCTGAGCCACCTTGCATCGGAAACCTTGACCTGAACTGCGAAAAAAACACAGCCTCTGGCTACCATCGCAGGCCCCGAACTGGCAGGGCAGCGGGTGGTGGAGTTCCAGAGACTGTGTCGCAACAGTAATCTCGTCCGAGCTTGGCGAACACAGAAAGCGCTACTTGTCGGTGGAAGCGGAAGGCTTATGTGTTTTGTTGATTAGGAAGGAGGCATTCTTTCGTTGGTGTCTCTGTCGTGTCCATACTTCCTCCGTCTCCGTCCTCACTTCGAGGTTTTCTCTTTTGGTTTCCTGTCGACAACCAGTGTCTGCTTCGACCGCGATATTCCAGATATGCGCTCTCAGCTAGATGCATGTTATATTTCAGCCGGCCTTCGACTTAAATTTTTTTTTTTTTTTTTGCGGGTTTGCCAAAAGTCCGGGACCAGTCCCATCGGTTTGCTCTCTCCGCAGTGACACCGAATTTTGCCAACGTGTGCATCGGCTCCTTTCTTTTTCCCGACAAGGTAGCGCGTCATCCAGCATCAAGCTAGCAGAGTCGAATACCATTCGCCGAGAAAGGAAAAAAGGACAAGTCGTCGCAGCCGTGGTTCTCTTCGTCGTCGTAAAACAAGGCCGTAAACATCATCCATGAGACAGGAAACCCGCCAAAAAAGAATGCCGAAAGATGCTGAAGCGAGTGGCGATCGGTCGACGATGAAGATGGTATGTTTCCACCAGGGGGGTATCTTTTGGAGCCAGCCTCTCCCTCTTTATGCCGTTTCCCCAGGGAAGATAATAAAAAGAAATATAAAAAAAGGAAAGAGGAGAGATAGGAACCCAAGGAAAGGTTTCTGTCCCGGACTGTGCCGAGCGGGTGCATTGCTGCGTTTCCTCTTTGGACCAAAAAAAGAAAGAGAAAAAGAAAACTGTATGTAAACCCTCCCCATGCTCCAAATGCAGTCAGTCTCTCCCGCCCCAGGACCCAGCCATATCGAGGTTAGTAAAAAAAAAAAAATCAGAAGAAACTTGCGACCGAACTCGCGGCGGTAGTGGTATCCAGGAGAAAGAAAAAAATTCCAACGCTCGCTTGCCAACCAGACAGGGGGGGAAAAAAAAAGAAAAAAAAGGGATATATATGCGCCTCCAAGAGAGTTGTGGATGTGGTTGTCGAGAAGTCGCCCGCCAAAAACTTGCCCCATGCAAAACGCCGAAACGCCTTTCTTGATCGTGCGTCGTGTGACGGTATCTGCAGTGATAGCCCGCTGCGCCGCCGAGTTCGAAACCTCGGCCTCGCTACCCGACCATGGTAGGCGAGAGTCCTTTCAAAGATGCCGTAATCGTTGGCTTTTGGGCGCGCCCCGCTCCTCTTTCACGCACTTGTCACGACTGGGTAGTCTGCCTTTGTGACTGGTGGTGGTTGTCACATAGTAGTCGTGTACTCTTGGTAGCGGTCCCAGCCAAACGAGCCGTAGCCCACGCTCACCCCGCACTGCGGCGCAAGCATGCTGGGCAGCGGCAGGTGCGGGATGGGAGATGTGACGACGGGCGAGCTGTAGAACAGGCCTGCCGACGAGAAGGGCTGGCTGTACGAGGGCGTGGGGGAGATGTGGACGTCGCTCATGCCCATGTTGGCCCAGATGGAGCTGTTCGAGTCGCCAGACGTGGACGTGACGCTCGGGCTCGACGGCAGAACTCGCCACGAGTCCATGGGGGCCGGCATCGACGACGGGGTCGGCGGCTGCGACCACATGCTGTTGACGGGCGAGCTGGGCAGCAGAGGCTGCTGGCGGACGACGTCGACGATCCTCGGCGGCGGCGGTAGCAGCGGCTTGACCAGGTTCAGGACGTTATTCTTGACCTCGTCGCTCTTGCCGCTGAGAAGCTCGCCGGCACCATCCTCTTCGAGGCCCTCGAGGGCGGACACATGGGTCGTGTAGACGAACTTGTTGATGGCCTGGATGAACTCTTCGTGCAACTTCTTGCACTGCTGCTCCTTCTCGGGCCAGTCGTACGTGGTGGCCTTTGAGTTGACGCAGTGTATGTCCTTGTGGTACTCGATGAGCAGCTCGATGGTGTCGGGGGTCAGCTTGTAGGCGACCTCGTTGCGGAGCACCATGTCGACGTGGACGATGTAGGCCTCGAGGTGGACGAGCTGGTAGTTGAAGATGGCCTCGATGAGCGGGTTGGGGTCCTTGCGCAGCTCCGACTCGGGCGCCTTGGGTAGCATTAGCGACGCCAGGGTCCATATGGCGTTTGGCGACGACAGCGTCTCTGTCAGACATCTCTGGTGCTGGGGTACGCTGTTGAGCGGCCTCTTGACGCGGTTGATGCGCTTGAGTGTTTGGGTCAGCCATGGCTCGATCTTTGAGCCCAGTACGACGTTGACCGAGGAGGCGCGCGGCGCAAAGGCGGCGGCCGAGGCGGGTAATAGTTGGGGAGGCATTATGGGCTGGCTCTTTGCTTCTGATCACACACAACACAACAACAAACACAACTCGACAGGGAAGAGGGAAAAGGCGGTGGATACTGGGGTAGTAACTAAGGTAGTAGAGTAGACAAAGGACGGGAAGCGAATAGTAATAAGAAACCAGGTGAGCAAGGTGACGGAGCGGGCGGTCCCAAGACTAGGGAGTAGCGTGCGCGCCAGCAACCGCAACAAATGAGAAGAAGAGAAGGGTAAGGTGGGTGAGGAAGCAAGGAGGAGGGTGAGATTCTCGTATACGGGAGAAGTGTGTGCGAGGAGGGCGGTGGGGTGTTATAGACAGATGAGTCGACAAGTCGAGCCGGCCACCGCCCCGGCGTGGAGTCGGCTGCCCGCGTCACGTCTCTGCAAGTCCCGCCGTAGTAGCGTAGTGTCGTTGTAGCGCAGCACAGCACCACACTTGCCGCCTGCCTCGCCCGCTGGCTGGCTGGCTTGCTCGGCTGGCAAAAGTCGCCTTCCATGGATACTGAGGTGTCCCTGTATCCACCCCATCGCATCGGCCAAGGCGCTGTATGCCCCGTCCGTCGACATACCTAGCCCACTCCTCGACAGTGCTGCAGTCCCAGCGATGCGGCAACCCAACAACACGACTCTCGCCTGGTCCGAAACTGCTCCCTCCAAGTCCTCATGTACCTGGCCACTTTTCCAAGGCTCCCGCCTGCATGGCCTCACCTCGCCCACCTCACTCACCTAAACCCACCTAATAGTGTACACCTGGGATACCAAGGTGTGCATTGGGCGGGCTAGTCATGACGGGTGTTTCTGTGCCTTCGGCCAAGCGTCGCAATCCGGAATCATTTTCCCACAAACTTCGGATGCTGGCGCGTGGCACGCACGCCGTCTATCCGCCGCACCACCATGCCAACTCCCACAAAAAAGGGAAAAGAATTTTCGATCAGCAGGCATCGATCCCCTGCAGTTGCGTACTGTACCTAGGTAGATAAGGTAGGTATTGCACTCCAGAAGAGTGGTGTAAAAAAGACGGTGGTACAATTTGTTTCGTACCTGCCTGACCTCGGGTCCCAGGCCTCCCTCCGAGTTGCGCTAGCACTATAACCTGGCAGTCAGTTACACGGGCGGGAATCGACGCCGTGCACAGGGCAGAACGAAGAGGGTGGAGAGGAAACAAGAGGGAGGAAAGCGAAAGAGGAGCAGTCCCAGTCCCTCCCTCTCCCTCACAGCGGGCCACGCGGTGTGCAGTGCAGTGCAGTGCAGTGCAGTGCAGTGCAGTGCAGTGGGTGGTGCAGCGCGGCATATCGCCGTCGTCGAGCAGGCCGCGGTACCTCTACGGGCTGGGCTGTGCAGCGACGTGCATATGCACAATGCTGAATGACAAACAAACCCGACCGTCTTCAGGCGAATAGCGGGTCGGTAGCATGCCACCGGAGCTGAAAGCTGCAGATGTGGCCAGTGCAGCGCCACCCGCCGGGATGTGTGCCAGTCCCTCAGTGCAAGAAAGAAGCCTTAGAGCGGCGTCGGTCCCCCGCCATCTATACGTACCGCCGGAATCCGTCCCTTCTCCCTACCGCAGCAGCAGCAGAAAGCAAGCACCAGCCTCACGACGCTGAGGTACTATACCATGTATTCTGTATATTTCGGAGCTGCTGCGTATGTACCTTATGTAGGCACTCAGTAAGGTATCCGTAGACAGGCTGTTGATTAGTGTAGTGGCAGACAGCAGGCAGACTCACACACCACATACACACACACACCGCATGTCAACCCCGCCAAAGGCCAAAGGCCAGCGGGATCTTCGTTGCCCATCGCCGCCCCACCTGCGAGCACGTCTTTGGTCTTGGTCGACGGTCGAGCCCTCGACGTCCTCCGCAGACCTGTTTTTTTGTGGCTTTCTCTCCCTGCCGACCAAGCTCCGTGACGCGTCCCACAGCCAGAGCAGCGCGTATCGGACAAGAAAACAAGGGCGGGAGCTTTGCCGCATGGCTAGTGTGGAGCTCGCCGGCCGACTCGAGTCCTCGGCAACGACCACTGGCCAGTGCTCTTATTAAGTTATTACTGACTGCATACAGGCCAACCCAGCGAGCTCAAGCCGCTATCTGGCCTGGTCGGATATTACACACGCCACGGCGGTGCCTGTGCTTGTGCTTGACGGAGCCTAGGCCATCGTCATTGCTCGGTTGCTCATGGGCAGTACCGTACGTATAGTATACAGCCCGTAACCGACTTCGCTTCCGCGTGTGAGATATGATATGGATAGATTAATTCTCAACAGATGGCGACGTCCTGCATTGCCCTTAGCCACCAGAGATGCGGCCGGATACGCAAGACGATCTTTTGTTGAGACCGAAGACACCCGGCAAGTCTCGTTCGCCTTCCAGCACACCCCAATATCACATGTGTGCTGCTCTGCTGTAATAGGCTTGCTCGCTGGTGGTGTTGCAGAGGTTTACTTGCTGCCGCTTCGAGCCAACGCCAGGCCTTTCCTGGCGGGGCCGGCATGTGGCTGACACTTCCGGCTTGCAGGACTAAAGAGACATGTCAGACGACCCTTCCGGGCCTGTTCACCACCTTGGGCCTTGTGGGAAGTCTTGCAAGGACACGGCTCCCAAAAAGGCTGACGACAGACAAGACAGGGCCGATCCTGCGCTTGTGCAGCTCGCCCAACGCGATGGAGCTCGGGAGCTCGAGCATCAGACCACGTTGGCCGCACCAAGAGCCTTCACAGCCGCCATTCGCTGTCATGAAATGATATCAAGACCGTCTCTCCAGTGACAATCTCCTTCGCCGTGGCTGAAACAGGCAAGCATAATGAGAACATGATGACCTCGATTTACCAAGCGGGCAATGAGCATTGAGTGCTGCTGTGCCATGGACGAGGCGGAGAGGTCCCATGAGACTGAGCTGCATGCGGTGAGATTGAGTGAGCCCTCCACCATCATCAGTCGGATTAGACATAGCATGGCGTTGCGTCTAAGAGACGCACCCAAGAAGAGAACAGCCCCCGCAAGCCCCAACATGAAACAGAACAAGCGCGCAGCTTGAGAGGTGTCTTCTCTCGTCTCAAGTTCCTCAGTGGCTGGCCGACCCCCTTCACTCCCGAGTCGACCGGCTCGCTTCGACCTGCTCAACGCCACAGCCTGGGCCGGCCGAAAGGGATATCTTGCATATGTGTATGCCTGGGAGCCGGCACCGCGTCCCAATAGAGTAAAGCCGCGGGGAAGAAGCACCAGCCCACTGAGCCCAGAAGGCCGGGCCTGCGCCGTCCCATCAATGACAGCCCTTCAACCTATCCTATCCATTGATACGCACTCACATCAGTCCCATCAGCCATAGTTTCCATGCGCACTTAGGGGGGTCTTGGGGGTAGCAGAAGCCCAGAGCCAAGATGCTGCCATGCTCTCCAACCAACGGCTGTCCGCGGCTGGGCTGGCTGTCCCCACGACGGCCAAGTGAGGATGTGCAGAGGAAAGCAGGAGTCGACGATAAACACCAGTCTAGGAAGACGGCTCGTGTCAGGATGAAAAGGTGTGTGAGCTCGGACCCCTGCTCTTGAGCCTCATTGGCTGCTGGGCTGGACGCCCTCTCGGCCTGCATTTGAGAGAAAGACCGATGTGGAGCAGCTGATTGGGCAGGACCCTAAAGTTGCCGACAAATGGATGGTGTCTTGGAAGGACCAGAAAAGCTCTCGACCCATCTTTGCGGGAAGTCGCGAATCCACGAGTCGGAACCTAACAAGGGTATCCGGCGCTGAGTGACCGTCGAGTGGAGAGTCCATCTGGCCCAGAAGGGAACCGTACGTAGGCACTTCGTACACCTCCC
Source organism: Lasiosphaeria ovina (assembly GCA_033439765.1). Lineage (NCBI taxonomy): Eukaryota > Fungi > Ascomycota > Sordariomycetes > Sordariales > Lasiosphaeriaceae > Lasiosphaeria > Lasiosphaeria ovina. The sequence goes on along the minus strand of JAULSN010000002.1, from coordinate 2,869,226 downwards.
CGAGGTGTGTTGCAGCTTGTGCGTAGTGTAATGGATGTGCGAATACCGTACCTGGAGCTTATCAAAGGCTGCCGCACCTCATGACCATGAGATTGCAGACCGAGTAACATGTCGCGTCGCCGTGTCGCGTCTCGACGTCTTCTGCTGCCTCTAGTCGCTCATGGTGTAAAAACGTGGTTGGAGACGCCATGTCATGTACCGTTATGGCAACCCGAGGTGGCTTGTCCCAGCTGCCTGGCCCAAGGCTGTTGTTAATCTGACTTCATCAAGCCCGCCGGCCAATCCTGGTTGAAAAGGCCCCTCGAGTGCCACGAGCCGGTAATCTCGTCATCATTGTGAAATTATTCCGAGGTGCACGCGGATATTGCTCGTCCCCGAACTCACTCCAGCTCCAGCTCGAACTCCAGCGCTTGACCGTGGTGACTCAAGGATGGATATGGATATGGGCGGTTGAGAGCAATGTGCTCCGCTCTGTCGCTGCTGTCATCTGATGGCCGCCAGATACACAACCAGGTGGGAGAGAGGGCGGCATGAACATGAACAGCTCGGCAGGAATCGGTCTAGCGGACACCAGTCTTTCACTCTTTCCCGGTTGGGCAGCTCGAGGCCACCGTGGTATCGAGGTACGGAGTACCTCCTGTACCTCACCACCACCCATCATGCAGTCGGAATTCCGGTCAGCGACTGGTTATGATTTTGATCGATGAAGCGCGCTTGGAGATGTAACAAATGACTGCTGCACCTAGCCGAGCTCGGTGATCAAAACTTGGCAACTCTCTCGGAGGTTTCCTGACAATGTTTGCTGAACCAAGGTACCCCGTAGGTATGTACATACCGGTGAAATGGTAGCGCCACTTCCTTGGCGGGGTAGTGTTTCTAGAGCAAAGAGCAGTGTGGCTGGGTGCCGTTTTGTGGTTATTTTTGTCCCGCTTGTTTCCGTTGTTTCCAGGAAAAGGTCTGGAAGAAAAAGCCGCGGAAATCAAGCCAGTCCCAGCCCCTTGTTCAGACTCCCGCTGACCTGTGGCCACTCCCTCCTCCGTCGATCTCGTGATGAAAAGTCACTTGACCTCGAATGGCTCGGTCCCTGAACAGATGAACCTCGTCTTGGTTGAGCGCCAATTGCAGGCCGTGAGACTCCAAAATCCTGCATGCAGCTCCTTTTCGTGACGCCTCTGAGGACTCGAATGCTCGTCTCCAGCTGTATTCTTGTTGAAGGAGAGATTTATTCCGAAACCTGCAATTCCATGCGATCCATTACGGCGGGCCTCGGTCAGAAGACGTGCCCATTCAGGACACCCTACGGTGACAAGACCATCTCAAAAGCACGAAGGCCCGAATGTTGCTCTGCATGTTAAAGGGTCGACCCAGTTTGAAGGGCCCTTTCGGAAAACGATTGGGCGGTCCGCCCTCTCAACAATGGCCGAAAATATATGGTCCCATCTTAACTTTGGTGCATGATGAGCCGCTATATTGCGGACGCAATGATATCCGTGGCTCTCTTTGGCCCTTGGTTTTGGCCCCAGGCCAGCGGCCAACTACCAGGCCAATGGAGCAAGGGGGATCTCAAAACTCGCTCAAAATACTGCGGGAGTCCTCTTTGGCCTCAAGAACTGGCCACTTGCGATGCAGTAACTGGCTGATCTGCAACTGAGCAAGCCGAGTTGGCGAGAATTCAAGAATTTTTGTTGTGAGCTATTCTGCATCACAGAACGGCTCACTAACGCGCTGGTGCCGATATTACTTGCTCCATACGAGGAAGAAGTGGCGATAAGTGGCGCAGGCAGCTTCGTCCTCGATTCCACTTATTGATGGGTTTGCCTCCCGCCCCTCATCCTGTACACGCTGAAGGGGAGGAAACGCACTTCTCCACTAAGTTACTTGTCACCGCTCTTGGTAATAACACCTGCGTCCTAGGGCTACCAATGACAAGGTTGTGATAGCTGTCAGTTGACGTCAGAAATGAGGAAGCCCTACTGTGACCCCAAACCTGGGGAGCTGAAAAGATCGGAGAATTAGACCATGTGGAAACCCAGCTCTTGCGTTCTGCACCATTGGGTATCGACAGATGAAGCGCACCAGCCTCAGCTAGTTTTTCCTTCTTTTCTTCACAAACCCTTGTGGCAACGGAAGACGATGCACGCCCCCAAGAGCTAGTGTTGACTGGGCCCATCAGGGGGGATCTGCAAGCCGAAGCGGCTGTCGGCATTTCGGAGGCAGCCTCACTAGCTCTTGGCTTGACCTGCCATTGACTTTTGTTTGGACGCCGCGAGGTCCCTGTGAGCTTCTAGAATTTTGTTTCACATAGTGAGGAGCATCTTCGAGAGATTGGACATGCAGGAAAACCATCAACCCCTGCGAGTAACGATCAGCGAAGAGCCCTTTACCGGCCTCCTCAATCGGACGAGGAGGCTTGGTGCAGCTAAGCCAAACAACTGGTGCATCCAAGGCATCGATATGCAAGCCCCTGCAGCCAATGTTGAGGATGGGCTTTCTTGGGGCCAGGAGCCGCCTTGAGGCTCGAAAATTTAGGTCTCCCACAGTGGGAGTCCCTCCCTCCGGAGGGGCCGGGCGCTGTCGATAGCAAGGCATGCCCCTGAAAAGGCCCACTTGCGGGCATCCCGCGCGGCATTCGAGAGGGTGCGATGGCGGGGAAGCGCTTGTGGGGGATCCAAGCCGGGGTTTAGTAAACAGACAACCCATGACGACAACTCACACAACCCAAATCGAAAGTTGACGCAACGATGCTGAAGTTTTCCAACCACGCAAACACATCTTGATTTCTAAATGTCGGCTTCTGACAACGCCATCTCTAGAAGTGACCCGTGAATCCTTGCTCTGGTTCCGAAATGCTTGAACTGTTCCAACAGGCTCTTGGTTGTCGAGACTTTGCCGGCAGCAGCAATTACAACGGCACTAAGCAGAACGCGGGCGCATACTGCGAACACGTGCTGGTCAGAGGTCCAGCCCAAGGGCCCGTCCTCTTTCTCCGAGAGCTGTATTAGATATGCCAGTCCGGAGTCTGTCCATTGTACAAGGTTTTCGAATGGCGCATCTCCCTTCCACTGCCCAATCTCATACAAGGCTTGTCGCCATCTCATGGTCTCTTTGATTTCGTCAATGAAAAGGTTCTGCTCCTCGGCTGCAAATAGAGAGTCGTCGAAGTCCATGGTGTTAATAAGCTGTTGGTCGGCTGGGATCATTTCGATGTCCCTCAGATGAGGTGTGTGACCAGTCATCCTGAATATCACAAGTGATCTGAACTCTTCTCGTTCCCCAAAGTGCTCTCGCAACCACACGACAAGACGGTCGGCTGCCGTCGGTGCCAGCATGTAGGTACCAATGATGCCTGCAGCAGCACTGGCTGCAACCTCTCTGACCTCGTCATCGTCGTCAATAAGGGCATCGTAGAGAGCTGACAAAATGGGTAGACACTTGGAGTCCCAACTGTGGCGTCGGGAGCCAAGGAAGAAAGACCTTAGTGCCATTGCTGCGGCAAATCTCGTGTCGAATGCCTAATAACTCGGATTTACTCGCTGTTTGGGGCTCGTGTTTGTTTGTGAGGGATTTGCTACTCACATTGTCCGCGTCCAAGGCGTCGGCTATCAACTCTCCCCAAATCATCAACCGCTGGTCTACCTTTGCAGTGTTGTCTGAGTCGCTGGGTAGTGATAAAGACGCTGCCATTAAAGACCCGCTCGTCCTGATTATCGCACACGACAAAGCAGGATTTATCTCTTCTTCCAGAAGATAATCCCACAACATGTCAAGTTTGGCCAAGCTCGGCAAATCCTGGACGTCATGGTTGCTGAGGAAATCGTCCACCACTGATCCAAGATTCAACAAAGCCTGTGTGCGGGCTTCAGTGGCCCCTGGGAGTCTGCAGATGCTCGCGTACATGGCGCAAAGTTCTGCTTTGGCCTCGCCACCTTGCACGGATCCCCATGCCGAAGGGATTGTTTCAAGCATCCTCGTTGCGGTGTTGATATCTCTCTTTAGTGTGTCTGACAAGCATGATCGCAACTTATCTACGTCGGCCAATGCTGCGGTGTCATGGACAACCTTCATCGATATCTGCATGTCGAGTAAGGCTGAAGAACTGTGGTGCTTTGGCGAGCTTGAATCCGCATATACAGGTAGCATGGTATACGAAGCGGCTGTATCTGCTTGTTCTTTGTCCGAGTCGAGACTGGTGAGCAAGTTCGTGATCTCAAGGTAAGCTGCTTCAATTTCTGGACAGCTCTGAAACACGCCAGACGATTGGAAATGCCCTTGTAGAAGCTGCTTCACTCGCGTTGAGTCTATCGTTATATAATTAGCCACCTCATCATGAGCATTTGAACGAGGAGACTTGCCGGATTTGACATGACGCCCCAGATCTGCTTTCCGCTCAAGAACAAACCTTGCGGTGAGAAGGGTGCCGTGAAGTCCGTTCACATGCCTCTCAAATTGACCGAGAAGACTTTCAACCTCCGTGATCCAGTCTTCCTGCAGCAGAAAAGAGCACAGGGTCTTGGCGGCTATCTCCCTGACATGCCAAATACGGCTGCCGAGGTATCCCTCGATGTGCTTCCGCAGTTCGGCGCGGTGTTCTTCAGGAGGACCTGCGCGGCGGATGATGTCGAGTGCAGGGAATACCGCCTCTGCTGCGCCAGACTGGGATACTACGTCGAGAACACCGTCTACCGACTGTAGAAGTCCCAAGATAACTCCTGGCAGTGTGGGGTATTTCATATAAGAGATCCGAACCGAGTGGCCATCCCACCCAGACTCTATGATGGCCTTGCTCTCTCCAGTACCCAAGAGGCAGTCGATGAGGCTTCTGAGTAGAAGTAACCCGCAGTTTCGAATTGCCCAACTGGTAAAGTTAGCAACAAAACCTAACAGCCGGTATGGGGTTGCTCTTCTGGCTTACACTCCAGATTTGAGGCTGTTTGCTGCAAGATTCAAGGTCATCCCCAGGTAGCTCTCGGCCTTCTTGCTCAACACAGAGCTTCTGAAAATTTCCCTCAAACAGTTCAAAGCGTGCACTTGGGGCAGATTTGATCCGTCCGTCTCTGAAAGGCGAACAGTTTTCTTACCGATTTCCCCAAGCGTGTTGAAAACCTCGCCAAATGAGGGTGATTGCGCATTGGCTGACAAAATCGCAGCAATGAGAGACGGAATCCCTGCCGACCGACGTGTCGTTGAGGCCTGTGTCATAATGCAGGTGATGGTTCCCTAAGAATATTAACGCTGGACCACACAACCCGTGCCTTCGACGTCTTACCTGGTACCATTCGTGGAGCAAGCCATCCAGGCCTTCGACTTCTGGAAAAGCGTCGCGCAGGTTCTGGGTGAGCTGACAGTATGTGGCGAAGGTAAGTGATACTGTGGAGAATGCCCCGCGATGTCGCAGGCTGGCGAGTTGTTCAAATGTCAAATAGCCCGCATCCTTAAAGACGTCTGGTGTTGGGAAAGGCGCTCCAGGAACCCGTTTGAGCCTCAGCATCCCTACAATCAAGCGAAGGAGATTGCTTCGGTGCTGTTAGTGTTATACACTCGGAGGAATTGGTAAGCATCGTACCTCGATTCATGGACCGCGCGGAAACTGTAACTCAACAGATCCTTGGTGTCGAGCCCTTCGATGTCTTCTAATTCTTCAGGTAGATGACCTTCTGGGGAGTCATCGCAAAGAACATGCTTCACCGCCAGCCAGATACGCTTGGAGCAGTCAACAATTCGGCGATGGAGCTGATGGACAACTTTCAGCCGGTCGTCAGAGTACGTGGTCTTGGCTAAAACCTGCCAAACATAGCTGAGGTATTCAAATTAGCAAGCATCCAGAAAAAACACTAGCCTGTCCAGCCGTGTTCTCGTAGAAAAACCCTCGTGCCTCAGCCGCATGGCTTTGTAGCTGCAGCAATAAGCAAGATCTCGCTGAGAGCCATTTCCTGGACCATTATCCACGTACCTAATCGAGGCAAAGTCTGCGTGCACCGGACTTTCAATAGCTGCGTGGCCTAAATCCTGTTCTGCTTTCAAAATCTTGCCTTCGAGGCCTTGAATAATTTTTGAAGCAAAAGCAATCTGAGACTCTGGGTTGTCCAACCAAGTAGCAAAGAGACCCTGAGAGCGGGCTGCCCCGTCTCCATGGTCAGCCCTCCCTGTCCTGTTTGCGAGTGCCTGAGCTTTGAGACAGAATTCTTCTAATATGTCGAGAAGAGTTCCCGAGTCTCTGGCAAACGCCGAAGGGGCCTTCACTATTTCCTGGGGGAATAGGGCCAGGAGCGTAGTCGCGCCGTCCCTGACATCGTCGAACGGGTCCAGTGTAAGATCAACGAGAAGGCGAATCCAGGTGGCATCGAATGCTATTATCTGGACGACATCGATATCGACGCCATCATCGGGGGCTCCAGCGTGCTTGCCAACTTTCAGAACCAAGAGTGCTGCTCTGATGGCTGTAATATGGCGCTGGTATGATGCAGTGGGTAAGAGTTCGCCTTTTAGGAAATCAATATACCACCTTAGAAATGCTTCGTGGCGACTGATAATCTCGTGCGCTTCGGCATCATCCTTCAGGGCGGCCTCTGGGCCAAATCGTTTCTTAGGCGACGGCACTGTGGCATCTGCGTCAATCTCCCGAGTACGGAGATGAGCGGTCCGTGAAAGACTCCTCTGAGCAACTGAAAGAACATTTTTCACCCTCCGGATCAGAGACTTGGAAAGACTGAGCATCTCGTTGCGAAATTTGGCGTCATAGTCGGCATGGAACGCGGCAATGTGTCTTTTGAGCAGGCTGAATGCAACCTGAGAAAAGGGCTTTGTTGTCGCCTGGGATGAAATAAGCAAGGAGAAAGCGCTGGACCTAACAGACGGCGAAGGGTAGGTGAGAAAATTGTCCAAGACAATTTCTTGGAGCGAAATGTGTGCCAGAGGCTGCGAGACGCCGCTTTTGCCTTTGAAGTTGTCTTTTTGTCAGCCGCGTTCACCATACGCCACGTGTTTTACTCACTAGGCTCCTCGACTAGACCAAATCTCTTCCCCAGTTCTAGCGTTGCCAACTGGAGTAGGAGTGTTTGGTCCCCCAACCCGTGCTCAACGGCCGTTAGTGGGTCCCTCTTGATGAAGGCTTGCAATAGCCTGAAAGAGGCAGCTCTGTCTGTCTTGAAGACAGGAACTAGGATATAATTCCTGATGTCGTCCATAATGGCCGGGGTTTTGATGCAGGCATCTTGAAGCCAGCGTTGCCAGAGCTCGGCAGTGAAGACCGAGTCCGTCTGTGGTGCCGCGGTTTCCAGTCCGCGGAATATGTGAACAATGCACTTTCCGGCAAGCGGGGAGACATAGGTAACCTCCATCCAGGAAAACAGGTGGAAAACAAACGATCTCCACAAGGAAAGCTCTGGCACGCCAGCCATCGATGGCTGAATCTCGGAGTAGTTACGGCCGATCTCATCGAGACTAACGGCACGCTTGCTCAGGAGATGGTCAAGACATTGCAGGCCTGATTTGGTCAGCTGCCGTGTCGATCTCCGTGCAACAATGGCCACAAGTGTCTCGACAACATGTTCCTTGATTGCCTGGCCGGTTTGAGGGCTGGGGTTGAGGGTTGAAGTCATGACAAGTATATCCAGGGTCAGTCTCAAGGCCCGGTGGGGGTCGTGCTCATACCACTCCAAGTAGAAGTAGAAGAGCCTCTTGGACAGGGTTTCGGTGAAAGCCCATTGCTTCAACGCCTCGTCACTCGACTTGGCACACTGCTGAACAAAGCTGCAGAGCTTGACACACGCGTGGCCATTGGCATTGTATTCGCGAGACTGCGATGCATCTCGCAAGAGCTTCTCGAATAATCCCTGGGCGATTCTACCAAGCCATCAATCAATCAGCCCAATTCCAATGGACCTAATCGCCAAGTGAGGCAACCTAGGTGGTAAGTATGCAGGCGTAAGGTTTATGGTTCATACCGAGGCCGGAGGTTATCGGGCTGGCTCAACAGCCACTGCGAGATGGTGTTTGCGTTGACGAGTACCTTGGAGTCAACGCCGGCCAAGAGAGTGTCCGCATGGCTTGTCGAGGCTTCGGGGGTGCCAGTAGTTTCCATGGTCACTGAGATGGCCGAAAACGGAAGCAATACCAAACGATGCAAGACGCAAGTTTGACTTCCCGGCAAGATATTCTGATTTGTCTCGGAAATGGATTTGGGCCGGGGGAAAAAAAAACTGCAGAGATGTGGCAGCACAGACTCCCCAACAGCCGAAAACCCCGAGCAGTTCTCTTCTTCAATGCCCTATGAGCTTGTGGGCAAGTTGACTCCTTCACGGCAAGAGCGAGGAGGAATTTGGGGGGTGAGCGGGAGGCTTCAACTTGAATCCAAGCCTAAAAGGAAGGCACTGACAGGGATATATGTTTCTGTTCTCCTTCGCCTCGTACTAATCTGGTTAGCGCACCAAGGGGAGCTAGTCCTGAAGTGGTTCAATAAGCAGTTAGGTACTCTCCCTCTTAGCATCTGAATCAATGGCTCAAAGTACATAATATGAGCTCCGAGAAAAGGGAGACACAACGTGATGCACCCTCCCCGGGAATCGTTCTTACTACTTTTTATAAATACCACCACTGTGCATTTGTGGTGCACCAAGACCGACGGACTTTGTGAGACGAGGGGACCTAACACCGCTTTCGACGCACGGGCCATCAAAGACGAAGGATAGTGCCGTAAATTTTTTTAAAGCTTCGACCCTTATCGGGCGACGCCATCAGCTGGGCCAGTTTCTTGCTCCATACCCAATTAACTCGATCGAGCGCCGAACCACAGCTTTTGCGGGCAAAAAGTCGGGCGTGCGATCACCGAGCCATCGATTCGATTCGACTCGACTGCTGCTTTTTCCGCTCCTTTTTTTTTCTTCTCGTTTCGCCGAACATGTCCTCCATCTGGGATGCCTTAACCGGACGCAAGTCGTCATCACAGTCGCCGTCGTCGCCGTCGACATCACAGCCGACCACTACGAGCACACCGACGACAACCACCGCCAGCCAGCCGAGCCCGTTCGATTCTTCCCCTTCTTCCCCCCAGGGCGTGGATGCCTTCCTCGGCAGCTCCTCCTATGCCGACCCCACACAACTACACCCGCTCGCAGGGCTGAATAGGGAGACGCTAGACTACATCTCGCTCGAGGACTCGGCGCTGTCCAACCTGCCGGGCTCCCAGTCGGTGCTGCCGTCGCGCGGCTTCACCGACGACCTCTGTTACGGCACAGGCGTCACGTACCTGTCGGCCCTCACGTTGGGCGGCGCGTGGGGTCTGCAGGAAGGACTGAGGAGGTCGGCAGGCCAGCCGCCCAAGCTGCGGCTCAACTCAGTGCTCAACGCCGTCACCCGGCGAGGGCCCTTCCTCGGCAACTCGGCTGGCGTGGTGGCCATCTGCTACAACCTCATAAACTCGTACATTGGCTATCTCCGGGGGAAGCATGACGCGGCCAACACGATCCTGGCCGGCGGTCTGAGCGGCATGTTGTTCAAGAGCACGCGGGGGCTCCGGCCCATGATGATCTCGGGCGGAATAGTAGCATCGGTAGCTGGAGTGTGGGCGGTAAGATTGCTCTTGACCCTCCCCTTATTTTGTTCGCTTTTTATTATTAAAAATAAACACGAATCTCGCTGACACTTTATCATAGGTTGCCCGGCGGACAATCTTCCCAGGTGTGCCGGAGCCGGCTCATCAGGCACACGCCACGCTCTGAATACAGCAGAATCTGCCTGATCTCGGTATCCAAGAACGAAGTCCTGGCTTTCTTTACCTGTCGTTTCTCAAAACTTCACCCTAATCTATGGAGACCCAGCGCTCTTTCTTTAAAGCTGGCTGTATGTGTCCCTGCAAGGACCGCGTGTACGAACTGGGCCAGGGTTGACGGAGGCGGGTATGCATAGCGCAAGGTATCTCTCCTCCCATGAAGAACATATGTACATTATCGGTTTATGGTTTAATAGAACGCCCTGGTGGGGGCGGCGGCATGCAATGGGTTACAAGCCTGGTTGACACGTATTGTGTGAATGTCTCCAAGTCTGCTGCGCATCACAAAAGCTGCTAATTCCTGAAGAAATTGTTTTGTTTTGTTCGGGTCATGGTCTATTATTGTTTACTCTCAGACTTACTTCACTTATTCTGTACTCCTTCTCATCACCTGTTCACCTTTACTCTTATGTTGGCACCTTGAGCTTTCCTTCATTCACTCCTTCTGCCACCCAAGTTCGTCGCAGTTGACATTCTTCTAAGTTGAAGCTCAACCTAGAATATTCACTTTGTTTGTTGTGATCGCTCTCTACCTTCCACGTTGTTCGGTCAGTCCCCGGTGCCTTCCAGTTTCTGGACAGAGCCGGAATGACTATAGCCTCGTCTCCTACTGCACCTTCTCAACAACCCTCCACCTCCCCATTTTATTCAATTGGCCTTGTCTTTGCTATTACCTTCATCGATAAAGTCTTGCATGCTTAATCATGGCGGATCCAGTGCCATCGAGCGCTGGCTCTGGCCCTGGTTCTGGCTCTGGCCTGAGACTCGAGGACGCCGCCGCTCGTCAGATCAAGGAAGAGTTCGTCAAACTGCGAATGGATTCCTGGAAGAGCAACCAAATCCCGATCGAGAACACGGACCAGGCGGCGAATATTGCCGCCCTCGGCCTTGACAGCTCCTTGGTTGCGACGCCAGGGAATGGTTGCTTGGTCCCTGTCATCGGGGGCTGGCGCGTCTTCGTTCCTTTCGACGACGACGCCGCCGCCGCCGCCGGAGTGAGCGTTGCTCGAGAGTTTGATGGTCGCTTCTCGGAGATGCACTGCTGGGCAGAGAACCTTGCCAATGGCGCAACGTTAAAGGAGGTCGAGGGTCTGCTGGACGCCGAGATTGAAGACAAGTGCTTCTGGGAATTCCTTGACGGCGGAGACGCCTCTCGGCTGAGCTTCTACGACAAGGTGAGTATGCCTACCCACTCCCCTTCTCGCCCCCATTCATCTTCTCGCGTGCTGGACTTGTGATGCTTACATTTGCAAACAGATCAGGCTCTGCGCCCAATACAGACTCGAGGGCTCAACCATCTACCCCTCGGTCAAGGACCCTCGTGTCAACCAGTTCAAGTTCGGGGTGTGCAACATCGCCGAGTACGGCACCACCTCTACGACCTGGCACTATATCGACTGGTCGTTCACGGCCTCACAGATGGAGGCGGTGCTCAAAGCCATGCCTCGCCCGCGATTCCGGCCTCAGCAGTTCATCCCATACCAGATTCACCAGCTAAAATCCATTGACCGGCCACGCTACGCCGTTAAATTGGCTTGGAATATGATCTCTCGGCTGGCAGCTCAGGACCTGAACGCCGAACCCCCAAATAGATTGTCTTACTTCTTTGCCCGGAACGAGTCGGACCCGCGGCCTGCAGTCTACGGGAAGATGGGCCAAATCCAAACTCTTAATGATTTTGAGATGATGAAGCAAGACGCCAGACGCTCGGGTGCACAGCCGGTCTTGATTCTCGTAAGTGTCGTCTTTCCCAACCCCTAATCGGAGTTTTGCTTGATCAACCTGCAGCGACTAACTCCCGGGTCCATAATCACAGACATGGCAGCGGACCTATTTCAGCGTCTGGTGGTCTATCTCGCGACTGAAGGAGGCTGCTCTCGAGGAAGCCCACCCTCCCACAGCGAAAGATTACTTTGACAAGAACAACGTTGCCGAGTGGCCCTATTTGGCCAAGGACGATTCCTACATGAAGCTCCTATGAGCCCAAAGACTTTCCACTCGAGTGGCCTCTCCCACCAGGAACACTTTCGATGGTTACCCCAGGTTGCCCAGGTTGTCAGCCGTTTCGTTGCTGGATACAGCTTGAGGTATAGATAGATATTGTATGTGTGGGCGTAAACACGGAGCTTTAGGTAGTCGAGGTACCACTAGGCAAAATACTGCTGCCCAGCAGTGGATAAGACACATTGCCAATGATGAGGTATTGTGAGACCAGTGACAGTGGAAATTACCAGGCGCCGTGAATCTAGAAATTTGGGAGAAAGATCGGATGAAGTCAGGGTCCCCGCACTGGTTTGGCCAGGCACCTTCGCACTTCGGCGGTGAGCCAGGACAGGTACCCGCCTGGTCCATAAGGAAGGTACAGGTTATCCCTCAAACTTCCATGTTAAATCAGGTCGTGCCTTCCGTCTTAGAAATTCCTGTCGTCCTACACCGCACCCCCACCTCTCCTCGATAAGGTCCCGGCCGTGATCACCCTCCCGCAAAAAGGGCAGTGCAGCCCGTCTTCAACCTCGACTGAGAATCGCGCCCAGCCTCGTCTTAGCAACCTACCGGTATTACCTTGCCTCCAAGAGTACGAAAACCGCGAAAATGGGCCAGATGTTTTCTTGCTGCTTCCGATTCGCTGACATCGAGTACGAGGATGACCCTCGCCCGAAGTATCAATACGTCTGGAACGGACAAACTTGGGCCCTCTACGATACTGTAAGTATATCGCTAACATCTTTTTCTTTGATTTGCCATTTTCTTTTCCCACGGTCTTCTTTTCTTTTAAAAGCACCATTCATTACCTTGGGCGAATTCCTTCATTTTATTCAACCGTCCAGTTGTTGGTGGGCTTCGCAAGGTTGGTAGGTCAGTAGGACGGAGCCCTTCCTTGAAGAACATCCCTCTCGTCCGAAGAAACTTCCACACCGCACTTACCTACGGTAGTCGCGCTTCCTACTTCTCCAACCCGCTCGTTTCCTCGAGTTTTGAATCTACACATATTCCGGAAATGTCGTCAGCCATGCCCCCAAGCCGCGGGCATTCCAAGTCGCCTCGACACCATAGGCGGGTGCACTTCGACGATTCCGAGTCGCCTCCCGCATCTCATCATCGCGCAACTCCCGCCAGGAGAGAAACCCCGTCGGCGTTTTCTCGTCACGGCCAGCCTGCAGAGCCGTCTACGAGAGAAGCGCGGCAGGATTCAACAATGGAAGCCCCGGGAATTCCGTATCTACAGGCCCCGGCGGTCCCCCAGACGACCCCCCGGCAGAATCTCCCCTCTCAACCACCTCATCCCGTTGCGGCGGTGGCCCAAACGGGGCAGCAAGTTTTCGGAAATTACCCTCCTGGCTTCCAGCCAGCACCAGTTCCTCATAACCCGCAAGCCCCTTATCCTCACGGATTTCCTACCTTTCCCGCCATGGCAGGCCAGCATCCGATTGCGCCTCCTCCCGGATTTGTTCCTGGCCTTGTTCCCGGTTTCGTTCCTCCTCAGCCGCCGCCCCAGGAACATCGAGGACCTACGGGAGTGGGCATAAACTTTCAGCCCCAGGTTCCCGACACCAGCATGGGACCCCAGATGCATCTCTATACCCCCAGATATGACGGGCTCCCTCCTGGGGCTGTCTGGGGCCATCACGGCTTCCACCAGGCCGCTGCCCAGTCATATCCCCATCATCTCCCTCAGGCCTACCCCCAGGCTCAAGCTCAGCAATACCACCCATACCAGCCCTATGCTCAGATACAGCAGGGAATTCCCGTTGGGGATCCTCGCATGTATTGGAACCAGGTGCCAGAGCAACCCGATTTCCCAGGGCCTGACCCCATGGCCCAACAGGTTAATGCAAGTCCAGCCAACAGCAACATCTTCTCTTCCGTCTTTGCTTTGATTTAGGAACGATGGGCTGTCAACCGCTGGACTTTCATTTCACCTCCTTGCATCCGCCTCTACGCCCTAACACTACTATTGATATGACAATCTATTCCACGTGTGAATTCTTTGCTAACTAATTGTGTTTTACAGACTGGCGGTGCCGCAATTCCCCTCCAGCACCTGCCGCAAGCGCCCTTCACCATTGCTCCAGTGACTGCACCTCTTGTGCCGACCCTCGTTCAGTACCACCCTGGTATCCAGCCTGTCATGCAGCCCCAAGTGGTCCATGGTACCGCTATTCCTGTTCCCAACCCAGCGGGAGGTCAGCCGGTCTATGGCCAAGTGCCTCCACAGGTCATCACAGGTAACGCTCCTCCGATGGGTGCAGCACCTGCTCCGAATGTGCATTTTGAAGCCGCTATGGGTGTCGGCTTGACGGGCAGCCAGGTAGCGATGAGAATTGAGCAGTGGGCTTATAATACCAATATCGACGAGCCACAGGACTTCAAACCCGCTGATGAGAACCCGCTCCGCGAATACCGGGTCCGCGAGGCTGACGGCAGTTGGTCTATCAAGAACCGAATGACGATTGACGACCTTGGAGACTGTCGCTGGTACATTGACAACCACGGCATCTTCTACGCTGTCCGCTCGGGACTGTGATGGGAAGACAAGTTATGGAGGGTCTTGCTTTGCTCAAACCTGTCTCGGCCCAGTGATCTATATTTGTATTATTCTTTTCTCTTCGCTTGGTGTTCTACCGTCGCTGGCTCTGGAAAGACATTTCTGTGTTTCTTGGGCTACGGTTCACCACCGGAAATTTGAACAGAGGGTCGGTTATTTGTGGAGTTTGGTACAGGATTGGGATAACGTCGGTTGGCGTTTCTAACGAATTACCTTGTCGATGGTCATGAAACCGGGGAGGACGGCGCTGTCTAAACATTCCCCCTAGCTGATCTCGTCGGTCATTTCATACCAGATGGTATCTTGCGCTTAGGTTTTGTCATTCCAGGCCAGTTCAGGGTGCGTTGGTAGTAAATGGAATCTCTCGAGTGCAGCAAGTGGTTGGGGATTTCCGTGCAGTGAGGTGAGATGAGAGCTGAAGGTGGAGAGGATGTTAAAATGAGGCTGAATGCAAGCGGCTTCCAGAAGTCGCGGTACCCCTGCTCGCTGAAGCCGCCGAACCCAAGCCACCAGGGTTGTGACATGTGCTCCCTAAGGACTAACAACAGAGCTGCTTTTCAGGGCAGGAAGTTGTTAGCACTTCTGCAGTGGCCCGTGCGATCAATCCGGTTTGTTGCCGAGGAATTAAGCTCGGCTCGAGTTTCAAACAGGGGTTAAATGGATCTCGGTTGTCGGTATGTTCTGTTACGTACCCAACCCACCCCGCAAACATCATACGACGACAAGTCCACGAGCAGACTACCTTACCCTTGGTGCTACATACTCATCACACTACATAGACCGTCTGCCATTCTTCAGTCACCAAGGGCATAAAACGCTTGCTCATGAACGCCATTCAGTAACAGGCCACCCCTGCAAAAGATACAAGACACAAAAGTCACAAGGCACACAAGCCACGCGATGCTTCTCATCGGCCTCACAGGGTCCATCGCGACAGGCAAGTCGACGGTCTCGGCTCTGCTGTCCGCGCCGCCCTACTCGCTGCCCGTCATCGACGCCGACCTGCTGGCGCGCGAGGTGGTCGAGCCCGGCACGGCCGGCTACAAGGCCATCGTATCGTACTTTGGCCCCAGCACGCCGGATCTGCTCGTGTCCCCCGCAACCAACGACAACAGCATGCCAGAGAACGGCCCCACGGGCAAAGGGCGGCCGCTGAACCGGCCGGCGCTGGGGCGGCGCGTGTTCGGCGACAGCGCGGCAGCCAAGCGCGACCGCGCCGCGCTCAACGCCATCGTGCACCCGGCGGTGCGGCGCGCCATGCTGGGCGCCGCCGCGCGCGCGTACGCGGCGGGTCACCGCGCCGCCGTCCTCGACGTGCCGCTGCTCTTCGAGAGCGCGCTCGACCGCTTCTGCGGCACCGTCCTCGTCGTCGCCGTCCGCGACCCCGACACCCAGATGCGCCGCCTGCGCGCCCGCGACCCGCACCTCTCGGCCAACGACGCCGCGAACCGCGTGCGCAGCCAGGGCGACGTGCGCGACAAGGCCCGCCGCGCAGAGGTTCGTGGGGGTGCCAGGGGCTTGGTGGTCTGGAACGACGCCGGCCGCGACGAGCTCGCTGCCGAGGTCCGCCGCGCTATGGAGGTCATCGATGCTGCGAGTCCCCGCTGGTGGAGTATGGTGCTGTGGCTGTGCCCTCCTGCTGCTGTCGTGGTCGGGCTGTGGAATTTCTGGATGAATGTAAGGATTAATAGGCAGTGGGCCGAGGCTGAGCTGAGGGAGAGGGCGAAGCTTTGAGGGGATAGGGGTGGAAGTTAGGGGGGGAGTAAGGATTCTTTCTTTTTGAGCATAGCGTTGCCTGGACGACGGCGATGGGGCTGGCTTGCTGGCTGCGCTGTCATTGTGATTTTGGTATCTGCGAGGTAAGGTAAGGTAATTATGATTTGGTACCAAAGGTATCGAGGGGGGTGAGGGAAAGGGGAGGTGAAGACAGAAGTGATAAAGATGGTCTAGGTCAGGAGCAAAGGCCACCGGTGCCATACTTGTTAAGGTACCTACAGTGCTGCTCTTCTCTCTTCTCTTCAGGTATTGCGGGGTTGCGAGGTGCCTTCTCCTCCTTTCCAATGCCCTGCCCACTGGCACTCCGGTCACGTACCGTAACGGCAACCACTGCACACTGCAAGCTCAACACGGAAGTCGCGACTGCCCCCCGGGTGCCTGGGACGCATCTGCAGCACTGACCTTACCTTATTTACCTTACCTCGTTACAGTACCTTACTTCTACACCTTACCTACTTCTTCCTCTACACCTTCCTTCCACACATGCTTCCTCTTCTTCACCGCACACACACCACCGGGCACAGAGAACTAGAGCTAGAGAACGAACAAGACTAAATCTGCACTCGCCTCGCTGAGGCGGTGTGCTTTATTCTCGAGGATTCTTGTCCCGCACACGCACACGACCCACCTCGAGTCACTTTCTCCCCGCGATTTACTTCGTGCCTCGGTTTTCTGTGCCATCTTCGAGCATTCTCCCAGAGTCGCGGTCGCGGTAGCAAACTTAGTGAAACCGACTTTTGTTTCTTTACCTCGCCTATTCGCACGACACCGCCATCTGCCCAAGAGCACTGCCGCCATGGCCGGCCCCAATTCGTTCACCGAGTGGGTCATCGGCTTCAATCTCCCCAGGCCCCCTCCACGGCCCCCGTCTCGCGTCGAGGTGGAGGTCACTGCCAACGAGAACCAGGACATTGAGCGGGTTTCTGTTACGATCCCGCGAGTCTCGGGCAACTCAAACTCTGGGCGGGATGCGAGCCGCAGGTCCAAGTCCAAGTTCCCGCCCAAGAAGGTGCAATTCGAACCCGAAGGCGTGAGAAAGTCGGCTCTCAAGAATTCACGTTCCGCTCTGTCATTCGAATCGGCAAGCGAGGTCTCGCCATCGTCAGAGACAAGCGCTGGTAGAAGCAGTGACCAGGACTCGGGAAAATGGCAGAAACCTCGCAAGGCCCGCTGCAAGGCCAACTCAAAGTCAAAGTCAAGCGCGGGAGATGCGACGTTCAGCCTGGACCCGCACCCGGACTGCTCTTGCGATGAATGCAAACTAGGCCGCAAGGTCTTGGACAAGGCTGCAAAGTGGCAGAAGATCAAAAAGGCCAAGGAGAAGCCGCTCGAGTGCGACAGCGACACGACGCTTGCCGTCTCGTCTTCCGAGCCCGAGCCCGAGCCCGATTCGGAGCCTGATTCGGATTCGTCTTCGGAGGCTGAGCCCTCGCCAGCTCCCTCTCGCAAGTCAAAGAAGGATAAAAAGTCCAAGGTCAAGAGTCCAAAGAGCGCGAAGGCCAATAAGGGTCAAGAGAAATCGGACAAAGACAATGCCAACAAGTCGGACAAATGTCAGGATTCAAATAACCAGCCGTGGAGAAATACGATGCTAATAAATAGACAGCCAAACATTCTAGCAAAGGAGGACGGGTCGCTACATTCCCACGTCGTGAGAATCGGAACTCGGATCTGTTGATGCCGGCTCGTGCTCAAGTTGTTGAGGTAGAGCATAAGTTCGAAGACCCTTCGACCGATCCGCGCCCTAATGCGTTTCTTGACAACGGGACCGGTATATGCCGCATGTACCACGGCGAACACTGGGGCAACCCTCATGGCTCTTTGTATTCCCGGAAGCCCACATCCAAACCTGCCGAACGTCCTGCCGAACGTCCTGCAAGTTCTCACACGCCTCATGCCGGATACAATTGGGGCGGACCGCCAGGGCAGCACTACCAGGCAGCTGTGCCATCTTCGTTTGTCCCGCCTCCGCAGAGGGCGCCAGAATCGACAACCCAAGTCCCCCAAGTCCCCCAACCCACCCAACCCACTCAACCTCCGGGCTTTGTCCCGTTTTGGGAACGGCCTGGTGCATTGGACCCGCCTCCCGAGCGGCCGCCGGGCCATATTCCGGCTTGGGAGCGATCGGGCGCCTTGGCCCACCCGTCACCAGTCAACCCCTTCTCAACAACCCAGCCCGCGGTTCCCGGCTTGCCACCCAAACCGCCAAACCCACTAGACCCCCTAGCAGGCTTTGACCAAGCTTGGCAACAGAACAAGGAGCGCACCAAGCCGAATTCCAAAACGGCCGGCAGCACCAAATCTGCGTCCAACAACGCGCCGCAAAACTGGGGCGATAACAACGAGGCCGCAGAAGCACCTTCCAACAGTGGAGCAGCCGGTTGGGGCAATGCCAGCCAGGCAAGCAAGGCACCGTCCAACAAGGATGCGACAGCCGGCTGGGGCAATGCCAGCCAGACAAGTAAGGTACCGTCTAAGAAGGAAGAGACTACCAACTGGGGCAATGCCAGCCAGACAAGTAAGGTACCGTCTAAGAAGGAAGAGACTACCAACTGGGGCAATGCCAGCCAGACAAGTAAGGTACCGTCTAAGAAGGAAGAGACTACCAACTGGGGCAATGCCAGCCAGACTAGCAGAGCGAGCAAAGCGCCATCTAACAACAGCAAGAAGACATCCAGCGGTAGCAACAAGAACGGCTGGACCGCCGGTGGCACTGGCACCGTTTGGCCCATGCCGGAAGTCTCATTGGGAGGAGCAAATGTCAGCGAGGTGAATACGGTCGTCGATACCAAGAACCGGAAGAGCAGCAGCACCAAGATGCCTGGCGGCTGGGAGTCCAACCTCGTAAGCTCAGCTTCACGCGCGCCTTCGCGCGCACCTTCGCGCGCAGCCAGTGCTACCCATGATGTTACGGGACTCGGAATTTCCACCACCGCCTGGCAAGATCCTACAGCAGCTCAAGCACCAGCCGAGCCGACAGCGTCTGGGTTAGTGCGCTGGGACCCCGACGAGGACCCCACTCCCGTGACTCAATGGGTTCCTGATGCGGCAGCGGCTCCAGCAGCCCCGGCCGCCTGGGACGAGCCTTCGGCTGCAAAGAAAGACGATACTCGCTGGTGATGGATAGGCTGGCAAAGACTGCTAGCCGAAGGATGTCTTGACGGTTGTGGGCGGCTGTCAATTATGGCTGAGGCGTTTACGAAGGAGACCGGATGTCTCCTGCTATCTTTTCCTTTCTTGTTTGGCTTTGCTTTTCCTCACCAACTCTTAATTTTGTCTGTTTAATTAATAGTGTGTATAAAGACTCTTTTGTACAGAACGGCATGTATAAGTAGGAACCAAACGACGCCTTGCTATTATCTTTCCCCAGTGAACGCGAATCACGTAGGCGTTGGTAATAATGTCCCTGGCCTTACTTGAATCTGATCGGAGGTTACGGTTTCTGCCGAAGGGCTTTATCGGTCTGTTCAAGGCGTCTGTGATAATTCCAAGACCAAATAGGAACCCGTGAAGGTCTTTTCAAGATTGCGTTGGGTCTATCTCATGGCTCTTGGTTACGCCTTATCAAGGTCGCTTTAAGTTTATTACATGTCTCCCTGGCCGCCGGCACCAGCATCTTCCTGGAAATAGTAAACAAAGTGGCGACAGAAAAAGGCGCATCGCGTGAATATCAGAAAGTACGACTATTCTCGGCCATCCCAGGGAGACGCGAACGTCAAACGAAAGGTGGCTAATGAAATATTTCTAAACCTAGCGGCACCGGAAGCTTGGGTGACCATTTCCTTCTGTCCGACGAGAAAGCTGCCGATATAAACACTCAGTATACTCGGCCGTAATGCCAGAAGCTTGTTCCACCCATCCATCCCATTCTATCCCACACGGAGATCAGGTACATAGTGCAGACGTCCTCGCCAGAGACGTCGTGCCTGAGATCATGTCCCACCGCGGCGTCCGTGCATGTACGTACATACATACCTATGACACCTTGCAGTATAAGTAAGCCCCCCCTTCCCCTATTGCTCTCAGGCTTTCGCCCTTGGAACTAGCTGGCTGCCTTGCGAACCTACCAAACCTTCTCGCTGCCAGCATACACACATACGTGGGTTGCTGATCGTAGTGGTCCTCTACCGATGTCGGTGAACATGGACACTGAATATGACTGTGAGCCGGAAAAGGCAGGCTTGGTTTGTAAGTGGTAGATATTAAGAGATATATAGGGGTATGTAGGTACCGAGGTAAGGGTAGATAGCCAAAGGGCGTAGAGCCTGTCCACCCATATTATTTTCTATTCAGAAACGAAGATACATAACAACCTAGCCACCTCCATTCCCACAGGCACTCTGTCGGCCTGCGTATTATAACCTAACAAACATCTTCCATACCTACCTAGCAACCTTGCCATGACGTAGATGGCAGATAGTTATCTATATACATAATATATGTTTACCCCTTTAGTCAACAGTTGTTTTGAGACTTGAAGAGTAACCCCAGTCCCGGCCCATTCATACACCGACTCCGATCCGAATTGACCCTCTCTCTCTCTTTCCAAAAACACCATGCCCACCAAAGATCCAGAAACAGAAACAGCAACCGCAAAAACCCCCCAAAAAGAGGAAAGAAAGTAAACAACCCACGATATGATCCAAGGACTCCGTAACTACCATGACCCGAGCAGCAACAAGGCGGAAAGCAACGGCCGGCAAACAAAGACGTGAGGCGAGGATAAAGTCATTCCAGATGCAGACGCCGCTCTATTGACTAGCGCGATATCTCAACCCCCGAAAACGCCCGTACTGAATGACGGAAAATACGTATATCCAAAAGAAAAGAAGAAGATCAAGTAAAATACTGCCCTCACAAGGAAAGCCCCCGCATAAACGCAGGGATTTATAAATTATTTCATCTGCTCTAGAGGCGACCTCTACAAGCTGAATTTGCTCGTAGACGTCGCTCCTAGAGCAGCCGAAATGTTATATAAATCCCCGAGCTTGCACGGAGGCATTCCTTCTGAGAGCAGCTTATTTATATACACGTGATCAAACCCCTAGAAACAAAAAACACCCACTAACCCCGCCTAGTTATGCTCTATGGGCTCCTCGGGGAGCAGCTCCTCGACCTCGCGGACCTTGAGGAAGGCAAAGGGCGGCTGGACGATGCCGTTGAAGAGGAAGGTGAAGTAGACGAGCAGGATGAAGCCGGCGACCTGCAGCCACTTGAACGTCTCCCAGCCGAGGCCGAGCGAGACGATCCAGATGAAGAGGGTGCGGCACGTGTCGATGGTGGAGCGCGACGTGGCGCTGACGCTGCGCGTGACCGAGAGGCCGAAGAAGTTGAATCCGCTGCACATGTATTAGCAGGAAATAGACGAAGAGGGCTGCAATGATTGCGATCCTTACCCAATGCTGATCATAATCAAGACGCTCGACACAAAGATGGGCCGGTAGGTCCAGAACTGGCGCCAGCCCTCGACCATGTCGAAAATGCCGTCATGGCCGGCGGGGGTGCGGCCGATGGCCAGGTGCAGCACGATCATGCCGAGCAGGGTGACGGAGAAGCCGAACAGGCCCTCCCAGCCGACGACGCGGATGGGCTCGATGGCGGAGCGCTCGAGGATCCACTCCTCGAGCACGAACTGCGTGGCCGTGAAGATCTGGGCGCCGGCGATCATGAGCACGCCGATCAGCACGCCCAGCGGGTCGACGGCCACGGGCTCGCCGCCGGGGCCCGGGTCGGCCGCGTTCTTCTTATCGGGCTGGATGTAGCCGGCCAGCCCCACCACGGCCACGCCCGCCACAACACCCACCAGCGACAGCCACTGGAACAGGTGCAGCCGCCGCCGCAGGAACACGACGCTGAACAGCCCCACAAACAGCACCAGCGCCCCGCGCGTCATCTGGTAGATGGAGGCCGCCACCAGCGGCAGGCCGGCGTTCATGAGCGTCGTGCCCAGGATGTCGCAGATGGCCGGCAGCGACAGCAGCAGCACGCGCCACCCGCGCAGCACTTGGCCGCCGCCGCCTCCGCCCAGGGTGCTGGCGTCTTTGGAGCACGCCGACGACGAGCGGGCGCGGCGGCGGCCGGTGAGCGCAGTGTGGGAGCGGATACTCGCGTTGTCGGCGGCGGTCCTGTCGTCGTCCTCTTCATCCTCCACGGCGGTGGCGTCGTCGTCAGTGGTGTTGACGGCCTGGTACGACGGCGACGACGAGGGCTTCGTCTTGGAGACGTAGCGGCTGTACAGCGACATGACGGCTACGACTAGCCAGCAGCCCATCTCGCCGACAAACATCTGCAGCGTCTGGATCACGGGCTGCTCGAAGAGGTGCCGCTTGTTGGGGTCCGGGTTGTCGCAGTCGCGCACGCACTCATTGTCCTGCATTCGAGTTCAGTAAGCCTCTGTTTCCCCCCTTTCCAGAATGAAGGCCCTGGTTCGATGCCGGCTTCTTACCTGGTACTTTGTCAAGAGCGTGTTGCACACGCCCGTCAGCAGCATCATGGCCACCAAGAGGGGGATGGCGGCCCGGACGGGCACTATCCTAGAGGACGCCATCGCGGCGCGGCGGCGCAGAGCTGTTGTGGTTTAGAGAGAGACAAAGGTGTCGTCGGGCGAAGAGCCGAGACGAAAGGCGATGTCGGGGGGGGGGATGGCCCGAGATGCCCACGGCGCTTAGCCGATTGACTTTTGTGTATCAGGTCAGGCCCTGAGCGACAGGCAGCTTGTCTGATTGTCTCGCCAGTGATAGACTCGGGTTTCTTTTTGGGGAAGAGGGTTTTATTCGTAGTCTGTCGACAGAGGCGCATCCATGATCGGGTTGCCGCCGAGTTTGTATGTACTGTACGCAGTTGTCTTCCTTGTGGGGGAGTTCACCCAGGTATGGATCTGGATCGAGGTTTGTTGAGACGGGCCTACGTAAACCTTATTAGGCATCTCAGCTGCCGCAGCTGACCTAAAAGGTGCTGAGGTGGCCGGGAGCGGGGGGGGCGCGGTTCGGAGGCCGGGTCCTGCCTACTGTACCTTATCCATCCCACAGGGGACCACCTTCGCTACCTTAACGGCAGCCCCAGACCAGGCCCGCCGATCACTCCATGTCGGGTGGCCTAGCCCCGCCGACTGATAGGCTGTGGCTTATCGGCAGAGGCCATCGCGACTCGCGAGAACAAAGCGCAAAGCCGCAAATAAAGAGAGGCCAACCCCTGGGCCATCGTGCTGGCGGCCAACAAAGAGCATTACCTTACACATGTGAACACGCCGAGGAGCTTTTGCCTTGGCCGCCCTGCATATAGACATGCAACCAATGGCTAGAACTTCCGTGACTACTCGATAGTATTTTGGGGGGGGGGGTGACGCACGCTTTTACACGTTTCGCTGTCATCGGGCGGCCACCCAAAAGTGTACATTGGACACCAAGTGCCATCCATCCTCAACCAAGGTACTTGTACATTAGGTGTTGTCCTTATTATTTGTCGGGTATCGATTTCTCTATCTGCCCATGCGCATACGCCATGCCTATGTCTATGCAAGCCGTCCTGGTCTAACAGGATGCAATACAATAAGCACCCTATCATGTCGCACCCTTCCACGTCACACCGGACCGCGTATTTACTCTGCGGTCCGTACTCTGTACTATCAATATTATTATCTATTTCGCCCACCATCAATGCTCTGGTGTAGTGTATCCAAAAAGCCAAAGGCTCCCCCGCCCCGTACGCCGAAGGTAGAGCCAAAACAATTTACTTCTTCTCAGGGTTCTTCTCAGAGTTCTTCTCAGAGTTCTTCTCAGGATTAGCCTCGAGGTCCTTGACCTTAATTTTCGGTTTTTTGTCTTTGATGTTGTTGTAGTGGGGTAGGCCCTTCTCCTCGTCGGCTGCCAGCTTCTTGAGGTCTCGGTCGCTGCAGGGCACGCCCTCGATACTTTTGACGTGCTTGCCTTCGTAGAACATGGCCAGCCCTCCCACAATGGCGATGACCATGCCCAAAGCAACCAGAAACCCCGTCGTCCAGCTCGGGCGGTCGTACCTGTTCATGCCCCACATGATGCCGCAGAGCCCGCACTGCGCAAACGTGTTCAGCACCATTGACCAGATGATAAAGTCGAGCTTCCACACCGACGTCGCCGGCGCGCGGCTGCCCGTCAGCGGCGCGTTGGGCATGTGCTTGGCCGGGATGGGCACGACCGCCTCCGGGAGCGTCTCTGGGATGTTGTCGGGCGGCCCGATGTCGTTGGGCAGGTCCTGCGAGCCCTCGAGGCGAAACCAGCTGCGGTGGATGCCTGCGAGCCGGCGCAGGCCCGTGTAGTCGCCGTTGACGCGGTACTTGAGCAGGTACCACAGGTCGCGGAACCGCCAGGGCGCCAGGCCGAACGCCGTGACGCAGAAGAGCGCTGTCAGCACCTGCGAGTCGTACTCGACCCACCGCCGCCGCGGCGAGTCGATGTCGTTGCAGTCGGGCGTGCACATGGCCGGCGCCGCGTTGCAGAGCAGCAGGAACAGCATGCCGCCCCACGCCACCACGTTGAGCCCGTAGATGGTCCAGAAGGCCCCCATGGGCGTCATGAAGAACTTCCAGAACGACGCCAGCCCGTGCCGCGTCGACTCCTTCCACGGGTACTTTGGGGGGAAGTGGTAGCCGTTCGCAAACGGTTCCGTGTGTTCCCGGACGCTGCCGCCGTTTTCTTGCTCCGTGGGCGTCGCAAGCGTCGTGTCCTCTGACGAGGCCGCCGTGGCTCGGCGGTGGCGCTCTTGGTCTGCGACAACCGACGACACTATGTCGCCCGTGGCAGCCATGAGCCCTTCGTGAGGCCGTGATTCCTCGAATTCCTGCGACAGAGTCCGGACTATTCCCGCCACCGAAGAAGGCTTCGAGATTGCTCGCGTGCGCGCTACATCGCCGGTGGCGCCGCCATGGTGGGCAAGTGCTGCAGCCGGGTTTGGGGAGGACTCGACTTTGCCGTTGTTGGTATTGTTAGAATCTGTTATTGTGGGAAAGGGTTCGAGTTCGTGGCCGGATGTGGCCATCGCGGCAATTAGCGGTGGGATGCTTGCTGTGGAATCGAAAGGATCAATGCGTCAAATGCTCCTGCGACGAGAATGTAGGGATGAAACAGAGGAATAATGTGAAGCTACTGTTCAGCCAACACAAGGCAAAAAGTGAATTGTAATTGGAATTGGTTCAGGAACAGAAGATATGTTTTGAGCCGGGCCAACGGTCTGGGCCATGACCGACTTAAAGGG
The DNA here is from genome assembly GCA_033439765.1 of Lasiosphaeria ovina. NCBI lineage: Eukaryota > Fungi > Ascomycota > Sordariomycetes > Sordariales > Lasiosphaeriaceae > Lasiosphaeria > Lasiosphaeria ovina. The sequence continues at coordinate 2,843,910 of JAULSN010000002.1, read as the reverse complement.
TCAGGTCAGGAGGCACGGGGTGTCGGGAAAGTGGTAGTGTCAAGAGGAAACATGGTGCCGTCACGATTTTGCCCAGGCGGCGCAAAAGGTTACTTCCCCCAAAAAGCTGCCCCCAGCACACATTAGCTTCACGCTTACATCCTTGCATCCATTCCCTGTTTTGTCCTGCGGCCTTTGATTGGTCTTGGGCCGACGGGTGGCTAAAGCAACGGCCGCACTCTCAAATTGTGCAAGCTGAGACCCTGGTGCTGCAGTGATGTCATGCCACCGGCATGATAATTATTGTCTCGTCTCTCTCCATTATAACACAAGGATATGGCGGTTTAACAGGTTGCCAGAGGCTTGCTCGAGTGAGGATAATCTGTAAACGTTATACAACGGCGATTGGGGTAAGCTGGCTGGCTTGGAAAAAGGATCAGGCGGCTTTGACGATAAGCACCTCAGTCAGCAGCAACCTGCAGTGCCAACGACTCCACATGCAAAGCTAACAAATTCCGTTCCCCCATATTTCCGGGCTCTAAACAGAACCACGCCAATGAGATGCGACTCCTGAAATAAGGTACCGCAGCCGATGATATTCCGTACAAGCGTGGAAAAGATGGACCTGCTAGATTGGTTTCGAACTCGCCGAGTGGATGCCGTGCTACCTGAGATTTTAGGGTTGCCTGCCTCTTAGTATTGCTAAAACCGTCTTTCGAAAGGGGTTTTTTTTTTTTTTTTTTGCACAGACGAGATTCCCGCCCTTTTCTTTCGTGTTCTAATCGGCCGCGTCTCGGTTGTGAGCAGGATGGTCTGGGAAATCTAGGGAGCAAGACTACCGAGACCGGTTGATGGGGTTTCAGCTGGCCCCACCAAAACTAGAACTACCTTGCCTAACGGGGAATTAATCCTCGTTGCGGAAAACCTTACTGAGCATCCATCGGAATTGCCAAGAGTCGGTTGGTGCGGTGCAGCCCAACGCAACCGAGCAAAGTGTCCCTCCTTGAATTGGGAAGAAGTACAGAGCAGTGTACTCCGTAACATGGACTATAATCCGTTGATATCCGGGAAAGTCAAGGGATTGGCTAGGTACCTAGTAATCAGGTATAGAAATTTCAAAAGAGTACCGGTACCGCCGTAACATGTTTGAATTCGTTATGAGAGCACACGATGGCCGCAATTAGTTACGAATGGACTTAGACTTGAGAGTATTAAATCAATTGATTCACTCAGAGTCTTGGGCATAGCAGGAGCACTGCTTGGCAGTGTCATCGGATTGCCGGCCCCCCCAGTTCCAGCTACGTCTTGTTGATGTCGGTGTTGTGGAAATGGCTGAGTAGGGGACAGGTTGGTCTTGGTCTTCATCCTGGGTGAGACTGCAGCCTAGCAATTCAAAGTAGTATATTATCAGTCCGTGGATAATTTCATGAAGGGAAATGACTGAACTTAGTATCTCGATATGGGATGATTCCGTCTCTAACTCGCCGAACAAACCGTAATGCCTCACGAGTGAGTCCGATGTAAAAATTTCATAAGTCGAATATGGTCGGCCAAGAGAAATGGGGCTTTCGCGGTAGAGAACAGTAGCGCACATCAGAGCCCTTCCCTGTGCCCTGCCTTTGAGAGAGGGATAAAAAGTCAGGAGAGACTTTTAAGCAACTTGGTTATGAGGTTCCGACTCCTGGTCGGCTGCCTTGCATGCTCGGGCGGCTCAGGGGAAACCGTGTTTCCTCACTTCATGGTCTGGCTTGCATTATACAGCTGCAGAATCAGTCATCTCCGCCTCGGCCATGACTAACTTGTCCAGCTGAGCAGCACTGAAGTAGAGTCGACGGCACTAGCCGCGCACATTGCTGGCTTGCCATCAACATGGTAAATAGGGGAATCTGTGGCCAAGCCTGACGACGCCTTCAGCGTGGCCGGTGTCCTCGGCGTCGATATCATCATGTCTTTCGACTATGCGGGCAGCGGCCCGTGGGACAATAGCAACTTGATTGCCCTGCTCAGGAAGTGCAATCCAATCCCTGAATGTTTGGTGGCGTGGTAATTAGGCAGAATAAATGTTGGAGCCCAGCAAATCAACCAGCCAGGAAAAGCTTTGGGTGATTTTATAGAAGGGGTAAGGCCTCTAGGATTCTAAAGTAGGTATGGATTCAAGTAGCTATTACCTCCCTCAGCGAAAAGCCTTTACGGCGACGTCGTAAGATACTAAGACCATTCGGGTCTTGGAAAGTACCATGCCAACAAACATTCAGGGATTGGATTGTAGCAACTTGATTGCCCTGCTCATGAGTACAAGGACAACGCCGCCTAATTACTTCAGACGAGGCGACCGGTCCCTTGTGAGTGCGTACCTTCGAGGGCAAGAAGTGCAGGCACCGCAGCCACGACAACTGCAGGAGTATGCACAGCTCAGTCATTACTGATCACCGCGGTCTGCAAAACGAAGGAACAAAGCAATGATGTGCTGACTGAATGATGCAGTCAGCACCGCACCCCAGTATCCATGTAAAAATCTTACCAAATGATTCGAGTCCTGGTCCTCTTGCCTATGCCGGATGGCTGCGTAAATAATGTCGAGGTTTTACTTTTCAACTGTGAGTCGTGGAATGGAGCCTGGAAGGTTGTGTCCGTCCGGTATGTACGGGGACGTCTGGAAGGAGCCCAGAGTGGGGCTGTTACTTAAACGTCACATTTTATTACCCGCTGAAATATTCGTACCAAATACACGTATGCATGTATTCGCACATGCATACATACATACATACATACAGTATCTACACTGTACCTTCCACAGTGGCTCTGGCGAGATCTTGTTCCAGGTCCACCTTAGGTTAAGATCTGGGGAAACCTTCTGCAGCAAAAAAATCGAGGAGAAAAAGAAAAGAAAAAAAGAAAACCAAAAGACACCAAACCACGGAAAACGAGCAGCGACGCCACGCCAGCATCATGTCTCGCAGCGACCACGTGGACGCGCTCACGCAGGTGGTGGTCAACAACCTGGCGAACCAGCACGACTGGACGGGCATCGCGGTGCACACACAGGCAGGCCTGCCGCGGCCGCTCCTCTACGGCCTGCCGCCCAAGCGCCTCTACGTGCACCCCGACGAGCAGATCGAGACCATCAAGGCCGAGAAGGACCGCGCCGGCCGCATCCCCCAGCTGCCCGAGCAGGAGTGGGTGCTGCCGCTGCACCTGTCCGAGAAGTGGTCGCCCGCCCGCTTCGCCCAGGTCTTTGACGCCATACACCCCGTCCCGCCCGGCCGAGACCCCGTCGCCGACGAAGACGACGACGACACGGCCGGCTCTGGTGGTGATCGCGATGCCCCCTGGAAGCTCTGGAGAGGCCCCAAGCGCGGGAAGCGCCTCCTTCTCGCTACCGTCCAGGATGACTCAACCGTCGCCTACTACTGGATACACGACGGCCTTGTGAAGCCCCGACAGAACTGAGCCTTTTTTTTCTTCATGTTCTTTCTTTATGCCATATCACACACCTCTCTTCACGAGGTTCGCCATCACAGTGACGCGAGAGCAGAGAGTCCGAAGCTTTGGCTGGCCTTGTCCTCCCTACCCTACAGCATTGCCCTTTAGGCCCAAGCCAATCCACCAAAACCTCGTCGTCTCGTCTGTTACGCGCGTCTACGGAAATCACTTGGCTCACGGCTCAAAGACCACCTTTTGCACCTTCATCTTGTCAAACAGGTCATAGCCCTCGACCGCCTCCGAAAGCGGCATCATCTTATCAAACATGAAGCTACCAGAGAGTCAGCATCCGTCCCGTTCCCCAAGACCAAAGAGTCCCTTACCTCAGCTTTTGCTGGTTTCTCGCCAGTACCGGCAATGCCTCCGACGCAATGGACCGTACAGGGCAGCGGCCCATCTGTAATCTCAGGTTTTTCCTGCTTCCAGTCAGCCTCAAAGCACTAGAGCCTATCGGGGTTGGAGAGAGAGCGGAAGGAGGGAAATAGTGGCTTACCCGTACGCTTCTTCGCCGCTCCAAGGTATCTGGCAATTTTTACGGCTGGTTAGCGCAAGTCTGCATGCTCGACGCACATCCAGAGACCATCGCCCCGACAATCCCTAACTCACCTCTGCATTATGCACGCCGATGCTGCTGATGACGCCAAACGGCCTCAGGAGGTCAAACGCCGTCCTCAGGGCCGGGCTCAGCCCGACGACTTCAATGACGGCGTCGGCGCCGCGGCCCTGCGTCACCTCCCCGACCCTCTTGAGCATGCCCTCCTTGCCCAGGACGGCAAAGTTGAGCGGCTCGGCGCCGAGCTTCTCGGCCAGCGCCAGCCGCGACTCGACGCCGTCGACGGCGAAGAGGTGCCGCGGCCGGTACTCGAGGGCCGAGATGACGGCGCACAGGCCGACCGGCCCGCAACCGACCACGACGACGGTTGCCTCGCCGGCCGGCTGCGGATGCAGCAGCCCAAAGGCGTTCTTGGCGCCAAAGTAGCCCGTCGGGAAGATGTCGGCCATGAGGATCAGCGTCCGGTCCTCTATCTCGCCCGCCGGCGGCGCCGCCATGGCCGTGCCGTCGGCGAACGGGATCCGCACGTACTCGGCCTGCCCGCCGTCTAGCGCCGCCGAGCCGAAGAGCTGCGACTGCGTGCACCGCGCCGAGAAGCCGCTCTGGCAGTAGAAGCACTCTCCGCTGGAGGGGGCGGAGGGTATTTAGTCTCAGCGTTGCCGTTCGTCACATTCTCTTTCTTTGAAGGGGGGAATATGTAGACAAAACGAAAACAAAAGCCATTTTGATAAGACACGATCATGCATATACATCTCTTGAGAAGAGGGGCTGCTTACCAGGATGCGGTGAAGGGCGCAACGACCCTGTCGCCGACCTTGATGGCCTTGACCTCGCTCCCGGCCTCGACCACGGTGCCTGTGAACTCGTGCCCCATGATGATTCCCGGCTCAGACGGCTGGATGCCTCTGTATGTGTGCAGTTCTCTACAGCCCAAGTTAATAGTTATTATCACGGCTCTCTTGTCGTTAAAGGGATTGGAGGTGTTGAAGTGGATGGGGGATGGGGAATGAGAGAAGAGAATAAAAAAATAAACGTACGATCCACACAGCGCCGTTGTGTGCACCTTGACGATGACATCCTTGGGACTCTTCACTGTGTTTCTCTCCAGAGTGTAAGCTTTTCTGTGGAAATGTGTCTTTTATTTTTGGCAACCAAGCGAACTGCACGGAGCCAATATCACAAGGGCAGAGCGAGTGGGTGGTTTGCAAAAGGAAAAAGACGTGAAGAAATAAAACTTGCGTTGCGGAACCGGCCGGTCCTGCACCGACACCTTGCCCGGCCCGTCGAACACCACGGCCTTCATGGTCTTGTCTGTCGGCGTCGACATTCTCTTTTCTGCTTTTTATTTTGTTTCTGGACTGGATCAGGTCTGATCGGATCGGGTCGTATCGTATCGTATCGGATTGCGTCAGGAGGGATTGGATCGGGAGGTGGATGGGGGTGTGTTGTTGGCGTTGCACAACACTAACCTGGTGGATATACTCAAAAAGGGGCTAGGGAGGGAAATTATCACAAACGAGGTTCTCTGAAAGAAAGGAAAAAAAAGTCTCACACGAGAGATCCGACGGAGTTGATTAAGGTGTGTACTCAGATAGGTCGGTCGGTACCTTAGGCAAGGAAGGAAGTGGTCTGACCATCTCCCCACGTAGTTCCTGTACATACATACATACAGACGACATCTTTGGCTTCCCCTGCATTTCAGTGCCGTAACTAACTAAGCTAGCGAATCACTCAAGCAAAATACCTTACTCACTTAAAATTCTACCTACATTACTTTACCTTAGTTTAGATACCCTGATAAGTAGGCCAAGCACTGACGTAATACCGGACGGGCAGGTAGGGTAGTAGTGGCAGTTTGATCCAGCGCGGGGAGGGAGCGAGGGAGGAATCTCCCTTATGGTAGTTGCCAAGGCTGGGCGGGTGTTGTTGCGATTGCGATCTCGGAGCCTGCGTCCGGCGCCGCTTGTTGGAGAGGAGGGGAGGATCATCAAAGGGCGGGGTATGTACCTTACCCTAACTGATGTAAGTGGCACCTAATGTGGTCTGTCAAGCACATTGGGTCGGGCCAGGTTTGTTTGTTTCTACCGTGCCGAGGACAGATACCCTTGGTAATACCAGGGGCGTATCGAGTGTGTGGAAACCGCTGTAGATTTTAAACTCTGGAGAGCATGCCTGTTTCAAAGGGAAAACGGGGGGAGGCTCTGTGGATTTACTCGGTGGGTTGCACGTCATTGCACGAGAGACTGGAAAGGAGGGAGTTCCCTATGTAGGTGGGTATCCGGAACCGAGTTTACCGGGGGGAAGGGAAAAAAAAGGGGGGTTGTTGTGTCTGTGCCTCTCACAGGCGCTTGGGTCAGGTTGATGATAGGCACTCCTTCACTCAAGGAGCAACCAGGATATTTGTCTCCTTGTATATCGCTGGGCCAGAAACTGCAGAAAATGTGTCTTTCAGACTACCTGCACTGGCAGAAAGCTTCAACCCTCCCCACAAGGGCAAGAGGTAAAAAAAAAAACCTCAAGAGTTCGTCGTGGGTCTCGTAGTTGAGCCCGTGTAGAGTGGACACAGTTCATCAAACAAGCAGGGACCATGGCGCAGCTGGTTAGCGCGCAGGTCTCATATATCCGCATATGATCTGATTAAACATTAGAGTTATCCTGAGGTCGTGAGTTCGATCCTCACTGGTCCCAATGCAAACCAACGAGCAGCAAGTCCTGCTCAGAACCCTTTTCATTTTTGCGGGTTCTCGGCGAGAGAAGACAGCCCTAAAAGAGCGGGAACATGAGGTGGAGTCTGTCATCTCGACGATCGAGAAAGTTTCACGAGCTAGCTCGTGCTTGGGATGTCGCTACCACCATCAGTGATGATCCATTGTGAACACGGGTCTGGGACACCGTTGTGCGGTTGCTGGGCATTCCAAACTGGCGAGAAAGGAGGGGGCACCCAAACAAAATACAATGCAAAGGTATGTAGCCCCTAACAGACCCCTTTTGTTCGGGAGTAGAGGCATGATGGGCAGTAGAGACTGGGAGCTCATCGTGTGAATGTTAAGCAAAGAGAGTTCCGCGCCTTAGGTATCCTCATCCAGGCTTTCGCTCTGCTTGTTGTTGCCTATGTTGAGTACCTCAGAGCTTTTGGAACACCCACCCCACAAAAGAAGGTTTAAGAATCATCAAATGCTCCACAGTAAGAGGCTCGAGACAGGGCATCGATCGGATGTGAGAAGAAGTAGCGCGTGTAACGTGGTCTTGTTACCATCTAGGCACCCCTGGCTGCTGGATCTCATCAGAAATGCCAGAGGTGTCGGACACGCCCGGGCCCGAGTTTTCTTCTCGTTGGATCTTGCCCGAGGAGGGGGCGCGGTGTGCATGGGATGGTGAAAGTTTGATTTCATCTCGGGTGGTGAGGCCCGAGAAATCCTACCTAAGCACCTTCTCGTTTCGTAGCGGCCTGCCTCTGGCCTAATTTCACGATATTTCGCCTTCGCACCGCACACGGTTTCGGCCAAATTGCCAGCAAGGAAGCCAGGTACGGTGCGACGCCAGGTCCCGGCCAGCTGGCAAGGTCCTTGTTGTGTATTTGCTGTGCCTCTCTGCGTACGTGGTACTGTGCTGTGCTGCGCTCACTGTACCGTAGGACTTGGCCGGCACAACACGCAAACTTCCATTGTCCTTGAAGGATATTTTGCGGGGTATCCGTACCTTGGGTACGTGCCCGACCATGCGATTTAAGGTGCTTCCGATTGGCAAATTTGACCCTGATGGCCGGCGCTTGCTTGACCAAAAGACACTATTTCTTTGAGACTTGCCAGGCAAAGGGCGGCCTTGTCGGGAGTGAGAGAGGAGGTCGCAAACTAGGCCGCACCATCCATTGTATCTGTTTTACACTGTGATACCGAGTTGATGATGATGTGGCGGTCTTGCGGTCTTGCGGCTCCTTCACCAGGGTTGCACGTCCGCGACCCAACTTGGGTCTGCCCGCTAGGCTGCGTCGGCCACCCGCAATTGGCGGCTGAGATTTCGCGTCGGTCCGGCTAAAATCTCGACAATCCATTCGTCGCATGGGGCGCGCTTCTCCCCACACGTGCTACTCAGGACGCTCGCCCACCAGACAGGAGCCGTTTGGATGACCGAGACCAGGTGACGGCCTTGGGAAGTGGGCATGGGATGAGGTGCGAGAGCCCAGAGACAATAATGGGGACGAGAGGGGCGAGTCCAAGGGCAACATGGCAGTGGGAATGGAATGGTTGCTGCTGACGGGAGTTGTTGGGCAGCGGCAGCCCCTCATCACCCTCACCCTCTCCCGCTCCCTCGCTCTTTCCTTCCAGGTTCCCCCCACTCCAAAGCCTCACCGCTGCGTCTGTCTAACCGACCGATTTGCCATTTGACCAAAGACGGATTTTGGAAGCGAATTTCTGCAGCCACCATCGAATGGTTGGCCGAGGCCGGGGAGAGACAGGCCCGTCTTGTGGCCCTCTGTTCGATTGTTGACAGTCCATTGCCAGCTGGTCGCTAATCGTGCCAGTAGTGCATGCACGCTTCCAGGGTACGAGATACCCAGAGGGGCGATCATCGCCTAGGGCGGCGTTTTTTTCTTTTGCTTGAGGCTGGGAAGGCGGCTTCTGATAGGATTCTGGAATGCCCTCAACGGCATGACCTGCATGATCGGGCTTTGCGCTCAATTTCAGAGCGACCCAGCCGTCACATTTCCGGTTTTCAGGGACTGGCCGGTCGGGGTAAGGTCTCGTACTCACCTACTAGGGCAGGGGAGGGAAGGGCGACCAAAATCGATTGGAAGCAAAACCGAGAACGAGCATGAAATCTACATAGTACATTAAAGAAAAGCTTGGTTTGTTCAGCGTGCTGGATTTGCAGCGCGTCTGCACCATCCACAGAGCGAGCGAGCGAGCGAGCTTTCCGTCTCGTCTGACTCAGACACCTCAGGCATGGATGCGTGCATACCTTATTTCTCCAACGCGATCGCGGACGGACCCGTAAATGATATGCGGCGCACAAGAATGAGGCTGAGGCGTTGTTGTGCAGCACCAATGGCTGCCCCAGTCAGCCAGTGAGAATGCCCCGGCAGGCCTTGGCCCGCTCGGCCCACACCCTACGACAACCCGCTTTACCCATCGGGGCCATGCCTTGGCGCTCCTGGCAGCTGACGTTTCCAGAATGCTTCCCGTCCCCGCGCAGGGAAGGCCCCATTTCGACTCGTCGACAGAGCTCTGGCGGCCGCCGTCCTCGAGGGCCCCAAACTGTCCTCCGCTGCTAGGGGAATCTGGGGGGGGGGTGAGAAGTGACCGTTCATCGCAACGCTACTGCAGCACGTTTTGAAAGAATCGTAGGGTTGCTGGCAAATCGGGACGCCCGCTTGGTCCGTTTTCCTGTTCGTTTTGTTGGCGAGAAGGCCCTTGACGCCCCACAAGTTACAAACAACCCCGGGTTCTAAGCTGAGAAACATCTTTCGAGGATCGGCAACACCTATGTTTCCGTGAGCGAGGAAGAATTTCTGTTTCCGGGCTCGCGGTGACTGTTGGCTGTCCGTGGGAATACGGATACAGGATACAGCGAATGTCATGGTAAGGGGCGCCCTTTTTGGTTCGCTCGCTCGCTGGCTGGCTACCTCTGCATCGGTCATCAACTCATCTCATCAGACCAGCCGCCCCCCGCGATAGGGCAAGCAGAAAAGAGTTGGGTGTGCACCAGCCAGCCAGGGTCGAGAAATTGGAATGAACCCCCTCTTTTTGGGGGGGTTTTTAACAGCCCAATATTCAACCCCCCCTCTCCAGAGCTCCGTGGACGGCAAATCTTGCGCTCGTCTGTCTGGTCGGGTCTTATAACTGGCTTTGGCCCCCTCAACCGTGACATTGATGGAGGGGAGCAGGCCGGCGGCATGCAGGAGGATGATGCGATGCACTCGGGAAGGGTAAGTGTTATTCGGAGCGGGAGGAGCGCCCTTCATCATAAATCACCAGATTGTCCAACGCGTGACGCAAGATGAAGATTGCGCGGAAGCTGCCGTGGTGCAAGACGAGTCCCTCCAGTTACGTCCGTACCATACCTACAGATTAACTGTCAGGCATTGTGTACAGAGAGTATCCGTTCCGAACAGTAGATGCTTCTCGCCCAACGACGGCGTCAGCTTGGGTTATTAGGCCAACTCTCAGCTCTGTTTGGGCGTGGACAGAGCCAGCCAAGGAATGGGGAATGGACTCCGTACACATACTATCAGGTGCCTTGGGTGGAATTCCAACAAAACAGTTGGCTTGGTATTCCCAGTCTGCCCATCGTATGAACCCGTTGTTGCATTTGGCGGCCACGAGGCGAATGGAACCGACTGAGTAAGGTACCTTATGCTGCCCGGAAGGCCGCGAATGCGACCGAGTGGACGTACCTCAGTTGTTGACGGGTGGGGCAAGGGTACAATATCACTCAAGGACGTGTGTATCCTTAAGTTTCTGTGCCGCACCAGCAGTTGAGGCTGGCGGGAAGGTGCGTGAGAACGGCAACAGAGTATCCGTACCTTCCTGGCTCGCACTCTACGCTTGATAGGTTCAGGTCCATTGCAAAAGACAGAGGGCAAGAGGGCATTGGATGGAGGCGGGACACCCTCCCCCCAACAGGAAGTCCCTCGGGCTTCGAGTTGAGCGACTACGCAGTTGCGCTTTCCCGTTGACGAGACGAGCGGGAGCTTAGAGGGCGACCTACCCGACCCAGGGCCCTATGCCTATGCTAGCTAGCGCCGCCTCAAGTGGTCAAGTCCTAGGTGCGGTAGGTCGTCTTGAGTCGGTCTGTCCGTCCGCCGCACCTTCTCGTGTTCTGCGTACTCGACTCGACTCACTCAAGAACAACCACGGTGCATTCGCACTGTCAATGTAGCGCTTGCCCTACGGACTACATGTGGTATGTACGTAAGGTAGCCCGCGTGCTTTATCGCGTCTTCGACCCCCAAGATTCCTAGTCCATGGCCGGCCGGGGCATCTTGTTCTAGGTTGACTCGGTCGGGGAAGCGAAGCTGTGCATGCATGCCTGGGTCTAGAGACTGGCACGCACGAAGCGGGACAAGAGCCGCAGAACCATTCTATCGGGCAGGCGGGCAGCAAAAACCCACCCGCGAGCCGCGACAGATTAGACAAAGTGAAAGCAAAGCAAGCAAGCGACAGGCCAGCCGTCTCCCCCACCGAATAATAAACTCGTTCCCTACTCCGTAAACTAGCGCAGACGAAGATCCCCACTAGTGGTTGCGGCATTCCTGGGGTCGGTGTGTTCTGTCCCCCTGGCTCGCCCCGTCATGTCATCCAAAAGACAAGCCGAGAGAATGAGCTTGCACTGCAACGTTCTGTCACGCCGGTAGCATTTCATCCCGTATTGAATACCTAGGAAGACAAGCGAAATACTCTAGGTATAGATAGCTGTCGCACTGGTTGTTAGAAAAGCTAGCCGAGGTTCCTCAGGTTCCGAGAGAGAGGAGACGGGAGCTCGAGGTTAACAACCTACCTCCACTCCGGAGTCTGGAGTCTGGAGTCGAGTCTGGAGACGTGCGACACGCAAAAAGCCCAGGGGCCCCCCTCTCCATCAGCGCTAGTGTCTCCTCTCAGCCCCCGCCTCCACTCTTAGCCGTCGAGTTGTGGTGGCCGACGCATTGACAACTTCCCCGGCCCCCAGGACTTGCGTCTGGCGGGGGGGGGGGGGGGGGCGAACGTCGTCTTGGTGGCTGCCATTGCGGCTTAAACCCAGTGAGCCTCCAAACAATCGTCGCCCGCCCGCTGCCACCACCCACCACTCACACTGCTTCGCCTTGTCTCCCCACCAGCGAGCGACCGACGGACGGACAGCCTCTCTCGCCCGCGCGCCCGCACCACACCACAAGCCGAAAGGAAGGAAGCTGCTGTGCCCTCCCGAACGGGCTGCGACCACTCCACTTCCTCCTAACTACCTTAACTTCCACCACTGCGAGCCACCTCAGGCAGGGTACTACGACCGAGGGCTGCGAGCGACACACAACTGCCCGAACCTTACGGCTGGAAGTTGGACAAGAGACTGCGAGAAACTACAAGAGACTGCGCGTCGCGGTGTGGGAAGTTCGGTGTTTATATACCAAACCAAACCAAGCCAACCCTACCTTACCTTACCTTGGGTAGCTCAGGTCCTCGGTATTTTGCCAGCCCTCTTGCACTTGGTCGGTACTGTCCATACATACAGTACATACCACAACAAGTACACCGTACCCTGCCTGCGCTGCCCTGTGCTGCCCTGCCTGCCATCCCACCCCCGGTCACAACGGTCTTCGTTTTGCCTTCGTCCCGAACATCCAAACACAGCTGTCACTTGTCAGCAGCGTCTTGAGCCGCATCGGATCCGCGCCCAGCCTCTTCCCCCCCTCACTCTCCCAACTTCTGCTCCCGTCACAGCGCAGCGCAACGCAATTTACCATCCCCCGCTCAATCAACCGGTCACGAGGCCGCGTCCGCTCCTCTTTCATCCACCTGGCCAGCGCCGCGCTCTCGCCTTACCTACCTACCTAGGTTCTTCGGGCCTTTTTTGCAGCTCCCGTCTGGCCTGCCTCGCTGCGAGACAGACAAAAACCCCCCCCTACCCGCCCGGCTCTCGCTGCCCTCCTTGGCTGCGTTGCGTGGTGAGGCTCTCAGCCTCTTACATGCCCACCCTCATCCGCTGCCGCCGTTGGCCTGCGCATGGGAATCGCTGCACGCTGCCCGCGTCGTCCCTGATCTTCGGCATACCGACAAGCCACGTCGTCGGACGTGCGACACCAAGGCTGCCCCGGGGCAAGCCACGCGAGACGGACTCGCACCCGCACCCGCACTCGCACACGCACCACTCGCACGCGCAGCCTCCCGCTGCTGCTGCCGCCAGCGACCTTGCCGGACGACGAGGCTCGGCGCGCCATCGGCACACCGAGCGAGGCGCACTAGGATAGGGCTGCTGCTCGACTCGACTCGGGCCCGCCAGCAGCCTGCCTGCCTGCCAGCCTGCTCTCTCGACTCTCCGTCCGCACACACCCCCGCTATCCATGGCGAACTGACTCCCGATCGCCCCCTCCCCCGTCCGTGACCCAAGACCACCAAGCCCCCGACGACTTAGAAGCCTAGAAGCCCCGAATTATGAGTGCTACGGCCGCGTCAAATCCCGTCCACGACACGTCTTGCGACTACTACGATCCTAATGAGGTTGTCCCCAGGAACAGCCCGTTACCGGAGCCGTTACGTCCAACCCTGCGGCCGTCGCCCAGCCCGCCCTTACTTGCCTTTCCCAAAGTCAGTCCTCCTCCCAGTCCCGGCGCAAAAAAGTCTAATCGTCGCAAGGTGAAGCCAAGTCTGGGCGATGCCGTCTTGGTCGGACTGCTTGACGGAGGCAGAAATCCACTCATTGCACAACACTCTGCCGAGTTCACCCTGGCCTCCGCCTCAGACGAGGAGCTCGAAGACCCGAGCGTGTTGGGCGAATCCGACTACTCGTCCGACAGCACCTTCCCCCCGAACAGCCGCATTGTCGGCCGCGGACCGGGTGGGGACCGGTCCAACAAGGCGCTCGGGCGCGAGTCCAGGGAACCCACCATGCCCCTGGACCCACCTGACGAGCCCGCCATGGGCGCCTTCGACCTGAAGTCCCTGGCTGCTGGTGCCCTGGCTGGGGGCCGGTCTAACAAGGCGCGCGCGCGGGAGTCTAGGGAACCTACTATGACCCTGGGCCTACCTGACCAGCCCGACATGGGCGCCTTCGACCTGAAGTCCCTGGCTGCCGGTGCCCTGGCCGTCACCGTCCCAGACCCGCCCCCCGGCCTAGGCCCCGCACCACCGCCCGAGGCCGTGAATGCCGGGCCGACCCCACCCGTTACGGAGGATGACGTAATGAAGGAGGCCCCGCCGCACCCGCCCCCCGCGCCCCTCGAGATAGCGACGAGGCGTATAGAGCCGGCTCAAGATGGGCGGCCCGTTCAGCCGGCAGTGCCGTCGCCCTACAGCCCCCGTAGCTTCTACTCGCCTCGGGACTCGGGCTCCACCCCTGTGCCCCTGAAGATGGACCTTACCCTGTCGGCGTCTGGCCTGTCTCCGAGCAGCCACGGCGAGGGCTTGGCACCCATCCAGCTAAACTCCCCGAGGTCTGATACAAACGGCCAGACACCGCTGCCATCCCTCACGGCTGCGCTGGGGGATATAAACCAGCTCAAAAGCAGCTACCATGCCGAGAAGGAGAGGATGCGGAATCCGCACCCTGCTTTCCCACATTCTCCTCCCGGCCTGCCGCGTCTGCCCTCAATGCACAGCCATCACGCGTCCCCTCCCATCTCCCCGGCCGAGACTTTCCGCCGAGACCCTCTGTCGCCGAACCACTCCCTTACCTCCTCCGTCACAAGCCCCAGGCATGGTTTCTATCCCCAGCCAAATGGCCATCAGCCGTATGACTATCCCAGCAGCTCAGCAGAACCCCCCACGTCGGACCCGTCGACAGCAACAATCTCGGAGAGGATGAGCATTGAGGGCCTTACCAGCCAGTCAGGCTCATACGTGTGCAAATTTGACGGCTGCACTGCGCCCCCGTTCCAGACACAGTATCTCTTGAACTCGCACGCAAACGTGCACTCGTCTGCGAGGCCACACTATTGCCCCGTTCATGGTTGTACCCGGAGTGAGGGTGGTAAGGGCTTCAAGCGGAAGAACGAGATGATTCGGCATGGCCTGGTGCACGACTCTCCAGGCTATGTCTGCCCATTCTGTCCGGACAGGGAACACAAATATCCTCGACCTGATAACCTCCAAAGGTACGCCCAAACAGAGGCCCCGAGTTTTCCCAGACTGCGCATTGTTATCCAGTGCACTGCTTCATCTGGTCACCCAGACCCCCGAGTCTAACGAGTTTCGTGACAGGCATGTAAGGGTCCATCACGTGGATAAAGACAAGGACGACCCTCAATTACGAGATGTCCTTGCCCAACGACCGGATGGCCCAAGCCGGGGCCGGAGACGAAGAGGTGGTCCCGGTTAAATCATCAACCGCCTCCCAATTAACGCCCTTTATGCCGTCCCGACAACCTTTTCTTCACCTCGCTTCGCTTCGTCTGCACATAGTTTCTTCAGCCAACCTACTGGCGCGATACCACCTTTACCGTTATTTTCTTTCTGCCTGACGGGATGTATATAGTCATACTGTTTTTCTTTCTTTCCCAAACAGAGAGGGAGCCTGGCGCCGATTTTGTTTTTTGCTTCTCTTGCTATTTTTTCTTGCCTTTGGCATTCTAACGGGTAATCGTGATTTGCCAGATTCAAGGGGAGTTTTCTAGTCGGCATTTTTCTCCATCTTCCTTCCCTCCGGCCGGCGTTGAGTATGAAACCCGGCACTCCTACCTCCCCCTCCCCCCATGGGCTGCTCTTTTATTTATTTTTCCTCTTTTATGTCTGGCTTCATATTTTTTTACAAGTCCCTGGGTTGCAAGCATATGGCAGGCAGGCAGTACAGTTAGGGACGCGGGGTACTTGGAGGGCAGGCGTCCGAGGCGTTGTTGCAACGCGTTCATATACCAATTTCGAATTTTCCAGTTTATTTCAATCATATTGCGGTGTGTTCGTTTCCTTTTATTTTTCTGTCTTGTCATGGTAATGGGAAGGCAGGTGGATGGGAAAAGCGGACGACAAGAGACGAGACAAGCTGCCGGCAAGGCAACGCGCGTTACGGTCAAAGGGTGGTTTCCCATCCATATGGTGGTGCTATGAACCTACCTCCTCCCTCTAGCGTGCTCTTTGTTTGCCTTTTTGGGGCTTGGAATGGGGGAGTTTGTTTTCATCCCGGGCCCGGGAAACCCTTCCTACGTATCCAAGAGAAAGAGGGAGCGAAGGCGGTGGCGTGATATCAGTCGATCAACCTTTGCCTGTCTCAGCCAACCTATTTGGGCACTTGAACAGGGACATACACACCTATATATGCTGGGGCAGAAAGGCGATTGATTCAAACAAAATCAACCCAGACCATACAAAAACAGGTCTAACAATACAAATCGAGTTGTCCGTCCCATCAAACAAAATGGGGGATATATCAAACCCTGACAGCAATAGCTTGCTATGGTGCCTGAGTATGTCCGGTTATATTTTGAAGCCAAGGTACTTACCGTTACGGTAAATGGACATCACACGCCACTAGGATACGGTGTGTGCTTCTCTCAAGCTCCTAGTGGAAATTTATCCGCCTCACCAACAACAGCTTCAAGTCATTTGGTTAAACAAAAGAAATTGGAACCAAAAGCTTATCCAATTCTGGGACGTTCGAAAAGGGATAACTTCATCAAGTCAATTCTCATGTCTCTAAACCTAGATGGCTAATACGTGAATTGCAAATCAAGGCGGATTCTTTGACTGCCCAATAATATCTGAAAAGAAATGGGAAAGAAAAGATATCAAGGGGCTGTCGAACAGCCAACCTTGAAATGTCGAGCCAGTTAGGTAGCAAATGTAGCCAAAGACTTTTGAGCCTAATAATCATCTTCCTCCTCGACATGCTCCCAGGCGCCTAGATGCACCGGGCTGTCACTCAGCACCTCGACCTGGACGCCCTTTCTTGAGCGCTGGCCACTGCTGCCGGCAATGGTGCTGCTGTTGCTGCTGCTGGCGGTAGTACCGCCAATTTGCTCGACGACGAGCCAGAGCCCGCCTCGTGCGCGAGCCGTCTCGGGATCGACGTCCACATCGCTGGTGCGCAGCCCCAGCGACGCGTCGGCAAACTCGCCGTCGCCCGACACGACCAGAACCCTGCGATGGGGCCCGGTGCCGAGCTCCAGGGCGATGCGTATCGCCGAGGGGGCTGCGGGGGCGACAGAGCTCGCGCTAGGATTGGAGGAGCGCGCGAGAATGCCCGCGCGAGTGAGGCGGGTGACGTCGACGCGGGCGCGGAGGCGCTGCTGGCCGTCGTCAAACACGGCCAGGGTGGGTGCGGGCGTGCGCAGGCGGCCAGCGGCATCGGCGAGCACGGGCTTCAGTGCCACGGGGACGTCGGCGCAGACGCGGAGGGAGAACTTTCCCGTCTGGCCGGGCTCAAAGGTGCTGGCCACGACCGTGTACGTGCCGGCGTCGACGCGGGCAACTGATGCCGACGTGCAGCCCCGTTGGTATTCTGCGCTGGACCCTAGTAGGTCTCTCCCGGCCACCGCAGTGACGCGCTGGCCGCCACCCGAGAAGAGCACAGCAACGTGCACGGGAAGATCGGGCACGTCGGTGCTGAGCACGAGCGAGAGTGGGGTTGCATGAGGCAGCGTGAGTGCAAACTGCGGGTTGGAGAGGTAGCTGGCGTGGGCAGCGCTGCCGCCTGCCGTGCGCCAGGTCCAGGCTCCCGAGACAGTGGTTTGATGTTCCAGCACCTCCGAGGCCGGAGAGACGGCCAAGGGGGTGTCGGAGAAGAAGGAAAGAGTAAAGGAGTATTTGGGTAGAGGTAGCTCGCTCTGTGTAACAACGAGCGTCTGCGCCAAGCCAGGTGTGGGCTCGAAGCGCAACAGAGTGTTTGGGCTGTCGACGTACGGGCCCTGGTGCAGGCAGCGGTAGCCATCAGCGAGGGGAACACGGGTGCCCGGAGGCGTGGTTCCAAAGAGAGCAAGCGACACAAAGCCCAGCTGCTTCGACACATTGGCCAGCGAGCTATCGTGGCGATCCTTATCCGCCTTGCGCTCGCGCAGTATGTCAAGCTCGCCATCCTGCCAGTGCCGGCTGAGGAGAACCCAGACCGGACGGCCGGATGACGACAGCACGCTATACTGCGGGTTATGGGTGAAAACCAGCTCCTCCGTCTTCCCCGGTACCTCCCACGTGAAGTGGTGGTCCTGGCGGTACTTGAACAGAGCCGGATTCCAGTTGACGTACAGAGAGTCAAAATGCTGGATCACGTCCTCAAACGTCATCCAGAACATGTTTGTCCTGCTTTCCGACAACGGCCCTCTCGCGCGCGCATCAAGAGTGGCCGATGATCCGACGCCGGTCCACACCATGCTATCGTACCACGGGTTCTTCACTAGGAAGAGGCGGTTGAGCGAATCCCTCTTCAGGTCAAGGACCGCGTAGTCATGCTCCTTGACTAGGCCGAGCGCTGCCTCCTCTTCGGGTAGCATTTTGCCTGTCCCGAGGGTGAGGATCACATTGCCTTGGTCGTAGGCCGTTTTGATTCTATTCCACATCTCGTCAAGCTCAATGTCGTCACTGCCGGCCGGTCCTTGGCTGTTAGCAAACACCCCTGAATGGCCGCCCCTGACAGTTGTTCGGGGGCCAATTACCTCTGGAGGAAGATCTGCTCGGGAATCCAGCCGGTGAGGGCGTGCAGATCTGTGCCCGAGTTGCTGCCAGGGAAGTCGTAGCCTCCGCGGATCTTCAGATACGCCTTCTCAACCAGGGCCGGCCAGGCAAGCCGGGGGTTGCGCCGGTCGACAACGTACAGAGTGCGTGTGGTTGACGAGACAGGCAGGCGGTCGTCGATGACGACCTGGCGCCAACAGCCGTTGAAGTTCATGCGGAACACGTATTTGCCGTTCTCAGAGACGGCGGGCTGCATCGCCTCGTGGTTATAGGGGTACATGAGCGAGGGCAGCAACTATAACGACATGATCAGCACAGAGCTCGTGAATACCTAAGATTGAGTGGTGGGCACTGCTCACTGAGCCTTTCTTGGGCCCAAAATGGCGAACGGCAGCACACAGGCTAGCCACGACAGAGCAGTCGGTGGCGAGATCCTGAGCCAGATCTATCTCTGAGCCCCCAGACATGAAGGAGGCGGCATCTCCAGTGGATGCTCGGCCTTGAGTCTCGGCCGCGATCTCGGCCGGGCGCCGCCAGCTGGCGAAGATGGCCTGCTGGTCGGCCGAGAGAGAAAAGGAGGTGGGGTCACTTTGACACGAAAAAAGGAGTTAGCCAAGGCACAGTGTGTACATAGGTGTTGCACGAACATGTAGGCGCCCCCATCCGCGCCGGCATTCGAGAAGGAGCTCGGATCAGGGGCCTTCTCCCAAGGGGGAAAAAGGTTGCCATGCAGGCGCGAGGAGCGGAGCAGGATCGCCTTTTCGGCGGCTGGCAGCAGGCGGGTTGACTCGGGCACGGGAACACGGGAGGCGGCAGCGGCAGCGGCGGCATTGGCCTTAAGCCGCTCGCCCAGGGCGATGAGGTCGCTGCACTTGCGGTTCAGACGGACACGGTCCGGGTTCGTCGTGGCCCGTCGGGCGGCCTGCATGTACAGCTCGGCGGCGTCGATGGCGTGCTTCAGGGCCTCGTCGCCGCGGGCCAACGCCAGGCGGCGCTCAGATTCCTGGTGATGGGGTTAGAGGGCCGCTTTCTGCGCCGCGATTGCCGTGGGTCTCGGGTCTTAGGCCCCGGGTCTTGGGCTTTAGGCCTTCCATCCAAGCGGAGCTGCTCACCAGCGCTCTGGCCTCCATGGGCAGTCGGGGACAAATGGCAAGTCAACGGAAGCTGCCTCTGTCGCGTGCATAGTATTCAACGTGTCCGTATTTCCCTCTAACTTTTTGCAGCTGTAAGTGCCGGTGCAAGTCCTGATTGGCGATTACCTAAGGTAGGTACCTAAAAATACGTTGCGTAGCTGATAATGAATTATTAAAAAGATGATGGTGTAGAGACGGGACCCGAGTGGAAAAAGAAATTATAGCGGCGTATGGCTTGAACTGGTCGGACTATAGACAAGGCCCGGACTAGTAATTGTGCGACGAGACGGCGACACTAGCAGAAGAAATAGACGAGCGTGTAGAGTGGGAGAGAATCACGATCAAGGAGCTATCGTCGACGCCCAAGAGCCAGCGCGGGGTGGTGTTGACGCTTGAGCTGCATCTGCGCTCCTCGGCAGCTTCCGTTCACAGCGGAGACATCGTAGCCAGGTGGAGGCAAGGTGCACCCGGCTGGCACTAGGCAGGAACTGATGACTCGGCTGCCCGTGTTTTTGAGAGAATGCGAGGGTCGTGTGTTGTCTGAGCTGTGGAGGTCGAGGGCCGGAATGAGGTGCGGATCCGCCAATGGAAGGGGGGGATTCGGAGCAGAGCCACCCATTCCTACCGTCCGAGTCTTGTTAAGCACTTGGGCCACGAAGTATGTACTGGGGAAGGAACAACTCAGGTGACAGCCCATCGGTGGAAAGAACTCTTATGATTCTGGGCGCGTTGTCTACATTTTTTCAAATTCCTCCCAAAATCTAACATTGGTAAGGAGGCAAAGGCGTCCGACGTTGATTCCCTGACGCAAAAGTCCGGACCCCAGATCCTTGACACGGGCTCGCCATGCCGGCCAACGGTCCATTCTCGCTGCTGTGCCCCACGGCAGCCACTGCGGCGATTCAGTCGGGCCTGCCCCTGTAACATCCCCACTGGGTCACCCTTTCAGCAGTCTTCCGACAATGGCGACTTGGCGATGGCCCCAGGCGATCGATGGGATGCGGGGCATTGGACGCCACTGTATTTGCCGCACACAAGGCCCTCGGCGCACGCGCATTCCCGATCTCGCAGCCGAGGTTAAGGTATCCGGTTACGTATCACCACTTGCTCACTTTTCGCCGAACGCCCTTAGCCCGTGTTTGTTCATATCGGTCTTAAACTCGATTTGGCTGCCCACCTCCCTACCTACCTACCTAAGGTGTCTAGCTGACGCCCCTTTGCTGTATAACGTATCCATCCCATGCATGCAATTGTTCCCGGACATTTGTTTTCACGTCTTATCCGACGATAGGCGCTCATCTTTGAGCCCTGACTATTGTTACTGCGCCGCCAAAAAAACAGCTGCATCCTGTGTTGGCGTCATCAGCGGGGACTTTAGCCGGCCGTGATACGACGTATACGCACAACTCCATCCCCAAGAGCGCTCGCGGTTCCCCATTCCCAGAGCCGCGCCCATCTTGTCGACACGTCCTATACGGGGCGTCAAGTGTTGTGTCATGGGAGTTCAGTCAAAACCGACCCCGATTAGGCCTTGGGGTCGCGCAACAGCAGGCGCTGCTGGTGCAGTCTTCGCCAATGCCTTGGTTTACCCGCTGGATCTGTACGTGATGCTGCCGTCTGTCCGTCCGCAGCTTTCCCGTGCTTACTTGTTTCTTCCCGGCGCAGCGTAAAGACGAAGCTACAGGTCCAAGTGAAGCAGACCGACCCATCCAAGGCAGCTTCCGGCGAGCCGCACTACTCGTCCACATGGGACGCCGTGAGTAGGATTGCCGCCGCCGAGGGCATCTCGGGCCTTTATGGCGGCATGAGCGGCGCGCTGATAGGCGTCGCATCAACGAATTTCGCCTACTTCTACTGGTACTCGGTTGTCCGCGCGTTGTATATCAAGCACAACAAGGCGCAGGGCAATCCGGGGACAGCCGTTGAGCTATCACTGGGTGCTCTCGCTGGCGCGCTTGCTCAGCTCTTTACAATACCGGTTGCCGTCATCACAACTCGGCAACAGACGCAGAAGAAGGAAGACAGGAAGGGCATCTTCGACACGGCCCGCGAGGTCATTGGGGGCGAGGATGGCGTGTCCGGGCTCTGGAGAGGACTCAAGGCGAGCTTGGTTTTGGTTGTTAACCCGGCCATCACATACGGCGCCTATGAAAGGTTAAAGAACGTCGTATTTCCGGGGAAGACGAGCTTGAGGCCGTGGGAGGCATTCGGTAAGACTGGTTTCTATCATGGGCTCTTATGTGGACGCTGACATATTTCGCAGTTCTCGGCGCAATGTCCAAGTCACTAGCCACTATCGTGACACAGCCCCTGATCGTGGCCAAGGTGGGCTTGCAGTCCAGACCGCCGGCGGTCCGGCAAGGCAAGCCTTTCAAGAGCTTCGTCGAGGTGATGCGGTTCATCGTCGAGAACGAAGGCGCTCTTAGCCTCTTCAAGGGCATTGGGCCACAGCTCTTGAAGGGGCTGTTAGTTCAGGGCATCCTAATGATGACCAAGGAGAGGTGTGTTTTGGCGACATGTCAAATGCCTATGAACCCCGTAACTAACACCATCACACCAGGGTCGAGATTTATTTCGTCCTCTTTATCCGCTATCTGCAGACTATTCGGTCGCGGCAGCTCACGAGGGCGGCGACCGCAGCAGCGGCAGTGAAGATTGTGGTGCCTCTGACAAGGAAATGATAGAACCATGATATAATCCATCGCCAAGAGTTATCGCCATATGAAGCTGGAGCTTGAGCTGGGATAACAACTAAGCTAAGGCGGGTGGTTAGAGCTGCACATGGTGCGATGTTCTCAGTATTGCTGCGATTGTGTTTTACTATGGCGAGTCGCATTGGATCGGATTCATGTACGTAGAATTAAAGAATGTAAATCTGAGAGCCATTATGCATAATTAGAGAATGCAATTGAATACAGCTGTGTAATCTGCTGCAAATGGCGAAATAAGAATTGAATTACGGTTCTTGACCACGCTTCATCAGCGGCCCTGATCAGCAGCCTGGTCGGTCGGTCGGTCGGCTTGTGGAGGGGATGCCAGGATGGTGACATCAGATGCCCAGTGCCAATTGCAAGGGCCAATCCCAACAACCAACAGCCCCACAAAAGATCACTTGCGGCGCAGTTGAGCCACTTCCAACCAGCCGTCGCAGCCACATCCCCCGAATTAGGGCTCCGGAAATTTCCTCCGCCATTTGTGCACAAGCAATAAAATCCATTGCCAAAACCTCACGCCCAGCTTTGCAGACCGGACATCGACTTCATTTGAAGCCGCACATCTCGCCACAATGGCCAGTATGTCGCTCTATTCCTGCTGGGATATTTACCGGTTTCGATAATTGACATTTCGGCAGAGTCCAAGAACTCGTCCCAGCACAACCAGGCGAAGAAGGCGCACCGGAACGGGTACGACGGTCCCTGAGTGCCTCAATTGGCACTGCTCTTCGATCGAGGCGCTGACAGATGGCGCTACAGTATCAAGAAGCCCAAGACCTCGAGATACCCTTCTCTCAACGGAACAGACCCCAAGTTCCGGAGAAACCACAGACATGCGCTCCACGGAACCGCCAAGGCACTGGTACGCCGCGACCGAACCCAGCGCGGACAGCCCCCCCCCCCCCCACCGCAACGAGATCAAATCGGCTAACACATTCTTGCAGAAGGAGTTCAAGGAGGGCAAGAGAGAGACGGCATAAACGTGGTCTGCTTACAGGCTGGGTAGCCACTGAACATGACCTTTTCCGAAGGAATTCGCGGTTGATGCGATGGCACGCATCGTCTCTGGGTCGGATTTTCGAGGTGTTATCTAAGGCGTCATCCAACGGAATGCATTGCCTCCTGCGAGAGGCCGACTTGCCAGCGTGCATTTCCTCTCGGTTGCGGAACGACAACGCAAAAGAAGGTTCCTTGTGCTAGACTATTACGTGAATGATGAGCGCGATAGCCTCGCATCGCCTTTGGCCCCCTCCCCCCTTCCAGACCTCCATTTCATCCCTTCAAAGCCCTCGTCCCTTCCTGTCACTTCTCCCGCTGCTTCCCCAGCTCCCTCCCCCAGCATTCCCAGAACCAGAAGACGGCATTTGTGTGTACAACATCAAGCTCTTTCCCAAGCTCAGTTGTTGAAGGAATAATTCTTCGTGCCAAGAAAAAACTAGCCTTGCTATTACCAAACACCTTTATCTTTATACCTCCAAAGATTAATTGGTGCATGAAAGCCGGGCGACATTTCCATCCGAGGATTTATCTGTCGTTGCGTGGACGGGGGCGTGGGAGTTTGGCGTGGGCGTGGGCGTGGGCTTTTGCTCTCCAAGAAGCACATACGTATGTATCCGTATCTATCTTGTTTCCTGGTCTTATACTCTGTACGTTGCCGGTGACTAGGTGGCGTCTAATCTCGAGACCGCAGGTGAGGGCCGTCTTATACGATCGGTTACTACATCCGATCGTCGGCTGTTCTGTGTGTTGGGTGGGTTGGTGGCCCAACCCGTTTCTCATCGATTGCAAGTTGTCAGACTGGCCCACTCTCTGGCCAGTGGTGAGAGGCGCAGAAAGCGGGGATGCTTTGCTAAATATCTGCTCATAAATACGCTGTCCTTTATATTGCCAATCCAATGCGATTTGGGCCAAGTCTGATATGTGGTTCCCCAGGGCTGTGGGCCGTGGGCCAAGGGCCCGATGCCACGATAAACAGTAGGTAAAAGGATTCGCTTGGGGATGCATCAAGGGTCTCGCGAGCCCTGTTAGTGAGAATTGTGCCACCCCCGGCTGGCGGGGTCTGGAGGATGACCCCACTAAAAGTGCTGTTGTTGCTTCAGACCAGCGAGTCGCGCCTCTGTTTCGCGACCGCCCCAAAGGAGGGCCCATCATCAGGGGCGGCAGAGTGTTTCTAGAAGGGAGGCTCGGCCTAGGCTCACTCAAGGTTGGCTGTTGATCCACGGGTTTTTTTGTCGACAATGAAGAATATCAAGACAAGCTCCCTAGTTTCAGCGAGGTGGAATGTCTTTGGTCGATCGTTTCACGACTTTGCTGCTAAGGATAAGTCGGGCGCTAGAACCTTTGCCTTGGATGAAGGGGACTAAGGGCAAGCTTATACGATATACACTATTATGGAAATCTCCGACACCTCCTCGGCTGTGGTCCTGAGTATGGCCTAGATATGGAGCCGGCCTCAGTAAATAAATGCGTATATGGGACGCCGCCGTGTAACGTTGGTGGATTTGCTAGGTTTTCCCAACGTAGTCGCCCCAAGATACAAGGCGAAACCGTTGGGCGCACTCTGGGGCCCCCTCCCCTCCCTCCCGCCCCAGCAAGGAAGCTAGCCCAGTCCAGTAGCCCAGCCGCCCACCCGCACCTCCAGGGCAGTCACACTTCACCACACAGCACAGACCCGACCTCAGCTCCTGGCTGACCGAAGTGATTAGCGCTGCCTGTGCAGCCTGGCCTCCTTTTTCCACACTGTTTCCGGGCCCCCGTTGGAACAAACTCCAGGCCCGCTTCGACAGCCCACCTAGAAGAGACCTACTTAGGTCTCCAGCTGTTAAGTTCAGCTTGCGACCACCGCCGTGCCTTTTTAATCCATTCTTGGGTCCTTCTCCAACCCGACCGACCGACCCCTTTCCTCCCCTCCCCACCTTTCCGACCTATGCTGCTTGCCTGCCGTGTCGTCGTCGTCGTCGTCGTTCCTTCAGCGAGAACCCATCATCGCTGCTGGTTCAGGTTGGAGAGAGAGCGCGCGCATCGCATCGCATCGCATCTCACATATCTCCCGTCTTTGAACCTCATTCACTTCAGCTTTTTCGGATTTTTTGAGACCCAATAGGGCGGCCGCCAAATTTGCTGCTTATTTAATGGGTGGGTCATCTCCAGCAGTCCGTCGTCGATCGATACCTCCCGCGAGGCTCTACCTATTCTCCCCGTCCGGCTGGGGCCCACCGCCGTTGCCAATGGGAAGAAACCTACCGCCCTGCTCCATCCTTTGTTCGCAAAACCGTTGTTAGAGCTAGAGGTTGATTTCCGAGGGCGATCGAGGCGGCCCTTGCCGAGAGTCGTGCGGGACGGGGGATCGAGTCTCTTTTGTTCTCCTCTGGGTTGGCTTTCGGGGTCTCGTTTCCTCGTGGTTGTGCGTCTTGCGTCGGGTGTCTGGACTGCTGCCGCCGCTGCTGCTGCGACCCCGTTCTTACATTCAGCGGTTTGTGCTGCGGCCTTGTGTTTCTCTGGTTTCAACCCTCGCGCTTTTTCGGCGATTTGGGTTGCACGGAGGCCGCACCGCACCGCACCGCATCACTTGTAACTGGGAACCGCGAGCACGCACGCAACTGGGCCGGCAGCACTCAAGCGAGTGCGCGTCGCATTCAATTCACACACCCCGCAGACGTGCATCACATCCATCACAGCACCCTCCACCTACCTACCCTACCTTACTTACCTGATCTCCCTACAAGGCTTGCTTGCAAACTTTTTTTTTTGCTGACTTGGAATCCTTTTTTCCCTTTTACCACAGAATCTCGTGCTCGCTGACACATCTAATCGCGACCCTTTTCGACTCTCTCTCTCTCCTTTGAGGCCAGCCGGTTACTGCAGGAGTTTTCGAAAATCTCGCGCCCTTTTTCATCGCCTCCTCTTCCCACGTCCGGCTTCGAAAGCCTTGACCAGACAGGAATAAGGAGAAGACGAAGAAAAGGAAGACGAAGAAAAAAACGATAAAAGGAAATACCTATTTCTACAATAATAGCCCAGACCGTATAATTTCGTATACATCTCGTATTGTCTGCTCTGCACTGGAGGTACGTTTGATAGCCCGGTTTATAGCTCGTTTTTGCCTTCCTTTCCCCTTCCATCTGCCTTCCTTTGTGTCGGCATAATATCGAGTCCTTAAAAAAGGTCGCGAAACACAGGACGCGCATGCGTGCCACGGACCACAGATCGCCCCGGCATCAGCTAACCTTCGAACAGCCGCGTGCCCTGTTTCATCTTTGCCCCGGCACCAGGCGCCCGGCAATCTTGGCCCTCGAGCGCCTCGTTCTTTTTTCTCAGCTCCCGCTGGAAGACGTCTGCGACTTAGCCAGCCACTCGACCTCGACTGTCCCTTCTGGCCCACGGCCAAGCTCAACATGTCCAACATTATGAGCAATCGTAACAGCACTCCCGAGGTGGGCAACATCTCGTCGCTGAGGCCCCCTTCGTCCCGCGCCGTCGGCGTCGGCCAGGGCCTGCGTGCCTCTGCCGACATGGGCGTCCTCACGGGCCAGGGTGCCTCGAGCCGCATCCGCCCGTCCTCCGACTTTTACGGCCAGGTACAGTCCGCCCACGGCCAGGGAAACGCCGACCTCGACCCCCAGGACAAGCTCGCCCAGCAATGGATCGCCGACATTGACCAGTACGAGACCACGTTGGAGGAGATGGCTGCGGCAACGCTCGACCAGGACTTCAAGGACGAGCTGAGCGCCATCGAGCAGTGGTTCCGAGTCCTCAGCGAGGCAGAGCGGACGGCAGCTCTGTATGCACTCCTACAGCAGACCACTCAGGTCCAAATTCGCTTCTTTATCCAGGTTCTACAACAGATGGGCAAGAGCCACCCAATGTCGGGCGTTTTGTCGCCGGCCAACTTTGACAAGGGTTGGTTAACCTGGTCTTCCCTCCCCCCCCCCCCCCTCCCAAGGAAATAAAGGAAAGATACAGAGACTAATGTGACTGACACCCTCTCAGATCCCATGACGAATCGTCTGAATGATGCTATGACCAAGCTCAACGTCAACGACTCGGCTCGCAACTCCCTCGCCCGCCCAAGTCCTGGCCTGAGCGTCAAGCGCCACTCGGGCCTCGACACATCGACGATTAATGCCATGTTCCCAGATGCAGCGGCGGCCATTGCGACGGAGAAGGCCAAGTTTACTCAGCAAACTGGCAACCCCCCCACGTCGACCCGGAATAGCCTGATAGATAACAGGGGCTCTATGGTCTCCCTGGCTCCGGCGATAAGCGCACCGAAGGACGACTCTAGCATCCAGAGCCCGGCCCTGTCATGGGGGCCGGCTGACGTGTCGCGTCCCAAGTCGTCTTCGGGCCAGCCTCCCATGGGCCAGTTTGTGCAGCCACCGCCGTCGGCTGGTGCGCTGCGATCGCCGCGTCACCAAATCTCGGGCAACTCGAACATCCAGAACACGACGTTGACGACTGATCAGACGGTGTCCGATATTCCCCTTCTGTCTCCCTATGGGCCTTCGGGTGGAAACTGGTCGTCGATGGTGAACACGCCCATGGTGCCGACCTTCAACCAGAACCAGGGTAATAACGCGGATATGGTTGCGAATGCTACCGCCATGAAGCTCGCCGCCCTGTCGACGGTCAACAACCGATTCGCCCTGGACGATGTGCGCAAGTACCGACGCGCTCGCTCCAACGATGCTCCCGGTCAGGCCCAGAATCCGCTATCGCCTGGAGCCCAGGGTCTTCCGCAAGGCGTTGTCATGATCAACGAGCACGGGCAGATTTTGAACCGGGACCACATGATAGCTTTGCAGCAGCAGAGCATGGGTTTTTCCAACCACCGGTCGCGGCCCAGCTCGCCAGGAATGTCGATGCATAGCTACGGGCAGGCGGCTTTCCCGTTCACGTCTCCTCAGACTAACGGCTTTCTGAGTGCGTACGACGGCGGACCCCAGCTGCTGAACAATGGACTGGCTCCAGTGAATTTGGCTCAGTTTGGCCTCGGGAGCCACGAGGGATATCTCTCGGACCACTCGGACATGACGCGGGGCCGATCTCCGCGTGGTCGGAGGGGCAGCTCGAAGCCGCCTGAGGATCCGACAGACCCGACTCTGTTGCAGGACATCCCGAGTTGGCTGCGCAGTCTCCGTCTGCACAAGTACACGGACAACCTGAAAGACATGAAGTGGATGGAGCTCATCGAGCTGGATGACAAGCAGCTGGAAGACCGCGGGGTCAACGCCCTGGGCGCGAGACGCAAGATGTTGAAGGTCTTTGAACAGGTCAAGGGTGAGTTTGCAGCGTGAATATCTCTTCCGCGGAACAGGTTCGAAGTGCTAACGTGTCTGGTTTTGGGCAGAGGCTCGGGACGTGGGTAAGCTGGCCTAGAAGTCACAGTACATCCTCTAAACGATACTCTTAAACGATACCCCTTTGCGCTGCCACATGCCACACCAGGGACGTGGCGCTACGGGACAGGCATAGCTGGGAGCGACTTTGATAAAAGGCTCTTGTTCGGGTCCTGGGAGCTTTGGTTTGGGGAAATAGGTGGGGAAAAATAACTATCTTGGCGATCTCCATTGACAGACATGGTCAACATTTCGGGAGAGAGTCGATGGGGAATTATCAGGGAGCTGGGCCTCGCTGGCTAGGCTAGCGCTTTTGCACCCTCTCGATATCTTGCTGCATAAGACGGAGCGGACATGGGCGATTTGTAAAGTAACATACAAGGGAGCGAAGCGGGGGGCAGCAAGTCTACATATTTACGCACACAGACAATGAAGGCAGCGTTTATATTCCTGCAATCCTTTGGGGTGG
Source organism: Lasiosphaeria ovina (assembly GCA_033439765.1). Classification (NCBI taxonomy): domain Eukaryota; kingdom Fungi; phylum Ascomycota; class Sordariomycetes; order Sordariales; family Lasiosphaeriaceae; genus Lasiosphaeria; species Lasiosphaeria ovina. The sequence goes on along the minus strand of JAULSN010000002.1, from coordinate 2,814,956 downwards.
GCGAGGGGACAAGAGGTGTAGTCTCGAGGTATTCTGGACATTCTGAACATGAGTAAGGTCGTGGGTGATTTTGTAGTCCTGGGTGTTTGTCATGTAGAGAAGCCCGGCGGCACGGAGCACCGAGCACATCTCAGGAACAGAAACGGGCCAGGTCTGGTTGGGCCCGGGCCATGCATTTTTGAAGGTTAAGACATCGTTTCTTGGCTGGTCCATGTCCTGCATGTACTGTACTTTATTGAGGTAACCGAACGTTGGGCCGGCCGTCTTTGTGGGGACGGGAAGCCGGGAACCTTGATGTCGAAACTCAACTTTTATGTCATCTCAAAAAACTTTGGACGTTAACGTTTGAACAACAACGCTCGTTGGAGCTCCCAACAGTCCGCGACCTAGTGACCAGTTCAACTGCTACAAGGTCTACTCCGTACTAGTCAAAGTCTAGAACCACACCACGCAATTTTGACTGGGGCCTTGCTTGGACTGCAGTCCTGCGGCCATTTTTGCAACGCTTCGGAATTGAACCTGCCTGCAAAGGCTCGCGGCCGTCTGAAATCGGATTGCGGTACGGAATAATTGCGTGCGCCTTGCGAGATACCATCATATCTGTGCTGTACAGCACATACAGTACAGCATCAACTGGCGGAGGGCGGCCAAATACCCGAGTGCAACATCACCACCGCCACCACCAAAAAGAAAAGACGCAGACGGGACAGGACTGCACCATTGCTGATCACAACCTCTTGCCGTTGAAGATGGATTTCAACATGACAGATGCCGCCCCGGGGCCCAATCATGATCACATGGACCTGGATCCTGCCGTGGCCGCGTTTGGCGGCGGCGGCGGCGACGACGACGGCGACAGATACTACGATGACGCCAGCGAGGTCTCGGACCCCGACTCGGACACGCTCGAAGTGCGCGCCGACTGCGCCAGGTTCGACATGCAGCGCGAGGCCTTTGTCGCCCAGCAGCGCGCCGACGCCACGACCACGACCACGACCACGATCACCACCGCTAATAATCCGTCGGTATCAGTATCAGCCCAGAAACCACTGGCACAACCCCCCAGCACCCCCTCCGGCTCTGGCTCTGCCACGGGTACCGGCCCCGGCACCGGCACCGGCACCGGCAAACCCCCCGGCGCGCGCCCGCCCGCCCGCAAGATCCGAAGGCTGGGGCCGAGAAAGGCGGCCAAGCCGACGCCCGACATCCTCTTCCGCCTATCGCTGGCCAAGGCCGCCTTCGAGCGCAAGGAGTACCAGACGGCCGTCAACATGCTCGGCGAGATCATCCGCATCAACAGCGAGACGTACAACGCCTGGACGCTGCTGTCCACCATCCACGAGGAGCTGGGCGACCGCGAAAAGGCCACCATGTGCCTCATGACGGCCGCCCACCTCGTGCCCAAAAACGTGCCCTACTGGATCAGCACCGCCCTGTACGCCCTGCACGGCGTCGAGGACATGGACGACGGCCCCGAAAAGGACACGGCCCTGCAGCGCGCCATCTTCTGCTACTCGCGCGTGCTCGAGACGGACCGCTCCAACATCGAGGCCCGCACCGGCAAGGCCGACGCCCTCATGATGCAGGGCCACGCCTACATGGCCCTCGTCCAGTACCAGCGCGCCCTCGAGTACCGGCCCCTCAACATCCGCACCGTCCGCAACATCGCCGACGTCGCCCTCGACGCCAAGGACCCCCGCAAGAGCTGCGAGATCGCCAAGAAAGCCTACCGCCACGTCATCGACCACCTGCAGGCTACCGGCACCTTCGACGCCGAGGAGGGCCGCTTCGAGTGGTCCGACCTGCGCATCTACCTCGAGTTCTTCACCATCCTCGAGCAGTGGCAGCAGGGCTCCCAGGAGCTCAAGGAGATCTCGCGCTGGCTCCTCGGCCGCCGCCCCGAGAAGTACTGGAACGAGTGGGCCACCGACGACCGCGAGTGGGACCTGCACGACGACCGCCGCATCGAGGTGCCCGAGTTTGAGCCCGCCCGCTACCCCCAGGACAGCTACGGCCAGGGCCTGCCCAAGGACCTGCGCGCCAAGCTGTTCGCCTACCGCCGCAAGCTGGGCCACGAGTACGAGGCCCTCATGCACCTCCGCCTGCTCGACCCCGCCAGCGAGACGGCCGTCGACGACTTCATCGACTTTCCCGACTGCCTCAAGGAGATCGGCACCTCCCTCCTCGAGGCCGGCGACAAGGCCAACGAGGCCCTGCTCTACTTCAACCTCTACCGCCGCATAGCCGCCTCGAGCGGCGGCGACATTGCCGTCGACGCCGACGTGCTCGTCGGCCAGGGCCTCTGCCACATAGCGCTCGGCGACAAGGCGGCCGCCGAGGAGTGCTTCATCGCCGCCATAGAGGAGGACGAGGACAACATCGAGGCGCGCGTGCAGCTAGCCAACATGTACGAGGGCGAGCAGGAGCAGGAGGGCCGCGAGGAGGCCTTCCTGCTGGTCAGGGAGGCGATGAACCTCGAGGCCCGCCAGGGAGGCGACGGGGCCCCGTCCAAGCCGCGCAGGCGCCGTGGCCCGCTCACGGGACCGCGCAAGCCGCGGGCGAAGCGCGAGAAGAAGCCCAGGGATCCCAACGCGCCAAAAAAGTCAAAGTACGTGCCGCGCCGGCTCATCAACGCTGAGAAGCGGAAGCAGCAGGACCTCGAGATGACCAGGGAGGCGGCCAAGAACCTGCAGGCGCTGCAGGAGCTCAAGGACCGCGTCGTGGCAGGCGACGAGCTGGCCACGACGGTCTGGATGAAGGCGGCAAAGGACCTCGTCGACGACTTCCGCTCCTACAAGCGCTTCTACCCGTGGGAGAAGTACATCAAGTACCTCGGCTACGGCGCCAACGTGCCGGGCGGCCAGTCGGCCGTGCCGTCGCGCAACATGAAGCTCGCCGCCATGGCCGAGCGGCTGCAGCAGAACCTCGCGCCTGCGGAGGGCGGGCAGGGACAGCAGCAGGAACAAGACGCTGCCGCAGCGGGAGCAGCAGCAGGGCCGCTGGCCATCAAAATCCCGCAGGAGCACCGCGGCATCACGTTCGACAAGTGGCTCGACATCTTCCTCGACTACGCCTTCAGCCTGGTGCGGGCGGGCCAGCACCGCGAGGCGTACGTCGTGTGCCACGCGGCGCGCGACTCGGTGGTGTGGATGTCGACCGAGAACACGTTCCTGATCCACGTGGCCTGGGCGTCGTGCGCCGTCTACGCGGGCGACGAGGAGACGTGCGTGGCCATCGCCCGCTACTTCATGCGCGACTACATGCCCGGCACCGACTCGTACCGCATGTTCACCGCCATGTGCCGCGTGTGCCAGACCCCCGTGTCGTGGTACACGTCGGGCCCCGCGCAAAAGTTCATCCTGCGCCAGATCAAGACCATGGACAATATTATTGTCAAGGGCAAGGAGCAGCAGCAGCAGCAGCAGCAGCAGCAGCCCGAGCAGACTGGCAGCACCAGCAGCGACATCGGCCTCGACGTCTGCCTGCTGACCATCTACGGCCACATCCTCTTCTCCACCACCAGCTACACGTACGCGCTGTCCTACTTCGCGCGCGCCGCCTCCCTCGACCCCCACAACTGCCTCATCAACCTCAGCATCGGCCTCGCCTACGCCCACTACGCCCTCAAGCGCCAGGCCACCAACCGCCAGTACCTGCTGACGCAGGGCTTCGCGTTCCTGTTCCGCTACTACGACGACCGCCTCCGCGGAGGAAACAATATCTCCAAGGGCCAGCGCATGGAGGCCCACTTCAACATAGCCCGCGCGTACTCCCTCGTCGGCCTGTCCAACCTCGCGCTGGAGTACTATAAGAAGGTCCTCGACGTGGCCGACGAGGAGGATCCTGAGGGAGAAGAGGAAGAGGGGAAGGCCGTCGGCAACGAGGACCTCACCTTTGAGGCCGCGTACAACGTCCGCACCATCTGCTTCCTGCTGGGCGACCTGCTCGGCGCCAAGGCTGTCACGGATCGGTACATGCGGCTGGGGGGGTGATCTTTTTTTGTTTTGGTGCTTATTTATACCTTAAGGGCTCTTTTTTTCCTTCTTTTAGATTTCGGCGTGGGCGGGCGTTTACCGGTGGGACTTTTTCTAGGCTCTGGGCTGGGCAGGGGTTACGGGACGGAGTGGATAAGGAACGGGATGAGTTGGGATGGGGATACATGCATGTTTGAGATTAATGTGTATTACGTATTATGGACGTTTTACAAAAAAAGGGCATGGCATGGCATGGCATGGCATGGTGCGGTGTGGTCGGTGTGTTGCTTTCATGTCTGCGGCTGGGTTTGGTGCTGGTGTTTTGTGGTATGATATAGTATAGACGGCTGCGTAGCACAGCATTGCATAGCGTTGGTTGCTTTATTCATGTATTATTTCGTCTGCTAAAGGAGGCTCTGCTCAAGGAGAAACTTCCACAGTTGGATTTGTCGTGAAGTGAAATGGCTTATACCCATCACCACATCACGCACACACACTAAAAGTGAATACAGGCATTCGCCGCAGTACAGCAAGAAAGTCAAACAATTGAACGGCACCGACAGAGTCATAATACTGGTCACTCCATTCATATTTTTACTAGAATGCTTCCTCGATGCCTACCTACCTGGGTACTTCACTTCGTATGCAAACATGATAGGCGTCGGTTGAACTGTTTTCTTGGTTGCTGTTATAACTATGGAGTAGGTAACGGAGTGTTTTTTTTTTCTCTTTGTTTTATTTGAGGCTCCGGGGGAGGGAGGTGGGCGGGGATGCATATACCTGCCAACCTGCTACCTATTTAGAAAGTTACAACAGAGGCTCTGGATCGCAGGCTGATGGATAATTAGTTGTTCCCCTTGACGAATTGCATCTTCTCAGGGGGTGTTTGTAGCCGAAATCCTTTCACCTAGGTAGGTACTCTCGGTTGAGGCCGCCTTGGAACGACACACAAGGAGAAAACAAGGATAATGACAAGGCATGGTGAATGGAAGGTAGGTGACATTATTTTGTTTATCTCTGAGCTTGTTACTGTGTTGCTCCTCTCTAAATGTCAAGAATGTGCCCATGGTTAGTTAGTTAGTTATGTAGATAGCATTTATTTATTTTGGCCACAGACGAGCGGAGATTACGACCTCTCCGAGTGTTACATAGACTGACACATTGTTTTCTTTTCGTCCAACTAGTCAACGAGCAGCGACTTCCACAGTTGGATTCATTCCTTTTAAAAAGGATGGGAAAAAAAAAGAAGCAAAAGAATTGCGTCAGCCGCGAATCGAACGCGGGGCCCATCGATGGCAACGATGGATTTTACCACTAAACCACTGACGCTGGCGGATCTGTTTCGATTTTCCATGCTTGTTGATGTAGACAAGACACATTATATCAGCACGTTCTTCAATCTTCCTTTTCTTTTTAACTACCTCGGCTACAGTTTCTCTATCTCTTCTCCATGTTTCTTCCTCCTGTTTTGTTATCCTTCCCCTGCGCCTGTCTTTCGTTTTCCTTCCCCCACCCCCTTCCTCCCACTCCTCAATTCTTCATCCTTTTCCAACACCCGCCCACTCACTCACTTCTCCTCGTCCACGCAGAAGATACAGGATCGGCAATGTTGCAACGACGGACGAAAAGATGAACGTGACGCGTCCGCTACGGGACGAGCTCGGAACGATGTGTGAAGAAAATACAATACCTGCGCTCGCTGGTCTCCCCTGTGTTGGCTGGCTGCTGCTGCTGCTGCTACCGCCGGCAAGAACGGCAGTGCGCCGAGCAAGTGCTAGCTATCTAGGTAGGCACCTGGCCAGTACTCTTACCAAGAAAAAGGAAAGTCGGAGCTGGAAGCACCTGCCCGTCCGTCTCAACACATTCCGACCCTGCAATTCCTGCCTTGCTCTGGTATAGTAGTATCGAAGCGGTGCGGCGGATCGGGTTGCAAGGTGGTATTTTGTCATGGGCGGTAGCAGGGCTGGAGGGAGGTTAGGTATGTCTCTCTTGCACGACATCACATCACAGACAAGTAAGTCTCCAGGGTGGGTTGTCTTTACTCTTTAAACATGCGGGTAGCCGTGCAACCGAGTTGTTTTGGTGCCTATTGTTACTTTAGTTATCTTGTTGTCCAAGGTCGTTGTCTAAGATGTTGATGTTGGGTCTGGCTTCCGGGACAGTCATGTTTAATTATAGTCTTGAGTCGGCACAGGTCGAGTCGGGAGACCATTGAGCAGGGTGACAATACTGCCCGCCGTCAGTATCACCGGGTGCAGGTTGGGCCAGTGGGCTGCCGGTGATAAGGAGATTCCTTGTCTTGCTCTGTCTTCATTGTTCATCAACTACAACCTGTAGGAGCATCGCGGAGTTGCTAGTCTTTGGTGTTTCCCCGTTTTTCCTCTTCCGAGGTCTCGAAAGCCGGGCTCACACCCTGCCTGTCCAAGACAAGGAAATTGCCGCCCCAAGACGGGTGCCGGCATCCTTATGTGCGTAGCCAAGATATAAGTTGCAAGATTCCCAGAGACAACGAGAATGGGCATGTCTGGGTGTGTGAAGCCAACGAGCCAGTATTCCTTTTCGGATTGTGACGCTGCTGTTCTCTATCCCGACGAGGCTTTTTTGTCCAACACCCGCAGCGTATTCGGGTCCGCGGGGGACTGTGCAACTGTCCTTGCTTGGGCTGGGGCTGAGAATTAAAAAGAGTAGGGCTCATGCAGCCACCCGCTTACCAAGGTATGAGAATTCACCACGTCGGCCTCGATGCACCCAGCATGGAGAATAAGACAAGAAAATGAACGGGGGCAGTCGGCGAGTTGGCCAGGAACACGTCTGTCTCGCACCGTTTCCTGCCTCCTCTACTCTCCTTCCCCCCGGCTCGCCCACAATCTCATCTCCGAGCAGCCCATGTTTTTTTGTGTTTGTCAGTCAGGATAGTTTCAGTTCGGCCAAGTCTTAAACAAACAGGCCAAGCTGTCGGGCCCGAGATGACGGTGACAGCGTATGTATTAAAATAAATGGTTTCCTTCTTTTTGGCGCCCTTGCCACTGCAGTTTTCTGCGAAGGAAAAGGGACTGCACAGGTATCAAGACACTGCAAAGTTTTTGGCTTTGGCTTCTCCTTTGTGGCTGGAAGCGGGGGCTGCTGCAGCTCGGGCAGATACGCCCAGAGCAAAGATAGGAGAGCAGCCCCTGAATGGGTGGCGGATGATGACAGCACAGAGAGCTGTGTAACGTGCGGGCGGCAGGCAACCATTCCATTGGATACAAACGACGTTCCGGACCTCCATTGCCTGTGCTGCTTGATAATAAGACAGACAAAGAGAGAATCTGGCGGGTAGCTGCTTGTCGTCGGATTCCAGCTCTGTGCCTGCGGAATATCCCGGCCCAGAGCGCAGATGCATGTTCCTACCGAGGACGCAGAGTAGACGGCTTTGAGATGGCTGTCGTTGAGAAGCAACTAAACGCCAGGCCCCCAAGCAGCGTTTCCCACTGGTTATTTAGTGGAGGTGGTCTACGTAATATCACCACCCAAGAGATGCCACTGCCCGAAACCCGCCGGCCGAGGCCTTTTGTGATCTCTTTCCCTCCCGGCCCCAAGTCTCGGCCAGCCTGTGAGCGGCAAGCTCGGGAGCGTCAACAGATAGATGGCTCTGGTCAATCAGTCGACCCGAACACAGACCGCCACCGAGTCTCTGGCGCAAGTGGCGACGCCTGTTCTGTTTTTTGGGGTTTCCCTTTGGATTTCTTGTGCTCAAGTGGGCCGCACCCATGACTTCAGGTCTGTGCGGTGTTGTTGTTGGGATTAAACGAGTGCGGAATCACCATCCTGGCGACGGAACAACATGCTTGCCTCCTATTCCAGTGAAGAGCCTACTAGTAGGGAAGACCCCGAATCCTTGGTAATCCTGGCGGTCCTGGCGGTCCTAGCAAAGTTACGAGTTGGCGGGATCAAGAGCTTGAAGAGATTAAAGTTCCTTCGTCTGTCGCGGCTTCTATAGCAGGAACGGGACAAGCAGATTGGCAGAAGCCGGGACGTTGGCCGCAAAGGGGAAGGGTTGCAGCAGAACTGGAGTTGCCAGCGAGACAGGGGACGGGATGCACGTCTGTCCATCACCCGCTTCCCAGCTTTCCATTTCCCACCTTTTTGAAACGGCGAGATGCTGTCATCTGCATTCCTCTGCCCCCGAAAAACATGGGACGAAAAGAAAAAACCTTAAGTCCTCCCGGTTACGAGCGTGCCTGCCCTACCCTGCCTGACCGTCACCACCACCGCCAATTAACGGCCACCCTTTTTCGGTGGGGGAAGGAGAGGGGCAAACGCAACCCCCGCCAATTTGAACCGCGTTGCCCCGTAAAGTTTGGATGGAAGTGGAAACCGCAAGCGTGAGGCCATGTTCTTTCTTACAGGAAACATGCAAACTTCAGCAGCTTGGAGCAACCTCTAAGCAAGGGCGGATATGCTATTCCTAAGTTCTCAAGCTTACGACTCGGCCAATTTGCTAGCTTGAGAAACCCCCTATCGCAAAAAGGAGCCGACGAAAAGCAGAGGCAGCCACGAGGCGTGTTCCCGCTGCACTGATCCCCCGCGGAGGCCAAAATTCACCGCATGTTGTCCGTTCCCCGAACGCTCTTGGCGCCAAAACGGACCCAAGTCTGCACAGTAGACTCCCCATGGCGGGGCGTCGAAAATTCTAACCCCGCTTGCTTCCTCTGCGTATTTTCCTCCTTTTGTTTACTGTGTTGGGCGCTGAACGTAACGTTAGAAGAAGGGGTGACGCGGTTGTGGCTTGATCCTGGGGTCGGCCATTCATTTTAAAGCTGGCGCGTTTCAAACACTTTGGCTCCCCTTACCAGCAGTCATCCCCCGCCGAGCGTGAGTGGGCTGGTGGGCCGCCCCACGAAGCCGTTCGACGACAGCCAACGACGGTTGAGCCGGCGAGTTCGGCACCCGCCGGGGGGGAACTTTGACATCCTTGGCAAAGGCCGACGGACTTGGAACTGGAAACATCAAAAACACGCACCAGCAAGAAATTCCACCGGCCGCCATCCCTGGTCACGCTGCTTGTTCGCGCTGTAGGTGCGTATTCTGCGTATAGCTGCATGGCCCAGCCCAGGCAAACAAGGCGGATAGCACCCCGTTTTGTTTCATATAATACCAATTCCATTTCGACAGTGCAGCCGCCCAGGTAAAGAATTGTGTCTTTACATATTTTTGGTGCCATCGCCGCCGCAGTCGGCTCTAATAATATTACTAACGGGGCGAGATGACGGGGATGCTGACCTTTGCGCTGCGCCGTTACGATATTGAAATCGGGATCCAAGTCATCACAGCTGGCTAACAATGGCAAGCCTAATAGGGGGGAGCAGGAGAAAAGATTCCTAAAACAATTTTGGCCTTCGGGCCGTGAAGAATAGTGCGCATGGGCAGTTCTGGCCCGACCATGCTCAATCATGCTAAGCATTTATACGGAGCATAACAGCTTACAACCAACTGCCTATAACAGGACGAGGACAGATTTGTCCTAGCAGCATCGATACAGGATGTTGATCCGGGGCTGATCGACAGCGCAGTGAGGCGCACTGAGCCATCAGCTCGATGACTCGTGCAATGCAAAATAACCTTAAACCTTCGCACTTTCCCCAAGCGGGCGCCAGGAGGCGACAAGGGGGCGGACGGCGTGGGCCGGCTCCCAGCTTCCCTCGAAGCTTCCGTAACTGTAAGCTCCTTCCCCTTTTTTCGATGTGGTGGGGGAAAACGGAAGGAGAGCAACATGCGATTGGACGCCACATGCGGCTACAGTTGCACAGAAAAGAAAATCAAGACTCGAAGGGGGAGCGAAAGCAGCACCCCCTCTCCGAGCCCCAAGAGTCCAATGTTAAGCAGGAGCCTAGGGCAGGGCAATTGGAAGTCTGTGCCCGCTGCCCACTGCCCAGTGTAATGTGGAACGGAGTCCTGCTGCCAGCGAAGCTTTAGCTTTAACTCGACGGACCGGGCAGTTGCCATTGCCAACCCGTGGACCTGCAGCACTTCCCGATGCGGAAACAAGGCCGCCGGTCCAATCGAGGCCCAGCGGCGGCGGCTGCAAGATGCAGGAACGGACTGCACCTGCCCAGGCCCATGGAAGGTTTGCGTTTGCCTGGCGCCCCTGGCCTTGGCCTGGCCTCCCCCTCATTCCAGCCACAGGAGCATTTCTAGGGATTTTTGAGAGCTTTTCTTTTCTTTTCGTCCAGCGCCCACCATGGATGTTTTGGTAGCCGCTGTGCGTGCTTTGTCGCCGGCCACCATGATGCTCTGTGCGAGCGGGCAGCCGCTGGCCATGTCTCTGGCAACGTCTCCGGTCGATTGCCGTCGTTCGCTGGCTGCCTTCCCGCTGAGGTTGCTTTGGCAGCGGCTCGCTGGGATTCCTGCTACCTAGTATTCACCCTGGCTGATGAAAGGGGCTCTGAGGCCAGGGCCATGGCTCAACCCAGCCCAGCAGGTCGGCGGCGAAGGCGGGGGACTCACTCTGCACAAGTCGAACGAACACACCACATGGCGGCAGGACAGGGCAATGAACGAACAAGCCAGGGGTACTACACAGAAATAAGGCATCGTCTGATCAGACCCTGGGCCTGTGTGAGTCCGTGCTGGCTGAATTCCGCCCAACCTAAGCCATGCCGCTCCCGGTTTGGTTTTCACTCTCCACTCCACCACCAGTGCCACGACATGTGGTTGCAGGTTCAACTTACCAGTCCACCTACACAGTACGTACACTACTGCCATGCCTGTCGTGCAACATGGCGGGGCTCTCCCAGGCTCCCTAGCTGCGTGCTTGACACCTCTCCCCTGCCCTCGTCCCCTCTCATGGCCCTCCCGTGAGATGGCTTGCCATGGACCTCCCTCCGCATGGCACTGTGCAGTACGGAGCATCCCGCTTAACACCGCGGACCCGGCGGTTGGGGCTGACTCCCCGTCCGTCACACTCACCCTTATAAGCCGCCTGCCCTTCCCACACCGGCTTACACGCTCTCTTTTTGTCCTCCCATCTCAAGCTTCGCTGGACTTTGTGTCATTCTCTTCCTGGCCTCTGCCGGTTTCACTCTTTAGGACCGTTTCTTCTTCCTACACACTCCTTGCAACAATACCAAGTGCTAAGCCTGCTTAGCACGTCCTGTCCTTTTTTTTTTGGCTATTCTGTTTCGTTTTTGCTCCGTTGAACTCGGCAGCAGCAGCAGCTTTCACAGGTCGCTATCGAGTCTGAGATACTCTAGCGACTTTTTTTCCCCAAGGTTCCCTCGCAGTCCAAGAGACTTGCCATACCATTCGTCCTCGACCGTCGACACCGAGCCATACGCGACAGCTACTTCCCTACCGACCCAAACACACAAACACAAGCACACGACAAAACGACACACGACACTCGCAACCATGCGGTTCTCCCTGGCGCTGGTGGTCTTGGCCACCTCGGTTGTTGCCGTCAAGGACAAGACCAAGCGCACGTTTGCCGTGCTGCACCACTACGGCAAAGGACCCCTGACCACCTGCCGTGCGGACCCTATCATCAACCCGGGCGTGCCCTCGAGCCACACCCACATGATCATGGGAGCAAGCAACTTCGGCTTCAACGCCACCGGCGAATCCCTTCGCCAGTCCCGCTGCACCACGGCTCTCCCCAAGGCCGATCTCAGTGCCTACTGGGTGCCGCAGTTGTACTTCAAGGACCCCATCGATGGCCACTTTGAGTCAGTCAAGATGGACTACATGAACGTCTACTACTTCTTCGAGGCGTCAAACGACGACATCAAGGCCTTTCCAGTCGGCCTGCAGATGATAAGCGGGAACGCCGCGCTGAGGACTCCTCCTCGGACTACGGACGTTTCCAACATCGACCCCTCCAAGGGGGCCGTCTCGCCCGCCGCCATCACTTGTCCGCGTAGTGGCTACAACCCGCCAAGCTGGCTTCCCGGCTCGGACGGGACAACATCCGGCATCCAGAACGGCAACAACAACGGCGAAGGCATTGGCTTTCCCCTCCAAGACTGTGACGGACTGTACTCGCCAATGCGCACCGATCTCCATTTTCCCTCGTGCTACAACCCCCAGGCGGGATTGACCAACTACAAGACCAATATGCAATTTCCGGTGGGCGTCTCTGGTGGCAAGAATGACTGCCCTGCCGGTTGGATACATGTGCCTCAGCTGTTCTACGAGATTTACTGGAACACGCACGACTTTGCGCCGCGCTTCAAGGACCTCCTCGGCAAGGAGAGCCCCTTTGTCTTTGCCAACGGCGACGTTACAGGCTACTCGATGCACGGAGACTTCATCGCGGGCTGGGACGAGGCTGCACTGCAGCAGGTCATCGACAACTGTGACGCGGGGACAGCGGGCTTTGACAAGTGCCCTGGGTTGATGGGCGGTCTCAACGACCGCAGCACGTCGTGCAACATTGACTGCCCTCTCACGGAGCAGGTCCTTGGTAGCATGGCCAAGCTTCCCGGAAACAACCCCCTGTCGGGCTACAAGTACGGAACTGGCGCCAGCTCTGGCTCTTCCGGGGCCGGCGCTCCAGCAAGCCAACCTCAGGCCTCGTCGCCGCCGAAGCAGTCTCCTCCTGCGCAGACGTCGTCTTCGTCCAAGGCCGCCGCAGCACCCGTGAAATCGTCTTCATCCAAGGCCGCCGCGTCCCCCACGAAGTCGGCGACACCAACGACGCTCGTCTCTCAGCCAGTCGTGAAGACAAAGGCTCTCTCGACTCCACCGGCGGCGGCTACTACGACAGTCAAGGCATTGCCCGTGCCTACCGGAGGCATAACGAATCCCAACAAGCCCAACACGCCTGGCGCTGGCGTGACCACGACAGTTCTGGACACGACGACGGTGTGGATGACGACGACGGCTTATGGAAAGGATGGCGGTGCGGCGCCGACGGGCGCACCAGCGTCGGGCAGCCAGCCGGACGTGGCCGGGTTCAAGTACGCAGGCTGCTTCAAGGACGGACAAACGCGGACACTCAGCGGTGAGATCCGCCCCAACCTGGGCAAGATCAGCAATACCAACTGCGTCACGTATTGCACGTCCAAGGGTTTCAAGGTAGCGGGAACCGAGTATGGCGGCCAATGCTACTGCGGTAACACCCTGGCTGGGTCGGCGAAGCTGGCCGAGTCCGCATGCAGCATGAAGTGCGAGGGCGCGGCTGGCCAGACGTGCGGCGGTTCCTGGGCGCTCTCCGTCTATACCAAGGATGGAACTATTCCCAGTGCGCCGGCCAAGCGTCACCTGCGCAACCACGTTCACCACCGCAGCAACCCGATCTATCGTCGCTGATAGACGGCTTCGCTACAGCATTTGATTGTTACTATTCGTTTCGAGACTCGGTTGCCGGACAGCGACGTTTGTTGGCTTTGTGCACTGAGACTTTTTGTATTATTGCTTAACTCTTTGGATCGTTGAATCATTTCGACATTACTTTCCGGCACAGGCGGGGGAGAAAAAACATTGAAACAGGCATCACTTCCTGGTTGGGGGATTGTTTTTATGAGATTTACGACTCCCCCTTTTTTCCTTTCTTCAAAACTTTTGGCATGTTTTTTGCATGATTTTGTATCTATTACCACTTCGATTCTCGGCTACGCCTTCGCTTCTTTTTGTGTCACTTGCTTACAACCTAGTTGAGGGTTTGAGCAGGGCATAGTTGCCGCTTTTGGCACCCGTATATAGCTTAACATTGAACCCGAAAGGGACTTTTGGATAAAATGAATGTTCAGACGTGAAAATAAGCTTAGCGAATGTGAACCCCTGACAGCCAGGTGCGAGTGTAACGGTCGATCTGGGGCCGCAGCGCACGGGTGGGATTGGTGGATTGTCCAGGGCGCTAGGCTCCAGGCACAGCGGCAAAGTCTTGTCGCTGGCGGTCTAGGGCGAAAAGAAACCTGCAGCTTGTCCCACGTTTTGGGGTCTCGCACTTTGGCAACCCACAGCTCGGACTTTTGACTTGGCAGCCGATCTCTTAAGAAGGTGCTGTCGGCCCGCTGGTTACACGCGCGCTTTTTTCCTCTTCTCTTTTTTAATGTCGCTCTACCACGAGGCGGCAGGCATTCTGTTGGGGCCGACGTCGCATGGCGGGAGTCTGAAGTCGCGCGTCTTTGGCAACAAGGACAAGGACAAGGAGCTCAAGTCGCCGCCTGCAGCTGTCTACGCCCTGGCCCTCGAGTCGTCCAAATGGAGCCCCGTGCTCAAGGAGGTCATTGAGAATGCTCAGCTGCTGCAGAAGGAGCGCAAGGTATTTTTTTCTCTTTTCTCTCTCACACCCATTCATATTCATATTCATACTGACTGCCTCACAGCTCACCCCCGTCCTCGCTGTCCTGCTCGTCCACGACTTCCTCGTCGCCAAGGGCGGCATCGCGCTGCCGCAGACCCATGGCCTGCGCGCCGCCGTCGAGCGCCACAAGGCCCGGCTGACGTCCGAGTTCACGCGCGCCCGCCTGCGCCGGAAGTGCTCCTCGGTCGACGCCCTGCGCCACCTGGTCGAGGCCGACGCCCGCACCGGGCCCGTCCACCCCCGCTGGATCCGCGTCAACACGCTCAAGACCACCGTCGACGACCAGCTCGAGACCACCTTTGCCGGCTGGGACGTCGTGCCCACCGTCCAGGACGTCATCCGCGCCGCCACCGAGTCTCCTCCCAAGAGGGTCCTCTGTCTGGACGGCCACATCCCCAACCTGATTGCCGTGCCCCCGGGCCCCGTCTTCGACTTCGCCAAGGCCGAAGCCTACAAGACGGGCGCCCTCATCCTGCAGGACAAGGCCTCGTGCTTTCCGGCCTACCTGCTCGACCCCCGTCCCGAGGATGGTGACATCATCGACGCCTGCGCCGCCCCGGGCAACAAGACGACGCACCTCGCCGCTATCCTCGCCGAGCGCGGCGCCTTTGGGTTAGAATCGGTGCCTGCTGGCGCTAGTGCACCGCAGCAGAAGAAAAAGAAGCAGAAGCAAAAGGGGAAGGGGCAGGGGCAGGGGCAGAGCGAGCAGCCAACCATCTTCGCCTTTGAAAAGGACAAGCACCGCGCCCAGACGCTCGACCGCATGGTGAATCTAGCGGGGTCCGACGGCGTCACCGTCGTGCACCCGGGGCACGACTTCCTCAAGGCCGACCCGACCGCCGCGCAGTTCCGCAACGTGCGCGCCCTGCTGCTGGACCCCAGCTGCTCGGGCAGCGGTATCGTCAGCCGCGATGACGCCCCCGAGCTGTTCCTGCCCGCCGACGCGTCTGCCCCGAATTCTAATTCTACTACTCCTACGGGAACTAAGGATAAGCATCACAACAAGAAGCGCAAGCGGCCGCAAGCCAGCACCCGTAATGACGATGATAACAGCAGCAAGCCGCTGCCGCAGCTCGTCGGCGACGACGGCGAGACCGTGACCGTGCTCTCGTCCGACGCCGAGCTGCGCGCGCGCATCGCCGCGCTGGCATCCTTCCAGCTGGCCCTACTACAGCACGCCTTTTCCTTTCCCGCCGCCCGCCGCATCACGTACTCGACGTGCTCGGTGCACGCGGGCGAGAACGAGCACGTCGTGCTCGCCGCGCTCGCGTCGCCCGCCGCGCGTACTAATGGGTGGCGTCTCTTGGCGCGCGCCGACCAGCCCCGCGGCATGCGCGACTGGTCCGTCCGCGGCGATGCCGCTGCGTGTGCCGGTGACGAGGCTGTCGCTGACGCGTGCGTGCGCGCGAACCGTGATGATGGGAGGGGTGTGATGGGGTTTTTCGTTGCGGCGTTTGTCAGGGATGCTTTGGGCCCGGATGGAGAGAAGAAAGGGGGAGAGGGGGAGGAGGACGGCCCGTTCGTGCGCGACGATAACGGACGGATTGTCCGCGACCAGCACGGCATCCCCACGCTTAAGGCCACGGGCGACAAGGCCGTGACTGTCGATGAGTTTTATGGCGTCGAGGATGACGACAGCAGTGATAACGACAGCGATGATAGCGACAGCGACAGTGATACTGAGGATGAGAGGGAAGAGGACTCCGATGGCCCGTTCGCGAGAGACGCCCACGGCCGGATTATCAGGGACGGCGCGGGCTTGCCGACGCTCAAGTCTACGGGGAGAACGGTGCAGCTTGGTGGTGGTGGCGGCGCGGATGAGTGGGGTGGTTTCGAGGACTGAGTGGTGTTTATATCCTGTGTGTGTCTATGTCTGTCCCCCGTGGGGTTGCTGTTGATGGCGGTTGGGCTTGGGTAAGAGATGGGATGGACGAGGTGAGGTCAGGTGAGGGGGTTGTCAACAAAACCCCCCTTTTTCTACGATTGAAAGGGGGCCTTGTAGAATCTCCAAACAACAACTGACTGGTCAACATGCATGCATGCATGGTATTGACTATGGCCGGTGCTTGGTTTTCATCAACTCGGTAACCTTTTTTTTCTTCTTTTCCGTTTATTTGAGGGAAGTCGCCGCGAGTCTGCCACGACAACTAACTACCTAAATAACTACCTACGGTACCTAGGCTGGCTGGCATCAATCCGACGTAGTTCGGCCAGACGGCCACTTTATCCTCTCTATCCGTACCGTCCGTCCTCGGCGGCTATGATTCCACGAAAGAGCACTGGCACAACCTCTATTTCCTGTTTTTTTTTTTTTTTTTTTTTTTTTTCTTTCTTGCTGATGGCAGTGAATACCTCCTGTCAGCCAACAGCAAGCACATCCAACGGCTAAATGGACTAGACTAATCGTCCCCCAATATTGGCAAACGTACCGCACCGTTTGGATGCTATTGTTAACCAGGCTTCGGAGTCCGGCAGCGGCCCGTCGAAACGAAGGCAACTTCGGTAGGTATGATACGTAGCTCGGGAACGGCGGCTGCGTTCGTCATTGTTTCTGACAATTTCAGGTCCGAATACCGACCCTACCATGACAGTTTCTTGCTGACCAGCAGACAAACCTCGGCCAGCTCGGCCCAGCTCAATAGTTCCTGAGCAAACAACTGTGCAGAGTCTAGAGACAAGTGTCAGTCGGCGTTTTTACATCTCCTTCTTCCGTGGTGGAGCCCCCGACCTATCCGTTACCTGAAAAAAGCAAAGTGAAGATGGAAGTCGGATGTCGGCCGCTGTCCCTTCCGGGCGGGGGTTGCGCTAAGCCTAGCTGCTGTGGTTGTGGTGCCCATGCTTACACTAGTGGATCGTGGGACTGGATGACCGGGGGGGGGGGGGGGGGGGGGCGAGCGCCGAGATGCCTCGGCTCAGGGCTGGCCAAGGAGATTACCGATTTTTTTGGCACTTACACCTTCGTTTTTGGAATGATGAATGAATGAAACGTCACGTATTGATACACTCGTTCGGGGAGACGAATATAGAGTCCGGGCTGCTTTGCTCGGGCAACTATTCATCAACCAATCTTTCTTTTTCTATTTTTCTATAGTCTATCTCGTTGTCTACTGCTGCGCCCAAGTCCGGAACAAAACATGGTCTCCCCCTTGTACTGTACCATCAGAGACCCCACTCATTACATGGCATGGCAACGAAAATCTTCGATATGATATCCATTGGGAATTTGGGAAAAGAAGAGGAAGTGGACCAGCCAGCCAGCCAGCCAGCCAACAGCACAACACCACCCGCAGATCTTCGTGCCCTGCACATGTAAGGCATAATAATACAATACGGATACATGCTCGGTAAAAAAAATGTTGCACGACCGCTGCCGTGCCGAGGGCCGCGGCCTACTTATTCTCACCTCTCACCTCTCACCTGGCGCCCCCACGCTCATCACGTCGTGCCTCTGTTAGGAAGCAGTCCGGCCCCGTCCGTCCGTCCATCCATCCATCCATCCGTCCCTCCCGTGGATGCTTTCTCATTCCCTAGGCACCGAGAATTACAGATCTGTATTGCTGTATTATGTGGAAAAGGGGGGCATTGTCTGCCTGCCTCGGTCGTATAGATATGGAAGACATAAAGAAAATCGCTGACGGAGAGAACTAACAACAGCAAACTGTCGACAACAACTCGAAAGAAAAGGAAGCCTGGAGCGCCGTGCCGTGTTAGTTGGTGCAGGTGGCAGTTGCAACGGGGCTAGCAAGCCCACCTACCGGGTAATTAGTCGACAGTCGCCAGTTTGACGGCGCAGAGCCGCACCATGGCACGCTCGCGGTGGGGTCACACGAACGCCGCCGAGCCAAGCGAGAGAGAGGGCATACAGCAAGTTACATACGAACAGCAGGTACAGTACAGTACTACAGAGCACGGGGGTCATAGATCAATCCCAGGGTTTCCAGTGTTCCACCCGCGAGGAGGATCCCCACTGCTACTGGGCAATGTTTATGCCTCGGCCCAAAAAAAAAAAGTCTTGGCCCAGGCAGGCCGGCAGGAACCATGGCTATTATTATCCAGTTCTCGACCAGAAGAGCGGGTTCAAGGCGTCTAGTTCTCCCGAGCGGCGGGGCGGGCCATGGAATGGGGCCGACACTCGAGATTTGAGAGGGACGAGGAAGAAAAATGGGAATGAAGAAAACAAGTCGGTTCCTTCCTCACTCTCGCTCTCTCTCTCCTCCTTTTCTCTCCATAGTTCGTTCATTCGCTCGTTGCCATACTCACTAACACTCCAACCAAGTCTCGTCAGACTACCGTCGAGCCATAATATATACCCCACGGCATCTCCTGTTACTTACTGACCATCCGTTGTGCCGTTGCTGTCGTCTTCTTCACACATCCTGCTTCTCATGACGACGTCGACTTAACGTCCAGCATATAATAATACACCCAGCAACATAATGGGCACAACGACCCAGCCGGCGGCGGCGGCGTCGACATCGACGACAGCAGCAGCAGCCATTAGTGAGAAGGACGTCGAGGGCCAGAACCGCGGCACCAACCGCGTGTCGCACTTCTCGCTGGTCTTCAACCCGTCGGGCCTGACGCCCGAGGTGCTCGAGCACGCGTACCCGGGGCACGGCACGGCCGAGTCGCCGTACGTGGTCGACTTCCTGCCGCGCGACGCCCGCAACCCCATGCAGTTCGCGCCGTGGCGCAAGTGGGTCATCACGGCGCTGCAGGCCATCGCCACGCTGGCCGTCGCCTTCGCCAGCACCGCCTACTCGGGCGGCATTATGCAGGTCATCCACGACTTCCACATCTCGACTGAGCTGGCCATTGTCGGCATCTCGTTGTTCGTCGTCGGCTTCGCCGTCGGCCCGCTGCTGTGGGCGCCCCTGAGCGAGTTCTACGGCCGTCAGATCATCTTCTTCACCACCTACGCCGTCTTCACCGCCTTCAACGCTGGCGGCGCCGGCGCCCAGAACATCCAGACCCTCATCATCCTCCGCTTCTTTGCCGGCTCCTTTGGCTCGTCGCCCCTGACTAACTCGGGTGGCGTCATTGCCGACATATTCTCCGCAAACGGTACGTGTGCTGCCAACTCTTGTCGAGGTAGTCTCAAGCTGGGCTAACGACTGGATTTTAGAGCGAGGTATGGCGAGTGGCGTGTTTGCAACGGCCCCGTTCCTCGGTCCTGCCATCGGACCTATTGTTGGCGGCTTCCTGGTATGACCCTAACGCCCCCTTAGCCCTGAAGAGACGCACTAACTGTCATGTAAAATCAAGGGCGCGGCTGAAGGCTGGCGCTGGGTCCAAGGCGTCACGGCCATCTTCACGGGAGTGCTGTGGATTGCGTGCGTCCTGTTCGTGCCCGAGACGTACGCGCCGGTGCTGCTGCGCAAGCGGGCGGCGGAGCTGAGGAAGGTCACGGGCAAGTTCTACGTCTCCAAGGTAGACGCGTCCAACTGGGAGCACCGGGGCCGCAAGGGCGAGAAGATGAAGCAAATCAAGACGGCCATGGTGCGGCCGTGGGTGCTGCTGTTTTCCGAGCCCATCGTGTTCCTGACGTCCATCTACATGGCCATCGTGTACGGGACGCTGTACATGCTCTTTGCCGCCTTTCCCATCGTGTTTCAGCAGTACCGCGGGTGGAGCGCCGGCGTGGGCGGACTGGCGTTTATCGGTGTCGCTGTTGGCGTGCTGATCGCCGTGTTGTACTGCATGTACGACAACAAGCGCTACATGCGCGTGGCGGCGGCGCACGGCGGGGTGGCTCCTCCCGAGGCGCGGCTGTTCTGCGCCATGATCGGGTCGGTGCTGCTGCCCGTCGGGCTCTTCTGGTTCGCTTGGACTAACAGCCCGTCGGTCCACTGGATCGTGCCAATTATCGCGTCGGGTTTCTTCGCGTGCGGGCTAGTGCTCGTGTTCCTGTCGCTCATGACATACCTAATCGACAGCTATACCGTCTTCGCGGCATCGGTGCTGGCGTCCAACTCGGTGCTTCGGTCGCTATTCGGAGCCGCGTTCCCCTTATTCACCACGTATATGTACAAGGACTTGGGCATCCACTGGGCTAGCACAATCCCGGCCTTCCTCGCACTGGCCTGCATGCCCTTCCCGTTCCTCTTCTACCGCTACGGCGCCGCCATCCGCATGCGCTGCAAGTACGCGTCCGAAGCGGCTACCATCATGGCTCGCATGCGCGGTGCCGCGGCGGCGGGCGCCGGAGCGGGCCCGACGGAGCCGCTGGAGGTTATCACCGAGGACCAGGCCGAGGCCGAGGCCGAGATCAACAACGAGATCAGGAAGACGGCGAGCCGGGCCAGCCGGGCCAGCCGCCGCAACAGCCACGCGCGCATGGACAGCGGTCTACTGTCGCGCTTCATGTCCAACCGTTCGCAGCGCCTCGACGAGGTCCCGCGCGAGCAGCCGGAGCAGCAGCCGCAGGGCGTGCGGCCGTCGAGCGACGACGAGGGCACCATTGTCGGGAACCACACCGACGACGAGCTAAGGGAGAAGGAGAAGGAGAAGGAGCGGGGCGGCAGCCATGATAATACTAATATGGTATGAGCGCGCCTACTTACCCAAGGTGCCTCCTAGGCAGTTATTTTTTGTTCCCTTTGTCTTTTTTCCTTTTGTGTATACATTGAGGAAGGCAGGCATTTGTGATTTTTTTCGCTGTCTGGTCCGCCGCAGCCGAAGCATTATCATGCATTTCTGCTCGAAAGTCGCGGCGGCCGAAATAGAAACGTTCAGGATATACCCCATGGGCGGTCTGATAGACGAGGGACGGATACATTGCATTCGGACGGATTGGGTGGAATATAGATGGTGATAGAATGGGGGAGATGATGAGAGTTAATTCGGAATTCATGTTTTAAAAAACAATTAAAAAGGCCACACCAGCTGTGTCTCCCTCTTCTGCTAACTCAGAACTGTAGGAAACTTGAACTTGGAGAGAGTGTCGGGCGCACCTGCCAGGAACACGTCTCGGGTTGTTAAAGCGGCCGACTAGGAGCTCCGAAGGGGGTTGCTAGCTTCTTGCCGGGAAGGTGCATCCAATGGATATGCAACCTTGTGCTTTTCTGTTGTGAAAGGGTTCCTTCCATCCTTTCCCCTCCAGAAAATAGTCGCCCATTGTGCAAATTCCAGGTTGTTTCAGTCAGGCAAGCCCATAACAGCACCTCGACCATTATTGACAATCTGGATAAGGTATGGAATCCCTGCAATTCCGTACCCGGTAGACGAAATGCACGGGTGCCTGAGCCGGGGACGGACCGCCTGTCTCACTCCCGAGGGCTTAGCAGGAGGGTAAGGCAAGGTACCTGTCGAGGCAGACTGTCGAGGCTATTCTGTTTCTTTTCTCTCGCAGCGCAGCGGGTGTGGTTGAGCAATCGACAAACATTGTTGTTACACAGCCTTGCTCTGCCAGCTTACAGCACAGCCGGCATTGGCACTGACCCCGCCCGAAATGCACGAGATGGGCGGCGGCTTGCAGCTCCCAAGCTCGTGATTCGCCGAAAGACGGCCCAAGACGCCGGCATCGTCTCGCGCCGTCCAGAGGCAGACGCTGAGGTTGGGGTTGGGGGGGCCGTTCTTCGCCAGGCGGGCATAACCCAGGAGGAATCAAATGGCGTCCGTCGCCAGTGGCCATTGGCTGCCGTCTATCGCCTTGCAGAAGCGCATCAGGTCCAGCGCGGCTTGGCCTTCCCGTGACAGCCTCGACAGCCTCGCCTCGCCGCATCTCATCCAGGTCGAAAATCTCTCAACAATGAATAATGAATGCCCCTTAAAACTCTTTGAGGTGGATTGCCTTCGCCGACTCTGAAGTGCTCATCGCCCTCGACCAAATTTAAATTTCCGGAATGGCGTCAAGATCCCAGATCTTGTCGCTCGGCTCGGGGGCGAGCCGAGACGACCTCGCCGACGCCCTGGAGAAAATCGTCATATCGACCGGCCGCGACTCGGGTGGCAACGATAGCTTGATGTTGGCCGACGAGCTCGAGTGGGACCATGACCCCGACGAACAGGCCGAGGAAGTCTCGTGGCCTGCGCCGGGCAGTAACCTGTGCGATCATTCATAAGCTGCCCCCTGAGCATTGTTTAATTGCTGACCCGAAAATGTACAGCGTCCGCGACCTGGCAGAAGAGCTCAAGATTCACTACGCCTGCCGCATTTGCGAACAGAGAGGAAGCCCCAGCCAGTTTGTCTTTTGTCGCGGCTGCGGGCCGGCGAGACGCTCAAAATGGCCTGCCCATCACAGTTGTCTTGCCCAGAGCGGTGACCATTGCCCCGGCGCTGACGATGGCTACGACGATGATCCGGATTCCCCCCGCTGCGAGGAGATAGACTACAAGACGGTCGTCTACACAACCTGGCTACTGGACTCGAGCCGCGTGAAGCGCGAAGAGGTCACTTCGACCCACCTCGACGACCTATGGTCTACCTGGTTCGGAGTCCCCCGCAACCAGCCTGGCCCCTATCCCCAGCTCCACATTTACCCTAGGCTCGAGGCCCTGCTGTCAGAGACGACCAACAAGCCTACGCGCCAGTACCCAAGAGTCATATCCTTCGTTGGAGATACGGGCTCGGGCAAAAGCACCCTGATTCGCGCCATGATCCGCATGGCGGCTCCCCGCCGAAGGTTCGACTTTCGCGTCCCTGTTCCAGGCGTGGTCGACGACGAGTTTGATTCCACCAGCTCCGACGTTCATGTCTTTGCAGACCCCGTGACCATCTCGACAGAGGATCCGCTGTTCTTTGTCGGTAAGCAGGGCAGTCTTCCAACTAGTGGCTTTAGGCCGACTAGCTAACCACCTGTTCCGTACCTATCCAGACAGCGAGGGATTCTCGGGCTCGGACAATCCCGTCTCGCGCAGAGTCCATTCTGACGCCAGCAAGGACTTCCTCAATAAAATCGGCCTCGGCGGTGTTCATGGCCAAACGGCATACGAGCAGTATTGGGAACATAGCGAGACGGCTATGAACGAAATTGACCTGCAGTGGGGAGAAATCGACTTCGCCACTTACTACCCTGACAAACGCGGCCATGTTACCCCTGATACCCGGAGTAAGGTGGTGAAACACGTCTATCCAAGACTTCTCTATGCTTTCTCAGATATCATCTGCTTTGTAACAAACAACACCAGGTAAGCCAGCTCTTCACCCTATTCTCTTGTCATCTGGCGGCAATGAGCGCGCTAATGTCCGGACTTTAGGGCCGCCCACGATATCCTCGAAACGCTGTTCGCATGGGCCAAGGACGGCCATGAAAAGACCCTCAACCAGCGTGTGAGGCCCGGGCTGATCATCATACTCAACAAGATGCCGCCGCAGCAGCGCGATGGCGACGAGCGGAGCGCAACCGAGAGACTCCTTCGCAGCTTTGAAGGGTCAAGCCGGTTTACCGAACTTCGTCGAAAGTGGCATCACCGGGGCAAGACGATAAACAACGCAGAGGAGCTCGTTCTCTGCTATTACGACTTTTTCCGTGTCATCTCAATTCCCACCTTCAACCGGGATCCGATGACAACCAATCAGATATCCGTCCAGATCAAGGGACTGTACAACGAGATCCGGCTTCTCTCGGACGGCATCCGCAACAAACGGCGATCGTTCAACATGGACCTCGACGTACCGAGTCTCAATGCTTATGTCGCCAAGTCAGCCACCATTTTAGGTCGCGACTACCGGGACTCGCTGGACCTGCACCAAGTGGTAGGTCGAGATGATGGCCTACCGACCTCGTTTGGAGAGCACATGACGGGAGTCTTGTGGAATATGGCCAAGTCCAGGAGCCTCGATGACACGGAGATGGTCGGTGGCGAGGCCGAGCTCTTGGCGGATATAGTTCCGTACCTGGCCGCTTGCATTGTTGCCCAAGTCCGGTCGGCCGAGCCGCAGCGTAAGTTGGCTACATGTCTTAGCTGCCGATATCGCCTTGCTAACCGATCTTGACAGACGCCCAAAGAAGAAAAGAGGAGCTGGAAGACGAGACACGACGCGGCCTTCAGTGGTTCCGAAATAGGTACTGGCGTTGCGAAGCCAAGGACAGCTTCGGCCGCAGATGTACAAATTACTTGGAAAGTCATGAAAAGGGCCACCAGTTCATCCACAAGGCCCGGTCCCGAGAGAGCTACTCCAGCGGCAATTCTTGCGACGACTGGGACGACGATGACTCGCTCGAAATCGGCCGATACCGCGACTCGTACGACGCCGACATCTTTTTTGAGCAGCTGTGGTCCGAGATGTCACGCCTCATGAACCAAGAAGATATCCACGGCCGCCTGGCATCGGCTGCCAGAGACTGCGGCGTTTCCAAGATCAGCGGCCAGAGGACCTGCCTGTCCTGCCTGTCAAAGTGTCCCACAAACATGCTGCCCTGCTATCCGCTGCAGCATGGCATCTGTGAAAACTGCATCCAAAGGTCCAGCCAGTTGGAACCGGGGGACTCGATAGCTCACATCAGAGCTTGCCCGCTGGGCTGTCGCTTCACAGTATCGCCCTGGACTATTCGAATAAAACCGAGATTTGCCGGCGCGCGCATTCTAAGTCTTGACGGGTTTGTCGCAGCCGATGTTTTACAGAGACGAGTAAGTATTTAGAGCTGACCTTTATTTAGTGGAGGGATTCGCGGCATCGTCGAGCTTGTTATTCTGTCCGAAATTCAAAAAACCGTTGGCCTCGGCATTCCGATTCAGGACCTCTTCGATCTGGTAATAGGCACAAGCACAGGTATAATTATCCTACATCCTACATCAAAGGCTCGCTTGGTTTCTTACGTTTACAGGTGGCATTATCGCTCTGGGCGTTTTTGAGAAGCATTGGACTCTTGATCACGCAAAGAGCCTCTTCAGGGCCCTGGCAAAAGACTCATTCACCCTGAGACCCAGGCTCTCTGTTCCGGTGCTCTCTGCGATGATAGAGCCTTTTCTGGACCATCGCTATACCAACTCCGGCATTGAGGGCACTCTGCGGGAAAACCTGGGGGAAGATTTTCTGTTCGGCCAATCCAAGAGGGCTCCTCCTCGCAGCACCTCTACTACTGCAATCCCGCCTGGAGACGCGACCAAGGTCGGGGTCATAACCTGTGTTCAAGGCCGGAATCAGACTTGCCTGCTTGCCAACTACTCGCGAGACCCTCGGAGGCAGATCAACAAGGAGGGGAGGAAGACCTGTAAGCTGCGGCTCTACCCACATTCTAAGTGAATTCTAATCCCGTGAACAACTAGTCGACTATCTTCATCGAGAAGACAAGCAAGGGGACGACTTTCAAATATGGCAGGCGTGAGTTTGACTTCCAGTCGCCTAAAAGACTCTGTCAATGAACCCCACCTTACTGAATCAACTCCTTTGCAGCGCCCGAGCCACATCCGCAGCACCGATGCTATTTAGACCTTACCGCCATATTGCCACGGACAAGTCTTATATCGACGGCGGAGTAGTGCGAAATAACCCCGTCACCCTGGCTAGTAACGAGGCGAAACGAATATGGAACTCGACCAAGCCCCCCGACATTATCGTCTCCGTCGGGACGGGCATCCAAGTCGACGCAGACGGGCAAGTGGTCGAGGTAGCCGACGAACACGTGGCGCATTTGAAAAGGCTGCTTCCGCGGGGTCTGCGCCGCAAGGTCGAGCTTGGTCTTGACATGATCAGAGCTACCCTCGACTGCCATCTCGAGTGGTCCAACTTCAAGAGCAGCCTCAACGGCACCCTCAACCGAAACAGCCACCGCCTCGACGTCGGACTCATGAGCAAGCCGCCCAATCTAGACGACGTCGGCGGGTTGTTTGCCCTACAGCACGAGAGCGAGACGTACCTCTCCCCCAGCTCCAAGGGTGTAAAGTATTTCGACCAGCAATATCCTCGAGCCAACAAGCATATCCTGGCAGTTGCCCGCCGACTGCTTGCCTGCCTGTTCTTCATCTCGGGCCGTCTTCCCAAGGACATGCGCCCGGGCCGGTACAAGAAGATGCTACACTGCCGGCTCAACCCGCAGTCTGAGGGCGCGAGGGCGCTGCTCGCTCTCGAGCCCAAGTTTCGCCTCCGCGAGACGAGCGCCAACACGCGCGACATCGTCAAGCCTGTCCGCCACGTGACCGCCGCCGGATTCGATCGCCAGAAACTCTCCAGTCAGGTCATGTTTGACGTATCCGAGGGGCAGTACGAGCGGCTGATCGAGGTCCAGTTCCCGAGCCGCGGGCCAGACTGGGAGCTGTGGGAGCCTATCGGAGGTTTCTGATACTCGACAATGCGTGTACCTGAGAATTGCAGGCGGGAGAGGAGGAATGTAGTATTTGGGACTGTTTATTTGAGTGCTGTCTACGATACGGCCGTACATGAAATACGTTGAATGACTAGGCGCCGGGCGGGGTCTTTGGTTCTTTAGATAAGGCAAACAACAAAACAGCACCAGCGTGTGGCCGATGAGCGACGACGAGCTAAGGGAGGCGAAGGAGCGTGGCAGCCATGATAATACTAATATGGTATGAGTATCTGGAATATCGCGGCCGGGGCAGACACTGGTCGAGAGGAACCAAAAGAGGAACTCGCGAAGTGCCCAAGGCACCTTGTATTTTTAATTTTCTAACTGAATATCAGATATTCGATTAATTTCTACTCCGCCGCGCTCACAATCACAATGTCTTCTCGCAGAGATCTCGACTCAACGAGTGAATCAGCCTGTTCGATTGGCTCCGATATACGACGAGATGCAGCGATCTCTTAGTATCCAGGCCGATGTTTCCACATCGTCATCACTTGCACAGCGTTTCCAGGCAGCAGCATATTCCCCCGGCCAGCAATTAACGGTACCGATTGGGGAGGGGCTTCAGGGCGTGATTTCCGAGCAGGTAATAATCATTCGGGCCCAGTAGTCTAGTAGAAGCATATCTGGATGATCTCCCACATCCTTCAATGCCTCCGCGCCGCCAGAGATGGAGTATATGCCTATTTATGGTCGCCTACTAGAGCTTAAAAGGCTGTTAGTACAGAGTTGGCGCGCCGTTTTTCGACATTGACGTAGAAAATGTCACCCGTTCATAGGTAGTGATACTAGATGGAGTGTTGTCGATCATGTGCGAATACGTACAGGGTTGGAGGGATGATGGATCCCAATCGCCGTATGGGAGGTTTTTTTTTTTTGCCAAGCATGCATGCTCTCCATCTCCAGCGCTTCGCGGCCTTGCGATGTCTATCTAGGTCGCCAGTCGTAAGGGGTAGGGCCTCTGAGCCGGGCAATGTCTTTGCGCCGGGGCATCCAGTGACCTTACTGTACCTCATGTGCGTACAGCACATATGCATTGTCTAGAACGTGCTTAATCGAGTAAGATACCGGGGATGCATAGTATCCGTAACCTGACTCAGCTATCACACACCCCCTAATATATAAGTTGAAAGAGAATTGTTTCTCCGCGGAAATAGACGTTACGTTAAAAACTCACCCCGTTCATAATCAAATCCCTAAATATTTATCAGCGAGTGACTTTTTTAAATTTCAAAAGGTCTCAATACGTCGTTACCCGCCCTAAGAGTTTCTTGCCGAGGGAGGCGATAGCTAAGGTAGGCACTAATTAGAATCCCTTTTATTTATAAAATCCCAGAGGCCTATCTCCCTCTCCATCGTAGCGGACTTTCTAACCTGTAGAAGAGCTAGCCATACTACTTAGGTAGTAGTCCGAATGACACAATCAAGCAAAGTAAGTGTAACGACGGGCGGGCGGTGCTTATTCAGCGCCCCTTTATCCTCGTCTCGTCTGCACAGGACCCAAGACCCTTCGTATTCCGGTTTGGGAATGCGAGCTGGTCATGCTACCTCTCTCCCTCATCCAGTTCTTCATGTTCTATGAGAAAATATTCTTTGGACTAATGCTTTTGCTGTACATCCAGCTAGTTTGGTAAATGCAACGGGTCTGAGTCTTGGCAGTGAGGAGTGGCGGTTTGTGTAAGTGCTGATTTTCTAGCTGTTAGTCTTCTCTCTGCACATGAAGTATACTCCATATATGTAAGTATATATATATCCCTAAAACGATCCACGACCCCCTTGCTACTAGTCACGGCTTGTTTGGTCTCGCTTTCCCCAGCCGGGAACGAACACCAGTATACTACTACCCCTTGTCTTGTTTGCATCCACACACACACATTGATACATCCCCTGTTCAGCCCTGTACACCGAGCTCCCCCATCCCTGGATCTTCCACGTGGGAGGTTAGACTCTGCGCTGTTTGACGTCAAGTAAACAAGAGACTGACTACCTAGGTACCTAGATACACAGCCATAGCTACCAGCCATGGGTTCCACACAGGTCACCGTGTTTGCAAACACTTTTCTTGTCTCGCAGGCAGGCGATGGCGGGCGGCCCAGTGTCTGGGTCGTGGGGCCGGACGAGGCCCGGGAACGCAGGCGCAAGAGGTCGCATCGAGTATGTGCTCTCCCAGGGTGCAATTCGCGGTGGCAGCCACAGAGCTACGTCAAGCGGCAGCGGCAGGACAGGACTACTGAAGAGAGAGGGGAGAGGCTGACGATGATGTGTGGGGGCTGTTATAACAGAAATCTCGCATGGGGTGTGTCCGGTGCAAGCGGCGCAAGGTAAAAGTACGTGCGTTCGTTCGTAGCCTCTCGGGTTCCCATGACTGCCGCTGATAGGTTTCTGGGCAGTGCGACGAGGCCGACCCGTGCAGTAACTGCGTCAAGCGTTTGGAGACGTGCGTCCGCTCCAAGCCGGCACCGTCCAGGCAGGGGGCTGAAGCGCTGCGGACGCCAACCACTGCACAGCGCAAGGCACTCTGCGCCCCGGTTGCCGAGCTCGGGTGCGGTGGTCCCGTCAACTTGTTGCAGCTAGAGCTGTTACACCACTTTGAGAGATCGACGCTGCCAACGCTGGCGTTCCAGGAAATATGGCCTTCCCTGCTGCAGCTGGCCTTCCAGGTTGGTCCACCTCTCCGCGTCGAGAGTCTCCCCCCTGGACAAGTGCCATAGTCGGGCATCGGGCTTTACCCACACCTAACCGAGCACCTGCTTAGTCCCAAGAGCACACGTACCTTGTCAACGCCATACTCTCCCTGGCGGCAGCGCACCTCGACTACCTTGCCCCAGACACGCCGCGGTACCGCCGGGCGAGCTGCGGCCTGCTAGACCGCGCTCTCCACGGTTACCGCTCGGCTCTCTCGGCGCCCATCACCGCCGAGAACTGCGACGCCCTGCTCGGCACGGCGATTCTCGTCAACTACCTCATGTGGTGCGATCTCGGCTTTATGGAAGGGCAGGCAGAGCGTCGGCAGCAGCAGGTACTGGACCTGTCAGCCGACCGGCTGTACTGGCTGTCGACTGGCGTGCGGCAGATCTTCTTCATGGCGTGGCAGTTGTTCCAGTCCGAGCGCAGCGTCTTCTTCCACGTGCCAATCCTGCAGCCGTGCATGGCCATCGAGGACGCCGTCGAAGCTCGCGGCCTCCGCTGGCAGGGTCTGGCGAGGGGGTTCGTGCAGCTGTACGACAATCCGCGCTACCACGGGGGGCGCAACGCCTTCCGTGCAGACTCCCAGGCCCGTCCCCGGAAGCAGCAGCAGCAGGATCGGACGTCTCACTCCCCCACGCCAAGCGCAAGCTCACCCAGTAGCAGCAGTAGCAGTAGTGCCACATTACACTCGGATGAAACACCGTCGAGCAGCTTCACCCGCCAGGAATCCCAATCCTTAAAAGTGCTGACGCTCTGGCAGAGCTACAAAGAAGGCGAGGCCTTCGTCGGGAGAACGGGAGCGGAAGACGACGACCTGATGCGCGCAGCCTACCAACGCCTCGCGGAGCGGCTCGCCGTTGCCATGGCATTTGCCTCGGACGGGGGGATCGGCGGGGGCTGCCCGGTCGCGTTTCCGTCCAAGCCGCCAGGCCGCAGCCGCTCCCCCGTGCTCAGGAGCGAAGATATCGTGCGGTACGTGATGACGTTCCCCATGATCTGCTTTGGGTCATTCCTGCCGCTCATCACAAATGGCGACTCACGGGGCCTCGTCGTGCTGTTCCACATCTACCGCGTCGTGCGACAGTTGCTGCCGCCGGCAGATGACAACTGGTGGTGTAGAAGACGGACGGAAGTGATGGAGGCGGCCATTGGATGCGAGCTAAGGGCCCGGGGCTTGGAAGTCTGTCTGAGGAGGCAAGATGCCGTGTCATAGAAAATGAATGACTTACAGGACGGATTATTTTGGAGGATGTGCGTTAGGGCCTAAATAGAGAAGTCCAAAGGCCTCGTATAGATACAAGGTCTAGTAGAGAATACCAAAGCCCTAGCTCCCTAATATTTACCGGTATTGCTCGTCAAAAACCAGGTGTTTTTTGTCGTCCAGCAGACTTTCTCTTATTCTGTTCTGATGGAATCTAAAGCTCGTCGTGTCCCGAAATCTTGATCTTCATGCCCGGAAAGCTTCTGAGCGACACTCGTCCCGTGGCTACCCTGGTCGGGCCGAGATCTTCATACGTCGTCGTGACGCCCGGCGGCGTCCACGGCTTGATGCGGCCCTGGTAGACGTCGAGCCCCCACCGTTGGATGCCTCTCGAGTCTAGAGGTTTGTCTCTGGGATACCGGTATATGCGGTCCTTTGACAGCTGGTGGACGGCACCGGCAGGGAAGACGTTTGCGTCGAGGCCCATCTGGCCCATCAGCTCGGGAAACTCAAGAGGGTCGACCACGACCGAGGTCAGCGAATCGTAGTAGCTTTTGGCAAACTTGTACAACGTCTGCCGCAGCTCTTGCCGCTCGCTCTCGGTGGGGGCGAATAGGTAGACCATCGGCCAGCCTCGCTGAGATCTATTAGTTAGACATGACTCAAAGTGTTGCGTCCTCCTGAGTTTGGCAGGATGCGTGTGGTAGTCTTACGTCGAGAAGCCTCTGCCGATTCCACAGCGTCAAGTCGCCCAGGACAGACCTCGAGGCCTCCTGCACCCAAGCGTCCAGCTTGCCAGTGCTGTCGAGCGATGAAAAGGTCGCGGAGTGCTCATCGTCCAGCCTATAGCAGACCACGACTGGCGCCCTGACGCCTTCGGCCTCGGCAACAGCGATGTCTTTGGAGGTACCAAACCGGAACTCGTCGCGATACCTAGCGGCGACGTCAGAGAACTCGGCTGCCGATGCATGGTCTTGGGGGTCTAAGAAGGCTATAAAGACGATCTCGTCAGCAGCCTTGAAGGCAGCAATATTGCCGGCATCAACGGCTTCGGGAACGGCGGGCTGCTTCCTCCTGGCAGCAAAGCTTAGGAGCCTAGCGCGCTATCAGTACTTCTCCATCTTGATTACTTCTACAACGAGAAATCCAAGGAATGACGCACGCAGAAGCCTGACGTGCGCCCCGATAGGGCGACACAGGCTTTCCGGAGTGGAACAGCGCGACCGAAGGATACGAAGCAATGTCATAGCGAGCACATGTCTCTGCGGCCGAGAGACAGTCGATGCTTAGGAGACGCTCTGTGCCCGCGGCGGCTGCTGCCAGCCATTCTGGCTCGAGCGATGCGCTCTTTGGTCTGGGTGTTCTGTTAGTCGCAGCCGGCTTGTGATGCTAGAGACGGTATTACTCACTCGTCGTTCTACAGCTCCAAGCCAACGGTTAGCACACACAAATACATGGGAGCCACGAGCAACTCGTACCAACACAACTATACATCGAATCAGCAGCTGACATTTGGTAGAATTAAAAACAGAAAGAATATGCAACTCACAAGCAACCAAAGCAAATTCACCACTCGCCACGGCCTGTTCAAGGTCTTGGGGGGTAGAGTGGTCCCAAGCCCGAGCCGGCGCCACCACGGCCATGGCCATCCACAAAAGAAGAGACAGCGACCATGACAAAGACGACCGGGTCCGAGACATGGTTTTCACGGCATCCATAAATCCCCCGTTTTGATACCAATATTCGTCGCAAACGCAGCGCCCCTTTCTCAATCTAGTCGGTCGGTCGGTCGGTCGGTCGGTCGGTATCAAGCCGGGCTGCGTGTTGCTGTTGGTGGTGACGCACCACGGCAAAATCCCTTCAACGGCACTACACGCAAGGAGACTCGGAACTTCGAATTGTAATTATAAGAAATGGAACGAATTTCATGAGAAAAACAAAAGGAGAAAAAAACACAAACATCGCCTCCTTCCATCTCTTGTTATTCTTCCAGGTCCCTGTCCTGAAACGCGACCACGCCAAACCCCCGTCCCGTCCCCAGACACGAAAAGAGAGCAAAAAAACCGGTTTATGGCTTACCACTGAATTCCTGTCTGGGAGGTGACGGGGGGGTTTCGTTTCGGCAGCTTCCTTGGACTCGCATTAAATTAATCCTGGAAAATGGCAGGAACGACTCTAACGCTTGCACACTTCAATGCTTTGGAAACATCCGCAATACTGTTAATTACGTATGTATGGGTAGATAGAGACGACTCCAAAGCAGGCTAAAGGTTGAAATATTTACAAAAAAATGGCTTCTAGACCGCAGCATACAAATAAAAGAGATGCAGCAGCTTGTATTCCGTAGATCCCGATGCAATCCACACCCAGTAATGATAAAAAGCAGACTTGTGGATGAATAGATGAATCAATGGATGGATAATAATGCGATACGCCAAACACCGACAGGTTGAGCCATAATACCCAATGCAACCGCACCGCACCGCACCGCACGTACTACTGTAATAACTATTATTCTTTTATGTCTTCCTCTCTCTCTCTCTCTCTCAGCTTCTTTCTTTTTTGTATCCCACCACTCCCATCGCGCCCGCCCGCCGACCGCAGCACCCACGGACAGACAGACAGCACAGCACCGCCCCACCATTCAGGCCAACCAAGCCAAGCCATGGAAGCCAAGCCAATGGATGCCAAACCGCACGCCGAACCCAAACCAAAACCATGGAAAAAAAGAACCCAAACCACCTGCGCCCAAGCAAGGCGAAGAGCAAGCAAGCAGGCATACATGCAAACGAACCTCTTTGTCTCTTTCTTTTCTTTTCTTATCTCTCTCTCTCTTCCCCTCTTAATCTTCACCCACTTTCTCGCCATGATTGCTTCAAAAACAAGAAAAGGGGAATTAATCACATGAATGTAATGACAGTCGAGTGAAAAACTGGGAGAGAGAAGAACGCCATTCTAACTCCTTTGACGGAGAGCCCCAACATGCCCCACCAGAGATGAAGACAAAATAGAGAGGTAGAAAAGAAAACCCATTACAGAGACATAGCCTTTTCTCCGTTCCTTCAGCGAGTACCATCTCATTTCGTGCTCTGCCGAGCACCCTTCTTGCCCCGGGTGGCCGTGGTGACGGCCTCGGCTTCGGCCGCCGCCGCCTCCTTCTTCTTGGTCTGCTTCCGGGCGCGCACCGGTGGGGGCTGCTCCATGTGGAGATGACCGATTTCCGCGACGGCCGTCGTGTTCTGCCAGTTGAGACACCGGTACGAGGGCGGCTCGGGCGTCGCCGCCGCCGCCGCCGCGGCCGTGTTGCGGCCGCGCGTGCTCATGCGCTTATTGCTGCCGTTCTTGCCGGTCTTGGTAACGACGGGCTCCTCCTCCTTGTCAATCTCCATCTCCGTCGTGCCGTTTGCCGCCGATCCCGACAGCCCCAGGTACTCTTTGCGGTTCTCCATGTTTTTGACAATTTTGTCGCGGTAGTTGATAATCTCCTTGCGCAGCTTGAGCTCGTTGAAGCCGCGCGGGTCCAGCCACCCCATTAGCGCATCCACGCTCTCGGGGTCCGCAATGTAGCCCCATTGCGACGCATTAAACACGCTGGTTGCGCCTTCTTCGATCCTCTTGCGCTCCGGCACCGTCGTGTTGAACTTGGCTTTGTACTCGTTCTGGTACTCTGGTGCCATGTCGATGTAACCCTCTCGTTCCAGCTCATCGGGGCCCTGCACCCATATACACCCGTTGGCGTAACCGGCCGACGCCGTCGAGCTGTCGGGCAGCCCGGCGTACGGCATGCCGTTGCGTTCGAACCAGTAGTACCGGTTCCAGAAGCGGTCCTTGCCGAGGACCCGGGTGCGCGGGCAGTCGGCCTCGCGGAGGTCGTTGTCGATAATGGCGATCTCCTTCTCGCACTCGGAAATCTCGTCCTCCTTCTTCCGTATGTCTTTGAGGACTTTGATGAACTGCTTCGACTGTTTGGGCAGTTTGGCCGCCGCCTCGGCCTTTTCCTTCTTTTCCTGCGCCTTCTCGGCCTTGCGTTTGCGCTCGGCAGCACGGTCCAGACCGCGTCGAAGCTTCCGCGCCGACTGGCCGTCGTCGTTCGAGTCCTGCACTTCGTCCGACGTATGGACGGGCAGCTCGTCCACGTCCGACATTTTCACGTCGCCGTTGGCCTTGACTGCCTCTAGCTGCGGGCTCGGGGGCATGTTATCAGGCAGAAGTATCTTACGCTGGTCATTCAAGCCCTTGAGGTCCTCAATGCTATAGACGAGTTAGCTTGACGGGCCAAACCCCAAGGCGAGAAACATAAACACTCACGCTTGTTTTCTCTTGCGCTGCCACTCAATCTTCTCTTTCCTGTACGCTGTCATCTGCTCGCTGCAGTCCTCCATGTAGCCGCGGATCGCCTTGGTCTCGGCTGTCAGCATGCAGATGATCTGTAGAGCCTGGACGCGGTAGTTGACGTCGAGGGCGGCATAGTGCTGACGCACGGTCTCCTGGCTGGGGTCTACCTCGGTGGGTACAAGCTGCTGCAAGAGCTCTTCGCAGCCGGCCTTTAGTCTCTCGTTCTTGGATAGTTGGTGTAGCAGGCCGACCATGATCATCTCCCAGCCGCCGTCCTTGAAGTCGCGATTCCGGAGGTGCTCGATCCAGTCGTAGTCGGCGAGGACTTCTTCGGCCCGGTGCTTTGGAGCGTCCTCGGCATCCTGCATCTCCTTCTCGGCCGCCGCAGCCTCCGCCGCGAGCCTTTCTGCCTCCATTTTCGCCAAACTGCTCCTGGTCGCACGACCCTTTGGTTGCGGCTCGGGCTCGGGCGTCGGCTCGGCGCTCTCGTCCTCTTCGTCCCCTTCGTCGTCCTCCTCTCCTAGCTCTGGGAGCTGAACCTGAACCTTGCCGCCGTCCGCCTCGGAGCTGACAAGGATTTTGAGAACCGAGCAGTGGATCTCGTCGAACAGCTGAACGGGAACCTCTTCCGATGTGACCTGCATGGCTTCTACAAAGTCATCAAATGTGAACGAGTCCAGCTTGAATATCTCGCAGTAGACGTTTAGCGTATCCCAGGTTTCGAGTAATGGCCCGACCGTCTTCATGAGTATCTTTTCGCTGAGCGGTCCCCTTGCCTCGGGGCCGACTTCCACCGGAGGGTCGCAACACAGATACTTGAGCTGCGGGCGGACATTCTCCCGGGGGCCTAATTGTAAGTCCTCGATGGGGTACTTGGGCGGCGGGGGTGGCGGAGGGGGTTCGGGCTGCGAAAAGACGGGCGGCGGCGGCGCTTGGTTGCGGAATGATATGGGAAACTGGAAGGGGTTACCGGGCAGGGGCAGGTGGACAAAGGCGCCGGGCTCGTGGCCGCCGAAGCTACTATGCTTCCCCTTGACCACGCCGACAGTGTGGGTTACCTGTTGGGCCTGCTGCTGGGCCTTTGACTTGTGGCTCTTGGGCGCGGGCTTCAGCTCGGGCAGCCGGACGGGACCCGTGGGGCTGTACGAGTCAGGCACGGTATGCGGGTCGGGCTGCGACGACTGGCGCTTCTGGGCCTGCATCTGCTTCCGCTCCAGGAGCTTGTTGTCGTAGCGAAGATGAGGCGGGATGCGCGTGTCGATGTAGTACTGATCCGCGACGGACGGCTTGACGAGCCAGGGCGCGCCGTTCCAGGCCTCTCGCGTCACCGTCTTCTTGATAAAGGACCGCAGCACGGATTTGGTGAAAACTTTGCGGTCGCGGAAGATGTGCGCATCGTCAACGACGGCCTCCTGGTCGGGGTGTGTGTCTAGGCTGACGAAATAGCGTGAGAAAGGGGGAGTCAGAGTACCGTCGGGTAGGACCTTGCTGCCGAAGCGTGTCTTATCCCGCACTACGCCTTGCAATCTCTCACCCGTCACGATATGAACGGTTACGGCCTCGCCTGGGTAGTAGTCATTCTTAAATTCATCGTAGATGATGTCGACCAGCGTGTCGATGCGGGACACGATCTGGAACTGGACACGCCGCAGGACGGGCCCCTTGAGGGCCTCGGGGAAGGCCTGCTCGACCTCAGCGGCGCCGGCGAGCTGAGAGTCGGAGGTGTCAGGCAGCTGCAACGGGGAACAGGGGGAGGGTGACAAGAGTGTTACTAGAAGGCCTACCTCGCTCTCGAGCGCCTCAAAGAAAGTCAGACCAGAATGGCCGCTGATGGGACAGATGAAGCGTTTCTAGAGGGAACCGTCAGCAATTAGAAGAGAGGAGAGAGAGATGGTCCCAGGACAGGATGGCATAGACAGGGGCGGCAGACCTGCTTGTAAAAGTCCATCCTATCATACAGTTAGCAAAGTCCCAATACTCGTATAATAGAATGACAGCAGGGGGTGGGACATAACAAACCGTTTTAAGTAGTCCTCATAGGAGGAAAAGACCTCGCCGGTCTGGGGGATGTGCCACACCTGGGACGGCGTGTTAGTTGGGGGGGGGGGGGGGGCGAATTGGCCTCCCAGAGGGGGAGGGGGAGGGGGACGAGACAACGAGAGAGTGGCGCACCTCTTGCTGGTCATCGTCAATTTCGGGCACCGTCAGGAACTGGACGGGCTTGCGCTTGAAGAGCACCTGGGGGGGGAGGTCAGGGGTGGTTAGCAAAAGTAGGGCGGGCGGATAGTCCAGTGGGCAGAGCACTGGGGGGTGGGCAAAAGCAGCGTCGTACCATGCTGGCGGTTTGTGTGGGGACCAGATGTGACCCGAGACCCTGGGACGTCTGGACAGAGGTCGAAAAGCGGTGCAAGGCTGATCAGCCTCGCGAAGGGGGTTTAAGGGGGTTTATATGGAGCGATAGCTTGGACGGCGATTGGCACGCGTCGTCGGGCCCCTGGAGCGGTGCGGTGGCTCGGGGTCGCGATCTTGGGGTGCTGGGCGGTGGTGGGGAGTAGGCAAGGTAGGGCGAGGTGGGCGAGGGTTCGCGGTGCGGGCCACCTTTTGGGGAGGGGGGGGGGGGGGGGGGCCTTGGAGTGAAGGCGACTCGGCTCGTCTCGGGCCCCTCTCCGACTGGTGCAAGCTGGGAAGGCTGATCTCGATGCTAATGGGGGCTTGCGCGCAGCGTCACGTTTGGCTTCGCATGCGACGGCAGAAAAAAGGGCGTGCAGGCGAGCGCATCGAGGCCCCCTCTAGCTTCGCGCTCTGGGCTGTCTGTCGGTCGGCCCGTCTGTCTGTCTGTCTGTCTGTCTGTCTGTCTGTCTGTCTGTCTTATTGCTCGCGGTCTCGTCTCGACGCCGAGTCGCAGAAGCAGAAACGGAAGCAGACGAGGTAGAGAGTCGGGCGCGGCGCGGCGCGCTGCGAGCACGACGCACGAAGCACGTCTGTCGTGTCGAGGCCGACGAAGACGTTGAAGCGGCAGCACAGCAATTCGAGGCGGTGGTGCGGGTCGTGATGCGTTCTCGCTCGGCGGGTGTGGTGCGGACGTGGAGAGTGGAGGAGGTGGTGGTGGTTGTGGTGGTGGCGGCGGAAGGAGAAAGAGAAATGTGGTCGAGGAGGAAGAGCAGAGGGTGCGGGTTGGAGAGGACGAGGTAGGTAGGTAAGGTAAGGTAGTGGACGTGGTCGGGTCGGGTCGCAGAAAAAAGTTCAACAAGGGGAGACGAGGGGAGCATGGAAGGCAAGGCAAGGTAGTCTAGGTAAGGTAGGCACGGGTAGGTAGTAGATCCACGGGCACTGGCACCGACCTTACCTACTACTGGTACATACCTTACCTTACACACCCCGACGCACGCACTTAAGGTACAAAGTACACATACATGTAAGGCAGGTAAAAGGTTGGCGTTGGACGACAAAATGGGGAAAACATGCATGGATGTCAATGGCCAGGGCAAGCACCTTCACCGACACCTACACCTATACACACACATCATCATATCATTGCATCCATCCAATCTTCTGGCCCGTCGTGACCCGTGGCTCGCAGTGCTAAGGTAATGGAAGGTATGCTGGCGTTCCGGGACCCTAACCCGCCCGCCCAGGGCAGGCACACGGGCGGCGGCACCACACCTCGTCGCTTGCTCCGTCCGACTGGATAGATTGGCAAAGGCGGACAGTGGAGCGGGACCATGTCTCTCTCTCCCCTCTCCTCGCCTCGCATTTGGGGGCTTTCCTGCTTCGGCCGGGCCACCACGCGCAACCCCCCGACTGCCCCAGAAAACCTTTTGCCCGCCCAGCAAGCCCGCCCTGCGCGGCATTGCCCACGTTCTTGTACTCGCCGTGCTCGCCGCGCCGAGGGCTATCTCCCGGCGGTGGAAGCGTCGCAAACGGCCGCGGTTCCGATTATTTACGCCCGCGAGAAGCCTGCTCAGATTTTGGGTTTCGGGGGTAGGGGTCCCGCCCCTTCAAAAGCTTTTAAGACAGGGCGGGCCCCGCGCGCACCTCGAGGCCCAGATAGGCGGCTACCTGCCAACGACCGTTGACGCGCTTCCCGAACGCCCGCCAGTCCAGCGCCTTTTCCATTGCTTGGGTTGGAACTTGGGTTGGGGTCCCTCTCTTCTTCCCCTCCCACTCGCCTGCCCGCCGCATGTGTTTTGTTTTTTTTACAATCTCCATCTGGATCAGGTCCAGCGCGCGCATAGTCCCCCTTTGCACCATGTGTGCGTGGTTGCGCACTGAATTTTGACGCCCCGGATTCCTTTTTCTCGTCGTGCGAGCAGGCGCGGCCCTGGCAAAAGTTGTCGGGGCGTGAAATCTGGACGCGGGAAGGTCCCCCAAGTACCACGCTAGCATTGGATCTCGGTGGGGGGCAGATCTCACACTTCGCGTGTCCCTGGACCTGATGCCCACGGCGGTCCGGCACACGCCCCCCTTTGACCACCTGACGGAAGACCGACCCGCAACACACGAAAGTCTCTGCACTCAAGTGCTCTACACCAGTGTAAAGCAGGGTCGACGAGCACTGCCGCAGAGGATCATGTTAAAATGCTCGCATCGAATACAAGGGCCTACTCTCCTATTCCAAGAAAGAAACAAAATAAAAAATAAAAACGCGTCAAAAAGTCCGTGTAAGTCGTGCCTCATCCGAACCCCCCTTTTCTGTCATTTAAAGCTTTGTTGTCGTCGCGTCTCCCTTTTTTTCCATCTCAGGACGTGTGCAGTGCATCCATGCCAGGTGCTCAGTTCTGCTTTAATTGGGGGTCGTCCTCTTTGCAACAAGACGGGGCAGGCATTGATGCCAATGTGTGTCGGCGGTGGCCGTGGTGGTGGTAAGTAATAATAGCCAGGCCACTGGAGACGAAAGAACACTTTTTTTTTGTTTGTGCCCCTCCCCCAAACAAATTTACCTGCACGAGAGTGCAAACCAATATTTTGCCTGCCGCCGCGCCGCGAGGATCTCCCCTGGTGGGTCCCCCAGAAGGTAAAAAGTTGTCAGCCTTGCATCCTACCAGTATGTACCGGTGGTGCCGGTAGATCCTCGGCGACCAATAGACACGTGGGATTTGCGCCTTAGTCAGCCAAGCCAACCAACCTCAGGGGAAGGCGCCCTTGAGACCATCCCTCGCTTTTCAGTCCATGCATTGCTTTTCCGCAAGCCTTTAGATTCTGACGCTGGTCCGGGCCGACGGGCCAGACTTGGAAACATGGCAACATGGCTATAAGAATGACACACGAAATAGCTATTGTCACTTGCAGCTCCCTGCCCGGGGGTATATTTGACTAACAAAACACGCAATGCCGCGTCGAAAAGCTACAACCGAGATGCACTGACACCGAATTACCTGTGCAGCGATTCCAGCCGTGGCCGCGGCCCTCTAGGACGTAAAAGACACCACCATAAAACCCAACCAGCTGCCGACAACCCCTATCGCCGAGTACGAGCTCGTAAACATTAGGGGGAGGAACTCGTAACTCTTGCCAAACACGACCCCGTGCACCAGCGAGCAGTACAGGATCAGCGGGATGCTGACCGTAATGTAGAGCGTGCTGAAGCGGTCGAACAGGAAGAAGCGCGCCCGCCGCGACGCCGGCGCCAGCTGGTCAAAGGCCATCAGGAACAGCACCAGCCAAAACACCGTGTAGATGGTCTTTATGGGGAACTCGGCTGGCGTGAAAAGCAGCGGGAACAGCGACACGTGGCCCGCCACCGCCAGCGGCCGAAATGCGCCCAGATACCGCCGGTCTTTGAGCGCGATGAGGCTGAAGGGGATGATGACCAGCAGGATCGCCTTCTCGTGCACGTGCCAGCTAAACAGAAACGACGCGTAGCCGCACAGCGTGACGGCTCCGATGAAGTTGTCCCACGTCGGCACCAGGAAGAGCCGCACCAGCGGGATCGCCTGGAACAGCAGTGTCAGGGCAAAGCACAGGCGCGGCGTGATGTCCGGGAGCACGGCAAACGCCGTGTCGCCGACCAGACCGCGCGTCACGCTCTGCAGCGCGCCCGCCTTGACCGACAGCCCGATCCGGGGCGCCAGCACGATCAAGACCCTGTCGATGAACGAGTACATGGCCCAGACGTTGGGCGCCCAGTAGGCGTGGCACAGCCCCCGCGAAAAGGGGAACAGCCGGCTCAGGATCTGCGGGATCTGGCCCTTGAGCGCAAAAGGGCCAAAGGCGGTACCGAAGATGGCCGCGATGCCTCCGCCCAGCTTTAGGCAGTTGAGGAACTGGATCCGGAAGATGGACTTGGGCGACAGGCAGTAGGTCCTTAGGAGGAAGACAAAGTAGGCGGGCGCCAGGTAGAGGTAGATATGCTTCATGCACAGCAGGGCGCCAAACACGAGCCCGCTGAGGAGCAGCGTCGACCTCTTCCTCGCCAGCACCAGAGACGCGATCAGGATGCCATACATGCAGCCATTGTACTGGAAGTGAATGTGGTCAATGATGAGCAGTCCCGGCGAGAGCAGGATGGAGATGGCGGCGGCCTGGGCGGCGCGTTTAGATGTCCCGTGCGACGAGTCGACGAACCTGGGGTCCTGTTAGTTGTGACTTGTCACTTGCCAGGCAGCCAGACAAAACGAGAAGGGGGCATTGTACATCTGTAATGCGTAGACCAGAACGAGCTCCGTGGCAATGACGCTCAGGCGCTGGAAATAGACCGTCTGCCAGCTATCGTACTCGAGGTTGTACATCCGCAGCATGGCAGGGTCGGCCAGTTTTGCGACCTGCGACATGATCCATTCAAAGTAGGCAAAGAAGGGCGGGTAGTCGAGCGTCCATTCCGACGACTTCTCGTAGTACCAGTCCCATAGCGGCAGGCTGTGCGTGATGGCGAGCCAGTTCCGATGGACCTCGAAGTCGGTGGATTTACTGCCACGTTTGTGCAACGGCCCGGTCAGCCAAAGAAAATAATTGTTCAAGTACGGATTGAATGGCGGGCGGTTTCTTACTAGGCCGGGAAAAGCAGGATCTTGAAAGCAGCCGCCACTATCGCGCATTGCGCGAGGGAAGGGTATGTCTCGGCCATCGAGACATGTCGGGGCTGCCGCAAACGCTCGTCTTTGGCCTCTAGGTTTGGTTGTTGACGGGTCACGGCGAACCGGAGCTGAAGTGGGGCGTGGAGAGTGGATGACAGCTACATAGGAACAAACCGTGGCTTTAGTCGCATTTAACTGTCAATTGCACTGTTTCATCCACATGCGCCACTGCGCCGGCAAGCCACAATCACAATCAATGCTTTCCCCGCAACCCACAAGAGACGAGACCCCTGCTCAGAGTCTCCACCTGGGCTCGCTCGCTTGGGACCAGGAAGCTCCCGCCAACGGAGCTTCTGCAGGGGGCGCAAAGCTAAGGTGGTCTCTTGTCAAGGCTGAAAGCGTGTCCAAGACATTGTCAGAGTCGCAGAGAGAGCACGCGCAACCTGGCCGCATTCCTACTTCTCTCCGTTTTGGCGCCCGCGAGAATTGACAATTGTACAAAGCAGAGTCAACTAATTTTTTGCGCCTTTTAGAAAGATACCCCCTTTTTGTGTTTATTTTTTTATATCTTTTTGTTGTTGCATTAGTGTCGCAGCTTGAACGTGCTGCAACCTGCGATTTAGTTCTCCACCTTCAGCCGGCCGCGGTGGTTAACGAGGTGCAAAGTGTCCTCAACCGACACACGACACACCAGGCGCCGCCACCGAAAGGCTGCCAGTATTCCGTGCCAACCCTCCCTGGAGCCGAGACATTGTTCTACACTCTTTCTTCCTAGTTTCGGCAGCGAGGACCCCCTCAATCCTTCCAAATTTGCGGTGACGCAGTTTCCGTCAATTGTTGAAGCTGCTCGAGATACTGCCTTGAACTTAGTAGCTTTGCACAAGACGACGGCCGCCCACCATGCGCACGCCGTCGAGCATTGCCGTGCTTGTGGCCAGCTTAGCCCAGGCGCACGCTCAGTATCTCGTCAATGACCTCAGTTTCGGCTTTGGAAACAGGTATGCATTACCCCCTTTTTGCAATTGGTGACTGGCATGCGAGAAACAAGAGGAGGTACTTCGTAAAGAACAGAGACAGCTAACACCCGCCTCTTACCTCCCTTGCAGGATAGCTCCCGAAGGATCTAGCACGGTGCCCAACTTCTCCCTCCAAGGCCGCCCCAACGTGCCCGAGCTGCTCTCCAACAAGGTCATCCTGACGCCGCCGGCGCCGGGGAACCAACGCGGCGCCATCTGGGGCGACAGGTCGCTGCCGCACCAGAACTGGATCGCCGATGTCGAGTTCCGGGCCAACGGCCAGGAGCGCGGCGGCGGCAACCTGAACATCTGGCTCGCGCGCGACGGCGCCCACTCGATTGGGTCGGGCAGCATCTACACGGTGGGCAGGTTCGAGGGCCTGGCGCTCGTCGTCGACCAGCACGGCGGGTCCGGCGGCATGATCCGCGGCTTCCTCAACGACGGCACCACCGACTTCAAGTCGCACCACACCCCCGACAACCTGGCCTTTGGTCACTGCCAGTTCTCGTACCGCAACCTGGGCCGCCCCTCGCAGATCAAGATGCGCCACTCCGAGACCAATTTCCGCGTCGAGGTCGACAGTCGCCTGTGCTTCGAGAGCGACAGGATCCGCCTCCCCAGCGGCTACAGCTTTGGCGTCACGGCCGCCTCGGCCGACAACCCGGACTCGTTTGAGGTGTTCAAGCTGGTGGTGCTGAGCGAGGACAATCACCACGCTCAGCAGCAGGACAATACGGCGGGTCAGGGTTACACCGCCGACGACAAGCAGCAGCAGCAGCAACAGCAGCAGCAGCAACAGCAGCAGCAGCAACAGCAGCAGCAGCAATCGCCGCCGCCACCAAAGATGCCCCGCATGACATTTGGCCGGTCGGGGCAAGTCGAGGACCCGTTTGACACGGTGATCCCAGACCAGGAGGCGGCCAAGATCTCGAACCAGAAGGCGCAGTTCGAGGACCTACACAACCGGCTCCAGAGCGTCAACCACCACCTGTCGAGCATCTTCCGGGCCGTGGCGCAGGTCAACTCGGTCGGCGAGCAGCGGCAGGAGGAGCTGTCGATTATGCTGGGCGAGCTGAAAGGCCTAGTCGCGCCAGCGCGCACGCTCGAGGCGCGCCTCGACGCCCTCGACGCCCGCCTCGCCGGCCTCGAGAAGGAGACGCGCGCCCTGCGCAGCGACCTCGCCGCCAAGCTGCGCGACTCGGAGAACGCCATCAAGTACCACGTCTCGGACCAGCACGACACCCTTGCCTCCCACGTCACCGCCACCGCCCCCCGCCACACCCGCCTCATTCTCGTCGTCGTCGGCTCCCAGCTCCTCCTCGCCGCCGCGTACGTCTACTACAAGCGCAGGAAATCCTCGCCCAAGAAGTATCTCTGATTCACAACCTTCTGTTGTTTCCAGGTTGGGTGGGTTTTTTTAGAAACTAATGGGGGCATGCTATTTCACGGAGTTTATATATGGTGGGTTTTCCGATTTCTCTTTGCGGGAAGTGGCTATTGTTTTTTTTTTTTTTTTCGTGTGAAGGAATGAATGGGTGAATGTATATACAAAGAAAGAAAGGTATGAAAGGGGGTTGAGACCTACAACAGCATGGCGTTTTTTTTTCTGTTTATGTCATTTCTTTTTCTTATTGAAAGATGAAAAAAAGAGATTTTATATTCGTGCATCGTGTGTGGTGCTTTTTTGTTTTGTTCTAGCGACTCGAGTCTTTCCTCGGTTTTATCTCAGGTTCCTTCCCCCGCCTCTGACTTGAAGTCCCCCGGCTTATTGTTTATTGTTTATTGTTTTCTATTTTTCTTTTCTGGTTTTTTTTTTCCTTGCTGGTTTATGTGGAGTGACCTACTTGATTGAGATCGGACGAACGGCGTG
The DNA here is from genome assembly GCA_033439765.1 of Lasiosphaeria ovina. Taxonomy (NCBI): domain Eukaryota; kingdom Fungi; phylum Ascomycota; class Sordariomycetes; order Sordariales; family Lasiosphaeriaceae; genus Lasiosphaeria; species Lasiosphaeria ovina. The sequence goes on along the minus strand of JAULSN010000002.1, from coordinate 2,770,326 downwards.
AGTATAGAAAGAGGGTTAGTTAGGGTAGAAAATACAAATCCCCCCTTTTAAAGTTCGATAGGGATTTAAGCATAAAGTATAAAACCTTCTTTATTTTCCTCTTCATTTTTCATCCCTTCTACTTCCTTCCTAGCTGATCAGCACCTTGTTTCATATCCCTTGCTTCATCCATCCATCCATCCAATATTATGTATATCACGCGCTGTTTCCTAGACCCCCTTATTATTTCACTGTTGTCGCTTTGTCGCCGCATGCATTTGACACGTAAATAGAGAACTACCAGGGACATAGCCCACCCGAACAGCTAGGTAACTTCCTGGCCCAGAGGAAACCACATCAAGACAGGAGAGTTACTCTTACCAGGTTGGAATAAATAACGAAATAGCCACAGGCAATTGCAAACTCAAGTCTTCTGTAAACACCACTCAAACTAAATTCCAAATGCCCAAGATAGATACCTAGATATCCTACCGCCTTGCTTGAAAACTCGTCCATCCATGAGAATGGGGTATGCCACCTCCAATACACCAATCCTTTCAAAAAAGAGTAAAAAAACAAAAGCCAATCGTCTCTGTTTCAGCCATGAATCCAGCGCATCCATTCCATTCGCTGCCCAACCAATATCGAGTCATCTTTTCGTAAAGAAGGAAAAATAAACAGATCTCGCAAACACTGCACTCCACCGAGCTGACCGCAGGACCCTCACTGTCTTGCAATTCAACCCATCTACACACACACACACACACACACCGCGCACTCAGCCCGCCATCCTCAGCGCATCTCACGCGGCAGCGGAGCCTGAGTTGATAACGCGGAGCATATCGTCGCCCTTGGGGGCGGAGGTGAGATTCTCGTAGCCGTCGTCGGTGACGAGGATGCAGTCCTCGATGCGCACGCCGCCAACCGGATAGTAGCGGTCGAGAACCTTGGTGTTGATGAACCTGGAGTGAAGGGGGTTGGTAAGGAAGACGGACTCGATGTATTCGCGGCAAAAGTAGCTTTTGGGGATTTGTCAGTTTCTGATTTCACGCTCTACCATTCCTCAAAAAGGACAGAGAGAAGGCAGGTAGTGGAAGATGAAAAGAAGAGAGAAAACTCACATGCCCGGCTCAATGGTGACAACCATGTTCTTGGCCAGCTTCTGGCGGCCGCTACATGCGGAAGGTATGTTGACAGCGTCGCGATACATGTAAGCTAGCATCTCGGGGCTCACCCACTCCCGCTTTGACGCGCGCTTTCTCTTCCCCGAGGCTCCCGTACCTGAGCCCATCAACAACTTCTCAGAGCCCGTGACGTCGTGCACCTCAAGACCAACATGATGGCCGAGGCCGTGGGGGAAGAAGGCGGCGACGGTGCCCCTGTTGAAGATATCGGCGGTGGTACCACCGTGGAGGATGCCGAGGCGCAGCAGTTCGGTCACGGCGACGATGCAGGCGTGCAGGTGCAGCGTATAATAAAAAACACCGGGTTTGATACGCTGGATGCACTCGTTCTGCATGCGCTCAACAACCGAGTGGACCGCGGCGGCCTCGGGGCTCCAGGTGCCCGAGATGGGGAATGTGCGCGTAATGTCCGAGGCGTAGCAATTCCACTCGGCGCCGGCGTCAAGCACGACAACCTGCCGCCCGTCCAGCTGTGAGTTGTTGGCGTTGTAGTGCAATGTGCTCGCGTTGACGCCACTGCCGGCGATGATGCCATAAGCCTGGCGCTTGGCGCCCTGGGCGATGCAGAAGCCACGGAAGATAGCGTCTATTTCGCGCTCGTTGGAGAGCTTCTTGAGACGCGCCAGTACTGCCCTGTGTGCAGCGCTCTATTTAAGGGAACGCTTTAGTAAAGGGGCTAGAGGGGAGACACCGGTAGCTAACATACCGATACGGAGTTTGCACGCCGGATCATGGCAACCTCGTAGTCGTCCTTGATAACGCGGGCGGCTTCAATGGCAGGCTTCAACTTCACAGTGTCGATGTTCACGACGCCCTTGGTAGAGCCGAGCTTGGGGGTCTGATCGGGGTTCAAGACAAACAGAGTACTCCCTGGCGCTAGGGCCATGTACAGAAACTTGTCGAGGCCACTGGCGATGCGTACATCGTCGACTTCAGACTCGGCCTTGCAGTCGTCGATGCTCGGCGGGCTGCCATTGTACAGGATATACCTCGGCTCCCAATGAGGGATCCAGAGGATGAGATGGTCACGGGCGATGTCATAGGTGAGGGAGCATCCAGGGAAATCAGCCCCGGAGAGGTAGAAAAAGCTATCACACGTGGGATGTCAGAAAAGGGGCCTCTCGCGCAACTCGCCCCGATGCGGAGACTCGGGCCGGGTAGAGACTCGAGGGAGCACATACTGTCGACGTTGACGAAACTCGGGGCCCTCATCGGACTCCTCATACAGCTTCTCATCCTGGCCGGGAAGAAAAATGAGGCCGCTCTGCACGCCGAGCTTCTTTGCTACTTTCCGGGCGTGTGCCTTGGCTGCAAGATTTCGCGAGAGAAACGTGTCAACATGTGTACGTACTATACTTGATAACCAAAATTGGGGAGGAGCAATGTTACCTGGATACTTTCCGAGCTTCTCCTTGTCGGTCAGCCAGGCGTCACTGTGCTGCTTCTTTATCCTGAGCCTGTCCTTGTCTGACAGAGAGGGAGGGCTCTTCTCCCGAGCTGCCGGGAGTGCTCCGGGCGAGGCGGGTTTAAAGGGAACCTTGACCTCGATTGCTCTGCAGGGCGTGTGCGACAAAAAAAGTTAGAATTGTTTTGCCATTGGTAAGAGGCCAAGGGGATGAAATAATAAATAATAGGCCACAAACAGCGCATCAAACTCGTCCACGACGACCAAGTCGTGATCGACCTCCATCTTTTTGGGGGTTGGCGGTTTGCCTTTGCGAGACGACTTGCTGGGGAGGCGCCTAATGGATACTCGGTGGCGTGCACCAAGGTTAAGATGGCGGAAATGCGGGGACGGTAGCGGCGTGGTTGGCGAGGGGGATTTGGAAATCGGGAGGCGGAGCTGCCGGATCACAATCCAACTCAAAGTGAGGTCGGGCCACGGATGGAGGGGAAGAAGGGGCTTGTCCCGAGAGGGGCTTCGGGCTCCGATGGATACGGGGCGTTCGTGTGGGGGGGAAGGGGAAGCTCGGCGCCTATTCCGTGCTCCGTGTGGATAGGGAATTGCCTCGAACCGTTGGTCAATTCCAAGGCACGCTGGTTTAGGTGAGTGAGGAGCGTTGTAGGCCGTAGGGAAGATAAGGTCGGTTGTTGTCGTGAAGTTGCGTGTTACAAACGGTCATAAACGAACGACCCCGACCCACCACCTGGCTGCCGCGAGCGATGGACGAGGAAAGCGTTATCTACCTCCTCGGTTGTAGGAGTGACTTTGCCCCTTTGTCTCAGTCATCCACAAATGGATTCGGTCTAGTGTGGTCTGCTTTGGGATCAACGAGACAGGAATTCCTCCAATTAAACGGGCTCTTCAAAGTCCAGTCTGTAGGCAACAACACCCCAGTATCTCGATGCAAACTTGCCTGGACGTTGGTGAAGGAGGTTAAGTAGATGCAGCAGATAACCGAAGACGGAATGGCCGAATTCGAAAGAGAAGGAAACGTGGAACGAGTCAGAACTGTACTCCGTCTGTCAACCTCGGAAGGTACTGTATGCATGTATTGCACATACAATACGTCCAACACAGCTTGGACTTGAGGAAGGTACGTAGGTAGGAGTGGTTATATCCGGCCGCGCAGCTGAGAATGTCGTCTGTGGCACATGCTACTTAGTAGCGAGGCAAGAGTTTGCAACTAGTCGACTAATTAGACACGGCACCTGAGTTTATCGGCCGTGGCTATTTTAGTCGCGGTATTAGCCCATAATTACTTAGCTGCGCTGCGCTGCACTGCGCCTATGTATCCAAGGCAGGCAGCTAAGATGTAAGTACTTGGAGCAGGAGTACTGAACTGCTCCTCAGGTTCGTCTTCTCAATTCCAGTGTGCTTTTCTTTTCTCTTTTGTTGGCGCGCATGCATGCGCATTCATTGAAAAGAGGCTACTTGGGTGGGCTGCAGGCCTTCAGCGGCGGGCCGGTCGACAGCGCCTTCCGCTAGACAAGCCGACAAAGTTAAAAGTTAGGGCGCTGCGATTGTGGACCGGTGCACCCGTCTCTCGCTGGCCGCTACGTATCATCAATCAAGTCGTCCATCTTGGCCTGGATCATTGGTACATACCTGTCGCGCCTGCCCAGCAGCAATCTAACCCGTCGTCGTTGTCATCGTCCCAAGGGCGCGCCGTGCCTGAAATTGATTGACATGACTGAGGGCGTGTCTTGGGCGACCACTTACTCTTTTCTCGCCACCATCACTAGGTAAGCAAGGTAAGGTACCTTAGCCCCGAGTCAGGCGCCCTCGCCTTTCCATGTCCCGCCGGTAAACGGCGCCTTTAGTCTTTCTTGTACCAGAATCTGCATGTATTCCATCCCTTTTCGTGTACATAGTGTCCTCTGTTGAGAACCTGAATCGAGCCAAGTAGAAGAGTCGATACATGGTGGAAGAAGCGGTTTGCCCGGCCGTTGACCAGGTACCTTAGGTATATGGCGACCGAAAACAAAGCCGCCCCCCCTCTCCTTTCCCTCCCTTCCCCTTCCATTCGCTCTCTTCCTCTGTTTCCTAAGGCTCTTTTCTTCCTCTCTCTTTTGGGGTATCAGTCGATAATCACCAGAACTTGCTGACTCGCACCCCTCACTTCCTTTCCCCTACCTCCCACCCCATCCTTAACCAACCATATGCTTAGCGGCCGTGTTTATTCCATCCAAATCAAGCCCGTACTTCATAGCGTTGCCTCGGTAGTCGGGAGTCGCGCCAGGAGAATCGCTCAACCACTGCCGATCATAGTATAAATCCCGTTTTAAGACGGTTAGTACCCAACAGTCCTGGCCGCTAGACCACCCCATCAGACTCGCTCCCCGTGGTTTAGTCTCCGCTGCGACGAGGTTATGGTCAGGCTATCGGTATGGTCCATGGCCAAGGATGTCTTCCCAGTCGCCCTGGAAGCCGGCGTCCGCTAGCACGCCGTCCATGACATCCCTCTGTTGGTGCTGGCCCAGCTGCTGCGCATGTGGGTGCTGGCCCTGTTGGTGGTTGTTGTGGCCGTGGTGGCCGTGGTGCTCTCGTGCACCGTGCTCCTGCTGCATCGTGAGCAGGTTGGACGTGTACATCTGCGACGCAGGGTCTAACCCCGCGTGAATCTGACTCTGCTGCAGGAGGTACGGCGGAACCGGCCCAAGTATCTGGCCCTCAATGTCGTCGTATATGTTCGGCATGTAAAACTGCATCCCATCATGCCCGTGGCCTCCCCCGCCATGGAACCCTCCCCGACCCTGCCGCGAGTTGGCCGGCTCCATCAAGGGCTGGTTCGGGTAGGCAAACGGATCGCTCGAGGGGAACATCATGGCATCCAGCTTGTACAACGGGTTGACAGCGGCGCCAGGCGCCTGCGCTGGGGCGAGACCTTGAAGCTGCCGGTGCACCGTTCCAGACGCGTTGCTCGAGTCAGAGCCCGTCGCTACCATTATCACGTCCGCCGGCAGAATATCGTGGAGATTAGGCCCATAGTTCGCTCCAGCTACATTATTCTGCTGTAGCCCCATCGCGTCAAACGACACGCCGTGACCGAGAGCCGGCCCTCCGCCTCGGCCGGCCCCCGTGCTGGGGCGAGCCATTTCATCCGACCTCCTCTGCGAAATGCTATCTTGCCGCCTAGGGTGGGCTGGTAGAGGCGTGGTTCCCGCCTTCGATCCGGGGACTGGATGCGATCTCTTCTTTGTAGGTACTGGCCGCGTCGTCACCTTTTTTAGACGCTCCGGCAGTTGCTCGAATAGGGGCTTCAAGCCGTCGTTAGCACCACACCGTCAAAGATCATACGTCATTCAAAAACTTACATTGAGCGCATTTGTTATGCGGTCTGCGGCCAGACTGCGCTGTGCGAGACTCGCAATCACATCTCTGCCAGCTCGCGCGTCCGCCAGAATTTCCGACGACCCCGGCTTGTCAGGGTTCTCCAAGACATAGAAGACCAGAGACAGAATGGCAAAAAATTCCGCATATAGGATGAACCAATAGGGCCCGATCAATACGGCCTGCTTTTTTATCTCTATGCCGATGTGGACGATGTTTCGGGAGATGCTGATGGCCGCCGCAGCGCAGTTGTAGTAGCGATCATCAATCTTTTTTCCCGCAGTCAACCGCGGCGAAACGTAATGGAGGAACGGTCTGTAGAGCATCATTTGGACATGCGCATAAGCAAATCGTAATAGTGTCCGGACTCTGCGCGTCTAGTGTGTCAGCATCACAGCATAGAGAGCTCGGGTAGGGGGTAAATTTCAACAGAGGGTTAAAGGGGTTGTATATTCCGCCTTCTTCGTCGCCAAAGAAGATCCTGGCTGCCAACTTCACATACCGTATTACTTCGATATGGCCATCGGGATTCGGCCTCCAGTGCACTGGAAGCTGCTCGTACCATTCGTGAAGCTCTCGTTCGATTTCCTTGATCCGGGAATAGCCGATCATGTAAGTTGCGTTCGGGCGATCGCCATTCATAACACACTCCTCGACCCCCTTGAGAGGGTATATATGCTTGACAACTTTGGATAAAATCGCCATGAGCTTGTTGTGCGCGTTAAAGGCTTGGAAAAAGGACGGAGTGCCCGGCGGGGGCGTCAGGATGGCAGTTCGCGTAATGAACTCGTCGTCGACCTCGGTGGGCGCGGGCTGGTCGATATCGTCATCGTGAAGCAGCAGCGGAAACCCCAGGATAGCCGATACATATGTATCGAGGTGCCGAACGACGTGGAATACCCGCCGTCTCGTCTCGTCTTCGATGGGTGTTATTTTGGCGTGCGACAAATGGCGGTGGAGGCCCATGCGCAGGGCAGAGCGAAGAGCAATGCCGATAAACGCGTAGCAACCGCTAATGTTGGACGTCGCCTGTAGGAAGAGGATCATAAACACAAGCCCCTGCAACGAGGTCATGTCTCGGCATTCCGCAACGTCTTGCATAATCAACCGAGCGGAAGCGTAGTATTTTATACTTTGAACTGTTGTTAGAAATAGACGAAGACAGTGACATGGAGCTGGCGTGGGAGTCTCACCCTTCTTCCATCGCCGATTTGTGCGTGACAGGGGGCTTCGAGGGTTGGTCCTCGGTCACGTTGTACATGCAGCCAAGCGCCATGACCGAGTACAACAGGCCCAAGAACCTGCGGTCCTCGCCTCCCCATGATTCCTGCGGCGTGTCGTAGAGCCTGTCGAGCGAGTCGTAAAACGAAGGAGCGTGTACGACACGCAAGAGGCACGTGGCGCAGTTTAGAGCGTAGTGGCAGAGCTTGAGCACCTTCTCCTTGGGCGGGAGCTCGTTGATATTCGGAACCGCGGAAATGTCCCAGACTGAATCGGCATTGGATCTCGGGGAATCAAGACTGAACATGCCAACGGGCCGAGACGGCCGAGGGAGAAAGGGAATGCGGTAGTCGTTTCCCAACAGCCCCTGGAAGTGCTCCTTCATCCGCCTGAGGAAAACGGCACCCGAGGAGATACCGTGAAAGTCGGACTCGCCGCCGTCGGTGATGTCGAGCTGGCCAATGGTCTCGATCATGGACATGATCTGGGCGTCTTGGTTCCCGTTTTCCTTGGCTGCCTCCATCTTGATCTTCATGGCCTGGACCCTCGCCTGCTCCCGGTTGCGGAACTCTTGCTGGACGGCCGGGTCCAAGTTTGGGTCGGTCAGGTCAACATCGGGCATGAACTTGCGCAGCAGGGCCTCGGCGCGCTGGAGCCTCGTCTCCAAGGCCTCGATGTACTGCGGTGCAGGGTTCCTGCGGCGATTAGATGGCTTGTCGTACGTGCATTCTAGGAGCCGGTTAGCTCGGGGGACAGAGGGCGTAGAGGGCTAGTCGACGGAGGGAAAGGAGGTCGTGTTACCGTAGCTGTACACCGAGCAGTGCGTGCATGGCTGCTTGCCGTCGCACTTGATCTTTTTCCTCCGGCACTCGTCGCACGCTCTCGTGACGCGGCGGCGCTTCTGTAGCGGCATATTTTGCGTCTCAGAGGAGCCGCCGGGCGGGCCTTCCGACTCTGACTTGCCGGGGGACCCATGCTCATGCGGCGACGAATCTACCGACTCGTCGTCGGACATGTCGGGGGTGTTGCCAGAGGCGGCGGCGCTCGGCGCAATCTCGTGCGTCTTGGTGCTGGTCCGGGATGGCTGCGAGGTCTGCGAGGCGGAGCGAGGAGACACCCCCCCCTCGGCGGTTGGGTCTAGCATTGTGACTGTGGCCTGCTTCTGATCCCAGCGCGAAAGCGGCGGGTCGATAGCCTGCCCTCCGTCTTTATCGCTGCCAGTCTCTCAGCCAAGCCAAGAACTGATTCGCATGTCTGTTTGTCCGGACTCAAGGCGAGAGCGCATCTACAAAACCACACAACCAGGCCTCTCTCTGCCCGCCGGGGCAAGGACTGACTGACAACTTGAAAGGGCAAGCAAAATAAAAAGGTGCCAAAAAAAACCCAGTAAAGAACGAACGTCTGTCCCAAAGTTGCTTAAAAATTCGAGGGCCCTGCACGGGAACCTATGTGTACCGAGCAGTGTCCAGGAACAGGGGGGTCTTGCTCCAGTGAAGGTATGGGGTATGTATGTTCCAGGGCCTTGCCCGTTCCAAGCCCACCAGCGGTCCGGTGAAGGAGGCAAGTTAGCTGAGCAGGGCAGGGCACGTCTGGCTCTGGCTCTGGTCTTGCTCTGGCTCTGGCTCTGGCTCTGGCTCTGGCTCTGGCTCTAGCTCTGGCTCCGCTCGACAGACAACAAGGCGAGAGGGTAAGTGGGCAGGAGGCGGCGGCTGTTAGCAACAAGGGCTGCTGCGGCGCGACCGACCGACCAGCGATGAACTGCAGCCGTGAGGGTAGAGGTGTCAAGATCCGGTGCGGAGGGTGGATCCGCTCCTCGGGAGCTTCAAAGTCCGGCTACTATGTACAGCGAGCGGCACTGTGGTACAGCCGCCGTACCATGGGCAGTACATACATACCTACCTACCTTGACTTGTTAGGTTGTGTGGGATCAAGGGGGAACGGGGAGGTGTGGGTGCCGGTGCCGGTTCGGTCTTTGGAGGGGTCCATAACAAGGCCGGGGTGGGCTTGTGGGTTGCTAACATTTAACAAGTGCCAGCCCGCTCCATCAGGTCGAAAGACGAGCCTTTCGGTTTACAGGTAACAATATAAACTTGGGCCGCCACCTTGGATGTCTTAGCTATGCTGGCTCGGACATTTATTCAGCATCTATCCGTACCCATAATATACTTAGTAAATACGGGACGGCCAGGGCCAGGAACTCCATGGACCGCTCGACCAAGGCAGGCCAGTCTTAGACGAGTCGACTCTTGAAGCAACTCGAGCCGAATCCGAGAAAGGTCAATCTAGTGAAGTAACAAGCCCGCAAAGTCGCGAGCGCGCTGGAGCCGGCCAATGCGAGGGGTTGCGCTGTGAAGCTTCCCTTCACTTTGGGATTAAGGTATGATTCATCTTGGAGAACGGAGGCGCGCCGCGACACTCGACCCTAGGGTGCCGGGGGGTGATGGTGCGGGTGCGTATACGGATACATCAATAAACACGGACTGCAGCCGTCGCCATGACGGGAGCCAGGCTCCGCGGCCCTGGAACCCTACCCTACTACATGTGCGCGCGTGGTAATAAGTGCCCCCGTACACATGTGTGTGTGTGTGTGTACATGGGCATGTACAGATGCCGATGGGTGAGCGAGCGACTTCTGGCACCCCCCGCAAAAGAGGCCCGTCAGGTCAGATCAGATTTGTCCGTGTGCATGTCTGTGCCCAGGGGCTTGCGAGGTAGGTAAGGTATATCCCAAGGTTGAGAAGGGGTCCCTGACTCCCCCCACCAGGCCAAGGTACTGTATGTACCTTGGCCGAGAGAGTGCTAGTAGTTTGCAATTAAGAAGGGCAACGTAAGACGATGCAGAGCCCTGGGTAAGCAGACAGGCGGCATGGCGGGGTAATTTGCCTCTTTGCATCAAACAGCACCTCTGCAGAGTGCAGACGCGGGTATTTTCGAGGAGAGAGAGAGATAGTGTGTCACTCCGTCGTCTGTACAAAGAACGTAGGGCAGGTAAGGTGGTTTGGTACGGAACCGCCACGTTCCATCCCATCTCAGGACCGCAGCTCCCCGAATCAAAGAGATCACAACTGCTAAGCGTAAAGGAAGGGCTGTCTTTTGGAAGAAGATTCTTCTCGTGCTGAAAAGCCCTTCCTTCAGCTGTCCAAGGCGACCAGACGACCCAGACGACGCGGGCGCAGATAGGGATGATGCACATGTCAAGCGCCGTCGCGGCAACCCGAAGAGTTCCCTGCATAGTCCTGTGCGGTGTGGGCACACTATTGAGAGGTCGCTCAGAAACCTCAATCCGGTAGAGTCATAGGCTGCCTTAGTCCCAGGTGGCCCCCATCTGCTTATTCCCGGTTCGGAGCCGGCGTAGCGGCCGTCCCTCGTTCCTGTGAGAGGGGCCGGGACGTCAAGCAAGAGGCATTCCAGCACGTACCTAAAGGTAAGTTCGTAGACCAGTAGCCCCAGCAAGGCGAAAATGGGCAAAATTCAGAAGGCGAGGGAAAACACAATTTTGGGGGTAACCTCCAATCACAGTGGATAGCCCCACCAAGCGGCAGCCTCTTTCGCGCTGAAGCGCCTGCTGCCTGGAGTCTTGGGGTCTTGGGAGTCTTGGACAGACATGTCGTGGAGATTTCGTTATCTCCGTCACAAAAGGCCGCGCTGTTAGTTAGTCTGTTGTACTTAGGTTGTGCATACTCCCGTCTGAAGGGACTGGGAGGGGGGACTGTGCGGTTATATTCCGCAAAGGCGCAAATCTTGGTGTCTCGAGTCTGGCAATATCTGGCCATAATTCTCTTGGAATTGTAAGAGTTGCCCCAAGCCCAGGGGCCAGAGCGCCGGGCAGAGCCAGAGCCAGCGAGCAGGCTCAACTCGGAGAATGGGAGACGACGCGTGTCTTGTGTCTGTCGCAGTTGGGAAAAAGGGACTGGCATGTGTGACGAGAAGAGGGGTGCATTTTGGAGATGTCGAAAAAGATGGGGAAGGGGCAAGGGTTGGGATGAACCGGCTGCAGTGGGGACTCCAGGGCCCAAGCCACAAGGGCCCAAAGGCGGCACACTAGAGGCTTGGCTGACGTCGCCCTCTCCCTCGAGTCTCCATCCCTCCCCGGCTCGTGCACCTAAAATCAGCCCATTCTGAGACTTGGCGCTGGGGACTTGTGGTGGCTATTCCCCGATTCCCAGGCCGCTTTCGGGACACATCACCCATGGATGTTGTGGTAAAAAAAATCTCGCGCAAATGAAATCTCAGTCGCAACCCTCCCTTTCTCGTCTCCAATAAGCATCTGCCCGTTGAATGCTGTGTTTTGAGCTCGGATGGCTTCCTTTGGGCCGCGCACCTCCTCGACCCTACGGCGGCTGGAAAGGAACAGTCCCTATCTGGTCCTGGGTAGGATGACAGGTATAGTGGATGACGAAGCCCGATTCAGGAACGAGGGGTAAAATGATTAGGATGCCAGTCCGCGGTCGCTCATATTCCTTACGACGAAATACGCTTGCATGTAACCCATATGGAGTAGGTTGCGTATCGTACTACTGAATGCGGAGAACGAATATGCATTATAAGAGACCGCATGGGCATCCCGCCGGGGTGCGCCTTTTCGGCTTGGCAGGTCAGGCTAACCGATGAGAAGATGGAACAAATGGAAGCTCGAAAAATCCCAACCTTCCCCCCCCCCTTCGTCCGATAAGATGTAGCGAATTAGGTTTTATTTTGTATACGGATATCCGTATTGATAATTAGCAGACGAGCTTCCAGCCTCTTGTGAATCCTTGTGTCAGTAGCGTTCAGCAATCCTGCCCCAGAACTGCAGTGCGGTTTGCTTCCGAGCTCTCTGGCCGAGCCCGACTTTCTTTTCACGGTTTGAAGATCAAGCTGTCATTGTATCACTGTCGGGAGGCGGTCACGTGAGGTCGAGAGGCACCAGATTCCGTGTCAGTGATCCCGAGATCATCCCGGACACTGAGGTAGTGTGCGGACCCAACCCCCAACCTAAGGCCTAAGGAGGGTGGTGGCCACGCGAGAAGTTACAGTAGGACTGTCGGAGGAATGTTGGTACAGTGGTACGTGCTGCTATGCAAGGCATAATGAGAGCCAACAACCTCTCAAACATCAACATGCCTCATTTCAATCCTGCTGTATCGTGACTCTATTGGCCTTGCTCGAGGCGGGGCGGTTTGAAGAAGCGCTAGAAGTTCGCAACGGCCCCCCATTGAATCCTACCTCGACCCAATCTGGGGGGTGATCTCCAGACTTCTTTCAGAGATGGTACGTATTTTTTGCACAAACGTGGAGTATACCAAGCATACCAAGAACCAAACACGAGGTCGCGGAGACGCGGTTTGTCACAATGCTTAGAAATCATCTTCTGTCGTGTCCACTTCCCCCTTTAACCCTTAACCTAAGGTAGGTAGGCGGGTTAAAATGGCACACGATAACAGCGGAAGAGAGAGCGAGGTGGCGATGTCCAGTGTCGAGTGTCGACAAACCGGATGCTGGGATCAGCCGAAAGACTTTGCGAAGCCTTGCGGGCGGGATGATGTTCCTGCCGCCAAGCAAGTCCCCAAGCTGGCCCTGTCGAGGACCGTGCCTCCGTGGCTCCGTGCCGCAGACTTTCCCGTGATCGGCTTCTAGGGTCGCACTGTAGAGCCAAGGTATCTCGGACGTCTGACACCCGAAGTTTAGACGAGCCTGTCAATGACCATTGAAAGTGCCATTGCAAGGATCTACGCAATCCATCTAAAAAAACTAAACTGCAAAAGCTGGGTTGTGAACTGTGAACCGCGTTCCGATGGCGGGGTATATACACGTTGATCGCAATCGACGGCTAGGTAACGCCTGGGACGGCAGGAAAAGAAATTGGTGCGTATGGATTAGAAACTTGGTTCCTTGTCTTTGTTATTCTTCCATTTTTTTTTCGTGAGAGTAAAAGTAAAACCACGCGGCAGTAATAACAGTTGTGGCACGGACGCCGACCAGGCACGTTATCAAGTTGGTCTTGGACGGCCAATTCGAAGGAGATACGAGACACGAAACACGGTACCCTCACTTGCAGAAACGGAGCTTATCCTTCTCGAGGGTGGGACGACTAGTTGTGTTGGCGAGATCATGCGAATACAGCTGATTGAAGGCTCCCAACTTCCCAAGTTCACCAGTTCAGGATTTAGGTAGCTCCTAGGGCTGAGCTCCCGCTCTAGCTCCATCAAGCTAACACCCAATGTGGCCTGTGTCTTGGAGCCTTTGAACACACGTATGATGCGTTAAACCAGAAGAAGAGAGTCGTGGCTAGCTTTTTACTGTCAAAGTAAGCTTTGCACAGCCTCTTTCCGGTTACATGCCACCCGCGCATGTTATACCACTGACTTTATGGGGTACATTCCGAGCACGTCGGTGAGGCAGCACGGATTACCAATTTAGGCCCAAGGTGACACGAAACGCGGGGGAGGACTGGAGGTGAGTGAGCCGCCCCACTTGAGGTCGCGCGGGAGCTATACGTACTGTGCTGTACAGTACCAGCCGGTATGCACCCCCTCCTCTCCTCGCGGCTACTCCATCTCAGCCTCGAGATGGATCATCGCCAGCCTTCAGCCTCGCCAGTTGCGCTCGGCGAGTTTTCATTCCCAGCAGCAGCAAACATGAACGACCCTATACTGGTCTTCTTCACCGCCATGGACAACCAGGGCGGTGTCATTGTCAAAGGTAATGTACAGTACATACGCAATTCTCCATCCCTTCGCAGCTTGTTTGCGCATTCGCTTGGGGCTTTGTGCCTGCCAAACAGGCGGGCAGCCGCTGACCTTGACACGCGACGAACAGAACAGCCCAAGCTCGACCTAGACCTGTACATTCAAAATTATCGTGGTAGGTGGTCCAGTGTTGCCTACACCCTATTCTCCCCCATTTCCACACCATTTCCAGTCGACTGATCGTACATCTTTCGCCGCTCCAGGCCGCACTCGGTACGACCGCCTGTTCCTCATCGGCCGCAGCTCTGTCCCCCTATGCGTCGATGCCCTCAAGGCCGCAGCTGCCGAAGCGAAAAGGGGCCGCGACACCCACCGCTACCGGGAGGCTGTCGAGTGTTTGCGAATAGCTGCGCCCTCGGAGCCAGAGGCCACCTTTGACCAAGCCTGGCTGGAGAGCGTCGACGCGATCAACGGCTCCGAGATCACCCGTCTGCTTGCAGAGCTCAAGGGTTATAAAAACAACTTGGTCAAGGAGAGCATAAGGGTACGTTCTGCCTGGAACCACTACGGCGGGCGCAATAAACGCCCGACACGGGCAAACACTAACCGCTGGGGTTGCCCTCCATCGCAGATTGGCAACGAAGAGCTCGCCAAGTTCTATGAGAGCTCTGGCGATCTCAACGCGGCCGCCGAAACATACCAGAAGATGAGGCCCGACGTCAGCACGCAAAAGCAAATCGCCGACGTAGGACGTCATCTCATCCGCGTCTCTCTGGCGCAGCGCAACTGGGGCATGGTCATCGCACATCTCAGTAAGATGGTGCTCAACCAGACACCCGAAGAGGAGGATACCCTCCAGCCGTTCTTGAAAATATCGCAGGGCATTGCGAGCCTTGGCCAAGAACGATTCCTGGATGCGGCCACGGCCTTTTTGGCGACCAAGAGCGGCGTTCCCGAGTCGACCTACAATGAGATTGCAAGCTCCAACGACGTCGCTGTTTATGGCGGTCTTCTGGCACTGGCCTCGATGGACCGGATCGATCTCCAGACTATGGTTTTGGACAACTCGTCCTTCCGAACGTTCTTAGAGCGGGAGCCGCACATCCGTCGCGCCGTGACCAATTTTGTCAACGGCAGATACTCGGCCTGCATATCTACGCTGGAGTCGTACCGTGCGGATTACCTTCTCGACATCTATCTCCAGAAGCACATTCCCAAGATCTACGCCGAGATCCGGCGCAAGTGTATCGTCCAGTACCTCATCCCATTCTCGTGCATCAGTCTCGACACGATGAACGGCGCATTTGGAATTCCGGGCCAGCCCATTGAGGAGGAGCTGTACTCGATGATCCAGTCGGGCACGCTCCAGGCCAAGATCAACACCATTGACAAGGTAAGTTGCAGCCGCCCATAGAAGCAGGTTCATTGCTGACTGATTGCCATAGCACCTCACAACCGCATCTTCGAACCCTAGACTCAAGCTTCAGGCCTCGGCACTCGAGAAAGCCCAAAGCTACGAGAAGCAGGCCGTTGACCGGCTCAGGCGCATGGGCCTGGCGGCGGCAGATCTAGAGTTGAAGGGCCAGAAGAACATGCACGTCAACACGCTCTCTTCGTCAAGCGAGATGTATGAGGAATATCGGAGGCTCGATGAGTAATGAACCAGGGCATCTCGGTCTATATGAATAATGGTCATGGATATAGTCTCGCACTATGAGTTTATGCCAGGCGGGGTTGGAACCAAACCTCTGGGGCCAGAAAATGGGATGGGCTAGGCTATCTAAACAGGCCTTTATGAGCAACGGCTCTTGGAATTGATGGTACAGTGCAACGGAGGTGTTTGTGTCACGACTGGTTTGCACGAGCAGTGACGGGAGGTGAGGCATTCAAGTTGTCACTATCCCCCTAAGTCAAGGTAGCGACTTGCGTCCAGGACAACCAGGAACACTGCAATGAATGCCATGAATCAATTTTAATAAAATGCCTAGACATTGTGGCAGACATGTTTGCTCTGTTCCTTTTTTGTTGTTGGAGTGGTTAACTCCAAGGGTATCATTACTTTACTCTCCTATCGAATAGCTTGCACGAGTTTTGCTAGTCTCGCTAAACTTGCAGCTTGCTTTTGCCTCCCAACTCGTTTGCCCTTTACTACATCAACCCATCAACTGGCGTATGTCTTCGGGCGGCCAGCGGACTTGGGCAAACGTCAGGCACCTCTTAATGCTCTGCAGGTACTTGCGCGTGATCTCGCTGCCCATGATGTGCCCCCTCTCGCCGCCGTGGAGCTTCTCGCGGGCGCTGCGCTCGTGAATGCCCACCATGGTGACGCCGATGGGCCAGGCGGCCTTACCGATGCTCAGGCGCAGGTAGCCGTCGTTGGCGTCGACGTAGCGGCGCTCCTGGGCGGCCTTGACGATCTCGACCACGGCCTCGAGGATGCTCTCGTCCAGGTCGCCCGTCTCGAACTTGCGGAACAGCGGCCTCATGGTCTCCTTGCTCGACACCATGGCGCGCACCGCCGCCTGCCCCGCGAACGTGTCGGCGTTGTCCTCGCGCGCCAGCGCCGCCTCCCACTCCCGCAGCACCATGTTGAAGTACGACGCCAGCTGCCGGAACAGGTGGCGCCGCGCCTTCCTGTCTGACACGGGCGGCACCGTGTCGGGCACCTTCATCTTCTTCTCCTCCAGCGGCCGCAGGTTGGTTATGATCGGGCCCTCAGCCAGCTCCGTGCCCTCGCGCGACGCCTTCCTATACCGCCGCAGTTTTGTGCTGTGGTTCTCGGCGAACAGCGCCGCCGGCTCGCCCAGCTCCCGCAGCTTGCCCACCAGCTCCGTCTCGGGGATGTCGCCCAAGCCGTCTTCGTCATCGTCGTCATCATCATCATTCTCCTGGGGCTTCGTGTCGGCGCTGTCGTCGTCGGCGCCGGGCGGCGGCAGCTCGGGCAGCCCTAGCCGCTTCCGCCGCTGTCGCTCCTCCTCGGCCTCTCTCGCCTCCCGCCGCTGCCGGCTCTCCTCGGCGAGCCGCTGCCGCTTCTCCTCGCGCACCTTGGCTTCGTGCTCGGCCTCCTCCTCGCGCTTCCGCTTGGCCGCCGCCCGCGCCGCGCGCTCCTCCTCGAGCTTCTTCTGCTCCGCTAAATACGCCCTCTCTCGCGCCTCCTCAGCCTCGCGCCGGCTGATGAATTTGGGAGCGGGCTTGTCGGGCTCCGCGGCCTCGGCTTTCGTCGTCGATGTGGTACTGCTGCTGCTAGCGCCCTTCGCCTTGGCGATTTCCTTGGACATAAGGGCCGCGAAATCCATTTTGGTTAGACGGTTTTGCCTAATATTCGTTGCTGCTTTTGTAGAGCTCCTAAGTTTTTCTGCAGGTTATCCCGCCCCTCGCGTGTTGTTTGTTCCGGGTTTGTTGGTTGGTCTTTAGTCTGTTCGCTGTGTGCCTGAGCTGAGCGAGGTCGATATTTGAGGTTGCAAGTCGAACACGGTTGGACTTGGAGACGGCAAGAATTCCAGAAGCGTGTTTCCCGCTAAAGTTACATGTACAGCGGTCCTCAGCGCTAGCGTGGGAAAATTACGCCACAATCCGCCGGGAAGGTGACCCAGCACCCCCACATAATCTGCTCCAGGGCATCCCAAGGATCCATACAAGGTTTATTCTAGAACACCTTGAAGGTCCCCAAGTTTAAAAACGGTCATTCAAGTGCTCGTCCTCCCAATTCCACCTTCGCGACCAGGGCTTCTTAACAACTCAAGGGCAAGGCAGTAAACATAATATCGGGCTAGTTGCGCGACCATTCTATAGAAACAGCCCCCGGAACGACGCCAGTCAGCCTGCTCGATTGGTATCTGGAACTTCCGGGAGACAGAACCTCTCGGTCGAACCCAACCACGAGGCGTCATGGCGTCGGCATCGCCCTTGCCGTCGCCGTCGCCATTGCCGTCGCCGTCTGCGTATTCTGACGAGCGCGAGAGCACACCTGTGCCTTTCTCAGTCAAAATATTCTACAGAACGGGGGCATTTCACAGGTTCGTTTCCCCCATCAATCATCAACCTGTATAGTTTGTTGACTAATGCCTTAAACAGACCAGACGAATTCGCTCCAGCGTATCTTCCTCGCTACATAGAAATACCTGCACTCGAGAGCACTACGCTGTTGGAGCTGGGGCACCATCTCGCTGCAGAGTACCTGCTCCCGGACCCGTGCATAGGCACGCGCCTCCAGTTCCGCCTCGTGTATCCCGACACGCGCGGTTCGCCAGAAGAGCCGCCACGGTATCTAACAGAAGACCTAGGCAGCGTGGTTCTCGGTGCTGGCGGGCCTGGCGTTGACGACGATTCAGCTTTTAATAGTGGCGTGGAAATGGACGATGCCTCGGACCAGCTCTCAAGCTCGAGAAGTGACGAAACCAAGACTCTTGCAGACGCCAGGTTTATCGTCGGGGACTACATCAGCGTCGCCATCCTCCCGCCCTCGGAGCTGACGGGCGAGGTTGCGCCGGCGAACAGTGCACGGATAGGTCGGGGAGCAGGCGTCGGCGAGGCTAAGGGCGGCATCGGCGCTTTACTATCGCCTAGTCCGCCACCGTCGTTTAACAGAGGACGAGTACCAAGCGGCTCAAGGAGCAGAGGAGAGTCTTCTCAGGGCCGCGGGTTTGGGTGGGGCCCAGACCGGGATCGACATCGAAGAGGAGGCAGCGGTCGTGGCCTCCCAGATGGTGAATGGAGGAGGGGGGATACGCTACCCTCCCCATCAGGTCGTCCCTGGCCGAGATAGGCTACTAAACCTGGCCACCATCCTGAGGGTCATTCGGAGAAATCCTCGGCAATCATTCCCGTTGACGACAAAAAGAGAACGACGGACATGAGAATCGGCAGCTATTAAGAATTACGTAAGCGGACCGGATCCCGGAATAAGCCGGAATAAGCCCGGGTTAGGACTCCGGATACGCCCGAATATATAGTTGTTAGGGTTAGGGTTATAATAACCCTCTCATGTTTCCAACAGATGGTATAGGAGCTCGAGCAGGAATCCAACCAGGAGACTAATGAAATAATGGCACAGCAAATGCGGTCTTCACGGCGGTGAGGGAGTTACCGGCAAGCGGCTACACATAACCCCAGCGCCACTCGAAGCGGAGACGGCAACCCAAGCATGATATTATTATAGAAAGAAGGAAGATAGCAGTTTAGAAACCACCGTCCTCGGCAACCGGCAACGGTGAGAGTCGTACCAGCAAAGTACACCCTGCCTGGCAAACGTATGTCCCCACACAAGCGGATGCCGCAGACTCAAAGGACGATTAGGAAGTTCCACGAACAAGCAGACGGTTCGCCAACAAGACGACCGTATCCGAAGGGGAATAAACATGAGAGCTCAGAAGATGTGTTTCTCAGCGATGGTGAGTTTCTCAGGGAGTAATTTAATGATAATAAGGAGGCCATGTTTAGTGTAGTTCATGTCTTATCCAAAGGCAAATGTCAGAGTCTCATCCTGTCTGGAGTTTTGAGACTGCTGGCTGTGTGTCGTAGCGAACATTTGTCACGGCTATAGTTAGCGTTTCTGTTGCACAATGGACACTTGAAGAATTGTTGATAACCGGCATTTTTCGGCGTTCTGAGATCTTAATAGAGCTCCCACGTCCCTTTATGGCTGGTCTCTATGTCAAGCCAGTCCAGCCATATCTTATGTACAGTTCTCTCACGCGACCGCAAACCCTTGCTCTCCGCGCCAATCAATACTCGTAGATGGTGTCGCCTCTCCGCTTCGCGCGCAGATCGTACTTGCCCTAAGAGATAGAGCACACTAGTCAGCACACCGAGACGGCACTGCCTCAACACACACGGGTGCATTTCGCTCTCCCGTCTGTCAGGGCTGGAGCAGAGAATCAAACTCACATCTGTCGAGTATGCAATGACGCCAACGATGCTCGGCACCACTGCGACATACATGAACGTGATCCACGCCGTCCTGGGCGTCCATCGGAAGTACTTGTAGCGGTTCGTGTTCATGTCTGCGCAAAATCCGTGTTAGGAAACCCGACGGTCCTTGCCCACCGCTTCGTGACAGCGATACAAGGGAAGGGGAGGGGGGAAGGCCTCGTCGGCGGCGATCTTCTAGGAGGGTTCTAACATACTCCCCAGTCGGACAATGGCCGGGTCCAAGGCGACCTCTGTTGTTGGCAGGCAGCTGTTAGCAAAACACGAGAACAAGCAAAGCAGCGGCCCCCCAGGGAATTGGTTCAGTCAATTGAGACGGGATTGGGGTCCAACGTACTGGCATGTTTTAGGCCAGCCATCTTTGAGGCTGAAGCGACCGCCTGGCCTTTACAATCGGATGTTCCGTGGATTGGTCGGCGGCGGGGGGAAGGTGGACGGTGGACGGTGGGGGGGTACGCCGGGCGAAGATGACGGTCGTCGACGTTTCCCCGAATCGCTCGCAACGAGCTTCCGACAAGGTGGATGGCTTGGCTCGGCTGGTGGAGTCGGGTCACATGACGTTGGCTGGTTGGGAGCTTTGACCCCAAACTTTAGAAATCGCGCCGAAAATACGCTCCTCGGTCTCCGTCTCCGTTCTACCCGAGAGTTGGCCCGAAAGCTCACCACTTCCCGGCAGCTCCAGTGCTTGTTACATGCCAATTGGTAATTGTCAAAGAATCTAAACTTGCTATCTTCTCTGAAAGCACGAATCAAAAAGGGCGCAGTGCAATTGGTCGTCTGATTTGTTTCTTACATTGATTTGAGACAGGGAAGAAAAACGCAGGCGACTGCCAATAATTCCGCGTTCAAGATCTTATCCACGGATTTAACCCCCTCCAACCGTTTCGGTCATTGGATGGGTCTCAATCAGGTCGTCCGCGGCAAACATCAACTGCTGTTGGGTATCACGTTCGGAAATAGAGAGCGAATAAGTCTACTTACCAGACAGACCTGTCTCCCGACTTCTTGTTGGCCAACCCGCGTTTCGACAATAATAAGCCCCGCGGTCTTGCTCGTGTTGATCTCGCTGCTATTCCCACGTGCTACTTCCCCGCGCCCCGGGATGCGACACCACTGCACCTCAGCAAAGTTGAGTTGATGTCGCACATGTCTGAGATCGAGACGCATGGCTTACACGACCTTCGTCTCCTTGCGTTTCTCTATTTTTTCTCCGGGCAAGCAACAACTACCTAAGTCTCACGTTCACCGACAATCTTGAGTATAGCCTTGATAATTGGAGACAATATCGGCGCCCTGCAAGTGTGCCTTGCCTTTCCGTGTAACGTGCAATCCTTTCAATTCATCTGTTCTTCCTTGCTCACCATGTACATACATACATACATACATACATAGGTACGCATCCTGCCGTATTTTCCACTAGTACAAGGGAAGGTGCATAGTGTTAGTTTGTACGCGGAAAGGCAGAGGCTCCGCCGGCCCAAAGTGCAACTTCCTTAGCATCGTGGTGGGGGCTGCCTCACTTGTGCCTTAGGTGCTGTGGAACTCGTCCCAGCAGCATCATGGCTTGGACTTAGCCTCGGTGCAGTCCAATAGTCTCTCGCGCTCTCTGCCAACTCCAGCAGCAACGATCTCTCGCAATGGTGTCCCACTCGGACCGAACTCCCAATTCCCATGGTTTGGGGTGCCAAGGCCGTGAACGGTTAGGTCTGAGAGTTTAGACGTGGATCGGTTTGACTTTGAGTTATTACCGCGTGCCATGCAAATGGAACATGACGGCGAGGTTAAATCGTATCGTCTGACAGACAACAGCAGCGCAGCCGAAGGCGAAAGCGAAAAGCGGATTGGATTTGAACCAATGATGCGCGCACCACTTGAACGGATGTCCGGTAGGGAAGTTCTAGTGCCCTCATTCACATTTCGAGTTGTTCGAGAAGGCTCGCAAGGCTCTGGGCCTTCCCTATTGGGAGCTTGCACCGCCGCAGCGGAGCACTCTCGTCTGTAAATGGGGCAGAAAATGGCCTGGCCGGTATCCAACAAGAATGCCTGCACGACCGAGCTAGCGATTAGAGCTGACGAAGAAACAAAGAGGCGACTCGCCGCAGGCCTGCTTCCGGCCGCTTCTTCGAGGCCTATCTCAGCCTTCCGTTGGCTGATTTCCTGAGACCTGTCACGAGCAATCGATCCTTTTTTTTTATGAACAGTCCTTATTTTTATTCTTATTCTTATCATTACTGCTTGGCACCTGGACCTCACAATCATTGTTTATCTGTGATTGAGTGTCTTAGTCTCACGTCAACCCTCAATCCTCAATCCTCAGCCGCTCCATCCCAAGTCTGAACCGAACCCTGGACACAATTACAAACAACCTACAACGCAAACAAACAAAACAGGGAAGCGAGCACGCTCACCTCAGCACCCTGAGTTATTACAAGTCTCGCCCCGCCAGCCGGATTACCTATACCTACTTGGAATTGGACACTCAAAACTGGCATGCCTACCTTCGCCCTCACTCGGCCTTACCGTTGCTACTGCCATTTCTGTTTCCGCCTTACTTAGGCCTCAGCCTCACAACCTACCTCACATGCTTGCCGTCCCAGCGCCTCATGACATGGCCAATCAGGTGCAATTGGGACTGGCTACTGCTACTGCTACTGCTACTGCTACTGCTACTGCTACTGCTACTGCCCGCTCGACCTCAATGCCAAGCCCGGCGCCAGATATGGCAGAGCAGGATGGCGAGGACCACCCTTCGCTACAGCAGTCGTCTGATGGCGCCGAGGACGACGAGGACGTCTACGGCGACCAAGATGACGCGCAGTCATTCATCCAGCCGGCCATGAGCCCCGTTGCAACACGTCTTACATCGCCCAGGACTCCCGCTGTCGAGAGGGCCGCAGCTATGGACGACCTGGTCCCCGAGCGCGGACTGTTTGAAGCCCCGGGAGATGGCGAGACAGGCGGGCTTCACATAATAGGCGAAGCCTCGGTCAAGAATGGAACCACTGGCCCGAGCCTGCCGAGCACCGCCAGTGAGCCGTTCGCCCCTCCTAGGCGCAGGACGACGGTGGGAACCTATCCGGTGCACCAGCCCCAGGGGGGCTCTATGCCGATGCCATGGCAGGCTGGACCCAAGACCTTTCTCATCGACGAGCCGGCAAATCCCAAGCCGGCGTCGTCCATGTCGAGCGTGTTTGGTGGTGGTCCGTCGAGGGTCCAACGCTCCGCTTCAGCCGGTGAGAATGCCCTGAAGAGGTTGTCCAAGGCCCTGCCGTCCATCTCGATCCCCACCGGCCTGATCCCGAGCATCCCCACGCCGTCTTTCTTTTCGTCGAGCTCGTCTCAGAAGGACGAACCGGCAGCGCAGCCTCAAAAATCATCTCCGCAACTCATGTCGGACCGCATTGCGGCCAGGTGGGAAACGACTTGGGGATACATCAGTTCCGGCCACACAACCCCCAATCCGTCTTCGCCGAATCCCGAGGCTATCGGGACACCGCTGACCCGCACCCCGTCGGCAAAAACCCCTACCCTAAGGAAATCGACGTCCGACGACTCTCTCCTATATCAGTCTCTTTCTCGTGTTTCGTCGTTTGGTGATGACAATCGCTTCGTCAACGTTCGTGAGCAAGTCAACTCGAGAATCAAGGCCATCAGGGACAGCTGGGATGGCCCGTCATTCAAGTTGCCCCAGTTTCAGAGTATGCAACTTTGTGCACCACAGACCCGTGCCGTGTGACGTGACACAGTTTGCTGACGGTATTACCAGATCTCCTGACTACGCCGCTGAAGAAGGCGGCCACATCGTCGGCTGCCGAGCCGTTCCTTAATGCATCACGGTCCGGTTCCGTACCGAATGGCCCGCGTGCGCGCCGGGATGACCTGCCCCCCCTGGATTCGATACTGGAATCCTTGACCGGAGACGTTGTGGTCATGGGAGGGTACAGGGGCTCAGTACTGCGATCCTCGCAGCCCCCTTACCGGCAGCTGTGGGTTCCCGTCAAGGTTGGGCTCAAAATCCGCAAGGTAAATATGGAAGTCGGACTCGACCCGGAAGATGAAGAGACGATGGAGCAGCATATTTTTCCCTCGGGGATGCTGCAGAATATCGGCCCCGTGGACATCTCGAAGCGCCTGTTCAAAAAGTTGAGAGAATGCGAGAATGCTCGCCAAGGTAAGCTACGAGTGCACGATTACGGGTACGACTGGCGGCTCAGCCCTCATCTGCTCTCGCGTAAGCTGAACGAATACCTCGAAAAGCTGCCCTCGAACCAGCTAGGTACGCCAGCGGCGCAGAGAGGCGCGCTGGTCATCGCGCACAGTCTGGGCGGGTTGATCACTCGCCACGCCGTAAATCAGCGACCCGAGCTCTTTTCGGGCGTCGTATATGCAGGGGTACCGCAGAGATGCATCAACATTCTCGGCCCGCTGAGAAACGGCGACGCCGTGCTCCTAAACGAGAAGGTGCTCACCGCGCAGGTGAATTTCTCCTTGCGGACCACGTTTATCTTCCTGCCCGAAGACGGTTTCTGTTTCATCGATAAGGTGACAAAGGAGGAATACCCGATCGATTTCTACAACGCCGACGACTGGGTCAAATACCGCCTCTCACCTTGCGTGTCGGAGCCGGCTCTGCCACCTTTATCGCGGACCAGCACTTTCGGTTCCCTGTTGAATTTGACCGAATCACTGCCAAGTTTGCCTCTCCGGAGTCGGAGTAACAGCCAGCAGAAGAAAGTGCCTCTCGACGCTACAGCTCACCAACACCGAATGCCGGAGGCTGTCGGAAGAGAGGGGCACTCTACATCGCCCTTGGTAGGGGGCGTATCGTCGGCCGGCGGCATTTCGTCCTTGTCTTCGACTGGGGCCTCGTCAACTCCTGCTACCGCCGCGGCCAGCGCGGCCAGTCCCGGAGGCCCGGGCACAGCTGCGCAAGCGCGGTATATGGAGTACCTCAGAAGGACGCTTGCCGAGATTAAGAGGTTCCGTTCCGAGCTGGGGCATAACACGGAGCACCAGGACGCAAACGCGTACCCGCCGCTGGCGGTGATCTACACCAAGGATATCCCGACGGTGCATGCGGCGCGGGTGGCCGGGCGCGAGGGCATCCCCTGCGCGGACGCGTACGATGATCTGGTGTTCCGCAGCGGCGACGGCGTGGTGCTAGCGCGCGAGGCGATGCTGCCGCCCGGGTACGAGCTGGCAAAGGACGGCAGGATCTGCTCAGACAGAGGGCACGTCAGTCTGCTCGGGGACATGTCTGCCGTGGGGAGGGCGCTGGAGGCGGTGGTGAGGGGGCGGAGGAAGGGAATCGGGATGGGCGCGGAGAGCGCGGCGGGAGGGAGGAGGACATGGGCTGCTTGAGGAAAATCGGCCGATCCCCACGCCCCTGCTCCACGGAAGAAGAGAATCTACGACAACACGCTGAAACTTTTTGCCGGGCGGTTTGGTTCATCCCCTTGCATAGACGACATGCCGCAATGATGACGAAAACAAAAGCGCGAACAAGGGCTATTCGACAAAACAACAAAAATCCGAAAAGTGCTTTGCGCTGGAAATAGAAATGCGATGTAGAGAAAAATGACTTGGCAACGAGCGAGAGTTGAAAACTGTTTGGACGGGCAGAGGAGGCTGCCATGAAAATAGAAAACGGCGGGCCGGGTATATTTGCAGGTTGTAATGATGAAAGAAGGGCGGGAAAGCGCCCAGCACAAACAAAATAAACCTAGGAACAAAGAGCCGCGGACTATTCCGTACCGGGTAGTCAAGCCACGCCGGCCTATACAAACTCTGACTACTGTACAATATCTGTGGGCTGCTTTGCAAGCTTCACGCACACCGAGGTGCACATTGATGCATATACCAAGCAGAGGGGGTGTGTTTATGTGAAATAATGACGGTATAAGATGATGAGGTTATGTCAGGGTTAGGGGTGGCGGTACTGAGTGTACTTTGCCCTCTCACGCCAAACTCATCCAAGAAAACACCCCAGACACTCATTTCTCCCAGATTGCCAGACGTCGTCGGACTCTCAAATAGCATGCGGCAAAGCGATTTGGGAGTGGCTTCAGTTCCCGTCGTAGTGTAATAATTCACCCATCCATCATAATAATTCCATTATAGCCCCGGAAGCGCCAGGCGCCTAACCTCCAGTCCAACCACCCCCATGTTTTTTTTTTAGCTCGCGCCCAACGGCCTCTTGCAGGCTGTGATTGGGCCCGCTAATGGCTACTCGGTTTCTCTAAGCGCCTGGAGTGGCCCCTGCGTCGACATTTTCGGATCGGCATTGTGGGGGGGGCCACACCCACACGGGAGCGACGATAGGGCGCGGGCGGGAACCGGGCCCCACCCGACCTTCCCACCCATCAGATCAGCGAGCGGGCATTGGACCGCCGCTGAGGCTTCTTCTTTTCTTTCCAACCGCCTTCGGACTTTTTGCGTCTTCTTGGCTCTTGATGCTCATCTGCAGGCTCAAGACAGATCTAGCCAATCCGGGGCTGTCGTTCGCTGCGAGGCCTATCCTATTTCGAGACACCCGCGTTAAGCCCACCACCCCGCCACCCGCCAGTGTTCAAATTGAAGACTTGGAAGGTGAGAATGACGATGAACAACCGAACAGAACGCCGGCAGGCAGAGGAAGAGTCGGGGTAGCGGTGGCGTCTTTGCTCCTTGCTCTTGGCCGTGCCGTGCACTGCATCCATCATTCCTGGCAAGGGTGTTGCCATCCGTAATTTATTGTGTCTGTCAGTCGCTGTGTTGTCTTGGACTTGCTGAGCGTCTCGCGCCTATGCCTGCCGGGAGAGGGCGAAAGAGATCGGCACTCCGCATCCGACTGTGCCGCCCGATGGGAAGCACAGCGCACGGCAGGCGGCTAACTCGCCCGCTGAAACCCATCGTAGGGTGCCATCCCAGATCCATCCCCAAGGGCCAGGCCAGGGAAATGGTGTGCCATGTGTGGTGCAGCGGTATGGCACACACACTCTCCCTCTCTTATGTGAAAGGTCGGGTATTAGTATCGTGGGACCTGCTCCTTCCACCGCCTGCCCCAAGGTTTCGTTTCGCAGATCAGGACTCTGTGAATCGTGCTTTGTTTTCAGTTCCATCTCTTTTTTTCCCTCCGTCGTCGGGTCGTTTTCGTTCTCGTGGCTTCGGTTCCTTCCTTCTCTTCCTATCAGAGACTCGCCTCCTCGTCTGCCGTGCTATCATCTGATACCTCGAGCCGCAGTCCAGTGCCACAGGCAGGGTCCAGCTTTCCTTCACGTACCTGCCTACCTACCTCGCTCCTAGTTTGAGCAGTGCTCGTACCACCGGACCGGAAAAGAGAAGCCGCCAGGGAAAAAGATTATAAAAGAAGCGAACAACATACAAGAAAAACAGACAAGATGGAAAAGGACCACTCTCACACGTCGGGCTCCGACTTCGAGTCCGACTCGCAACACGACCACCACCACCTGCCTCAAGCCAACAAGACGAGCGCGATGCGCACCGTCGACACGGCGCGGATAGCCACCACGGCGCTGGCGCTGCTCATGGGCGCGACTGTGCTGGGCGTGTCGGCCAACACGCTCGCCGTCTACGACGCCACCCACGTCCCTTACGACTTCTTCCTGCCGCTGTGGCCCGACGAGTTCAACATCCGGCCCACCGTGGCCCTCGTCGTCGGCAGCACCATCGTCATCCTCGCCAACATTGCCGCCCTGTGCTTCAGCAAGGTCCGCGTGGTAAGCACACCTTTCCCCCCCTCCAGCACATAAACCTAGACTAATCCTTCCCGTCCAACACACAGCTCCGAAACAGAACCACAGCGCACACGTCGCTCACGTTCGCGGCGCCGCTCGTCGGGCTCGCCGCCGCGCTCATCGCCATCGCCTTCTTCTACGCCGTCAACGCCGACGCCACCGTCGACACGTTCCTGTCGTGGACCTGCCGCTGGCAGGCCCTGCCCATGGACCAGTCGCCGCGCTGGGCCGACCTGTGCCGCCAGAGCCACGCCGGGCTCTATCTTGCCATCCTGCTCATCCCCGTCGAGGCCGCCGCGCTCGGCCTCGCGGCGTATCAGTTCCGTGCCGAGCGCGGGCAGGTGCGGAATAGTGGGGAGGGGCGCAAGGGCGGGAGTCCGGTTTTGTCGTGATTTTTATTCTTCTTTTTTCGATGGTGGTGAGAAAGAAATGAGAAAGAATGGGTTTCGTGGGGAGATAAATGGGAAGGGGAATGGCGATCATGTTATCGTGGTCTCGGCATGATATGACATCTTTCTTCTTCTGCTTCTTCGTTTCTGCTGTTACAGGAAGGAGTTCTGCATTCGGTGTCACTTGGTTTTCTCTGTTTCTCCCGCTCTTTCGCGCTCTGTGTGTATCTATCTTTGTGTGTGTGTGTGTGTGTGTATGTGTATAATGCATTTTGGGACATGTCCCCCCCAGAAGCGAATCGTTAATACAATTATTATTATTATTATCATTTGAACAAACAACGTGGTGTCTACGTGTTGGTCTTTGGGTTTCTGTCTCTCTGTGCTTTCCTTGTTATCCTTCTCGCTTTTTCTTTCCTTTCGCCTTGTGGCTCGTGGCTCTTGCCTCGGCAGTTGTCTTGATTTATACTGCTAGGAGACAGCCAAAGAGATTCACGTCACAATTCTCTGGGGAGGGGAGGGTGACAGAAGATTATCATTGTGAAAGGCTTACGACTGAGGGGGGAGGTCAATTGACTATTCCCTCATATGGTGAAGAGAAGGTCCGTTCAAACTGTCAAAAACGTCCGCCCATACTGGAGCACATATAAGACTGGGACCTAATATATACACTCCTGGCTACATGCCGAAGCGAGTGAAAGTTGTAGGCTCTTTGAACCCTGAGAAGACGAGCGATCCCAAGACCGGTAGTGCATCTCAGGACATCATCATAAAGGACGTCGCCAAGGTCAAGACGTTTTTATGAAGGATATTCCCAAGGAGGATAAGAAGGGTAAGGCTCCGGTTCCCAACAAATTCGACTGACTGGGCTCGGTTCGAGCCTAAGAACAGAAGAAAGGGCAGGAAGTAAGTAGTTCAGTGGAGGACGCACGGGGGTCGAGCTGTCCAGAGCATCGAAATACTCAATGAGGGCATTCACCAGAGCGACTGTTTCATGAGACCAAGTCTCCGCCTTATCGAACCAGTCTTGCCTTAAATGACACAGAAAAGGCCATGGCAGCACATTGATTCGATTTCCCCAGGGCTTTTGGAGCGTCAGTGATCCGACATCCAGGAGCAAGGAGGGGAACGAGACTCACACAGCGAAACACGAGTGCCCGGACGCACAGTTGTAACAACGCTCACCTGGCTCTCCGGACGGACCAGGCTGGCACTTTATGCAGGCACCCAAGACTCTTCTTTCGAAGAGCAGAACAGACACAAGCCTCACAGGGCATCGCGAACGGCTTTCCTGTGATACCCTTAGTTTTTACGAGTAATACCGGTAAATAATCAGGAGGCAGGGCTTTAGTATTCTCAACTAGGTCTATAGTATTAATACGAGGCCTGTATAGAAAATGGATGGGGGTGTAATTACCCGTACGTCTCTCAAATCCTATCTTCGCCCAAGCTATGTTCATTAATCTCAACACCTCCACGCCCCTTTCCCGTCTCCTCCAAGCCCTACGCCTAGTAGTAGTGTCCGGACACGCGCGCGCAGGCTGAAACAGAGATCGGGAGGCATCCGGCTTCTTGCATGCATATCTAGGGGCAATCACGCCAGTCCGGCGGGCAATGGGCGGGAGAGCTGGACCCTGCACGCATTCGTATATATTCCTCGGTGGTTCTAGATACAAAGATAAGTTAACCTATCTTTCATTTTCTGTTGCTAGCGGGAAAAAAAGTTGGCGCCCCTTTATTGTAGCAATGGCATACATATATCGGCACTGCTATCGCCCCGTTTCGAAACATGCCGGCCCGCAGCTGCTGCGGGTTGCCTTATCTCCCAATCTATTTTCCCGGGTGTCCCGGCCGGTTCTTCTACCGCCGGGCACCCTCTACTCTGGTATTTGAAGTCTTTTGCTGAACCTGAACCTTGTAGCTTGTTTGGGCTTGCGCTTGCTGTCTGCCCTGCCGCGCAGCAGCCCGTATCAGGACGACGCAGGCGCGGTCGCTATCTAAAGCACTATATGACCTGCCCCCAAGCAATCCCGTTTCGCGGTTCGGCTCCTGGGAGGCGAAGCAGACGAACTCGTCATCCCGCGCCCTCCCGCAACCACCACCTACCCATTCCGGTGGCTGTGGGGGTGGATGACCTTTTTCTTTTCGTTTCCTTTTTGTTGCTCGACCGAATCCATGGTGGCTCTGGGCTGGATTGATACGCGGCTCAGTGGCTAGGAGAGATGCGGAACCAGTGCGAGAAGTAAAGGGCACGCGAGGATTGTTTGCCTCGGGTCGCTTCCGAGTCTTGTATCGGCAGGAGCTTTTCAGAGAGTGATGTATGTTTGATGGCTGCTGTGACCCAGTGCTGTCATATGACATGCGAGTACCATCGGCCTGCCAGCAGGCGTCCCACGCAAGATTGCTGTACGCGTGTCGCACACTGATCGACGACCACAGCGCAGGTCGAGTTTGCGGAGAGTTGAGTTGTAGGGTACGAGGAATTAGCAGGTAGGCGGCATCACGTTCATAAGAGGGGAATAGCGGGAGTGCGCATACCCGCTCTGTTTGCTCTGCCTCCACCTCCGCTTGCTTCCCTGGAAGGAAGGCACATCTTTCAACCTAACGTTATTGCCGGCATTGGTACTACTAGTATTATAATGTACGAGGTGGTAACCGGATAGGTAATTAAAACTGCTAGGTTAACACACGTCACTCGCACGCGGTCTCTCCTTCCTCTTTCCATGTAGACGTAGCTTCTAGGTCTGAACCTGCTCCTGGTAGCGCCTGCCTCGCATTGCCAAGTCAGATGCCACTAGAAGAAGAGTTGAAGGACGGGTGCAAGCATTGTGGGTTCCCCGTCCTGCGGTGGGCCGTTTACTGGTCCGCGACCTGTTCCCAGAAGCACCTCACTCCAGGCTCCGGTCTTTCTTCCCCGATCAGCAAGACCGCACAATTGATTTATTACTCTCCCTCCCCCGATAGAAATCTAGGTCGGCCTACTGCATCACTACTGCTCACTACTCTGTTCCAGCCCCTGTGGCTGCTCCCCGCTTCTTCCATCCGACCTTGACAAACCCTAGGATACACACATATTGTGGCCTTTGCTGAACGACGCACCAAAACACCAGAAGGGGGACCTGGAGCTCGCGGCACGTGGTTCTCCTTGTGTGGTGCTATCATACACAGAGCAGACAGACCTAGGCAAATGTTTCACTGACTGACAGCGCCACCAAGAAGGGGTACATAAGCAAGGGTTCGCTTGTCTGGCATCCCCCGGTCTCTTCGGTTCGATAGTCCTCGAGTATCACTGGCTTGGAGCAACCCCAATTGCCTGTGCCCGGAAAACTATCTCGGACACAAAGCATCGTTGCGTCGACTTCAGAGTGCTTCAGCTCTCGCCGTCTCACCAAGCCGAGCGCCGACCAGTTGGCCGCAATGAATAGACCTTTCCATCCCGCAAGTGGCAAGCAGGCTGGGGGGCACAACCAAGACCACCAGCTGGTGGTTCCGGCAAAGCCATCGTTCGCGGACCGGAGGGCTTGGGAGCTCAATCCTGTCAAAGAGGACAGTCTGATGCGCGATATCGACCGACCTCTGCCGGGAGATGTTGGCCCGCGGGCTACCAAGCGGCCGTCAAAGCCCGGCTTGGTCAAGAAGAGAAGCAATTTCAGCTTTTTCGAGGATGCCTTCTCATCCAACGGGGGCAGAAACCCGGCAAGGGAGAGGGTGCGGGGAGACGCAATCGTCATGGTGGAGGTGAAGACCAACATCATAGTAGGTGCCATGCATACGGTGATGAGACGGGGAACTGCTGACATGTCGCCCCAGATCACGGACGAGTTCACTTTCATAACAGAGCTGTCATACCACATATCTACGCGGTACCAGAGACCGGTGTCGTCGATCGTGGTCACCCTCCAGCACAGCACGTGCATGCTGTTCGGAGGGTCGTTTGATCCCGCGTATGTCATATCGGTATTTGCGTTGCCATCACAGCTGCTGCCCACAACCAATAAGCGCAATGCGGCCCTGATACAGAAACACATGGAGGAGGCGACTGGGGTGAAGCCAGAGAGAGGGTTCCTACGCTTCGTCCCGACCAAGGAAGAAGACGTGGCTTGCAATGGCAAGACACTGGCCGGCGAGATTGAGGAGCTGTCAAGGACCTATAGCATTCCGGAAGCCGCTGCAGAAGAGGAGGACGAGGATGCTGGTACAGTGTCGAGGAGGCCGAAGGCTCGGAAGAAACTGAGCGTCAAGGTCAGTACCCGGCCAGTCATCGGCTAGCCGGAACTTTCTTTCTTGGAGGCTGACAGTAGGCTTGCAGTCTCTTGCCAGCTTCAGACCGCTATCGGCAATCGACCTCCCTACACCCGAGCTCACGCCGCCAGCAAGCGCAGACGAGGCATTACCACCTGTACCAGCATCACCCCCAATTCTGGCCGCCATGGAGAAGCCCGCAAGTGCCCAGCAGAAGACGGCGAAGCGGAGGAAAAGTTTTGTGGCAACAATATTTCACCGGTCGACCGCCAAGCCTGGACACCGGTCCGCACTCCCAGCAATTCCCGCTGAATAGGCTTCATGATAGAAGTACCGGTGGTGCTGTCCAGGGAAGGAGACACCACTTCAGTTTGGAGTTGACAGGGCGAGAACTGGAGAAGAGAATAGAAGAGAAAGCCTTTGAAGATGAGAGAAAAGACACGGCATAGCATTGCAGTAGGGGTAAATGATATCCCTTTTTGGACCTAGAGGGCTGGTTGCAGGAATACGGACATGGATACGGCGAGGCTCTTCGTCTTCATCATCTACATATGGCGTTGAGTACATGTTGTAAGGTTACGGATACTTGGCACCGTTTTTATAAGAAGATGCTCAGGTAGAAAATACAGAGAGAGATGATCAGTCACATTCCCTTCAGCTGACCCGACCCGGCCAAGGGGCTGCTGGTTGGCCAGGCACTGCTAGCCGACTGCCCAGTGCCAAGTGCCCAGTGCACAACTGCACTGCCAAGGCAAGCCAGCACTGTGAAGCTGATTTGTTAGGTAATCAAGGACCCCACAGTTCCATTCTTAAACCCCGCCTCATGCTTCACCCGCTGCCTCACCGAGCAGGTGCGGCCGTATCTCAATTCGGGGCTACTGTCACGCACTCGCACTCACGCACTCGTATGCTTGAGTTCCCCATCCGTCTTAACTTAACCTGCCTTCCAAGACAACGAACGAGCGCACAACTTGTCAAGTTGATCCACTGTCGTACTTGCTGTATGTGCTCGCCCTCCTCTTGCAAAAACTCACCTTATCTGAATTTATTGCATATTTTCACAATCTGGCGGAATCTTCGATTTACCCGGCCTCTTGCCGCTGTTGCGCACTTGGTGTTGAGGCAAGACAAGAAGAGTAGCAGCGACAAACCCGCATCGACGCTCAGCTATCTTACCTACCTAACCCAATAAGCACCTGCAATAACTCGTCGTTCAGTCCACGTGTAGCACGCGATACCAACCCGTACGTACTGGACCTGTTCAAATTGGAAACTCGGCCAGGAACGGCTACAGTATTCACTGTTTCCGTCTCGATCAGCCAACCATCAAGGTATATATCGATTGCCCTCTTGGCCGAAGGCTTCTCTTCCCAAATGAAGACAATACCCTGTTCGACCTCTCTATCGATTCCGAGCGGCTCTTTTCATTTATCCTCGAGATTCTGGCCGGCTGCTTGATCACTTCAAACTCTGCTCCCCGTCTCTTGAACGAGAGACGAGGATTACCTACCTTGATTGCGAATTGTCGTGCGGAAGCTTGTTTCTCGTCTCTTATCGTATATGCCCGCGCTGCAGCTAATTCTCGAAACCTTTTAATTCGCCAGACTGACAGCTCTTCCCCCCGACCGCCGGTAGCCAGTCCCAATCAACTGCTGGACTCTCTCTCTCTCTCTCTCTCCCGCCTGGGTCCCAGCTCAGAGGGACCGAGGGGCGCGTGCAGACCACTGGGCTCAATTGCTGGTAGTAGATTTTTTGGGCGGCTACCTTGTGCCTGACCTGACCTAGGCAACGGGCGTCGATCCGAGGCCGTCGTAACCCCAAGAGAACGACCCCAAACGTGTTGATCCTCGGGTCTTCCATTGTTCCCGTCATCATGGAGGTAAGAACTTGCTGCCTAACAAACTCTTCCCCGGTGTCATGCACTTTGTCTTTTCATCGTTTCTTTTTTTTCTTTCTTTTCTTTTTTTCCATTAAGGTTTCCCCTCCCCGTCTCTGAAACCGAGCTTGGCCTGTTACTGGCTCCCTGCGAACGTGCAAAGCCTCACAGACCTAGACTCCCGGGACTGCAGCCTGGCAAGAGGCTGCATAGCAGTAACCACCAACGGACTAATCTTTGCCATCCTGTTGGCGCTCATCGCGCGAAACATGGCGGTTCTCTGGATCAGATCAAGGCCGGGCGCGATGGCCTCCTCTGCTTTTCTGGCCCGGAAAGTGTTACTCCAGCCGCCCAGGCAGACACCCTGTCGACGTGCATCCCGGGGCGTCAGACTTTTTGTCATTGAGTCACCTTGGTGCTTGGTTGGCCATGCTGAGCCACTCCCAAATCACTGTGCTACATAAGACGCCGCCGTGCCTGCTCGCTTCAATGATCCTAATCACCGTCACCGCTCCCCCCGTCAGTGCGGCCTTTATTGCTCGCGAGTCCTGGTCAAGAGACTGAGATGCGGACGGCGAGATTGGAAAAAATGGCGCAAGGGTGTCTGTCACTGCCCCCTATCTTGCCCAGCCGTTATCAAGTGCGACACTTTTGAGACTTGAAATAAAGAATTACACGTCTACGCCTCAGAACTGCCGCCTTGTCGTCTCTTTTCCCCCTTCAAACTACCCGTCATCGTCATCTGCACCTGCACACACCCGACCGACATGCCCGTTAGCCCGTCCGTGAAAACCCTTCCCGAGCTGCAAACGGTCCTCGCAGTGCCGAGTCCTCCGGCAGCGCCTCCCTAGCCTCCTTTGACGACGTCATGCCCGAGCTGACCTACGTCGAGAATTTATCTTCTAAAGGCAGCGTGGGCAGCCTTTGCGCTCTCACGGGCATTGAATTCCTGGTCGCGTCGAGAAATCTGGCTCAGCGTCTTTCTTGGGTCGCCGGGCCCTCGACGACTTCTCCCCACCATGCCCCCAGCTCCTCCAGCTCCTCTGGAGCACAGCAGTGCCCCTGTTGATGCAGAGGCCGATCCCCTACACCGCCGTTTTTCCAGTTATCTCAGTCCAGCAGTGCTAAGTCTCCAACGTATCGACGAGCAGAACCGACAGCAGCAGCTGCAGAAGAAAGACGGCGCCAAGGTGCCCGATCCGACAACGACACAAACAAAAGGGAAGCCCAGGTTATTACTGATGGGACAGAGGAGGTATGTTCACCCGGTGCTGCCCTACACCAGCATGGATTCTAAGATTTGTGTCAGGAGCGGGAAGTCGTCCATCTCTAGTGTGGTGTTCCACAAACTGCCGCCAAGCGAGACACTCTTTCTCGAGTCCACGGCGCGGATCCAGAAGGACAGTTTAAAGTGAGTCAAATGTGAAGCATCCAACCCGAAATCTGCCAATGTTGATGCTCACATTTTGATCAGCTCCTTTATGGAGTTCCAAGTCTGGGACTTTCCGGGACAAATCGACATTTTCGACAACCCAAATTTCACCTTTGACATGGACGCCATCTTTGGTGAGATTGGGGCGCTGATCTGGGTCATTGACGCACAGGACGACTATCTGGAGGCCGTGGCCCGGCTCAATGCCACCATCCTGCACCTCCAACGCGGCTACCCGCACATCAACATCGAGGTTTTCATCCACAAGGTGGACGGCCTGAGCGACGACTATAAGCTCGACATCCAAAGGGACGTGACGATCCGAATCCAAGACGAGCTGTCGGACCAGGGCATCGAGAACGCGCCCGTAAACTTCCATCTTACTAGTATATACAACCACAGCATCTTCGAGGCCTTTAGCAAAGTGATCCAGAAGCTGATCCCGCGGCTGGGCCAGCTGGAGGCCATGCTCACCAACCTGTGCCGTACGTGCCGGTTCGAGAAGGCGTATTTGTTCGATGTCAACACCAAGATATACATTGCCACCGACAGCACGCCCGAGGACATGGCAAGCTACGAGATTTGCTCCGACTACGTCGATGTTATTATCGACTTCACCGAGGTCTACGGAAGCTGGCAGCGCACTCAACAATGGCGTGACCGCCTCGAAGGGGAGCCGTGGAACCAGCCGCTCGAGGACCAGGCCGCGTGCGAGTGGGCCGAGAGCGGCATGGTTCTGACGGACGCCCAGCGGCCCATCATGCTGCGCGAGGTCGATAGGTTTCTGGCTCTGGTGGCCATCATGAAAGAGGGCTCGTACGATAAGATGCCGCAGATCAACATGAATGTCGACGTGGTCGTGAAGGGCCTGACGGAGTTCTTTGAGATCACCAAGCCCAAGGAGACAAGGGTGACGGACAAGGGCGTGCCGTCGGGAGGTGTTATCCAGACCTGATTAGGACTTTGGGATGGCTTCGTCGTGCGTTGCGCCTCTTGGTGCGATTTGGCGTTGGTAGAAAGGAAAAGGATCTTCCAAAACGAGAGATAAAAATACTACTCTGCTTGATGC
Source organism: Lasiosphaeria ovina (assembly GCA_033439765.1). Lineage (NCBI taxonomy): Eukaryota > Fungi > Ascomycota > Sordariomycetes > Sordariales > Lasiosphaeriaceae > Lasiosphaeria > Lasiosphaeria ovina. The sequence goes on along the minus strand of JAULSN010000002.1, from coordinate 2,733,828 downwards.
ATGGAATATATGTGCAAAATGGGACAGGGTGTGCAAGACCAAGAAACCAGATGGATGCTGGATACTGTGTGTACTAAGATGCGCTTGACTGTGCTCGGTGTCAACAACAAATGCTTGTTGTGGTATGTGTAAGCCAATTATGGTGCAGAAATGCAAGTAAGCTAACTCCCACGACTACTAGCATCTAACAATAGTCTTTTATTCTCTTCCCTGTCTGGCTAACTGGACCATGAAGGTAGCCTACCTGGCTATCGTGGCCGAGGCAAGAAGCCAGACAGTTATGAACGGCTGACCAAGTCGAGGAAGTGATATCCTACTCTGTTATGATTTGATTCCTTCTCTGAGCATGAGACGTGGGTCCCTCGCCTACTTGCTTTTCCCCTGGCTGGATTTAGCGGCGGCTGTCATTGTCAACAAACCCCCTTGCCCCTTTGAGCACCAAAACCGCAGCCACCTCATCCTCCCTTATTTCTTGGTTCGATCGCACCCGAGCAGCCCATATCCTTCGTACACAACGACTCCTTCTCCCGGCACATGCAGTTCCACATAACCTTCGTGATATATGGCGCCTACCCTGCCGCCGGAACCCGCCTCCCTTCGCTCGCGCTCCTCAGCCGCCACCCGCGGTGCCTCGCTAACCGCCCACTCGAGGTACAGCCGCTGCTGCTCCTCGCGGTCCCGGGCCCACTTGTATCTGCGCGCGGCGCCCCTGAGCGCCGGCGAAAACCTCTGCACCTCCTCCTCGGCGCCTAATCCCAGCTTCAGGTCCGCGCGGCGGCGGCGACCCCTGGTGTGCAACGCGGCGGCGCCCGACACCCTGTCCTCGGCCTCGACGGCCCGCGCCAGCGCGCCGGCCAGCTCGTCGCGCGTCGGCGCCGCCTCCAGCACCGACGCCCGCTCCAACTCCGCGTCCAGCGCCGCGTCGAGCTGCGCCCGGCTCCGCGCCGCCTCGCCCGCGCACGCCGCGTGCGTGACGTGCTCGAAGTGCACGTACTCAAGCCACGTGGCCGGCGCGTCCGCGCTGCTCTGCGCCATGTGGTCCTCGAGCAGGTTGTCGGGCGCGAGAAGAAGATGCGCGAGCCCGTAGGCCGCGAGCGTGCGCGGCACGTCCTCGCGCCGGTACGCGTAGAAGCTGGCGGGGACCGGCCAGTCAAAGTGCGGGTAGTGGCCGCGGCCGCGCGCCGCGCGCTGGAACAGCCGGAACTTGTCCCAGCGGAGCTCCTGGTCCAGGTACACGGCCACGTCGCGGCGGTACGGTGCTGAGTCGGGCGGGCACAGCGACGCGATGTACCCGCGCACGCTCGCGTCTCGTGGGAAAGACCCCGGCGCGTGCATCGCCCGCCCGCCCTTGCGGGTCACCAGCCACTGGTGTGCTGATTTGGCGCTCACGAAGTCGGCTACCTCTGACGACGAGGACGACGAGGACGAGGAGGACGAGGTGTGGTCGTGGTCGTGGTCGTGGGATGCGTCGGTGAAGAGAAAGCCTCGCGTGTCTGCCACGAAGGACGACGACGAGTTGGCGGCCGTGGTGCTGTCGTCGTCGTCGTAGTCGTCACCGCCGCTGACAATGACAGCGCCTGTGCTCGAGACCGACGTTGCAGACGACTTGACTGCCGCGGTGCTGTCATTTTCGTTCCCGGACTCGTCTCCGCTGGCGATGACGGCGCCGGTGCTCGAGACAGACTCTGAAGCCAGCGTGTCGCTGTCGTCGTCATCATCGTCATTACCGTCGTTGCCGCTGTCGCTGGGCCCGTCGTCTTCCACGACGGCGGGCGTCTGCTGCTGCTGCTGCTGCAGCCGCGCAGACACCAGGTCGAGGTCGACGGCCTGCCCCTTGATCACGTACTTGTAACCCGTCGCCTCGGACCACTTCCTGGGAAACTCGGCTGGAAAGTTAAAAAACAAGCCCGCGCGCAGCTGACACGGGGGCCGCCAGCATACTAGGTAAGGTACTCTCGCACGTCAAGGTAAGGCACCTACCGCAGTCTCTGCACAAAGCTCTCGGGGAGGTTCTCGGGGTCCTGCACCGTGACGAAGGCGGCCCGCCAGCCCGCTAGTTTGTGGTCTTCTAGGTAGTCTTTTAGTTCGGCATCCGTCAGCGCGACGAGGTCGCTGGCGAGCGACCCGCCTGCTGTGCCGGCATAGGACGTCATGGTGTGGTGCGTCTGTTTGTTGAGAGAGGCTAGGTTTACAACCTACAACGGCGACGCGATGATTTTATTATTTGCAAGCACCCGTCTTCTCGGTGAATGGAGCGAGAGAGAGAAGGGGGGGGAGCAGTGGTATTTAAACAAGTTGATTTTGCTGCTGCTGTCGTTCTGATGGCGAGCAAGCAAGCAAGCAGAGGGGGGAAACAGGAAACAGGAAACGCAAACAAACAGTAGGTAGAGTGTCGACTGACAGCCCCTTGAAACAGCACATCACAGGAGACATCAGTTCATCGTTCAGTTGCAAGGGCCGTCGAGCGTGTCGTCGCCATATCGTTGGGCAAACGAAACGGGAGAGTCATCACGTATCAGCAAGATCGGGTGAAACGAGGGCCTAGATGCCCAGGTTGATAACAGAGAGAACGTCGAGCGTCCTGATTGTCGACTGCCATCACTGCACATAGAGATATAGACACTTGTGTGCATACACAGACACACATGCAGAGACACACACATTTACAGATACACATACACATACACATGTACAGAGACATAGACACGCCACACCGAACTCTTGGAAACCAATCAGCGTCCCAGTCTACCTAAGCAAGCACGTAGGCTTTCTTAGCAAACACGCAAGCTCAGGTGAGTGAGTGAGTGAGTGAATAACAGTCCAAGGGAGTAAAACGACCTAAGGACGTCCGGTTCGACTTCCACAAACAGAAGAAGGAGGAGATAAAAAGCAGCTAGGCGCACGACATACGTGCATGATACCTATAGCAGACATTGACATAGGCATAGACATAGGCAGGTCCTGAGTATTATTCCTATTCCTATTTCTATCTTTCTTTCTTTTACTTTATCCAATTTTGTATTTCCTTCCTTTGAACCCGCCACCGAACACTCTCAACCCATATCCATAAGCAAGTAAGATAGGTAGAGAGGTAGCTTTGCAAATGTGAATGTGAATATAGGCATGGTATGTAAAATATACCGCCAGACAGAGAGACAGACAGACAGACAGCCAACCAACCGGCCACGGAGTCTACATGCATAAACGCGGAACTCAAACCCCATGAAGGGGAAAACAAAACAGCAGTCATACTCTCTCCCACTCACTCATATATATATACAGACACATACTTACCACAAGACGACGTAGGCAGCTGAGGTCATCTTCACCCTCACCCAGTTCGTTCAGTTTGTTACCGACCGTGAGCCCACCCACCCTCGCATCTTTCTCCATCCCTGTCTCTCCTAATTACCTCAAAGGCCTAGGCAAGTAGGTACGATTCTCACTTGATCGAACCGACACAAACAAATCAATGAATGACAAGGACCCCCTTTATCCGGTCAGTATGTGTGTATATAGAAAAGCAAGTGAGATAGCAAGTGAGATAGTAAGTGAGATAGCAAGTGAGATAGCAAGTGTGCAAGCAAGTGTGCAAGTGTGCAAGCAAGCAAGTGAGATAGCAAGTGAGATAGCAAGTGTGCAAGCAAGTGAGCAAGTGAGATAGCAAGTGAGCAAGTGAGCAAGTAAGGAACCTAGTCAAGGTAAATGAACGAGTGAGTGAGCGGTGTGTTTATTCTCGTGCCTCTTCAAGAGGGAACGAGCGAGCAAAGAACAACAGCCGTGGTACATACGTACATACCACACCCGCAGTCGGCTTTCTGGCCCACTGATACCCCCTTTCCAGCCAGTCTCGCACGCCGCGACACAAGAACCGTAACCATTCGCACGAGAAACAGCATCATATAAGCTAGCGCACCATACAGGCAAGCCAAGCCACAAGATCGGTTCCTCTAAACTGGTGGATCCAATACTAGACTAGCAACATTTTACCAGGCAAAGTAAAAGGTAGAGACAGGCAGAGAGGTAGGCAGCCAGGTCAAGGAAAGAGTACCCACTTCCACTTCTCAGAGAAAGAGCAAAAAATGCAAAGTTGTTGGTAAACAACGCAATATACTCCTTTTTGGCGAGGTGAAAGAAAAGCAGCCAGCCTCTACGAGCCGGAAGCAATTCGGGACTCCCGGCGTTTTCCGCACCTTCCCCGAAGCAAAACGAACGAGATAATCGCAAAAATGAGCAGTACCAAAAGAGGAATCGCCGTTGAAAGCAACCCAAAGTCCCGTGAACTCGTCAGCTTTTCGGCAAGACAGACTCCATCTCCAGCGAGAAGACGCAGGAACAGAAATGGCTTGGCAACGAAACAATCTACTCCTCCTCTTCCTCCTCGTCCTCCTCCGATTCCGCCTCGGCCAGCCACTTGAGGAAGGGCTCGGCAGCCTTGCGGACCTTCTTGGACGTGGCCAGATCGGCGTACTTGCGGGAAGCCTTGGTGCCCCACTTCATGATGATGGGCTCGGAAACGATATCAGACTCGTAGTAGAGCTCCAAAATCTTGGGAACCTGCGCGTAGATGTCGGCATTGTCGGCGCTGAGCTGGCCGATGAGGCGCTCGGTGCCGCCGAGAACAGCCTTCTGGTGGCGTTCCGAGTCACCAATCTAGAACAGACCGTCAGCAACCAAATCACGAACCAACAGGGCAAAAAGAAAAACTTACCCGTCTCAGAATGGGAGCACGCTTAGCAATCTGCGAGATGATGTTCTCGTCAAAGATGGTCTGAACGAGAACGACAACGGTGCGGTGCTTGGTATCGATGCCGAGATCCTTCGCCTTGAGATAAATCTCGACGCCATCGACGTTGTCAACGCCGCCTTTCTCCTTAGCCTGCTCCTGGATCCAATTTCCGAACTCGTCGTAGACGGTGCTGCCAACGCCCTCGCCCTCCTCTTCCTCGTCGTCGCCGTTGAGAACAAGCTTCGCCTTGAAATCGCCGGGCAGCTGCTGCTGGCGAGCCCTGACAGCCTCGGCACTCATGTCGACAGCCCAGTCGTCGTCCTTGACAGCAGTCGTCTTGATGTTCAGATCCTGAGCCTCGGTCTTGATCTTGCGCGTAAGGTCGTCGTCGTCGCTGACAATATCGCCATACTTGTCCTCGCCATTGGGGGAAGCCTGGTCCGAGTTGTCTCCAGAGCCGCCGCCGCCGTTCTGCTTCGCCTTGCGGGCGGCCTTGCGCTCCGCCTTGTCCTTCTTGCCTTTCTTGGGCACGTTTTTGAGGATGAAGCCGGTGAGCTTGAGCTGGGGCTCGACCGAGGAGCGCTGGCCGCAGGCCTTGCAGTCGAGCAAGATGCGGCCGTCCTTGATGTTGACGACCGTCTCGGGGTTCTTGCACTCGCGGCAGAGGACAAACTTGGTGATGAAGCCGTCGAGCAGCTCCTGGAGCTTGCTGGCCTCGTGGGCGCCGTTGATGATCCAGCGGTCATCCGGGGGATCAATGTTGGTCTGGGCGCCGAGCTCGAAGCCGAAATACTTGATCAGGTAGGAGCCCGGGCGAGCCAGAGACTGGGCAACGCTGCTCAGGTTGACAACAACGGTCTTGATGCCATTGCCCTTGCCCTCAATCTTGGTCAGGATCCGCTCCATCTTGTAGCGATAGAAGGGATCCTTGTTGTCCCGGCGAACGTTGACGAGAGACATGATGGCAGTGGTTGCTTGTTTAGCGGGTAACTAGAAGGAAGGTTGGGCGAAGAATGGTCTGGGGTGGACGGCGAGGCGCGGTATGACGGCGTGTTGTTCAAGAGAGGCGAAGGACGTCTCGGGAAGTCAAGTCTAGTAGAGCAGCTGACTGGGTTGGCGAAGCATGAATTTAGACGTTGGCGACAGCGAGGGAGGAGATGCGAAGAAGGAAAACGGGCGGGACGAGCCACACAGGGTCAGTAGAGAACCGGGCTTTGCGTGGACATAGGGTGAACCGGGTGGTGGTTATCGGGGGTAGGCATTAACGCTGGGCGTCGATATCTGGCGATGCTTCAACCGTCGGGACTGAGTTCGGGGCTACAAGGTTTCCGCGCTATGCGAAACGGATGCAGCTTGACTGGAGCTGAGTGTCGGAAGACGGAGTTCTGGTCGTGCTGATACATAAACAACGCCTTGCTGCGTATCGTTCTTATGTGTTGTGTGGTGTTTTGGGTTCCCCGGAGAGGATGGGTCTGGATGGCGGGGCAAAGACAACCGGATGTGTGACGAGCGATCAAGTGCGGATTGATTTTTTTTTTTCACACTTCCGTCTTCTGTCGTTCGGGGAGGGGAGGAGTCGAGTCTGGTGGATGAGCCCAGGATGGGTGGAGACCGGGGGGGACGATTGCCCGGGAAGAGAGGAGACAGCTAATCGAGAAAGCGCGAGACAGGGTTCTGCTTCTCAACTGGACGAAGTCAAGGTCGCCTTTTGCAAAATCCAATGACAGATGCGAGTCTGGCGGGCGGCCCAGGTCAAATACCTAGAAAGAGATTTGCGAGAGATGTGGATGTTGAGGAGAAGGATTTTTTTTTTTGGAGGGGAAAATTATTCAGGAAAGCTGTCTTCGAGATGGGGAAGGCATTGTTCACTCTGTCAGGCCGACACGACAAGTCGCTCGGTCTGTGCGCCTGCGGTATGCTTCTGAGTCTGTTAATGGACCTGGTGCGGAGACCCACTACGCTAGCCGCCTCCTGGCACCCCCCATGTTTCTCTTGGCTAGGCGCAAAGTCGCAAAAGCCTTACGTGACTTTTGCCCCAATCCCCGACAAGCTCTAGCTCGTCCCCATCTCGAGGCAAAGCGAGCGGCAAGGCTCGCAGCGATTCGCCAGGCTCCCGAGCCCTTTGTTGCCGGCGTACCCGTGCCCGTTGTTTGTGAGAGCCGAGCCGTGGGTAAATCAAATTTTCGATTCTACGGAGTATTTCGATTGTTTTTCAATTGTGTGTGTTTCCGCAAGGTTAGCCTCGGCTGTCTAAAACCGGTGCATTACCTACTGAATATGTATATACTTTTTACGGCGTTTTCGTCTTCACTAGTGATTGATTACATTTCCCTCTAATGAGTACTACTACTTTCGTTTTGGATACTTTATGGCAAGGTAGGTTGGTACCAGACTAGAACACCTTCAATAATAATAACAGGCAGCCTATTTTCTACGCCAGGCGCGGGGAAACAATTATCGGTCTGGTTCGATGTCCATCCAGACATGCCCGACTTACTGAGTAGGTGAGCATTGAGTGGCCTGCCTGCAAAACCTGGCAAGTAGGGGGTTCTCGCTCTCCAACTCGAAACACAGAGGGACGGCGCAGATCGGCCCAACTGACCTGACTGACGGCCCTGCGACACACACCCACTGCTCTGCCACGGGGAACCCTCCCATCCCAACCACTGTTATTCTAGAATTCCACAACTTTCCTGTCTAGTTTGTGAGCTTCGCTTCCTCAAACAACCCGAATCGAAAGCACCCCGGTTCTGGGGGCTCTCTCTCCAAAGTTACCAACCCTCTCTCTCTCTCCGAAAGCTGTGCTGAAATACCTGGCCTAGCAGTATTCTATTACAGAACGGCGACTGCGTGTTTGGGCTCCTTCCATGTAGAAATAAAATGAATCAAAATAAAATAAAATAAAATAGAAAATAAACTACTTACCTCTGCAGCAGTGGGCATCAAGTACACACACACATACATACTACCCCATTGCAGAATAAAAAAAAGGGGGGGTTTCTCGCCCGTCCGAAACGGGGTTGGTTGGGCACAAGCTCGCCCAACAACCAACCTGACGACGGGGACAGTGGACAGTGGACGGACACGCATCCGGAACCCATCCATCTTCTTCCGTGCAGGGTGTGCGGCGCGCAAGCTCTAACTTTTGCATTGCCTCTTTCTCTCTATCATTGACTGACTGGGAGTGGGGAGTGGGTGTAGCTGGTGATATAATAAATACACGTATATGTCCGTTCGGACGTGGCATTCCCCAGACATATTTCCCGCGGCCGGGGCTTTTGGTAAGGAGGGGGGGGGTGGTTGGCGGCGCGGTTCGTAGTCAGTCATACGGCGCCCCGGAGTTTCCCAAAAGTCAGAGTCAGAGCCAGGGCCGCCAGTCAGGTGCAGTCAGATGTGAAGACGCGAATCAGCTCAGCCCAGCCCAGTTTCACTTTCGCTTGGCCTCCTTTTGCCGTCAGTTAGTGAGTCAGTCAGTCAGTCAGTCAGTCAGTCTGTTGACAAAGGCTGACTGGCGGCGGGGCTAAAGGCGAGCAGACACGCCTGCCCGAGCGGACGCGACGAGATGAGCTGGTCCGACATGTCCATCGACTCGGCCGTCATGGCGGGGTCTGGGAGCGTGGTGAAGCTAGTGTACACGGCCCGCAGCAGGATCTTCATCTCGGCGAGCGCAAGGCTGGCGGCGCTGTTAGCGAAGGGTTTGATTTACCAAAAAAAGGGGGGCTTTTCTTACTGCTTGCCCACACAGCCGCGGCCGCCGCTGGCAAAGGCAAAGAACAGGCGCTTCCGCTCGGCGTCGCCGTCGGGGTGCAACCAGCGGTCCGGGTAGAAGACGTCGGGCTTGGGAAACACGGCCTGGTCAATCCTGTGCACCGAGTAGGCCTGGCAGCTGACGACGGTGCCCTCTGGCACGGCATAGCTGCCGATGGCGCGGCCTCCGCGCGGCACGTACCGCGGGAGCGACATGGGGATGGGCGGGAAGCAGCGGAGGCCCTCGAGGACCACGGCGTCGAGGAACGGCAACCTGTCGAAGGCGGCGCCCGGGTTGGCGAGCAGCTCGGCCCGCAGCCGCGCCTGGTGCGACAGCGACCGCGGCTGCGACAGCTCCCACATCAAAAAGCACAGCGCGTCGCCCGTCGTGTCGATGCCCGCCACCATGTGGTCGAGGCACTCGGCGGCGACGTCGAGCTGGTCCAGGTCCGAGCTCGGCCCCTGCATGCGGTCGAGGAGCGTGAAGGGCGCGGCGTCCGTCTTGGAGCATGTGCCGAGCACGAAGTTGTCGGCCAGGGGCGTCTGGCGGGGCTTGGCGAGCCAGTACAGCAGCTTCCCCAAGACTTTGTGCAGCGTAGGGCTGTAGTATCCGACAAGACGGTCTGCAGCCGGGGTTGTTATGTTTGGTTGTTTAGCCCGGGAGTCAGTTTCTCAAAAAGGACGGACGGGACTGGCTTCCGCGGTTGGTTGGCCCGGGGCTTACTCTGCAGGCTGTCGTCGAACGTCACCTCGCGCATGATGGCCTCGTCCTGCTCCGTCTGGAGCGAGTCTGTTCCGTACGGGTGGAACAGATGGTGGGTTACGCAGTCAAAGGCGTACGAGTGGAGGTCTGAAGCGCAGGCCGAGGGTCAGATCATACGACCGACGGTTGAACTAGGTGGTGTCTCTGTCTCGGGAGAGGGGACGTACAAATCTGTAGTAAGTAGATCCGGTCAACACAACATGTCTCGGGTGGCATGCCCCAGCGGACCACAAAGTTATGTATGTACAAGTACGTACGTAAAGATCAAGGCTTCCGCCTACGGACTGGGAGCACTTCTTGACAAAGTTGGCAGCCCGCTCAGCGATGCCGTCGAGAGAGGGCTGGCGGACGACGTTGGTGTTGGCATAGCGATCGGCGAGGATGCGCTTCTTCCGGGCGTGCTGCCGTGCAGAGGTTAATACCGTTACGTTGCGGGATGTTACACAGTGTTATATGGGACTCGACTTACATCCTCCTTGTTCAACGTGGTAAACATGGTCCTGCCGTGGCTGTCAAATCCCGACGTTCTATTCCAAGAAAAAAGGGGAAGACATAGGTATATGTACCTCCTACCATAGACCTTGAACAAGTCGTAGAACTCGGTCTTGTCATAGCCGCTGCCGCCGGAGCAGTAGATCTCCTTGACGGCCGCCGCCGAGGCAAACGAGACCTCGTTGGGGGCGATGCGCACGACGGGGCCGTAGCGGCGGTGCAGCCCGTGGACGTAGGCGGTGCGGCGGGCGCTAAACTCGTGCCACTTGAGCACCAGCGACGTGAAGCGGGCAAGAACCGGGCCCGGGATGCCGTTGAGCGGCGACAAGACAGTCCGCCGCAGCAGCGCGTCGCCCACGAGCAGCAGCGCCGAGAGCCCGAGGCAGGCGACGAGCACCGGAGACACGACCATGTTCCTACCTTGCCTTACCTTGGCTTATGGGTTGCTGTCGTGCATTTATCTCGACGGTGGAAGGAAAGATGCTACGCTGAACCTTATCACGTATCCCATCGGCCCAAGATACATATCGTAGCTACCCATGTCATGCATGCATCCCGGTTCTGTTGACGATAAGGATCGGGCCACTGCACTGCGGGGGATACCTACTGTGCGGGGGGATGGGATGGCATGCCCCCCGATGCCAGGAGCAGAAACCCGAGAGTCTAACCCAAGGTGAGGTATTCTCTGTTCCTCCGAGGACGAGTTGATTGCTTGGGCCAATCTGCAAAAAGTATATCTGAAAGGCTAATGGGTGTATCATGTAGGTCCAGAAGGAAGTCACGCCCTGCCACTTTGCAACGCCACAACCAACCTACCTAGATGGGCATGTGAGGTACTAATTGCATTGCACGCATCATCACTATCGGGAGACATTTTCAAAACTGCGAGTTAAGTTGTGTATTTCGTCGGCTATCTCGATGCTGTCCGACTTCCATAATAGTCCTCAGGTGCCTAAACGTAGATAGAGACTTAGGCCTGGGCGGCCTGCTTGGGCTCGTCCACGTCGTTGTTGGTGCTGTCACCGCCGAGCCAGTTCTTGACGAAGCCCGCCACCGAGGGTACCGCGTACTTGGCCTGCGGAGGGTACTCGGTACCGTCGACCTCGACCTTGGGCGAGCACGTGCAGCGCTCCTCTTCGGGCACGTCGGCGAAGACGTTGGAGAGGTGGCTTCCGCAGCCGCGCCACGACGTCTTGGCTGAGGGGTTTCGCAGCCCGTGTCAGTCCTTCGAAATTATTTCACAAAAACCCAGAGAAGAAAAAAAACATACTGCAGGCTGAGCAAGAGGCTGAGTAGCACATTTTTTCTGGTTTTTGGGGGAGTTTGTTTTTGGTCTTTTTGGTCTTTGGTGTAAGAAGTCTTTGTCCTGTTGCTTTAAAGCGGGTAACCGAACCTACCAACCAGCAAGGTTGGATATAAGTGGGATGGTGGATAAGGGGAGGTACAAGACAAGGAGTGGCGGGGTGAAAGTCAAAACGTCAAAGCTTTTTTAGGCAACGGGGCCCTTTTTGAAGAAAAACCATGGGAGAGCAAAGATGCGGCAATTATCATGACTTATGATGGAATCCCGTGTTCCGGATTCCGGATTCTCAGACAAGAAAAGGGGGTCGCCGAGACGGCAGGAAGCGCCGGCCTGCTCCCTCCAAAGGTTCTAGAGGTCGCCGACCTGGGGCGGACGGCGATGTGGAGTTGCTGCTAGGCAAAACGCCGCTGATGCTGGCGGGGACCTCCCTGACAGCTCGGCATTTTGCCCCTCCATTGGTCCAAGGCAGCGGTCCCCGAGCCGCCGCGATATAGGGGACGCCACGCCACCTCCCGCATCCTCGCGCACCTCCAATGTCCGCATTTCCAAGTCAGGTTATTAAGGTGCGGCTTTAGCTTTGCGTCAGCCCAGCGCGGCGAGGAAGCGCACCACGCGGTCGGCGAGCCACTCCTGCGCGTCCGGGCTGTCAACCGAGTGATTGGCGCCGGGGATGAGGCCCGAGAGGTCGCTGGCGATGCCCGGAGCGCAGGCCTTCTTCCACTTGTCCACGAGCTGCGGCACGTCGATGTGGCCGGCCACGAACTCGTCCTCGGCCGACGGCGCGATGAGCACCGGCTGCCGGAGCCCGCCCCAGATGGCCGCGACCTTGTCGTCGGGCAGATCCGACGAGAAGAAGTCATCGTCGCCCCTTTGTTGATTTCAGCAATCGCCCACCCAGTAATCGGGCTATGTACACACACGCAAGGTAGGAAGTAGACTTGGTAGAGACAGTAAAACAAAACAAAACAAAACAAAACAATACCAAGCAAAGAGTAGAACTCACCCAACCCCCACCAGCGAGAACCAGCGATATGCCGTCACGGGCGCCGCGCGGAACCCCTCGGGGAGCAAGTCGCGCGGCATGGCATCATCCTTGCCGCCGCGCGCAATCATGGCGGCCGCGCACTCGGCGCTCCTCGCCAGGTCGGCGGCAGACACGTCCATGGCGACCGCCTCGCGGTCCGAGACGGGGCCCTGCAGGATGAACCCATCCACATCGCCAACAACACCACCAGACCCATCAGATCCAGAAGCAGCAGCATACGCCAAGCAGTCCTGGCAGCCGGTCGAGTGGCCCAGCAGGACTACACGCTCCTTCTTTAAGGAGGCGCGCAGGTACGCGACCAGCGCCGCCAGCTCGGCCACGTCCTGCGCCAGGCTGCCGTAGCCGAATGCCGTGAACGCTGTTGATAGTCGCGCCTCGAATAGCGAGTACGTGCTGCCCCCGCCAGCGGCGGCGAGCTTGGCGGCGATGGCCCGCGCGTACGGCACCGCGGCCGGCGGCCCGTCGCCGAGCCCGCCGATAAACACGAGCGCGTTGCGCGGCGCTTGTGTCTGTGCCTGTGCTCCTCCTGTTGGTGGTGGTGACGGTGAAGCGGTGGTGGTGGTGTGCTCGAACGCACACGGCTTGCGAGTTCCTGGGTACCGGTGGACCGTGACGGGGAATATGTCGTTGTTGTTACTGCTGTCTGCCATGGCTTGAACTGCGGATGTATGTATGTGAATTTTGCTTTTCGAAAGGAAGTCAAGGTAAGGTAACCTATGCAAATAAGCCGAGGGTTGACAGGGAACGAAAAACAACCTTCTCTAGTGGAAATGCAAAGTGTTTCGTCATGCCTCTCACTCATTCACTCTTCGGCGAATTAAAACACACACCGTGGTTATGGGGTACATGCAGTACAAGGAGTAAGGTGCCAATACGTGCCTGACCTACCACCGCCCCCTTTCCATCGTCCATCTTTTTCTCCAGCGACTGACTTCTCTTCCCAGTTTACTTACAACCAACCATTTCAACCACATATATCTGGATACCTACCTACCTAAATAGGTAGGTAGCTGGATAATCACCTTTTTCTTTCACGTTTTCTTTCTCTCCTTTTTCTTTTTCACAAGCATACATGTCTGTATTTTTACGTGTACTTTGTCTCTATATATATACTATACTCTCCTCCCCCCCAGCCAGCGGACACCGTCGACAGGAAGAATACCTAGCTAGGCAGCTATGGATCAACTCTGGAAAGACAACCCAGCCCGGCTACTCCTTCACCCCACGGCTCTTTATTCAATCAAACCAGACGACTAGTCCCTCTCTAAGGCCCTTTACTCTACTAGACTTGACTCTACCCTACAGGATTGCATGTAATTACGTGCGCGTGCTCTTCAACTATTCGGTTTCCCCCGTGCCAGCACACCACATGGAATTTTTTCTCTTTTTCTTGAATGCGCCCATCACGATTGCCCTTTCTGCCCTCCGCACCCCGCCCTCGCCCGGAACGAAGGCGTCAGATTACTAGGACCCATTTGCCAGCTGTGTTGTGTCTATTATGCTCTTGAGCCCGCGCCGCCGCAGTACGGCAAGGAGACAGCTTTCTTTATACACGAGGCGCCGGCTTTCAAGCCATTGCAAATGTTGTTCTATTCGCCACAGCAACCCCTCACCTTGCCGGCCTGCCGCTTTCACCTGCTGCTGCAGCTTCTGCGTCGAGGTCCCGCTCCACCATCTCGATCGATGTTAAGCTGGGGAACCGCTTCTGGAAGTCGTGTATATAGTCGTCTTTTTCCGCCGCTGTCATCTGCAGCGCCGGCTGGCCGGGGAGCTCGACAGCGACGAGCACGTCCGACGCCCCCCCAGCCGGTCTCAATCTCGGCACATTAATGTTGTTGCTGCTGCTCGGCACCGACGGCTTGGGCGGGGACCCTGGTCTCCCTCCTGTGGGCGGCAACATGGCACTGGCCGTTGGGTTTTTATTTAGATGTGTGGGCTTGGGCGGCGCCGTGGGTCTCCCTGTCCCCATGGACATGACCCGCCCCGCCGGCTCCATCGTGTTCGTGTTCGTGTTCCCGACTGGTGCCGTCGGGGCCCGCTGCACGCCTCCACCTCCATCATAAGAGCCTCGCGGAGGCGCTGACCCACCCGGCTGAGGACCGGTTATGGGCTTTCGCGGGATCAGCGGCCGCCCGTCACTGCTAGACGGGAGTCGGGCAGCCAGAGCCGCGTCTGCGTAGCGGCCGTATCCCTGTGCCGTGCGAGCTACCGTGGTAGAGGAGCGGGTGGTCTCGCCCAGCAAACTCTGAACCTTGTTCTGGATCGACACTGCGCGAGAGACGCCGCCGATGCTCTTTGGCAGCGCTCCCGGGCCCGGACTGGATCCTCCCTGGTCGCGCTGCGCCACGCGCTGGCGATACTCTGCCTGTGCGGCTGCGACGCGGGCCTCCTCCTGCGCCAGCATCAGCGACTCTTGCTCTCGGCGCATCTCGGGCGTCAAATCCTCGCCGTCGCGCATTTGGCCATCGTCACTCCTGCCGTCGGTCGCCTCGGATCCAGCGATGGGCGTGAGTTCGCGCCGCTCCAGGTCTTTGAGGGGCGACGGCGTCCTTGGCGGAGGTGGCCCGCTCGAGCTCCCTTCGAATCTCTTAAAGGCGTCGCCAAACTTGCCAGCTAAAATGCTCTTCGTTCCAGCCCCTAAGGACGTAAGGCTCGACCGCTTGCCATGCTTGTGGCTTTTGTCCTTCCTCCTCGGATCCGAATCCTCCATTGACCGTAAAAATTCCACGTTGGACTCGATATTCATTTCATCTTCAGGATCTGGCGAAGGCGGCAGATCCTTTTCAATCGAATACCTGGGAGAAGGTAGACCGGGGGAAGGGGGGGGCTTCGATCCTTCTCGCTCGCGGAGATAGTCAATGTTGGACTCGAGATGAGTACTGACGGGCCTCGGCCGTGCGGCGCCCTGCGATTTTGATTTGCTAATAGGCTCCAGGAGATCAAAGCTCGGACGTCCGCCTTCCAGCGAAGGTCTGGAAGACGATGGGTGGCGCACGTGTGGTTGATTAGGCTGGCCCTGGAACAAAGGCGACCGCGACGGAATGGCGCCAGGCCGGGACGGATTCGGTGCTTCCCCACGAACCAGGGGTTTAGCGCCGGCATCTTGCTGCCGGGACACGCTGGGTTCTCGGTCGCGCTCCGTTGGTGGGAACCGGTATGGCTGGAACTGAGGTGTCTGCCTCTCGGGAGGTGGCGTCGATGTCATGGTTCCAGTGGAGACCATGGTCGGTCTACTAGGGGTGGGCTGGTACGTGGGTTGTGAGGCCTGCGAGGATATTGCCTTTAATTCGGGAATGTTGGAGATGATAGCAGATGCGCGGCTCATCTCGGCCTTTTTCGGGGGAGCGGCGGCGGGCTCGAGCGGTGGTGACGCCTGTTTCGCGTCTGGCGAAGCCGCCGAGTATGGGTTTGTCCGGTTCAGCTCGACCGACTGTCTCTGGATTGCTTGCGGAGGCGCGGGCGATGGAGATGGCTTCACCTGGAAGGCTTCATCTGCCAGTCTCTCGGCCACTCGCTGAGACAGGTCCTTGGGTGGTGGAGCGGGCTGAGGCTGCGGCGCAAAGGCGCTGTCAAAATCAAACTTGGTCCCGTGGTCATGCAGTAGCGAGAACTGATCGAGCGTCGGGAACCTAGACGACAGCTCGTCTCCGTCGGTGACAGTAGGCCTGGCGTCGAGAGCGGCAAAGGGGTCGCCGTTGGTTACTATATTAGGCGATGGGCTGGGCTTCGGTGGCGGGGCGGTGACCTGCGACGAGGCAACGGGCACTCTCCCCCGCCTCATGCGCTCAACTTCAGGAACCGCTTGCTGCTTTGGTGCGGGCGGGGAAAAGACAGCGCCGACGACAGGTGGAGACTTGACGTTCAGTTCGGGCGAAGACAACAGCGCATCACCTTGAGACGTGCCAGCGTATATCTGAGAAGAGCAAAAGGTAAGCGCCGACTTGGCCAACTGCAGGGCCACGCAGCTCGCAAGCACTCACGTCTTTCACGGGCGTTTCTTTTCCCAGCATGACGCAAGCCTCCCGGAGGGCTTGGTAGATATTCGGCCTGGCCTGCTGGTTTTCACGCAGCATCCAGGCTAGAGCAACATCAGCTACCGCTCGGGCTCGGGCAGAATCTGTCTCGGGGCCTTACCGATGAGCTTCTTGAGCCTGTCCGAGAAGACGGGGTAGGCGGGGAACTTGTAACTGGCATTCAAGATGGCGAGCTGTCCTTGGTCCTCGAAGGGGGTGGTGTAGTAGCACAGCTTGTAGAGCAGGACGCCGAGAGCCCAGATGTCCGACTTCTCGTCGATGGGCTGTTTCCTGTAGACGTCAATCATCTCGGGACTGCGGTACTGCATGGTGGTGTGCTTCTGCACGTCCTCGTCCATCAGGCGGCACTCGACGACGGTGGTGGGCGCGGGGCGGGGCGGGGCGGCTGAGCCGAAGTCGCAGAGCTTGAACTTCCGGACCGAAGCGCTGGTGGTGATTAGCACGTTCTCGACCTTGAGGTCGCGGTGCAGCAGCGGGGGCTTGAGGTAGTGCATGCAGGCGACTCCCTCGGCAACGTCGGCGAAGATGTTGAGGATCTCGGGCTCGGTGAGGCGGTGCTGCAGACGCGTGTTCATAAAGTCTATTAAGCCGCCGCCGTTGCAGTACTCCATGAGCAGGAAGACCTCGTAGCCGCCGCCGCGCAGCTCCGACGCGTGCGAGTCCATGTACGTGACGATGGCCTTGTGGCCCTTGAGACGCTTCATGGTCTCGACCTCGGTGCGCATGCCGCGCAGCGACTCCTTGTCGGGCACGGCGACCCTCTTGAGTACGGCCTGGTCGGTGCCGTTGATGGCCGAGGGCAGCTTGACGAGGTAGACGTGGGCGAAGCCGCCCTCGGAGAGGTATTTTTGTATGACAACGCGGTGGCTGCCGACCTGAATCTTGGTCCCGGGCGAGAAGGTGCCCGCGGGCACGCCGGGAGGGGCCATGGCTAGGGGCGCTCCGTACGCTGCGCCGTACGGTGCGGGCCGCGGCGACGCCCCTGGCGGCACGGCCTGGCCGTACGAAGCCATGTGTAGATGCGGGGGCGGTCGGCAGAAGCTTGGTATCCAAATGGTCGTCGTATCTTTCGGGTCGGGGTCGGGTCGGGGAGTGTATCTGCGCCTTAATTGGGGAAAGGGCTGAGGAAGGAGGTGTCGAGGGAAATGAGCGGTCGGTCGATCGGTCGTCGGTCGGTGGCAGTAATGGGTATACGTATTCGGACAGGCTTTCGCTGAGCAAAACCCGAAAAGGACGGCCAGTGATCCTGATCCTAGTGACTAGGCATCCGAGAATCCAAATGCCGGAAAGGAAAGCCGAGAGGGGAGGGAGACGTGGTTCGCGCGAATCCGTCTATAATAAGCCACGCATGGCCGCAGCTCTCAGCTCTGTCCCGGGTAGCCACCTCAGCAGGACGAAAGTCGCAGGACGCAAGACGTGAGACGCAATAATTGAAGGCCAAGTCGCAGTTGGGTTAGGCCTTTCTTTTTGGGTCCCAGGCTGGCAGGGGAGTGGTGACGGCGGCGGATTCGTAGTTGGGAGGCTGAGTTTCGATGTGCAGTTCTGTAGTTGCAGTGCGGTTGCGGTTACAGGTGCGGGCGATTGTGGTTGCAGGCAGTGAGCCCCCCTTGTCTTGTCCCGCCGGTTCAGGTACCGCGAATCGGCGAATGGCAAATGGCAAATGGCAGCTCCACAATGCGAAACACCCGCTGGGTCGTCCTGGCCAGGTGTCTGCCACCTGGCGACCACAGCGGGGAACACCTAGGTAGCCAGCCCCACAACCCCACGTTTGCCTTGGCTTTGCATCCCTGCTTCATCCTAGCTGACGTTGAGCTTTTGGATTGATGCCACTTTTCGTCCTTTGACGCTACAGAGTTCGCCCAGCGACCACGTCCTCGCTGGAAACTAGAGTGCTCGGTCGCTGCCTAACCGCCTTTCTTGGAGTCGAGACTAACCGACTGAACAGCTGGCAACACTACATGTCAACGCCCACAGAGAGATACGTCGCGACGAGATTGAATTTTTTTATCTCGGCACACATGGATTGGAACCGAAATGTTGTCCTTACAGTAAGTACCATGTAAGTAAATCAGTCATATACGTTCGATACCCTAGGCACCTACCTAGAACTAGGTGCCTACCTAAACAGAATCCCAATTCCCAGGTCCAATCTCGGACGACAAACAACAAGATAGACACGCAGGCAAACGCTGGATCCAGTCCAGGCCACGGAAAACAGAAAACAGGAAAAATACATGAACATGCAAATCCCTAGCGCCGATAACTCTTCAAGACAACACAAATAAATATCATCAAATAACAAGGACCGAGAACATCAAGGACGTCACTGCATAGACACATCCGCCTCTCACCTCTCCTGACAAAAGAAGCCGATTCAATGCCCAAGCCTTACTTGCGCCTGAAAAGACGGGCCAGCAAAAGCCTCCCCGTGCTCAGTGGCAAGGCTACCTTAGCTTTGGCCTCTGCCTAGTGGAGCGTCAAGTCCGTCAGCCCCGTCTTGAGGTCGATCTCGTGGACTGGGATATACAGTCTCCAGTTCCCGGTGCGAATCTTCCACCCGAGGTAGAGAAGGAAAATAATCGGCGCCGCAAGATACGCCTTAAAGAAACTCTCCACATTTGGTCCTTTGCCTTCCTCGGGCTGTGGAAACAGGTCAATATCTGTTCTCTTCTCTCGGCGTGTCTTGGAAGACGGAAGATAAGAGACTCTAGAGAGGAGGGAGAGAGAAAAGACTCACGAAAAGATTGGTGTAAAACGTAGCCATGAGGCTCATGACGCAGATCAGCAGCCCGATCCAACTGCCATAGACGCCGCACGTAGGCTTGTACGGGATCTGGTCGAGCGTGAAGCCCTGGGCCTTCCAGGCGTAGCGGAAGCGGATGTGTGCGAGGCAGATGGACCCCCACACGAAGAAGAAGGACAGGCCCGTCAGCGCGAGCAGCCACTCAAACGTCATGAGGGTCGCCGTCTTGCCCACCTCGCCCACGTAGGCCAGCAGCCCGACGGCAAGCTGGATCAGCACGCACCACAGCGGCCGCCCCTTCGGGTCGATGTAGGCCAGGAACGACGGCGCCATGCCCTGCGCTGCCAGCGCCTGCATCGTCCGGCTGGACCCGTACGTGCACGCGTTCGCCACGCTGATGACGGCGATGGTGATGACGCCGTTGTAGATGTGCGGCAGCACCTTGATGCCCGCGTCCTGGATGGCGATCACAAAGGGCGACGCCTTGGTGTTGCTCCCGCTCGCGCTCAGCAGCCGGGGGTCGTCGGACCGGACAATGAGGCCGATGATTAACAGGTTGACAATGTAGAAGAAGGTGATGCGCAGAAACACCTGCCGGCTTGCCGATGGGATCGCCTTGCGCGGGTTGTCCGACTCGGCCGCCGCCAACCCGACCAGCTCGGTGCCGCCAAACGAGAAGGCGGCCACGGTGAACACTTTGGCGAAGCCGTGGAACCCGCCCCTGAACGCTCCGGGGTCCTGCCAGTACTTGGCGCCGAGATATCCTTGCTTGCCTACGGCGCCGCAGTTGATGACGATGCCGATGACGATAAACGCCACGCAGGCAAGGATCTTGATGATGCTGAGCGCAAACTCGACTTTGTTTCCCTCAACTCGTTAGCAGAAAAGCGCGGGGCTCGGTGTATATAGACGATGTCTCTCACCTTCGCCGTAGCCGCGAACACCGAACAGCTGAGTCGCCGCCAGGACGACCAGGAACACGGTTACCCAGACGCCCATGTGGATGTCTTGTCGCCAGAAATCGATGGTGATAGACGCGGCGATGAGCTCAAAGGGGAGAACAGAGAGCCACGCAAAGGTATACTCCCAACCGATGGCGAAACCCCTGTACCCTCTTTGTTAAAACACCAGGCCGCCAAGGGGGTAGGAGACAAGACTATACATACCAAGAGGGATCCAGGAACCGGACAATGTACGTGAAGAAAGCCCCGTTGACGGGGTACAGCACCGCCAGCTCGGCGAGAGCTTGGCACATGAACAGTATCATGATTCCAATGACGAGGTAACAGATAATCTAGGTCATTGTCAGCACACGGGATGCCCCCGGCTCCGTACACGCTGGCACTAGCGCGTCAACGAAAGGAGGCACTCTTCTTACCAACGAGGCCGGGCCTCCCTTTGCCAAGGCAGAGCCCGAACCGACGAAGAGACCGGCTCCGATTGCTCCCCCTGTTTGTCGACAACGCCGGCCGGCGGTCAGTCTCACAAGTTCGACGCGGCAGTCACCCCGAGGAGAAGGGATAACTCATACCGATGGCCAGCATCTGCATGTGCCGGTTGCGGAGGGCCTTCTTGAGCGGCTGGGTCTGGGGCGGTGTTTTGGCGGCGGCGCCAGCCTCGGCGTCTGGCTGCCTAATCTCGGCGAAGGTGCCGCTGCGGCCGTACATGTCTATCACCTTGCCGAACTCTGCGTCCTCCACCGGCCCGTGGGGAAACGGGGATCGAGTTGAGACCATGTCTGCTTTGTTCCTGTCCAACACACCACCACTTACGGGTGGGGGAAAAGGGGGTGAGAGTGAAATAGGGGGGATATAATTCCGAGAGTGGAAAAAGGATGATGAGCAGAAAAAAAGAAAGAAAGACGACGGAGAGCGTCCCGCTGCAGCCTGGGGAAACGCACACCTAAATAATCACGTCAAACGACCCGAGGAAAATGCCCACATGGTAATGTCGTGCTGCTCTCTTCCCCTCTTCCCCCGGCGGGGACAACGCCATTTAGAGTTCAGTCAAAAGACGGTTGTGTATCATCATTTGATACTTGATACTAGCGCCATGGCGCCGAAACGAAATGTCACCTCTTTTTCTCTTGAGATAGGAATAGAGCGTACGTGCATGTACTGTGCCCGTCTGACAGCCGCCTGTCTGTATCTGTAAGAGAGCTCCTCGGTGATGGGGCCGATGACGACCCCGGCCGGGGCCGGGGCAATACCGGTCTTCTCCGGCCTTATATACCACGAAATAACCATCTCAACTTTGCTGCCGCCCCGGCAATGTTGTTCTCCCAGACATCGCCTCTCCTACATACACCCGAAGTACATATAAATACCCGAACGATACAAATATGGATAGTCGGTGAGAGAGCCAGCGGGCGCTTTCTCGTAGCTCTTATTTTGCAAAGACAAGAAAAGACAAAAAAGACGAAAAAGGCAAAATCGAGCCGAAATTCCCATCCCACCCGTCATCGATTTTCTTTTCTTTGCAAAAACACAAAACAAAGGAAAGTCATCTGTTCTTGCTAGCTTCAGAATCGATCATCCCTTATCTAACGTTTCGGTTTTTTTGGCCCAAATACCTCGGTTAGAGAGCAACGGCGTTTTGTCCTATCCAAGGGTCTTGTTGCCGACGTGTTTGGTTTTCCTTCCCCTCTCCTGAGTGGAAACTATCACTCCATCCCTAGCTTCCCATCTCACCGAGCTAGTCAAGGTAGGTATCTTGGATTATTTTGGAGGCGCAATATGGTGGGGTGGGCCTTGTGTTTTTCTTCGTGTTGCTGCCGAGTGATGCGTAGATCCCGTCGGTCTGGCCCGCGACTGGGATCGCCAAAGGAAAAGGGAAGGGGAACAGGTTGCTTTTTGAGTCTTTCTTTTTTGGGAAGTGGTGATCTAATTAGTTCATTGGGTCGTGCCTGCCTACCTAACCTTACCCACATCTGCCTGCATACATGTCTTTTCCTAGATCTAGGTAGGTAGAGGCCGAGGAACCGGGAACTTTATCGTGTCTGGGACCCCCTTCCCCCCCAATTTCTTGGCGGTGGACAGCTTCATCCACACTTCATCCACTCACTCCTTCCGCACACCGGGCCACTCTCCCCTTTCTTGTGGAGAGTTTGGAGATTGGAACCTCAACAATCAGAAACAAGAAAACTGTTCTGGTAGCTCAGGGGTAGAGCAACCGGCTGCAGTCCGGTAGGTCAGGCGTTCAAATCGCCTTCGGAACTTTTCCAATCTCGGCGTGCAAGCATCTGTTTCTTTTTTCCTTTTGCTTCTTGAATCTCGGCAACTACCTTAGGTACTTTTGTAGGCATGCTATGTAGATGGTTACTTAGGTCTGTAATGCATGTCTAATTCTATCGCTCAGGTGGCATGCAGTTTTGCGGCTCGTGGCAGCTTTCTATTTCTTTATTTCTTTCGATGAATCACAAGTCTCGGGCCGGCGTGCAGTGCGGTGGTGGTGCCACTAGGAATTGTGAGTTTGAGCGTCCTAGGGTTGTTCCAGTCTATTACGGTGACACCTCGACTTTGCAGGCCCCCTTTTCTCGCATCTGCCAGCCATTGACGTATAAGAGAAAGGCGCCGAGGGCTGGCAGCTGAGGTGGAGACCACCAGTCGAAAGTAGCACATCTCAACTTATGCAAGTCCAGTCATACGCAAGCTGCTTCTATAGGACATGAGACCGTGTAGTAAGTTGAAACAATAAGCAATGGAAGTTCGTCTTCCAACTTCAAGTTCAAGGAGCTCATGGGCCATCATCTGAAGGGTTAGGGTTAGGCTGGGACTTGAAAGAGGACAATCGAGTCGCTTCTGTAACCAAACTAAGAACGACATGTCGGTGCTCCGTAAACCAGTTCCGAAAACGTGCCATCATCGCCGCCGGCAGGGCAACGTAATCGCTGCCTACGCGTCTCTCCCAGCTTCTTGATGTTTCATTCCGCATCACTAGAAACAGGAAGGTATCGGCGTGGAACTGTCTCCTCTGCAGGGCTTTAAACGAGAGCACCACATCTCTTAGGCGGCCTATCCTAGCGTCCGGCGACGCGGCATGGAGAGTGCTTCTAGCACCCTTCGACAATATAAAAGGCACCGCTGTCTGGGACTGCTGCAGACTGCAGACTGCTGCACATCAGAGACCGGCAGCTTGGGACGGAAAGGGATGTGCTGCTGGTCCTACCTGCTTCCAAGTTCCTGCTAGTTCGTGTAGGAACCTTGGGTGCCTACCCTGCCACTCGGCTCCGAGACAATAACACAAAGACACAGACACCAGGCAAGAGCCTCCACCGTGCCTCCGGTCGTCCCTCCATTTTTAGCACTCGGCCTGGCGACGCCGCCTTTAGCCGGATAGCAGAGGCCCTCAATTACAGACACGTTATATGGCAAAATGCTGATCCCTGACCAAAGTCATGTCGCGCCTGCCGTTGCTAGCCAGGCCACCCGCCCCGGTTCGCCCTGATTCGCCAGCCCAAGGTGCCCTGATGCGGCTAGCGGGGCCCAAGGCAGCCCAGTCCCCAACCCATGTCGACCGTCGAGACACCTGGTTTGCCCTCTTTTTGTCTTCTGTTAGGTTCCTGTTCCTGCTGCGCCCGGATCCATCTCCATGCTCCCGCCGCCGCCGCCGCCGCCGCCTCCCAAGAAGCAAGGCATTGACCAATAGATTCAACAGTCTTGGACGTGATTTTGATTTGAGCACCTAATAACACAGACCACGATGACATGACCACTGGTACTGGCCTGGGCTGGCACTGGCACTCGGCATCTTGCAACCTTGCACCTTGCACTTATAAGCAGCCCGCCATGTCCAGTTCTTCCCTTGCCGCCCGCCCGTAGTATCTGGCTGGCTCTTAGTCGGTCCTGTTGATCATGGATGTCATCGCTATTTGAGCAACACTCCCCCTGTGCGGGTTAATCGGGATTTCTCGACCGTTCCTCGACTTATAGCTTTCATGTTCGCTACGTACCAGGTCTAATACGGCAGCTGTTAATGTCACCACATTTGAGAGATCGAAATCTTTGAAACAAACGGATATTCGAATTTCCCGGCCAACCTCGATAACATCTACAAGCAGCCTCACTTAATTTCACGAGAGTCCTGCACGTGCCCGATATTATTCTGCCCAAGGACAGCACACGACGACGACGACGACGACGACGACGACGACAAAGAGAGCAGCCATGGCTGGAGACGAGCTGTCACGGCTGGTCATGCGCCTACCCGCCACTCTGTCCTCGCTCATCATCCTACTCTCTGCTTCGGTCCCGCTGGCTGCCGCCGGGCCCTCTCTGACACAGGACTCGCAATGTGGGTGCTACTTGACAAACGGGACCGACCCCAGCTTCTTCTCCAAGCACATGTTTCTCGACTTTCGAAACCTCTCCCAGTATGCAGGCGTCCCGGCTACTATCACCGACTGGGACGAAAACGCTGCGGCGTCGCCCTCGAGCCAGTACTTTTCATCGACCGAGTGGTCCAACACATGGTTGACAGGGAGCTGGAACAACAGCGGAAGGGAGCGCAGCGATGCCAGCACCGATATGGTCAACTCGCCCAACAACGTCTACATCGAGGCCAACAGCGACAAGAACCCGAGCTCGCAGACGTGGCTCACCCTGCGAACCCAGCGCCTGGCGGCCTTCCAGACGGCCGCCGAGATCGAGTCCGTGTCCATGGGCTTCCAGTTCCTCTCGATGCGCATGCTGGCGCGCACCGTCGGCGCGAGCGGCGCCATCACGGCCATGTTCACGTACCGCGGCGGCAAGAATCTGGCCGACGTGCAGGAGTCGGACCTCGAGGTGCGCACGCTTGACTCCAAGAACCTGATCCACTACACCAACCAGCCGTCCTACACGGCCGACGGCAACACGGTCGACCAGGCCACCAAGAACGCCACCATGCCCGACGGCCTGCAGTGGACCGACTGGGCCGTCCACCGCCTCGACTGGACCCCGACCAAGTCGGTGTGGTTCGTCAACGAGCAGGAGGT
The DNA here is from genome assembly GCA_033439765.1 of Lasiosphaeria ovina. Taxonomy (NCBI): domain Eukaryota; kingdom Fungi; phylum Ascomycota; class Sordariomycetes; order Sordariales; family Lasiosphaeriaceae; genus Lasiosphaeria; species Lasiosphaeria ovina. Next base: position 2,708,998 of record JAULSN010000002.1, on the reverse strand, counting down.
GGCCGAGATTTCCTTCCAGACGCCCCGCGACGGCTGCAAGGTCATCCTCAACGCCTGGAGCGACGGCGGCCAGTGGACCGGCAACATGAGCGTCAACGCCTCGGCCTACCTCCAGGTCCAGTGGCTCGACCTCATCTACAACTCGACGGCCGAGCCCCCGCCGCCGTCGTCGGCAAAGCGCGACGGCGACACAGCCAGCCCCTTGTTCGGGAGAGACCAAGCGGCCGCCGCCTGCAACGCGGTCTGTAGCATCGACGAGACGCCGACTCAGGGCCAGCCCGTCATGCTCTGGAACAACGAGGGACCCCGGAGCAGCAACGCCAGCGCCACCACCAGCAGCAGCCGGGGAAGCCTAGCTGCCTGGATACCGTCGGTGCTGATCTCGACCATGGTGCTTCTATCGACGAGCCTTGTGCTGTAACAAGGAGAAGAGCTTCGTTCGGAAGTGCTTACTTGGTGATTTGGCTTCTTTAGCAGGACAGTGTAGATATGGGAGGTATTGTATTATACATAGACACCCCCCCTGGCCGGTCCCTTTTTGTATTTGCCCTAAAACACCTGCCAGCGATGGAAATCTTGAAAAATCCAACTTTATTTTTGCGATATACCTTCTGTATGATGGGAGTATGGCGGGTATGCATCTAGGCCTGTCGGAACTACAGAGCAATACTTTTATTTTTTTCTCCCCCTTTTTGGATAAGGGTACTTGGCGGCGACGGAAAAAAGAAATCTATTGATGTACTACCATGGTTTGAATAACATTGCACGTTTTCACGTCCCCAAGGACGCGGCACGGCTGTGTAATGCTGGGCACGGAGACCTGTCTAGGCTGGTGCGGTCGGGCTTGTCCATTTCTCTTTTCTTCTTCCATTGATGTAAAATCCCGGGGTAATGAACTTGCCAGCTCAGCTAGGCTGGGAAGAAACAGGCAGCACCAAAACAGAGTGTCGTCACAGGTGGCGCCAGGAAAGAGCACACCGTCTAGAGAATATATTCGCAAAAGAATACGAAACGAAACAAACAAATAAAAAACATGAACTCGCTATCGTGTTGTTGTAATTGTGGGCGGTTAATATATCCGGAACAAAGGTCAGCAGACAGGCGAGGCCTCCCCTCAACCGGGACTCTCTACCCTGCCAATCAACGTACTATGTCGTACTGGCGGCCTGGGTAATGGGTTGCTTTCTTGTTTGTTTTTCTTTCTCTATCTCTGATGGCCGCCTCGGACAGATTTATGAACGAATAAACAAATGGGCTGTGGGCGCACTTGTTTCTTGGCGCCGATGTTATTTGTTTCCGCATCCAACTACATATCCTATATGGCCGATCTGGTGTGTATGTACGTACGTATGCTGATTCTCATCTTACCCGTGCGGTGAACTTGTTTTGGACTTGCTGCCGGGTGAGTAGTTGTGGGCGGCGTAAGAAAGCTTTGTTGTGGAGTCTCTGATGTCTTGTCTCGTCTTGTCTGGTAGAATCAGCCGTGCTGTTTCTTTCCATGTTTACTATAGTAGTTCACACAACCAGCTTTGTCGTCTCAACTACAATAAGTCGGAAACCAAAAGTGGTTTCTATAGTGCGGACGTGGCCGTTGGACTAATGCTTGGGGGGGGAATGAAGTGAAGTAAGCCGACAAAGAACGCAGAGCGAGTCTGGCATCAAACTTGTGTTGTCTAGTTACCCATAGGTGGGAAATACCACCTCGGCGCGTCCTCTCACAATACCTACCTTGCCTTGGAGATACCAGGACCGAGACGCTTGCTCTGCTACGGATTGATTGCCCTGCGCACCGACACCAGAACGCAGGCCGCACGTCCGCGATCCGAGTGGTAATGGAACCTCACAGCCCCCGGGGCCAGGGAGAGTTCGGATGGGGATCTTTGGTTGAGGGCTGGGCAGCGTGTTGACCAGGTCCAAGTCTGCGTCGGGTTGTTTTGCTGGGCTGCTGCTGCTGCTACGTGAAGGGCCCCTCTTGGAGTTATTGCAGAAAATGTGTCTTTTTTTTTATCTCGTGTCGTTGTCTGTGTAGGGAGGACAGACGGTGAACGGGCAGTCCCGTCGTCGTATTGGAGTGACAGCACCTCGAATACAAGGAGAAAAAGGGTCGAAAAAGGAGGGACAGAACAAACAAGAAAAGGGTGAAAAGTGGAGAGAAAAGACAACGTCGAATTGCATTCGCGTCTCGCATAGATGACCACATCCATCCGCTCATAAAAATCACACAGCCCTACATAATAAGGTAGATTTTGGGAGTAACGATATGTCGTCGAAGGTGATCGTGCTGCCCGCCTTGTGCTGCTGCTGTGCTGTGGCTGACACGTTTTAGGGGGGCCCCTTAGCGTGCTGCACCCCGCAAAATCCGTCGAGGCCCCTCCTAGCGGTCCAGGGATCAGGGGTCATGGTCCGGCTGCAGAGTGCCGAATCGTTTCCAAAACGTCGAGGCTTCAGCTTTGGCACCTCCCTCGGGCAAGCAAGTCTCCTTCCATGTCGTCTGATGTTCCCATTGTCGGGGCATAGTACCTAGGTACCTATCTGGAATGCAGGTACGGAAACATGGAGAGTTCGGACAATTGCGCACCCCTGCTGGGACACCAAATCCGTTTTTAGGGGCTTGGTTTTTGGAAGGTCTCCATCGTCTTTGAAAGAACCCACCCAAGTTACTGCCCCTTTCCCTCTCCTACTCCCTCCCACAAACTCAGCCCTTTTCTTTCCGTCATCTCTCAAATAAACACACACACACAACACAACACAACACAACACAACACAACACTCAGCCTCAACGACATGACACAGGAACCCGTGTGCTGCGGTGCGGTGCAGCTAAAACAATCCCCACGCGTCCCCGGCCGATGATCTGCGACTCGGATGTATCTGATATTCCTCATGCTCCACACACCCGCACCCGCCGCCGTAGCAGCATTAGGTATTCAAGAATATTCCCCTTGGTCGCCAGACGTGATTGATTTGACCCGAGCTCAGCAGCCGGCCGGCAGTGAGGTGATACATGGGTAAGGCTCTAAGAGAGAGCAAAGAAAGAAAGGGAAAAAAAGGGAAAGAGGAAAAGAATGAACCGTGAAACAAACCGCCTATATCCACGGAGTATCTCTCTTTGCCGCTCGCCCGTGTTTGCCTAGGTACCTACCTACCTACCTACCTACCTACCTACCTGTCTTCTCCGTCCTAGGGCACGATGCCGTAGGGACGCTATGTATGGAATGGCCGTGCTGCCGGCCGGAAGATCACCTTTCCTCTCTGGCTTCTTCAGACGTCGCCCCCCGTCTCTCCCTTGTTACTTATCACCCACCCTTCATATCAGCTACCATTATACTGGCATCCGACACCAAGTGAGTAAGTACTAGTATCTGTGCCGGCTGAGAAGGGGATCTTCGCTGCTGTGCGAGCGAGAGAAACACACCTGGCGCGCGGGCTGATTGCACGGTAGACAAGGTCGGTAAGTAAGTAAGTAGGTAGGCAGTTAGTTAGCTGGCCCCATCTGTGCGTGTGTGTTCCTTTTATTTCAAACTTGTTTCCGCCAAGAGATGGAAAAAAGAGAAGAGCGTCTGGCCGTTTCTTCTTTCTTTCCTCTCTCGTCGTCTACTTTCTCCCCCCCCCCCCACTCGTGTCCTTACGGGTGTGAGTAATAAACAAATCACCTTTCCTACCCTGAACCAAATTCCCTTTGTTCTCGTCATCTCCCTCTGGTCCCCCGTCGGCCATGCCCCCCCGCCCGAAACGATGAAGCTCCCACGCCCCCAGCCATCATCGCCATTGACCACCCCTCTCTTCCTATCCCTCTTGTTGCTACTGGCAGCAGGCCAAGGCAGCACCGCCGCCACCGTCGGCAACACAAACACAACCAACGCAAACGCAAACGCAAACGCAAACGCAAACGCAAACGCAAACACAAACGCCATCGACGCCTGCGTAGCAGCAGAGCCGGCGCCGGGCGACGCGTGCCCGCTGGTCCACGTGATCGCGGCGCGCGAGACGACGACGCCGCCGGGGTTCGGGTCGGCGCGCACGCTGGTCGACCTGCTGGCGCGCACGTTCCCCGGCGCCACGGCCGAGGCCATCACGTACCCGGCGGCGGGCGGGGCCGACTACGGCGCCAGCGTGGCCGAGGGCATTGGTGCGGTGGTCGCGCAGACGGCGCGGTTCGCGGCGCGGTGTCCCGAGTCCATTATTGTCATGCACGGGTACTCGCAGGTGAGGATTCCCTTTTTTTTCCTTTTTCCTTTTTCCTTTTTGGATTCTGGGTTGGGTTGGGTTGGGATGGGTTGGGGTGGGGGATATATAACGACGAGGAGGTTTTCCGTTGGCTGACCCTGTTTGCTCTCACACCTCAAGGGCGCGCAGATCATGGACGACGCCTTCTGTGGCGGGCCCGACCTGCCGCAGCTCAACTCGTCGGGCGTGTCGCTGGTGTCGCCGGCCGTAGCCAACAACGTGGCGGCCATCATCCTCATGGGCAACCCGCGGCACGTGGCCGGGCTGCCGTTCAACGTCGGCAACGCGACGGCGGGCGGGGTGGGTTGACTGTCCCAATCCATCTCTCCTTCATAGCTTGTGTGTCCTAACCGCAACAGTTCGCCGCTCGGCCCGCGGGGTTCAAGTGCCCCGAGTTCGAGAAGCGGCTCCAGGCGTACTGCGACTCGCCCGACCCCTTTTGCAGCAACGGCACCGACCCGGCGACGCACCAGGGCTACGGGCGCGAGTACGGCAGGGACGCGCTGATCTTCGTCGTCAGCAAGATGTTGACGTCCAGCTGAGGCCGAGTGGGCGATGGTAAGCCTTGTTTCTTTTTTGCTCTAGTAGGGGACCAAAAGAGATACCCATGAATGATGGTGTCCCAAGCAAACGGCGGGCACATAGTCTCAAGTCACCGGCTGGCTTACTGGTAAATAAGCAGCGTGAAAGCGTCACAGGGGGGAGGGGGGGAGCACCCCTTATATACTGTACATACGTTTGTATATACTCACTACACCATCCCCGCGTTTAGCAGGCAGACGCTGGGGCACATAATCGATAATGACTTGATGCTTCACGTTTCTCTTGTATCACGGCCTAGACAGTATGCGACTACGTATTCCGACGGTCAAGCGGACATGGGGCTGGTGGTCCCGGGCTCTGGGTATCCTGTGGGGCTAGTAGCAGCATAGTGCTTCTCTGTCTTGGCCAAGACGGCGGCGAGCCAGACCTGGGTGCTGACGTCGGCGAACTCGTAGGCGATGCGCACGGGGTAGCCGACGCGGTACGGGCCCATGTAGCCGGGGTGCACCGTCTCGATGGAGCGGAAGATGTTGTCGGCCAGCTGCCTGTTGCTGGCGGCGTAGCTGATTGGGTAGTGGCAGAGGTTGAGAATCTCCTGTAGAATCAACATGGTGGCCCAGTAGCTCATGTACACGGCGCCGTACCACGGGCTCTCGTAGTGCAGCGCCGAGTCAAAGATGGAGTCCGGGTCGCGCGACGGTTTCTCGACGGGGCCGGGAGTGAATTTCATAAAGCCGTCCAGCCAGGCGCCCAGCTCGCCGTGCAGCTGCGCCGTGGACTTGACGAGCAGCACGACGCGCGGCATGTCGATGGGCAGGCCCCGCCGCGTGGCCTCGCGCAGCGCCATGCCGTGGTGTAAAAGGCCCGGCACCTTGGCCAGGTGGTTGAAGTAAGCATCAACATGTGCGGCGGCGATCACGGCAGTGGCCGACATGGCCGACGTGTCTTGGGCAGGCTGCGCGGCGGCAATGACGTTCTGCCACTTCTTCTTGGCCAGAAAACAATCCTCGTCGGAAAACATGCAGTGCATAATCTGTGGTTTGGTTTGGTGTTAGACAGGCCGACCAGAAGAGCATAGAGGGGTAGCCATGGCCGGAGGGCAGGCAGATGGCAATGGTTAGTACTGACTATAAAGGTGCGGAACGAGAGCAGCATGGAGCGATCCCAAGGATCCCTGTAGGCGTCGGCTCCTCTCTGCTGTATGAGCATCGACACGCCCTTCGCGTGCTTCATCCAGCTGCTCGGGTTGACGGCCCGCTCGTTGCCGTCGCTGGTTCCCGCAAACGCCTGGCCGCCACCCGACGTGGCCGATATCAGCGCCAGCAACAAACACTCAGATAGGCAGAGCAGACCAACCTCGTAAAAAGTAAGCAGCATGGTCGCGCAGAGTGTTTCGGGGGCCTTCCACTCGACCGGGTGCTTCAAGGCTCTCTGGAGGGCGGCGAGGGACTGGCCGTATAGCGACAGGCTCTCGGCAATGAGATGGGCCGAGCCTTCAGCCTTGCCCAGCAGGTGGATGGTGAAGGCGGCCATGGCGTAGTCCAGCGAGGGCTTGTTGCCCAGTTTCTGGGGGACCGAGTTGAACCAGGGCGCAAAGAGCATGATCTCGCCGCCTTGCTGAGCGCCGCAGAGGGCCTGGATGGTGTTTCCGATGAGCTGGGCCCTGTTGGGGGCGGGGGTGGGACACATTTGGAGGATGTTCTGGGCTTGATGTTGGCCCTGAGATGCTCGTCGCAGTTGCAGCTCCCCCACAGCTCGGATCCCGGCACGATCAAGGTCGCGGACTTGGTTGTGGCCTGGGCCGGACCGGGGTGGCTGCGGGCCGAGTTCGAGGCTGGAGAGGGTCGCGACGGGCCAGCCGTCACCGTCACCGTCACTTTCACCGTCACCGCCATCCCGGCCGCCGCTGCCACCACCACCACCACCACCACCACGACCCGCCCCGCCACGGCTACGCACTTGATGCTTCCCGGCCACAAACTTGAAACCGCGGTCGTAGCCCGGACATGCGATTCTGGTGTCCGTGTCGTCGTTGCCTTGTTTGGACCTTGACCTGGCGAGTCTGGCGCAGTTGCCGCAGCCGGGCCTCGCCTGGTCGCATTTTACCCGCCGTTTTACACAAGCAAGGCACCCGGCGCTGCGAGGCACTCCAACCATGCTGCCACTCAAGATTCCGAATCGGTATCCTGAGTCACTTCGAGTTTGAGCCGGGCTTGGGATGGAGCAAATCGTTGATGCGCTTCATCTTGTCTCTTTGGTACAGGTACAGGTACAGGTACACGCACGTCGTCGGCCAGAAACGGCCAAGGCTGCGTGAGGCTGAAATCCAACGCCGGCCAGAAGCCAATCAATCGAGCGTCACAGACAGGGTGGGGAGGGGGGGGCTTGGGGGGCTTGGGGCGGGCGGAGAGGCTAGGGTCTTGGCCAGATCTCATGCTCGATCTCCATTTCAATTCTCCGCCGAAGAAAAAAGAAACGACACGGCGGACCATTCACCATTCACCTTCTATGATACTGATACTGATACTGATACAGGCGATGACGTGGAGGTTTTAGGGGTTTGCTGACAAAAGGAAACGACCGGGTGCACTCGACACCAAGGCAAGGTAATTATCACAGCGAGAGCGGCACCACGCTGTCGGGTCCTCTGCTCTCTCCCCTCCAGAAAGGGGCCTGGGACCTACCTTGTGGCCGGCGACCTTTGTTTTGATCCAAGGGGGGGACGGGACGGGAAAGGCACTTTGTGTTGCCAAACTTTTTGCTCTCCTTCCAGATACGGGAAGGTATCGTGCTGTACCCTCTAGGCTTATTGTTTTGAGTCACACAAAGTTGCTGCAGACCTGGCCTGACTTGACCCATCTTCGGAAGAGCTAGCATAGGTCAAGGTATGTGGGTTGGGTCACTTCCCACTCCCTTCGTCCACATGTATTGGATGCCCGCTCTGTATCACCTCAGGCCACGGTACGACAGCCAGCCAGCCAGCCAGTCGGCACAAAATCAACAAAAGGTTGAAAAAAAAAACGCAAATAAATCCCCGCAAGGAACACAAAAAAACCCCTAAAGGACCCAACTAAAATATTTCCGAGACAAAGCGTGACACCATCGAGCACGTCGCACTGCCTTGATTGAGCCAAGGCAGCCGCGCTCTTGGCATCGGCGCTGCGGGCGGTAAAGGCAATGTAATGGCCTCCCTGCTCGGCCCATATCTGCAGTGAGAAGGAGACAGCCAAGGCATCCGTAGACTTTCTAGGTTATCTGTAGACGAGGAGCTCCAATACCTACAGTACATACAACCTCAACTCCACCACTCCGTAAAGGAATTCCCGGGAATGCATCCCGACCTTCCCCCGCGACCCCCCCCCCCCCCCCGCCCCTCCCTGCATCCCGTATTGCACGGCAGATGGCTGGCAAAAAAGGGCAAGAGAGGGAAAAAAAAAGATCATGATGGCGAGACACGGGAGGAGAAAACCTCATCGTCGGGATGCTATAATGTCTATCCGTATGGTGGGTTAAAAGTATGTAGGGTCCAGGCCGGCAATTGGGTAATAAGTACGAAGTAGTGGTGTGTGTGAGTGTGCCCTCGTATTGAGAGGTCATGCCGTCGACCGGCCTTTTTTCCAAACTCCGCTATTTACTAGTACTATACTAATGGCTCCCAAGGCATGGTGGGAGTAGACTCAACAGTTGTCATCCAGTCAGGAATCGCATCATGAGGAAACCCCGTTTTTGGGGGCCATGCCGATACTAACGGCGGGCGGCGCTTGGTTATCAACCGGCAACCGAGCGAGAAAAAAAACATGAAATAAAGACGTATCCGTATGGATGTCGACAGCATATCCCTCCCCGCATGGGCTGTCCTGTCTGTCAATCCCGGTCTCACTAATAAGCCGCCCGTGACAATCCAAGTTTTTATTTTGCTTAGTTAATTGTTGTTTTTATTATTTTTGCAGTCAAGTTAGACAACCGTGGATCCTCCGAAAAAAAGCAGTGACCGGCCAGTCCGTCCGAATGAGGGCGGTGAGGGACCGGGGCCAAGTCGTGTAAGTCCGTCTCAGAGAGTCGGAAGCAAGGGGAGTCTGTCCCTGTTGCACGGCGTTCTGCGGCCGCATCATCTCTCCCTGCGTGCCGTGGAGGAGGGAGAGAGAGTAAAAATAAAAGAGACAAAAAAAAAAGCAGTGCGACGACATCGCCGGACAACGGCCGAGCCGAACGATAATCGCATGCGGGCGGACGGGCAGATGGCCAGACAGCCCGATTTTGCTGTGGAACAACTCTCACTCGCCTCTTCTATCTTCCCTACGGACACCTAGGTACTAGCAAAATGGTTGGTCTTGAAAATGCCCGCCGCCCTGCGTGCACCGCGTCGAGACAAGCGTTTGGCTGCTTCAATCCATCCAGCCATGCCATGCTACTCCACCAGGCGCGCGGCCACGCCGCAATACCGCTTCGGTATATGGAAGGCAGGTATTCGTAAGGCACATACCTACTAGGCAAGGCATGCTGTGTGTGAATGTTGTATACCCGGAAACATAACTAGGTTGTCTTCCCGTCTGTCTTCCTTACCTAGGTAACTAAGGTATTGTTCTCTTGTCTGGAAACGTTCGTGGACGCAACCGCAGCACCAACGTCACGGAAAGTCGTACCGAGTCGACTAGCCCCACAAGGTTCGTTCGCGCCAGACAGACCCTGAGGGAAGGGTTGTCCCGCGTCCTAGAGCTGCTCACCCCACTCTTCGCATCCAACTCTGGTGTCTGCTGCCGCTTTTCCGTCTGTGCCTCGCCCAGCGCCACCGATCTGGTGTTTCAATTCTAGCCAGCAGGTAGATCAATGGGCGAGGACTCGGGAAGAAGAGGATGGATATGAAGTTTCGGTCAAGTGGGGGGAAGGAAATAAAAGAGCTTGAAGAGGAACGAGGAGCGACAAACGGTTTTTCTTTTCTTTTTTTTCCTTTCCAGAGGCGTCGAGGTCATCGAGGTCCATACGATGGCGTAATGCAGGCAGAGTGCGTGCGTGCGCCGTACGTGCAACACGAGAGGCGTCCGGATCCCGCAGCCGCCTGCATGCAGTAGCAAACAGGAGCAGCAGCAGCAGCAGCAGCAGCAGCAGCAGCAGCAGCACTGAGCGGCCATTATTATTGTCGCCGCCGCCCTCGTCTTCCATCGCTCGCGCGTTGCGTTCACCATGCCCGGATGAGCTCTAGCGCATCCGTCGCATGCACGGAATATTTAATTATTTGCAGCAAAGAAAGGCTGTGAAGCGGCAACAAGATAGTAGTCTCCCCATTGTCGCCTCACGAGGTTCCTTATTTTGGACGAAAGAAGGATGAGAGGGCGTGAATAGCATCGTTTTCTGTGACTCGAGTCCAGGGATATAACCAAGTACGGATACGTAGAGGCGACCCAAGAGATGGAACCCTTCCAGAAACACTTCCTTCCCCCCACACCGTCGCTCACCAAAGATCTACTCGCACAGTACACAATTCACACAGTCGCACACAGACACACACACGCCGCCCCATATTTCAGGGTTCCGCCGCAATCTGTAATCCGTAATCCGCACTCCGTCCGGGTTCGACGGAGACTTTTTTGATCAGGGGGTTCGGACAAACATGTGTCAGCGACACCGACACCGAAAGACATGCGTCGGGCGATCACGCCGGACTATCCACAGAGCAGCAGATGTCATCATCCGGGCACCCAGACATTGCGATGTGCATACAAACACGTACGGCGGGGGCGGCCGGGGGGGAGGATCATTACGACAAAACATACGGATATCTTGACGCAGCCGTGAAGTCGCGTTTCCGCGACGGTCTGATCTCGTCGTCGGCGTCTTGTCCAAACTCGTCGAAAGGGGGTTAGGCAAGAGCAGGGGCGGGGGAAACCAGACGTATTAGAACCTTTGGTTTCCTTTCCTTATCAGGAGCGACAATCAAACTGCATGCGGGAGAGGGGGGGAGGGAAATACCAAAACCAGACGTGGTTGGAATGTTCTATTATTTCGCGATGGTGCCTCCTGCGCGTGGAATGGCTTGTATTGGACGTACTTACAGTGCCTCCTTGTTTGTGTGTGTTGTAAAGCGCGCTGGCTGTGCCTCCACGATACGTTATAGATAATCTTACAGCGGACAGCTGAGATCTCGGCCAAAGGAATTGCAATAACAAAAACAAGCCACTGCGGCTGTCTTGGGTTAGGGTAATTAATCAAAGGAGGAGGTAAAGGAAGATAAATACGCATTGTGCTGAATCTTCAACAGGGACTTTGAGAGTTTACCATAGTATGTAGATGCTCGTTTTCGAGGTCCGGAATACGGTAGCTGGGAATACCATGCTTTAAACAACCTAGCCGGTGACAGTCTCCCGTCATTCATCCAATCCGTCGTTACGCTACACCTTTTGAGTGCTTCCATCGCAACATTGCGGCCGGAATTTAAAATCGCAGCGGCTAAACCTAATCCGGGCCTGATCGGTGAGCCGGCGCTGTCGTACTGTAACACTTCCCGTTGACTTACAGCCAGGTCCGCATGTGGAGCGCGGCGCCGATTTCAAGTTGGGGGGAAACGAACGCATCCGTTTGCTTTTTTTTTTCTCGAAGAAAACACCACCCGGTCGCCTGCAGCCAATACACAATGAGGATGGTAGGGAGATGGCGCTGCTGCAGATAATAGGGTATCGCAGGCGGTTGGTTGCTAGCTCGGGGACTAAAGTTGTTGCAGAGAGGCTTGCTTTTCGATGCTGTTCTTCACAGGCAAGGCGGCGGTTGTTTGTGGGTACCTGAGCCCCCCTTTCCATGCGTCTGGTCGGGATGGCGTCTGATTGGGGCTTCAGATTAAAAACCAGGGCCCTTTTGGAGATCGGACCGGACCAAGGAAAAATGCCCAGAGGCTTGGCCATTCGCGTAATTCTACTCTGCACTGTCCAGGCACTTGGACACGACTCTCCTTGCCATGACAGAGCACCACGTGTAAATCGTTGGACATGTAAATGAAGAATGCGTAATACATAAGGTCGATACCGCCAACCAACAACAGGGACAAATACCCGGCAGCTTTTCACGCGAGCAACAATAATACCCCATAGTAAGCCCGCAATAATAATAAATACGAAAGGTGCCGTCTGGAGAAGTGGGGGGAAGGAGCTACGTAGCCCATGCCGTAGCTACCTTACCTTACCTAGATCAGAGCCCGAGAGCCCGACAGGCGTGCCGTGCTGCGTTGTGAGTGACTGACCGCCCGCGCTCCCGAGTCAGAGCCAACCCAGGATGGGGAGCCTTCGTCCGTGTTTCCTCCCATCGCCTCCCTAGCCAGAGTATCCCCCATTACCACAGTACGGAGTACCTCACCTAGTTCAGGTCTACGGAATGAGAAAGTGACAGACTCAACTCTGTCGGGCTGGCTCCCCCACATCACCTGTGGAATGTTGAGTTCTCTCTCTCGCTCTCGGCCTTGTCTCCTGTCGGTTTCTCCGTTTCTGTCCGAAAACAAAACCGAATGTGTGAGACTCGGACGGCTCGAGCCTGCACGAAGATCCAAATTAACGATTCCGCCCCGGAGCTTCCCCCCAGTTGTTTTAGGCCTAGACCGGGCACTGGGCAGGCAGGGCGGCCGGGCAGGTAATAACACCAAGACTCAGCTCCCAAGTCCCAAGCAAATAAATAATTAAGGAAATATGCGGACTGTTCGACGAGACGGGCCATTTTACCTGCTAGCTTCCTTAGGTAGGTTTCCTCTCCGTCACTGTGCCATTTGCACGGTCCGGCTGAGGGGTGAAGAAGGGGGGGCCACTACCACCTTTCGAGGGGCAGATAAAAAAACATGGAGCGGCCCTGCGCCTCTGCAGGACCAAACCTTGTTAGCTTGGATCAATGCCATCCCATGGCGACGCCGTCCAATCCCTACCTTTTAGCTACACCTGCCATTTTCTTCGATGGGCTGGCTCCATCAAAAACATGCACGCCTAAAGAAAACTAAAAAAGGCTGCTAAAGTAAAACCGCGAAAACCAGTGACGCGAAAGATGCCCCTCATCAAAAAAGCCCTAGACGTCATGCGAGGCTTGATGGCTGCTGGCAGCGGGCGACGAGGCGGCCAGAGCTCACTGAGAAGCGTCTTTGTTTTCTTTTTTCCCACAAAGAGCTCACATGAACCTAGAGGGAAGCTGTGACCTGAGATGCGCCGCCCAGGCCCGGTGGGAATTCTGGAGGGATGATGGTCGTGCTCTTCCGCCTGTGCCCCAGGCCACTGCGGCCTGAGCTGTCAGTTGTCCTCCCATTCTGGGGCTCGGGTTTATCAGCCAGCGGCAGGTTGGTTGCGTGAACAAACGGGTGGTGCTGGCTGCTGCCCAGACCTGCAGACGGCCTGAACCAGTGTCTCGCCGCCGCTCGCTAGGTCTAGGTTGTTGGGGTGCTATTCATGGGCAATCTACGAATGAATACCTGACCTTGGGGACGGTTATCATACCGTACGTATAACGTATATGTACATACATGCCTTACCGTGCCTTGGACCGGAATACGGAACATAATCTAGAGAAATAATTTGGGCGAAACACCAGACTGTGCAAACCCCTCAGCCTATTGGCCGCAGGTCAAGGAACTCACGATCACTGGAAAGCTCTAGTCTGTGGCTGCTGCAGAGTGTCGACATATCAAAGTGGAGGTGCACTGGTGTCTTCATGCGTTTCTGTCTGGTGTCTGTAGTGTACGGTATTGTATTGCGGGCCTAGGCTAGGCGCGTGTCGGCCTGGGGGTGGCTAGCCCGATTAGATGGCAAGAGGGTCCGGGGGGTGTCTGGCTTGCACCGCCGTTGCCCAGTGTCTCTGGCAGGCTTGTCCAAGACCGACCAAACCACAAGACTTCCCCAAGACTTCCCGAACAACTCGCCGGCCCTTCTCTTCACCCCTTCCGATTTCCAATCTTAGCATTCTTTCTTTCTGTACTCTCCCTCTCCCCCCTTCAAGGTACCCAGTGTGTCGGGCTCACCAATTCGACTTCCCTAGGGCTGTTTTCCCACCAGCCCAGAGAAAGAAATAGAGAAAGAGTGAGAGAACGTGTGCCTTCGAAAAGCCGCGTCCCTCTCTCCCTCCCTCCCTCCCGCTTGCTAATCCCCACGCCGCGGCGCCTCGTTCTTCGTTGCTTGGCCTGGCCTCGTTTCGGGACGCCCCTTCTTTCGATTCTCGGCCCCCCTCTGCCTCCTGTGGCATTTCCCGTCTGGCCTCGACCCGACCTGACCTGACCTCTGATCCGACCATCTCGTCTTTCGTCCCTTGCTATTCTGTCGTGCACTTTGCTGTCTCCGCGTTTCTGCGTCTTCTTTCGACAGCAGCAGCAGCAGCAGCAGCAGCAGCCAGTTGCACGCCGCCCAGCGCAGATCGACCCAGCCCAGCATCCCCGATCTCGCCCACTTTCGCTCGCTTTTTCGTCCTCTACCCAAAACCCTGCCGCGAGATCAATACGACTGGTCACTCCCCATGTCCTCGCCTCAATAGCGGACGGATTTTTTTGCAGGTGTCAGTTGTGGCACTGCCTGAATTCGGCTGTTTACCTGCTGTGAGACTCGACGAGTCGTGACAGAACCCGGGAACTGCCACCCAGCAAACAAACCCGTCCACGGTGACAGTGGGCATTCTTGTTGAAAAAACCGGGCAACCCATCTTTTTTCTTCTTGCATTGGCCGCAGGCGTCCTTTTCGATTCTTTATAAAAAAGACAACAATCGTTAAAGTCTTGGGATCGACTTTATTCCAGATCTCTTCTGCCCCGACCGTATTTTGCGGGTCACAATCGCTCTGCCGTACCCGGCAAAGTAAGTTGTTTCAATTCCTTCTTGACAACACGAACGGCACTGCCTCGCGTCGGGAAACACAAGACGACATGCCCACCAACCAACACTTTGTCAAAGATCGGACTCTCCAGGCATCTTCATGCCTACATCCTCAAAAACCGTTCAACGATTGCTAACTTCTTTTCTCGGTTTGATAGATCGCTTCCTGTTTGGAGTCCCCCTAATTTTCTCGTTGCATCTACATTCTCCTTTTCCACGTCTTAATCGCTCTTCAGTGCCTCTTCCTCCGGCGATCGCGGAGCTACAACTACAAATTCTTACCCAGGTTGGTGCGGGGGGAGTGTTTTTGCTTCGACCATGGCTGCTCTAGTGCAAGGCTATCCTCAGCCGTCGGGGACCGTGACGATGTTGCAGACGCGCCCTACATCTGCATCGGGCATGCTTCAGACTGTCCAGGCCCAGGCCAACCCTCAGTACGGGCATTCCAACCCCCAACAGAGGAGCGCCGGGCATGGCTTCTCAAACGGAGCGGCTACTCCCATGGTATACCGGGGAAGCTCTACTCCCATCCAACCATATGCCTTCACCAACACGCCCAGCCTTACGCCGGCCGCACAATGGCAGCAGTTTAGACAGTATCGGACAACGTCCTCGCCCGCCGTCCCTACCATGCAAACTTTTGACTATAACCAGATCCCTGCGGGTCGTCCCCGTTACTCGGCTAGTGTCTCGATGACAAATCTACCCAGCTCTGGTGCTACAACTGGTCTGCAGGGAGGTGCCCTCTCTCGAGATGATTCTGCTCTCCCAGTGCCCGGCACGCGGCGGGCTGCCACGGCGCCTCGGCCACAGGTGTCCTACACCAATGGGACGCCGTCACAGTCGTCGCTGGCGCCGGCGGCTCCTATTAGGGTATCGCCGGAAAGATACAGGCGAGTTGCGATGCGAAGCTCCGACTCGGGTGCCCCGATGTCAGGACAGCAGTCACACGGGCCGGCGTCTGCCAATCCTATAACGGGCCAGGGGATGGCGCACACGTATGGTTCCCGAGCAGACCAGAAGAACAACGTGCTACGGAACCCCCACGCAGCCCAACTGAATAGACCAAACAGCGTCGTCGGAGCGCTGTCGGGTTCAGCAATCGATGACATGCAGCTCCCGGCAGGTCAATCGCAGGAGGAGATGAAGAGGGTTCGGAGGCGGAGCATGCCTGCATTGGATTCTGCCGGTTTTTCCCAACCCCTGACCCCACCCGAAGTTAAGCGGCCGGAAGAATCGACCCGCCTAGAACCATCAACATTCCCCAAGAGCGCTGACGCGGAGTACAAACCTGCTGGGGCTTCGAATAACCTGGCTGTTGTTGACAGAAGCACTAACCCCGCCCACGGCCGCGCTGGCAGCTCTGACAGCCGTTCTTCTGCTCGAAGCGGCGGAAGCAGCCCACGATCGTCTTCGGTGAGTGACTTTCTTTTTTCTGTCTTAGCCTTTGAGTTCTGCCTTGTCCATCTAGTCGCTGCCAATTACCCATGGATGGCCCTTGTCGGGATTATCTGCATCACATGCAAACCATGTTTCCATCTCCAATGCGCAATTGCTAACACAAGGTTATTTCCCCTGCCCTCTAGTCCGCCAACCGCAGCGTCAATGGGTCCAGCCCCACTGGCAACCCCGCCCAGCTTTCTTCTGAACAAGCGAGCAACAGCCAAGACTATCCCCGGCTCGTAAATATTCCACCGCGAAGTTCCTCTTCCGATGCCGCCAACACGAAGCGGCCCAGCAATCCCTCTCCCCTCTCGAAGCCAGTGGCGATGGATACGGAGGCAGCAAACAGCGAGGCGGCGGGCGCCACCGCTGTCGTTGTCGCCGCCGTGGCCGCTCCTACATCGCCAATGAACCCTGCGTCGCCGCGGATCGAGAGCCCTGCAGTCCGGCAGTTGTCTGCTATCAATGAGCAAGGGAACAGGCCGAAGAGCAAAACGTCAAGACTTCGACGCGCCTTTTCGTTCAGCAGTGCTGCGGAATTCCGGAAAGTCGCCCACGAAAACGAAGCGGCCGACGCCGCAAATTCTGCAGGAGCACACGCCAAACTGCACAAGGAGCGAGATCCCGAAGACGCATACAATGCCGAGCAAGACCGCATCGCCCAGCGGCAGGAGGCGGCAGGTATCGGGAACAATATCTACTCCGGTGGCAAGATCTTCTCCGGGTCGACGGACAACATCTCTATTTCTTCTACCGCGTCATCCGCTTCGATTATGATTCGAAAGATGGGCCGTGGCATGAAGAAGGGCACCCGATCTCTTGTTGGGCTATTCAGGCCCAAGTCTGTTATTGGAGTGCCGGCTGCGGATTCGAAACTGCCCGAGGCTTCGGAGGCTACCGTGTCCATGGTCACGGTTGAGGCTGAACGTGAGCTCGTAAACGTCAGCGGTGATGTCCACTCTCACGCTGCGGGCGGCACTGGCTTTCCTCATCTGGAGAGAAACTCGGTCGAAGCCGTCAGGGAACTGAGCGCCGCGCCAGAGCGCTTAGGCAGTTCGGGAACTGACGAGGAGTCGTCCACTCGGAAGAGCATTGTTGGAAGCGAGAAGGAAAGAGCCGAAGTTCTTGCCGCTGTTCGCAAGGGAATCTTGAAGAGTAAGACTATCCCTGACGTATTGTACTGCATGTTATGTTGGGCACCTGACTAACAAGTTCTGTACTCTAGACACCAGCGCTTCCGCCACTCCCTCCCCTCGACCACCTGCGGAGGCTAAGGCCCCAGCCCTCGACATGCCGACTGCTCCCACACTCACCGAATCGCCTAACTCGAGTGCCCCCAGCACCCCGAACGAGGAGTCTCAAGGACACAGGCGATCCGGGCCTATCTCGATTGGCCACGAGGATTACTTTGTGTCTGCCCTCCGGCTGCGCCAGGACACTAAGAGTGCTCCGGGCACGCCGCAGGGAACATTAAAGCGCAACGCGACCTTTAGCCCCCGTCTCGCCTTTTATGAGACGTGGCCGAGCCAGGAGTATGACCGCAGGGGTGAAATTGCGACGTGCAACCGCCTCACACCCATGCTGGCCCAGCAAATCAAGGAGGAATTGAATACCTTCAAGATGGTAAGACGCGCGCACCTCTAGCAGGCATTTGATTCTGGCCAAGACGCTGACATTTGTTGCCTGACAGGAAATGGAGGTTCACGAGAACTCAAAGATTTATACGCACTTCTTCTGATGACGACTAAAGACAAGGTGCAACCTACATCTCGGCCGGTTTCGTTTCATACAGGGTCCCGTTGGCCCAGACATGTATTTAACCAGGATTCACATTTCAGTGGCGTTTAGGGGACAGCATAGTGCGGTGTCGCGGCGTTTTTTCTTCGCATCGATCTCGACCGCCCTGTGTCTCGAATTTGGCAAAGCAGCTTAATATTGAGAGACACAAGATCGGTTCCTCCCTCGCGTCCCTGTCATCAGCCACCATTAATTGGATGATTGGAGGGGTACCTCATGGTGCTAGGCGAAGTGGGGAGGGACAGAATTGCGGAGAGAGATTAGGGAGTTGGCGAGCAGAGAGTGGCCATGTCGTGGACGTTGGTCGGTGCAGAGAGGCGAGCATCGGCGAGACGGCAGCTCGCTGTTCTTGGAAGCAATGGACTGTTTTATCCGGACTTGGCGACGTTTTTCTTATTCCAGACAAGAGGCAACGGTACCGAAAGACACAACTCTGAGCGGTTTGTATTTTTTTTTATAGCGACAAAAGTTTTGGGCGACAGTGTTCGAGCCAAATGAGGGGTACAAGCGATGTTTAGGGGAGGTTGAGGGGGCTTAATCTTTATTTACTTTTTACATTGTTGTTTTCTAGAATCGTTGTCTTGTTTGTGGTTCACGGTCTATTCATTATATCTAGTCGATTCGTTGTCAGTCCGGCGAGCAGCTCGAGCGTTACTAAATATGATACAGGGCTGGATGTCTCGAAATAAGAGGCATGCGTCCTTGGCTTCAACTATAGTTTCCCGGTTGCTGGTGCCCAAGATGTTTCTTGGCAAAGATGGGTTTGTTTCCGTCTTTTGCTGCCAAGCAACGGCATTCCGAAGGCGACTTCTTGACCGGTTGGTGAATGACGTGCGTTTTGGGATCAACCCGCTCTCGAACCCACGAAGATGGCTTGGCATAGGGGATAAGAGGGGATAAATCCACTGCGGAGCAGGCTGGTTCCCAACAATACGGAGTACCTATTGCCTGCAAACGGCTGGTTGGCGGGGGTTCGGATAATTGTCAAAAGGTTGAGGCGAACGGGGACTCGGAAGATGTGAGACGGACGGGACTTGAGCGAAATGGCGCTTTTGTTGCACTGTGCGCTAGTTAATCTGATGTTCCTGTTCTCCAACAACCTTTTTTTAGTTTCCTCTTTTGGAGGTAATGTGGGGGCCCGGCACGCCAAACCGATAGCCTTGCATGCGCCGCGACTTTTAGCGTGCTCAACCCCCGCTGCGGGGCATTAGCCTCATCCCGCGCCGATTAGACCAATCAGGGATTTCATGTGGCCTTTTTGGGGGTGAGGGGGGGTGGGAAAGGGGGGGAAGTGGCCAGTCAGCTCTCAGCCTCGTCGCGAGAATTGGCATTTTTGAGGATTTTTCTTTTTTCGGGTTTTCGGACGTTGCCATTTGACGATCTTGATTTTGAGCCACCACCGAACCCCCCAAAAAAAAAAGACTTGACGACGAACTACCACGGCAAGCGACGACTTCTCAGCCAATACGAGGAGAGCTAATTAGCTGCACTCCACCTCTCCCGCCCGCCCGCCCGCTTTCACCGGCCCGCCACTACGCTGGCATTCCTTTCCAGACTCGCAGCGTATCGGCCGTCGATATTCCGCGGGCGACGACTTCTGTCGAGGTTTCCTCTGTTGGGGAAGATGGCGGCTGTGAACGCGACGCCGGGCTCGTCGACGGGTGCTGCCGATGCACCGCCGACGGCGCCGGCGCCCAAGAAGAAGCTGCACGGCCGCGCCTTCTACGAGAGCATCGGCAGCCCAAAGTGCATCGTGGCGCCCATGGTGGACCAGTCGGAATTTGTATGTTCAAGGCCCTGTCCGTGTCGGGAGGCATACAATGCTAATACGCCCGCCCGTGGTCTAATTAGGCCTGGCGCATGCTCTCGCGATCCTTCCTGCCCGAGTCTCAGCGGTCCTCGATCCTCGCCTACTCGCCCATGCTCCATTCGCGCCTGTTCGCGGGCGGCCAAAAGTACCGCGACACGCACTTCCAGCCGACGCGCGAGCCCTGGGCGGGCGAGGGCTTCGACCCCGCGGCCGCGCTCACGCCCTTCCTCGACGGCAACCCGGCCATCGACCGGCCGCTCTTTGTCCAGTTCGCCTCGCACGACCCGGACGCACTCCTCGCGGCGGCCGAGATGGTTGCACCCTACTGCGACGCCGTCGACCTCAACCTGGGCTGTCCGCAGGGCATCGCCAAGCGCGGCCACTACGGCGCCTTCCTGCAGGAGGACCAGGACCTCATCTTCCGCCTGATCAACACGCTGCACGAGAAGCTGTCCATCCCCGTCACGGCCAAGATCCGCATGCTCGAGACGCGCGAGGCGACGCTCGAGTACGCGCAGAACGTGCTGCGCGCCGGCGCCAGCATCCTGACGGTGCACGGCCGCCTACGCGAGCAAAAGGGCCACCTGACGGGCGTGGCCGACTGGGACATGATCCGCTACCTGCGCGACAACCTGCCGCCCGACACGGTGCTGTTCGCCAACGGCAACATCCTGCTGCCCGAGGATGTCGACGCGTGCCTGGCCGCCACGGGCGCCGACGGCGTCATGAGCGCCGAGGGCAACCTCAGCAACCCGGCCATCTTCGCCCCGGCCCCGGCCCCCGGCGACGAGGGCCGCGAATACTGGAGGCCCCGCGACGGCCGCGACGGCGGCTGGCGCGTCGACGCCGTCTTCCGCCGCTACCTCGACATCATGTACCGGTACGTGCGCGATCAGGAGCCGCCCGCGCGGAGACCCCTGTTCGTGGTCGGCGACGACACCGCCTGGCTCGCAGCGCCGCCGCCGCCCCCCCCGGCAGCCGCGCTGGTGCCCATGACCGAGTCGCAGCTGCAGCAGCAGGCGAGCGCGAAACGGGCGGCCGATTTCACCACTCCTAGCGCCGCCGACGACGAACCGCCAACCAAGAAGCAGAAGCAGCAGCAAAAGCAGCAGCAGGCACCGAAGAAGCCGGAAAAGTACCTGCCCACCACCAACTACGCCGGCATGCAGGGCCACCTGTTCCACCTCCTGCGCCACCTCGTCACGCGGCATACGGACGTGCGCGACGCGCTCGCGCGCGCCCGGCTCGCCGACATGGGCAAGTTCGAGGCCGTGCTCGACATGGTCGAGCGCAAGGTGGCCGAGGGCCTGCTCGAGGACGAGCGGTCGGGCGGCGCCACCATCGAGCGCGAGATGGACGACGAGATCCAGCTCAAGTTTGGGAATAAGAAGAAGGACCACGAAGGCCCGAAAGGAGAAGAAGAGGAAAACGGTGGCGAAAGCTCCCTGCACACGGTCCGCCGCTGCAAGCGGCCCTGGTGGGTCGTCCAGCCCGTCATCCGCCCGCTGCCCAGCGAGGCCCTGGCCAAGGGCGCCATCCAGCCCAAGAAGGCCAGGGGGAATAGCAATTGTAATAATACCAATGGCGGTGGTGTCAAGGCGGCGGCGTCTGTGTCTGTGCAGAATGTGAATGGCGCTGCCACGGCAGTTCCTGTGACGGCTCAAGCAGCAGCCGTCGACAACGAAACGGAAACGCTCGCCGCCGCCCTGGACAAGACGACGGCATATCCCAGCAGCGAACTCGTCAGCGGGTGAGTGGTGGCTGGGATTTGCTTACTTTGCGTACCGGCTTGAATTGCAAAAGTCGCGTATGTAGTATAATACTATTTTCTTTTTATATATATCATATTATGATCTCAAAAATGGAAAATGGAAAAAGTAATAGCGAACACGGTGCTGCACGCTCCGGATTTGACGCCCTCCTGGCCGTTCCATGCCTCGGTGCAGGTGGTGCACAGTCCCACGGGCACGAGACAGGGCGCCGGCGGAGTAAAGGTGATTGTAAGTGGGCCGAGAATCGGCCGTGAATCGGCGGTCCGGGGAGTCTCGGCCATGATGGTTTTACTCCGCTTTGTCACGACAACCCGGGATGGATATGGATCCGGGAAAAGAGAAGGGAGACGCTAGATTACCCCTTAATTGACCAGCCGCCTACATTATTAACCAATAACTTTATTGTGTACCCCTTTTTACGGAACGAGGCTCGGAATAGTCTCTAATTATAGACGTTCCTTTGTGCGCCAGCCCGCCGCGTGCGAAGCGTGCGGCTAGGTCAGATGGTCAGATAGTTTGTTGGCGTAGTCGTTATGGAGTAATCGCAGATTAATTTTATAGAAAACACCCGCCTACTGCGGCTGCAGCGGACCCGCTACAAAAATGGCCAGTGCATATATGCAGGCCTGTAGCAGAGTTCTACAGACCTGTTGCTGTCAACCTGCTTCCCTAGTGCCCTACACAGAGCACTGTTGTACCGAACTAAAGGGCACAGTTCCCTATAGTCTACCCTGCACTCATCGACCTACTCTGCACTTAACTCCCGCCTTCGCTACCGCTTCCGCTCCGCCAGCTACACGCAGTTCAACAGTTCTTACGTAGTATCCACACCCTGTACACTAGACTCGCGGCAGATAAGGCGCAAGGTAGGCGGACAAAGTGTGTAGGATAAGGTGGGCAGACAAGGCAGGCAAGCTGGCCTTCGCTTTATTAAGCCACCTTGTTTGCCCTCCCAGCTCGTCCAATATCCCGGTGACCCACATGAGTTCTCCCAGGTTAGGATTATGGGAGCTGAGGAACAGACATCCAATAACCATTGCTTTTCAAGGAAGTTGGCGGCCTGGATCGCTGATCTATCGCAAGGGACGAGTCGGCACGTTCTCTGACCATATTATGGCCCCGACACATAAGAAGTGCACTTTCGACCTGCTCGGGATGGAAATCTGATCATCACGTCTCCATTCCATCATGCTCGACCCAGAACCTCTATTTTGGCTTCATGTAGCCCCCGCTTCCTGCCAAACACTATTCGGAATTATCACATCTGGCCTTCTCTTTTGCAGCTTGGGGCGCACGCAAGAGGGCCTGCGGGTCACGAGGGCTGATCTCGTGAATGTCGTCAATGCTTTCTGGATTTACAGGACGCTCTCAGCGGTACGTCAGGAAGCTTGTGCTATTCAAGCTGTTCTGTCCGTTACTTAGTGCCTGGCGTCATCACGCTCGTTCGTTTATCAGCTTGTTTTGAGGCTGTTTCCATCATACCAAGGAAGCTGTACATCACCATCGCGGCGTCTCTCGTGGCGTCTAATTTGTCGATCGTGGGCTATTGGTCAATTACGGCGCTACAAATGCCTTTGGGCGGGAGGAGGCGGATTTTCCCTTGAGTGAATGCGATAGCTTGTTGATAATACCTGTTTTACGTTTTTTCTCCTTGCCCGTCTTGGAGTTCGGCGCAGACTGCGACAGCTCGTTGATGATGCCACAGAGGAGCATGGTCTTGCCTTTGCCAGCGTCGCCTTTGATCCACAGCACACAGCTGCGCTTCTCGTGCTGCCATCGGCGGAATTCGTCATTGTCAAGAATCCACTCGTATGAGTCTCTGAAGCGGCCACCTTTCGTCTGCTCGATGCGTGCCTTCTCTTCGCGGGGGTCGGCGAGACGAAGATCGGCAAGGCAGCGGTTGCGGTTCAGATCAGTGGAGACGTCGATCGAGTAGTTATCCCCAATATGTACCTTCGCCTGGCCGCTGGCCTTGATATGTCCAGCGGAGTTCATCGTTCGGCTGTCGTGGATGGATATTGTCGTTTTGGCTGTTGAAGACGGATCTTATCAGTTGTCAATCGGAGGGGATGCCGTACAGTGGGCGGCAAAAAAATTGAATCCAAATCTTGTACCGCGTATACGGCTAGCGGCTTACATGTACTTAGTGCTGGATTTAAACTCTTTGCCGCCCACTGTATGTACAGTAGCGAGGCTTGGTCCTTCCGCGGCGCTTAGAGGACGAACGAGGCTGGCCAGGCTGTCAGCCGCAATTCTCTCATCTTGCCGTGTCGTTTCTGTACCCGAGCAATATCATCAATCAGCGTCAAAAACCCGAATCGTTCCATCATCGGCCAGTATACGAATCGTCGTTGAGAATATGGCGGAGATGTTCGGTACCGTGGTAGGCGCGCTGGGCGTGGTAGATCTCTTCAACAACTGCGTCGACTGCTTCGAGTACGTCCAGATGGGACGCCACTTCGGTCGGGATTACGAGCGGTGCCAGCTTAAGCTCAAGGTCGCCCAGTTGCGACTGAGTCGGTGGGGCGAGGCGATCGCCATCAACGAGGATCTTCGGTTCGCCACTACGTCGCCGACTGATGCGTCAACTCAGCAGGTCCAGTCGGTGCTCAGGGAAATTGATCTGCTATTCCAGTCGGTTCAGAAGACGTCGAAGCAGTACGAACTGGGCGCAAAGCCAGAAGACCTGGTGCAGTTTCGGGATGGAGAAATGCAGCCGGTCTTCCAGCGGCTGTGCAGACATCTCGAGAGCGTAGTCCGCCAGAGGCAGAAGCAGACGAGCCTCGTGAAGAAGGCGGCGTGCGTGTTGTACGACGGGAAGAACTTTGACAGGCTGGTCGAGCAGATCACGGGCTTCGTCGACGATCTAGAGAAGATATGCCCTGTCGAAGCAATTTGTCGCCAATTGGTTCAGGTGGAGATCGAGGAGGTTGACGACGAGCCAGGCCTGATGGCAATCTCAGACGCCGCTAGCGGAGTCGACAGCGTCTTCGCCGCCGCTGCTGCGCAGAAGGCCGAAGGGATCGCGGTGAAGAATCGCGCAGGGAAAATTAATGCGCAGGGGGATGCGCGGGTGCGGGTCGGCAACGAATATGCGGAGAAAGTTCTCGGCCATGGTTGGGGCGTTGCGGATCAGACGACAAACTCTGCAGGTGTGGTCGACGCGACGGGCTCATCAGCGGTTCATATCGGAAACAATTACGGCGGCCGGGGCATTCTCGATTGAACGGTGGACCATTCATTTTTGACAGATCGGAGGACCACCGCAGGATTCCCAGCAAGACCCTAGAGCGCCGGGAGCAGCAGTGCTCTCCCCGTTTCTATGTTGTCCGGCATACTAGCTTACATTGAGAGCCTGATGCCTTTGCGTGAGCAGTGGGCAACGTGTTGCATCGACAAGCGCCTCAACTTTGGCCACTGCACTACATCCCTTGTTGAGGCTCTTAACCGTTACCTCAAGAGCTTTGTTGTCGACGGGAATAGTGACATTTTTCAGCTTATCGAACAGTACTGTCCGGGAAGACGGCCGTTGCTGTCCGAATAGACTGCCTGGTGATCAACTATGTTGAAATATTCTCTTAGAGTTCGTGCTTAGCCAACCACTTACGGAAGACCGTGACGGAGATATGTGGCATAAGCCAACTGGGGGGCTAGGCTCCTTACAGTACAGGCCCCTTGTTGTGGGCTATGCATCCATCAATTCCATGGATGCGCGCTAGAAAGGCTGCTATGATGCAGGTACCTATACGGTACTTGTAAGAGACTTGTGCACTTGGTGTCGAAGCCACCGAAAATGGCGACACGCGCCAGCCAAATTGGGCGGCCAGAACACCGCATTCTCTGTTTCTGATGGAAAAAGGAGATACACATACTGTATAAGTATATATGTGTGCGCGTGTGTCGTCGTCTCTGTCTGTTTGCGTCCGTGTACGTGTATGTGCGAGCTCGTGTGGTCTTCGAGCCGTCAGGTACGTAAGGTACTTAGGTAAACGTGCTTTTCTTTCCAGACCTCTTGTTCGCATGGACTGTTTATGTGGTCAGTCCCGATAGCTAGGGGGTAGGTATATATCGCAATCTGTGTCTTCTCTTGACTTCGTATCCATCTATCAATCTCCATCTATATCCCTCTCTGCCTTGTCTTGTCTTGTCTCGTCTTGTCTGCCCGCACGTTGCACCACATATCAAGGTATCTCTCTCACTACAGGCCGCATGTGTCTTGAATATGTTATTTTCTTTCCACTACTCAAGGAGCGACTTCCACAGCTAGATCTTTCACCAAAGTGAAAATGGCTTATACGCATCTCCACGTACACAATATGTCTTGGGTACATATACATAGCAGAGGGGCTCGATCAGTGTTGGATCACATTTCCGCTCATGGGAATAGTCACAGTGAGGTATCTACACGAAACCACACCCGTGTCTTGTATTCTGCAATATAAACACAAACTTGGGTGAAAGAGAGCTTGTCCAGCTTGTTTTGTGCCACTTTCGCAAGAGAAGGAAAGCATATTTGCTTGGCTTTCATGCTTAGTGAGGACCTGGTATCTCGCAGTGTTTTTTTCTCTTCCGCTCATGTGCTGGCATCTGTGGCAAGTTCCTTCATGATGGCCCTCCCTCCAGATATTTCTTTTGCAGAGTTGGTATTTCCCTCCAGCGGAAGTAAAGGAGAATCAGAAAAGGAGAAACAGTAGCACTGCCTGCCTCTAGCTTCTTTTGACCATCCTACTTTATCTTGCGTAGCTACACTGGCATCTAGATAGACAAGAGAAAAACATACAAAATAGAGACCAGAGTTTGATCCGCCACTCCTTTCTCCCCATTTCGAGTGCCAAATATATGCACCTAACCTATTCGCAAGGAAGATACCTACCTGCCGTACTAAATACAGACAACCGTCGCCACTGATTGATGTAAACGCTGACGGAAAGATTTTGTCTAGGATTTGTAAAACTTTGATTTCGTTGGACTGTGAAATATAACCGAGGTAGCTGACCACTGGCACTTTGGGAAAATGAAGCACAAAAATATGTAAAGAAGGAAATGCAAACCGGGCGCGTTATCTAAAGTGTGTATTGTATTGTGGCGGGTGACCGGGCGGATGGACATGGTGTTTCCCCCCCGGTAAAAAGGGGGGAGGAAATCGAGCGACGTGCTCGTAGAGCCGGGTACCAGCCAGAGAGACATGAAGGAGAGAGGGAACCAGAAAGGAGAAGGGAAGAAGGAGAGAGAGAGAGAGAGAGTATACAAAGGAAATAGAAAGCCACGACCCCAGTAAAACTCCTCTGCCCGCCGCCTTCAATGACTCCTTCCCTCCCCGTCGTGTGTGAGGCCCCCAAGTAATGCATGCATGCTTGCCCTCCCTCCTCCTGTCATGCCCCTGTAACACAACAACCCACCCCCCCTTCAGCGCCAGAGCTTATGAACAAACAATAGGAAACGAAGGAGCGAGAAGAGAAAGAAAACTTGGCCAGAGTGCGAGACGTACGTACAAACATCCGCTTCATGGGGCAGGAGACAGAGAGATAGCCTACCGCGGCCACTGATTCCCGTCTCTCTTCCAAATCCAGAAAACAAGTAGAACCCTACTGCACAGTTCACATCCTAACGTGCTCCTCACATCGCTGCTCTAAGTCTCTCGCTCTCCCACCCGCTAAGCCAAAGAGCCAGCCAGATATTCGGGAGCCGGCCGCGCTCAGGGGAGGGGCCAAAGTTCGGCCCCCGTCGCAAGAATCATAGCGACAATATGCTGATCCCCCTCCAAAAAAATAAATAAAAGCCAACCCCCAACCCCTAGCCCCAAACCCCAAGGATACCGAAAATAGAAAAGATTCAAGAAGAAAAAAAGAAAAACATGACCAACAGAACTAGACGACGTTGCAGAGCAGCTCGGCCTCGAGGATGAACTTGCCCTCCTTGTACTTCTCGGCGTTCTCAAACGCCTTGTCGTACTTCCAGCCAACAATGTCCTTGCATTCGCGGCACTTGATGTCGCGCACAATGTGCCGACCCGTCGTCATGTGGCGCTCGTCGGGGTCGAGCGCGTCGACGTTGACGACGTTGTTGAACAGGTATGCCTTGCCATGCTGGCCACGGAAGTTCTGCCGCTGTCTGTTAGTTGTCTTTCTCCAACATAGAATCCCCGCTATATGACATTCAAACGCAACGTAACGTACCCGGCTTATAATGTCCAGGTGGTTCGCCAGGTGCGCCTTGCAGTTCTTGCACCCGTATATCTTGTTCCCGTCCAGGTACGTGTTGTACTTGAGACCCATGGCCGCTGCTGCTGCTGCTGCTGCTGCTTCGGCCGCTCGTGGCGATTCCGGCTCTGGCTCAGGCCCTGGTTCTTGTCCCTGCCCGGGTTCTGCTGTTGCTGCTGCCGCTGCTGCTCTCCGCCGCCTCGCACCGTGGGTGCCGCCCTTCAACTGGTGCGGAATGAGGCGGGAGAGTAGCCGGGGTTTGCGAGGCTATTTAAGCCGCGACTTGGTATGTATACGAGGGACGCCTGTGCGGCGACTCGGGTGTGTGTATGTGTGTGTGCTCTTCGTACGTGCGTTATGTATCTGTCACTGGTTCGTTCGGTTGCTCGATAGTCTAGACAGCCGTGGCACCGGTCGTGCGAGGGCGATGTGGTATAGACTGTCGTTTGGAAGACGGTCGGATACGACTCGTCGGCTTTGTGGTGTACAGTACGGCAGTACGGAGAGTAGGATTGAAGGCGGGGGTGGGGGACAGGCAGCAAAAGAGGCAAGATACGTAGAGACAAGGCAGAAAGGCACGGGATCGATGCTTCGGTCGGCACCTGCTTCGCTCCGTTCAAGGGGCTGGGCTCTCCTTGGAACTCTAAAACTTAAAAGATAAGGTATGGGCAGTACCTACGTCTCGAGGAAAGGCACCAAAGGCAATGCAGAGGAGGTCGCGGGGAGCTGGCCGAAAAGCCGCAGGACGGGAACTGGAAGTAGCATACAATTAAGGTAGGTGGGTGTTTCTATCAGTAAAGGTGCAATGGACCTTTTCTCTGCTTGCTTGCTTCGTGTCGGGTCTTTGTTGAAAGTTACTAGAAGGAGGCACGGAGCTGAGGGAACATAAGCCGCCACGAGGCGCGACCCAGCGTCGGTCGAGCGGTCAACTTGGGGCCTGTTAATGGGCTGGGCTAAGGTACTGGGCGATGACGGATGGGGGTGCGAGGCGGGGTTAGGTTAGGTCCATGGCGGGCGACTAAGGTCGGGTGGAGGCGGATGACCGTGCCAACAACTGCAGTGGCAGGCATGAGGAAGGCCCGCCTAGACCACGCCTCCATTCCTGATTGGCCCGGCGTTAAAGGGTGGGGGCAGGTGAGGCTGCGAGCAATCAGCTGAGCCAATGCTAGGAGTGTCATTCAACAACCTTACCCAACCGTCCAATTCCTCAACCCAACAAAGCCCGCAACCTCGGGATGGTTACCAAGTCGGCAATGCGCTTCTATCGGACGTGCAAACCAAAACATGACTGGTTAAATAGGCCGGTTCTGTCATGACCAAGTTGCAGTGACTACTAAAGAAATCACGGAATACGGATAAGGTGTGGCGGCGGGGTGTCTTACAGTCATAGGCGGCCCACTTGGCCACTGTGGGCAAGGCAATGAGGTGATGTTCCACGTGCTTCTCAACTTCCGATACCGTTTGTTGATAAAGAAAGAACAAGAGCTTACGCATTTATCTGGAGAGCATTAAAGCTGAATTCCATGATCACCAGCCGATGTTGTCTTGGCTGGCTTGAAACAGAACGGGATGAATGAAAATGATTTTTATCCATATATTTGGATTTGACAACAATAACGCGTCTATTCCGAGATGCCGGCCGCCCCGTTCAAAACAGTTCAAAACATGTACAAGAAGTGCTCAGGTTTCCCCAGATCTCCCCAAAAACAGTTGACAGCATGGCCAGATATGTACGCCGCCGGCCTGTGCAACGCGAGGCGGCGGCATGAATATATACACACGAAAAACACGCCGACGTCTTTATGCAACGCCAAACCAGATCAAATTCAGAATGTCAACTCTACCATCTACCATGAAAACGCCTCTTCGACAAAGTCAACGCTGCCCTGGTATTGCCGGTTTCTTGCCGCGCTACGCACGTCGTCGGAGAGCGCGCCAGGGCCGCACACGGTCACGGCGAGCGTGCCTATTTGGTTCTCCACCTCCATGCCGAGCAGCCTGTCGATATTGGGACGTCCCGGGAACATCTGGACCGTGGAACTGGGGCTGTGGATCTCCTTGGTCGACCGCGGCCGGCTGACGAAGAGCATGATGCGAAGCACTTCGCGGCGCTTCTCCATGGCCAGAATCTCCGTCATCCACGGCCTAATCCATTCCAGGTGCTCGGGGGTCTGAATGATCCAGACCAAAACAATTTTCCGCGTCGCCGCCGTGCCGTTGCTGTAGCCCGCAACCAGGTCGCGCACATGCGGCACAGCTTGCGTGATGCCGATACCCCCCGCAAAGAGCATGACCGTGCCGTACGAGTGCAGCCGGTGCGAACCCCTATATGGACCCTCGACAAAACATTTTGTCGAAAACTTGCCATCCACGCTGGCGGATGCCTTGGTGTAAAGAGCACCAGTGAATCCGGTCCGGCCGCGGATGATAAAGGACACGGTGGTTTTCTTCATGGATAGCACGTCTTGTCGGTCCATGGGGAGCTTCTCGCCGCTAGCCGCATCAGTCTCGTCGCTCCAGGCGACGGTGAACGGGTGCGATTGCCAGTAGCCAACCGAAGGCATGTAGAGGTAGGCGTGTTGTCCCGGCTTAAACTCCCACGGGCGTGCCATCGTTACCGTTACGCGGCAAGCGCCGCCAGGAAGGGCCTCGACCAGTGTCCGGGTGCCGCCTGCGCCAATATTGCGGTACCCGAGACGGATGAGACGGGCAACACGGTCAACAACCCAGAGAAGAATGACCGGAAAGAGGTATCGAATTTGCGGCAGCTTCTTAATGTCCAAATGATAGTATACCCCAATGATCGAGAGGATAGCGAGAGCGATATGGGCCAGCTTGAATGTCTCGTAGTACGAGTGCCTAAAGATGCTCGCCGCCTGTATGCTGATGGCGATGAACGCGCAGGTTGCGACAAACCCCCACATCAAGTATGGAGTGCTGATGGTCTTCTGGAAAGCAGCGTTCCATCCACCGTTTGCTGCATTGCTGACGAGATAAGCAAGAGCGTGGGCGACGGACTCGAGCATGACGATGCGACCCAGCCATCGGTGGAGGAGGTTGAAAGTATCAAACGAGATACCAATCAGGTTAATGAGCGGGTTGTTCCTGCCGGCCATGAGGAACAACGGGATCATATTGACAACAGCCAGCACGCCCGTCCGGTTCCTGACGAGGGCCGCGACTGTCCTCATGGGGCCCGAAAAGTCAATGGTGATGACGCAGAAGGCGACGTTGGTGGCGAGGTAGCCAACGAGGAACACGAACTGGAGCCGCGACGGCAGGGTGCCAACATTCAGGGCAGAGCTGAGCTGGAACTCGCGATTGTGCCGTTTCCTGAACAGAGGCGCATACTGGATGTTCCGCTTGAACCAGGCAAACCTATGCGAGGGCATCGCAAAATATCGCTGAGTATCGTTGTTCAGGGACGACACGGTCCGGATGTATCTGACAAGCACCGTGGTGAGTCTCCAAACGAGGAGTGCCGCAGATATGGAGCCCAGGACAACGAGGAGGTAGCTGGAGAGCATGACGTTCACGACATCGGGGTCCACGCTTGCCTTTGCTCCGGCAGCCGCCCCTGCTGCAGCTCCTCCCGTCGCTGCGCCCGCGCCTGCACCCGCCGTACCATTTCCGCCGGCGGTCGAGTTCGATGGGGAAGACATGCTAGCCCTCGTGGAGAGAAAGAAAAGAAAGAGCGAAACCGCAGTGTGCGGTGGTTCGTGGGTCGGCTGCAACAAAAATCGACGATGTCGGCACGTCTCAGATCCCGATCTAAGTCATGTGTCGTGGTTGGCGGTAGATGCGCTGGTGTATTGCAGTAGACAGCTGAAATGGGTGTTGTGCGTCACGGTGCTCCTGTTCGCCCTCCGAGTCCAGCGCGGAGTGTCGACAAGAGGCCGCTCGATATGTCTTGTCCAAATCGGGCAAATCCTCGATTCTCTGGTTCAGGTGCGCTTAGATCGTCCAGATAGATCGTCGGGTTTACTGAAGGATTGAGAAGAAAAAAAATATCGTCCAGCGGATGAGTTCTTGTCGTCGAGGTCCTTGCAAAGGGGTTTGTATTTCTTTTTACTAGTTTGTGGAGTTGGTGTTGCACAGTTGCTGGTAGGACACGGAATGAACGAGAAGTAGATGTTGAAACCCTGGTGGGGTGTTCAGAAATGGTAAGTAAACAGAGGTTTAAAGGACTGACGTGAAAGCACGGCGAAGGTGCAGGAAGGACGATGGAATGGAAAAGAGGCTCGTCAGCCAAACTGAAGGAAAACTTGGTCAAACAAGGAAGAAGAGGCCTGGGAGGCTGGGTAATATGAGTGACTCCCTTACCTGAGTATTATCCTGGGTCAGATACGCACGTTAGGCGGGAGGAGGTACGGACCTGCAAGTACCTATTTCGCACGTCGGAATAGGCCCAAGGAGGGAGGTGGAGTGGAGATGAGCGCCCCTCCTTAGCTCCCGGCTTACAGTACGCCACCAAACAGTGCTCGGGTCGCGTAAAACGCCCCAAGAACGCCCAGGGGGTCCCCAGCGCCCCCAGGCCCCTCCCCTCGACCCCTCCCCTATAATCCCGGGGCAGCTGCCCCTTTTCGAAAGGACGGAAAATTGGCCCACTCGGCATGAGATGCGTGGCTTGCTTCTGTCTTGCTTCCTGACGGCGTCGCGTCACTCATCACTGCATGCAAGGCAGCTTGGGCAGCTCTGCTTATCGTCCAGCACCTTACCGAGTACGTAGTCCCTGACTAGACAACCCCAAGGCCTGACTACCACCGTCTCTGGCTCCGTTTGTGGCGGATAGAGCGGCTAGCGGCGACAGCCTTGGTAGCTAGGTCAAGGGCAGCACGAAGCACCTAAACCGTTGCACCTAACCGCTTGGGGATTCATGCCCGGAATGTACATAGCATCCAGGATCCATCCACAATCCGCACCCAAAAGAGACATGAAATACAGTATCTACGTCTACCTCTGCCTCCGCAGGAAAACCCTTCACAGAGCCGAGAAATGCTTGGAATGCGTAAGTATGTGGATCGCCAACCTACTGAATGCCTCGGAGAGTCGGGTTCCAGGATCGATGGCGGTCTGGTTCACCGTTCTCGCTGCCCGTTGACCAGCAAAATGCCATGCGGATCGTCCTTGCGAACCACGGCAATACGGCGCAGCAACCCCGGGAAGTCCCCGGCTCTATTTGCTGTTCGCGTCTTGGAAGCGACGTTAGCTGCCCGGTGAGAAACCTGGCCAGTCGTCTGGCTTGCAGCGGACCACTCCACGGCGGCCATATGAGATGAATGGCGAATCGCTGGCGCGGAAACGGATCTCATCGCCAAGACTCGAGAGGCTTTTCTGTCGAATCGAGGGGCAACTGAGCTCCATGCACGGGCAGAGCTCTGAAACGACGCACCTTTCGGGTCATCAGGGGGGGCCCCTCCCCTTGGCAGATCTTAGCGCATCCCAACCGCCCATCCGCAAGTATCCACAAATGCTTGGCCGTCATCAGCCACTCGAGTCCAGAAGGACCGCCAGAAGCTCTCCCCACCGCCTAGGATCGGCCGCTGCCCCACCAATCACCGCGCTCACCGGGCCAGCTGCCACCCTTCAAAAGTTCAAATTCTCCTGGGGCACAGCAGGAAGCTACTCATCAAAATCGAATAGGGGTTCTCAGGTTCTTTGCCCGAGGAAAAGTCGGAAGGATATGCCGCCTCACGACGACACGACAGGTCTAAAACTACAGGGCGCAAAGGTAGCAAAAACTAGAATACAAAAGACAAATACCTTCTCAACTGCCCGGGGAGAATTATTACTGACACCAAGATTTGAACCTGCCGAGTCCCGACTGGTGGAAGATGACTTGATCTTTTTTCTCTCCCCCTGTCAGTTTCACAGGTCACGTCCGCTGCTCTTTTTGGGCGGTCGTTGCAATTCTTCCATTTTGGTTCTTCTGGCCAGGGCGACGCGTGTTTGCCAGGGCCAGGCGTCGGCGATCATTCCTCGTGCGACCACACCCGCACCACACGGGCCTGTCCTGTCTGTGGTCGGACTGGAAATCGGAAGATCCAAGAGAACGGGGGGCGGTTGGCAATGGCAAGCAATGGCAGCCAGCCATTGCATGGGGGTAGGCATTTTCTGGTTTCTCGGTGCCGCACAAGACGTCCCCTAGCCAAGGTAAGGAGGTATCATTGTTTGTAGACTGGCAGACTGGCTACCAGGGAGGTAAGGCAAGGCATCGCGTGCGTGCGTGCCTCGTAGTGCACATCACCAGCGCCCCCCACTCTGCTCGTCAATGCAGCGGGTACGGCGAGGTTCGATGTGACCTCCGCAATTCGCGGACGAGGCACAGCGAGCGAGGTGAGGTCTGGTGGCCGTTTACCTTTTTCCTTGATGATCCTCCGGCAGAGGCGTCGTCTAGTTCGGGCCCGATGATGGATGCTGGCAGCGAGAAGAGGACACCACGCCTACAAACGAGTGTGTGGGATAAGTCTACCGACCGACGGCATATCCATCCATGGAAACCCATCATGTTGGAGATTCTCTGCATTGAAACAGAGCCGCAAATAGCCAGAAATGCGCTGCGAAGCCAAGTGGGACTTCTCCGACACGAACACACCCACCCCTAACTCCCCCCACCTTGCCGGCGTGCGGGTGCCCGGCAGTGAATTGGAGATTTCCAAACAGAGTCGGGAGTTGGAGAAGGCAGCGTGCGTGCGTGCTTGCTCCCCGGAACCAGAAGAGATCAGATAACCGCCTCGCCCCAAAATGCGTCGACGGCGTTGAAACAGTTCGCCGTCCGTCCGTTCTGTCTGTCTATCTGTCCAGAATCCACATGGCACATGCGCAGGGAAGTACTTGCGTCATCGCATCGGTTTCCGAAACCCCCCCAGCTGTGTGCATGTGCAAGCTTGCGGCATATGCCAACCACCTAGCCAGACGGCGGGGATCGTTGTGTTTGGCTAAAAGAATGGGACCGCGTTTGGGGATGGAAGCGGTCGAGTCAAAGCCGCTGACTACGCCGACTGGGAGGAGAGTGGTGATGGTTGAGGCGCTGTGTTGTTGCCCCAGCCGAGACGCGTAAGTAAGTAAGTAAAGAAGGAAAACCCAACACGCACGTCGACTGTCACAGCCCCTTCTCTTTAGGTGGAAAACAAGCAATGTCATATCGAGGGAAAACAGAATTTCACATCCATCCCTTAGTGTAAATAGACACTATCACAGCAGCCGATTACCGCCCCGTCCAGAGTCGCCGACTGAGTCCCCACGGGGACTGTAGTTAAGTCCTGCAAAAACAAACATACGTAAAACACTAGATTCCTCGCAGGGTTACTTTTTTATGGATTTCTTTTCTTCTTCCAAGCTAGTTACAGAAGACCAAGAGCGATCCACCACCCACCACTAGTTCGGTATCAAATGGCGGTAGGTATCAGATGAAGGTGGAGATGGAGATGGAGATATTGGGGGTGGGCGTGGGAGCATCACCACGCGGCCACTGCATGATGAACAAGCGAACTAATTCATTCCTTGGGGGGCAACTCCACGCGGAGGAGGTAGCAGCAGCGAGGCCGTTTCATCGTTCGCTAGCTTGGTTTAACTGCGTACGTACGTATCTATCTTGGCTACCATCTATCTTGGCTACCATCTATCTTGGCTACCATATACCTAGGTATATACGCCCCACATTGAGCGAGGGCATGTCGTGCCGGCGATGGTGATGGAGATGATGATGATCCCCCAGGTAGGAATGTGCTCTTTCCTGGACCTTGTTCAAACTTGTGCGGGTTTCTGAATTAGGTGGTGGGATGATAGGAGAAGATCCCTTTTCTCCACTCTTTCTTTCTTTCTTCCTCCCTCACGGTTATTTCTTTTCCATTTGCCACCGACTATATCCAAGTAAAATCCATTGGCTGTGTGGAATCACGGTAGTGCCGTCTATTGGACTCACAAATAGCCATACACCTTGAAAATGGTTGCGGAGGAACGTAGTTTAAAAAGGTCTCTGGTTCGAGTGCAAGTGCGGTCGAGGATTTTAA
Organism: Lasiosphaeria ovina; assembly: GCA_033439765.1. Classification (NCBI taxonomy): domain Eukaryota; kingdom Fungi; phylum Ascomycota; class Sordariomycetes; order Sordariales; family Lasiosphaeriaceae; genus Lasiosphaeria; species Lasiosphaeria ovina. Next base: position 2,673,377 of record JAULSN010000002.1, on the reverse strand, counting down.
CCAACGACACATCGCCAGGATGCGATGTAAAACGCTCATCCATCAAGTTGTAGCTGCCGGGCGTTCTTACACCTTGGTCCTAATAAGGCCTTGGTCTTAATAAGGCTCTATGCGCTCGCTGGTGGATGGCGTTAACAGCCTGGCCATTTCCTTTTTGCATGTTCCTATTTGGGTAGAAGTTGCTACAGTGTAAGATCAAGAACAATAATATTTGCCATTTTTCGCTCATTACATGCTTGTCGCTGTTTCTTCTTGCTGGTATATGTAGTTTGAAGAGACATGCAGTTTGTCCCCATACACCATGACTTGTCATGCCATATATACCTTATCTATCACACCATACCTCGGGTAGTCAAGGTGAGGCAGTCTTCTCGGGAGTGGCACGTAGCATGTAGACTACTCCAAATCTACTATAATTGTCACTGATCTTCCGCGCCAACAATGCCGTCCGTCCGCCTCCCGGAGTCACCCTAAACCCGACCCGGAAATGCGGGAGGCAACAGGCCGGGACTTGCTTCCGAACTGACCACACACACGCGCGCACACACTCGCACAGTACATTCTATGTAGGTAGATTGGTGGAATAATGAGCAAGTATTCCGTATATCAACATTTCTTCTTATATGTACAATGCACTACACATGTATTTTATTCCCCACACTCCCCTATACCTAAACCCTCCTCTCCTCGCCTAGGTAGCAAATGCAAATAAACGTGGCGGGAAAACAGGGGCGAGAATGAATATGCTTTGGAATAGCATAGTGTAGGTTTCAGTGTCAGAGGCTGCTGTCCTTCGTTTTTGCTCTTCCTTCTCCTCTCCACATCCTCCTTGATAGTCAAGCAAGCACGCTGCCCATGGCCTAATCCATGTACTGACTCCGTGCATGTATCTTCCTTCCCATGGGAATCCCCGCATACGCACGACATGACACGACCGTTCATGCGTGCTAGCGTTTAACGGACAGACAGGCCACGCGTTTTTTTTTTTTTTTTGTTATTCATTCGTTGCTGTGAATGGATGGAGATGTCGACAGCCCAGTAAGGTAGGAAGATGATAGGTATGGTATGTATGCGATGTAGGTGTGTGCAAGTTTTCTTTCCGTCTTCATAAGTGCTCTGAATCCTCTCAATCCTGCCACTTGCTAATGCGTGCGTGCGGCCGGTTGTGTGTGCTATTGCTGCGATGCTAAAGGGGCTTGGAAAATGTTGCTATTGTTGCGATGCTCAGGGGGCTCGTATAACTATGCTCCTTGCTGTATTATGCTATGCGGGAAAAGGAGAGGAGCGCGGCGGGCTAGTAGACGAGACTGAGCTCGTCGCCGCTGGACTCGTAGTGGCTACTCGTGGCGTTGTTGCTGAGGCTAACGCTGCTATTCCTGCTATGATGGCAATGCAGTGGTTTGGCAATGGTGGCTGTGTGAGTGTTGGCAGCGGACAGCCGGCCCCTCCTCGGCGGGAGGGACAGCAGCGAGCCCGACGACGTGGAAGCGCGCAGGGAAACTCGTCTGCTACTATTGTTGCTGCTCGCGGGCCGCTTGCTGTCCTTGGTGCGGCCGGGGGGTTCGTGGAAGGAGAGCTCGTCTTCGTCTTCGTCTTCGTCCTCGTCTTCGTCGGGGCTGGTTTCATCTTCGCTGAAAGGGAGTGGCCGACCATGTCTCCGCTGCTGCTGCTGCTGCCGCTGCCGCCGCCGCTGCTGCCGACGAGGACCGTGGTTTACCGCTGCCCGTGACGAGGAGAACAGCGTGGATGCTGGTTGTGCCTGGTCCGGGGCAGAGACGATGGACGTTTCAGTGCTCGGCGGCGACGACTGGGATGGCCTGTCGTCGTCGTCGTCGTCGTCGTCGTCGTCGTCGTCGGTCTCCGAGTTGACGCTGCTGCTAGCAGTATCGCTCTCGGTCTTGCTTTCGGCCTCGGCCTCGGCCTCGCTATCCGGCGACTGACGACGCTCCCGTGACGTGGTCCTGGCCCTGAGTCTCAGGACGCGCGTCACGGCCGCGGGGAGCTGGCTGCTGCCAACAGCCGCACGGACTGGATGACTCCTGGTGTTGGCCAGCTGCCTGGTGAGCGGCCGTGCTGGGCCGACAGGGCTGGCGACGGCAACCCACTCGCTGATGCCGTCGTCCCAGCGGAACCCGGCGGACCATGTCTCCCCTTTCTCGTTGTCGCCTGCCGTGCTCTGCCTCGTCCCGGCGCCGTCTCCAAGGGCGCCGGCCTGGACCTGGGCCTTGAGGCTCTCGGCAAAGGCGAGGTGGCGCAGGTCGCCCGTGTGCTCGGCAAGGTAGAAGGCGCCGTCGACGCGCATGTTGGCCAGCGCGTTGGCGGGCAGGCGCAGCGTGGCCAGCCTGTCGCAGAGCTGCGCGAGGTGGTCGTTGGGCGAGCAGCTGCTGCTGCTGCTGGCCGTGCCGGTGCCGCGGCTGCAGCAGTGCGCGAGCGCGCTGGCGAGCCCCACGGTGGCGTCGTATCGCCGCATCACGCTGTCGTTGCCCCGACAGTCCACCACGCCCTTCCACGCCCCCTCGACCACGGCCGCCGGGCCCGAGTCTGCCGAAGCCCCGGGCTCGAAACACAGAACCTCGAGCAGACTCATGATGTACGTGCCGAGGTCTTGGGCAGCGGCTCCCACTGTGCGTCGGCTCTGCAGTCTGTCACTGCACGTACGTATAATGCACCGCACTCGGCTACTGATAACATCATGTCTGCCTCCTGGCCCGCCCTCGGCGCCCTCTGCACCGCCATCACCACCACCAACACCACCGTCCCGTCGGCCCAGCAGGACCATGGACCCGAGCGCGGCGGCCCACGTGACCAGAAGCTTCTGGGCCTTGTCGCCGGGCTCTCCCTCAACGGTTCCCCTGCGGCGCCTGGCCGACGCCAGCCGGCAGAGCTGCTCGAGCGTGCTGGCGACGAAGTCGGCCGCGTGCTGGCAGGGCTGGCGGTCGGCGACGCGCCGCACGGCTGCCGAGAACAGCGCCCGGAAGTGGCTGGTCAGGATCCAGTCGGCGGGCAGCAGGCCGCGGGACAGCAGGGCCGCGAGCCTGCCGAGCAGCAGCGGTTTCCCACCCCCGCCCCCACCCCCATCCTCTGAGTCTTCCTCCTCCAGCGCCCGGAGAGCGCGGAGCGGCTCGAGGTCTGGCGACACGAACAGGTTCTCGTGCGGGCTCGACGGGCGCGGGTACTGGCGCGAGACAAAAGCGTCGACAAGACCCGCGAGCTCGGCGCGCGGCACGGCATGCTCGAGACGGCACAGGCGCAGCAGTGCGGCAGCGGCGTCATCCTGGAAAAGGCCCTCGGCGACGGCCTCGGCGACGACGCGCAGGCCGTGGGCGCGCACGACCAAACACAAATGGCGCCAGCCGTCGGCGACGCCCAGCGCCTCGAGGTCCGAGTACACCTCAAACGACAGGTCGGGTTTGTGTAGGGTTGACTGCGAGCCGTGCTTGGCCTTGGCCTCGGCGTCGCGCCGCTCCCACGCCTCCAGCGCCGCCACGTACTCGGGCACCCGCCGCAGGCACATGGCCAGCAGCGACCGCGGCCCGGCCACGCGCGCGTTGCGCTGCCGGCTCGTCGCCCGCAGTAGAGCGTCCAGCGCGCCCACGGCCCGGCCTGTCGGGTCCGACGACGCTTTGTAACGCTGGTGCTGCTGGTGCTGCTGGTGTTGCTGGTGTTGCTGCTGGTGTTGCTCAGGGGCCGGTGCGGCAGCAGCAGTACACTTTCGCCCCGTATTGTTGCACGTCGTCTCTATCCCAGACTGCGGCCTGGGCGTTGGCGACGAGAGCTGGTGGTTCCGCACGCGACGTAGGAAGGGCGTCGGCAGCACCGCGTCCTGGGCAGCTGGCCTGTTACCGGCCAGACGGCGCTGCCGCCGCAGCGGGGGCGTGCACACGGCGTCGTCGGTGTCGTGGCGCGCTGCTGCCGCTGCTGCTCTGCGGGATGGCTTGCTGGAGTATTTGTGGCGGATCTTCTTTCTATTGTCGGGCAGGCCGGGCTCAGACTCTGGATGGTGCCTCTTGTTGCCCGGGACGCCTGTTGATGTTGATGATGATGATGATGTTGTTGTTGTTGTTGCGGGGCCGGAAGACGTCGTTGTGAATGTGCCGTCGAGGCCAGTCGTGTGGCTGCGCGCCTTCTCCTTTCTCAGCGCCGCGATGTGTGCGAGTAGCGGCCGGAGTAGGCGGTGGCATCTCGTCGCTGTCCATGGCTGGGCCTGTGATAGTGATTGTGGCTGTGTTGACTGTGTTGACTCGGGGCCGGTGCCCCATCTTCGTGATTGCTGCTCCATTGCTATGGGTGGGGAGCAATTGGATATCGAGTAGTGTATGCAATATGATATGATGGGTGACGGGACAAGCTGTCAGGCCAGTGCTCGGCGTGAGAATAGCGACATGGATGAAAAGAAAAAAAGGCAAAGAAAAATGACAAAGAAGGAAGCAAAGTCAGATTATACCATGTCTCGTATCATGCATGCAATAATCGTTGAAAAAGCCGTGGGCGTTAGCACCGTGTCGCAAAAAAAAAAAAAAAAAAGTCACCGCCGTCGTCGTCGCTGTTATGAGATGAGTTGCGAATTCCATGTTTTCTTTGTTAGATGTTTACCTGGCATTGCCGCTTTGGGCCTAGCCGCCTGCATGGTGGGGAGTCAGACCCATGCAACCTCGCAGACCCATAGCTTGTCTGGGGTGTCTCGCCCGGATTGGTCGGCTTCTGAGCTTCAAGGCGGTCCCCCCGATTCGCTCCGACCCAGGTCCCCGTCAAGGTGCTTAACTCGCCAATGGGGCCGGCTGTTCCCGCGCGAAAATCTGCGGGCATCATAGAAAAAAAAAGTTGGGACGGTGCTCGCGCAAAGATCTGAAAAAAATTTATAGAGTCACTGGATGCCCTGAGTCCGCCCGCCAGCCATTGCCCATACCTACTACCCTCGCAGTCGTTCCCTTTCCCGTGTTCGACAAGATAACGAGTGCGTGCTACGGGTTAACTACTAATTACTCATCTAATTGGAGGTTTCTTTTCTCTCCGTTCATTTTTATCTCCACCCCGTACTTTCTGTTCATTCTCCAATAGCACGCGGTTTTTTTTTTTCGCCCGGGAGTGTCCATCAATCACCAAGGGAAAAAAGCATAATGGCTGCGACATCTTCAACAAACGGCACCAATGCCACACCTAGTACGTTGCATGCTGCAACGTCTCCTTCTCCCATGGCCCTGCCCTGTGTCGACTGACCTAGCTCCCGCCAAACAGCCAGCCCGGCAACCGATGCCCCCATAAGTCAGGACTTGTCCACTGAGACGGCAACGACGAAGCAGTCGCCAGACGACGGCGCGGAACAGGTCGAAGATGGTGCGTACTCCTCGGGGGGTCCAAGTCCCGTGGTCCAAGTCCCTTGTCGTGCAGCAGGAAGACGCTGTCTAACATGAATCTCGACCACCAGACGTCCCCTTCGTCGTTACAATCGTCCTCCCCCACGACTCCAAAACATTTGAGCTGCCCGTACGTGATTCGCTCCCCCCCCCCCCCCCCACCGGCTTGCTGGGAAAGGCCGAGAGAACCCCAAGACCGGGCCATATGTTCTAAGACAGCGCAGGTATCTCCTTTGGAACCCATCCACGAAATTCGCCAGTCGATAATCGAGCACCCCATTGCCATCCAGTACTCGTGCTTCCACCTCGAACACAAGGGCGAGCGACTCAACGACTTCCTTCAGGTCTCCGAGGTCAATGGCCTCGTCCACGGCTCCGAGCTACATGTTGTCGAGGACCCATACACAGAGAAGGAGGCCCGCATCCACCTGATCCGCATCAGGGAGCTTATCGGAGCCGCCGGAGACCGCACCGACACCATCCAGGGCATTCTCGCTGGAACCTCCGTTTTCGACGACGTCGTGCCCGAACACCTCCTGTCTCTGGGACCCGACGCCGACGCCGACGCCGACGCCAAGGTCGCCGAGTATGACTTCAACGCCCCCCCTTCGCTGTCGATCCTGCTCCCCCGAGATACAGAGCCAGCACCCAAATCCGTCAAGGGCATCTCGCTGTCCCCGTGGAACCCCCCGCCCGCTCCCCTGCGCCAGAGGGGCCACCTGCTCTACCTCCTGGTCCTGACCAATGAGGGCGAGCAGTTCCAAATCACTGCCCATGTCGGCGGCTTTTTCGTCAACAAGTCAACCAATGCCAAGTTTGATCCCTTCCCCAAGGCTGGCCCCAAGGAAACGTCGGCGCACTCCCTCTTCACCCTGCTCGGCAAGATATCGCCGTCGTTTGCCGCATCCTACGCCGAGTTCCAGGAGTTCACCAACCGCAAAGACCCCTTGGCTACTTTCCAGGTTGGAAACACGTTCCCCTCGGCCCCGTGGCTGGTTCCGTCTTCTTCGTCGCCGCTGTGTGCCCACAGCGCTGACCCCACCCGGGTCCAGGAGACCTTTCTGCTGGGTGGCGCCGAGAACACAGATACGCTGAGGGACTGGAACGAGGAGTTCCAGTCGGCCAAGGAACTGCCCAAGGACACGATACAGGACCGCCTCTTCCGAGAACGTTTACTCTGCAAGCTCTATGCCGACTACAACGACGCTGCTACGCGCGGAGCCGTTCTGGTTGCTCGTGGCGAGGTCGCGCCCCTCAACCCCACCGAGGGCCGCGACGCCCAGATCTTTGTTTACAACAACGTCTTCTTTTCGTTTGGTGCCGACGGCGTCGGTACCTTTACCAGCGAGGGCGGCGACGAGGCGGCCAGAGTTGCAACGGGCAAGGATGTCCTCGGCGTCAAGCTCGTCAACCAGCTTGACATCGAAGGCCTGTACACCCCGGGAACCGTGGTTGTCGACTACCTGGGCAAGCGCATCGTCGGCCAGAGCATCGTGCCCGGAATCTTCAAGCAGCCCGAGCCTGGCGAGAACCAGATCCACTACGGAGCCGTCGACGGCAAGGAGAACGTCGCCGCCGATGAGCGATTTGCGTCTACCTTTGCCAAGGTCGCACAGGCCCTGAGGGTCAAGAAGCACGCCGTGTGGGACAAGGAAAACAAGCGCTTCGATCTCGAAGCCAGCGTTGAAATGAAGGGTCTGCTTGGTACCGACGGCAGAAAGTACGTGCTGGATCTCTACCGCATCACGCCCCTAGATATCGCCTGGATGGAGGAGACCGCTATTGAGGGCGCCGAATACCCCCACCGTATGACAGTGCTGCGCCCCGAGCTGGTCGAAGCCCTGGGCAAGCAGAAAGCTCGCGAATACGTCGAAGCCGAGCTTGTAAAGCGCGGAAGCCTCAAGACCGCCGACGGCAACGCAGAGCTGAAGGATGCCGAGGCGGACCAAGAAGCCGAGGCGGAAAAGTTTGCGACGAACGGCGAGACCAAAGCCGAAGATACAGCGATGTCGGTCGAGAAGACTGAATCTGATGTCAAGGCAGAGATCGAAGAGGAAGCCGAGAAGACGGACCGCATCGACATGGCTGGGTTCAATTTCACGCTGAATCCCGACGTGTTCAGTGGCCAGCTCCCCCAGACCGACGAGGAGAAGGCCGAGCTGAGAGAAGACGAGGAGAATGTCCGGGCTGCTTGCGCGTACCTCCGCGATGGCGTTATCCCGCAGCTCCTGTACGACCTGAAGGAGTCAGACATTGGCTTCCCCATGGACGGCCGGTCGCTCACTCGCCTGCTGCACCGCCGCGGCGTCAACATGCGCTACCTCGGAAAGCTTGCCACCCTTAGCGCCGATAACAGCCGTGTCGAGTGTCTTTCCAAGCTCTGCGTACGCGAGATGATTGCGAGGTCCTTTAAGCATGTCGCCGCACAGTACCTGAAATATCTGCCGCTGCCGCTGACGTCTCCCTGCCTTTCCCACCTCTTCAACTGCCTTCTCGGGTCTCGGCTGAATCCCAAGCCAGTGCCCGACGTCGATGAGTCCCTCCGGAGTCTTTTCGCCGATGTAGATCTCGCTTTTGAGAAGGTCACGCCCGAGAGCTTGCGGGAAGACATCGAACACGAGACCCTTCGCCGGTACAGATATACGCTCGACGACGGCTGGTGGAGCCAGATTATGCACCTCCAGATGCTTCGCGAGGTCTCGTTGAAGCTGGGACTCCAGCTGCAGACGAAGAACTTTGTCTTTGCTCCCGAGGCCGGCGAGCCCGCGCCCGCTGCCAGTGCCCAGGCCCAGGCCCCGGCCCCGGCCCCCGCGGAGCCGGCCAAGAAGAGCAAGAAGAAGAAGGCGCGCGATGGGTCGCCCTCTAGCATCGCGTCGTCCACGGTCGCGCCGCACACCTTCAGCCCTGAAGATTTTGTCAACGTCGTGCCCCTCATCAAGGACTCATGCCCCCGCAGCGCTCTGGCTGAGGAGGCCTTGGAAGCCGGCCGCCTGTCCATCTATCAAAACAACAGGAAGGTCGGTGAGGATCTCCTCCTCGAGTCGCTATCACTGCACGAGCAGATTTATGGTCTCGTCCATCCCGAGCTTGCCCAAATGTACCACACGCTCTCTCAGCTGTACTACCAGCTCGACCAGAAGGACGCGGCCGTGGAGCTCGCCAGGAAAGCCGCCATTGTTGCCGAGCGGACCGTTGGTCTGGACTCGGCCGAGGCCGTCTTGAACTACCTCAGCCTCAGCCTGTTCCTGCATCAGCGCGGCGAGAGCAGGATCGCGCTCGTCTACGCCAAGCATGCGATTGACTTGTGGAAGATCATCTACGGGTCCGACCACCCCGACACCATCACCACCATCAACAACTATGCCGTCATGCTCCAGAGCGTCAAGGCCTACCACGAGTCGCGCCGGTGGTTTGAAGAGTCGCTCCGCGTCTGCGAGCTGGTCTTTGGCAGGCAGACGGTCAACTCGGCCACCCTACTGTTCCAGCTGGCCCAGGCCCTTGCGCTCGACCAAGACTCCAAGGGCGCCGTCACCCGCATGCGTGAGAGCTACAATATCTTCCTGTCCACTCTGGGTCCCGAGGATAAGAACACCAAGGAGGCGGAGCACTGGCTGGAGCAGCTGACACACAACGCCGTGTCGATCGCCAAGCAGGCCAAGAACGTCCAGGCACGTAGCGCCAAGGCTGGCTTCCGCATTGGCTCGCTGGCAACGGGCGCCGGGCAGGAGCTTCCTGGAAAGATGACGCCGCCCGCTTCTATGGACAGCCGCAGCATCGACGATCTTATCAAGTTCATCGAGGGGAGCGACAAGAAGAAGGCCAGCGGCGGTGGCAGCAAGAAGAACACGGGACGCAGCAACCCCAAGGCCAGGCGAACTAGCGGAGCCGTCAAGACTAGCCCTTAGTCTGCCTGCTTCCATGTTTTCGTTCTCGTTGTTTACAAACCCCTCAGGGGGGGCGGGGGGCGGAGCCAGCCTTCCCTTCCCAGCGAACCCAGCAGGCAGCCAGACACCTTTTACTACGCCACTCAAGCTACAAAAAAAGAAAAAAAGGAAGAAAAAAATCCAATCGACATACCACGGGTGGGTATGAAGAGCCTCTTTTGAACCGCCTGCCTGGCAAGAGGTGTATAACAAACAGCTGTACCGGCGGCCCTTTCTCCTCTCTCCAGACTGTGTAATTATTTTGTAAAAAAGAAACCGGCGGAAATGGGCATTGTATGTACATAGAAATAGAGGCATGTGGCGAGAGACAAAATTTGAAGGGGACGAGTCCGAAATAGACGGGTCTAGGAGGGTGAGGAAACACTTTTTTACACGTTCACAGCGCAGTACATATATATGTGTGTGTGTGTGTGTGTGTGTGTGTGTGTTTGAGTGTATACCTACCTGTCTGTCTGTCTATCTGTCTGTCTGTCTATCTGTCTGTCTGTCTATCTGTCTGTCTGTCTGTCTACTGGTGGCGGGTTTTGGGTTTGGTTTGGTTTCATTTCCTTGTACAAAGCAGTGGCATTGTTCTTTTTGTGTTGAAAAATCTCATCTCATCTCATCTCACCTTACCTCACATTTGATTCGCTTCGGCTTTATCTGATTGAGCCGTTACCAAAGTTCGCATCGCAGGTGGGTGGGTTGTTGTTGTCGCATGGTGACCCCCCCGAGGTGTGGAAATATAAGAGAAGACGGGCAGACGGGGAGAGATTATTGTTGTCTGTCTGTCTTGTTGATATACGAAAAAGCAAATCTTTACTCTGCAAGTTCGCTGCCTGCCTTGCCTACCTAGGTTGTAAACGTATGTATGTACATACAGTTATACATCAGGGATGTCAATAGCTTTTTTTTACCTCCCTCGGCGAGAAACCTTTAGGGCGAGGCGTAAGAAATTGAGGTCTCTCTTCTCTTTGTTGCGTGCGTTGGCCGCCTGATAAATGTCGGCACACGGATACAAGCAAATGCAAGTCGGGCAGGTACCCAAGTGTTGTTGTTTTTGTTTGAGCGAGCGTTACTGGATTCTCAGTCTGGGTTTCGGTAAATTTACCGCCCCCCTTTTTTTCTGGTGAAGGCCGAGTTCTGCCTACCTAGGTAGTGAAAGAAAAAGGGGATAAAGAAAAGGGGAGAGCAAAGATAAAAGGAGAGGGCTTCACACCAAGGAAGTCGGCCAGGCGAGGTAGAATCAACCAATGTGGAATAATGATTACAAACTCTGCACCGAGAAAAAACATCCCTATTTTCAGCCCCCCCCCTTTCCGTAATTATCACCGTCCTCGGGAGGGAGGATCAACGCGCGTGTTGGTTTTGAGTTTCTTTTTTCCCTTACGGAGACTGTTCCCCATTGTTTATCGTCGGCCGGTGGCTGGGCTGGGCTTGGCTTCCAGGTTGGCTTTGCGGGCTTTGCGGGCAGGTCTGTGCCTCCCTCCCCTTCCCCCCCCTACCTAGACCTGGACGGGAACTTGAATGTCTCCCCGAGTCTGCGCCAAAAAGTAAAACAATGGAACATCCTAGGTTGTCCGTTCGATGAAGCTAAAAACTCCAAAAAGAAATATAAATAAAAATAAGAAAGTAAAGTAACCGACCCAGCAAGGGTTCCATCTCGGTGCACTGGATAGTGGATTATCGAAGCGGGAATTTCAGGGACAGAGCTCCCTCACATCCCCTTCCCCTCGATACGCCGGCAAGGTAAGGTGCTGACCCGGGGAGGAAACTAGGGTAGGTATGGTAGACAGGAAGCAAACTGATTGATTGATTAATTGACTGACTGATTGCCAGTCTGGCTGCATTGAGGAGAGATGCGAGGTGCGTATACCGTCCCCCCCTTGGAATTGGTGTCTCCGAAGGAAGGGAAAAGCAATCAAGTGGTCAGCCGGGCGCACGGAATATGCCGATTTGTTGAGACGGCTGGTCCAAGTGTGCTGTGCTTCTACTTCTAGAATAATACCCCCAAAAGTCCCGTGACTTACGACTGCCGAGAAGATACCTTTGCAAAGCAAGCAGGCTTCTGGCCGTGAATACCCCCCTCAACAGATAAATATTCGGACCAGGGCGAAGAAAAAAAACAAATGGCAAGGCTGGGCGGCTTTTAAACGCTTTTCTTTCTTTATTGGTTTATTCCGGCCCGCCCAATTCTTTGAATGACGACAAAGCTTGAGCACGGGCAGCACCCCGGACACGTGCACCCCACCTTAAACCCCCCACAATTCAACAATCGGAGAGCCACAATTGGGCAACCCTTGTGCGGCTTACCTGCGCGTGCCTTTGAGTCGGGGCGACGCGAAAATCCTCGAGTCGGAGAAAGCGTCGTGTGGTCAATTAAACAAATCACCATCTTAAGTTCGTTCTGCATCCTTCTTCCAAACTCGCGGATTGTCTGCCCTCCGCCCGTCCCCCTTGACCCAAAGTACACAAAGGAAACAAAACAGGACATTTTGGCCGCCACCACTCGAGCGCTCCCAGGTTTCTCCCAGCCCTCTGGTGTTTTTTTTCTCGAGCCCGCCAACCAGCGCCTGGCCTCTGCAAAAGTCGACCACGCTTGCTCGCTCGCTGAAACTGTCAATTGAATGCGCCGCAACTCTGGCCTCCCTGCCTGCACCCAGGAACTGCGGCAGCTGCGGGCATCCTAAATTCTTACCACCACACACCACCCACACCACGCCAACACCCCTCCCTTGTTGCCCATCCTCACCCCTTCCAACCTGCGAATACATCTTGATGATCTAGCGACGTTCTGCGCCCACCCAGCGCCGCACAGCCGTCCGTCAAGATGCCTACACCCCAGAAGCGAGCGCAGCGTCCTCGTCGAGAACTGCGCAGCGATGCCATCGCAGAGCCCTCGTCGCCGTCGCGCCCCCAGAAACGTCGCAAGAAGGTAAGGGACCAGACCAGTCGCCAAGCTTTTATTGACTTTGCGATCGCCCTCCTTTCCTTTGCCTTCCAACCCCCCCTCCCCACTCCCGCCCGTCCCCTTCCTGTTGTTGCCTGCCCCCTCCCCAATCGAGACAATCGCATTGAATTTCGATTCGTAGTTCCTTGCTAACCCCGCCTGCTTGTCTGGATAGAATGACGATGCGCCCGTCGAGCAACTCGAGGAGGAGAATTCGTCGCTTGTCGCAGATCAGTCCGGCGTCAACGAAGAGGACGAAGACCAGCTTGTCACGCGCGTAACGCACCATCTCGCCGCGCCCGTGGGCGCCGTGCAGGCCAGCAGCGATCATGCCAACAGCATGCACGAGTCCCAAAAGGAGGGCGTGCAGGCCTACGCCAAAATCGCCGCTCAGGACTGGACCTACTACGTCAAGGACCTCACTGTCAACATCGGCCGCTCCTCGGAGCCCGCAGCCCAGAAGCGGCCTGACCAGGATGGCGACGCCGACCCTGCTGTGCACATCGACCTCGGTCCCAGCAAGATGATTTCGCGTCAGCATGCGGCTGTCTACTTCAACCACGACGAAGAAGAGTGGTGGCTGGTGGCCAAGGGTCGCAACTCGCTCAAGGTGGACGGCACGCCTTGGAAGTCGGGCCAGAAGGGCCCTTTGCGGAGCGGCGAGGTCATTGAAATTGCCGGCGTCGAGATGATGTTCGTCCTTCCCATCGACCTCAGCCCGCTGCATATCCACGAGAGGTACCTCGAACGGGCGGGTCTTGCAAAGCCCGGCTCTCCCTCGTCGTCTCGCCCGCCTCGCCGTCCGCTGCCGTCGTCGGGCGAGGCTCAGGCACTGCAGTCTAGTCCTCAGGTCAAAGCCTCTCGTAACCAGGGCTCTGGTCCTCAGAAGACTCTGGCTCCGGCCCCGCCCGATTACAAACGCCCTGGCACGCCTCCATCCGCTCGGAGCCGAGCTGCTGCTCCCCAAACCTCGCCCGCCGTTGAGCAGACACCGTTGATGATGATGACTGGTAACCACGATGCCGACCTGAGCTTGGATGAGAACAAGCACATGAAGCCGCAGTATAGCTATGCGCAGATGATAACCCAGGCCATCACTCACACGCAGGACGAGAAGCTTAATCTCAACGGCATCTACAATTTCATCACCAGCAGATACTCGTATTATCGCCATCAACCTCCGTCGGGCTGGCAGGTATGTTTCTTGCGCGAGCGCATTGCTAACCCGATCAGTGCTGATATCCCTTAGAATTCCATTCGGCACAACCTCTCGCTTAATAAGTCGTTTGAGAAGGTTGCGCGCTCTACAGACGAGCCCGGGAAGGGCATGAAGTGGCAGCTCGTGGCCGAGACGCGCGAAGATATGATCCGCAGCGCCTATCGGGGCGGCCGCGGCGGCCATCGAGGCTCGTCCAACCCGTCGTCGCCAAGCCAGCTGAACTACATCACACAGGGCCCGAGAGACATGGCGGCCAGAGATTCCGTCTCGGCGCGCAAGCGCAAGGTGTCGCCTTCTGGCTCGCCCCAACCGCGCTCGGCGCCGGCAGTTCGGGGCTCGCACCAGACGCCCGTACGTAGCTCTCGCAAGCCCCTCCCCGACGAAGCGGGAACGGGAGCCGACGGCAGCCCTCTTCCTCGCCTCCGCAAGAACAACGCCTCGAGCACGCTAGGGGCATCGGAGAATAACAACGTGCCTGGTTCGCCGACGTTGACGTCGTCATACCTACAAGAAGATGGTGCGTCCTTTGTCACGCCGGCACCACACCGAGTTCATCTCAAGCTCGCTCCCCCCAGCACAGCCCAACGGCCCAGCCAGCACATGCCGACCAGCTCTCCCGCTCCGTTCTGGAAATATGCCGACATTGGTAGTACGCCGCTAAAGCCCACTCAGTTCGACCTAAGCCCGTCGAAGACGCACGGGGCCCTGCCGCCCCAGAGCAGCAGCCCAGCTCCAGCGCGGAGCAAATCGCCAGTAGCGAGCCCGACGCGGCCCAGCCGCGCCGTAGTAGACGACCCCCCAAGCCCAACCGCCGAGATTGAGGAGGACCAGGGCTTTGATCTGACCAAGTATGCATCCTAGCCAATACCTAATGCCGTGTGATGTCTCTCGTTAACAAATTACCAGGGGTTTTCAGAGCATTGGCAGCTACCATGCCCCGGTCGGACACGGCAAGCAGGTTCAGCCGCCGGCGACAAACGGAGATATCGTCACCTAAGTGGCGGCGTGTTCATTTTATGGACACAGTGTCAACGCCTTTCTCTTCTCACTATCTCGGAAGGAGACTCTTTGTATCACGTGTGCGACTGTTGTATCAATAGAGGGATGAGGATGCTCGCGGCTCTGGAGTCGGTTCTAGGGACGCCATCCAGCACACTTGATCTTTAGCGGTGGCCGTTTTTTTTTCTCGATATTTTCCTTCTTTTGCAAAAAGTCCAGCCACTCTTCTCTGGGGTTTGTGCTAGATACCTAGATACTATATTCGTATACAATATGGTATGTGGCACACGGAAAGCGGCTAGTCGGTCTGTTCGTTCCCACGGTTTGTCGCGCAGAGATAACAGGGCGGCGGAGGCCCGACAACGATTGACGACCACGACGACCACGACGACAACCAAAACGATGCCACGGTGGGGATAGCAATAACAAACCAACTACCATGGGCTGTGGCCTTTCACTTCTCCTTGTCCTTTGCGCGAGGCCAACGGATGCAAAGCAAAGGGAACGAGGATGGGAGAAAAAAAGGGCGTTGTTATTTTTTTTCTTTCTTCTTTCTTATTTGGGGGAAGGCGTTTAGGAGAGGGTTCCATGGATTCCGATGGATGAATGGATGCGGATGCGAATCCACACCTTTTTTTTCTTCTCTCTATTTAGTTTAGCACTTGGGCGGGGGCTGCTGGGACCACTGGATTGGACTTGCCAGGCCAGGTCAGGTCAGGTCAGGTCAGGTCAGGTTAGGCCAGACAGACAAGGGGGGCGGAGAGACGATGGTGAGCGAAAAAAGGGGGGAGGGGGGAGACCGGAGAAGACTGACTCACTTTGTCTCCATCGTCTGTCTGTTTACTCCACCAACTGCGCAGTTCTTTTCCAGTGGCTGGTATGGGCAACAACAGCGGGGAGGGGATAATGAGTGGGCGGTTCGTCTTGGTCTTGGGCGTTTGGTTCCGGCAGCGTATCATCATTATCAACTTCTTTGCTTTTGCCTTTTTTTTTAGCTAGTTAGCTGGTTTCTTGGGTCGTCTCGTCTGTTCCCTCCTCATGTTATTACTATCTAGTATCCTAGGCATCGACTGCTTTCACGGCCCACCCATTATTACCCGTTAGCCACGTATTGGGACAGCGCATCATCATCACTTCATGTTGGTGAGAATCTTGTGTTGTTGTTGCTGCCAGGAGAGATTAGAACCGAGCTTTGTCTTCTTTGCTTGTTGCTTCTTGTTTAACTTCTTTATACAATACAATACAATGACTATCCTTTGCTGTCTGCTGCAAGTGTCTGAGTGAACGAGAAACTCTGCGAGTGGCAACCTAGACAAGGAGTCGGCGGTTTTCTTAAATAAGGGGCTATCTCCTGTCGGCTGTCTCGTTTCTGCTCTACAGGTCTGTATATACGCAAGTGATCCAGTTATAGCTGGGGAAGCAAGCTGAGACATCATTTTGTTAACTAGGATCGCCTCTTTTGAACGCGATTCTAACGACGTCTTGTTCCCCATTTTGTTTTGTTTCGGCACAATCTGATCGGCCTTAGGCCCAAATATAGAGATGGTATGTAGTGTGGCGTATGCGTAAAGGGGCCTGCCGTGAAACTCTCCTAGGTATTACTGGATGTGCCGACACACTCTAGCCCACCGATCCTGAGCCACTTCATGAAATTTAACTCCTGAGCAAAGAAGAGCCTTTACCACATTTGATCACGAACCTGGCCCCGAGAGAGGACTGGAATAGGATTCGGCACGCTATATGACAGGCCGAAGGCTCATACGCACGGCTCGAGCTGATGATACACACACATTTAGAACCCGCCCTTTTCTTTCACAACCCTCACAGCTTATAGTAGCATAATGAGGCAGCCTCATGCAGTGCCTGTTATGCTTTAAAAATATAACCCCCGCTCCCAAGACTCCATACATCTAGCCCTGCCTCCCCCAATGTTAGTTCACAGACTTGTATTTTGGTCGACAGCCCTTTTATACGCCAAATATATCCCCATTGGCACCCACCCCCCCATTTCGAACATAACACCATGAAAAAACAAGATAGAAATCAGATAATTACAGAGTAAAAACAGAAACTGCCTTTCTACTCTTGCCATGCCTACAGCTTCAAAGAAGAGACACCAAAAGCCCCACGGCCGAGGCCTGCTTCGCAATTGTCGAGTTCCGAAAGGGGCCAGCCCAGGAGACGTCGTAGAGGTCCTTGCTGTTGCGATCGTTGGACCAGGCCGTCTCGGCGTTCTGCGCCAGGTAGGCCGTGTAGGGGCTGTCGCTGAGCACGCTGTTGAGCTCGGCGAGGTTGTAGGCAAATATGCCTTTGAAGATTTGCTGATCATTGTTGCACGTGTCGGCAGCCTCGCAGGGCTCGGTGAGAACTCCGTCCCGTGTCATGGCTCCGCTCGAGAGTACGGCGTCGGCGATCTTGCGCGCCTCCACGACGTACGACTGGTTTTGTGTAGCGATGTAAAGTTCTTTTGCGGGAAGGGCGGTTAGCCGTCTAGTAAATGGATTGTTTTGTGCTCTGTGCTGTAGTATATCGGGGGAAAGGAGCCGACCAACACAAAACAAGGGAGGCATACCAACTGACGCCCCAAGGATGACGCCCTGGTTATACGTCCAAATGGGAAGGGCGTTGTTGTAACAGACGCCGGCGCCATTCTCAGCGAGTCCGTCGTTGATCAGGTTGTCACCGTTGATCATGCCCGAGGCCATGAACCAGTTGTACGCCGTCTCCGCCTTTGCGAGGTATTCGGTGTCGCCGGGAATGCGGTTGTGGAGCGAGGCGGCGAGCTTCATGTAGAGCTCGTTGGCAATGGCGTTCTTGTACGTCTCGGCGCGAATGTCGACATACATGCCGCCCCCGCAGTTTGTGTTGGTCCAGTACGAGTACATGTAAGCTTCGTCCAGGATGGACATATTGAGGTACTGCTGGTCCTTGGTGATGTCAAACATCCGGATCATGGCGAGAGCCCACCAGCCCGTGTCGTCGGTCGAGTCGGCGCGGAAATAGCCGTCTCCCTCGGGCCACCAGGGGAGAGGCTCCTTCTGCTTCTCGATGATGTGCTTGGCCTGGTGCAGATAGTCACGGCTGCCCGTCTTGTACATGTACTCGAGGAGATCTTGGAGAGCGACTCCGCTCAGCCACCACGCGTCCGCCACTGTCCATCGGCCGGCGGTTTTGTTATAAAAGCTCTTGTTCATGGACTCGATGGCAGCCTTGGATGCCTCGGAGGCATTCAACCCAGCTCTTGCGCCCAGGAAGCCCCTGGAAGAGAGCGAGGCGGCATCTGAAGCGTCATGGCCATCCAATTGAGTCTGGAGGGGGCTTTGGGCATGGGCATGGACGACCAGACCTTGGAAGACCCAGATGGCCAAAAGGCCACCGACACTGGCGGCGAGACTCGTTCTCATCTCGAGAAGGCCGACAAGAACCCCGGCCGAGAAGAAAAAAGGAAGGAATAGAAAACCAATCGTGGCCAGACCATCGCTTGACGCGGTACTGGCGCGAGTTTTGTACAAGACGCGGAGAGAAGTCCAAGGGCAGCGGCAAGGCGGTTGTAATGGAATGCATCCATAGCCATGGCCATAGCTAAAGCCAAAGCCAAAGCCAAAGCCAAGGTCACGGTCACGGTGTCCAAGGCACGGATATCACCTGCAAATGCACACGCAAATGCAAATGGAATGGCAATGCAATGGCAATGCATCAACAATCGCGGCCGTAGTAGAGCCAGCCTGGGGTAGTAGAGTACCGTTCCTGCCCGACGGTAGGAGCGATGGCCGGCCAGCCATGCCAGCCAGCCAGCCACGAGCCACGCCGGGTCTGCTGTCCCACGGCCTTTCGCCTTTCGGTCAGGCAGAGGGCTCCGGAAGAGGACGAATAAGGTGTTTTGCATGAAGTTCGCACTTCCGTTTCTCAGGCGATCGCAATATAAACTCCGAAGGCGGCATAAGAGGCAGGCTCTATAGGGCATTGCAGAAGGTAAGCGACGCGGCATCGTGACTAGGAGTCAGTCGTTCAGTCCGCCACTGCCAGTCCGCCGGGCTCAAGTTGGACCGTGACCCAAGTGAAGACTGTAAGAAAATACCAAAAAAACAGTGGTAGAAGCTTTTTTGGTGCCGGACTCGATCCAAACCTTAACCCCAAGAACGGGAAAGCATGTTCACGGCCAGTGGGAAGGCGCGCGTGGCCTGACAGGTAACGTGGGAAGCAGCCGCCAGCAGCGGACCTGCCGGAAATTGAGGGACCCTGAAAGCTGTAGAACAGGGAGCCAAGCAGTGCAATGGTGCGGTGCCTCGCGACTGCCTCTCTCTCTCGATTAGGGTAGGTTGTCCTCTGAGAGTCTTGACTCCTGGCCGTCAGGCTATTTGGGAGTTCTCTCCATGGACGGAAGACTCAATGGAATGAATGAGACGGGGCACGAACGAGGTCGCGGGATATCACCACCTATCGGGCCGTGTCATCGAACGATGCCAAATCCAAATAGCCCTGTAGTCCCATTTCCATATTGTTGGCATCCTCCATGCGGAAATGTAAAGCACAAGATTGAACTGGAGTTAGTCAGCTGAGGAGTAAGAGTCTCTTTTGAAGCCCGGCGACTGCAATCCCAAGGCTCATTCACTCCCTTCCTTTGCCCAACGGGACCCTAGGCAAGGTAGGTATTAATCCCCTTCACCGCCCGATCCGACACAATGAGATTGCTTTAATATATTTCCCGTCGCGCAGGCTCGGGTGTGGCACGCGCACGATGCGATGCGCGCACGCCCTCGCGCCGCGACGGCAAGACGCAGGTCCTGGGGGACGAACGGGTTCCGGAAACATGGTGGGGGGCCCCAATCTTGAAGTTCCTGCGTCTTCCCATCCTGCGAGTTTGCCTGTGGGTGGGTAGCATGCTTGCTTGCCTTTGCATGCGTTTCTAGAACCCACACCTCTTTTAACTTACCCCCTCCCTCAAAGACTCAAAAGGTAGCGCAATTTCGGGTCCAAGAACCTGCAGAAAGACTGTGGAACAAAGTTGGAACGTGGGAACAGACCAAATTCACGACACGGAGTGCGTATCTACATACATACGGGGGCGCGACAACAATGGAACTACCCGCGCCGCCCCGAGCTACGATTCGTAAGCATCTTGGACTCGGGCTTTTACAAGTCTGCGACAAGTCTTCATATCTTTGCGTCAGCGTCAGCCACGGAGTCCGGGGCGGTCGGGGAAATCAAAAGAAAAAGGGGTTCGATCTGACAGCTGATATTTTGGACGAATTCCGTAGCACTTTCAAAATCAGGCTACCCCGTACAAACATGGATGACTTTACCTAACCACCGTCATTGCAGGGCGAGATTCTTGAAACAGGATTCGACTCAATATCACCTACAAATATCATGCCCCCAAGTCCAACCAGGCTTCAGGTTATTCTCCAGTGCTGCCGCGCCCAAGGCATACATAATGTATCCTGTTTTGGCACCCTGCACACACATGCTGTGAACGTGCAAGATCATAAGTAAGTAAGCGCAACAAGTTAATTTTCTAGGACAGGTTAGGTATATTGTCCAGCGCCGTTGCGCCTTTGTCGTCATACCCACGAATAATGCCCTCCGCCCCAAACGTGAGCTTTGCCCGGGGACCCGCTGTCGCCGCGCGCGGTTGCTGATCTGGGCTCTCCAAGGCAAGGCGCGTCTACACGTGTATTGCAACGTTGGCAGAGATGGATTTTCTTTTTGAAGAAACTCGTAAAATCCAGGTTCTTGCGACTTTGCAGCCACACTGTGATTGCCAGAAATTCATGCTCGCTGTAGTCGACGTGCTCGACTTCCCTGGTTTCAGCACTCGAGCGCTGCAAGGACAGAGGGCAAGGCTCGGCTTGCATTCCTGGTTCATAGAGGACGCCTCGGTCGCAGAACGGCGTCTCCTGTCGAGGGACCGGAGACTCCCTGGGGCCGATCTTATGCAAGCCTGCCCGTTCGGCTGCTGCGCCTGAGGCTCGGTGGCGCTCTGTGCGTCCACTTTTTGACGTGGCCGAACCTGCGACGGCCCCCTTATTTTTTTATCAAGGGGCGCCGCCAGCCAGCCAATCCGTCCGCCACGTCCAATACGTCATGCGATGCTGCTTCTTAAATGTGTGCTGGCTGACTGGCTGGCTTCCGTAGTTCATCGCCCAGCTTCTGTACCGCGAGTCCAAGATCGACAGCAATTTATTCGGGCCTCGCGGATACGAAGAATCGAAGAGACGGAGGAAAACACAGAATAAGCCAAAATGGCGGACGGCAGTTATCGATGCGGTGAAATGGAATGGCCGTGTCGAGGTCGCTCGCACGGCATAAACGACAGCATGCAAGATGCTGTTCAACCGCGCGCTGGTCCGAAAAGCTGCCCACCTCTACTCCGTACTGGGTAGGGCGGATGTGCTTTCTGTGGTTGTCCAGTCCGTCTGGCTGCCCACCCGGCGCTGTGGCGAGTCATCAACGAACCCGTCGGCGATCTCTGCTGGCCAGTGACGGTGCAGCCTAGAGCGGCAGTGTGTGCGTGTTAGTGGTGGGCCAGTCGATTTGGCTCCCCCCTGTCATATTAAAATCTGGGCTTGGCTTGCCTTTAACCAGTTAACCAGTGGCTGTTTCAGCCGGCCTGGGACCAGGGGTCGAGGACGATCATCCAATTTGAGCCTTGACAGGGTTTGCTGGTGCGGTGCAGTGCCATCACCAGCCAGAGAAGAATAATAAAAGAGCAGAAAACCGAATGGGAACTCGGTCGCGTCGGGAGCCCCTGGTTGCCTCCTCCTGCCTTGCAAAAGCTGCCCATTCACGCCCCCCCCCCCCCCCAACCAGTAGGGCATGCCATGCTGTCATCCCCTTTTATACTTCCTTATGCCCACCCACCTGTAACCACCAGCACCACCCGCTGGTAGCACTTTGCTTGCCGTACCCTGTCGGAACAACGCCTCTACAGCGCACCGCATTGCTTGGATTCGGTGCCCGTCGTGTCGTGTCGTGTCGTGTCGTGCTGCAAGAGAGTGTTGGCGACTCCTCCAGACATCCCAGCAACCGACCTCTCCGCCGCCAACTCGCCATCCATATGTGCGACGCCGGGAGCGGGTCTCGTGTCGGCCCCTGAAGAGAGAGAAAAGTACGCGTACAGTACAGTACAGCACATACAGTACAGGGACGGCGCTGTCGTCCCGGGCCGCAGGGGCAGCCGGACTGCGCAATAGCAGGCGGTCCTAACGGTGTATATCATATTTACTAGATCCCATTCAGCCGGCGAGTCGGGATCGAGGGAAAACATGATGGGCTCGGCGACTCTCCAGACCCCTATTTCCGGGCGGTCTCGTTTCTCAAAGGCACTGCCAACCCCTCCTGGTGGACCTGGATTTGGACTTGGACCTGGACCTTCCTTTTCAGCACGGGGTGCGAGCCTGTCACAGTCACAGCTCCAGTCGCGCTTGCCTCCTCCACCTACTGCTGCTTCTGCTTCTGCTTCTGCTTCTGCTTCTGCTGCTCCAAGTTGGGCAGGCACTACCCAAAAGCTCTTGCCCGATATCGATACCGGCCCTCCCCTCCCACCGCCAAAAGAGTTTGAAAGGGAAATCAGCATGGCGTGGGAAACAGCTTCCATGGCCGCAGCCAAACCTCTCAGCTCGCCGCTCCCGCCCTTGCCGAACAAGTTCGGCGGGCTGCCGTCCATGGCGATCCCACGGCGTCCCGTTGGCAGTCGGGTTCCAGCTCCAACTCCAGCTCCCGCTCCAGCTTCAGCTCCCTCTCAAGCTCCAGTTCCGGCCCAAGCTCCGGCTCCAGCTCCAGCTCCAGCTCCAGCTCCAGCTGCCGATCCTGCCGATCCAGTACGGCTGCCAGCTCACTCTCCTACTCCAGTCCTATTTCCGGGTCCTCCATCAGCGTCTCTCGACTCCTTACCGTCACCTTCCGCCTCCCTCTCGAGCCTCCTGTCAGCATATTCGAACCACTCCTCAGAGTCAACGCCGAGATCGTCGACAAACTCGGCCAACGACATTAGCGGAACCCAAGGATCTTATACTATCGCGTCTCCGAAGCACCTAGTCAAGGACAGCGGCATTGGGTCCGAGGGCTCTGTGGCTTCCGAGCCTTGGCTCAAGTTTTCGTCCGATCAAGATGCGCAGAAGCAGGCACCAAATATTTCGTGGACGCCTGCTGAAAATAGGGAAAGCCTACCGCCGCCGCCGCCGCCCCTGAAGGATATCCTTCGCAAGCCTCTTCGGCTGCAGTCGCCGCCACCTGTTCAGCCGTCGCAAAACAAGACCGAGGCGTCGCCGACCAGCACCTCTCCCCAGCAAGACCAGCTCTGGAGGCGGAGGTCACTAAAGGGCGACAAGAGCCTGGCCGTCCCAGAACTTAAGCTCATTTCGAGTCACGGCTCCACTGCAGCGTCTGCCCAGAACTCGTCACAGGGCGACCCAACCAGCGCGCAGCGCCCGCAGTCGCCACCTCAGCAGTCTGACACGGCCAGCATCGTCTTCCCTGCCCCTCCTGCCAGGCCCCGAGTCCCGCTCCCTAGAAGCACCAATGCTGGGCTCCCCGGCCGAAACATCCGTCCTGTGGCGTCTCGTCAGCAACCCCCTCCGCAAGAGGAAAAAGAAGAAAATATGGGTCAAAAACTGTCAAAACTCCGAAAACCCCGCGACAAGGAAGAGGCACCCGCCAAGCCTCTCCCCAACCCCATTGTACCTCGATCTGTCCCGCGACTTCCAACACCCGAGTACGAGACGACTGATGTAAAACGGTTAGTGGTAGAAACGGTGGTCTCGCCCATATCGCCCGCCTCGTCCCCCGAATTGCCAGACGAGTCGAAACAGGCCCGCCCCGTCGCGAGTCAAGATCGCAACAATGGGGGCAACCAAGCGCCTGTGCTGAAACCAAGCAACTTGGCCTCGCTGCGCATGCCGGTTGGCCTACCGTCCTCTCCTTCGGCTCACCTAGATCGCACTCACAAGCAGCCGCAGTTTGCAGCGCGGACTTCCTCCCGAACCATGGATGCACCCGCTGCGGCGATGCGCGCGGAAGCAGCCGCGTCTTCAACCTCACGGGCCCCGCCAAGGGAACAGCAGTTCAAACCCTCGCCCCAGGTGGTCAGAGCCATATCTGAGAGCGGGTCTACCGCATCTGACGATACAGTTAAGCCGAGGCCAACTGCTGCCAGCAACAATACCGAGACGCATGCGCCGCCCGCTCCGCGTGTCGCCTCGCGTGGAGGCGAGACGCAAGACGAGGAAATGACGGACAATCCCGGTGCGGCGCTGTTCCCGAGAAATTGGTATAAGCCGCAGCCGGCAGATGTAGTATTGGATGCCCAGCCGCTGTTGGATAGGCACTATAGATGCCTGACGAATCATCGCTACATGACGGTCAACAGGCAGAGGGTTAACCCGATATCCTGCAGGACATGCGGGCACAAGGATCGGAATGCCGAGTGCTTCATCTGCAGCGCATGCCACCTGAACGTCTGCCCGAGCTGTAACAACAGTCTGCGAATGTTTAGAGGAGACCTGAACCGAGTTTTGCAGAATATCGAAAACAAGCGTACCTCGGAGGCGCAAGAGAGTGCAGCAAGCAACGGGGCAAGCAACGGAGGTCCTGACAGCGAGACAGTCACGGCCCCAACGGCGGAGCAGCCCGGTGCGGTTGGCGCATAAACGCCCAAAAGCGAGTTCCGAGTGCAGAGCATTTTGTGTGACGGGCAACCAAGAGACGAGACGCCCTTGTGATTAGAAGGAAGTGATGTCGCAAAGTTTTTCCCGGATGGGCGTTGTGTTAATAGAGGGTGGCGTTGTGCAGATTATTGCCACGGAGATACCATATACTCGAACCTGGCTGGGCATGGCACGGTATGGCATGCCTAGTGGTTTGTTGGATGAGGAGGATTTGTTTTGTCAAAGCGTCTGCCGTCGGTTCATGACGGCTGTGGTTATACAAACGGGCTATGATGGACAAAGGCAATGCAAAATAAAGCGATGTCATTGCTCATGTTATCAAGACACTAACACTGCGTACCTGGTTCCATCTGGGACATTTTGTGACCTTCCAAAGTAAGGACATCTACGGGTGAGGAATATCTGAGTTGCTTCATCAGTCTTACTCGTTGGGATTGATTTTTGAATGGGTGAAGTTGGATTAAGAAATGGCTTGACGTGGAGTTTAGCTGAGGCACGGCCAGGCGCAGCGAAGCTTGACGCGTCGCGTAAAGAAAGCTCTTGGTGTTCCGTCAATTGAGGTGATGTGACACGCCGATAAAGCACATAAAGCACTGCGGGGAGGCGAGTGGGCTGCATCCAATTCAGTGCATTGACCCCCAGCGACCCCCGCGAACCCGATCCCCGGGCCAGCCCCTCGGCTGATGCACCCGCTGCAGGGCAGGCGAGGCCAGGCCGCGCAGTGGGGGAGAGGATCGACAACACAGCACCCGGCCTGCCCTGGCAACCTCGACGTCGAGTGTTAGCGGACAAATCAACAGCACCTCAGCGGTCTAGAACAGTTCACTCACCACCACCCCAACAAGCCTCCAACATATTAAACAGCCGACGCATAGCATAGAGAAGCGAAGGGCGATTGACCTTGCCTCGGTAGCTGGGAATTTGCAATGTCGTCGTCTGGCGGCGCACTGGCGCGGTCGCGATCTCTGCGCAAGCCAGCAGTCACGAGCAGGCCAGACGCTGAATCGACGACATCGGCATTGCCATCGCCCGCCGACGACAGCAATGGCGACGGTCAGCTGCGCAACGTCTCGCCGAGCAGGTTGCCCGTCAAGGGCATGGGCGCTGTCTCTAGCCGCCCGCCACCAGCAAGGACAGCTGGCGCAGTGGGAGTGGCGGCGCGGAGCAACACGTCGAGGCCTCTGTCGGGCGTGTTTGGCCGAATGACAGCCTCGTCGACTCGCGGCCGCGCCCCTGACAACGAGACACTCCCGTCTTCGGGCCCCGACACAGCAGCAGCAGCAGCAGCAGCAGCAGCAGCAGCAACAACAACGACAAGCCGCCCGCCTCGCACAACGCGCCCGGTGCCCACACAGCGGCCGACGTCGTCCTCGGGCGTGCCAGCCGCATCTGCCACTCGGGCCCGTGTCGCCTCGTCCCACAGCCGCACAAAGTCGACGTCGACATCGATATCGACATCGACGTCAACCTCGGTCACCTCCCTCACGGGCGCCACCACGCTGCGGCCTCCGTCCGCAACATCCCACGTCTCGGCGCCGCTTGCCACGGCCGGCACAGACAGGAGCAGGCCACCCCAGACCAGCAACACGCGCGCCGGCGGCCCGCTCCACCGCCGTCAGGTCTCGGCGACCTCTAACTCGTCGTACGCCTCGTCCACCACCACCGCCACCAGCGCCTCCGCCGCCACGACGGCAGCCACGGGGGCGCTCTCGGACCACCGCGCCAACACCAGCGCGGCGGCGGCCGCCAGCAACAGCAGCAGCAGCAGCATCAACCCTGCGGCGCGGCCCGCCTTCACGACGCTGCAGCAGCACTACTCGCCGGCCAAGTCGCTGGCGCCGAAGCCGCTGACGGCGTCGTTCCTGGCGCCGCCGTCGCCGTCCAAGCTGCCGGCCAACGTGGCCGCGTCCGCCGAGACGAGCCGCCTGCAGACGGAGCTGCTGCAGCTGCACCTGCTGCACCGCTCCGCCGGCCCCGTCGCCGGCCAGTGGCGCGCCAGCGCCCGCCACAAGCTCGCCGGCCGCTTCGACCGCCTCGTGCGCGCCGCCGACGACGTGGCCCGCCTCGACGCCGGCGCCGCCGAGAGGCGCAACGTGCGCGCCTTGCTGGCCTGGCAGGGACAGGGACAGGGACACGGGCAAGCGCCTGGCGATTTCCCGCCAAGTCTGTTAGGGGCAGCATCTGGGGAGAAGACGGCAACGGGAGCAACGTTGCTGGAGCACAAGATCCAGACGCTCGACGCCGTGCTCACGGGGCTCTGGGCCGTCGCCGAGCCCGGCGGCCGCTACGCGCGCGTCGTGCGCCGCTTCGAGCGCTGGGCCGAGCGCGTCGACGCCCTCGCCGAGCTGCGCCGCGCGCTGGCGAGCAACAGCGAGAACCACCCCGCCGCGGCGGCTGCTGCTGCGTTGACGGGTGATAATAATGGCAGTGGCAGTGGCAGTGGTGAGGGGGACGAGCTCGCTGTGCTCGCCGGCGAGCTCGACGCCGCGTGGAAGGACGAGTGCGCGGGCCTCGTGCGCCGCCTCGACGAGTGGCGCCGCATGCTGCGCGGCGAGCTGGCGGGTCATGACGATGACGGGCTTTTATCAACTGCGGAGCGAGAGGAAGGAGAAGAAGAAAGTGGCAGTGAGGGAAGCAGCAGCCTGCACAGGATCCTCGCCGCCTGCCGCGTGCTTGTCGCTGACATGCTCGCCGAGCTGCACGCCATGGACCGCATCGAGCGCGACGCTGTCGCGGCCGAGAATGCCTGGGTCCGCGCCATGAATAGGGACGGCGAGGACGATTCGCCTCCGGCGTCGGCGAGGGCGGGTGCGCTTTGGCGGGTGCTCTAGAGCGGATAGAGGACAAGCTTTCTCTTTCGGAACGGAGTCTGGTCTGATGTGTAATGTGTAGAGGATTGTATGTATGTATGTATGCATGTAAAATAACGACTGCGGGTTCGGTGTTCGTTTGAGTGCTTGCGTGGGTGGGTGGGTAGATAGATAGGTGAATGTGGTCATGACCATTCATATGCAATGGTGCTCGGTAGAAAAGGAAAGGGGGGGTTGTCTGTTTGATGTAGCTACCCCCCTAGGTACATAACCATCACCTCCCAGAGGCGATGGATGGAGCCATTTGCGAGACGGAATACCCAAAATAGCGCAGGTTTATAGATGCTTGCTTGCTTGCTTACTTACTTGCTTATTTGCTTGCTTGGTAGGGCGTGAATGCGTCTGTTTCCTGAAAGAGCCCATGATTGTCTTTATTTGGAGGCTGTAGTCTTTTCTCGGCATGCCTGAGTGGTGGATTAGAACGCGCCAGAAAAGACAGAGCTCGGGCAGATGGGGGAGATGGCAGTGGGTTTTTGGACGGACGTAGGAGACGAGGGTGGGAGGGGATACAGCCGGTTCCATGCTGTAGAGGAGGCCAAAAAGGGGGGGAGGGGGAAACGTTGAAATATTTACCAGCCTTGGGTAACATGGGAAGAAAAGAAGAGGAAACAAGACGAGCTGACATGACCATAGTGAACCTAGCTAGCTAGCTAGCCAACAAACACGAGACACGGAACTGGGCAACTTCACATCACATCACACCACATCACATCCGTGGAAATAAGCTTCCGAGGTTACTGGGACAGTTAAACCTCGGGTACGTACCTTGGGTGTTCCACGCCGACCTACCTTACCTAGGTAAATACCTGTCCTTACCATACTTTACCTACATAAGGTACTCAATATGGTGTTATGTCTTTCGATGCAAGCCACATCCGGCTGGCTGGCTGGCCGGTTTACACAGACCTCGAGCACATTCACCCACAAACCTACCTACCTACCTACATTGGGTAAAGGTGTACTGCCAAACCGAGATAGACAACATGAGAGCCCCCTTTTTTATCGAGTTCCCCAGACTACGACCCCCATCAAGCACCCGGTGCCCTACCTGGCTTATCCGCACAGCATGAGATATAACAAGAAGACAGTTGTTCGGCCGCTATGACTCTGTCGGTGACGTTCGATTGTTTGACTTTTTCGCTGCGCCGTGCGTGGCAAGTAGTGAACTGTGTTCATTTTTGGCATCTGCGTAGGTAGTGATGGGCATAAGCCAACAATTTCACTTTTGTAATAGATCTAACTGCGGATATCCCTCCTCGAGTACCTAGACGAAAGAAAATAAAAGAAATGCGGCAAGACAAGACAAGACAGTCACGTACCCAAGATGGTTACATCCCACGAGGAGCCTACTTAGGAACTTAATTACTCACATGCTCACTCACTCGGCATGTGGACATATACGTCTGCCCCCGTAGGGATGCCTAGCAAGCAAGCAAGCAATCAAGCAAGCAATGATAAAGTGGATAGGTCAAGCAGGTAGGTATGTAGGTAGGCAGGTAGGCACGATAGGTAGACGTGTCAACAACAATACGGGTATGCGCGTAAACTTTTTGATTCAAGAAAAAAGGGGGCAGTGATGCAATGCAACAACAGCAGCCAACGGGGCAGCCCCCGAAGCCTCTAGCCACCCCATCCACCCAGCCATCCACAAGAGCAACAACAGGAAAGAAATATGAACATGGCATGTCGGACATGAATTTCATAGCAGCAATAATATGCAGCAGAGAAGACGACCAACACGATTGTGCCACCCACCCGTTCAGCTCAGTCCAGCTCCCTCATAATCATAATAAATAAGATAAACACTAGAGAGATATGAGATAGAGTGAACAAGCGAAGAGGAGCGAAGAGCGAAGAGGTATCTTGAGATGTTGCGTACCTTATGTAGGTAGTAGGTAAGGTAGAGTAATTACTATATACAGGAAGAAGCGACCAGAATAAGAAAGGACGGGAACGAAGAAAAAAAAGACATTATCAATGCCCAGTAAAAGAAAAAAAGACAACAAGAGAATAATTTCCCCCGAGCAACATATATTTAATTATATACGTTCGTTTGTTCGCATCCGGGGCCTGCCTTCTCCAACCTCGTTCCTTTTTTTTCTCTCGCAGCAAACAGCAAACAGCCACGCGAGGCCTGGCCGCCTACCCAATCCGGGGCAGGACAGGGTACAGCGACCTTTCAGGCGCGGGGGCGGCCGAGGGCGTGGGCGGCGAGGGCGTTGTCCTGGCGAGGTCGGCGTCGAGCATCATGGGGTCTATGCGGCTGGTGTCCTGCTCGTCCACGTAGTCGCGGTGCTCGAGGCGGTGGCGGATGCCGTTGCGCAGGTACTCGATGACGCGCATGTGCTGCAGCCAGTCGTCATACGACTCGCCCTCGCCGCTCTCCGACTCCTCGGACGGGGAGCTGACCGAAGACATGGCGGACGGGTCCGCCAAGGCCTTGGGGGTGGCGGCGCGGTCGACGGCGGCGCGGGCGCCGCTGGCGCTCTGGAGCATGCCGCCCGAGAGGCGGCGCTCGTTGTGGGTGAAGTTGGACCCGAGGCCCGAGGTGGACGGGTAGGGCAGGCCGGGGCGGCTGGGCAGGCTCGGGTACGCGACGGTGGAGCTGTGGCGCGACGAGGGCGACATGCCGGCCGACGAGGCGCCGGGGGAGTGGCCCGACGTGTACGACATGGTGCTGGAGGGCGGGGTGACGGCAGGGCTGCCGCCCGACGAGTGGGTCGGGGCGCTCAGGGGAGAGGCGACCTGGGCGGCGGTGGCAGCGGCGGCGGTGTAGGGGTCGACGGTGGGGCGGGTGGCATAGGCCGGAGACTGGTGGCGCATTTCGGCGGGGGCGTAGTGGGAGCTGGGCGAGCCCGTGTTCTCGTAGACGGTGGCCTGCATCTGCTCGAGGATGGCGTCGATCTGGTGCAGATCGTCCTTGGTGCGCAGGTTTGGCATGGGCGGCAGGTAGTAGTGCTGGGTCAGGGGCCCGTGGGAGGCGCCGCCGCCGACGGCGAGGGTGTGGGGGGCCTGGGGCATGTACTCGGTGGCCAGGCCGCCCGACTGGATGCCGAGGCTGGCGTGGATGGGCATCAGCGAGCGGCCGACCTGGGCGTACGAGTGGGGGTCGACCTGGCGGCGCTTGACGCTGCCGAAGAACTCGTTGAGGTCCTCGAAGCCGCGGCGGCGCGAGTCAAACGGCGGGGCCGAGGCCTGGTGGCCCATGAAGTCGCCGCGGGAGCCGCCCATGGGCTGCTGCTGCTGGTAGTAGAGGGGGGCATGGTAGGCCTGGGCAGGGTGCTGCTGGCCGTGATAATAGCTAGCCTGACCGTTCTGGTGGGGCTGGCCAAAGGGGCCCGGGTTAGTACCGCGCATGTGGCCATTGTGGTCATAGAAGCTGGGGGGAGCTAGAAAGAGAGGCACGTCAGCCCCAGAGATAAGAGAAAAGAGAACGAGAGAGAGCCAAAAAGGGGCCACGCACGTTTGTTGCCGGGGTGACGGTAGGCCTGGTTCATGCCGCCATTCTGGTCCTGGGGAGAGCGGCCAACGAGGACCGAGTCGTCGGCGTGCGTCTTGACATGCTTCTTCAAGTCCTGGGGCCGCTTGAACGATTTGCCGCAGAGGTCGCACTTATGCGGCTTTAGCGGAACGTGCACGCGGATGTGCGACGTGATGTGGTCGCGCTTGACCGTCGTCGTGCGGCAGCCGTTCCAGTTGCACGTCAGGTTGAGGTTGTTGGTGCTCTTGCGGCCCACATGCTTTTCGCAGATGTGGTCCTGTTGGGTGTCAGTTCCTAGTCTGAATCTAAGTCTTGAGTCTGAATAAAAAGCACGGATAACTTTGGTCGAGTTTGTTACATTTTTTTTCTCATTTTCTCTTCTTTTTCTTTTTCTTTTTCTTTTTCTTTTTCTTTTTCTTTGGAGAAACAACTCACAACCCCAGATAAAACCATTTGATTTTTTAACTCTTTTTTTTAGGAAAGAAAAAAAAAAAGTCTATAGAAGAAGGGCAACATACGTAGAGAATCTCGGCCGTTGGGAAGCGTTCGCTGCAGTCCTGCCAGCGGCACACTAGCGTCTCGTCCTGGCCGGTGCTCGACGACGAGCTCGCCGTGGCGGCAGCTGACGGCGCGGGCGTGACATCATTGGACGCCTCGCTCGACGAGGCCGACACGGCCTGCGCAGCTGCCGCGTTGGCTTCGTCTTGTTGCGTTGACGACATGGCGTGGGCCCCGTAAAAAGAACAAACCAATCGGTGTTTGATTTTTTCCGAATTCCGATGTGGCGGTTGACCGACCAAGATCCCGTGCGTTCGTGCGGAAAAAAAAGAAACCGAAAAAAAGACCAAGACAGGCCTGGGCGCGCCCCACCAACAATTGAGCGTTTGTTGCTGTGTGGGCTGGGCTGGGCGGTGGGCGGGTTCGGGTTCGGAGTGAGACGCTGTTCTGGGCGAATGGCGTGCGAGAGCAGCCAGAAACGGAAGGCTTTCTCCTGCACACTCACTCACACACACCCAAAGACTTGGCGTGCAGATTGGCCGGGGTATGAGGGGGGGGGCAAGAAACCTCGTCGCGGAAGAGTTGGAGGAGAAAAGGAGCAAAAATCTTATTACCAAGAGTTGAGAGGAAAAAGTTTGAACAGATTTCCGCTCAACGTGGTGCGAGCTTGTTTGAGAGAGAAGGGAAAAGGCTTGACCGATCAACGTCTGGAAGGAACAGCGGGCCATTATGTCTTTATTACGACGGCCTTCTCGCCCTTGGCGATACCATGGCGGAAAGTCTTGGCAAACTCTCTTGGCAGTCGGGGCTCTCGGGTGCCAAGCAGCCATCATTGGCTGATGGTGGAAAGCCCTGGCCCGGCCGCTGTACCTGGTGTTAGCTTGCGCCTAGCATACCGTTTGCCTGGCTGCGGCCGGCCGCGCTGCTCGCTTGCACCTGCCTGCACGCACCCGAGACACGCTATACATCCTAACAGTACACTAACAGCCACAACAGTTGCGCCAAGACCGCCAAGAAGTGCCAAGCCAACGCCAAGCCTTGGTATTGCGAGGAATTGCTTGGCGTTCCCTCACTTGCCTCCCTCACTCGCGCCTCCTGGTCAGACGCTTTGCCCACACTTGGCTGGTCATGCCTTCCTCCCCCCACCCCCGCCTTTTTCTATTTGGTCTCTCTGAGGTGAATGAGCAGTTTTGCGGTCGTATCGTGCAACACCTACTAACGAGGCACTTGCCTTTATCCTGCCGCGGCAGGTAAGACGTAGCCTCTTCTATCCTATGTTTTTTTTTTTGTTTTTGGAGCGCGTGCGCGCTCCGAAGATAGGGGATGGGATGGGTATCGAAATGGGGGGTGGAGGGGCGATGGGGCGATGGGGGCCACTATAACTGGAGCCATCCACCTCATTCTTTTGGGCCCAGCTAGCCATCAGGCGATGGAGGGGCCGCAGCTGGAGAGACTAGAAAGAGCGGTTTGTGAACCGTCGACGGACAAACGGTCCTACGGATACTCGAGACGGTAATTGCAACCGCGGGAAGGCGCTATCGATGGCCGTGTTTGGTACTTACCTTACTTAACTTTATGTAGTACGTACAGAGAATTTCACGCGAAATAGCACAGCACAGAGAGAGAGAGAGAGAGAGCAAAAGGCGTCAAGACTTAACGGACACAAAGACCTAACACGGAGTGTGTACCCCTACTACCCCTTGTTGTCGTTGGGCAAACGCCCTCAGAACAGTCGCGGCCTCGACTTGGCGCCCCCCCTTCAGGACTGAGGAGAGGAGGAGAGATTGACATGGCCAAGCTTTCCCGCTAGAGCCAAGAGATCAACCCCCCCTCCGCGCGCCAAGGTGCCTTGGCGAACCCGTTGTCTTACCCCGATATAAGCCAAGCAAAGCAAAAGCCAAGGGGCCAAGCAAAGCCACGGGGCCAAGGAAAAGCCAAGCAGCCAAGACAGAGCCAAGGCCAGGTGGGTGCCATCAGCCTGGGCCCGGCACAACAGCATCACGCTGCACAGCCCCCCTCTCTCCTCCCAACTGACAGACTGCACTGTAACTGCAGCGGCACCCGCCCAATTGGGCGACCGACGGAGTGATGCGACAACCTAGGAAGCCCCGATGGCGTGCTCAGAGGATAGACAGACACAGAGAGAGAGAGAGAACGAGAGCGAGTTTATTAGTCAAGTGATCAAAAAAAAAATCAATTCAATTCGATCCAATTGAGCCGATCCGATTGAGCACGAGCACGAGCACGAGCACGTGCCGGCTTTTATTATTAATTCTTTCAGTCCAATCCAATCCCTCTCCCCTTGCTCCAAAAGCACAACTGACTGACTGGCTGACTAGCTGACTGCCATTGAGAATGAAAGCGAAAGCGAGATCACGCCGACATGTTCCATTATTGCCACCGCATCGCATCTTCAGGAGGCTTTATTCGTACAATGTAAGAATGTTGCACTCTATATCTCATTCTGCTACCAAACGTCAACGCTTCAGAGGAGAGAAGAGACAACAAGAAACGGGCAATAAACAAGGGGCATCTATCTTCCAGTACACCTGTTATTTCAATAATTAATGATATCCGCAGAGAGAGAGAGAGAAAGAGTGTGTGAGAGAGATAGAGTTCCCCGCTCTAAATTACACGTGAAGTTAGGTACTCCGTATTCCGTACTGTCCATCAAAGGTGAATCAATTCCACCCAGGAATCCCATGTCGTCGTGGAATCCGTTCTTGGCTCGTTCTTGGCCCTGCTCTTGGCCCTGCTCTTGGCCTTGTCATGGCTGGGCACGACGCCGTCCGAGCGAGCGACCCGAGAGCGCAGAGACTGCCTCAAAATACCAAGAATCTTGGCCTCCGTCTTTCTTAAATCCTCCCTCCCTTCGTCCGCTCTGGGCACCAAGACCTCCCAAGACAGCGGAAAACCTTGGCAACCTACGGGACAAGACAAGACGACCACTCATGTGTCTGGCGCAATTCCCACCGCCTTGGCTGAACTTTAATTCTTAATCAAGGAAAAACGTCCAATGAGCCTGTGCAGGCAGGGTAATATTCCCGCTGCGATTGCTACTATCCGGGAAAGGGGGTTTGGCTGGCCTTGTTGTGATTTGCGATTGACCCATCTCTCAGTATTGCAAGTCCGGAGTCACCTGGAAGTTGCACACGCACTTGCATTCGGGAACAGGACACTCCTCATGCCGCGCAAACCATTGCCGCGCGTGGTCGAGGTGCATGGAGTGCCTGCAGGTGATACAGAACGTTGGGAACCGCGACGCCACGCGCGTGTCCGCATTTCTGGCTAGCTCGGGCCGGTCGCTTCGCGGCATCGTCACAACCTCGAGGCAGACCACGCACCGCGGGAAGTGGCGCTTGCAGTTAGGACAACTGATTCCAGCTGATACCATTTTGGAAACGAACGGGTTCGCTTGCTGTGCTTCCCTGACCGCGCTAGCTGCCCCCGAGCCCCCGCCCAGCATGAAGCTGGACAGCGCCACCGTCGACGAAACGGGACTGGTGCCTCCGCTACTGTACGTCGTCTTGACGTCTTCCTCGCAGAAGTAGCAGCGTATCACAAACTGGCGCGGCGGCGGTTCTACCGTCGGCCGTCCATTGTGCTTGCTGAGCCTCGTCGACTCGACGTCAAACTTGGCCCGCGGGTACGCGGCGCGGTGCCGTTGGAGGTAGTTGCGGTAGGCGTTGCGGAAGGCCGTCGCGCGGATGTCGTCGATGAAGCGCGGCGCGCAGTACGAGAGCACGAGGGTGGCTGTTTGGAAATCGCGGAATTTCTGCACGTAGCGCGCGAATATGTCCACCAGCGGGTCCGTAATGCCCGTAAGTATAATGCCTTCAATGTTCCCCGTGATAATCGAGTCGAACACTTCGTCCTCAAGCCAGGCCGTCAGCTCCTCGTCGGGAAGGGTGCGGATCGCGACAAAGGCACGGTCGCGCATGGGCAGGGACCGTTGGTTGACGATCGTGGCCCAGTCTCCAGTTGCGATGATGGATGATATAGCGCGGAGATAGGGGTCCGTCTTGGAGGCCACCTTCTCGTCGAAATCGAGCGCCTCTTTGGCATCGCTGTTGCCATTTTTGCCAATGAGCTGGAGCGCAAGCGAGACGAATAACAGACTCTGGTGCTCTGAACTGCCTCTTTTCAAAACTTGAACGGCCTCCTTTGTGTTGCCCCTAAACAGGGCATGTGCGGCCACCATAGTGTACCAAGTCGAGTCTCTCTTGAGACTCGAGACCGAGTTAGCTTGTTCGAATTCGGAGTCGTAAGAGCGACCCCAGTTGCAGATTTCCAAGCAGATTTCCCGGTGATGGGGGCGCTTCGTCTCGACTCCGTCAAACTTTGGAATTCCGAGTTTCTTGTTGATCGAATTCAAGCAGCGCTCCCACCCAGCAGCACCAGGAGCTGATGCGTGGTCCGACAACCTAGCATACGATTTACTCCCTATCGTGTGTGAGCCAACCGTTGAATGTCTGAGAGGGGCTCGATATAACCATACCCAAGTCGTTGATCCATATTGTATACACGCCCATCCAGCTCAGGTCCAGTGGGTGCGACATCATCCCGCCGTCAGAGGCTGCTTCTTCGGCGCCTGTTTGGAAGATGCTGTCAGCCACTTCAGCAAGACCGAAAACAAGATAGACTCACCAGAAATCCAAGCCCAGACATCTCTGACCCAGGGATCGTCCGCCACGATTTGCTGATTCTTCTCACAGTTGAATCGATACCCCTCCTTTGCGCGGAGGAGCATAGTGTGATCTATGGTGGCCTGCGCTTGATTTGACAAGAGGCTCATGTCAACAATTTCTGTGAGCAGCTGCTCGCGGCGCTCTAGCTGAGATGGCGGGTCTCCGGATATGTCTGGATTCTGCGATGCTTCTCTAGACGTCAATCTTAGCGCTCCCAGTTTCTCCGCGACAGAAGAGGCCTGTGTGAACGCCGCAGGAAGATTGGCATTTCTCGCCCCCTCTCCAGGCTGGAGATCTTCTTCAGTAATACTGGACGCCAAGGCTTCCTCTACCAAATCACCTATGTTGACCTTGCCGGGGCCGAACAGCGGTACGTCGGCCAACGCCTTTTCAGTAAGCAGCGGGCCATAAATTCTGTGAGAATACGCCGGCTCGAATAGCATAGGCGCGTGGTATGAAGCGCCAGCTGCAGCCGTGTCAACTCATGCATTGTAGATTGGACTCGGTGGGATTTACCTTCTAAGCCACGATATGAAAGTTTCCAGGAATTAAGGTTAAATGGATATTCCGAGGTGAAGGAAGGTTTTTCTAGCACATCAAGTGCACCGTTGGCCCGGAGCACCAACAACCTCGGCTGAGGGACTGGAGAGCTGAGAGTAATCCAGTCAAACGATACGATCTTATCCATCTTATGACTCGGATCAGCATAGAGAGGGTCCAGCTCGTATGATCTCCTAATCTCCAACAGCTCGGGGCCGTCTTCGACGTGGGTAGGTACATTCTCGACGGGGATGGGGATGGGGGCGGGACCTTCCTTCGCATCGGTAGGTTTCCTGCCGGGTTCATCGTCCTTGGGCTCGTGCCTCGTGGATAGGATCCTCAGCTGGCCGGTGCGCGAGAGAACAGCCAACATGCCGGCATGGTCGCGGCAGAACCGGAGAGAGCGGATGCAGGAGCTTTTCCTATCGGCCGAGTCCGGATCCGCCTCCATTTCTACTGCCTGGTTGAGACGCAAGGCGCCGCCCCAGGGGAGGCTGTCTTTATCCAGCGCATCGGTGTAGGCCGGTGACGTGTCATGGCGGTGGATGGCTCGACGATCCCACACCATAACTCCTGGCTGGTCCAAGGCTGACGACGCGAAATAGTTCTGGTCTGCGTAGTCAATGGCGAGGTTGTTGCAGCACTTGGTCGGGAACTGGATGACGGCGCCGTGTGCTTGGTCTTGGGCAGACTGTTAGTCCACGCAGAGCAGGGCTACGGCGTCACGTCATATAAGTGAGGAGCCCTACCTCTCAAGTCATGTATGCGGAGGCCTTGGCTTTTGATGCCGGCGACCAGAACGTTAGGGTTGTCCTCGAAAAACTTGACGCTTGATACCGAGACACTGGGCTCTAGACGTTCAGAGGGGTGCGAGAAGGACTCAATGTCCGAGGGAAAGCCCCGGATGGCCGAGTCGACAGTGGACAGGCGGTTGACATCCCAGATGTAGAGGCAGTTGTCGCTGCGCACCCTGTCCAGGGCAACGGCCAGCTGGCCCCTCGTGTTGAAGGCGACGGCGTGGCAGGTGCGCGAGATCTTCAGGCCGAGCTCGAGATAGGCGTTGGAGCTGTCGTCGACGCGCAGGAGATTGACGACACCCGTTGACGTGCCCACGGCGACCAGGCCGGGGACCGACGGCGACCAGTCATACGTGGTGAGCGGGGGAAGGTCATCGTGCTTGGCCACCTTCTTGTAGTCGAAGCGCCCGCGCCGTGCTCGGCCCGTGGGCTCGTAGATTTCCACAATGCGGTGCTGCAAGTTGATGTGGAGGAACGAGTCGTGCGCCGCGTTTGGCGACCACTTGATCAGCCCAGGCTCGGGACGGTCCATGGCGACAGGAGGCCTGAAGGAGGAGCAACAGCAATGGATAACAGTAGTGGAGGAGCGCAGGCAGCTTAAAGTTCAGTGCCTGCCAAAAGGGCGTTAATACTGTTCCGATCTGGAAGTCTCAACCATGCAAACCCTCCTAGGTTGAATGAGGAAGTCAGGTCGTCTGTACGCCGTCGCGAGGAAGCCACGGCCAAGGCTGGATACCTCCACCACCAAACAAACGAAAGACTTGGACAACAAAAGAGGGCTCTCGTAGCCCAAAGCCATTGGGTGCTTTCACGGATACTGTATCTATTGGACATACATCTCGCTTATACATGTGGCAGGATGTTGTTGACAATGGTGAAGAAGGGGCGAAAGGTGAATGCGATCGTGAGAGTGGCGCGGACAATACACAACCCTAACCCTAGCTTGGTTGGCCAATGCGGGGCAATCGACCCAGAAGCGGGAAGCAAAAGCTCATCGCAAAGCAACCTACAAGGGGTCCTCAACCACACCTAAAAAATCTGGGCCTCATCGAAGCAGACCGCCGCGACCCAAACCGACAGACGACCGAGAACTCTCGCTTTTGGCACTGCCCTCAGTCAAACGAGCCAGAAGATGGATCGCTCGTTCGCAAAAAACAATGAGCCATCTATACACCCCTCAAGGCTAGGCACGAAGAGATCGCACGCCGAATCGGAGGAGTCTGGCAGCGCATTCCCCAAAAATGGCGATCGCAGCCGGCCTGGCCCCCCAAAGCACCATGCGAAGCGGGCAAAGGTGGTTGACGACAACATGAGCTCGATCAAAAAACGTGCCCGAGCAATCGAGAGGCTTTTTGCACGAGACGCGTCAAACATCCCTGCCGACGTACAAAAAGACCTGGAACGGGAGTTGGCGGCCCACAAGCAGCGCATCGCCGAGGACCGAGAGAGGAAACACAGGAGCCAGATGATAGGCAAATACCACATGGTCCGGTTCTTTGGTATGTCGTTGTCCGAGCTGTCTGGCCGGTTATGTCCTGCTGTTGCGCAGTGCTAGCTAACACCCTTAACTTTGCAGAGCGACAAAAGGCAACTAGGCTGGCAAAGCAGCTCAGGCGGAAATTAACGCAGACCGAGGACCCCGACGAGATAGCCAAGCTAAAGGCGCATCTTCACATCGCCGAGGTGGACGTGGACTATGCCATCTACTATCCGTTTCTGGAGCGCTACCTCAGCCTGTATGCCGCACCAGCCGCCGAGGCAAAGGACGATGAGAAGCCCACGGCAGTGCATGCGCTGGATACTCCTCGACCGCCCATGTGGTATGAAATCGAGAAGACCAGGGGACACGGCAAGGCCGCTCTCGAGAAGGTCCAAAACAGACGCTCGGAACAATACGCACCACCAAAGCCTTCGTCGCGACCATCCAAGGCTGTATCTGCTGTCAAGAAGCAGCAGCAGCCTGCAGCTGGTGCAGCTGGTGCAGGCTCTTCGTCAGCGCGGAAGGCGATTGGGCCCGACACGTCGGCGATGAACCGGAGGGAGAGAAGGGCTGCAATGCGGAACGACAAGGCCTCTGGCAAGGCAGCCGGTGGCGACGATAGTGGCAGTGAAGGAGGCGGATTCTTCGAGGAAGACTAATCCGGTCACCGGACCCGCTGCAGAGGTTCGGGTTGACGCGACGAGGACAGGGCCTAGCAAGTAGGCTAGCCTGAACATGATACCCAATTACAATTACGATTTCGACAACGACAGAGGCTCACAGGAGAGAACCTGATGTCTCGCGATGGCTGGATGACAAGCCAACCTGGCTGACTATATGTAAGTAGGAATAGGGGCATTGGCGCGACGATGCAAGGGCACACAGGCCACAGGGAGCTCTTGGCCATTGGGACAGGCGCGCGGACCGGAGGAAAGGTGTTCGAGGCAAACTCAAACTGCATGTTCTGCTTGTTGTACAGACATTGCCATGCATGAGGCTGGTAGATGCTACTGGCCAGCCAACCCCGCTTGGCTGCCTTTCGTGCTGGGACAAGTGAGGCCTACAGCGTCAACCTTGATCCGGGCAGCGCGGATGGCCCACCCGCGGCAATACCTACTGAGCTTATTACGGCCAGGCTCTAACTGTTTCCACATGGTCGGCCTATTTATGAGTGACTTGAGCTCGCTCTCGACATCGGATGGCTTTACTTTTTCTCAACTTGTTGTGCAGACCTGAATTATATGAAGCAGCACCGCTGTTCTTGCTTATTTGTTGGCGCCCAAGATACCTCATTACAGTGCCTTACCAAGTAGTCTGGACGGATTACAGGCCGCCAATGTGCTGGCCGCGGCAGCCCCGCCCCCGCCCGCTTGGGCAGCTCCAGTGCCCTGTCTTCAGCTCATACTTTTCACACAATCATTCTCATGGCAACCCGACCTGGTCCATGATACCACAGCCCAAACGCAAACTAGCGGACGAGCCCCCCCAGCACCGCTTTACACCACCATCTCCTAAGCGCCAGAAGAGCAACCGGGCAGCCAACAGATCTATATCTACAATGGCGGCTGCCTCTCCTGACTCTCCCCTTCCCGTCGTCGACAAGGGCAAAGACACGGACACGGACACGGACATGGACTACGAGCCCGTCGACTACCGGGACCTGAAGGCCTGGATAGCCGAGCAGGAGGCCCTGCCCCAGCCGGCGCCCCTGACCGAGATCCAGAAAAAGGCCATTGCCGAACTCCGGGCGTCGCTGGGGGGCCGCCCCGAGCCCGAGCTTGGCGATATAGACTGGGTGAGTCTGCTGTACCGTAAGTAGTCCCGTTCTCATATCCATATATATATATACCTATATCACAAATGCATGAGATACTACCTCTTTCTTTTTTGCCCTTGTGCTAGGATACCGAGACGCGTACCGAGCCGGAGGCGCCGTAGTGCTCTTCGCCGACGAGCTTGCCGCCCAAAAGAAGTGGGTGTGCCGCTGCACGTTCAGGGGCACCGCAGCCAGCGAGCTGCAGCGGTTTCCCGGCCCGGACGGCGGGCTTCTCGCCGATGTTGGTGGCGGTGGTACGCTTGTGGCCCCGAGCTTCGCCCGCAAGAAGGACGCTAAGCGGTACGCGGCTAAGTGCTGCGTCGAGTGGCTGATGGCCGAGAACCGCATGCCGTCCGACGGCCTGAGCGTCGTGTTTCCCAAGACGAAGACGCCGGCTGTCTCTTCTCTGCTGCCGCCGCCGCCCCCTCAGCTGGACCCCGTCTCGGAGGGAGGGGTGTTGGTGACCAAGGACGGCGACGCTGTCTCGGCGCCGGCAGCGATAACAACAGCAACGAAGAAACAGAAGAACAAGTCTGCCGCTTCCCCTGCCGCCGTGGCTGGGAATAACGGCAGCAACGCACTCCCGCCAGACAGCCCGTCACCGCCACCGCCCCTTACCAGCCTGGACGACGGCAACACCAACGACACCATCGCCGCGCCGCCATTGCCGCCGCCCGAACGGCCGCCCAAGAAACCAGCCCCCACCAACACCACCAAAAGCACCGCACCTAAAACTATCGACGTGCACGACCCCTCCGCGCCGACAGAAGCGCGCGTGGCAGAGATGTGCCGGCGCCTCGGCATAGGAGCGCCGCGGTACGTGGTGGAGGAGAACGCGACCTTCTTCTCGGCGCGGCCCGACTTTGCCGCCGCCGACGCCATCGCGCTGCCCGACGGCCTCGGCGTCGTGCGCAAGATCTACTCGCGCCGCGCGGCCAGAGCGGCTGCGGCGGCGGACGTGCTCGCTTACCTCCTGCGCGTCGAGCGCGAGCGTGATGCTGAGGCCGAGGCGCTGATTGCTGAGTTGAGCGCGGCTGTGGGTGTTGATTGAGCCGAGTGAGTGAGTGCGTGTGTTTGACGATGTGTGTGTGTGTGTGTGATTTATGCAGGTTATCTGTCGTCTACCTCTCTGTTTTTACCCCCTTTCGGAAGAAAAGACGTAACCAATGCAGCAAGCAGGCAGGTTAGGCTCGAAATTTTCAATATTATACACCGAGTAGCGTGCCGGCCGATTGAGTTTGGCGCCACGGCACGGCGTGAGTGATGCGCCAGTTGTGGCCAGATCCAAGAACCTTTCGTACTGGACTTGTGCTTCGTGCTTCCGCCGGGCATTGGCTTTTTTTTCGTGACCAACTTTAATCTATATATCGCATACCCAGTAGCGTAGCCGTAGAGAGGAGAGTAGCAGTAGCAGTGTGTGGTATTTTGGTGTTGACCCCTTTTTTCTCTAAACATGTTAGGCGCGGAGGATTATATAGGTACCTACCTTACCTTACCTAAGTATGAGAATGACTGAGAGTAGGCTGTTGGATACCGCTGCCGTGGTTTATAAAGGGGGTGTTTTTTTTGTTTTGTTGTTTTTGATGTGGGGGGGCGAACCATTTGATACTGGGTTGGATCAGACAGGTCAAGTAAACAAATGTCTGGCAAATCGATGGTTATGTCGTATACACGGTGCATGTATCCATGTGAACTGTAAACGGACGATATGTGCTGGGCCAGTGATTGCGTTCCCAAAGGAACACCACTTTGTTATTGTAGATTCCTCATGCGCCTCGCTAAACTCACTACAAGTCCAAGAAGCACAGGGACGGGACAGGACATGATCAGGCCGCGGCACCACCACCACCACCACCACCACCACCACCACCACCAGCCTTCTTGCCGAGCCTACCCCCTCTCCCCCCACCACCTCTCCCGCCGGCGCCGGCGCCGCCAGCCTTACCCTTGCCCCGTGGCGGCTGCGCCTTGACCCAGTCGGGCAGGTCGGCGACGTGCTGGCCGTCCTTCCACAGCAGGCCGACGCCCTGCGCGCGGCCGCGCACCTCGCGGAAGAAGCGCGCGGGCACGAGCCCGTCGGTGTCGCCCTCGGTCAGCACGACGCCGTTGTCGCTCACCCACCACTTGATGCCGGCCTCGCGCATGCTGGCCGCCACGTCGACGTACACGAGCATCTCGGCGTCGCGCCGCATCCCGCTCACCACCGCGGGCCCGTCGGCTTCGTCCTCGGGCGGCAGCCCCGTGCTGCAGTGCACGTGGTTGCGTCCCATCGGCCGCAGCCCGCCGCTCGCCACGATGGCCGGCCAGAAGGCGAAGTACGTGCCGTGAACGACCGTCTCCGGCACCGGCACGCTGCCAGGCGGCAGTTCTGTCTCTGGTGATGCTTCGTTGGCTGAGGGAGGTGCTGCCGCGTCGGGGCCCGGGGTTAGAGGCAGGGCAATGGGCCGCAGCAGCTTTTCGCTGTCGAGCTTGATGCTGTGGCCCTGGTTGGCGCGGATCAGCCAGTGCGCCGGGTCCATGGTGGCCTCGTCCAGCGCCGGGTTCGTCGCCGGGTCCGGCTTGAGCGCGAACCGCTGCTTGTCGCTGTCACGCACGGCCGCGGCGATCTCGGCGAAGGTGGGCTTGAGCGAGCTGACGGGGCCCCATTTGAGCTGCGCGCCGCGGGTTAGTGTTGGGTATTTTGAGCAGAAGTTCAGAGGGGTGAGTTTGAATGCTTTCAAGCAATAAAAATAAAAATAAAAAAACGAAGGAGAGCGGGCAGCCCATATCAAATCCATTTCAGTTCATC
The DNA here is from genome assembly GCA_033439765.1 of Lasiosphaeria ovina. Taxonomy (NCBI): domain Eukaryota; kingdom Fungi; phylum Ascomycota; class Sordariomycetes; order Sordariales; family Lasiosphaeriaceae; genus Lasiosphaeria; species Lasiosphaeria ovina. The sequence goes on along the minus strand of JAULSN010000002.1, from coordinate 2,630,309 downwards.
GGGTTGATGTTTCCACCTGTCTGCCCCTCACCCAAGACTGCACTTTGGTTTTCATATTTGCTCGAGACAGAAAAATGAACTCACCACTTTATTTAACGGCGCAAAGCCCTCGCTGTCGAGCTGGATTCCCGCGCTTGCGGCCTGGTGGCGGAGAAGCTTTGAGAGGGCGTGAGAGAGGGCGACTTCGCGAGACTTTCCGCCGCCGCCGCCTCCCCCCCTGCCTCTGCCTCCACGACCTGTCCTGGCGGCCCTGCCTTCGCGGGACAGGGCCATGTCCTCGAACCGCTCGGCCGCGTCTTGGTCCATGCCTCTGTTAGTCTTTGAGTGCAATCGGGTAGTGCTACTGGGTTTGTGTTTGGTGGTAAGAGTGGTGGCCGGCGCAATGGGCTGGCGGTGGGTGCTTCGAAACGGTGGCAGCGGCGCTGTCTTTGTCGGCTGCCGTAACTGGGGAATATTGCGTCCAACCGTTGCACTGCGAACAATCTTGCCAAACAGGCGTTTAGGCATGCATATACCACCGAAACAAAATGCGGGCAGTTGGTCTGTCGATACACATGAAGGAATGTCAAGTGCTCGGGGAGTGAGGACGTCGTCTTATAATCGAAACCACTTTAGGCCTCTCATACTGAACTAAGGTGGGCTGGGCAGTTTCCAGTTTGCCTTTGGGTAATGATGTGCATTCATTACCGACCGTTACCAGGCGCCTTAGCCTTTGCTTCGGCGTGAGTCACTACCTACCTCTTACGCGAAGCATTGCAACTACAGGAGAAGCGCGAGAAGACAACTAGGTTTCCATCAAAGCACGTATAGTCGGTGACTGGTTTTCAAGACTCAATATTGAAAGTGTGCAATTATCATCAAGCTATCCGTATTGCAGGGCGAATGAAGTGTAGAACATGTTAAAGTGTGTAAGTATACTCAGTACATGTACAATACGAGATACGGTACTAGTAAACCACGGCATGTAACGTCAGCGGTAGCGCGTTGATAAGCTGGGCTAACTCCTAGGGTACATGTACAGTAGCCCGTTGCTTGGCTCAGCCCTGGGTCGCGGCTTCAGCTCAGCTTGAAACCAACATCATGGCCCAATGCCAGAAGCCACACCCGAATCCTTTCATAAGGCATCTTCAACTGCCTGCAGCAATCTCGACTGATCCCCACATCCCGTCCCCGTCTTCCCCGTCGACCCGGGCTACGATTGCGACAGAACCGAACAATCGATCGAACGAACGAACGAACGAACGAACGAACAAACAAACGAACAAACGGGCAATTGCAACGAGACCAACCGAAGCACGCTCCAACTGCCGCTCGCCAACCATGAATGGGCCCGAGTAAGGTGAGGGTAGTCGTATACTCAAATCCGTACTGGGCAATCGACCTACCCCGTCGGCTGTCGCGGCAGTGCGCCGTCTTCCGTCCTCGGTACGCCGCACGCACTTCGACATCGAACCGACACCAACTGATACCCACCACCTGCAAGTAGCATACCTGCTCTTCTGCCGACAACATCTGATAATCCCCAACATGGCCGAGCCAGCGCCGCCCCCGCCGACCGTCGTCGCCCATGGGAAATCAACCTCGTCGACGGCGGCAGCGACAGCGACAGCGACAGCGACAGCGACAACCACAGCCACAGCCGGCCCCCCGCTGACGCCGGCAGCGACCACCGCGACAGCAGCAACGGCGGTGGCGGCTGCGGCAACGACAACGACAGCGCCCGGAGCATCCGGTCCAGCAGCCGCCAACCCTCAGCCCCCGCCGTCCTCGTCGGCACCGGCGCAGCCCCGTGTCGCCGGCCCCGCCATGCCCGTCGCTCTCGGCGAGGCCGCCCTCGACACGCCCACCTTCCGCGCGTCGGCCGTGCACTTCGCCGACCAGCTCGACGCCATGGAGCGCTGGCTTGACGGCTACTTGCGCAGCTCTTCCAAGCTGGCCCACGACGTGCTGGCCCTCGAGGACACCATCAACACATACCTGGGCAAGCTGACTCTCCCGCCCGCCAACGCCGCCACCCTCGCCGACGCCCTCCTCGATGCCGACTACACCATGCTGGCCCTGCGCCGCTCCAGCGACGGCGCCCGCGAGTGGTGGGGCGCCTTCCTGGCTGCCGCCCGCCGCCTCGAGCCCGTCGGCGTCGAGCCCATCCGCCTTTTCGTCAACGGCGAGCTGCGCGCCTTCAAGGACACGCGCCGCGCCCTCGACGCCGCCCAGAAGACTTTCGACACCACCCTCGCCCGCTACGTCGGCCAGAGCAAGACCAAGGAGCCCAGCTCCCTGCGCGAGGACGCCTTCGCCGTCTTCGAGACCCGCAAGGCCTACCTCAAGGCCAGCCTCGACTTTTGCCACATGGCTCCCCAGCTGCGCCTCTCCCTCGACAAGCTCCTCGTGCGCGTCTGCGCCGACCTGCACCGCGACATCACGAGGCGGTCGCGCGACACGGCCGGCACCACCCGTGGCGAGGAGCTCGAGCGCATCCGCGGCTGGTCCAAGGAGATGGAGGCGTCCGAGCCCGTCTTCCGCCGCGAGCTGCAAGCCGCCCGCCGCGACATTGGCGAGAGCACGCTGGCCGTCTGGAAGCCCTCGCGCGAGCTCGAGGACTACAGCATATCCACCGTGCCCTACCTCGGCTCGAGGGGCCCCATGAGCGTCCAGGCCAAGGACCAGGTGGCCGTCATCTCGGAGAAGCAGGGCTGGCTGTTCCTGCGCGTCCTGTCGGGAAAGCCCGTTAGGACCGCCTGGGTCCGCCGCTGGTACTACTGCCGCGACGGCATCTTTGGCTGGCTCGTCCAGGGCCCCCAGGGCGTCCTGCAGGGCGACGAGATTGGAGTGCTGCTGTGCAGCGCCAAGCCCGCCGTCCAGGAGGAGCGCCGCTTCTGCTTCGAGGTCAAGACCAAGACCCAGACCATCCTCCTGCAGGCCGAGACACAGGCCCAGCTGATCGAGTGGCTCGAGGTCTTTGAGTTCGCCAAGAAGAAGGCCTTCGAAACGAGCATGGCCCGAGACCAGATCGCTACCGTGGCCGGGCTTGATCCCGCATTCACCATCACACATCCCTCCATCCCCGAGTTCTCGGCCATGTCGCTGGAGGGCCTGGAAGAGGCGGGCAGCGCGCTCGAGAGAGCAGGCACCCTGCCCGTTCCCGGGCCCGACGGGACCGTGGCATCGCGGTCCAGCTTCGACGTTGGCTCCTCTGCGGCTCTGGCTCGACGTCCCCTGTCCACTCTCGGGCGCGAGGAGGGCGAGAGCGGCCGGGACCACGCTGCCCGCATCATGCAGAAGCTCGACCTGCACCGCAAGTCGGCCTTTGCCAGCTCCGAGGCCATCTCGCCCGGCGGTGGCATTGCTAATCTGATCACGGCCAGTGCCAACCTACTCCCTGGCTACGCCGTCAACCCCTCTCCTGTTTCCGGGCAAGCCCCTCCCCTCCGCCTGCCGAACCCCCTAGCCGCCCCAGCCATAGACAACCACCAGGGGAGCCTAGCTCCAGTGACGCTAGCTAGGCCGCCAGTCTCTACAAATCTTAGCAAGGCAGCCGTCCTGGTGAGCGCCGGCACGGGCGCCGGCCGCGGTCTGCCCAGCGCGGTTCTGGCCAACTACTGGGGCAGCAGCCCCTGGGTGTCCATGTTCAGTACTGGGCCAGCGCAATCCCGGAATTTTTCCTCGGGCGACGCTCCGTTCCTGGCCACCTCTCAACCGCGAACCACACCCACGGCAGCAACCTCGACCACCCCTGTTGGTTTGCACAGGAAGACGGCGAGCGTAGACGCCAGGATTGTGGATGCCAAGTCGCTGGAAAAGGTCATGGCCGATGTGTTTCCTCCCAACTATCCGGCCGCGCTCAAGGCGCAGTATCCCCAGTTCCGGCTGATTTTCCCGTCGGTGCCGCCCGACGAGAAGCCGGTGCTAATCTTCAACGCCGCCTGGCTAAGCTCGTCTGGGGACTCGCGGCAGGGCCAGAACGAGAGCATGGCCGGCAATGGCCGCATCTTTGTCACGCCTGACAACATGTACTTCTACGGGCATCAAATGGGCCTCGTCATCTCCTACAGCATCAACCTCGAGGCCATAAACGAGGTCACGGCGGCGCCGGGCAAGGACTGCGATTTCATCTACCTCCACCTGATCCAGGACATGAGCGAGAGCGGCCTCTCGCGCGTCACGGTCAAGGTCTTCTTGGAGGACTTCAACCTCCTCTACGCGCGCCTCAACCTGCTCGTCGACGACCTGCAGGCGGAGGAGCCGATGGACCTGTCGGGGATCATCGAGGCCCTGGTCAACCTGGACAAGCCGCAGTACGAGAGGAGGAGCCCCAGCGTGGAAAGCTGGGAGGAGGTGTCGGCCAACACGCCCATCGACGACGGCACCCCGTCGGGGCGGCCCGTCATGAGACGAGTCGAGGATCTGAAATACCGCCTGTCTAGGGGAGGGCACGGTAAGCCAGTCCCCAAACTGCAGCTGCCGGCCCACCCCGTCTCGTACGAGCCCGAGGGCATGGGCAAGTGCGTGGCCGAGAGGCATTTCGAGGTGAGCGCCAAGGCGTGCTTCCACGTCTTGTTCGGCGACAAGAGCTTCATCTTCCCCAAGCTGTACTTTGAGCGGCAGGCCAAGCAGATCTCGCAGGGGCCCTGGGAGCTCCAGGACCACGGCCGCATGAAGCGGCAGTTCCGGTTCAAGGTCGACTATGTCGACATGCTGGGGCGGCCCAAGTCCGGCGACGTGACCGACTCGCAGTCGATCGACATCTTCAACGACCACATTACGTACGTGGTGACGCACATCAAGACGCCGTGGCACCTCCCGCAGTCGCACGCCTTCAAGCTCGTGGCCAAGGTGGTGATTACGCACGTGGCGAAGTCAAAGTGCAAGCTGGCCATCTTCACCAAGGTCGACTGGTCCAAGGCGCCGGCCTTCGCCAAGAGCATGGTGCAGCGGCAGGCGCTCGGCGACGCGACCAACGACGCCGAGGAGCTGGCCGAGGTGGCGACGGACCAGGTGCGGAAGCTCGGCCCCAACAGCCGGACCAGGCGCGCCATCCAGGTCTACGGCAATATCGGCCACCAGACGCAGGCCGTCGTCTTCACCCCCGACACGGCGGCCGAGGCCGGCAAGAGGGCCGTGGTCCGCCCGCGCACCCTGACCGACATGCTGCTCGAGACGGGCCGCTCGCTCATGGAGAGCGCCATCACGTCCGTCATGATGTGGGCCTTTGCCGTGCTCAAGCGCTTCTTCACCGTCTTCACCGCCCACCGCGTCATCCTGCTGCTGCTGGCCCTGAGCGCCGCCTACAACGTCGTCGTCGTGTCGAGGGCGAGCTCGACCTGGTGGGCCGAGCGCCGCGCCGCCAACTACATGGGCCGCATCGGCGTCGGGCCGAACCTGATGATGAGCAAGGCCATCCGCCTGGTCGACCTGGAAGAGGCGGCGCGCGGGACCTCGGTCTCGCCGTCGACGCCCTCCAACAGCCAATGGTGATTATCAGTCTCTTTGCGAGCTTTAGGTCTGGACAAGCCGCTAATGACAAGTAACAGCTACGACAACTTCCAGGCCATCGCCAACATGACGGACCTCGACGGGCCGTACCACGACGCCGGCACGGCCTTCTCGTCGGCCAGCAGCAAGGCCGCCGCGCGCCGGCTGCAGCGCACGCGCCAGCGCCTCGGCGGCTACCGCCACGACCTGCTCGTCGCCATGCGCATCATCAACGGCATCGAGGTCGAGATGCTCCAGTCCGAGTGGGAGAACTGGCTCGCCGACGAGAACTTACGCTGCGAGCAGGTCCGCCAGCTGCTCCTGCGTAATGCCGCCAACGACGGCGGCAGTAAGCCAGGGGATGGAGGCGAGCAGCAGCAGCAGCAGCAGCAGCAGCAGCAGCAGCAGCAGCAGCAGCAGCAGCAGCAGCGCGTGCTGGCGGAAGAGCAAGACGGCCAGAGGACGACGATCCCCGGCAAGGGCAAGGGCGACGACGGTGGCAAGGCCGTCAAGCGCCGCGAGGGCCTGCGCAGGTGGCACGACGACTACTGCGGCAGCTGCGAGGCCGACCAGCGCGCGCTGCTGACGGGCCGCACGTCGTTGGTTATGTGATTTTGGTTGGCTACGGGATCGAACCTCGAAACTGGAATCTGAAAATTACTTGGAAACCGCCGTTTCCAATAACAATAATATGTATACGTATTATATATATATGATTGGCTTGGCTTGGCTTGGTTTAGCATGGATGGAGCGTGCAGCTCCTGGTTGGATACCTACCTACCTTACCTACCTATGAATGAAGACGAGGAGAGAGAGAGGGAGAGAGATGCCGTTTGTATAATGACACGGGTGGGCTGGCTGGATGGCAAGGTTGGGGCATCAAGACGCGGTTGCGATTCTAATTACCTTAGGTCCTACGTACAGTATAATTCGATTACGATACCCACTCCGTGATAGCCAGTTTCTTCCCTGTATAGTACGTACTGTGCTTGCAGTACATAACGTACCCAAGTATGTGCGTTCTTGTTTGCGGTTTTGCTCTGCTTTGTACTTGCCTCCTGCTCAGATCAGCGCTTGACTGCCTACCTACCTACCTACCTACCTACCTACCTAGCTTGGATACTTACGTACGCAAGTAAGGTACATAGGTAGATAGATAGATAGATAGACAGCGGGTATGGGCCAGATGGAACCGACAGATAGGATAGGTCTTTCTCTCTTATCTTATCTATCATATCCGAAAGCTAGGTGGCCGACAGACGCATGCGAGATTATTCGAGTAGCAAATGCCACGTTACCTACCTAGGTACCTACCTCCCGGTGCAGCAAGGTGACGAATGTGTCAGTCATAGATAGGTTTGGTCCATGGAACCTGTATGTGTGTGTGTGTGTGTGTGTGTGTGTCATTGGTCGAGCTTTTGGCCTGGAGTAGCCAGGTAGGTCGAAGGGTTTTGTGGCGTGTGGTAAGGTGTGGGACCTGTGAGGTTCGTGGGGTTTGGGGGAGAGACTTGAGTTTTAGAGAGATGGGAGATGATAGGGTATGAGATGTTTGCTGTGTAATGTGTCAATGTATCACTTTGACGTATCAATTGTGTGTAATGGCGATGAATGGGTGTGGACATGGTGGCGGCAGGAGAAGGTGGAGGGCGGTGAGGTTGAGAAGAGGCTGAGAGGGGTTGCTTCATGGCTGGTTGGCTATGGAATGTTTGCTTTTTCTTCGAAGGTTTTTTATTCTCCTGCTTTTAATCCATTCCCATTTCTTTACTCCGGTTTCATTTACTCTGTTATTCACTTCGAACCCTTTCTTGACAACTGGCTACACCTAATATGCAAAACAGACACATTGTATATTGCTCCGTCCTGGTTGCGGTGTTGTTTATTTAAGTAACCTTTCCTGTAATCATTATCGACCACAATCGCGAAGATTGCAGCTCTGCCTGCCTGCAATTCTTTGCCTAGACATGCTTTCAGATGAAACCGGCAGGCAATATCTGGGGTGGCGTACCTTGAGTGTCCCGCAAATCAGGGGCGAGGGATGTGACTTGTTTCCGGTTTGCTGCCGTTGACGACATTGACGCGCCAAACGTGGGCAAGTCGGCGACTGGCAATGAACAGGTATTTGTTCACGTCCGAGCAGACATGTTTCTTGTGCAGTGCAGTGCAATCCCGAGCATGCCGGCCACGCAGCCGCTTGGCTGCGGGTGGTTGGTTTGGGAAAAAGGTTCCTTGGCTCTGGTTCTCTCATGTCCCTTTAGTTGGCTCTGGCTACTTTTTGCTGACCGATCCCGCGGAAAAAGGAAAGAAGGGTTCTGCTGAGAGACAGTATGAGGGGTTTCTGTTATCACACGGCCTCCCCTCTGAGGCAGGCAGGTAGCCCAGCAGGTCCCTACCCCCTGCTTGACCCTGTCCCCGAAGTCATGCATGCTTCCTTCGGCGTTAATCCCTCAACGTGTCATTACCTACCAGATAACCACGCGGGGGTGAGTGAGTGCCCGTGACGAGATATGGCTTCTTGCATCAATTATGAAAGATACCGTCTAAGGGCTCCGAGTTTCATAGCCCTCCCCGGTCCAATCGGCTGCTCGGCGGCTGTTGCTTGGTGCTTACGCGCGGTACCACACGCTTCGGGACACCGAATACGCCAACTCCTTCGTCTCCTTGCAGGTCCCCAGTGGACGAACGGACGAATGGGAACGAGAGGGGAAAGGGGATTAATAACCCGGAAAAGTCCGTTTCTGGACACGGACGTCGACATGGGACACGGACACGGACATGGCAGGAAGATAAAAAAAGAAAGGATCGTTACATAAGACTGTCCAGAAACCAGACAGGGAGGGGAGAAGAGGGTTGGGTTGCCATGTCAACCGCGACACACGTCCTTCTGTTTGTTCTAGAAAAGGAGAGGTGCACATGTCGGCAGGAGAATCGGTGCCCTTCGTTTTGATGCCCATGTTACCTAGTTTATTTGTCCAAAAGTTGTGTCTGCAGGCCAGAGTTGATCCGAGCTGGGTGGTTGCTCCCCTGTGTGCCAGTCTCCACAAAATCCGCCCCTTTTTAACGTGTGTTTTTTGTCTATATATGCATGCATGCATGAACGTTGTCAAGGCTACCTACTAGACGCAACGTGGTTAACACTGACATTCTTACGGCCCATATAAAGTAAGGTGCCCAACTACTATGTAATCAGGTACCAAGGCAACCAGCAACATGTAGATTGCGTAGCAATTTACATCCTACTCGAATCAGAGCGCATCGTTTTCGGCTGTGCAATCTACCAAGTTTGTTTACTTGGTGTAACCATGTTCGTTTTTCAAACACTCGCCTTTTCCACGTCAGGGGTTCGTGAGTCTGCCGGTATGGCTCTGTCGGTGCAGTTTACCGGCAATTCTTTGACTTTTTGCTGGGCCGCGACAAATGGTTAATCGTGTTCATTTTGGTGTGTGCGTGGTGATGGGTATAGGCCATTTCACTTTACAGACAAGACTAACTGTTGAGGTCGCTCCTAGAGTGGACGAAAGAAAACATGTATTCCTCTGAGACATTCATCTCTGACGAATAATGCCTTTGATTCCTTTCAGCACAGGCAGCCTGGAATGAAGTGATTGCGTATGACATGGCTAAATAAAACACGATTATTGAGGTGTTATGTGATTGTGTGTCGTCAAAGAACGGAACGCAAGATCACGCACCTGAGGTCAACGGCTGCCTTGGGCACCGTATGTACAGTACATAAGGTACTTTAAATGAAACAGCGCCGCCTCCCAAGCCCCCATATGAAAACGCGCCTCCCCATTATTTTCCCTCCATTCCCTTTCAATCTTCAGCAATCATTTGTCTGCAAACCCTACTCCGCCAAGCGCACTCTCTGCCCGCAGGTTGGCAGCCTGGGAATATGCTGGACCAGAGACAAGAAGTACAGACATTTCTGCCTAGGCAGTGTCCATTCCCAACTGGGAAGCCCGTCTAACACACACCCCTCCTCCCTCGACTAGTTCAGTTTCTGCAAATGCAGGTGCTGACGGATGAAGACGATCTGTGTGGGTCGGCCAGCAAGATAGCCGAAGGCAACCAGGTTGGCGGGATCGAGGATCGAGGATCGTTAAGGTAGGGTCGGTGGAGACGCACCAGGAAAGGTCTTGCCAGTACTAGTAGTAGCAGCGGCAGTGGGGAGAAGGGCAGGAGCGAGCCGGAAACCGGCTACTGCACGGACGGCTAGGCACATACATGTATGTACAGTACCTTCTAGGTTGGGACACAGGATAGGGCCGTTTGTCGGCGAGGCCACCCCGTTGGCCAAACGAGGGCGTCGAGGAGGGGAGGGGGGAGGGGCGATGGGGGAAGGAAAGACGGGGGCCGGCGTTCGAACGCTGGGCTTGCATCCTGCAGAGCGCTCGATTCGGAAGTCGAGAGCCCCAATGTGGACAGACGACTTTCACACATGAAGCGCAGCGTCATCTCCCACACCTACTCGTGGCCATTGGAAACTCGAGCCGTAGCAGCGGTCTTGAACTTGGCATCTGGGCATGTCACGTAATTATGGCGTTGGCTGCCATCATGTTGTCGGCGCAAGACGACTGCACGGGGAGAAAGGTCTGCGAGTAGAGACGTGGCCAGCTGTCGTGGAAAATAGATGCTGCAGGGTACTTGTTCCCCAACTGCCATCGAGCCGAATTGGGCTGAGGCTGATCGAGACGAGCACGGGCTACATCGCCGATGCGGACACTATCTTCGTCTCATCTCATGATGGGATGGCCATCGTAGACTCAAGCAAGAGAGATCGAAGCTGTGAGCCGCCAGATATGGGCTGTCACTTCGCTGTTACCCGTAACCGTACATGGCCTTACAGATCCACCAACTCGCTCTGATGGCAAAGTGGCCGGCTCATAACCACCTCACCTCACTTCACCTCACCTCGGTCTCGCCTGCTGCGCGTCCAAAGTTGAGACGAAAGTCATGGCATCGTCCGCACTATGGCCCCAGATACCGGGGAATCTCGGAGCCTCCCACCTGATTCACTGGCCACCCCCGCTGGGGGAGCTTATGTTATTTTTTGGTGCAATCTCCCCACGGTTATCATGCGTGTCGCTTTTTTCCCGTATCGCCAACCTACGGCCAGAAAACAAACAAGATAGCAACACGCAACAGAAGCGCACTGGCAGTGCCTGCCTACGCGACTTATCCTCGCGGGGAACGAACTAGAAACTGCAAGAACTTCCTTGGAGTCACCTTCCCAAGTCAGTCGCCCACTTTTTTCATTTCTCTCCTATCCAAAAAAAAAAAAAAGTCAGACACCGGGAGAAGGCGCTCTCCAGCATCGCGCCTTCCCTTAGTGACAAGATGTCTCAGGATATTTGCCCAATCTGTCCGAAATCACAGGCTCATATCACGTCACCGCAACAGTGCACCGCGAAGCATCTCTTTGACGGTATCCTGTCCAAAGGTAACGGAGAAGAACAAATAGAACACCAATACCGACGCATCGATTCAGGCATCCGTAACTTCTTTCCAACCTTTCTTCTCTCTATTTCTTATCCATCAGCATTGATACCTTACCTTTCATTCCTCCAGCAGACAACAGAGCAAACATGGCATCGCTGCCCGGCCGAGCCGGCGGCGGGGGCTCCGACCGCGACAACGCCGATAAGAACTGCAAAAAGAAGCTGCCGCCGGCCCGAGATGACGAGGAAGAGCGGGAGACATCGCCCAAGCGCTCGCGGCCCATCAACGTCCCTTTCACGCCGCCGCCCCGAGCGCCGTATACGGGCGGTATTCCGGTCTTCAACCCGCCGCGGCCGCCGCGGGAGCCCGCGAGACGCGCCGACTTTGCAGACGCGGATAACGACGAGCAGCTGAGCGAGTGTTTCGTGGCGAACCGGCATAGGACGCGGCCCATCGACATACCGTCGGGCGGGCGGCGCAGAGACGAGGAAGGGTCCGACGGCGAAGGCAAGGACTGGCCACCGCTGGCCCATAGCCCGGGTACGGGGATGATGGAAATTCTGGCCATGAGCCCGGCGTCACGACTCTTAGCCCAAGGCCTAGCACGACAGAGCCCAGCGCTGCGGACGCGGCGGCGCGTCGTTTCGGACGCCGTGGGCTTTCCTGCTCCGAATGCTGGTGATGTCTTTTATTCGCCCGCCGGCGTGCGTGAGTGGGAACCCTAATCGCCGTCCCCTTTTGTTCTTTCGGCGTTTTCGATTACCAGTGTCTGGCCAGAACGTAACTGACAATCATCACCTTGGGTGCATGTTTGTCTGCAGCGAGAAGCCGACCACGTGCGATATCATCGGGTGGTCTGTCGCACCATCGCGCGTCGACGCGAGCTACCGCTCCCCCGGCATCTCCAATTGCTGCCAGCCCTTCTTCGGATGGCAGCTCAATCGCATCTCTGGAAACTCCAAAGAAGACGCCAAAACAGCACGAGGAGGATAACATCCAGTCATATGGGGGGACGGCGGTAGGAAAAGGGCCATTGTCCTCCCCTTTTCATGTGTAGCGAGCTCGCTGACTAAATGTTTGGCGCAGGACGACATCGCAGCCGAGTTTTACAAGATCAACCAAACCTTCAGGATGGCCTCGCCACGAAAGCCGACCTAAGTTAGACCCGTTCTTTGCGTGGGGGCGAGAGAGAAAGCGAGAGAGAGGATGGACCTCTTGATGGACGACAAGAGAGGTGATGTCACACAAGCCCCGCGCCGTATGTTCGGCCAAATAGGGCCATTGCACAATGGGCTTCGTGCACTTCTTTCCCCCCTTTTCATTTGTTCCCACACACAGAACAGCGGGCAATGCTGGTCTCGGGAATCGAATAGGTGCCACCTTGGCACGCAGAAAATGCCAGCGAAGGAGTGGAGGAAATCGGTGACGGACAGGTGACGGAATTGGGCCAAGTCGTCCATTACTGGGAGGATACTGAGCGCTTGCCTGACGTGCAATGAAGCGACCCTTGACATTTGAGCTTTTTTTTTTTTTTACTTGGTCTTCTCTTTGAGCCTGGCCTTGTTCGACGCCCACATGGAAACGGAGCAAGCTTTCTTTGAATGCGGGGAATGGCCCCAACCCAACCCCCCCCCCAGGTTCCCCAGATCGACCAAATAAAGCACTTTTGCAGCGGCATATGTTATGCTCGTACAGTATATGTACAGCGCCACATGCCTCAGCCCTGTAGCCGTCGTGGGTGACATGATGTGGTTTACAGAAAATGTGGGTTTCCCGAGTAACACGCCCCGCCCCACCCGTGCCCCTTTTGTTTTGCCCCTTTGTCACCCCTTTTTTGCCAATCTTGTGTGGGTGAAAGCGAATGCGAGGGAAGCAAAGCGGTCAAGACATGACAAGAAAGAGAGAGCGAAAGAGAGAGGAAGAGAGAGAGGAAAGGAAGCGGACGATGCTCGGGCTCGGAATCAGGCTGGGCTGCGGCAACTGGGCCAGCGCAGCGCAGCACGCGCGCGCGCTCGGGCGGCGGTCCTCAACTCACTCTGAAAAATATATGCCGAAGCCAACGGGCGGTACTCGCTTCCGGGACAAGCCTGATATGGGCACCGGTGAGAAGGCTGAGACGCATCTCTACCCAAATCTCGGGCATGGTTGTCGAATGGGGGAGAGCGGACGACACGGGATAGGATTCAAGCCCTCCTCTGCGACGTTGCTCGGAATATGTCAGTCAGCCTGCAAGGCGCCTGCGGGCGGTATGACACGTTTGGTTCGCTTGACAAGAAAAAAAAAGAAAAAGAAAAGAAAAGAGAAAAAAAAATATTATGGCGGAATATGCACGCAAGGAACGTTGTACTACCACCGAAAAGCAAGCAGCCCAAAGAGCCATCACCACCTTTGCCGCTGTCGACTCCTGGCCCTCGACCTCTTGGCACCCCTCGCCCGTCTTTCTCCCAACAGCCGGGCCCGGACCGCATCAAGATCGGCGAATAGTCCTTCCGGACCTCTTCTTTGGGGGCGACTTGGGGGTCCACTTGCAGACCGGTCGCCTTAGCTTGCATTATCGTGCGTTATCGTCGAGTCGGTGAGGGGGCCCGCGAGTCTGGGGAATGGTGAGTTGTCAGAGCATGGCCCGACGCATGGACGGGTAGCTTTCGTCTCTCGTGCGTGTAAGAAGTGCAAGTGTTGCAAGTGCAACGCGGGCCTTAGTGGGCCGGCCATCGTCAGTGCAGCAGCAGCAGCAGCAGCAGCAGCGCCAGGGGTGGTCCCCCGTCCCTCCCCAGGTGGGAGGACGGGCGGGCGGGCGGGCGGGCGGGCGGGCGGGTGGCCGGTGTCGATGACGCGACGCTTCCTTTTGCGGCGTCGAAACCAAAATGGGATGGGGAAGGATGGGGGTGGTGCGGGCTCGGGCGCAGGCGAGAGGCGGCTTGTTGAGGGGGAGGGGGGGGAGGTATGTACCTGATGGTAAGGGGGCTGGAGGGTTGTGTTTGTGGGTTGGGAGAGAGAGACTGACGAGAGACACCAGATGGGACAGAGCCCGGACCAGGCAGGTCAGAGACGGGATTGAGGGAGCGCCCCAAGCGGCGAGAGCGCCAACGAGATCGGCTGTTGAGAAACGTTTACGGATGAGGCGCGGCTTTGCCAAATCAGAGCCCGGGGCGACGGGATAAAAACCACGCCCTTGCTGCTGGCTGCCGAATTTGGCCGCATGGAAATCTGGTAGAATGCTAGAATCCCTTTCCGGTTTGACCCTTGTCCTGTTACCCCCGGGTTTACCCCCCCCATCCCCCATCCCCCCGCCTCGCTCGAATTACTTCCTGTGCCTCTTAACCCCCAATTCCCATGGGCCATGGCTGGCCCTGTGGCCGCCGTCTCGCCGTGGTCACGGGAGACCCGACGTGGGGTTAGACAGGCGTCATGGCGATCTCGAGGTATATTCTGGCCTGTTGCGAATCCTTCGTGTGCTGGGGGCTCATACATAGTACATACATCCTTACGTTTGCATGCCTTCCGTGAGCAGGCCATGGAGATCCCAGGGCAGCCAAGGGAAGCGTGAGGTGTTCGGTATTATTAATTTGTTTCGGGCTGCTATCTAAAGTGCCCGGCATCCATCCATCTGGCATTTTTTTTGCGTAGCCTCCTTTTCCGTTGGACGAACGCGGCCAGCAGGGAAGGCGCGCATGTCAGGCGCGGTTCAAGCAAGTTCGAGACCGTGACACCTTGACCCAAGGTACGGAGTATGGAAGGTACTGTACTGTACCTTCCCTCCACCATTCATCCACGATCCATGATTCCGCGCGTCCTCGAAGGTTCGTGCCTTCCCTTCCTTAACAGTAGGGCTTCTGGGGAGCCTTCCCACCGCTCTTCCACGCCCACGCCCACGCTCAAGCTCAAGCTCACGCCCACGCCAATGCCTCGCCCATGCCCATACTCATGCTCATGCCATGCCTTAGGGATCGTACCTACCTTACCCAAGGTTACTCCGTACTAAGATACTCCGAACTTCCATTGCCTTGCGCATACAATTGACCGGGCCGTCACTGGACTCGGTCTTTGCTCTATCTGACCTGACACACACTTACCGTAAGGTAGCTTCAAGACTCGAACTCACTCACCACCACCACCATTGATGCCCATCGATTTGAACTGGTCGAGCGTGCCATTGGGAACATGGGAGGTGAATGGATACGACGGCTCTCGCGCTCGTGTCCTTGCCGGCCAAGACACAGGCACCCAGAAGCGGCGCATACCTACCTTACCGACGCGGTAGTTCAATATACTCGGGCCAGGCCAAGCTCCAATGGATCCGTCGACAATCGAGGGGTCACATCTTAGCTTCCCAGCTCGCCCGACGGCCGCAGCTAATATCGACTCGCAGCGACCCGGAGCGCTTCCGGGTATTCCTTCAGGACCCATCTCTGCGCTCTCACTTGCTCGCACCGCCGTCCTCGCCCCTCCACTGCTCTAAACTACCATGTCTGTCGGCCGGGCCTTTGCTATCGCGGGTAATATCCCCACTCTATCTGCACCTCCCATCTCCACTTCTGGCTTTAAGAGAAGAGCTGTGCTCTGGTGCTGTTATGTAAAGCGTGTATGTACCGTGCTATGTTCTGCCCCCGTGCCCGCGGCGCCGAGGAGCGGCGCATGGCTGCACGACAATGCCGCCCGCATGTCCGCTCTGGGGTGAGGGCAGGGCGGGCAGGGCGGGCAGGGCAGGTAAGGTAGCTACGGGTGTACAAGGCGTCGAGACTCTGACTTCCCTTACCTTAGATATTTTGCTACATGGAATCCTTGGGTGAGCTTATTAGGCACGCCTGCGGGTCCTGTCCTGCTTGCCCCCCTCCTTTCCAACTTCCTGCATACGACTTGCAGCACATCGCGGGAGCCGCAAGAGCAAATCAGCGCCGGCCGGTGCCAGTTGCCCGCTGGGGGCGGACTGGCCGACCATATGGTGGCCGACATCCATGGTGCCCGCCATCCATGGTGCCCGCGACCCCTTGGAGATGGAGGTCTCGAGATGCCGGGCTGGTGGCTAAGGGCATGCACTCGGAGGCACGTTCGAATATGTAAATTTTGTGGATCCCTGGGGATGTGGCATGCATGCAGCCAGCAGCAGCAGCACCAGCAGCGCCGCTGCAATCACTTCAGGTTTGGACTCGTAGTAGAGGGGGGATAATGGCATGCGGTCGAAGGCGGTGAAGGGTGACCGCTTCAATGCCTCTCAGCGTCTGGTGTGTAGTCGCCGGGCTCTCACGGCGCAAAGCCGTTTGGCTGCTGCTCGCTCCTTTTGCGTGAGATGGGGGTGGTGGTTGTCATGTAAGTGGTGGTGGTAATGTAGGTTGTCGTCGTTGTTGTTGTTGCTTGTCGCCGTTTGCTTGCTTCAGTGGTGCCAGTAAAGCCCGCAACATCCTCAGCACCTCAGCGCTCCCCGCTCCGTGCGTGACCGTCTGTCTCCATACTTATTACGCAGCAGGTTAGGCATGTCTGGCTGCTGGCAGCTGCCCTGGGTATGGGCTCGTGCTGATGCCGGTCTGGCTGCCCGTCCTCTCTCGGTTGGTCTGGCGAACCACAGCCTAGCGCGCCGGACAGGTGCAGTGCAGTGCAGCGGAAACCCGCACAGTGTCGATGCCATGCCAGCCCAGTCCAAATGCTAGTCCAGGACTCTAGTCCCGTCTATCCATGATCCAATTGCCCAACAAACAACCTGAGAGAAGAAGGGAGAGTCGCTCGAGTACCGGTTTGGTGGTCTTTCCACCGCCAATCGATGCTGCTGCTGCTTGCTGTTCGCTGCTACTCGTTCTCGAGTCCATAGGAAAATTCCCTGGCCGTCACCCGTCACCCACCCGTCACGCACTCCCGGAACCATGGGACACAGGCAAAGGTTGGTACAAGGGGCTTAGACCGGCCAGACCACCCCTCACCCCGGCCGCCATGACCAAGACCACACCCCGCCCGAGCTCGCCAGCCTGTCCATGTCTTGTCCCGTCTCTCCAGATGCCGTACTGCACCGAACTCTTGCTCGGCGGTCCGCCATTGGAAGGCATTCCGGCCGTCGTGGTGATCCTTGAACCCCCTCTCGCGGTCCTAGCGGCGCCCCGGCACCCCAGCGTCCCAGCGCCCCAGCGTCCCAGCGTGCTCCTCGGACCATGTTGCTGCCGGCAGTCCAGAAGACTATCAGGCCGTCAAGCAAATAGACAAGCAACCAAACATGGGGGAGGCGGACAGATATTGGGAGGGAAGAGACAGACGGGAGATGAAGCAGCGTAGGAGACGTTGTGCCGGGCGGCGTCCCTACTTTACCTACCTACCTTAGCTACTGACATGTATGTGGCCCAAGTGAGCAAGGTTGGTGAGATAGGAAGGTACATAGACACATACATACATACGCCATACTTGGGTCTTCCAGGCACGGTATGTGAAACTGAAAGGTCGGGGAGAAGGAAAGCGGTCAGATAGGTACCCAAGCAAGGTAGGAAAAGATTAGTAGGTAGCTAAGCTCGGCAAGGTGTTGGTGTTGTTTTGGAGTGTCGATGTATTCCCTCTCAACCTTCGTTACGCCGTCCCGTACCCAGCTCTGGTTATATGCAAAGGCAAGCAGGTACCTCGTGGCGCCGAGGGAAGGCATAGCGGTACCTTATATAGAATTTACTTTACGCGGCATGCTCGCGCCTCTCGACCACGTCGCAGAGCAGGCAGAGCACCCGACTACCCGTCGACGTCTAACGTCGGCATGTGCGTATATACATAGTACGTACTACGTACGTACATACCACCTCCACCTACCTCACTCCGATGCGTGTCTCGGTGCCAACGTGTACGTATTCCCCGTACCTGCTTAGGCTCACACGTCGTCTCGTCTATTCATTCCAGGAAAAGCATACGGCTGGAGCCCGCAGGCCGCCTCCTGCTGCTGCTGCATGCTGCTTGCTGCTACCTTAGCTTAGTTAGGTCCTTCCTTAACCTCTCTTCTGCTGTTAGTGTCGTCTTGTGGAACCTCTAGCCAACCGTCTCCGATTTAATAGTGGTGTGGGAAGCCGCGGGTCTGGGCCGTCGTGGTCGAGAGCACCTGCCATAAGCTCCCTGATTGGATGGCAGGCGCGTGAGATCCCTGCCACAACCCTGGCGCCTTCTACGACCGCCCCGCGGCCCTTAAGAGTAGGTGCAGGACGCTGTGGTACTAGAACTACTAGTACGTAGAGTACTTTACATGTTCAGATGTCCCTTCCACAAGAACTCCCCTCGGATCGTCTGATGTTCGATTTCCTCCCTCCCCAAAGCCAAACCCGAGTTTCTCAGCATCCACACGCTCGTTTGTCCCCTCGTCGAGCTTCAGGTCGTCTGTTGTTTCCTGGCCCGCAGGTCACACGCTGAGGCGAAGCGCCGCTGCTGCTGTTCCACTTTCAAGCCCCAACTTAGGTAGCAGAAACCGCACCTCAGGCCCGGGCAGCGAGCGCCACAGCTAGAACCCGCCCCGCCCCAGCTAGCCAGTGTTCCCGTGTCCGCCAGGCGACTTTTAGTTGTCGATCGAGTATAAACTTCGAGTGCTTTTTTAGCCAAGGTCAGTCCAGTCAATTCCGTCGAGAACGGGCAGTCAGTCAGCGTCCAGCACCCAGCAGCCCGTCAGTCCGTCAGTTCGTCACCTCAGTCCGTAGCCAGTCAGTCGCGGCAGTCAGTCAATGGAATATGGAACATCTCGACTCAGCACACCGGGACAACACCCCGCCAGCCCAGACCCAGTGGCAAAAGCCACTCCCCAACCCCGTCACCTGCCCATCCTGTCGCTGCGCCTGCCCCACCATTGCCCACCATGCTCAACCACCACGGTCAGCAACCGGGCCATGGTAGCCATTGAATTGGCGTCGACATGTGGACTAGCTCGCCGCTGACCATCTCCAGTGCCTCTGCTTGCCGCCACTTCCCGCAAAAGGCCATGAGCTGGCGCCATTGCCTCTCCTCCGCCGTCTAGATTGTATGTCCACTTCAGATATTCCATATTCCCTACTGCCTACCTACCTACCTTACCTATGTCCGAATCCAAACCTGCCACAGGCCTTCGTCCGGCCGCCATGCAGTGCCGTTTTCCATATTCGTCGCTCCTCCCTCCGCAGCAGCCTCCAGTCTAGGTCTAGGTCTAATCCGCTCTCTTCCTCCCCCCCCCTTCCAGGCCCAGCATGGACGTCCTCAACCATGGCGCCCCCGACCTCGCGACGCCGCCCAAGAACACGACAACAGAGGTACTGAGTACGGCCGAAACCGTCTACCGAAGAGCCCAGCTCTGCTACCCCGTCGTGCTGTTGCTTGCATTCATTGTCTCGGCCGGCGTCCACAGCATCCTCACGTCACGCACCGAGGAAGAGCTGCTAGTGCCAACCGCCCGCGGTCCTGGCGGGAAGCCCCTGCCCCTCACCAAGAGGAAGCGAGAGCACGAGGAGCCGCGGGTTCAGAATGTCTACACCCCCAGCCTCGCCAGGCGCGCGTGCCAGTACGCCGTGGCTGCTCTTATCTTGACCTTCTTTGCCAATGGCGCCGCAGTGTGTGCTCGTGCACTCCAGTTCCGTAACACGACGGAATGGTGGTGCGGCGAGGAGCGGACCGTGAGTTTTGTTCTGTTTGTTCAGACGGGGTCGTCCTATGCGCCGAGATGTCTGCTGGCTGTTGGGACTGCCTTTGCTGACAGGCGCTGCAGGTCTATATCGTCGGGTCGGCATTTCTCTACGTCTATGTGCTTATCACGCTCTTTACCTGGGATGATAGCCCCAACGTTGTGCACTCCATCATCTGGGGCCTCGGTCTTTTAGGAGAGATTACGATCCTGCTGTCCTTCGCCTTGACACTCCCCAGGAGCACCGACGTGGCTCTCGGTGGCGTGGAAGCGGCCAACCTCGAGTCGACCGACCCATGGGACCTTTTAGACCTCGGAGTTGGGGCTGTGCGCCTCTTCCTCGTGACGATTCTAGTTTGCCTCTATGCCGTCGTAAAGGCCAAGAGGTACTTCCAGGAGCGTCGCCTTCTAGACGAGGAGGCCCATCGATCTCACATGAGCGAGGCGAGTCCCTTGCTCAGCGGCAACGGTGCAAACTACCATACCCAGGCCAATGGGCAAGCACCAAGTGAAAGCGCCGACTCGCATAGCACAAGCGACACCGCGGAAGCGGGCTATGTTCAGCGCGACGAGGACGCCGCTTTCTACCGGCGAGACAAGCTCCCGCACAAGTCGTGGTTCGAGTACTGCCGTGGATACTCGGTCTTCTTCCCGTACCTCTGGCCTAGCAAGTCATTGAGGCTCCAGGGAGTGGTGCTCTTGTGTTTTATTCTTGTTGTTTGCCAGCGCGCTCTGAACATTCTCGTCCCCACCCAAACCGGTATCGTGACCAAAGTGCTCGCAAACGAGGATAACGAGAACAAATCGCCGTGGGGCCCCCTGGGAATGTTGGTACTGTATAAGCTACTTCAGGGGCCGTCTGGCCTCCTTGGATCTCTGCGGTCCATCCTATGGATCGAGGTGTCCCAACATACCTACCTCGCCCTGACGACGGCAGCCTTTGAGCATGTCCATTCTCTCTCGCTGGACTTCCACCTCGGAAAGCGGACCGGAGAGCTGCTTTCTGCCCTCAACAAGGGTGCCGCCATAAACAGTTTTCTCGAACAGGTCACATTCCAGGTGATGCCCATGCTGGTGGATCTTTTCGTCGCTATTGTTTTCTTCTACATTGAATTTGGCCCTAAGTACGCCCTCTTCGTCGCCGTCATCACATTTTACTACCTCTACCTGACCATTCACATGGCGGCCACGAGGGTCGATGAGCGCCGCGACATGGTCAACGCAGACCGTGAGGAAGAAGCTGTCAAGAACGACTCGATCACGTCGTACGAGACGGTCAAGTATTTCAATGCCGAGAACTTTGAGTTCACGCGCTACCGGAATGCTGTCAAGACCTTCCAGGTGGCCGAAGCTAAGGTCACGTGGGGCATCACGCAAATGAACATGTGCCAGTCGTTGGTTTTCATGACTGGCATCCTTGTTGCCATGATGACATGCGCGTTTGAAATCAGGGAGGGCAAACGCCGCGTGGACTCTTTTGTCGTTTTGCTCACGTACCTCGGCCAGCTCCAGGGACCGCTCAACTTCTTCGGCACGTTTTACCGAACAGTTCAGCAAGCCATGATTTCGGGCGAGCGTCTACTCGAGCTGTTCAAGATTCAGCCGACGGTCGTGGACAAGCCTGACGCCAAGCCGCTCATGCGGTGCAATGGCCGCGTCAAGTGGAACCAGGTTGGCTTTGCGTACGACAGGCGCCGGCAGGCACTGCACGACCTATCCTTTGAGTGTGCACCTGGCACCACGACGGCTTTCGTCGGAGAGTCTGGGGGCGGCAAGTCGACAGTATTCCGCCTCATGTTCCGCTATTACAACTGCCATGCCGGAAGCATTGAAATCGACGGCCGTGATGTTAAGGATGTCACAATCGACTCTGTGCGCCGGTTCATCGGTGTCGTGCCGCAGGATACGATTCTCTTCAACGAGACGCTCATGTACAACCTCAAATATGCGAATCCGATGGCCACCAACGAGGAAGTGTTTGAGGCGTGCCGTGCCGCTGCAATCCACGACCGCATCCTGAGCTTCCCCGACGGATATCTTACCAGGGTGGGCGAGCGTGGCCTCATGCTGAGCGGTGGTGAGAAGCAGCGAGTCGCCATTGCGCGCACTATTCTGAAGAAGCCAAAGATCATCATGCTTGATGAGGCAACTTCGGCTCTTGATGGCGAAACGGAGCAAAAGATCCAGTCCAAGCTGATTAGTGGCAACTTTGGCCAGGATCGAACTCTTTTGATCATTGCGTGAGTTTTCTCCCAATTGCTGCCGTCATTTTTGAGTGCAAAACACTAATCTGTGTTTAGCCACCGACTGTCCACTATCACGCATGCAGACCAAATCATCGTTCTTCATGCCGGCACGGTGGCAGAGAAGGGCACTCACCAGGAGCTTCTTGCCCTCAATGGCCGGTACGCCTCGATGTGGGAGAAGCATTGCCGTGCCGAGCGCGCCGCCGAAGAGGCTCGCGACGCGACACGAAAGGCCAAGAAGCTCATGTGCCAGGCCAACATTTCTGGCGTGGACGAAATGTCGGATGGCTACAACAGCATGGCCTCGTCGGCAATTCTGCAGAATGGTCTCAACAGCCCCACGGCTTTGTCGTCTGGAAGCAAGGGGTCTGACGCTTCGGACCGAGACAACATGTCCGTAACATCACACGAGGACACTGCGTCAGTCAATGGCTCGGAAGGCACTCTAAGAGACGACGTCGACTACCCCCACCATGATGGTGTTCCCGACGAGTACGGCAGCACGACGGCCCCGCCGGCGCAACAAAACACGATGCGTGAAAACGATCGTAACGCGCACCTCTCTCCTTAATCTTTGTCAGACCCGGATAGCATCGGATGTCACCACACCCGGCTCCCAGCACCGGTATCGCAATCGAGGCCACCCCTCGGAGTAATCCTACATTGAAGATTTTCTCGTGGTTGGATATGCTGTTGTCACGCTCTCGTGGCGCAGCTTACCCCACAGCCGCCTTAATTCTCGTCAAACGACAATGCAATGCCTTGGCAAAGCCGTCGATATTTGGCATTTTTGTTACGAATCTCACGACACGAGCGTAATAATGGCCCCTTTCCCTGTCTATATGAATTTTTTTCCTTTTTTCCCCTTGGCGCTCTTTCTTTCCTTTGCGTTCTCACATACGCTTCAGCATTGCTTATGAGAGATGAGAACATGAGATTCCCCGGCATTGGCGGCGTTGCGGGTCCTTAATACAACGGTGGGGCATACACAAAGAAAACAAAACGATATATCGGGCTCTTGTCCGTTGACGATGGATTCGAGCTGTGAAAAAACTCGGAGCCAACTGGGTGTATTAGGAGGGGGGGGGGAGTTCGGAGTAAAAGGGGTTGTTTATTTGGTCATTGCCTACCAGCAATATTTGGCTGGCAGGTCGGGAAGACGGGCTGCCTGCTCCATTAGAGGAGCAAAGGAGACGAGCAACTCTGACGGGGATTGTGTGCGATTTTACCTGGGCGTGGTGGCCCCCATACTAATCTCCTTGGGTATACTGGGGATGCCTCCGCGAACCACGGGCTAATGTTTGGGGATTCGGGGCCACTGGGCCCGTGTCTCGGTCCCTTCTACGCAGAGGGACAGCTGATCGATGTCGCAGAATCCTCGTGTGTATACGTAGTGTCTGTACAACGAGAGGCGCCTGCCAGCAAACCAGTGTCGGCACTGGCACCTGCTTCCTATACATGGACAGACATTGTGTTCATCAACTTTGAGAAAAAGTTTTAATAATAAAAAATACGAGTCCACAATGACTCATTGGCACTTTACAGATACCCAACTCCTTGTGCCACGATGGTGACGTGTGATATATGTGCATGGGAAGATGGTGGCGAAGGGTGTTTATTTGTGGATGCTGGAGGCGCAGGTCGGTAAGACGGTGGCAAGTCTACGGATATCCATCTACGCATCGCATTATTCAATGACTTCCGCGCGTAATATTGCGCTTATTGTGTTGTATTGTTTGTATTATGCACACAAATAGACGAATATATTTTTTTGTTTTCCTTTCCCCTTCTTCAGTCGTCCTCGCCCTCGTCGCTCCCGCTCGACCAGCCCTCGTGGTACTCGTCGGCCATCTCGGCGAGGTCGTTGCCCAGGGCCTCGCGGTCCTCGACGCCGATCGACCGCACCACCGTCGTGCGCAGCAGCTTCAGCCGCGCCGACACGGACGCGTCCGTGCTCAAGCTCGAAGTTACATTGATGTGCGTGCCCGACGCCAGCAGCGCGTCGTCGTCGTCGTCGTCGTCGCCCGTGCTGCTGCCGGCGGCGGCGTCGCGGAAGATGCGCGGGAAGCTGTCGAGGAGCGGGAAGCCGAGGGGCGAGTGGTAGCTGGGTACGGTGAGCATTGGGTGGGTTGTTACAGTGTGGTGAGGGGGGGGGGGGGGTTGGTGAGGGATGGGAATATATAGAACAAAATAACAAACTCACAGCTGCGTGGCAGTCTCGTAGGCGCTCTGCTGCCGCCGCCGGCGCCGGTGGTCCCGCTCGTCAAAGTCCAGCATGTCGGCGTCCCCGTCGGCGTCCGACCCGTCCCCGTAGCCGCGCAGCGCTATCACCTGGCTGAATACGCGAGGCTGGGCGCCGCTAGCGTGCCCGTTCTGTTGCTGTCGCTGGTGGGCATAGGGGTCTAGCTGGTCCGAGGGAGTGAAGCGGAGGTCGAGGTGGGCGCCTTCCGAGATGTCGTCGGGGAGACCCGTGGCGGGTCTCCCGAGCCCCGAGTGTTGTTGTTGTTGTTGAGGGCTGTCATCTTCGAGCGACGGCGGCGGCGGGGCGAAGCTCATCTGCAAGCCGGCCACGGTCTGCTTGCCCATGGGGTTCAGCAGTTCTGCGAGGCCGCCCAGGGTGATCCTCTGGGCGCTGTCCTTGAGCCGCGACGGCAGCGTGATGCTCTCGACGGCCGAGGCCAGGAGCGCAGAGGTGTGCCACTGCGAGGACGGGTCCAGGACGACGGACCGCGGCAGGCGCTGCGGCAGAGCCAGCGGGACGATCATGGTGGCCTGCTTGTATATTTCGGTGAGGGACTTGGCCTTGTTTGCCAGCCGCAGAAGTCGTTTGTTCTAGACAAGGGCGGGGGGCGGGTTTTGTTTTAGCTCAAGGGAACTCGAGGACTCGGAGGGGAAAAAAAAAGGGGGCGGGCGCGTGGACACACACCCTCGGCACGCCCTGAAGCGAGTCCTGGAGGCCCCAGGTCCAGAGGACCGTCTTGCCGTACTCGTCGCGCAGGCGCTCCATGTAGCGCGAGGCGAAGCCGCCCCAGGCGTCGTCGAGGGTGGTCATGATCTGGATGGCCTGCATCTGGTCGGCCTCCTCGGCAAAGGGGCGCAGGTCGCGGTCGATGATGTCGTGCTCCTTGTCGAGCGAGTTGAAGAGGTCCTCGCCGCTCTCCCAGTTCTCGAACGGCATCAGGCTCGAGTTGAGCTCGTACTCGTTGAGCTGCACGATGGACCGCGGGTGGAAGAAGACGCGGTTGAAGTCGGACCAGTACCGCACCGTGCTGGTGGTCAGCGCCGGCGGCGCCAGCCCCGCGTCGAGGCTCTGCTGGTACGCGCCCTGCTCGATGGGCTCCTGCCTGTGGACCACGGTAGGGCCGCTCCTGAAGAAGTCGGGGACGGTGAGCTGGTGTGATGGCCCCCCTGGGATAGGAGAATTGAGAGAGAGACTCACCACAACGACAAGGACGACGGCTCGTTTTCTTGCTCGTACAGAGCGTTGATCTTGCGCAGGGAGCCAAAGCCGCCCTTCAGATCGTAGATGACGGTCCGGGGCATGAAGGTCTCGGTGCCGTCAGGGCTGAGACCGGGCCGCCAGTGGACGTCATGGTCGACGTGCGAGTCCTGGTCCTCAGCATACGTGAAGTAGGATTCCTACAATTCATGTCGTGGGTTAGCACCAAGCGTGATTGAAGGTGAAAGATTAGTACACAGAGAGCTTGCTTGCTTGCCTGGGTATTCCAGAAATGCGTGGCCAGGTAGTTGCTCGGCTGGCCGAGCTGGAGCGTGATGATCTCATGCATCCTGCGTATATGTACAAACACCCGCGTAGGTATTATCGAGAAATAATACTACGGCAACGACGTTCAACCAGACATTATTTAAGTTCGATACTGCCTGGCTGTTGCTTCTTTTGCTGAGCGCGGGTTATTTTTTAAGTTTAGAAAACGGTAAAACAAATCAAGAGCCGTTTGGAAGGACGCAGCCGTTCGTTGATTTGAAATGGCGAGCTCGACGTTGTAAGGTTAGGCAGCCTTCAAGCGGAGCAGCGCTTCTCCCGTCGCTTTGATACTGACAACCCTAACCCTTTCTTTTTCCATGTCTTTTACAGCCAGTTCAAAGGCAACAACGACAAATATAGAATGCCCCTCAAGCCCGTCGTCTCCCATTCAACAGGACTCGACGATATTAGTTCAGGCAAGGTAGACACATACACGTTGGATGTAGCTGTGCAGCTATATCAGGTACCTTATGCATGTATGTTGGCCTGGCCACGGGGTTTGTTTTCGACTTGATGCTTCTTCCACTACCTACCGATACAACAACGACAAGCCCAGAAAAGGAACATGAAAAAGAATGATGACTAGGCATGTAGGTAGGTAGGTAGGCAAGGTAGGTTAGGTTGCCAGTAAACCACACACACACAATCCATCATCACCACCAAACCACAACGAAACCTAGGTTGCCCCCATTCATCATCCCAAAGAGCTGCCCCCCTCCATCCCAATGGTTTCGATCAATCTATCCCGCCAAAAACCCCAGTCTATAGTCCTCCCCGCTCTATTAAGTCTGTCCCCCGACACCCAAGAAGAGACCCCGTTTGGAATTAAAAAGAAAGAAAAGGTAGGGGGGGGGGGGGGGAAAAGGAGGTTACACGTTTCCCATACGACAATGCGCAGGCACGCTAACTAAAAGCTGTCCCATTCGACGCACACAGCAAGCAGCTTTGCCCAAACGGGGTAGAATGAAGAATGCCAGAAGACTGCAAGAGAGCGATAAACAAAGACGTCTATGTAGGTAAGGTAGGTAAAGCTCCATTTACTCCCGCGAGACATCACGCCCGAAGAGTTTAGACTTTAGCCAGTCGTTGATGACAAGCAGCCGATTGCGCGCTGTGGGACACGGGGATAAGGTTAGCATCATCCTGACATCATAACTCAAAGAGACCAGAAAAAAAAGAAGAAAAAAACTTACTGCTGAAGCACATGGACAGGTACGCGCTCCTCCAGAACAGATAAGTAAGGCTGCCGCCCGACGCAAAGTTCCCGTTGAACCAGCTGACATCGGCGACGGCCTTCTCGCTGCCAATGTAGGCGAGACTGCCCTGGTGGCTGTAGTGGAAGGGCTTAACATCCTTGATACGGCGCAGCTGGCGCTCGTTGTCCTCGATCTCGCGCGACACCTCGGCCGCGTTGCCGGGCTTGAGGTTCAGCGACCCGCTGAGGTCGCGGATGTTCTCCTCGAGCGCCTCCGTCTTGGCCATGTTGTTGAAGAGGCGCGCCAGGAACGTGCCCTCCTGCCCGGCCACCTGCGCCGTCGGCGCGTACCCGGCCACGGCGCAGTCGCCCACCGCCCAGATGTCGCGCGTGCCCTGCACCACGAGGTACTCGTTCACGGCCAGGCCGCGGCGCGAGTCTTTCTGCGCGGGGATGCGCGCCATCAGGTCCTTGACCACGGGGCGCACCGCGTTGCCCGTGGCCCACACCAGCAGGCCGTAGGGGAACACCACCTTCTCCTTCTTGCCGTCGGGACCAGTAATCTCGGCCTCGACCGTCTTGTCCGTCACCTTCTTGACCATGGTCTTGGTCTTGATGTCGATCTTCTCCTCCTTGAAGGTGCTCTCCGTGTACTCGATAAGCTGCTTGGAGAAGCTGGGCAGCACGTTGGGAAGCGCCTCAATCAGCGTCACCCGGAACCGGTCGCTAATGTCGGGGATCAGCTTTTTGATGTCCTCCTCGAAGAAGTCCTGCAGCTCGCCGGCAAACTCGACGCCCGTCGGCCCGCCGCCAACCACAACCATGTGCAGCAGCCGGTCAATCTCCTCGGGCGACTGGTCCTTGAACGCCGCCGTCTCGACGCAGTCCATGATCTTCTTGCGGATCAGCTGCGCGTCGGCAATCTCCTTGAGGAAGCAAGAGTTCTCCCGCACGCCGGGGATACCAAACGTCGCGTTCTCGGCGCCCACGCCGATCACCAGCATGTCGTAGGGCACCTCCGTCTCCACCGTGGCGCCCTTGACCTCGGAATTGTCGATGACGCGCACCACCTTGCGGTCGGGGTCGATGGAGCTCGCCTCGGCCTCGTAGAACTTGACATTGGCGCGCTTGTGGCGCAGGATGGTGCGGATCGGTTCCATGATGGAGCGGTGCTCGATGGTGCCCGTGGTGCATGACGGGAGCAGCGGCGTGAAGAGGAAGTAGTTGCGCGGCGAGATTACGATAACGTTATAGTTCTCCGTATCGAGCCGCTTGAGGAGGGAAACAGAGCCCCAGCCGGTGCCTGTGACGTGCGAGGGGCGCATTGTCAGTCGGGAGGGGGGGAGGAAGCGCCAATGGGCGAGAATAGCAGTCGCCTACCGCGGGGGGGGGGGGGGTTCGAGGAGTACTCACCTAGAATGACAAGCGTCTTCTTGGTCGGGTCGGCCTCGATCTGCGGCTCGGGATGCCTGTCCTGGTAGACGCCATAGCCGATCCAGCCCACGCCGCCGAGGGCAGAGAGCAAGGACAGACGCCATGCCCACCTCAAGGCGCGGAACCGGCGCTTGCTCTTGGGCGCCGGAGGGGTGGTGACAAGGTCGGCATAGCCACGGCGCGACTGCTGGGCGACGGGGGCCGCGCCGAGGGCGGAAAGTCTCGACGGGGCGACGGTCCGGCGGGAGGCGTGTGTGAGGAGTCTGGATGCGGCCTGGGATGCGACTCCCGACATTGGCGTCGCCGAGAGCTTGCTCAGAGCTCGCGATGTAGATGCCATGGCCCAATTGGCGAGCGCGGCAAGCAAAAAACCCACTAAAAGACCTCCTACTGAGAAGATGACGGGGCAAAAGGAGCCTGCAAATAACGATATGTAGCGGGAATGGAGTTCAAGAATTGCAAAAAGTTTAGAGGCGAGCCGTGATAAGAAGTACTGCTAGGATTGGGTGACTCAGGTTATCTTAGTCTGGTCTGGCCGATTAGCGCAGGGTACGTCGCGGCTTTTCTGCTTCTTTTTCCGTCCTTTAAAAATCCGTTTCACGGGAGGCGTCGACGGGTCCAGCCTCCCCAGCCAACGTTTATTCGGAAACTCAAATGACGCCGCGGCAGTACCCACCTTTACTTCAGCCTTCCTGGGACCTTCCTTGAATTCAAAACTGTTTGGCTCGAGAATTGGTACTGATCACTCCCCATTATTAACGTTTTCTGTCTGCGAGGCTGGACCTTCGACAAACAAAGACGACGTCTTTCACTCTGGAGCGATTCGGGAGAACTGTAACGCGGTATCCGTAACTGCTCAACGGCACACCTAGCTAAAATTGCCGTCGAAGCTCGGAGACGCCCGTCAGCGGCATTTATGGCACCGCGTCAATCGGCGGCTCTAGGAAAGCGCGCACGCCATTGACTGGGAAACGGCAACCTTCCTTTCCTCTCTCAGGCTTCAGGTATCCGATATAGGCTTTGAGGGATTAGATGGCAACTCTTTGTGTGGACAGTATGCTACCAGCAATCGCCGCCCGCCTGAGACGTCGTTTCCAACTCCTACCTGCTGGCACCAAGCTTTTGTTGCTGCACAGCACCACATTCGGTGAGGGGTTATCTATCTCGGCTCGAGGTCTTCAGCAATCGCCCAGCGCGTGATGGCACTCGACACCTTCCTTATCACATGGGACTAGATTGCTTTCGCGATGTGGCGGGCAAACCCCGCGCTTCGCGGGCTAGCCGAGCAAAGCTGCCCTGTTAAGATGCATGTGTCTACACAGTAAGCAGTCACAGCAGTTCCACCCCCCGCCCCCCTGCAAACGCCAAGCCCGGCCGCTGGCCCAGATCCGGTGCGGGGCCAACCCACTAGCAACGGCGCCGAAGCTTCGGCGCATGACCCATTTAGCGGTGCCGCCGCAGTCCGCGCGCGAGGTGACGGGGTTGATCGGCCGGGAGCTTGTGCTGTCAACGCCACCTGTAGTGTACAGTAGTCAGTGGCAGTTGTGGAGAGGGAAGGCGCCCTAAACACAAAGGATAATGCGCGCGCACCAATGCCAGAAAAAAGAGGCCGGATGCTGGCCAAGAAGAGCTTCCTGGGTTTGCTTTGTTGCCAACATCCAATGCTGTCTACGCACGAGACCGCAACGATCTCCAGCGTTAAAAAGTCCCCGGAACGGCGCTGAGTGAGTCCAGTCCAGTCCAGTCCAGTCCGGTCCGGTACACGTGGGGGTTCTTAGGCAAGCTGGTCTTCCAAAGATCTGGGAACAATGCCTTTGACCTTTTTTGTAGTCGAGGGTCCTGCCCGAATCCCGACGTCAAGGCTCGGAATACTCGATCGAGGTTGTTAGGTTTGGTGCGGAACGCTCGGTAGCCTCGACCAATGTTTCTTCCCGGTACTTACTAACAAGCAAGCTCGTGAGGTTCGCCCATTCGGAAAGTTTTCCCAGCCGTCAAATACCCCGACCCGGCCGAGGGTTGGTGAACGGCTCCGGTCCATCATCCTTCCCCGTCGGGCGCATGCGCCAAGGCTGAGAAGCTCAGGTAGGCATACGGCTCTCTTGCTTGATTGCCGGAATCCCGTTATGCGTATCCGCGTCGACGTTGGAAAGGAGCGCACGGGTCTCTGCCCAGCCTGACGCCTCTCTGGGCACCGGGTCTATCCATTGCTACTACTTAGTCTAGTAGTACAAGTAGGGTCTTGCCGGTCCATGCGCACAGATGATTGCCCGGTAGTATACGCGGTAGTATACGTTAAAACCTGTCAGCTGTGGCGATCCGTATGTACCGTACGTGCGTAGGTGTTCCGTAGACTGCCGTGGCTCGGGCATGGGCATGGGCCGGGAGCTGAGGTTTATTATTTTGCCTGGTCTTCTAAAACGGATGGACTGTCTGGAGCATAATTGATCGCCAGAGATGGTGGCTCCGCATGAAAGGCAGATGGAAGTGGCCGCACCTCCCCGCATCCGAGGAGTCCCTGCAAAAAAAGGAAGGATCGAAGTCGAAGTCGTCCAATGTCCCTTCCAAGTGGCGCGCCCCTTCCTTGCGCTTCAAAGTTCCAGTCCAGGGCAGGTAAGGCACAGACGAAAGAGTAAACCGATCCCGCCATGGATGGCCCCGCCACGCACATCTCGCCAACTTTGACAGTTTAGATTGTTAGCAACGTAAACAGTTCGAGAAATCCGATGGCATCCATCTCGCTTTGCTGCTGTCATTGTCGCACACTTGTGAGCCGCGCGTAAAACAAACAAATCAACCGGAGAGGTGGTGCGGCCTGTCCAAAAATATCACATTGTTGGGTTTCGCAAAACAAATCGGGATTGCCAGTTGGTATAATTCTACGCGATTGATCTCCCCTTCTATGCCGTCCCTTCCTGCCTTACCTACCTGACCTCGGGCAGTTTCGATACAAGCGAAGCAGCATCGTTTGTCTGTCTGTCTGTCTGTCGAACCGCCCCTACACCTATGCCATGCAGTTCGAGGCCCTAGGCTCTTTGGACTCCCAAGCACGCTAGCTGGGGACGTGAAGTATTTGCGACACTCGCTGTGTAAGGGCCTGCGAGGACCTTATGGAACTTGCACTTGGCGGCATCTCACCAACAACGATCGTCAATGTCGGTCCAAGTCTAGGTTACGCGACGCTCATAGATGTCGCCGTCTCTACTGGTCGAATTGCTAGGCGTCAAGTACAAAGTACGAATGCCTGAGCAATGTTATTAACGACTCGCAACAAAAATAGAACCACCGCAAACAACATTGGATTGATCCTGCCTCCGCTTCAGATGGCTAAATATCAGCTCGAGACTCATCTACCACGGAGATTCCGAGACCTTCTCTCTTGTCCTGCCAATTTCGATGTAGTCGTGGTTTAGTGTGTCTTTTTCGTGGGGAAGCGAGTTCCAATACATACAGGACTCGGTAGCAATGGTTGTGGTGCGCAGCGGTGTCGTCGTCCCCCTTGTCTCTTGGGCGCGGCTGAAACACCACCCCTCTGGAGCTGAGACGCTGGAACCCCTGCAAACTCGACGGTCTCTTCTTCAGATGGGCCATCAGTCAATGCAGCCCTCCGGGAATCTGCATTACCCGCAGCCTGGTGTAACGCGATTCTCAGTCAATCCACGAGTGCTAGGGCGGGCGAGGCACGAAAGGACATTGCGCCGCTGCACCTGGATCCCACAGCTTGCTTCTCTCCCTCCCCTGGGAGAAGATCTCACACATGGCACCACCCCATTCTGGACAAGTCCCCGGACCGTGATGTCGTCGATGAGGCGGCCCCGTCCTCCCCATGGTCTTCTCTCCACAATGCCTACCGCAGCCTGCTACACGACGGTAGCAGTGGTCTGAGAGTCTGTCTAGTCCGCAGCTTGGTCCCAATGCGCCTCTTCGCTCCCGAGAGCGCCCTGCGTTCGTGCCCGCTCTCGACGGAGCGTGCCCTTTGCTCGGCAGAGCTGCCCTTGTGGCTCGCGCAAGGGGTGCCTGACCAGAGACCCTTGGGACATCTCCGGACCTTGGTACTCTCTGTCTGGGGAACGCCGGCAGAATCGGCACCCCATGCCCTCGTTCTTGATCTCCAACTCGGTGCAGGTACATCCACTTTCGATCTCTCTGCTGCTGTCACCATCCCTGACGCACCCACCAAGGCAGCTTGGGGCTCGGTTCGTCATGCACCCACACCAGGCAAGCTGATCACCCCCAGATCTGGCTCTTACAACATTCCTCTCTGCCACCTTCCTTCCCTTCCCAAGGAAGCTGCCCTTGCGCTTGTTCATTTCCACCTTCTTTTCTTTCCTCAAGGCAGGCCTTTGTATCACTTCAATTCTTCTTCTGTATATTCTTTCTGCTGCCGGTTGGTTTTCTAGTTTCGACACTTTGACTATTACAAAGAGGCGCCGCTTTTTCTAAATATCGACGTTGTCACATACTCTGTCCTGGTGATACTCGCTTCGGCCATATAACCTGCCGAAGAAAAAAGCCTGCAACACGAGAGGCATCCTCAAGCGGGATGCCTTGAGCCGGCCAACGCTCTGGCGACTCTCCGGACACGGATCGGATGCTGATGGGAGAGGGAATGGCACCACTACATGAAAGAATAGGGGACGTGGAGCCTCAAACGCTTCGGCGAGACAGTCTGGAACCCCGGCAAAACGATGCCAAAGACGGCGGTAATGATGCCAAAGACTCTGGATCATTCAAAAATAGGGCCAAAGACGATACCAGTGCCGATGACCCGAAGTCCACCAAGGGCCGTGCCGGAGCCGGAGCCGGCGCCGGCGGAGGTGGAGGTGGAGGTGGAGGTGGAGGCGGAGGTGGAGGAGGAGGAGGCGGAGGTGGAGGAGGAGGCGGAGGAGGCGGCGGCGGCAGCGGTAGCGGCACCAGCAACGACAGCAGCAATGGCAACGGCAGTGGCAGTGGCAGTGTCAGCAGCAAGAAGGGCGGTAACAACAACGACAATAGCGACAACAACGATGATAGCGGTGATAACAGTGACGGCAATGGTAGGGGGCGAGGAGGAAGAGGAAGATTTGGGAACGGCAATGGAAGAGGGGGGTCCAACAAGTCTGGCAAGTCTGACAACTCCGACAACTCCGACGATTCGGGTAATTCCAGCAACGGAGACGATGCGGGCACGGACAAGAAAACGGGGGGAGGGAAGAAGGGCGACAGTAGCAGCAAAAAGACAAGCGACGACTCATCGCCGTCCACATCAACCGCATCATCTTCAACTGGACCAACCGGGGCTACAGGCGCAGCAGCTGAGTCTACGGCGGTCAGTCCAGACGCAGTCGCAGCGGCGTCGCCTGCAGCTTCAAGCCCGCCGCCACCAGAGGTATTGACCAGTATCCCCCCTCACTAATTGCACCTGTTAACCCTGGTATTAGGCAAACCCTACGGCCACCGCTTTGGACTCGTCGGCCACTGCGGGCTCTGCGCAAGCAACAGATGCTAGTTCTGCCAATACTTCTCCAAGCACATCAACGTCGTCTCTCGGACCCAGCCCAACAGCTTTGTCGGACACAGCTCCAACACCTCTGGCGGCCTTCAACAGTACTGGGATTAGCGACGACAATCAAGATGGCGGAAGCGTCAGCGGAGGCGGTAATACCACCACCATCGGCAGCAACAGTACCGATACTGTGGAACCCCCGGCAGGACTTAATCCGATGGCCGAGCGTGCCCTGGTCTCGGCTGGCTCTATAGGTAAATACCAAGAAAATAACGGCGATACTTGCATATCTGAGACTAATTTATATATACAGGGGCTTTCATTTTCGTGTGCTTTCTTGGCTGGATTGTCTGGCGGACAACGCGAAAGTCAAAGGCAGATGGCAGCAAAAGAACCAAGCATTTTCGAAGAGTACTTCCAGCGAGCCTGACGGCTAAAGTTCCATTCCTGAGAGGAAGATGGCAGAAGTTAGACGACTCCAAACCTGCCCCCTCTTCGCCTCCCAGCTATCGTGAGAAAGCCAGCGTTGTTGCAGTTGCCCCACAGCTAGACGACTTCTACGGCAAAGAAAAGATAAACCTACAAATGCCACCGATGCCACAACAGCAGCTTCAACAACCCCCAACATCCCAAGAACAGCAGTCACAACAACCACAGTGGCTAGCGATATCGGGAGCGCCTCAACTCCCCATCCTGCTACCGACAACCTTGAACCCACAACTAATCGACTTAAATGCTATATATAACACAAGCAGTAATGTGAAGACGGCAGACGCGGTCAGCAGCATATATACGATCAACACCGCGACCTCTTTACACCAACCTCAAGAGTCATTCAGCTCCACTGATGCGGCACAGTTTGGGACCATATCGAGCGTGGCTGACTCAAACACGATGCGGTCGAGAATGGGCCCGGCGGTGTATTACAACCAATCCGAGATGGCACGCCAGCCGTCCGAGGCGTACGACCCGACCCGCCGGCAGACCAACCGGGCGAGCCAGTTATCTTCTATTTCGTCGGGTTTCGGCGACGGCGACATCATTGTAGGGGCGCAGCTTATCAAGCCACCACAGCCAGCGGTTACTACCGCCAATGCTGCCGGCCGCTTCTCGTGGATGTCGCAGACGACAAGCGGAAGAGAAACTGTGTATACGCAAACAAGCGAGGATTCGCCGCCTCGGTTCCGGACGGTTACCTCGTGGGTTGACCAGCAAACAGGCCGCATCATACGTGTGCAGCAGCGCGAGAATGACCTGGCGGCCGCGCCGCCGGTTCCGCAACTGCCGGGCCATCCCGGTATACCCGGCATACATAATCCGCCCGACGAGCAAGTGTTTAATATGATGATGGACGATGAGCCGCCTCGACGCGTCGAGGATACTTTGACCAGGATACCATAGAGGAGTGGCCATCTGAGGTCTCGCTGGGATTTGGTGGGTCACGATGAATGAACCAGGGATCCAAAGAAAAAAGTTTCTGCTTCCTCTCCCCTTCGTGGTTGAGATTTTTTGGGGGGGGTGGTGTTATTATAACACCTGTCTTTTCTGGGATACTGCAGCCATCAGCTGTATTTTTATATTTTCTTTTACGGAGGGCATCTGCACCTAAGGTGTGTGCACCTGCCTCACTTGGGCCGCGCCAGCTGTCTGCTCCGGACCGGCACTGCCATCTCTCCACAGCCTGGTGCAACGAGAGATTATTTGGCATGCTCGGTATAATTACGAGAGCTGGCGCGCCTCACTTTGTCTACGCCACGGACAGTTCTTTTCCCTCCGACTCTTGTGGTTGGGCGGATAAAAGACGGAGGTCACCGTTTTGTCTGTCAGAGTCTACTCCTCATCGTACCTCGCATGGCAATTATCGTGCCGAAGGGTGGCTGATGGGGTGGACTTGGGTAGAGAAGGGGACAAAATGGCTGAAATATTTCGATAGTAATTTGGAACAAATTCATAATCAACCCCCTCTGTCCTATTGCATTCGTGAGAAAAAGGGCAATTAATGGTGGCGGCTATGTCGGCAACGCACCTCGTTCAAAGTTTACCGCTACAGGCAACTAACCACTCCGAACTCAACTATGAGCCCTCGTTTTTGTATGGCAGTGATACGTATGCCGTTGACGGGACTGACAGGGGCTTGTGTCTCACGTCATCGTCGTCGTCTGACTCTGATATCCATTTTTTAACCCTCGGAAGAAGGATGCAAGCCAAGAATAACATATGTAAACGAGTGAGTAGGGTAAGGTGAAGTACAAGCATCCTCGTCCTGTCACTTGTCACTCCCTCCCCCTTTTTAAGGTGCGTATGCAGTAATTGTGCATGTATGTACATGTTCCGTACATGCTGCGTATAATTATGATGAACTGGCGGCTCTGCAACGGATGACATCAGCGGCTGGGATGTTTTGGCAACGTCAAGACTTGTTTGTGTCAGCTATCTCGGCCTCTCTTTATTTTTATTTCATTTTTCTTCTCCTCTTCTTGGGGCATAGTGTGGGTTTGTTTATACGGCAGTGTCGTCTCTATCTAGGCACGAGCGTTTTAACCAACGAACTCGCTGATCTGTCGAGGGGTAATGGGTGCGTGTGTGTGGGTGTACTGTACATACATGATGCGGTTGGCGATGGGACGGCGCTGAGGCGTTCATGTCGTGTCCTGTGAAGAAGCTCCATCGCCTTTGTCGGAGCAACTCCGAACATGCGGAGGTTATCTCTCTACCAATTACGATCAATGGAAATGGCCTCACTCATCATTCATAGACTAGGGCAAACAAGTCCGCGTTGAAACAGGGAATGGAGGGAAATCTTGGTGGCTTTTTTTTTTTCGTTGTCAGATTGGTGACATGTGGTATAATTTGCGCGGAGAATAAAAGTGACGTGAGTGGTGATCGCTTTTTCACGCTTCCTTTTAGCGGTTGTTTGTCTCTTTTTGGCTGCTTTGTGGATGACTCCACCGTTTTCGATACCCCTTTTGGGGGAAGACAGCCACGGTTGGCAGTCTCAGGCTCGTCCATTTTCCCCGCTGGAGCTCCGATATTCGTGGATACAACGGTCATTGATTAACAGCCCTCCTACGTACGTAGTAGTGTATAGCGTATGATCTTCGTTTCTTGAATCTCGATCGCGCTTCGGACGGCAACGATTAAGACGAAGGGAGTTGAGATTGACATCTGACACTGTACACGTGTAATCCTGGCAATGTCTGACATCTGACCGGGGACCAATCTGAACGCGGCCTTTACAAATTCCCGACGCTACGGGTCGAAAAAGCCTGGGGAAAAAGGAAGGGAAAGAAACTGGACTGCAGCCGCCAACGTGCAAGTCCCGACTCCCGAGAAGGCGGGAAGCCAGCAGGCTTGTTGGGGAGCTGTGGATCGTGAAAAAGAGGTGTACAATGGTACAAGGTGGATTTGTTGAATCGAATCGAAGGGGTCCATTGACAGCTTTTAAGTGGGGCTCGGACTTACACGCCAGGGCGAATGCGATTGCCTGGGAGTCGCCGCGAGAAAACAACGGAGAGGCCGCATGGTCATGGAGAGTGGCCTCGGTTTGCTGATCCCCAAATCCCCGTGCATCAGATCAGATCTTTTCTTTTTCGTCTTCCTTACGGATATCCCCGGTGCTTTGGTCCCAAGCCCCGGGACTGGTGTACATAGTAGCGTTGGCGGTTGTTTAGGTTTGTCTGATGCGCCTTTTACCATGTGGGAGCCCATAGTTTCAAACTGGTTGGCATGCCCATTCTGGAGAACATACACCTTAGCTTGACTGCTTA
This sequence comes from Lasiosphaeria ovina, assembly GCA_033439765.1. Lineage (NCBI taxonomy): Eukaryota > Fungi > Ascomycota > Sordariomycetes > Sordariales > Lasiosphaeriaceae > Lasiosphaeria > Lasiosphaeria ovina. Next base: position 2,592,915 of record JAULSN010000002.1, on the reverse strand, counting down.
TCTGCTTTGCACTAGACAATGCGCGGCAGTTGCATTGGATTTCAAACAAGAACACTGCTACTCTGTTCGCCAAGACAGCATCACTGTACTGCGTAGGGTATCCGTAGACATCTTGGAATTGATGGAATTAAAACGTGAAAAAAGTCAGCAGCGCTCCATCACCCTGGATTCCTTGGCATCTCCCATCGATGTACACTAGATATCTTGGTGCACGCAACAGCGGTCCCGCCTTCTCCACAGATCCCTCGGCGACCCGCGTGGGGGACCCCTCTTCGCTCAGGGATGGCAGGACCCCTCTAGACTCTAGACCAGGCTCCCCCAAGACTGGCTGCGGAGAACAATTTTCGTCCGAGCAACGTAAAAATCGGCCTCAACCGTTGTTGAGAAATGCTCGCCATGGAAAGGCTCGATGCAGCGCAACCTGGCCCATGACGGAGTCGCCTCTGGACCCATAACTAGGTGCACTTCCCTCCGCGTTCCCGAGGTCCAAACCGCCCCGGTGGATCCCCGGCTGGCCTTTGACACTTGCATTTTCCATGCTTTGCAGCCGAACTCTATGATGGGCAATCTGCTTGCTTCTGAATGCCAACAAGGGCTGGCTGGCATGTGTGGCGTATGCGTTCCAGCACCGTCAAAGGCGAGCAGGAAAGAGAGAGAAAAGAATACCAGACGAGTGTCAGTCTTGATGGCTTTAATTATTGGTTTAGTCCATTCCTCTCTTTTTCTCTCTCTTCTTGTCAATCCCTCTTTCCCTTCACCTCCCTCACTGTCTCCGCCTTCCGCCGGTTCCTTGCATGTCAGCTGTCAGACCTTTGACTGCTAATAACCGGGACTGATTGATCTCGCTGGGTCCGCCTTGCGACGATATTTTTCTGCATCATCAAAATCACATGTGGCCGGGCTTGCAATATCACCAATCAATTTCACAGTCTTGTCTTCCTAGTACCTACCACTTGGGGATCAATCGCCGAGTATAAGGTACTAAGTAGTATCCGCCCCCTGGTTTTGGTTGTGTCAAGACTGGACGCAGATTGGACCGTGTCAAGGGAAGGGGAAAAAAGCGTTGGGATTTTGGGGTCCTCTCTTGGCCTCACAAAAACGACGAGCCGGCCACCACGTCCAACAGCTCGCCCGCTCTTATTCAGGAATTCCGATTCTCAATCTCGACACGCAACCCCCCCAATTCGAGTCTGGCATCTCTCTAATTACGGAATACCACGTCAGAAGGGATCTGAAGAAATATGGGTTTCGAATCGCCAGCCTTCCTGGCTCTGCCTGACAAGGCGCTCTGGGCCCTGCCCCCCAACCATCTGCCCGCCTTCATAACCCCACCACCCGCCGGCTCCATCCCCTTCGCGCCCCCTTTCGACATCCCTGAGCACATCTACCAGGCCGTTCTCGACCCCCGCGTGCCGCTGACTATTGCCGCCGTCTACGCCGTCTCGGCCAAGCTGCTCAATGTCTACAACAAGTCGACCAACAAGAAGCCCTGGGCCATCAGCAAGACGGCCGCCTTCCACTGGTTCGTCATCGCCCACAATGTCTTCCTCGCCGTCTACTCGGCCTGGACCTTCTACGGCATGTTCCACACCCTGAAGCGCAGCCTCGTCAGCCCCCTCGGACCCCACGGCTTGTCTGGCTTTATCGACTCGGTCTGCCGCGTCAACGGCCCTGGCGGCCTCGGCAATGCCGCCTTCTGGGACGACGAGTCCAGCTCCTGGCAGACATTCTCGGCCGACGCCGTCTTCGACGCCGACGGCGCCCCTAGCAGGCTCTCCAGCGGCCGCATGTGGAACGAGGGCCTGGCCTTTTACGGCTGGATCTTCTATCTCAGCAAGTTCTACGAGGTCATCGACACCCTCATCATCCTCGCCAAGGGCAAGCTGAGCTCCACCCTGCAGACGTACCACCATGCCGGCGCCATGATGTGCATGTGGGCTGGCATTCGCTACATGTCTGCCCCCATCTGGGTCTTTGTCTTTGTCAACTCCGGCATCCACGCCATGATGGTAAGTTTATGTTTTTGCCCTGGAGTGGCCTGACCCCCAAACACATGACAGACGCTAACTGGTCTCGCTAGTACACTTACTACACCATCACGGCCTTCCGCATCCGCGTGCCCATGTTCATCAAGCGCAGCTTGACTTCGCTCCAGATCATGCAGTTCATCTTTGGTGCCTCGTACGGAATGGTGCACCCCTTTGTCTCTTACTCGATCCCCGTGCTCTTCACGTCATCCCAGAGCGATTCCGCATCGGCCTCTGCCTCGGCATCCATTGGTACTAATGCCTCCGCCGCCACCATGAATGGCCTCAAGACGCCTTATTCAAGCCACACGATGCCTTGCATCACCAGCAACAGCGCCACCTTCGCCGTCTGGCTCAACGTGCTCTACCTTGCGCCTCTGACCTACCTCTTCGGCTCCTTCTTCGTCGAGAGCTATCTCCGTCGCAGCAATGCCGATATCAAGGCTGGCAAGGGTGCCGCTGCCCGCCGCTTGAGCAACAATGTCGTCATCGCCGAGAAGGCCGGCTGGGAGGCCGCCAAGAGCGTCAATCGCGAGGTGTACGGCGAGAGCAACGAGGAGGCTATCGAGACCGATACTGATCACAGCGCCCAGCCCATTGCCCACAGAGGTGCTAACGGCAAGGCCAAGGCCGCCCGGACACTGCGGAGCCGACAGTAAACACGCAGCACACACAGCTCTGCGAGACAGCTACCTAATCTAACAGGTGAAGCTTTTGCCTGTCTACCGGGCAGTCTATACCGGACTTTAAAAATGGGAGAGTAAAAAAAAGCCTTGGCTGGAAATGTCTTCGCTCAACCTTCCCCCGGGAGATCATTGGCATTGTTGGGTTCAAATGCCAGACAGATTAGATGGGCATGTGGATGGACAGATGGGACCATATCCTCTTATCTCAGCCTCCGGGAACAAGTCAAGAGACCAGGTCGAGGGGCTTAGTGAAAAAAAGTTATTTAGGAATCGTTTCAAGCGAGACGGTGGAAACACTGTTTCACGCCTCGGGGAAGAGGATCCGCCATACATAGTCAACATACACATACCCACCGTTGTACATATTGTTATTTTTTCGGCATGGGCTAGCGTTGGGATAAAAATGAATCTACACGAAAGCGTTAATAGTCACAATTTTTATAAACCTGTCTGAGACGTCTTGCAGATAGGTTGTGAGGCACACTTATTTGTGTCAAAACACCCAGGGGGGCATCGATGTCGTTTTCATGAACAAATGTTGGAGATCTAGTAGGGACATGGGACAAGATAAACGAGCTGTGATTTGTTCCCAGATTCAGGAAGCAAACAAGAACTCTCTCTGAAAGCCGTGGCCTCTCCCGTGTAACGATATAGCCACGCCATACACATAAATAGAGACACCAGACAACACAAACACGCATGTATATCACGGAGCAGCCAAGACACCGGGCACGAATATGACTGCTAGTACGATCGATGCGATGTTCCTATGGCTTATTTATAAAGCAAGACGGCGTGATTCTCGCCCTGCCGAAGCGCGCATAGCGATAGCTATGCATTTCCCGGCGCCCAGAAGAGAGAACTTACTAAAGTCTCTCTCCTTGGGCATGTTTGCCATACGTTCTCCCAGCCCCCTACCCAAACAGCCTAATAGAAGACTGAGCCAAATGATTCTGAGAAAAGGGAAATGGGAAAAGCCAGAAAGGACAACGAGAAAGAAAAGGCGAGATCTGATGACAGTTCATGAGAATCGCCCGAAACCCAACGCCTTGCTAATTGGTTAAAACGCAATACCAGAAGAGCTCATCAACACCTAAACGGGGCTCGAGAGAAGAAATCCGCGGCTGTAACATCTACATCCGAAGACATGCTCTGCTCGTCGTCGCCCCAATAATCATTCTGGCGGGTCACAGATAACTGTCCGAAAAATAAGAACAAAATCCGTGCGCCGGGATCCAGTGGCAATCTCTGTGGTGTGGCGGAGGGGGACTGCATGGATTATTACCCCACGAATGTGAGAGCACTGGGTATCAGGTATCCACATATGGATGGCCTTTATATCCCCGAAATTAAAGAAAAATATGGCCAGACACATGTAGATTGCGTCTAGCCTGGTATCAAAACGCTCCTTGACCCCCCACTTCACACGTCTATGGCGCAATCTATAGATGGTCCTCGGAAGATGCGAAATCTTTCCCATCTAGAGATATGTTCTCCGTCGGCCGTCTTGGTCATATCGGTCGTTACCGCCAACCCGTAACAAGAGTCGAGGCATATTGGAAGAATTAGTTCAGAAATCTGATGTGACGTCCATTTTACATGGTTGTCGAAATATTGTGCAAACCGATGGCGACTAGAAAGTGCTCCAATTCCAGTCTCTGGGCACACTGTGAGCAACTTCGGACGGATGGGCTGTCCTGCCGCCGATGATTGACGTTGGGGAAGTCAGAGTCGAATCCCCCGGTTTTCCGCCGTCAGATGATGTCAGACTTGACGCCTGGCTGTTCGTCCGGCTTCGCCATTCCTTGAACTGGAAGTGACAGTGGGCACAAGCACGGCTGGGGGAACCCCGAGGATTGAAATTTGTGTCCTGATCCAGTGGAATCTCAAATGTGCTGTGCATATCGCAGAAGATGTTTCCGCATTTGCGGCAGTGGTGTCGCCGGACAAAATAGCTGAAATATCTCTTGCAAGTCGTGTGATCACAGACGGAAGATTCTTGGTCGCACTACAGAGGCAAAGTTAGTATGTGTGCGGTTCAACAGGTAAGACATTTCAGCCGGAACCAGCTGGCAAACACAAACATACCTTCCAGTGCTTTCGAGTGGGTGGCCCCGTGGGTTCGGGGAAGAGGTCGAGATTCCAGTCACCATTGACGCATTTGCCACTGTCTCCGGTAGATCTCCTGCTCAAGCGTCCGAATGCGCTCAAACCAGGCAGGCTCATGAAGCTGTTGCTGGATCGCAGCGGCTGGTCATCGGCATCCGCTTCGTCCTCGGGTTTTGCTTGGGGCTCGGGCGCCTTTGAAGGAAACTCGGTAGGACGCAGCACGGCCGGCATGTACATGGGCCGGATTTGGCGCGCGATTCCAGGTCTGGGCGAAGTTGGCGAACTGCTCCCCGATGTGCTGAGGGGAGAAATCTGGGGGTTGGTGTACTGCGTTGCAGGGGCGGAGTGAAATGGCACGACGCTTGGTGGTACGTATATTGCGTCGCGCATTGGCGCCTGTTGAAAAGCTGGCTGAGATGTGGGCGGTTGCCGAAGCTGCTGCTGGCGCTGGTAATGCGGCAGGAAGGCCGGCTGCTGCTGCAGATCGGGCAGCCGGGGCATTATGAAATCAGTAGCCATTATGGCGGGGATGTGGTGTTGTCGAAGTTGGTTTCAGTCGCAGTCGTAGTCACAGTCGCGATCGCAATCACGATGCCCGGTCTCGCAGGCGGCGTGTCGACGATGCGGTCGTGGGGCGGGTTGAGAATAAGACGGTGGGGGTCAAGAGGGGGGTTGTGGGTGCTGGGAGGGGGTTTATGAGAAGGCCCGCTGGGACGCGCAGGGCAGGGCAGCGGAGCCGCCACGTCGTCGTCGGCCGAGGTTAATCAGTGACAGGCTCTCTGAAAACAACCTAGGTTGTTGTTGAAGGCTGCTGACCCGAATGGTTCGCGCTGGCAGCCGAACCTGTTCGAGTATGTCGGGTTACGGGTAGGTAAAGGAAAGTTAGGTATGGAAGGTAAGTTTATCGCCCATCGGCGAGTGGGAAGAGGGCCCGAGGGCGATAATGTTTCCAGCCGGAGAGCCACCTCAGTTTCCACTCGGCAATTAGCGGCAGAGGACCGGCGAGCTAGGGATGCGGCCAGCGAGCTTGTGCCCTTTCAACCGTGCACTACTGAGTACGGTGCAGCACTGCCTGCCTGTATGGATCTCGAGGCCGCTTCGCCGTAAAGGATTATTACAATGGCCCGTATCGAAGGTAAAAGTACCCGACCCACCTTGTGTGCCGAGTACGAAGTGACTCCGTTCGCTGTGCTGAAGCAGCAGCAGCAGCAGGCGGGCGGGCGGGCACGCGAGCAACTCGGTATCACCGACCGAGCTTAGATACTTTTTGGTACCGTAATTAAGGGTCCGGGGTAGGGGTGTCGTCAATGGATCGGTACGTTATGGGTCTGCCCGCCTTCCGCTACACTTTGGGGCTTGGCGAATCGTGCAGACAAAGGTCAAAGGGCAGGAGAGACGGAACTTGGAAGGACGGAGCGCGGGTGAAGGCGAACGAAGTCGAGGCGATAGGAGACTGGGCTGGCGGGAAGGCAGTCGGCATGGGCAGGTTATATCATTCTGATTACGAGTGGACACCGACACCTAAATAAGGGCCGAACACGTCGCCCCATAACCTTCACTACTTATCTACCGTAGCAGGGAAGGCGAGTTGAGGAGGGCTCGAAGAGGAGGGGCCGAGAGGGCCAGAGGGCCGCAGATGGCAGATGGAAGGTCCATCAATTCTGCATCAAGAGCCCCAAGATAATCAATCGTAGAGATCTCGGCCTGGGCAAAGAGCGGTGGGCCTTCCAAGAGTTGGAAGACGCGCCGACCCAAGGAACCGCAAGGAAGGCACATCCGCACAACCAAACCCTGTCCCTGCTGGCGCCGCCATGAACGGCAAGTGCGCTTCTGCCCATCCTTTCCTGCATTGCTTTTACTGCTTCACCATCTCCGATTCTGACGCGCCAGCCGGCAGCAGCCCCCCCTCAACCTGACCTAACTTTTACGTTACCCGCTAGCGGGACTTTGAGGGTTCATTTTGCGGCTCTCAGGTTGCTCAGAAATGATAGCTGGGCTGCTGGGCCTCTTATCGCGCGAACCCGTCGTCACTGATAGCGATTGAGGCTGGCTTGTCGACGGGATGATGGCATCCATTTGGGACCCTCCTCCCCTCCCCCCCTGGCCCACGGCTTGGGCGTTTGGGCCCTGGGGCAGCCGTTGGGGGAGCTCTGCTCCGTGCTCGGAAGCGAAGCACCTAAACTTGTTCGGGACGCGAATAAACGGCTCTGCTACCAGGAGATCCCACCGGCTCGCCTTCCGCCTCATTGCTTGCATTGAGTCAGCACACGTGTAGATCCTTGCAAGTTCGTCGGGCTCGTCGTTTCAACGGCCAACAGCCCCGAGTCTCGGTCTCGAGTGTAAGCTTATTATCCTGACTAGAAGTTGTCACAGAACCACGCGCTTCAGGCGGTTTCTGCTTCAGTGCGTGGAAAGTGAGAGCTATAAATGAACTATTTATTCAGCACTCCAACATGCATGTGTTATCAGTGACATCTTGATGGATGCAACCGTATGGTACTGCGAATACGGATACTCGGGCATGGCACGTACTGTGTCTGTAAGTACTAAGAATGCTCCATTCACTGTGCGTTCTCCAAATACACAGTGAGAGCTACAAAGTTTAATTGCATCTAAAAGAAACAGTTATATATCGGGTCGACACTACCTCTTTATGCAGATGAGTTGACGGGGAAGCGTTTGACCGACGCCGTCCGAGGCTGTGGTGGCGCTCGTCTGTCTCAGGGGTCGGTCGGGTGGGCCGGACTTCGCCCCGTGCTGCGACCGCTGGCCACGACGACATCATTCAGCCTTCGACCCAAGACAAGACAGGCAACCGTCCGCTCTCAACCGCTTTCTCACGACCGACGACAAGCTGTTTGCCACGTCCTTCTCCACTGCCGAAATACCGACGACTTTGTCTCTGCCCCTGCTCGACTTCAACGAAACGCGAACTCCGTTTGGACAAGGCCTTTGACCGACTTCCGCCCCCCCCTCCCCGCCATTTGACCCACCCGAGATCCGGCAACGCACATCGGTGACGGTCAATATCCATCACGGCCGAGCATTTGCCCCCAGGGTTCACACTACGGGGGCGTCGAGATACGATCGGGATTCCCGACTCTTGCACTTGCTGGGTAGCCGTCTGTGCCGTGCCCGAAGGCTGGCCCCACTCCACTACACTTAGATCTTGATTCTTCGACTCAAACCGACCGCAGCTATGAAGGTCTACTATATCGGTGTGGGTACATCTGTGAGGATTGAATGGTAATGCGTGTTAGCTAATATTTCTTCCTAATCAGGTTCTGAAGAACACGGAGCAGCCCGCCGTGGTGCTCGCCGGCGCCCACGAGCTGAGCGAGTGGTCGAGGTTCACCAGAAACGAATATGGAAACTTCATGACCATGATTGGCAAGACGGTCGCGGAGCGAACCAGTCCTGGCCAGAGGCAGAGTGTGGAAGAGCAAGGTATGTCTGCCGTTTGGTTTCACACATGTGCGATCTCGATCTTTGTGGCTCACTATCGGTCTAGACTATGTCGTTCACTGCTACGCCCGATCCGAGGGCGTCGCCGGCGTCATCATCACCAAGGACTATCCTGCCATGGCGGCACACAGCGTTTTGTCCAAGCTCATTGACCAGTTCCTGTCCGAAACGCCCCTCGATACGATAGAGGCCGCGACCACGGACAACTCGGTGGATTTCCCCGCGCTGGAAGAATATCTGAACACATATCAAGATGCGAACGAGGCCAATAGCATTGCCAAGATCCAGGCCGAACTTGACGAGACCAAGATTGTTCTCCACAAGGCAATCGACAGCGTATGTTTGATACCCCAGGGCCTGCAATGATGTCCTGAGTTCATGCTAATTTGGGAACAGGTCCTGCAACGCGGCGAAAAGCTCGACGACCTGGTTGCGAAGAGCTCCGACTTGAGCTCCCAGAGCAAGATGTTCTACAAGACTGCCAAGAAGCAAAACTCGTGCTGCCTTGTCATGTAGATGAGCCGACGTCGAAGTGGCTGCTCCTGAGCGTATGGGCAGCAACAAAGCACAGCCTGCGATTCCGATTTCCGGTCTCTTGGTCACAGTATGCCACACGCAAGCTCTGGTACCTCTCAATCAGGGCCGTTTCATCCCAAGCCGCTTCCCCACGTATCTACCTTTGTATCCAATGGGCAGTTGCATTGTTGTCTTGTATTGGCGTTCTATTTGGGGAAGGATCTATCTATTTCCTAGTATAATTAAGCGTAATGATCTTCGATACCAGCTATATATCTCTGGGTCGGTTTTGCCAGATACCTTGGCATACAACCCCCTATTCGGACGTTACCATAGCCTCGAACTGTTGAGCGATACGTACAACAACTTCGTGGAGCACCAGGATATGCCGCTCTTGGCCTGGACAACCAGAAGCGCAGGTAGCATGGCTTCTTGTTCAGATTCAAGTATATTATATAACAAGCAGCGTACGTAGTTAAAACCTCTTTTCCCCAAGTATATCGATGCTGTGCCTCGCACATTGTACGGGTGCCTGGTGCTTAACAGTGATTTTCCATTTTCAGCGTGAATCATAACTCGTTCATATCAATGCGGCGGCCTCTTGCTGTTGTTCTCGCAGTTGCGGATGTCAATGACTCTTAAATCTGTCTTTTTGTCACTTTGATGGCGGCGACGCCGTCCGCATGTGACACTGGTTTGAGCACGAGGGCAAAATATTCGCCCCTGCCTGCCCCTTCCCGTCGCTTTCGCCTCGCAGTCGCATTTTGTGGGGTTATGCAATTAAACATGCCAATCCTTTTTGACTTGATTGGAGGCATACATGTCTCGGGCACTGTGCGGGTAAGACTGTCTGGGTACTCACTCATTCGCTGTTTGGTCGTTTTCGCTCCGGGTATAATTACAGAGTACTGAAAAATATAAATACCTTATGTCTTATTACAACTGGAGCGGCGCGACACTTGCCAAAGTGTCTGTCAGTTGATCCATGAGACAGACAGACCGTCGCAAACGAAGTGCTGATCCGTTATTTAAAATGTTTTCGTTTTTGGATTTTTGTCGTCTATTGCGGCTCTTATAGCGTCCGTTGATCGGCGCCTCCCCTCCCCCGCTTCTAAACCCCGCGCACCTGTAATTATATCCGTTCGTTGTAACGATCGTGTGTTGACGCTGTCAAGTCCGAGGTGGTGAGATGAGCCATACATAAAGGTAGTGACGGTTTTCCTATAGCCTTTTTTGGTCATTGTGCATACGTGAGGTACGTTTGTATGTATGCCGGTGTCATCCTTCCCCGCCCGCCAGGCCTGCGCCGCGTCCTTGCCTTTGGAGTTTGAGTTTCTTTTTAAAGTATTTGGGATTCCGGGGCTGGCTTGGCTCGTATATTTCCACCTATAACTGCTTATTCAAAATGGTACCTCTGTAAATTGCAATGATGGCCATTCGCTGGAACCGAGAAAAAGGTTATCGTCCAGCTCTGATTGGTTTGCCGGCAAGTATATGTGTGATTGGCTCTTCCTGGTGTGGAGTGTGTGGGTGTTGCCTCCATCCGAAAAAGATGCTTGCCCGTTAGGTGGGGAAATGGTGGGGAAGGTGTGAGTGGGGGAGCAAGATCGAGATTCCTTTGAGTCTTCTGGCGTCGAGATTTCGACGGTGTGGACGGACAGAGAGGATCTCAGTAACCCAACTTAAGAAAAGAGCGAAGGGAGAGACAAGGAAGTTTATTGACTTCTTTGCTCAGGCGGCCCGCCAACATCTTTTTATCTTCTGATTACCTATTTTGATTATATCCAAGATAACATCGTCGAACAAGAAGAAACAAATATAAAAAGACGGGACGAGACTTACCATCGTTGGCCCGATTGGGACGCTACAGGTGTGCCCATTGCCACACCCCACATAAATGCCTACCTACTTACCGTCTGTTATGGAGAAGGCGCCAATCCTACCGTATGCGCAGAGTGTAATCCGCGTGATATGAGAGGCTGTGGTGTGTTCAAGAGATCGCTCTGCGGGTTCAATTTACGCCGACCAAGCCTGTACCAAAGCCGGTTCAGCGGGTGAGGTGAGGTGGCAAAGACGCCCACCCATCCAGCCGATGTCTATTGTGGAGAGATACGGATACGGATACGTCTCCGCGAAACTGCTTTCGAAATACCTTTTTCATTTGTAAATTAAAAATAAAGTAACAAAGTGGACGAACATCGTCTTACGGATCTTATCATTTTTTCAGACGATTTAACCCAAAATAGCTCTCGGTCCCTACTTGTATGTATTCTCCTTTCGCCACACAAAAAATGGAAAAAAACAAGGTGGTTCCAGATCTTGTTACGTCATGGTTCGGCTTTGAACGAAAAATGAATCCTTTTCGAGCGAAGTTGTGTGTGTGGGGGCACTGGAGAACCACCGCGGTCACTTTGAGCCAAGGGCCGCTTGAGTAGAAAAAGGAAAGAAAAGAAAGTTAACCTTCTCCAATGTTACGAAATATTTCGTATAGAGGGTAGGCACCTGGTAATTATTTTCCTGTCTCTTGACGGGCTGTTGTGTTCGTTGGCGAATGGCAGCCGTAAGTCGGGATGAAAAAGTGAAAAAGGGGGAAATACTCTTTGAATCAGAGACGATGAACTCTCTTACTACCTTACCTACCTAAGTAGCTATTTCCTTAGAAACCAAATAAACACTCTTCAACTATTAGTGAAACAACTAGATGACGGGTATCCAGCTCCTTTTGCGCCAGCACAGTAATAACTGCTGCTAGAACTATTTTATACAGTGGCGGCCAGGTTCACCGAGCGCGCCGTCCGCAGAATCCGATCGAGACTCGACCGGTTCGGAACCACAACAGCGCCCGCGAATCGTGCCGGTCTCGATCCAAAGATAACTCCCGCTATGCGACATGCGCTGTGTGAGCAACTAGTTCAACAGCCCGGGATGTTACGTCGCGAGATGGCGGCTTTTGTTTACGAAAGGTTTGGCGTAGAGGTGTCCGAATCGACCATCACCCGCGCTCTCAAAGCCCAAAGCTGGTCAAGGAAGACCATTCGTCGTGTAGCGAACCAACGGAACCCCTCCTTGCGGGGCTTTTGCCATTATAGATGGAAGCTGGAGCAGTGCCGGTCGTCCACTTGGTATTCATCGATGAATCTGGTGTTGATAAACGTGATGGACTTCAACGGAAGGGGTGGGCTCCCCAAGGGAAGGACACCGGAGCAGAAGAGTAAACTTCAGCGCGGCAAAAGGCTGCAGGTTCTTGCGGCCTATACACAAAGGGGCGTCCAGCTGCGCGTCTACCCACGATCCACGGACGCTGCCGTGTTTGAAGACTTTATCGACCAGCTCCTGCACCACTGTGGCCGATGGCCAGAACTAGAGACTGTTCTTGTTATGGACAATGCCACTATCCACTACTCTGATACAGTCGAGCAGTTATGTAAGGACGCCGGCGTAAAGCTGATGTTTCTGGCACCCTACTCGCCAGATACCAATCCAATTGAAGAGTTCTTTGCAGAGGTCAGAGACTGCGTTAAGAGCAGATGGGAGGGGCATGTTGGCATTATCAGCAGGGACTTCAGGACCTACATAATGTCGTACATGGAGGCAGTTGGCAGCAGACAAGCAAGTGCGGAAGGCCACTTTCGCAAGTCTGGGATTGCAGTTGAGCAGGCCCTAGAAACGGCAGAGTAGCTTTATTCTATATGAGATCAAAATCACGAAGTTTTACTGTCTGTATCTATGCGTCTTTTGCCCAAAAATAAACGACTCCCACAAACGACTTGGCAATCCCCAGCTTCACACCCTTTTCAATATAAAACTCCACATCCTGAGCTTCGTAGACATGATTCAGATCAAGATAGGCCTCCTTAGTGACTCGATATGCATACACGAAGCCCTGTTTCCAAGTAGGGCTCCTAACTTGGTCACAATACCACTGACAATAGCGCATCAAAGCCTCATCCCTCGGTTTTGGAATGACTAGGTCTACTGGGTGCCTTTTGGTGGCCGCCTCCTGTACCTCAGAGTGTGAACCAGCATTGCAATCAGCGGAATCTTGATTATGCCCATGACAATAGAGATGAACGTTGACGACAGGCGCATTATTAGGGCCCTTTCACTTTCGCCGCTTACGTTCTAAAAGGAGCTCTTCCTGCTCGCGAAGCAACTGACGGATGTCTTCTGGCACGTCGTCATGCGTTCTCAGTATATTACCATCTTCAGCGAAGTCAACAAGCTTCTCTAAGACGGTGGTTTCCAGTTTGTGGTGTTTTCAGTGGCTGGATCTCGTCAGCAATAGACCCCTTGCTAGTGCAGAAGGACCCGTTGCATTGAAGGAGTTCATAGACCTCCTTCCAAAAAGGACGCTGGCCGGAGGCTTCTTCCTGCTCGGCGAGGAGCTCGTCTCTCGCTGCGAGCTGTCTCCTTGAGGCTCCGGTTCTGGTGCTGCCTCGAGTCCCCGCGGCTACCGGCTGACAAATTTCCTTATAGATAAAGCATATATTGATCCCCAGCTTCTTCCCTTCCCGGAATAACTGGCTCCAGGCTCTCATCTTGTCCTCAACGGCCCCCCACTCAATGCTGATTCCATCGAAGCACTTTCGGAGATCTCGCTCGTTTCGCTTCTCGACGGATACGGAGACTTTAGTCTCGTCAGGTTGGTGCCTCGATTGGGGTAATTTGTCTTGCACCCTGGCCGCTAACGCCTGCTTCAAGAATCTGTCCTAGTACGCACTGGGCACGAGCGTAAGGTTCTCCTCTGTGATCTCTGTAAGCGTTGACAATCTTCCTTTCCTGAGCTGCAATTTCCACTCAATGGAATAATGGATACACGTGGGGAAAGGCTCATGGTCGACACTCGGGTCCCAATCTTCCAGCAGGAGCAATGGCAGTTCCCGGTCAGCCCGCTGCTGGCTTTGCTCGACGGGGACTTCTGCTGCGGCCGCTCACGGGGGTCGAAATTGAAGGGACCGAGAGCCTCGGAGTACCATAATCGAGGTAAAGGCCATCGTCAAGGGTAAGCAGGGCATCCGATCGAGACAGAGTTGCACCCAGGCACGAGGTAAATCACACTAGCCACAAGCACGCTGGTCCTCAGCTGGGCTGGATTATTCAGAAATTCGACATTTTCTCAACATCACGAGCCGCACATTAAAGCGAGATACTTGCTGGATCGTGTGCATAGGGGGTAGAGTTCACTTGGTGTAGTAGTATGGGAGTATCTATCAAGACACGAGACGGCGCGAGTTAGATAAAAAAGATTGCGAGAACAACCACCAATTCAAAGATTTCCCCCCTCCCCCCATTAGTTAACTTGTACATTTTATACAGACTCTGCGTCGCCCAAATGAACCTTACAGTTTGTACGGTAGTCTAAAAGAGCTTCACATCCAGCTCTGCCGCTCCTTCATCCTTGACCTTGCTCTTGTAGATTGTCTTCTTCTCTCCAGGCACCTTGAAGTACAAACTGGGCGACTCGCCCGGCTTGAGTTGATGGCTCAAATAACCCCGGTGCGCCGGATCCCGATAGTATTCGATGTCCCAGCGACCTGTCGGGTCAGGCAAGCGGTAATAATGTTTCTGGGTAGCTCTCGAGTCTTCCAGCACTGCATCGACATGTTCCGGCCCGAATGGTAGAGGCTTGTCTGTGCTAATACTGTCGCCGTACACCAGCCGCTTGAGGGACTCCTTTGTGTAGTATCTCGTCATAATCTTGCCACCAATGGACTCAATCGAAGCGATGGCGGCGGCGGAAGCCCGTGACACCATGATATCGATGGGGGTCTGAAGTGTATCCTTGCCGCGCGCGAGAAGCTTGATTCCGTCCTTCAGGTTCTTGCCCACACAGCCAGACAGAATGAGCTCCCTGGGGGTGATTCTTTTCGTTGGGTCGAGTCGGCCGGCGTTAATGAATGCTTGGACGCGGTCGAGGTTAAGTTCGGCCATCTCTGGAGCGCGACTAGAGGCCATTAGTTCTCAGGTAATACGCAGGTAGCTCGTAACTCGGAGCGTGCAATTGACGGCGGCGGCAACAATAAGGCAGGGAACGGCGTCGGGGAAAGCGTACTGGTTCACGAAGCCTTTCTGGCCATGGCTGAAGATCAAAGGTGTCTGGCCACCCTGGAACCACGGGTTCACTTTGCCCTTCTGCTTCTGTCCATTATGACCGCGGCCGGATGTTTTGCCTTTGCCTGATGAAGGTCCGCGACCCTTGCGAATGCGCTTGTGGTATGCCTCCTTCAAGTCGGAGAGGCTTCCGAGGATCGAGGCGCTTCGCGTCTGCACCGAAAGCGCGGCGAAAAGGGAGACAACCGAGGTCGAGCTCGTGGGTACTTGGATCAATGCCCGGCAGCACCGCGCCGCCTGCGCAAGCGGTAATCTGGGGGGCATCGCTGGCTTTGTCGTGACAATTACGGTGCAGAGGTTCAAAACTTGGATGGCGATGGAAATTCGTAGGCCGGGCAGTCTTCGAGATTGGCGCTGGCAATCATGGGCCGTGCACCGCCGACTACATAGTACAAGGCATATGGTGACTAAGCACCAACACCACAAATCTTTGGGCTTCATGTCCTTGAGGATTACGGATAGCAGTTGGTATAAAACAGTACATACCAAAGTAGCCCAAACACAAAAACGCCACACCTCAACTACGACCCCAAAATACAACGAATTATCTCGAGTTGCCTACCCATATAACATGCGAGTAGTAAATAAAGGCGATGACCCACCTGTTTCTCGGCAGTCTTGTGCACTTGCCCTGCTTCGAACGCTCGAGTCGCCGAGGCGGATTTTGCCGATACTGGTAGTCAATGCGGGAACTAGCCTTATAGGGCAAAAATATACAGCGGTAGAGCAAGGATAGCCAGATCGGCAATTGACGACCTATTTGTGAAGTTTAAACCCGGCGTTCAACCTGGAATAACATACATGTTGTTGGTTCGGCGCAGGCGGGTGTCCGTTGCACGTGATCGGCTGACGGATTGCTAAAAATAGTAGTAACCGAATGGCCTGAATTTCGGCGCCCACAGAGCTTCAAGTGTTTCCGGGAGAGGGCCTCTACGCTTTTGCCCCACCTGAGAACCAGAATTTGCCGGACCGTGGCAAGGGTACCCACGTCAGACAGCATGCGGTGGCCCTTTCGCCGACGACAGAAGATCGCGGCAAGTGGGCCGACGGTCGAGCAGCGATCCCCAACCAAGACATTCCCCGCTGGCATCAAGCTGCTTCACAGGCCGGAAAACGCGGCAGTAGAGTGCGTGCTTGTCTTACCCTCTGCCTGAATTGACCGACAGCTAGCTGACAGTTTCCCGGTAGCATCGTCTTCGTGCACGGTTTGACCGGCGACCGGGAAAAGACCTGGACCGCGCGCGACGCGACCGAGCCATGGCCCAAGGCCCTCCTTCCGTCCGAACTACCCACCGCCCGTATACTTACATTTGGATATGATGCAAACGTGGCAGACTGGCGAGGTGTGGTCTCCCAGAGTCGGGTTGGAAACCACGCGGGGAACCTGCTCACGTCCCTTGCGTCGTACCGAGAGAAGGATGACACAGTAGGAACTCAGAGGGCTCTTGCATAGTCGACCGCGCTGATGGCTGTAGAACGAACGACCGATTATATTTGTCTGCCACAGTTTAGGTGGCGTAGTGTGCAAAGATGTGCGACCCCCATCCCTGGTTTAGAAAAACCGCTGACACATGTACAAGGCGTTGGTGAAGTCGAGAGAGCGACCAGAGGGACACCTCCAGAGCATTCTTCGATCCACTCGCGGTATCGCCTTTCTTGGAACGCCGCACCACGGGTCTGGCTCTGCTCGTTGGGCCGAGCTGTTGTCTCGTTCCATCGGCATGGTCAAGCAGACAAATACTGAGATAGTAGCAGTCCTCCGGAGCGAGTCTGAGGTGCTCGCGCGCATCCAAGAGAGCTTCTACACAATGGTTATGGCACGCGGCAAGGAGGGCGCGCAGCCTATTGAGATTAGCTGCTTCTATGAAGAGCTGCCTTTGCCAGGCGTTGGCCAGGTGTGTTTAATACCTAATGCCGTAATATACGTGACTAGCTAATGGTGGTCAGGTGGTACCACAGCACTCTGCCATACTCCCCGAGTATATCAAAATTGGGATCCACAGCAACCACATGGACATGGCCAGGTTTGCCACAGTGGACGACCCAGGGTTTGCGGCCGTAAGTGGTGAGCTGCGACGGTGGATCAAGAAGATGGACCTTGCAGAGAGACGCCACCTGGATGTGCCTGCTTCAGGACATCGTGAAAGCCCGCCCAGTGCGCTCCAGGATGGGCCCGAAAGGCTTTCTCAATGTATGTGGAGTCATTATCATGTCCTGTGGCTTATCGCTCACACTTAACGATTAGTTCTCGTGCCATATGCTATGAACCGGGACTTCGTCGGACGATCAGGAATCCTCGATCAGCTGAAGGGTCAGCTTGGACACGGGACTTTCCAGGCGGACGGCAGATCACAGCCTAGAGCATCCCTCTACGGGCTGGGCGGTGTTGGGTATGTGACCGCGATATAGTTCCTCTTCTTTACCCGCTAACTAGTTCTCCAGGAAAACTCAGGTTGCGCTAGCGTACGCATACTGGCTGCAAGAGACGTTACCGGAAGTGGCGGTCTTCTGGGTCCATGCGAGCAGCGCAGAGCGGTTCCGCCAGGCGTATGCTTCCATTGCACGAGAATGCCGAATCCCTAGTTACGACAACCCCGAGACCGACGCGTTACCTCTAGTTAAGACATGGCTGCAAAGTAAAGACCACGGCCGGTGGCTAATGATTATCGATAATGCCGATGACGTGCAGCTCTTCAGCCAGCCGGGAAACCTTGGGCAGTTTGTTCCCGAATGCGCACACGGATCTGTCCTAGCCACAACGAGGAACAAAGTAGCTGGCTCGAGGCTTACTCAAAGCGGACGCCTAATTGAGGTTGGAAAGATGGACGAGGACGAGTCGAGGCAGATGCTGCAAGGGAAGCTCGAAGCAGACAATCCAAGCCCAGACGATTTGTCGACACTCTCGTCTCGATTGGAGCACCTGCCACTTGCATTGGTCCAGGCTGCTGCCTTCATTCGAGAAATGAGCACATCGGTCAAGGAGTATCTGCAACTCCTGGAGAAGAGCGACCAGCACCTCGTAGACCTGCTGAGCGAGGAATTTGAGACGGTCGGCAGGGACCCGGAGGCCGCTCGTGCGGTGGCAGAAACCTGGATCCTCTCGTTTGAGCAGATTCAACAGCAGGACACGTTCGCAGGGGAGCTTCTCTCGCTGATGAGCCTCTTCGACCGGCAGGCCATTCCAAAGAAATTTCTGTCCGACTACGGCGAACGGCAACAAGTGCAAGAGCCAAGGGGAGAGATACAGCTGGTCAAGGCACTAGGGGTCCTGAAGGCCTTTTCGTTCATTACGGAAGACAAGGACCACGGCTTCGATATGCACCGGCTTGTGCAGTTGGTAACTTGGAAGTGGCTGGGCGAGAAAGGTGTAGTGCACCGGTTCGCAGAACAGGCACTGTTAGTAGTGTCGCACAATTATCCATACGGCAACCATGAAAACCGGGCGATATGTATCGCGTATCTTCCACACGCGCATGCTGTGCTGAGGTGTGAAGGTATGGGATCGAGAGACGAGAGATTGGCAAGGGCGTCGCTTCTCGCTTGTGCTGCAGGACTTTTCGACTACCAAGGCCAGTGGAAGGAAGTAGAGAGATTCCTCATAGAGGCGACAGGAGTACGGAAAGAGCTGCTGGGAGAGGAGCATCCCTCTACGCTAACCAGTATAGCTAACCTGGCGTCGACGTACTGGAATCAAGGCCGGTGGAAGGAAGCCGAGGAGCTTGAGGTGCAAGTGGTGGAGACGAAAAAGAGGGTATTAGGAGAGGAGCATCCCGATACGCTGACCAGCATTAGCAACCTGGCGTCGACGTACCGGAATCAAGGCCGGTGGAAGGAAGCCGAGGAGCTTGGGGTACAAGTGATGGAGACGATAAAGAGGGTATTAGGAGAGGAGCATCCTGATACGCTAACTAGCATGGCCAACCTGGCGTCGACGTACCGGAATCAAGGCCGGTGGAAGGAAGCCGAGGAGCTTGAGGTACAAGTGATAGAGACGAGAAAGAGGGTATTAGGAGAGGAGCATCCCTCTACGCTAACTAGTATAGCTAACCTGGCGTCGACGTACTGGAATCAAGGCCGGTGGAAGGAAGCCGAGGAGCTTGGGGTACAAGTGATGGAGATGATAAAGAGGGTATTAGGAGAGGAGCATCCCGATACGCTGACCAGCATGGCCAACCTGGCGTCGACGTACCGGAATCAAGGCCGGTGGAAGGAAGCCGAGGAGCTTGAGGTGCAAGTGGTGGAGATGACAAAGAGGGTATTAGGAGAGGAGCATCCCGATACGCTGACCAGCATTGGCAGCCTAGCGTCGACGTACTGGAATCAAGGCCGGTGGAAGGAAGCCGAGGAGCTTGAGGTGCAAGTGATAGAGACGAGAAAGAGGGTATTAGGAGAGGAGCATCCCTCTACGCTGACCAGCATGGCCAACCTGGCGTCGACGTACCAGAATCAAGGCCAGTGGAAGGAAGCCGAGGAGCTTGAGGTGCAAGTGATAGAGACGAGAAAGAGGGTATTAGGAGAGGAGCATCCCTCTACGCTAACTAGTATAGCTAACCTGGCGTCGACGTACTGGAATCAAGGCCGGTGGAAGGAAGCCGAGGAGCTTGAGGTGCAAGTGGTGGAGATAACAAAGAGGGTATTAGGAGAGGAGCATCCCGATACGCTGACCAGCATGGCCAACCTAGCGTCGACGTACCGGAATCAAGGCCGGTGGAAGGAAGCCGAGGAGCTTGAGGTGCAAGTGGTGGAGATGACAAAGAGGGTATTAGGAGAGGAGCATCCCGATACGCTGACCAGCATTGGCAGCCTAGCGTCGACGTACTGGAATCAAGGCCGGTGGAAGGAAGCCGAGGAGCTTGAGGTACAAGTAATGGAGATGACAAAGAGGGTATTAGGAGAGGAGCATCCCGATACGCTGACCAGCATGGCCAACCTAGCGTCGACGTACTGGAATCAAGACCGGTGGAAGGAAGCCGAGGAGCTTGAGGTGCAAGTGATGGAGACGACAAAGAGGGTGTTAGGAGAGGAGCATCCTTCTACGCTGACTAGTATGGGCAATCTCGCCTATACTTGGGAAAGTCAGGGCCGTCTTAACGAAGCTCTAGACTTAATGCGTCAGTGCGTCGAGTTTCAGCAGCAAATACTTGGCCCGAATCATCCGAAGACGAAGTCTAATGTTTCTGCATTGCGTGGATGGGAAACAGCAAGTGGTGGCCGCTCACATAATGAAGCAGCTGGCATATCAGATTGAAGGCAGGGCAATGGGCCATTAAGTTTTCTATATAGCGTCTGCGGTCCATGCACAATAGTTGATATCTAATTACATCTCGTTACTGCATCATTTATTAGATGACAGCAGTCTTCCAATAGTTACTTGGCTATACAGTACAGAGGCGTGCCGATGCACGGGTGCAAGCAGCTGAACGTAGAAGAAAAGCAGATGCTTTCAAGCTCAATGAGGCTAATTTCGCTAGCGACCCTACTCCCTACAGCATGTAGTAATTACTGTGTACTTGAATGCTGTGATCCGGGCTAGCCTGCGCAAATGATGGCATTTTACATATAGAGATGTGGACACTGAACCTGGCTGGTACTGTATCGACAAGAAAGCCCCCACCACTCTCCAACCCAGCCGTCACAAGGCCGTTGTCAAACATCAACCCGAGATGTGAAATGCCGGGCGTTGTGTAACAATGCGAAGAAGAGGTTACACAGTCCCAAGTGTTTAAACGTTAGATCCGTATCTTTCCGTGTTGTTTACCAAATAATAACGTCAATGCACCCCCCCTCCCCCCCCCCCCCTTTTTTTCCGCTTGGCATCGGATTAGGCCGGCTTCCCTTCCACCCACCTCCCGCTCTTGCCCCCTTCCTTGAGGACGACGCGCAGCCCCTCAATCACCATCCCCTTGTCTACCGCCTTGCACATGTCGTAGACGGTCAGCGCCGCGGCAGACGCGGCTGTCAGAGCCTCCATCTCGACGCCCGTCTTGCCGTCACACGCCACCGTCGCCGTGATCTCGATCCAGCCCCCACCAGAGGAGCCGTCCTTGCTGCTGTCCTCCTGAGGCGTGTCCACGGGAGTGAGATCGAGACGGACGTGCGTGAGAGCGATTGGATGGCAGAGGGGGATAATGTCGGGGGTCCGCTTCGCCGCCATGATACCGGCCACTCTCGCGACGCCGAGGACGTCGCCTTTCTTCATCTGATTCTCGCGCACGAGGGTGAGAGCAAGAAGGTCGGAGAAGCGAACGGCGCACTTTGCCGTCGCAACACGGCTCGTGGGCACCTTGCTCGAGATGGATACCATGTGCGCGGCACCCGATTCCGAGACATGCGTCAGCTTTTGGGCATCGGCAACTGGCTTTTCTTCTTCGCTGCCGCGGTTTTGGCGGGCACCAGTTGAGAAGAGCCGCAGTTGGTACCCCGAATGGCCAGTGGAAGTGTGGTTCAGCAGGCCGGTCACGAAGTTCTTGGTCAACATGCTCGTCGGCGGCGGATTGGGCAATACTCCCCCAACTGGATGCCACTGTTGTTGACCAGGCTGAGACTGGCGGCCTTGAGGAGCAGAAGCAGTCGGATCTACCAAAGATATATAGTCCCCTTAGTATCCATCAATTTACGTCGTTTTACATTGAAGTCCAACTCCGCCATTGCCAGACGAACAGGACCGGGTTGAGTACGAAGGAGGAAGCATTGAGTCGGGCGGGAGGCCTTCACCCACCGATTAGGATCATCGGCCTGTTCTTCATGTGTTCCAGCTGGCCGATGCCCGCATGTTTGGCCTTCTTCCGCTTGACGGCCATTCCGATGATGTCTAAAAGCCGTTCCGAGTTTGGTGCCAGCAGAGGTGCACGGCTTGGAGAGGGGCTTAGGCCTTCCTCGTTCATGGCAAGCTGCTTGATCGATTCGAAGACTTCTTGGTCGATGGGCTGACCATTGTTCCATTGGCGCAGTATGTCTCTCAGCGAGACTTCCGTGTTGCCAAACAAGCACACCTTGAGGTTCCCGTCGCTGGTGATGCGGAGCCGGTTGCACGTCCCGCAAAAGTTGTGCGTCATGCTCGTGACGAAGCCAACCTTGCCGGCAAACCCGGGCACCTGGTAAGTCTTACTTGTGTCATTCTTGAGGCCAGCCCCCCTCTGCAGATCCGGGAACTTTGAGCGAATCAGGTCAAGCATCTCCTGATAACTGAACATTTTCCCCTTGCTCCATTTGTTGCCATCGAATGGCATGTATTCGATGAAGCGCACCTCGATATCCTTGTCTCGGGTCAGCTCAACAAAGGGGAGGATTTCGCGGTCGTTGACGCCCCGCATGACGACGCAGTTGATCTTGAACTTGATGCCGGCGCCGGCTCGGTTCAACTCCAGAATGCGGTCGATGCTCTTTTGCACGGCGGCAAAGCCTGACCTCCGCGTCATGATCTGGAACTGCCAGGGGTCCAGGGTGTCAAGTGAGAGATTGACACCTGTCAGGCCTGCCTCGACCATGGCGTCCAGCTTGCGGTGCAGCGAGAGCCCGTTGGTAGTTAGGCATAGCTCCCGCAGGCCGTGGGGCCGTAGAGCGCCAATCTGCTGCATCAAGGGGAGGATGTCCCTCCGTACGGTTGGCTCGCCGCCAGTCAGCCGTATCTTGGTCACGCCTTGTGACACGAAGAGAGATGAGAGCAATACAATCTCTGGCGTCGTGAGGAGGTCTTGCGAAGGTGACAATGGGACGCCCTCCTCGGGCATGCAATACACACAGCGCAGGTTGCAGCGCTCAGTGACCGAGATGCGCAGGTAGTCATGCTGGCGGTCGAAAGTGTCGGTCAGGAAGTCGGAGAAGGGCCTAGCCTCACGCACACGGTCTCTGCGGGAGGTGGAAAGGGGCGAGACCGGCTGCGCTGGGGGCGCCTGGACAGGTATTGGGACCGGAACTGGGACTGGGACTGGGACTGGGACTGGGACTGGGACTGGGACTGGGACTGGGACTGGGACTGGGACTGGGACTGGGGCAAGGTGCCCTGGGAGAGAAGGTTGGGGCCGGACCTGGGCCAAAGCCCCCGTAGCGACATGTCTCACAGACGACGAGCGCAACGCGAGCCGGATTGGCGGCGGCGGCAAATGCAGCGTCCCGAACCGGAGACGCTGGGTGGCGTAGCGCAGGGCGGCGGCAGTCATTGCCTCTGACGTGCTTCAGGCTCCAACAAAGCAATGGAATGGGAGCACTGGGCAATCTAGATCTGTGGCAGCGTAACCTGACTGGACATGCCCGAGCCTCTCGTCTCGTCAAGTGGCTGGCTGGCTGGCTGTTTCTCATCCAGGTTCTTCCTTGGTTGTGAAGGCGGGAGGGTGATGTGAGGTGGATGCCAAGAGCTGTCCGTTACCGCAATATCGGGTGGCGGGCGTCAATAGTTCCAGCTTGTTGGGACGCCTCTCCTCGTTTTGATGCCCGTGTTCCCCAACTTCTTTGACGTCAGCTGAAGTAAATGGTAGTACAATTTCCGCTGTTTTGATGTGATTGTTTGCTTGTTTGGAACGAGGTCGAGGCGCGTCGAGTTTAGTGTGAACTGAAAGGAGTTGACATTCGTTGTCATTTCTTCAAATGCGCGCGCCCTTCATTGATTGTGGCTCAGTCAGCGCTTTAGCTCGGCAGTTAACAACTCGACCTAGATGAGATGCGGGTATTTTGTAAATGTTTAGTAGTGGCGACTTCCCCAATTGCCCCAAGGGCATTCCGTAATTGGGGAGATAGCTTCTAGGTTACGTACATACTAGTAGTACGTACTATCCAATGGACTCCGTCTGAGGAGGCGCTCCGGTGGCTTACTGTGCACCTTAGGCGGACCCCACCTCCGGAAGGCGGCGAAGGCTTCAAAAACGGCAGGTGTGTTCGGGTAGCTACCTTAGTGACAAGCAACTCAGGCTTCGAGCAGGCGCCCAGCCGCCGGTGGGGAGGCGCCGTTCGTCTATCACACCCGCGCGGGGTTCCGAGAGCCAGGTTAGCTGCGCTGGGCTGCCACCGGCTTTGCCAAGGAGGGCAGGAACAGCAGGGCACATTTGCCCACGCCCCACTTTGCAGCAGAGATGCCCAGCTTGACATGCGGATACCTACATGAGTGGAGTGTTGACCAGGGTCCAACGACGCGCGAGACAAGGCGTTGTTCAATGTTTGTCATGTTTGCTTTCTACAATCCAACCTCACCCAAGCCATCTTCGACAAAGGTCGAGTTCTAGAGCCTTGGAACCGGAGGCGGCGCCCGAATAACAAACTATCTAGAGCTAGCCTGCACTAAATCCAGGAAGCAGCGCACTCAACGCAACGCACGGCGCCTGCAACGAGACTTGCTCGCAATCTAGACTCCTGTCGCTCCTCCTTTCTGGACTCTACCTGCCCTGCCTGCCTTAGACAAGTTGCTCCGACACTATCGCCCCACTTGGCTTCACAGCTCGCAGCTCGCAGCTGCTTCCGACGGAAGACTTTGAGTCGAGTCTTTCCTGGTACTGGTACTGGTACTGGTACTGGTACTGGTAGTGATTGGCAGTTCTGAGCGGAAATGCTCTTTTCGCAACGTCTAAAGTGTGAGAGATGCACCCAGTGGCAGGGGGTCTTCATGTCGCCTTCTGCTGCGAGGCCCATGGGCCCTACCTTAACTACCTACTACCTTAGACTTCCATGGGGTTCTTCTATGCTAACCTATCGTTGCCACCGACCACTTATTAGCTTCGGCGCAGTGCCTCCCGAGTCCTGACGGCAGCCACATCGCCACCCTCTTCGCATCGGTTGTCAATGTTCGGGCTGTGCGCGGTCTGGAAGTGGTCAATGTGGTCAAGCTGCCGCCTGACTTTGCGGGCCCTGTGCTGAGCTTCAGCTGGTCGCCCTCGTCGCGCCTGCTGCTTGTCGCTGGCGTCGACCAGATCCATGTCGTCTCGGCTCTCGACACCAGCAGCAGCAGTTTCCATGCCACCATCAGGAATCCAGTCGCCCCTGGCACGAGGCCGGCCTTTGTCGGCTTCGGCACCTCAGACGCTGAGATCTGCGTGCTTTCTTCTTTCGGCCTCAAGTTTGCCGTCTACGACCTCGCCTCGTCCAAGGCCACCGAGATTGCCAGCCCCAAGTTCTTTTCCCCCTCGGCTGCATGCAGATGCTTCTCGTTTCGGCCCCAGACACGCCATCTGGCCCTGCTGACAAGAGTCGCGGGTAAGGACATGCTGAGCATCCACGGCTTTCCCGCCAGGGAGCTGCAGAGGTCGTGGGCCCCCGACACGGTCGATGCGCAAGGCGTCGTCTGGAGCCCCGACGGGAGGTGGCTCGTTGTCTGGGACTCGCCTGCCCAAGGACACAGAGTCCTGTTCTACACTCCTGATGGGCAGGTGTTCAAATCCTGGTCAGGGCCCGCGAGCCCACCCCCCAAAGACCGGGACTATGCTGTAGGTGCCGGTGTAAAGTTTGTACAGTTCTCGGCAGACGGCCGCCATCTCGCAATCGGCGATTGTAGCAGGTCGTTGTGCGTCCTTGGCATGGCGTCAGTCACCGAGGCCCTACGTCTGCAGCACCCGAGCAGCCTTGTCCCTAGGGACACGCTTCAGGTGCGTTTTGCGTCTTTGCTTGCCGGCCTGACACGCCCAGCCAATTGAGACAGCCAGTCAGCCAGTCACTAGGGCTGATTTGCGGTTCGTACATATAGGTCTGGCAAGAACAAATCGGCATCTCACATGCAGGGCCTTCCATCCACACCTTCCTAAGGACCGCGCAGGTAGTTTCCCCGGCGCCACGCCCCCAGGATAGCTCCGAGCCGCTGTTGGGATTTGCCTCGATTGCCTTTGACCCGTCTTCTGCACTTGTGGCTACGCGGCTGGAAGACTATCCCAGCACCGCCTGGGTTTGGGATACCCAAGTTGCAGAGCTCCGAGCCGTGCTCCTCTTCCACGGTAATGTCCGCCGTCTGTCATGGCATCCCAACATTCCAGAGACGCTCCTCATCGTGTGCGAAGGCGACCAATACAATGGCATTGTATTTGTCTGGGACCCTCTCTCCGAGGGACCACGTTCGGTGGAATTCTCCCAACACTTTTCTGGCCCTTCATCCGTGCGTGCCTTGTGGCTGGGCCTGGACGCCTCAAGCCCGCCTTCTCTTTTTCTCTCAGACTCTAATAACTACCTACTGGCCTCTCTCGTGGAAGCGGATCAGGACTCACCATGGGGCAACCAAGTCAGCACCCAGCCGACGAGTGCGGCGAGACGAGAGGAGTCGCCCCTTGAACTCGTTCCGGCCGTCGAGGCTAACCTGGATCCTGGAGACTCTGGACAACAGGAAGATGACAGCGAATTAGAGGATACATTCCTCCACAAACAATAGGCGCGTTTTGCGTTAGCGTCGGTCTCCTGCCTGGGGTTGAGTTGAGCATGGGGGGACGGGCGAGAATAGACACGGCTCCTCCAGACGAATCACGTCCACTGTGCGACCCCAAGCCGTTCTCGGCGTCGATATTGTATTGGGCCACGAAGAGAAGCAATTGTCCCCGGCATTCAACTGACTCGTCGACTAAGGCACGTACCGAGTACATTGGTGTTTTTGCACCACATATGCATGGGAGCACGAATGCGAGTAATCAAAAAGGGATACGAATGCATATACATCTCTAGCTCTTGCGCGCAAGATTCAGTGGGGGGGGAAAATCCGTCATTTTCTG
Organism: Lasiosphaeria ovina; assembly: GCA_033439765.1. NCBI lineage: Eukaryota > Fungi > Ascomycota > Sordariomycetes > Sordariales > Lasiosphaeriaceae > Lasiosphaeria > Lasiosphaeria ovina. Next base: position 2,566,329 of record JAULSN010000002.1, on the reverse strand, counting down.
CCAAGACGTAACTTGTTTGCTTCGTCCTGCTTATGCACCTCACCCGCATCCGTCACTTACAGCTTCCAGTTTTTGAGGAAAGATGTATACCTCTTGGAACAGAACAGACTCACAATCCGCCGTATTCCATGACTTGCTGCGGATACTTGCTGCTTCGTTCTCTCTGGTCCACGATTTGGGTCGCGCGGAAGAAAGAAACACGAAGCCCAGGCCCAGAGCCTATATTTGCCAAAACAAAGCTATAGTACTGGACGAGGTGACTATTATAGAGAATCTGCTTGGGTGGGGTTTGACTGGCTGTTCCAGGCCTTGATCGGTGGAAATCAACTGCCTTCAGCTGGCCGGTGAATACGTCTGGCCATTGGCCTTTGTGTTCTAGCCCGGATCTAGCTAGGTGACCTCCGAGAGGTGCGCTCCAGTTTCGTTTCTTGAGCCTGGCGCAACTCATTCACTACTTGGACGTTATACGAATATGTTTGAGACTCGGAATGCCTATTTCGACAAACTACTTTTGACAGCAAAAAGAGAGAGAAGTTCCGGGCCCATCCCCTTGTCTGCATGGGTCTGTATTACCGCACGACTACCGCACGGCAAATCATGTACACAGCTTGGGCCCACCTCTGCACCATCTAGAGCCTCACTCACATGTCAAGCTTAGGTACTGGCCCAGAGACCGGGCTCTCGTCATATTCCTCCTCCTTGTCAAGAAGAGAGTCCCTCGACCTGCAGGTGGCTGTCCCTGATGTACCCGTGCACTTTCCGCAAACACTTGCTTCTTTTATCGGGCCGCAGACCGGGCTTCGTTCGTGGGCGTCTTTGGATATACCGACACCCAACTCGCACTGCTTGTCTCGAGCTGCAACGATATGACGATGTGATGACGGCAACCGGGCACCTCGTTTCTGCCCCAGGTCGGCATATTGCGACTTGGCTTGCAATGTTTTCAGGGTCAAGGCGGCCCCCCGGCCGCCGTTGCTTCTGTTAGATGCGTGAAGTATCATTCACGTCCGTAGCCACCGAGTTGGCGGGGATGCGGGCACGGTATCAGATGCTGCTAACTGCCATGTTGGTTCAGTTGATCCCAGCTCTGCCTGCTGGATCTCATCCCTCTTGATAAGACACACGGGGAGAGCTCATGGCAGTCCAGATGTCTCAATCACTTTTGTCTTCAAGCATCACCGAAAACGCCGGTTAAGCTTCTGAGACGGAGTCTATTGAAAACAAGCCTCTAGATTCGAGTCTTGGAGGCTTGCCATTTCCTCAGATATTCAACGACAGCTGCCAAGAGTCGCCAACTCGCCTCTGTGCCTCCCTGATTCAGTCTCCTTGCGGCCTCAGCCCAGCCGGGCTGCGCATCTTGAGATATTGTCTATTTTCAATTTCTGTATCTCTATCCTTCATCCTGTGTAGCGGGCCAAGAGCCTGGCTGTTACTTGTTGTGACCACAGCATCTTGTCCTGCTCTACGTTCAGCTGCCGTCGATATCAACCTAACCAAGCCACAAATCGCCAAAACACATTACCCCTTTAAGCCGACCTGCACCTCCTCTTGCTACTAGATCAGTGGTGAAACTCTGACTTTTGCAACCAACAATTTTGCGTCCCCCAGGATGTCGGGAATTAATCGGAACAGCCAGAAATTAAACTTTGTGAGCGTGCTCGTCGAGCCGGGAAGGGAAACCGGAATCTTTTATATCCCCGTCGCGAACGTAGGTGACACGACTTCTCAACCGCGCTCCGTGTGTGCAACCCCTTGACTGACACCCGGTGTATCATCTAGCTCACTCGTGGTACGACATGGAGGGAGTTGAGAGCATTTGTCGAAAAGGGCGCTCAATGCGTCGTGGACCGTGTCGAAGTCTACCCGCCAGACAGTGGATATGTGCGGGTAGCCGATGAGGCGAGCTTTGATAGAGTATTCTGTAAGGAGTGCCATGCTTGCTACACTCCAAGTCTTTCTCGTTATCTCGTTCTAACTGCTGCTGCTGCTTAGATTTTCTGAACGGGGGAGTATTGAAGGAGCGGGGCCTGATCGCCTTTGACGGGAACAGAACCGAGAAAGTCGCCGTCAAAGTTCAGGAGGATGATCCCCAATTCGCTAGCATTGTCTCTACACCCAAGTCCCCCAGCGTCATGGGTACTCCCATCCAAGGGGGGCTGCCCCCAGTCTCCTACCCTGAACCGTTCCCAGGCTCTCCGCAGGCCGGTATGAGCTACCCCGGTGTGGCTGCCGGGAGCAACACCGGGTTGCAATACACGACGACCAGTGCCTACCAAGGATATGGTACCGGCTCGCCCCTGCACTACCACACCAGTCCCCAGCTTGCCAGCCCGGGAGTTGCTGTTCCCAGCCTTGGCGTGTCATCCCCTGCAAGCTACCAGTACACATACTCGCCTACCGAGCAATACAGCCAAGTCTATCCCATGTACCCAGGAGTTGCCGGCACTGCCGTGGCCCAGTCTCCGGGTGCAGATTTTGGGTACGGCTCGTACGACCCCTATTCCCAGCAGGCCCGGCCCTGGCCCGGCCAGGCGACGGCCGTGGAAGCAGCCGGCTACGGCAACACGGCTCTTGGCGGCGGCCAGTTCGGCGACCCCGACAAGCGAGCAATCATGATCAAAAACATGTCGTTCGACGGACTGAACGATGCGAAGATACGGGGATACATCTACAACCACGTCTCGCAGGATGCCGGGAACAAGGTGCAGAGTGTCGAGATCCCAGCCCGGAGATCCGGCAGCAGCAAGCCGCGCGGCTACGCCATCGTCTGGTTTGCGACGGCCGACGTCGCCGAGGTTGCCGCCCGGGCGCTCCACAACGCCAAGGTGGACGGCCGCAAGCTCGAAGTGCGACAAATCGGGGCCGAGAGCGTGCCCGTGGCGACGGAGTACTACCAAGACCAGGGGGGCAGCCAGGCCGCCGCCGTCGACCAGAAGAAAGAGCGCCGCAAGCAGCAGAGGCGCGACCAAAACGAGCCCAAGGGCAAGGATAGCAGCCGTGGCCAGCGGCCGCCGTCGCCACCACCACCGCCGCCATCATCCTCGTCATCTGCATCCGCTACTGGCAGCGGGAAGCCAGCGATCGCTCACGGAACTAATCTGGCGATCGTGTCTCGTGGCAGCAAGAAATCGCGAGCCTGACTGAAAGAAATAGCCCATTCCCTCTATCAATAATCACTACAAAACCGCATTCTTATCCCTTCTTATATATTTACTTGCTTCTTTCCTTTCTTCGCTGCTCTTTTACAACTTATATCTCTATCTCCCTTTTTCGGAAAGTATACGAGTCAGCGTTTTTACACACCCACAAGTATCACTAAGGTACCTTACCCATACCGAATGTAACAAACACATCACCGATCGATCCCCTTTCCCTCCCCGGCCCCCGTTTTAGACGCGGCCCTTCCAGCCACAGAAAGAGAAAAAGAGCTATCGATTCGAATTTGGCAAAGATGGTTTCACTTATGTCTTTCGCGGTACAACTTGCTTAATCTGGTTGGACTTTCCATCCCTTTTATATTTGGCTACCTAGGTAATAAAATTAAGTTGTGCAGATCGTTTCTTCTTTCGGGGCTAAATAACGGGGTTACAAAATAAAAGGGGCTGGAGAGGGGGTTGGATGGGTTAGGTTGGGTTGGGCAAAAAAAGTAAACAACATTCCTTACATGCTCGCCAACTGAATTGAATCGCAGCAGCAGCAGCAGCAGCAAAATAAGAATACAGCAGCGCAGAATAGCTACAGAAAGAATAGCGGCAGCGAAGAATAACAACATTCATAGCAAGAATAATATTCTGCGTTTTATGCTTTATCCCTTGATCCGTCCTCTACTCGCCAACGTGGAGAGACCATGGTTGCTTCTCTTGGTCCTCATTGATCTCTCACAGCACAAGAGACCCCTTACTTTCCCTCCCTATCTGCGCTACCAACCTTGTATTCTGGCTCTGGAGCTGACCGACCTGGTCTTTAAGAATCTCAATTTCCTTGAGCGCCAAGTCGCGGTCTGCACGAGTACGCTCGAGTTCCCGCTGGATATTCTGACGTTCCTCGCGCTCGGTAGCCTTGCGCTGGCGTTCCTCGGCCTTCTTCTCCTCTGCACGCCGCTTCTCTGCCAGCCGCCGCAGATCCCGCTGATATCGTTCTTCTTGCTTGGCTAGCTCGCGTTCGTGCTTCTCGCGCAACCGCGCGATCGCCTGTGCCTCCTTGTCGTTCTCTGCACCTTCGCTGCCGTTTTTTTGCTTCTTGGCCGCCTGCCGTTCCTGCGCTCTCTCCAACTTCTCCTGAGCGCGCCGCCGGCGATCCTGCAACTTTCGGAGATCCCTTTCGTGTTGTTTTGACTGTTGCGTAGGCGTGGCCGATGTGACCATGGAGCCTTCTGAGATAGTAGACCTCGCTGACCGCGTGGACGATTCCAGTTCGGCCGACGAGTTGTTCGTAAAGCTCTTATCAAGCGGCTCGCCGGCGTAGTCTTCGCCCTCCTCAGCCGACGCGTAGCTGAGCTCCGTAGATGAGATGTCGCTCTCGGCATCGCTGTCGTTGCCTTCCGACCCAGTTACTGGTGTCGACGCAAGGGTATACATTTTGTTAACGACTGCTGAGCCAGCAGCCTCTAACGCACCCGCGATCATCCCATAGAATCCCGAGGGCTGAGGCTCTGTATTTTGTGATTTTGTACCGTGGTGCTCTTGCTCAGCACCAATGGTGCGGGCGGGGATCTCGGTTGGTTCTTTTTCTCCCTGTTGCTCCTTCTGAGTCGATGGGGCTTCAACTCCGTCCTCCGTCAGTTCCTGCTCATTTTGATTGCCAGTGGCAATGTCCTCCATGCTCTTGGTAGATAGCCATTCCAGAAACTTATTGGCATCGTTAAGAATACCTCCGGGAGTGCCCCTTTCGACCATGAACCGAGGAACGCTGCCACCTGGGTCGCTTCGAGTCACCATGAGCCACTCGATCGCCATCTCTTGCTCCACCTCTTCGTCTCCCAGCGGGAAGCTGTCTTCGTATTCCGCTGCACCGCCTTTCTTGCTAGCCGAACGCAACATGGCTTCTCTGGCTATGCGGCTGTTTTCGGTGCCGCTTGCAATAGGCTTCGTCAACTCTTCCCGGATTACGTCAACAGAGGACCTCGTCCTCCTCAGTGGCGTGTTGAGTGGTATTTCCCGGATTACCTCCACCGATTCGTACTGGCCGCGTATGAATCCCGACCTTGGCGGGCAGTCAGGGTGCTGGCATGGCTTAGACACAAGCATGAACTGCCTCGGTTTTCGTCCTTTTCCTCGTTTTTGTTCGCCTGTTGGGTCTGAAGAAGCATGATCGGGCATGAGGAGCAGCGTCACAAAATCTCTCGGCGTTGTCGGGCCTGGAAATCTAGCCGACACCTGGAACACTATTGTGCAAGACCACAACAACAAAATATAAGCCAATCTTGCTCATCAAATTTGTGTGAAACGCTCTTCACTCTCCCTTTTGGATGTCGAGTTGGGCATGGAGGGGGAGGGGGGTAGCTTGGGACAGGGGGACTTACACTCTACCACGCCGACGCCATCGAGCTCTACCAGCTCGATTCTCTTCTCGGCACCAATCCCGCGGATATTTCCTGTCCCCGGCTCGCCCTGAGTCCTGGCCAGCGTTTCGGTGAATTCTTTCTGTAATGCGAGCCGCCACTTGTCGAACGAGATGTTATAACTATCGGCAGCACTCCCAGTGTCGCTATTGGCGGTGGGAGAGAACGGATGATGGATGCTACGGCGCGCAAACCAACTGCCCTTGCCGTCCTTGGCCGACAGTTTATAAACGCTGATGTTGAGCGGATTGTCGCGCGGGCTGATCTTGACATGTTTCCACTCCTTTCGTAAGAGCTCCGAGGTCACGGCATCCCTCCTGCTGACGGAGCTGTCGGCTAAGAGGATGCTGGGAATGTTAAAATCGCTGTTGCTGCGCACGGCCGAGTCGGTTTGTGAGCGCGCACGGCCTGTGGTTGCTGTTGTTTCGGCGGCGGCGGCTTTGGTTACGGCGGCGACGCTGGCGGGGACAGGGATCGAGTTGATGACGGCCTGGGCGTTTTCAAATGTCGTTGAGAGTAGTTCAGTTAGACGGTCCTTGTTAATAGCCTTCTTTTCGTTGCCGTCGTCGACAAAGGCTGTCCAGTCAACGGGGCTGAGGGCCTTGAATGGGTCGTGGTGCGAGGCCATATTTCCATGCGGCGTGTCTCGTAACGGCGGAAGGGGAAGGACGAGAAATAGACGGCGCCCTGTACGCCTCTCTAGTCTCTTTCTGCCGGGTTCTTTCCTTTTCTCTCCTCCGCACTTTCTGTTTTTTCGCCGTTTGCTCTTGCCTATGTCGCCAGGCTGGCTTCTCTAAAAAGAAGGTCCAAGGCAATGAAGGAAGGCGGACAGCGCGGACGAACGAACCCGAGGAAGGAACAAACGCCTAATGAATTTTTTAATACTTGGGTTGCTTGGGCCGGCACCCAAATAACAGCAAGTGCATCAATATGCTTTTTGTAGTACCTGGAATTCACGTCTTGCTGTCAGCATGTCTACCTGCTTGGGTAAGGACCTAAGGTAGGTAATGTAGTTTTAGGACGGGGCCATCGGCACCTCCGTGTTCATGGCTTCCATCGCCGTCCGGCGTGTGCTGACGTCATTGTGCCCGGGCCCAAGCGAGGCCTTTTTGGCGCTAACCCGCACTCTGTCCAGGCTTGCAGCCGTCGTTGCCGCCATAGCCATCCACTGGAAGCACCTAGACCGGACGACACAACACTGCGACATTCGTAAGCAACGTACATACATACTTACCATACATTGGCGGATTCCGGGACTCTACGGAGTGTACAGAGTTGCGAGTGCCCGTGGACGGAGCATCCCACCATTTGCAGCTTCATCCAATGGTTTCCGGTTGGCTTTCAAGCTTCAAATGAATGGTCAAATGGACAGACAGCATTGGATATACAAAGGCCGGCTGACGGGAGACATGAGAGCAAATTCATGTTGTGCATTCGAGTATTACGCTAAGTATGGTACCTAATTATCGGGAAGAAATCGACCAAGGAAGCTATCGAACGAATGACTGCGGTGGGTGAGCTTGTGACAAAGAGAATGTTTGTTTCGAGTACAGGACTGAGAGCCATCGTCTCTCACCCCTCGGCTCAGATTTCTGCTTCCATGCTTGCCTAACTACGAGAGCACTGCACCACCTGCCACCGAATACCTGCCAGGATGTCTGTAAGCCACCCTAGGGTATTCACTCGGCCGTTGTTGGCTGCTCTTCCGCAGAAGGGAGTGCAGCTGCTGTCAGCTCTTCTGGCGTGTCAACGGCTCCCTGGGGTGCGGCGGCTTCTGTGCTTTCGACCGAAATGAACTGGCTGTCGAGGTTATCCCCATCCAGACGGCTGTTCTTGCTCGGGGCCTGATTTGCTCCTGAGCTGAGGCCGCTGGGGGTGACGCCAACGCCGACGCTGACGCCGAGTCTTCCGTTGTTGAAGCCGCCCTGTCCGAAGCCGCCGTTGAGGCCGCCCTGTCCGAAGCCGCCGTTGAGGCCGCCCTGTCCAAAGCCGCCGTTGAGGCCGCCCTGTCCGAAGCCGCCGTTGAGGCCGCCCTGTCCAAAGCCGCCGTTGAGGCCGCCCTGTCCGAAGCCGCCGTTGAGGCCGCCCTGTCCGAAGCCGCCGTTGAGGCCGCCCTGTCCGAAGCCGCCCTGTCCGCCGTTGAAGCCGCCCTGTCCGCCGTTGAAGCCGCCCTGTCCGCCGTTGAGGCCGCCCTGTCCGCCGTTGAGGCCGCCCTGTCCGAAGCCGCCCTGTCCGCCGTTGAAGCCGCCCTGTCCGCCATTGGGGCCGCCTTGTCCGAATCCACCCTGTCCGCCGTTGGGGCCGCCCTGTCCGAATCTACCCTGTCCGCCATTGAAGCCACCCTGTCCAAAGCCGCCCTGTCCGCCGTTGGGGCCGCCCTGTCCGCCGTTGAGGCCGCCCTGTCCGAAGCCGCCCTGTCCGCCGTTGAAGCCGCCCTGTCCGCCATTGGGGCCGCCCTGTCCGAATCCACCCTGTCCGCCATTGAAGCCGCCACCGAAGCCACCACGCCCGCCAAAATCTCCATTTCCGCCGTAGCCACCGTGGTACTCACCATCATAGCCGCCACGGTCGCCGTAGCCACCATACTCGCCGCCGAAACCGCTGTAGTTGTCAAAGCCACTGCTGTAGTTGCCAAAGCCACGACGTTGGTGCTCACCGCCATAGCCGCCGTGCTCACCGCCATAGCCGCCGTGCTCGCCGCCGTAGCCGCCGTAGTTGTCAAATCCACCACGGTGGTGTTCGCCGCCGTAGCCACCGTGCTCGCCGCCGTAGCCACCCTGCTCGCCGCTGTAGCCACCGTGCTCGCCGCCGTAGCCACCGTGTTCGCCGCCGTAGCCACCCTGCTCGCCGCCGTAGCCGCCATAGTTGTCAAAGCCACCACGGTACTGCTCACCACCATAGCCGCCGTAGCCACCGCGCTCACCGCCGTAGCCGCCATAGTTGTCAAAGCCACCACGGTACTGCTCACCACCATAGCCGCCGTAGCCACCGCGCTCGCCGCCGTAGCCGCCGTAGTTGTCAAATCCACCACGGTGGTGTTCGCCGCCGTAGCCACCGTGCTCGCCGCCGTAGCCACCGTGCTCGCCGCCGTAGCCACCGTGCTCGCCGCCGTAGCCACCGTGCTCGCCGCCGTAGCCACCGTGCTCGCCGCCGTAGCCACCCTGCTCGCCGCTGTAGCCACCCTGCTCGCCGCTGTAGCCGCCGTAGTGATGCTCATTACCGTAGCCACCGAAGCCGCCGTGCTCACCACCGTAGCCGCCATGGTGCTCGTTGCCGTGGCCGCCATAGTGATGTTCATTACCGTAGCCACCGAAGCCGCCGTGCTCACCACCGTAGCCGTCATGGTGCTCGTTGCCGTGGCCACCATAACCGCCACGACCATAGCCGCCATAGGCACCATAGCGGCTGGGGTAACCATAGTCATGGGATCCGTCATAGCCGCCATACACTACAGGACCGTACCCACTATGGCCGTGATTGTCATGATGGCGATACTTGCAGGTCTCGTAGTCATGGCGATCATGGTTGGGGCACTCGCCGCCATGGTCGTCACCATCGTCAGAGTCGGAATAATCCGAGTCGGAATCCGAGTCGGAATCGTAGTCGTCATGGTCGTAGCTCGAGTGACCGTGGCCATTTTGAGCGTACCCGCTAGCCTGGTGCTCCAGCCAGCCTCTGGGGACGGGACGCAGGCAGCGGATGCGGCTGTGATACTTCTTCTCTAGGTCGTGGCAGCCCCGGTGAAGGTAGCCAAAGAAGTCGCCGCTGCAGGTCAGCCGGCCGTGGCTGTCCTTGTGGAAATCCGAGAAGGCAGCAGCCTCCTTGTCAACATATAGAGACTGCTTGTGGTCTCCGATGCGGATCTGGCGACAGAGGGGTCAGCGCCTGACTTGATGGCAGTGGAGCAGCACAATAGCCGCCTGGACTTACATCGCAGTCAAAGGTGAGTCGCTCCTCGTTGCCGTACCATCTCTTGCTGCAAAATATTATCAATAAACCTCGTATCTTGTGGTGGGGAAAGAAGGCACGAACCAGTCACAGCTGTCGTACGTAGAAATGTCCTTGTTGCCGAGCGTCGTGAGCGTCGTGAGGTTTGCAGCTTGGCCGGTTGGGGCAGCAATGACGCTGCCAGCCAGTGCCAGGGCGGCGATACTTGTGCGGAGAGTACTCAACGACATGGCTGAACTGAAGACGGCAGACTGCTGGTGGGTAGGGGTAAACGAGCGAGGTGTCTGTGCCTGGTGATTGCGCCTGAGGTTGGTGATGGTTCAAGAGGAAAACCAAGTAGAGACAGTACGGCAGCATCCCGATCCTTATACCCGGCGGGCGTGTGCCAGGCATGTCAACAGACAGAGCCACCTGCTTTCTCCATCCCCAGTGTCGACATCATCGACTAGACCTAGTGGCGGGCGCATCTCGATGGTACACCTCGGCAAAGGTTGCCATAGCTGGAGCGAGGCACTCAGAGAGACTCCGCTCACGGAACGCCATGAAGCCAGGACCGGCCCCGCCTTGGTCGGGGAGAGGTGGTCTTCTTTCTCAAATGCCCGCGACATGTGGCCGTGTACCAAGCCTCGAGGAAACTTGGGGCGCCATAGCTTCAGAGCTTACGGATACATCCCGGGACAATTCGAACACATGAAAGCTGGACGGCCATGGACGAGGGCCAAATGTTGTCATCTGTGGATAGCATCTGTCGATGGCGTGCCTAGGTCCGGGCGGACATGAGGGGCGCTTCAATGACAATCGATCTCGTGCTGGCTGCGCTAATTGCTATCAGAGGTGGATGCCCGAGGAGCAAGGGAAGGAAGGCGGCACTCGGCAGTCGAGCTGGGAACTGGCACTGGACCTTGAACTCTAAGCCATTCCGATCATTAAGCGACCCGTACCTGCGCCTTCCTTGACCACGCTCAGCGACGAACAAGGCATATGAATGCGCCTTCGCACCTGCACCTGCATCTGCACCTCGGGAGTCCGGAAGGCTCCTTCCGCCGCACAACGCCTCGCCCCCGTCGTGGATCTCAGAGATGGAGTGAACCTTTCTTGCCCGCTACGGGCACTTCCTACTCCGCCATTGTCTAAGGAAGCTAGGCATGTACCTTCCAGATTACATGAGGTAGGTTCCGCTATGGTCCTCCGGACTGCAGGTCGGGTGCCTAGAACGAAGGGCGACTACCCACAGAGAAAGTGGGCGTGCCTCCCGGTTCCAGTTCCTCATGGATGTCACGCTAGTGAAACCAAACCTCAACCTTGAATGGTAGTTGGGTAGGCACCTGTGATTCTTCGGGTGTACGAGTGCTACTATTCGGCCCAGCTCTTTCTCGTCGCCGCGGCTTCCGGGAAGACTTTGAGTGGTTACTCGGGGTACGCCAACACTTGTCGGCGACTTAGGCAGCCAGGCCAAGCCACGCCCCTGTCGCTCCTGCTGGGAGGCGAAACTGCTGGTGCCATGATGGCCAGCCACCTAGACGCCTCAATCAGAAGGGAAATCCCATTGACTGAAAAAGAAAAGATTGGTTGTGGTGTTTGTGGCTGTTTTGGTAGGTAACCTGGAAGGTTGCCTCTTGACAGATCCGGAGAAGGTGAAGTCCGTACTCCGTACTCCGTATCTCACCGACAATACGGATTCTCCGTACAAGACCGATTTGTTTGTTAGGTAAGGTATTCGTACCTCGAGAACCTCGAGATGCATTCAACCAGAAGAGCGCTTAGGAACAGGAAATTAGAAACGATAATGGGTCTGAGATATTTAATCAACACCGTTCATTTTTAAGAGAATACATCCTTTCATAATTCGTGAATATCTTGGGAAAAATGATATCCATACCGCGAGGGGGGCCGGCCGTACGGAGCATGCACTAGGAACTGAACACGGGTTGAGCCTGGACCCCTGGAACGCACGCTCGCGTCTGCCTTAGCACCATCGTCTCACGTGCCGCGGGCAGCCAACTACCCTACCAAAAAACAGCAGTCAAGCTACAAAAGTCGATTCACTCAGCCTTGCAAGCTTTCGTCAGCCTTGCCAACTCGAAGCAATCGCCCTTCGCCTTTGGCGTGCCTGTTGACCTGCTTTTTCAGGCTTGGGTACGCGTCGTTCTTGCCTTGCATTCTGCTCGAGACACCTGGCCGTCTTGAGCGAGCGGTTCCAGACGAGCCCGAGTGTCTCTAGTACTGCTCCTGTACAGTACATGAATGCATTAAGTACCTTACCAAGTATTCGACGTAGTACAGGAAGTTGGCTCTGCAAATTTACAATCACGGTATTTCGCACTTCGTACAGTACGCCCTTACGTCCCGTCGCTTCCAGGAGTTCAAGTCGGACAGAGAACAACCACCAACCTCCAACTACTGTCGAAACGCGCGACCGGGCGAGCTGGGCTACGTGCGCTGCGCTCCCCTCCCCTCGAGAACCGGACAAGGAAACGCGCCGTCCCGCCAAACAATTGACTGCCAGCGATCCCTTCTCGTCCCAATTCACGGGAAACCGCATAGAGTTTGCAACATCGCGTGCCGAATCACCTGAAAATTAGTGGGGGGGGGGTTGGCCTTTCCCCGGACTTTACCATTCCCTGGTACAGAGCCAGCCTTCTACTTGGCGGAAGAGGGAGAAGGAGAGAGAGAGCCGCACAGAAAGAAAGAAAGCCACCAACGCGTCGCCAGCGACCATGGCGAGCCAGACGCCGTCGACGCCCGTCAAGGTGCCAGCGTCGGCTGCCAATTACACCCCCGCGACTCTGGACACCGACCTTCGATCGCAAATCAACTCTTTATTATTAAAAGAGGGCCATGTCACAAAGTAAGTCCACATCACCACCAACTCACTCCCGCCTCTTTCGCTCAGTCCTCGGATGGCTGGCTGACCCTTTTGCAAAACAGGATACAGGACCAGCTTCTCCACTCCCTACACGCGCACCATTCCAACTGGCCGACAACGGTACAAGCCCACGCCGTCGCCCTCCTGCGATCGGGCGAGGTCACCACATTCCCCGCCCTCCTGCGGCGCGTCATCGAGGACGTCCGACAGGAGACAACCCTGGCCCCGCAAGCGGTGCCGCCTCCCACCCCAGCAGCCAAGTCTGCGAACGGCGCCTCCGAAGTGAACGGCAAGAAGTCGGCAAACGGGACACCTAGTCTCGAGGGGCCCAGCAACGGCAACACAGCGCTGCCGAGCCTGGCAGTGCCACAGTCGGTTGTTGAGGACGCGCTCAAGGTGACGCGCGACTGTCTGGAGATGGTGTGTGAGATGGATGAGAACGGGACGACCTGACCAGGCCCCCGGGATCATAATGCCGCCAGGCCCCAACTGCGTGCTGACCTCTATTATCACCTTACTCGCAGGGGCTGTCACCCGAAGTATCCATTGCCGAATTGGCTGCTGCTGCTACTGCTACTGCTATTGCTACTGCTACTGCTAATACTACCAGTCCTCCCAAGGACGACGACGGGCGACCAACATTGGCGGGACACAACCAGAAAGAGAGAGATAGGAGAGGATCGTCAGCGACAATACCTGACGAAGAGCCAATGTAAAATGGCCAAGTGGACTAGAAAGAAAAAAAGCAGAAAAAGAGAAAAAGAGGAGCAAGGAGCAAGGAGAAAAGAGGGAGGAGAGGAAACACAGGCATGTGATTATTGACGATGGCTTATTCATAAGGAAGCTGTCAGTACAAACCAGAAATCGTATATCCGCAACACTGAAACGGTCCATCGATGATGGCCATGTGGCGAGGACTTGTCCTAGCTAGTGTCACACGTCAGCCGACTAAACCGAGGGAGGAGAGAATGGGGGAAAATAGCAAGCAGAAGAAACCCTCGTACCCCCAGAAGCAACACACGGAGAAGGAGAGAGAGGCTGGGACACCAGACTAAAAAAAAAAAGCATGAATTATCGACGCCCATCCATGTTTTAGCTCCTTCCCACACCCTCTCTTCCTTTGCTTCCCCTCTCCACCATAGTAACATCATTACCAAACATACACCTCTCTCCAGCTCCCACCCTCGCACCTACATACCGCCATGCCGCTCTCCCTTATTTTCTTCCTCAAACTCTCTCCAAGGCGGACGGACTGGACTGTTAGAAACAATATGTTCACTTGTATATATAATGAGAATTTGTCTCGATTTTCTAGGTGTTGGGCATTTCTGGGGAATTATTACCACTGTTGTATCATATACCGTTTGTTATATGGTTCTGCTGCCGGAAGAGTACCTTGGTGTGTAAAATGAATATAAACTGCGAGATATCAATATGTGGTCACTCGAAAGTCTGCCACGATATATTATGTAAAGTAATTGCAAATGTCTAAGGTACCTAGATAGCTACAGTCGACAAGGTCGCAGAAATGCCATTCCCCTTCATCTGTTTGTGGGGAGGGTCCCTGATATATGAACCCGGCCTCATCGGGGTGGCTCCACGATAAACCCCCTTGCTCCTGAGAAAATACGTCTTGGCATCTTGCACATGGCATGTGCAGACAGCTAGAAGATACTGGGAGCGGTCCATGTAAGACGACGAAACCAATGAAAGCTAGAATACATGGAACCCGGAAATCTAACTACCAGGGCCATTCTTAACTCCTAGAACCCGCGTCTAATCATAAAGCCCGTCGTCGTTGCCGGCATCTCCGAAGGAGTTGCCAGCACCGCCGTCAGCACCAATCTCCGCACCAGCCTCGGGGAATTTGAAGTAAGCGCCAGGTCCGGCGTTCTTCATCTGCTGCGAGAATGCCTCGTAGCGACGGATTTCAACATCGGTCACCGACCGCCGGGCCATTTGCATGGCTTCCTCGAAGTGGCGCTTGGTGAGCTCAGGGACCGGGTCCTCACCCTCATCCTCCATATTCACATCCTCACCAGCAGCCTCACGCTCCTTGGTCCGCTGGATATCGAAGGCAATGGACTCCTTGATAGCAATCTTGACAGCGCGCTGAGTAATGAAGCCAAGATCGGCACCCGAGAAGCCATGGGTCTTGGACGCGATGTAGTCGAGATTGACGTCATCAGCAACCGGTGTCTTGCGAAGCTGAGCCTTGAGAATTCCAAGACGGCCAGGCTCATCGGGCAGGGGCACGTAGATGAGCGAGTCAAGACGCCCTGGACGGCACAGGGCGGGATCAAGCTGCTCAGGACGATTGGTCGCTCCAATAACGAAGACGTTCTTCTTCGAAGTCATGCCATCCATTTCTGTTTCGATTTGTTAGTGTGAGATTTTGCTATCAAGGGCAAGGAGAGGAACATACCTGTCAGAAGCTGGTTGACGACACGGTCGGAGGCACCGCCGGCATCGCCGACAGAACCGCCACGGGCCTTTGCAATCGAGTCCAACTCGTCCAAGAACACAACGCAGGGAGCAGCAGCCCGCGCCTTATCGAAGATGTCTCGGATGTTGCTTTCAGACTCACCGAACCACATGGAGAGAAGCTCGGGGCCCTTCACCGAAATGAAGTTGGCAGAGCACTCGTTGGCAACAGCCTTGGCCAACATTGTCTTACCCGTACCGGGAGGTCCATAGAAGAGAACACCACGAGACGGCGAAAGGCCGAACTTGAGAAATTTCTCCGGGTGGTCCACGGGATATTGGACGCTCTCCTTGAGCTCCTGCTTGACGGTCTCGAGGCCACCAATGTCTTCCCAACGGACGTTCGGAACCTCGACGACTGCCACCTCGCGAAGAGCGGACGGGTTGGACACACCGAGAGCAAACCGGAAGTTGTCCATTGTGACTCCAAGAGAGTCGAGGACCTCGGCGTCGATGGTATCCTCGTCAAGATCGATGAGATCCATCTTCTCACGAATCTGCTGCATAGCAGCCTCAGAGCAAAGGGCGGCAACATCGGAGCCGACATAACCGTGGGTCTCGGACGCGATCTGCTCGAGATCGACGTCGTCACCAAGCTTCATGTTCTTGGTGTGAATCTGGAGGATCTCCAGGCGTCCAGTCGGGTCCGGGATGCCAATGTCGACTTCACGATCGAAACGGCCGAAGCGACGCAGGGCGGGATCGATGGAGTTGGGGCGGTTGGTGGCCGCCATGACCACGACGTTGGACCGCGCCTTCATGCCGTCCATGAGAGTGAGCAGCTGGGACACGACACGGCGCTCGACTTCGCCGTTTGTCTTGTCACGCTTGGGGGCAATCGAATCGATCTCATCAATGAAGATGATGGCTGGAGAGTTCTTGTCCGCCTCCTCAAACGCCTTTCGCAAGTTTGACTCGGACTCACCGGCCATCTTCGACATGATCTCTGGGCCGTTGATGAGGAAAAAGAAGGCCCCCGTCTCATTGGCCACAGCACGCGCCATGAGTGTCTTACCGGTTCCGGGGGGTCCATAGAGAAGGACACCACGGGGAGGTTTGATACCGATCGACTTGAAAAGCTGGGGATGCCGAAGGGGCAACTCGACCATCTCTCGAATCTGGGCCATCTGCTTCCGGCAGCCACCGATATCGTCATATCCAACCTCGTTGAGGTTGTTCTCCTCCTCGTCACGCTCGATCGGATCACCCTCGCAGTGGATAACAGTATCTTGAGCCACGATGCCATACTCTGGCGGGTCGACCTCGACAACTTTAAACTCCACTTGCCTCATGCCACCGCGTACGATGAAAAGATCGCCCTGTCTAACGGGCCTGTATGCCTCGCGGAAGTAAGGAGCAAGGAAAACGTCGAAGAGAGAGCCAGTGAGGCCCTCAACAGTGTCTGCAATCGGGAGAACCGCAATGCGTTTGGCCTGGCTCGATTGTCAGTATATTTCGACACCATCTTGCACCAGAGCACAGCATAGTACTTACGTATTTGATATCAGGGCATGGGTGGATTGTCACGATGTCGCCGTGCTTGACACGGAGGTTGTGGCGAACAACGCGGTTAAGGCGAGCGCTTCCATCGTCCAGGTCATCGTCGGCGAGGACAATCAGAACGGTATCCTTCCTCTTCTTGCCTCGGACCAAGACAGTGTCGCCACGGAAGAGCTGGAGCGCCTCCATCGTGTTGTTCGAGAGGGCAATGATGGAGTTGTCATCGTTAACAGCGTCCGTTACCCTAGTCCAGAGTCAGCCGCTTATCGCCTAAGGCTCGTCATTTCCGTCATCAAAGCTTACATCAACTGGTTGGGCTTCTTCTTCTTCTTGAGGATGGCCGTTGCCGTGTCATCATCCTGCAATATGGGGTTAGCCGCATGATGCGTAGGTGAAGGAGCATTGGGTGGACAAACATCTTTCCGTTGGGAACCCGAAGAATCGCTAGACACACACACAAGTTAGCTTGCTATCGCTCACGCAAGGCCCGTCGCCGCAAATGGAGAGTCGCGATGTGAGGGGTCGGATACGTACGCCAAGTTCACCTTCTTCTTTTGCTCGTGATGCTCGGGATCAGGCTTGGGCTCGGAACCCATTTTGGATATCTGTGATTGATGGGATTTTGGGGAGATGTAGGGTGTGACGTTGGGAAGCGCGCGCGGTCGCTGTGGGGGACGATGTGTTTTGAAGAGAGGCAAAAGCTCCCAGGGCTTTGCGTGCAGAAATATTTAAGGGCTGCGAAATGGGATTGGGTTTTCGGAGACGTGAGTTTGATGGATGAGGGAAGCTTTGGGTTTGGATAGCCTTCTCGGAATGAATGGAGTTGTTGGTTATTCGCCCAAGGCTCCAAAGGACAGCGCAGTGGCACCAAACTAGGCGACCACTCGGATGACGACTTGGGCGGAGCTAACCTTTTGGGCGGCGACGTCCGTGCTTTTTTGCCTGCCAGCCAGGCACCATTCGCTACGTGCGCCTCAACCTGCCCAGGCCGGGCAAGCTTCCATGTTAGGTTGCCTGAGCTTTCCTATTTCGCTCGAATCTTCCAACGCCTTCTACCGGGTCTAGCTGACTGATATCGTGAGGCCGATTGACAGCCTCGCAAATCATCATCTGGAGTTTGCCTCATTCCACGGGCCACGGGGCCTCGATTTCGGTTGCTATTGTGCTGCCTGCACTATTGTCTTTTTGGTGTTACGGAACAATTATCTCAATTTTCTCTGTACAGTTTTGCCATCGTGCGGCCCCGTGCACCGTTTTCAGAAGGAGGCAGCATTTTTGCCAAACTTTGCTACTACGTCCGCAGCCGCAAGTGCCGTGTTGCCAGCAAACTCGGCCCCCAAATCTGCACGGTCGGACATCAACTCATTCGAGCGCCAAGAGCTGCACAACACCAAAACTGCAGCACCGCGTTCTACAAATCTCGCAAGTGCGTAAGATACGCGACATCACATGATATTGACAACATAGGATGCCTTGTTATTCTCGAGATCGTGACCTTTATTTTCTACATCTGCACAGCTGGCCTTATCTGTCTCCATTTCCAGCTCACGATCCCTTTACACCCTCCCCCCCAACCCTTTCTGTTTGTTTTAGAGAAAGTCTTTTTAGACTGACAAGAACGTCTAGCCACAATACAGCGACACCAGACCAAACACGGGGTTGACAACGTATCACGAGGAGAAAGGGCTTTGCCATTCTATATCGGGTAAGCCTATGGTGTTCTACAGCCCAATCCCTGAATGTTTGTTAGCAGGAGACTTTCCAAGATCCGAATGGCCTCAATACATTATTTCTCGCCCTAAAGGGGGGCGTTTTTATCGAGGGAGGTAATAGCTATTAGAATCTATATTTTAGCATCCCCGAGGCCTTTCTCTCTCCTAGAAATGTCCATGCTGGGATAGCCTATAGCTGCAGCCCACAGCCAATATAACTACTATTGCCTAGACCTCTAGGTAACAGGCGTCTGTTTTGTCTGCTGGTGCAGCGGTAACTTGCGACAAGAAATATCTATTAAAGGCTGTTCCTGGCCGGTCTATTTGCAATAGCCTTTCCCCTTTTTTGCAAGTACCACGCCAGCAAACATTCAGGGACTGGACTGTACACAATCCCTTTTGAGCCTCTCAAGCCTGGAAAGTAGCGAACGCTTATCATGGCTAGGCTACCTCTTTCTAAAGTTCGTCATATTTAGTTTAGATGTCGGCTTGTGAGTCTTGAGTTTCCTTGTCAGGTTTGTGTCGATGGTGTTCTGCTCGGTAGTGATCTCGGCTCGAAGGACTTCTACGCCGGATTTGTTCGTCAACCCCGTCTTAAAGTCCCAGTGTTTTACATACTACAGCGTGGGCAGACGTTTTGGACAATCTAAACAGACTATCTCTCATTTTATACCGTTCTTCCTCTTCCTCTCCATTCTATTCAGGATCCCCATTCCACGTCCCGTCATCTTCGGACTAGGCCCAAAGCATATGAGCTCGCCGCTGGATTCCTACAGCCGACACAATGTACACCATTCCCTCGGTACATAGACGGTTTGCCTATCACCATTAGCCACCCGTAATAGGATCTACGGAGGAGTTGGGGGGGGGCACTTGGTGTGGTTTTGGATTGCTTCTTCCAAGCTGTGCAGAAGCCCTTTGGAGACAATAAATATTACCCTTGTTTCCCTTTCGTGTAGGTAGGGACAAACAGGTGACAAGCTGGATAATGGTTGCAGGACTGCAGGCATGCCAAACCAACTCGATGCCGTGGAGGGGTGCGGCTTCCAGAGACTGGATGGTGTGTGTGTGTGTGTGTGTGTGTGTGTGTGGAAGTCCTACCATAGACTTTGTCGAACCCTTAGCAGCAGCCTGGACGAAAAAAGGAACTATCTAGCCTCAGGTAAGTAAGTGCTGTCATCCAAGGAGGTTCTGGCCGTGGGCTTGCTCAGCTATGAGGTAGCGGCAGGTGTCGTTGGAACACTGCTATCTCCCGCTTGCGAGAACCACGCACGTTTTCTCCTCATCCATCGGGGGATCCAGCACGCTTGGTGTCATATCTTTTTTTCTCTAGCTTCCTTCGCCGTGGAGAGTGCTCACGGACCTTCCGCTGGCTGCCGTTGGCTTGCTGGCTACGAGGTGACGGCAGGTAATGGTAGGGCACTGCTATCTCCCGCTTTGAGAGAATAACGCCCATCATCATCTTCTTCTTCACAGTCGTCAGGGGATTCGGCACCCTTGCGCTCATATCTCCCTTCCTCAAGCATCCTTCACCTTCGAGCGTGTGTCCACGGACCCTCCGCTAAACTGAACGTGATGGCGGACCGTGTGTCCTTCTTCCTCCTCCCACGAGACCCCTTGTTGCGGAAGAGGAAGAGGAGGAGGAGGAGGAGGAGGGGGGGGGGCTTGGCTGGCTCCCAAACCGCGCGAGTGAATACCTAGATATTCCTACCTTAGCCAGTTTTGGAGGTTTCTGCGAGCATTGGCTCTAAGATAATAAACCAACGGCCACGGATATTTACGCGGCTCAATTGATAGCCCGACCGACCGAGCGTGCCGTCCAAGCCTTCCGATGTGATCTGTGCCTGCTTGCCTGCCCTGTCCTGTCACAGGGCTGGCCCGATTTCGTTCGCCAACCAATCACTGAAACACGAGAAATCTGTGGCAGGTCGAGGTCGAGGTCGAGGTGGTGGTGGCGGCGGCGCCGGCGGGAAGACGATTCCCCCGTGCCTTGATCTCGCCTCTCTAGCCCTCCCAAACCCACACACCAAGCGTCTGCATTCTGCATTCTGTCTTGTTTCACAAGCCGACCCCCTGCCGGCCTATCTGCCACGAGACTGGGACTGGGAGTGTGTGTTTGCGGGGGAAAGAAAAAGAAGGTAAGATATATAGGCCGAGAGGCAGCACATACATACATCAGCCTTTTGTGTGTGTCTGCGTGTCAACAATGAGCTACCACATGTGCCTGCCCCTTTTTTTAAGTTTCGATGGAAACAAGTCGCGAAAAGCAGACTGGTTATGCGGAGCAGAGTGTAGCTACCTATCATTTTCGTGACTTGCTATTATTAGGTAGCAGAATGTTTAGATGTGTCTTTTTTCTATCTGCCTAGATAAAATTGCCTTGCTGCCTGGCTGCCTGGTTGGGCTGGTTGAGCTAGGTTTCCCGAGTGTCTGGACCGAGGCCCGTGTGAGCTCCTCCGTGTACTGCCGGGACGTTTTTTGGCAAAGGTACCTCGTGTACACATTGTACAGTACATGAGGGGGGACGGAAGACATGGTATTGTTTCCTAATGTAGTGTACTTGGTGGTGGCGGATGTCAAGCAAGGCGCGTCCGTTCCTTTGGGACGGACGGAATGGTTTGCCACAGACATAAGGTAGGTAGGTAACTTGGTAGGCTACCCCCTAGGCTCGGCGATTGCGATTGCCGTTTCTACACTAGCCTGCCGCCTGCTAACGGGCATCCCAAGCTCTCCGCTACGGTACCGGTCACGGTGCCGGGATCGGTTGCGGGTTTTGCTCCCCCTGGCCGAAAAAAGAAGAGCGAGTGTTGGGCGGCGCTTGTTTGAGCTTTGAACACCCCCCTAGCTGCCCTTGCTAGTGTAGTGTCTATGGCATTAGCGCGAGATCGAGGCCAGCGGCAGGCGGGGAAAATGGTGAGAAAAGAGAGATCTCTATCTGTCTGTTAGTGTTGTCTGATATGTCTCTCTGTCTCGGGCGCCGGATCACAGGACCCCCCCCCCCCCCCCCTTTCTTTTTTTCTTTTTTTCTTTTTTCTTCTACCTGTCTTCTCCCACGCCCCCAAAAACTTCACCCCCTCCCTCCATCCCTCCCCGGCTAACGCTTCCTCGCTCCCACCCACACCAATGTCTTCCCCCCCTTTCCGCCGCCCCCACACATGTCTCTCTCGGAGAGTTCTCCGTTTCGTCCTCCTTCCATCACCAACGGAAAAGCTTGGACGTTATATGCCCCGTCTCCATTGGCCATTTCTCTGCCTTGCCAAGTTCGAGGAAAAAGCCGTTTAGTTTACTCCTTGATATCCACACTCTTACATTAGTCTACCACAATCTGTGCCGAACTCTGCATACCCTTGCATGATGGCAGGGCAGGGCATAGCATGGCATGGTGTAGCGTAGGGTGGCATGGCACATACATATGGCGGTGTCTCTGTCAGGCATTGGTTAGACTTTCTAATGAGGCCTTTCCTGGGTTTGGTTTTTTGGATTGTGACTTTTCAGCAGAGGATTTTCTTGTATCTTTGTCGTGGTAGTAGTCCGTCCCGGCGGACGACCTTTGAGTTCATTTCGTTCCTTCCTTCTAGAAGGAATTTGCTAGGGTTTATTGCGAAGGAGTAAGGGGGTTGCGGCACGCCGCCGCACCCGGACCGAGTCACTACCATCGTCGGCGAGCTTGATACCCTAGCCAGCTAACCAGCCGTTGAATGATACGAACTTTTTTTTCTGCTTCTCGAGGTGGCTTGGACGAGAATGAAAGGAGGGAGAGGAAAGAGAGAGATTATACCGTTGATCGTTTCCCGGGCTGTCTCCCTTTCTGCCTCTCCCGCTGCTACGTATACGCACGTACACTTCATGTGCTCGGTGGGTAAATTTTGTAGGTATAGGAATCCCGGCGACGCAAAATTGTTTCCATCGTGTTCATGCACCGCAGATGAGCTCAGCACATGCGATGTCACCACGCCCGAGCCAGAAAGACTGTGTGTGGATGGGCCATGCCCACTCGGCTGGGACGGAACAGCCGCGCCATGTCACTCACCACTGCTTTTGATATGCGCTTCCATGATCGCCGTTGTTACCAGTGAACTAACCTACGAGGTCCGCCCGCCCGGTAGGGGGAGTACTATGGTACGTAGTACACTTTCGTGGTGTTCTAGGCCGCCCATGTTTGTGGCAGTGCGTCTAATCTGGGGGAAGTGGCCCAGTAGTGTGCGGATGTGGCTTTTCCCGGCTGCCTAGTGTATTTTTACCTTGTACGGAGTAATTTGCGCCAAACTCTCTTTCCAGAGTCTGGTTCTCTCAAGTCCTGGCTTGTAGGTTTATCAGCTTGTGCGTTTCGGCATCTCCTCGGCGGGAAAGGGGGAAGGGGAACACGCTTTGCGCGTTTTCAGGGCCATGTAAGCGGCAATTTGGAGTGGTTATCCGCGAGCCCAGTGAACTATATTAGTCTCCGTGGACAATAGCGTATACGCAGTAGGTACAGAATATCCAGGTGGCTATGCGAGGGATCAGGGGTTTCCGTCTGTGCATTGCTGGCAAAGACTCGTACGAATTGGTTTGTTGATTGACAAAAGGAGTTAGCGACACGGCCCGTTTGGAGCTTTTCGGCAATGCTTGGGACGTGTAAAAGGAAAGAAATGCGAAGAGGAGCAGCGTCAGAAGATAAGCTCCAGACCAAGAGAGCAAACCAGTCCTTCAGGGCGGCCGGGGACATATATCTTTGCTATGTGCCTGAGGACGAAAGACCAGTCCCTCACCGTCGTGGTCCTGCCCCCTTTAAGTCCGACCTGGCCAATCACGTCGGTGGGATGGAACCAGGCTAGTTTCTACAAACACAATGGCAACACATACGTGTTGGCGGCCTGGCGGCGAATGCGCTTAAGGTTAAACTTTAGGCCTCTGCAGCAGAAATAAGGAAGCCTGGGGAAATAGTGGAGGACGAAATGTAGATACCTGTTCTTTATATATACGCTACATCTTCACCTCTTTTGAGCTACAGCTCTCAGCCCGGCTCCTACTCGCACTTAGCGAGCACTCGATCCATGCGTCCGTCCGCGACCAGGCTTCAACCCTCGAAAGGCTCTCGGCCGGATCGGCGCAGGCTCTCGGCCGGCTAAAGCTGGTACCTAATACCTCAGCCACGATTCGGTAAACTTAAGCTACGTTAGAGGGTAGGTGCCTTAGGTTGCAGTGAGCAACTTAAGGGTGGCGGTATAGGCGAAGGGCGTCGACTCGACGCACGCCGCTGGCGTGCAGCTCACGGTTCGGTTGTTCTTGGTGAGGCCAAGGAGCCTGGGCCAAGAGGTGCCCGTGACATTGGATGCCAATCTCGTCACCAGATTGGCAAGAGATGGCGGAACGGAAACGAAAACACTTTGTGTGTCAACGTCTTTAGGGCTGACGGTTGAGCAAATAAGGTAGGTGCTTGACAGCGTGTCGGTGTCGGTGTCGGTGCTTCCATGTCAGGTCAGATGAAAGGGACGAGAGTTGGGACCAATCCTCGATGCGGTCCATTTGAGATTGAGCCACGGCTGACAGCTTGCATGTTCCAGAATCCATATGAGATGCTTTTTCAGAGTCTTCCAACCACAGGAATGGATCCGTGTGCCGTTTGCGTATGTATACGGTAATGTAAGGCGCACGCACGATATGCTCTGCCTGGCCCATAGGGCGGAACGGGCTCCAGCAAAAAGCAACCTAGGCTGGCCAACGACGTGCCGTTAGCTACACCGACCAATTCAAGTTGTTTGTTGCGCTTGCCGGGTGCAATTTGGTATGTTCCATGGTCTTGTTTGGATGGGGGCATTTAGAGCCGAGAGCTCTGCGGCGGGAGGAATAAACGCACTCAACCAGGGGGGGGCGGGCCCGACAGGGGGTTCGGACGTCACGGAACCAAGGCAGCCACGACCGGTACGTGATTGGCGACGGCAGGCCTTTGATCCGACATTCCCCCAAGACGGGAGCCCAGAGAAAGAGGGCCTGCCTGCCAGGTGGCGCCCGCGCCACTGAGCTTTGTCCATCCATCTGGGGAGCAGGTCGCACTCGACCCGTGCAGTGTCCTGCAGGTGCCCAAAAGAACCGTGCAGCACGGGGCGGCGGTACTTCCCGATCGAACTTCAACCTCACACCAACTAAGTTCTGCTAAAACCAACCGCACAACGGCAACCCAAACTTCGATGGAAGGCACCACCCCGCTAGGGTACCCCCCTAAACTTGGCCCGCGGGGCCTTTCCCCCTCCAAGTGTCCAGTTAGGGTCGCTCAGGCATCAAGCTCGGAGACAATTACGGACGGTCGTAATCGCTGGGCCTGCTCGGTCGTCCATCGCCTGAGTATCCGCACGAAGTATCCGACATCTGTTTCCATTCTTCTATCTTCTGCCGCCCCAGGGCCGAGAGTGAGGTGGGGGAAGAATGGAAGGCGCTGGGGAGTGCCAATGTGCTGGATCCCGGGGCTGATAGAAGCCCAGAATGGCAAGCGCCCGCAGCCGGAAGGATCATCAGACTTGGGGTCGGAGATTTGCAGTGCAACTTCCTCAAGCAGGCACCCAGGCAGGCAAACGTGCAAAGGTCTTGCATCTCTTCCTGCTGGGTTCAAGCTTTTGAACATTTTTCTCAGGCTTTCTTTCAGCCTTCAGGTGTGGGCTAAGTGAAGAATTGCTTGAATGGCTTGCTCTTGCTGCTTACAAACCTAGTATCTACGCCTGCTCAACTAGTCAAGTCTATTTCCCTAGCCGCGGGCGCGCCACAGTAATACTTGACCGCATATACTATGGCCTTGACTTGGCCTTAAGGCTGTTATATATGTTATCAACTTCGTCTGGCGTTACAATACGTAAGGTATCTGCTCGTCTACGGTGGCCAATGGCACACCGCCGTTAGGGGCGAGCCGATCTGGACGGCCGGCATGCATCTATTCACGCCGTTCAGTGTTCCCGACCCCAAGATGAATTCCACGGGAATATGCTCGAATTCCACTGGAATTACGACCACCAAGTCTCCGCGGCTATTGGTGGCAGGGAGAGTTTGAGGTGAGGTGGTTCCCCCGCTTCTATGTCATCCATCGCGGGTCCCGCCTTCCCCCGGCCCCCTCCCTGGCTGCTTCTCGCAGGGCTGAGGGCTGGAGGTGAGAACCTTCCACAGAAATTTTACCTTTGGCCGGGCAGACGGGAGTGATGACCAATGCAATGCCCTGTCTGGCCAGGGCTTCTGGGTTTGAAATCGAAACTCTGGGCTCTCCAACCGTTCCTTCTTCAGAACCGTTCCAGGGGGCGATGTGGGGTGAATCCACATTGGCCGACCTTCCAAAATCAAACGCCCAGCAAGGCACCCACAGCACAATTTGGAACCGCTATCGCCGAGGTGTGTTCAATTTACGCCCTTAGCGGATACTAAGTAGTCGACGCCCACACCTTTCACACGCCATGCCATGGTGGTCGTTTCAACTTAGAGACGACGAGAGGCCATCCTCCAGCGGCAAACCCCTCCCATCCCCAGTTCCCAGGAACAGTACTGCACTGTACAGTACATTCAGTACATACATACAATGGAGTACTGTACCGGACGGTTGCCCTACCGTCCGTCCGCTTAGGGTTCCAGTGATAGGACTGGAGATCAACAGCCACTCGACACCGATATAGCCCTAGCTGCAGGGTCGTTTTGTCCTGTCCCCTTGTTTGGCCCGGTCGGTCGAGGCTGTCGGCCCCGTCGTGGATGTCTCCGTCTCGTCGCGGGAATTCATCCATGATTCTGGGCATGATTCCATGATTCCATGACCCATGCCTGCCCACCTGCAGCGGGGCACAGTCGAGGGCAACCACCCACCCGTCCACACCGTCCTGGCGGTCTGGCAGCGCCCTGTGTGGCAGTCTGGCTGGCTGCCAGTCAGTCCAGCACGGCTGCTTGTGGCTGTCTCTTCGACACGATGAGTGGGACGAAGAGCAGTTTCCTAATCAATCCATCTGTCGTCATACAACGTCGTCTATACACTGCATTCTTCGTGCCTGACAGAGAAGAATCCGGGACTGATTCGAACAGTACAACAACACCCCTCCCGGACCATGGAACTCCCGCATCTTTTAGCTGTCTAGCTGAGGCTATCCCTACCGCTGCTCGCGCTTCCAGGTTATTATATGGATCCTTTCTGCTTCTTGTTTCTGTTGAGCACAATGTGCAGTGGTGCACATTGACTGGTTCCGGGTACGAAACGGGCCCAAACGCTAGCTGCCACTTCCTTAGCTGCTCTAACTTGTCTCGTCGTCGACTATTCCTTGGCAGCCTGAGAGCAAGACGCTAAGTGAAGCAGTGGGTGGGTGAAGGTATTTTCAGATTCGCCGAGGGCGCGCGCGGGCTCTGGGGGGTTGCAGGCCTTGTGTTACTTGACTGAGTAACTGAGGTTCCATTATTTCTGGCCTGGCTGGCGCGCCTGCGCTGTGCAACACGAGTGACGACAGCTTGCGGCAAAAGAGAGAGACTGCAGGGAGTTGAGGAGAGCCCCCCCGCCCCCCCCCCCCCGCGGGACAAGCCACGCTAGCGAGCGTGAGAATGCGCCGACTCGGCTTCTGTCAATTCTTGTCCGCCCACGGTCCAGTGCCTATCGCACGCCCAGCAGCAAAATAAGGTAGCTGCCGAAGGGCCTCGGCGATATTGACGCGCCTTATCTCCTTCCAGACCGCCCAAGACCCCAAAGGCTACCCGGCGGCAGATCCTACTATGTACATACGCGGCCCAGATGCCACCCAGAACCAGGCAGGTAATGAAAGTCGGGTCCCCCAATCTGCACACTATTCGCCAGCCCAGGTACTGTACATTGACGACAGACTCACGGTACTCCCATAGGCCGGTCGAGCGAGAGTGAGGGCTTTGGTTGCTCAAGTTCCCCGCAGACGCGCTCAGAGGTGAGGTGCCCATGCCCATCCCATAGGGCTCTCTATAGTACTGTACCTTGTCACGCGTACATACTCTATGTACACTGCAACCGATCAAGAGGTATCGTCCGGGCGGAGCACACCAGGAAATCCTTGAAGTTCAGACCAAAAAAGGGTTACCTAGCATGGTTGGTTCCTACCATCAATCCCGCGGTATCAAAACCGGCCACGGCCTTCTTCAGTGACGGTCCTTATATGCCAGGCTCGACCACATTCCTCCTCGGACCCTCGTCCTGTATCACAACTTTGTCGAAACACGCCAAAGACGGAATCCGGATTTGGGACAGCACGAAAGAAGCACCTTCGAAGAACAAGACGAACAGCCAGAAGGATGATGGTTATTAACGATTCAGATCCGCCGACCCCGCCAGACTCTCAAGCCACCCAGTCTGGGAGGAAAGGCTCCAAGAAGGTCAGGACAGGCTGTATAACATGCAAGTGAGTGCGATATCCCGATCATGTCTCCATTCTGTTGTCGTCACCCCCCCCCCCACCACCACCCAACCTACCTTGGCCTGCCAGCAAGCTCTCTCCTGCCAGGACCCGAGCCCAAACGATAGCTTGTCTCGCTTGGAGCTTTTGCATCCCCAACCTCTAGCTAGCTACTAGCTGCGGCAGACCTTGGACTACCTACCTCATGTCTATCTACGCCTGCTGTTCAGCTGTGGTCTCTCCTTCGTTACCGAGTCATCCGTATACTAATTTCCAACTTCCGCGTGTGGTAGAATTCGCAAGGTCAAGTGTGACGAGGCTAAACCTTTCTGCTCCCGTTGCACCAAGACGGGCCGCCGATGCGATGGATATCTGGACGCCAAAACCATGGCCCAGCGGAGGCGTCGATCCGGTGCCGTCCCGGCCGGCGGTCCCGGGGGCTACCCCGCGCCTCTGTCGCTGCTCTATGACTGGGCGTCGGCCGACGAGAGGCGCTCTTTCCATTTCTTCCAGCACGTCACGGCTCCGTGCCTATCGGGCGACTTTGACGGCGACTT
Organism: Lasiosphaeria ovina; assembly: GCA_033439765.1. Taxonomy (NCBI): domain Eukaryota; kingdom Fungi; phylum Ascomycota; class Sordariomycetes; order Sordariales; family Lasiosphaeriaceae; genus Lasiosphaeria; species Lasiosphaeria ovina. Next base: position 2,538,355 of record JAULSN010000002.1, on the reverse strand, counting down.
CTGGCGCGTCCTCGTACTGCAGATCTGCCAGACAGAGCCCGCTGTCAAGCATGCCGTGCTCGCCGTGAGCAGCCTGCACGAGGCCATGGTGCAAGCCTCGCTGGCACCCTACGCCGACAACGACGACAGGCACTCGTTCGCCCTCTACCAGTACAACAAGTCCATCTCGTGTATGCTGGGCCAGATGCGCTACGTCGACGCGAGGCCGCTCGTGCCTCTCCTGACCTGCGTCCTCTTTGTATGCATCGAACTCATGCAGAGCAAGGACCATGAGTCTCTCATGCACCTCCAGCAGGGCCACCAGATCCTCAGCCAGATGGCCCGAAAGCCGCCGACGCGCAAGCCCGAGCTCGACATCATCAAGCAGCACCTGGTGCCCATGTATACCCGCCTCAGCCTGACTTCGCTGCTCCTCGGCGTCGACCCGGTGGCGATACCGAAGCCGCTGAAGCCCATGACAGAGGTGCCCTCCGTGTTCAACGGCATCGACGACGTGCGGTACGCGCTCTACGACTTCATGGACGAGTGCCTCCGGTTCGCCAAGAAGTCGCGCCCAGCAAAGTCTGGCGACGCCTCGCCCGAGGAGCTGCACGCTTTCGAGAACGAGCAGCACTACTTGCTGGGGAAGCTCGCCAAGTTCAATGTTTCCTTTTCCCTATACCAGTCGACAAAATCCAGAGACGCGCCGCCGGGAGCGCTCGCTCTGATCCAGATCCACGTGCATACCGTCTACATATGGATATCGACAGCCCTCAGCAAGAACGAGACGGTTTTTGACAATTACGTGTCGACCTTCTCGGCCATCATCCCTCTGGCGGCCGTCTTCATGGACACGCTCCTAGCGCCTCGGGCCCGCGACCACCCGTCAGGCAAAGCCGCGGCAACGTGCACGCCGTCGGCGGCTGACACGCGGCGCTTCTCAGCCGTCTTCACGTTTGAGATGCACATAATCGCTCCGCTGTACTTTGTCGCAACCAGGTGTAGACACCCGCTCATTCGGCGAGCCGCATTGGAGCTCCTGCGACGCAATCCGACGCGGCGCGAAAACGTGTGGCGGGCAAATGTCATGGCCAACCTTGCCGAGCACACCATCAGATTGGAGGAGCTGCACTTGCAGCCCCCACACGCCGCCATGAGATCCCAGTCGCGGCCCGCCTCGCCGCCGGCTGCTGCGCTGACGGCTCCCAATCCATATGCCGGCGACTCTGCTGACGACGACGCGTGGGCCAGGGAGCTCCTCGACGTGCAGCACCTGCAGGACAACTTCCGAGTCGTTGATGGCTCGGATTCAAATAATTCCTTCTCGTTCGACCACGCGAACAGCTCGGCAGGCTCGGGCGGGAGCATGGACGTGCTCGTCGACGACGACCTCAGCATTGGCCACCTCCCTATCGACCCGACTCTCCTCTTCGATGCGTCCGAAGTGGCGTCGTCGGTCCGCTCGTATAGCGGCGCTCCGTCTGTGGCATCGTCCCTCGACGATCACCACTTCGCGGCCAACAACCTGTTCATGGGCGGCGGTGGCACTGGTCCAGGAGCCGGGAACTCGCCTTCGGGCAACCCACTCTGGGCGACGTCTTCACAGGGGGGTCGGCCGAGCATCTCGGTAGAGCTACCCACTCCTTGGGACGAGGGGCCCTTCTTGATGGGGCTGCCGACGCGGCAGCGGCGGCCAGCCGGCGACTCGATCGGGTCGGACGAGTCTCTCAGCCTGCTGGGGCCGCCGCCCTGCAGCGCCGAGGCTCCGTTTGAGATTCCCGAGGTCTTCCGGGTGCATGCCACCATCATCGGGCCCGAGGACAACGACAACTGCGTCCGCATGTTTCGAAAGTTGGGAGGGCTGAATGCCAAGTGGGATATACAGACAGAGTGGTTATGACATTTTTAACCGGGGTAGGGTGGAGCAGCTTTTACCTTCTTCTTCTTCTCTTTATTTCTTTCTCTTTATTCTTTTCTTTTCTGGACCGATAGAGGGACTCTGGTCTGTCTCGAACGTCTTGTATAATGGCTCGCAAAAGCGACATGATTGTTTTTCTTCTTTCGTACATAAGGATAGATACCCGGTATACATGGCACGACACAAACGACGAACATGGCAAAGAAGGGATGGGATGGGTTTCATTTCATTAGTTTTGATGGATCTTCGGAGCTGTGGAATCGAGAACCCCGTCGGTCGGTAATGATGATACTGTACATAACATGCATGCATTCTCGGTACGGGATGGCCGGCTCTCCCTACCTTGGCTACCTCGGTTTTCTTATTCTTTGCTGGATTCTAGGTGCTCTGGCTGCCAGAAAGGGGAAATGGAAACTGAAAACTGTAATCAAAATCATCTCTCTGTCTTCTTGTCTCTGTAACTTCTTGGAGGGTTTGTAGGTATGCGCAATACAGACAATACAACAGCCCAGTAAAACATGAACCGGGCACCCAAGGTGTCGTGGAGGGGGTGGGCGTCGGCCTGTGCGTGTGCGTGTGCGTGTGCGTGTGCGCTGTGGGAAACCTTATCTTATCCGGAAACCGCGGGGGATTTAAGGTTTCCCAGCGAGGCAATGACATCAGGGCTACCTGGTCGTTCTTCAATCGCGTATTGTCGATGAGGGAAATAGGTCGAGTGCGGACGGACAAGGAAGGGCAAGGGCGGGAAGAGTCGGTTCGGGATTTTTTCTTCTCTCTTCGATTTGACACTGTAAAAGCGCTCAGCTGCTGCTGCTGCTGCTAAAAGGATTTTGTACGCATCTAAGCGTATATATTCTGACTGTCTCAGTTCTCTCCCCCCACCTATGGAATAATTATAGAGCAATAAATGCAAATACAGAACTTGAGGTACGGTAGATAATTTGCTGCTTGCTCACTCAGTCCCCTCACCACGTACCTAGATCCTCCAGCCCTCCAGTCGTACAGAACGTACAATACAACGCTACAAGAGAAACACGTTTTTAGAAAATAGCCGCTCGTCGATTTCTTGAAGAAAATTTGCTCCTCCGACTCGGGTTACATTTGCCGAGCAAAAGAGACGACGACTCACATTTCACACGACGCGCCAAGGCGGGACAGAGAGAGCGACTTGAGAAGTGCGATAGTGCCGCGCCTTTACCTCGACGACACCTCTCAGCTGGTTTCATTTTGGCTGGCCCTCCCGTTCCTTCGTCGCTTTTCATTTTTGGATCGCTCGTCTCATATCAGCATCTACCTACCGTATCTCCAATTACGCGTACCCAACCCACACACACACTCTCTCGCAAGACCCGCGATAGGGGTTCCTGGGGCCGGCCCATCATGCAGGACCAGCAACAGCAGCAGCAAGATCAGCAGTGGCCGCCGACGCAGCCGCAGCCGCAGCCGCAGCCGCACGTGGACGACGGCAGCAAGCGTCCCGAGGTCGGATCCGTGCCCAAGGTCGGCGGCCGCGCGCCCCGGTCACCCGACGGCCACATCGCCTTCCCGAGCGCCAAGCCCGTGCTGCTCGTCTTTCTCCGGCACTGCGGCTGTCCGTGTATGTTTTTTTCTTTTCTCCCCCCCTCCTGAAAAAAAAAGGGGGGAGATGGATAGCGAGAGGAAGTGCTAACCTTTGAGACAAAAGTCGCCGAGAAAACATTCCGGTCCCTCACAAAGTTCTCCACCAAGCAACCCGAGATCCAGTGCATTGCCGTGTCGCAGGGCTCGCCGGCCGAGACGGACAAGTGGATCGCCGAGACGGGCGGCGAGTGGAACGTCGAGGTGATCCCCGACGAGCGGCGCGAGCTGTTTGCGCAGTGGGGCCTGGGCTTGACGTCGACTTGGTGAGTGTTTTGTAGCTTTCTATCTCTATCTCTATCTCTATCCCTAAATCTACCCCTATCCCGGTCTCTACGCCTACCTATAATCCCTATCCTATCCCTATCCCTTCCGCTCTTCACACTGTTGGCATGTATGTAGCAGAGCCACCAGCCATCCCTTTCCCGAAAAGACAACCCACACCACTTTGATCCCCAAGCATACCTCTCCCCTATTCGCAAAAGAAAAGGTGAAAAAGAAAGCGCTAACCCCAAAAAGGCACGCCATGAACCCATGGGTATGGTACCAAACCTACCGCCTCGGTAAGGACGAGGGCATCTGGGGCAGCTCCGGCGCGAGCCTTGGCAGCGCCGTGTCGGGGCCCCCGCGCGAGGCCGGCACCATGTGGCAGATGAGCGGCGCGTTCGCGGTCGAGGCAAACGGGTCTGTCGCGTGGTCGCAAGTCGCGCGCGCCGCCAGCGACGTGCCCGACTTCGCCGAGGCGCTCAAGACGCTCAAGGCTGCCCGCTCCGCCAGGACGAGTCTGCCCTAGTATGAGATTGTCTTGGGTTGATTATCCTCCTTTTCTTTTTATTTTCTCTTTTTTCCTTTTCTGGGTTCGTTTTTTTACTTTTCGGTTTTACAGGCGTAAGGGCATCATCATCGTCATCACGGCGCGGACTGATTGGTCGGCTGTTTAGGTGGTCAAGGAATACGAGGAGGAGGAGGTGGAAAAGGGGCAAACAGGGGGCTGGTGGGCTTAGAACCAGAATAGCGCAAAGATTGTAGCATATATTCTGATGGCGATCAATGGCGTTTGAGTTTTCGTGAGAGAGAAAGGGGGTCTCTTATTTCTTTTGGAACTATCAACGGACGGGGGATGGCGTCACTGGACTGGGGCATGGGATAGCGCGGTTGGTCGGCTAACAACGTCTTCAAATCATTGTGATGATCAGTATTCAATCAGAGATAACCCCTTTATCTTCTTCCTCGCGCTTGCGTGCATACACAAAGCATCATCTTCTATAATGGGATCCTCGAAGGGCTCGGAACACCTCTTCGACAGCCCCTGCTACCCGCTCCACTGTATCCACCACCAGGTCGGCCGTGATGTTATACGCCGGCATGATCATGATGTGATCTCCGCGCCCGCCGCCAGCACATCCCTGGCGGTGGTATACCAGCACCTTGAAGTCCCTGGCGTCGACCTGGTGCACCCGCTGCGCTACCTGCAGACCCGAATCGAACGGCTCCTTGGTCGCCTTGTCCTCGACAAACTCGACGCCCCAGAACAGACCGCGGCCGCGGATGGGTTGCAGGCGGGGATGTGGTGGAAGTTCTGGGGTGCCAGCAGCGGCTCGAACGGCCCCCGCCGCACAGCGTGGCCGGATGCCGAAAGCGAGCCCGGCGTCGTGCCGTGGTACAACTCCCGTCGCGCAATGAAGTTGACGCGCCGCGGCTCGCCTATCCACACAAAATATTCTCTGCTCAGCCTGAGGGCCGCCTCTACGGCTTCTGAGCCTGGGATGGTAGCATCGTGTCAGGGCTTTGCGGTGTTCTGAGTTCAGGGGCCGGGTCCCTTACCAGAGCACACGAGGTACACCTTCTTCACGTTGCCGCCGGTGCTCTTGATCAGCCAGCCTGAGAGGTCTTGTACCGGCTTTGTCTCAACGTGTGCGTGAGCGGCATAGGAGAAGGCCTTCATCTGCGCCAGAGCTGCATCCATGACATCCTAACGGCCGTGGCCAAGGCAGGCAACACCCGCGCCACCGCAGGCATCAAGGATGCGTGGCCCGTCTTTGGGATACCAGCAGTGTCCACTAGCCTTGATTAGAACAGGCAGGTCGTCTGCTTTGTTGATGGCTGTGTTGCTGCTGCCTTGCTTTTGATCAACACTGTTGTCGACCTCTGGGGAGGTGAAAGTTTCAACCCCCTCCTTTGGTCCAGCCAGCGCCCTATTATTGGGCACAGGAGATGCTGTGGAGGATGAGAGGACCTGTCCCATTTTTCGCGATGAGTGTAATGGGTATATGCTTGGCTTGGTTGTATAACGAAGAATGGGAAAAGGCATTCTGGCATTGGCGAAAAAGGGGATAAACATAAAGAAGAGAAAGAAAAGGAGACATACAGGATGTCCCGCTTTATCTATCAGCCAAGGGAACTGCGAGCAGCAGGCATCGGAGTGAAGGAATGGGAAGGGGCGTCCGGATTTGTTCCTTGTCCCACATCCATGTATATAAAACAGAAAATCGGTAGAAAGGCGTCCATGGCCGGTCGGGCCGGCAACTTACAAGACTATTCGCGGCAACGGCATATCCTCGCACCAATCACGTCCCAAACACCCCCCCCATTACAATTTTCTTTCCTTTTTCGTCCGCTGCAGAGCCGGAAGTGGCACCGGATAAGATCCCCGGTAGCTGCAGCGACATCCCTTCCCGACTCCTGCCAGACACATCAAACCCCAGAGTGCTACACACACAAGTCAAAGTTAATAGGATAAAATAGAATATTCCTGTTTCTTAGCCCATCTCCTATGGCTGTCTTCGATTGTGTTACGGCTAGGGACTACACGAATATCCATGACCGCCCCCTCGGCGAGCGGCACGTATCGGATGCACATGGCCACTGGCCACGGGCCACAGCCAAAATACCTGTGTGTGGAAACCTGTTAGTATTTGCTTCGAAAGATATCCGACGAGTCTACTAGTAGGCTTCTCCTCATTGTTGGTTGGCCCGACGACGGCGACGACGACACCTGCTCAACACCGGCCAACTGCCAGATGGTCAATATCCTCTGAGAGTGAGCTCAAGGGCCCATTATTGCTATTCCCATGGTTCAAGTCTGTGATTTCGTAGGTCTGCCTAGGGATATGAATCAACATCTCACCCTTCTCTCACTTTCCTCTCATCACCACATGGTCCCTTGAGAGATGGTGAATGGCTTTGTTCACTTCATGTTTTTGCCCTCTGCCCCGCGGTTCCCCCCTCCGGCATATGGCTGCCTGTAACTCCTGGCTAAAAGCCTGGTGCTATAAAAAGGTTCTCGCCTCGAAATCATGGAATGAACCTTCCACCGACCCGACAACCTAACCCGCGCACGATCGCCCCCAGACAAGACCCCTCATACCGCCTCACCACTTTTTCCTCTATTTGTCTGCAAAACAATCTTCATCATGGACGACCGCGGCCATCGCAAGCAGGCGAACAACGAGTCCTATACCAAACTCATCTTTGACTCGATGAGTATCGGCGAGGGCATACGCCGCCTCGACTCTACGATAAAGGAGCACATGCACCGCCTCAGCTATACGATGCACATTAAGCATCTCGGTGACGCAGATGTGGCAGAATATCTGGACACGCAAGATATTACCAGCGATATCGCGCACCTGAGCGGCTTCGCGGCCGACCGCTTCAGCCAGCCGAGCCCCAAGCCCCTCATCCCCGAGGAACTCGAAGTCCATGTGCTAGTTAATGACCTAGTGCGCCTCATGGCCGGGTACACGGAGTACTCGACGCTGATGTTCGACCGGGCCAAGTGTTTCGGCTACGGCTCGCCCGAGTTCAACGGCACCATAGGCAAGATATGCGGCAAGCTACGGGCGGTCAGATGGCGGGTCGGAGAGCTGTGGGATGCGATTACGACCGTGGCCATGAGCCTTATCGCCTACTACAGCCATGGCGACAGCGCCGAGCCGGTCAACAACATGTCCTTCCCGGGTACGCACTTTCCTACGTTCTCACCAGCCATTGTTTGTGTCCAGAACCACACGAGGGCTAACAGTAGATCGGCTGCTAGATCCCAAGCATATACGTTTCGCGGCCGAGCTTGGAACCGTCGACCACGCCCATCTGGCCGAGGTCAAACCCGTCGACGACGCCATCCTAGCCGAGTTCGACGTCGTCGAGTACGCCGACCTAGCTGCTAACGACGACGACGACGAGAGCGACGACTATGTCTTCGTCGGAGGCATGAGCGACATTGGCCACGCCGTCACGGACACGGACAAAGGCCTTGCCAGCCTCAGCTTAGACGTTGACGACAACAAAGACAGCAGCGAGAGCAAGAGCAAGAGCAAGAGCAAGAGCAAGAGCAAGAGCAAGAGCAAGAGTAAGAGCAAGAGCAACGGCGAGAACCAGAACGACCTAGCCAAGCCCGACAGGTACGCAAAACTCACAAGTATGCTCAGCCCGCGGCTGGCTCACCATTTGCAGCTCGCCCCCAAAGCTCACACGACTCTGCTCTTAGACCTCCAGGTAGACAAATGGCTCGCCAAGCACGGGGTATACTTGTATGCCGCGAGTCTAGAGGAAAAGGTCGAGTTCCTCCGAGATCTTTGAGGAGAACAACCAAAGAGGCTCACATTTAGGCGAGGGGGACACAATATATGGATACAGCACGCACATAGCTCAGGAAAGGAGATAGGGGCTTGTTTTGGAGTGGGAGGCGGTCTGTCTTATAAGGCGTACATAGGCGCATACATAGGCGCATACATGGGTGCTTACTAGGCCTGAAAGTGTGCGACGTACGCCTACAGTTTTCTTTTACTTGCTCTTCTTGATTCTCCTGCATCTCTTTATATTTAGGAAATAGGCCTCGGACGATTTGAACAAGGCCTCGAAACAGGAGACAGGTTTTTCAGAAAAGACTTTCGCCACCGTAATTTGGGAATCTCGGGTAGCGCTATATTATGACATAACTGCAAACGTGCGGCCTGGAAAGCAAAAAGCAAGAGGAGAATGAAAAGACACGGGATGTGGTTTGGTGGGAGCGCTATCCCCCCAAATAGAGCTTCGTGAATTCATTGCCTGTCCTACGCTCTCCCTGCGGCCGGGACTAAATAATAAATAATGTGGGATGGGATATCAAAAGCATTAACGAAGAAAGGCATAACTCGGCTTCCGAGGTGCAAGTCTACACAAGATTCTGTCGAGCGGCTGGCTGTTGGGACAGACAAGAGATGGATGGCCCGAGAATGAAAGAAATCGCTTGGAACTCGGGTTAGCCCTCGTGTTGTCTTTTCCCAGTTTCCATCACCGCAGCGCTTTCTCTGGCGCTATGCTCCCTTCCTCTATCCCAAAGCGCCGGCTCGCTCTACCGCTTGGTTTCTCTATTCACTGTCACGCAAATTCCCTTCCCGGGTCCCCCCATACTGCTTCTCGTGCGGGTTCAGAGTATTTTGTGTCGCCTCGACGGCTTCCTCCCCGTACCTAGAGACTGAACGGCCTCCTGGGATAGCTGACTCCCTCAACAGCGGCGTTGTCGACGAACCAGCTGCAGCGCTCGCCCGTCCCCTCGTTGACCAGCGCGCACGGCAACCCCTTGGAGTCCTCAAAGATCTCCTTCATGATGCCCTTCTTGCCGGCGCCCGTGGCCACAAAGGCGATGCGCACCGAGTGGGTCACGACAGGCAGGGTCAGCGTGATGCGCCGGGGGGGAGGCTTTGGCGAGTCCTCAATGGGGGCGACCCAGGCGCTGGTCTCGCGCAGGAGCTCGTGGCCGGGGAACAGGGAGCACGTGTGGCCGTCGGGCCCACAGCCGAGCAGCAGCAGGTCGAAGATGGGCAGCTTGACCGAGTCGCGGCTGGCAAAGGACCGCACCAGGATCTGCTCGTACTGGTCGGCCAGCTCCTGCGTGTCCTCGAGGTACTGCGGGTCGATGGCGTGCACCACCGGCTGCTGCACATCTGTGGGGAGCTTGTCCAGTAGCTCCGCCTTGAGCAGCGCGTAGTTGGAGTCGGCGTGGTCCAGCGGCACGGCGCGCTCGTCGGCGAAGAAGATCTCCCACCTGCCCCACTTGACCGCGTCGCCGTCGTCCGTCGACGGCGCAAGCAGCGCCCGTGCTAGCGTCTTAGGGAGGGAGCCGCCCGACACGCCCACCTTGAAAACGCCGTGGCGCGCTAGGCCGGCCTCCTGGCATTGGATAACGTAGGCGCGGAGGGCCGGCGCTAGCGTGGCCACGTCGGCGAACGAGTAGAGGTTGGCTTGCTTGCTCATGTTGAAAGTGGCCGTGTGATCCTTCAAGTTCTTTTTGGGGTGGGTGACCCTGGTCAAGTTGACGTGCAGGAGGCGAGGAGAGAGGATGGAAAGGGGGTCAACCTAGCAGCAGGAGTGTGCTGTATTACCGAGACCGCTACCAAGTTACGGCAAACGATCCAAGGCTCTGTTGTGCAGTGAGGCTCAGCGAGTTGTGATGACGATTCCGGGAAAGAAAAAAAAATCACCGTTCTCTTTGGCGGTTTAATTTAGACAAAGACCGGGAAGGCGGCCGATCAGAAGACGGTGCGCTGCGAGTGGAACTAGGCCTAGGTCGTGCGGCTGCTGAGTTAGGTGAGGTGACCAGGGCAAGCGCGGACGCCGGTTTCGGACCGCAATTAGCGCGAATACCAGGAAACCTAGGGACGTCGGGTGCAGAGCTTGGACTACTATTCTGCACAATATCCCAGCGATGGAAGCTTATGAAAGTCGACGGCGTCTCAAGTCTCAAGCGGGATTTTGATGGTTGTTTTCTCGTGGTTTGGAGTTGGCCCTTGCTTCTGAAGTGGAGCGGTTTGGAGGGGCATCGGAATTGGTGGGGCTCTTCGCGGGAAATCTGTGGTGCTTCCATCCCTACTATCCCTACCTTAGTTTATCGATAAGACCCTCGGGCCTGCTTTGGCCATCGTATTGATTGGGCCAGGAACAGACACCCAATGGCAATGCTCAGAGCTGGAGATAGCGACGAGCCCACCACTTGCTTACCTAAGAACCTAACTTGATGCATCTCGGAATCTCAAACCTAGCCCATTTCATCTATTGCCTCTCACGTCTTCAAGGTTGACTCGAGGACAGCGATGCCCTTTGTACAGGATACAGTTTTGAGCCTAATCTATCCCTGTTTTTTTTATTGTTTTTTTGTTAGCGGGGGGGGGGGGGGGTGTTTCCAAGATGTGAAGGATCTCAATACCTTGCGGCTCGCCCTGAAGGCTTAGCCCAAGTGTTTTGCAGTCCAAACCTTGCTGTGTGTATTCGTCAGAAGACATGTCTAAGGCAAGTTGTCTTGAGTCCTTGACAGACTGGACTGTACGCATTTTAAGGCGCAAGGCCCGCGTTTTCACCTTCCCCTACATACCTAGGTAATTATATCTACAGTTGGGACCCTTGACATTGATGTCGTTAGAGATCCGAGCAGCTGGGCACTAAGACCGCTGAAACTCGTGGTAGCGTGCAATGAGAAGAATCTTGCTTTGGAAATCCCATCCAAGTTTGGCATCCAGGATTTATGGCTAAGTGAAATACGGGGGGAGGTTGTCGACCGGAGAGCTTGGGGTTGCCAGACCAGGGGTCCCAAATAAACGGAAAGGGCGGGGCCAGCCGATTGAGGAGGGGGCATATCAATGATCTACGGTGATGTCGAAATCGTACGATCCGACGGTCATTGCTAAACCACCAGTCCGCGTTGCCAATCTTCAACTTGGCTGTAACCGTTGCTGTTCCTTTGTCCTTGTCACGAAAGATACCTTTCTGGTACCTCCCGTCACTACACTACACTACACTACACTACTTCGTGCCTTGGCTTCGTCCGGAGCATATCTCCCACGTCTTTTGTTTCCACACGCTGCGAAAGACGTCGCAAAATGCCAATGACGATGCCTTTGAGTGGTGAGTGGCGATAAAACTTGCCATAATCATGGCTACCTATATCTATTCATAGCTTGACTGTGAGCTACTTAGGTATGTCGGCACTGCACACTGGAATTGAATGTCAACAGGAAACGTGTAAAAACGAGGCTGGTGTGAAGCATGTGCAAGAGCCATGCACGGCGCATTGGACACTTGGTCCATGGGTTCCCCGACAGAGAGTGATTGCGTCATCGTCTTCATTTTGGAAGCCGCCTGGGACGTTGTCACCCCAGCTGAGGGGTAGCTTGAGGGGCAGCTTCCAAGTTGAGGGGTTCGTGACCCTCGAAGACGAAGACGAAGACGAAGACGAAGACGGCCAGCTATAGGTTGGTACACGGTACATGCAATATTCAATTTTCACCCTGGCCGAATATGTGGCACGCAAAAGATTTGATTTGCAATGACTGCCGGGCTGCTATCTCAACTACGGGCGGTGGTGGCAATTAGCGTGCGGTATCCGTCTTTTACACGTGTACACTACTCTACACAGTAGGGCCCGCCAGGCTAGCTTGAGTGGTGGCCTACCCGCCAGGACGGGTCCCTCGGCTCGCTCCTCGCTCAAAACGGCTTCCCGAGTCAGAAAAGGCAGTCAACCAATCACGCTCTCGTCTCCGGTCGCAGGGCGCGGCCACCGCGAGCTCGGCGGGGCATGACCTCGATCCATCTCGTCGCCCTTTCACACCGCATTTCTATATGACTGTCCATTCCAGGTCCAGCGAGCAAGCCACGACGCGCAATTGGCAGCATCGTCCAGCATCGCAATATTGCACTCGTCCCTCCGCGTTTTATCTCCGCGACAGGAATAACGGCCTTCCCCATGGCCGCCCAACCCCAACCAGAATACTTGACCGGCGATGTCGCCGCAATTAGTGCCTTTATTGACCGCTTTGATGTGCGTTTTCCTCCTCTGGCGTTGGCCTGCCACGATAAGAGATATACGAAATAAGAAATGCTGATCACCAAGCCCCGTGTCAGGTCTTCCTGCTCGATTGTGACGGTGCGCTTTTGTCCCTTCCTTTCCAATTCGCTAGTGTATTTGATGTTGACGTTGCCCCTTTTTTCAGGGGTGATATGGTCTGGTGATCATGTCTTTGAAGGTGTGGTTGAGACACTGGAGCTCCTAAGGTCCAGAGGTAAGAAATGCTTTCTGCCCACTTGAGCTTGCCGAATCTATAACCACGTACCATGTCAGGCAAGAGGACCGTCTTTGTGACAAATAACTCAACAAAGTCACGGTCCGACTATGTCAAGAAATTTGCCGCCATGGGAATACCCTCGGATGTCGAGGATATATTCGGGTCGGCATATTCTTCGGCCATCTATATCTCGAGGATTCTCAAGCTGCCGCCGCACCAGAACAAGGTCTTTGTTATTGGTGAAGCAGGCATCGAGGGTGAGCTGAAGAGTGAAAACGTGCCCTTCATCGGCGGCACCGACCCAAACTTCCGGCGGGACATGACCCCGGAGGACTGGGCGGGCATCGCCGACGGGTCTCTGCTTGACCCCGAGGTGGGCTGCGTGCTCACCGGATTGGATTTCCACATCAACTACCTGAAGCTATCGCACGCATACCAGTATCTTAGACGAGGGGCAAAGTTCTTGGCGACCAACGTCGACTCTACGTTCCCCACCCACAACAGCTTTTTCCCCGGCGCCGGGTCCATCGGCATGCCTCTGGTCAACTCAACGGGACAGAAGCCCGTGTCTCTTGGGAAGCCCAGCCAGGCAATGATGGACGCCATTGAAGGGAAATTCCATCTCGATCGCGAGAGGACGTGCATGATTGGGGACCGGCTTGACACGGATATCCAGTTCGGCATCCAGGGAAAGCTCGGCGGCACGCTTGCGGTCCTGACTGGCGTGAGCCACCGAGAGGACTGGGAGGCGAAAAATGCTGTGGCAGTGCCCAAATTCTACGTGGACAAGTTGAGCGACCTCCTCAAAGCCGCGTAATCATGCCGCCAGCCACAGACGCGTTGGTAGTGAACGGGAGGGTCGAGAACGGTCCAAAGAAGGGTGACAGCCCGATCCGAGGATGTGCGGGGGCGATCGGCGGCGGGGTCCTCAGATTCTCGATCCCGGCAACACCACGTTCCGTCCATACTTCTGCATCCCATCCGGCACCAAGTACACTAAACAACTGCATACGGTATGGGAAGGTACCCAAGATACGGACCTCTTATCATTATATACATTTCTCTGGTAGATTGTGTGGTTTATCCATGCGTAACATGCATGTGTAGAAAGGAGGTAGACAATAGATTTTTCTGGAGCCCGTTGAGCAAACGGATGCACACTCAAATCAGAATACTCCGTACTTACGTCAGAATGGTCCAGAATCCCGAGAACGGGAGGGGGACAGGGGTGCTAACACCAAAGTGACAACCCTCGATACACGTGTACGGAGTACTCGTCGACCTCAGGCGATCCGAAAGTGGAAAAATTGCTGGTCAGGGATCGACTTCAAAAAAGATAAGAGCACGTCCGCTTACAATATCAGGCCGGAAAGCAGAACCGCTCCATATCGTAAGTGAGAATTAATAATTAGAATAAAGGAATCGACCCGTACAACCTGCATGACAAGGAACTTGCCAGGCCATATGCCTCTCTCGTGACCCTATCTAATGTAGCCCCGGGCAGACTGTTGAACCCGTTCGTCAAATGATTCAAGGCATCATCCATTGATAACACCATGCACAAACTCCCTACCTTACCGAATACTGTATGCACCTCGCACGCCAACGGCGGGTGTCGGGGGCCTGGTTGGCTCACGCGGCGCGGCGCGGCCCAGACCATTCCAGTCGCCCCTCGTAGGGTAGCGTCGACCAGAGACCGACGAGCGCCTATGACGTAGGGCGGCATTTGGGGGGGGCAGGCGGGCTTTCGCAGTTCGCGCTTGCTAGTGGGCCGCTGAAACTGCAAATGCAAGCCATCAGCTGGGGGGGGACAGGACCCTGAATCTTGAGCTACCCGAACGCCGCCCAGCACCAGGGGGGGGAGCCCTGTTTCTGCCCAGGGTGTGCTCCGTACATGTACCTAATCCGTACCCATGTAGGGTTGAGAAAGAGAGAGAGCATCTGCAGGCAGTCAGGTAGCCTCTGGGCTTTTCTAGGCCTGTTGGGACGGTGCAAAACTCCACCGCAGGAGCAACCGACCTGCGGAAAGTCTGCAATGGGCACAGGCAGGAGGCAGGCAAGTGGTCCCTTTCCCCTCCCCTCCCTCCTCCCCCGGCAGTGAGAGGTGCAGCAGCGTACCCGTGCCTTCCTTGGCTGCTTCCAGATGTGACCATTGTCTCCTCTTGTTCTCATTTTTCGTGTCGTGTGTTTTAGGGGTCCAGCGAGACCTTTGTACCACACTCAACCAGAGGGTGGGGGGAAGCGGTGACTGCAAACAGATGGCGGCGGCGCAACCCACCCACGACGGGCCCAACTTGACTGGAAGCTAAAAGAAAAGCTCAAAGGGCATCCACATCGGTAAAGTGCCTATCCACATGTCCACATCGATTACCTTTGGTTTGGGACGAAATTTCGGCAAGTGGAATCCCATGGATACGGTACCCAAGTTACGCACCGGGGATCTATCGAACTGTCCAGTTTTCTACAAGGCAGCTCTTCAACGCACAGCGCAGCACAGCATCTCACAAGACAATCCTTTCCCACCACTCAGGTGTAGCCGCGGCTGGTGTCACCCTGTCTCTATCATCGCC
Source organism: Lasiosphaeria ovina (assembly GCA_033439765.1). Taxonomy (NCBI): domain Eukaryota; kingdom Fungi; phylum Ascomycota; class Sordariomycetes; order Sordariales; family Lasiosphaeriaceae; genus Lasiosphaeria; species Lasiosphaeria ovina. The sequence continues at coordinate 2,523,233 of JAULSN010000002.1, read as the reverse complement.
AGACTGGAGACGAACGGCTCGAGGACTCGTGCAGTAAACCAAGGTACAGGGCAGCGCCTACCTAATCTGCATTTATGTACGAAGTACCTTTGGTATGTAAGGTAAGGTATGATAGAGGCCGAACGACAGGGGCAGAGGGCAAATGGCGGCGGAGGCCAGGGTGCCGCTTCATTCGGTGCCGTCATCGTGCCCTCATACAACTCCCCCTACCATGTACCCAATTGATCCCTAAGTGGCCTTCTGCTCTTCCTGCTTGCAGCCTAGCCCTGCTGGCTCCGGAGCATTTGCAACGGCCTCGTCGAGGCATCCCTCAACCCTGGTGCATCGCCGCGGCCAGGACTCGCAGGACTGACTCTAGACGAGAGGAGAAAAGTTGAAGAGAAAAAAAATCAAGGTCTCACTGCCCTTTGTGGCACCTCGAGGCTACCTGCCTGTACACTGGGCTACACTACAATACCTTGTCTGCAGGACGCTAGCATTGGTGCGTTACCCCAACGCCTTTTTTCCCTGACTGGCTAGTAAGGCGGCTGAGTGGCCTTGTGCACGTCGAACCCCCCGTCTCTGCATCTGTTTTTGTTTTATTAGGGGGACTTGGCCTGAGCGGGCCTCCCCTCCACCGGGCGTGCCCCCATTCGCAACTTTTTTTTTAGCTCCCCTTTGGGCTGCGACTCCGCGGCTCGCTCACCCATCTCAGCTCAGTCCCCTACCCTACCTTACCCTACCCTACCCGCAGACAACATAACGACTATATATGCAGGGACTTGCCCCTCCCTCCTCCAACATCAACACAAGCCCGTCTGCCCCGCCTGCCTACTTGGCATCACAAGCACCCTTTTTCCAACAGCGCCCCTCCAGGAGGGGCTCGTCGGGATATCAGACAGACCGTCCGTCCGGGAAGCTGCGGCAACCCGATCCTGGCCTCCGCCCTGGGACTCCTGCCCCTTTTCCCCTGCTCGTCACCACACCCACTCCAGCCATGGAAGCTTCGTCGCCGTCGGTGTCGTCCGGAAGGGAGGCCGGCAGGACAGCCCTCCTCTTGCGCCGCCAGCAGCTGACAGACGCCTTGGCCGCCGACCCCTATGATATAATCCTCTTCCTGGAGCGGGCCGTCGTCTACTCCAACCTAGCCTACCCCGACCTGGCCGCTGCCGATGCCTACCGCGCCCTGCTCCTGGCCGACGAAGTGCGCGAGGAAGGACTCGAGTACCACGATCAAGCCCGAGAGGCTCTTGACAAGTACATTGACGAGCCATGTCCCGACGTGCTGCGCTATGGGTCCCTCGTGCACGACGATATGATCCGTGGGGCCCCCGATGTGGACTTGGTGGACGGCGAAGGCGTGGCCGGGCCCCACCGTCATGATCAGCTTGCCTCTCTTGCTTCTGCTCGCTGCTTCCAGATCCTGTCGCTCAGCCTCTTGCTCTGCGGGTGTCTCAAGACTGCACTGACTTTCTGCGAGAGGGGCCTCGCCGCCGTTCCCAACAACAGGGAGCTCGTCGAGACGAAGAGTTATATCGAACAGGTTGCGAGACGGAGGTTACGGAAGCGGCCAGACGAGCCAATCAACCGAAACCACCTTCCCGACCGCGGCGTTGTGCGCCGAGAGATATACCCGTGGAACACGCACGAACCAGACCGCTTCTCGGACGAGTCGCTGTCCTACATGAACCAGCGCCTCGCTCCCATGGCGCCCAAGTGCGAGGTCAGGGTCGCCAGCCTCCCTGTGCTTCTCGAGGGAGCCAGCGACACGGACGGATACGACTTTGTTCCTAGGTGCGAACAACTAGGCCTGTTCGCCAAGGAAGACATTGCCCCTGACGAGGTGGTCTTGAGAGAGTACTCGCTCCTGACGGCCAACAGCAGGCATAAAGAGTCGACCTGCGATGCCTGCGGGGCCGAGCTGCCGCCCCTCAGGCCCGATACGCAAGCCGTCAACTGTCCCGAGTGCTACGACACAGTCTTTTGCGACGACTTCTGCTTCTCGCAGGCCCAGAAAAAGTACCACCCTGCAGTGTGCGACCGCGACGTCGATTCCATCGCAAAGGATCCGGAAAACAACGACATTGACGAGTCACTCTACCTTCTCCTCCTGGCCCGCCTGTTGGCCATGTCAACCCACCAGGACTTGCACCCCCTCCAAGTGGACGAGATAAAATACATATGGGGCGACTTTGTGCCGACAGAACTCAATGACATTGACTTGTCGGCCGATGCCGGGCCGCCTCCGGAGTGGACGCTTCCTTTCTCGTTTAAGTATAGCATCGAGACGCCGCTCCATCTCCTCGAAAAGATGGACATTGATATATACGCCACCCTGGACCGACACGAACAGTGGGTGTTCAACACGGCCTACGGCAAATTCCGCGGCACCGCGTCGGCCCGCAAGAACCTGCGCGACGGCCGCCCCGACGTGGCCGCCGTTCATCCATTCTGGTGCTTGGCGAACCACGACTGTAATCCAAACGTTACTTGGGAGTGGGGCGGCCGCATGGTGCTCTGGGCCCGCGAGACGCGTGTCCTCGGGAACACGCCCGGAGGCATCAAGGCCGACGAGGAGATCCTCAACCACTACTGCGACGTCGACCTCCCTGTACAGGGGCGCAGGGAATGGGCGCAGGGCAGCCTCGGCGGCTGGTGCATGTGCAAGAGATGCCGGGACGAAGCGTCAAACGCGCCTTGGAGTACCGTATGAAGGAATCATGGTGGTGGTGCGGGACACGAAGCAAAAACTGAGGCGTCCGGGCATACCTCATTTCTAGCATGGAGACGACGAAGGCCCTGATCCCGACCGTCGAGCGTTTGGGTGGAGTTGCTGCCATGTTCCTGCACACGGTAGGACGGCGGAAGAGGTGGACGGTGGTGAATTAGCGTGCGTTGCCTAGCACTTGCGCCTCTTCATCGTATGGCTTGGATGGCGACAGATAATGAACGGGAGGGGCCCACACCCATCTCAACTTGGTGTCTGCTTACGGGGCGGTTTGGAAACGAAAGGTCGGGAAAATGGTGGAAGGCAGCTGGATCTACATTTTTCCTTTATTTGTTGTCTTTTTTTGCCGACGGCACTCTACGCTCGGACAGGAAAGAGATGAAGAAACATGTACAGAAACTCTCAGAAATGAGGGGGGGGGAAATATAAATATCTATTACATATATACGGATTTGGCATCTATCTCCACCTTGGCTTTCTGCTTAAAAACGTGCCGACGCAGTACAGAAGCAGGTTTTTGAATGTCGTGGCTTTGGCAGAAACTGGGAAAGATGATAATGACCTGGTCCCTAGCGCATGTTGTGTGGGAACAAAATCTCGATCTCGATCCCCGCCCTGCTTCCCCCCCCCTTCCTTACTTGGCTCCGGTTGGTTGTTGCCTGCTGGACTAAATATTGTCTCCTTCCCCCCCCTTTCCCCGCTTTGTTTCCCCCCCCCTTCTTGAGTTTTGTATGTTTCTTTAATTCTGGTTTCGGCCTTCCAGTTTATCTTTTATTCTTTTTTCTTTCTGTGTTGGGCATTGTATTGTACGCTGCAATGTTTGAAAGGGATATTCATGTCAACTTTACTAACGGATTTGTCTGTTTCTTGTTTCTTGTTTTTGGATTTCATTGGGTTAACATGACTCCAGACTTCCCCACACAAGAGGAGTGGGTGCTACATGGCATTCCAAACGCAAAGGAGATTGGATACAGGACACTGGTACACCTGTTCACCTGGTCCTGGACCGAGCGGGTCTGGGCGATCCAGGAGGTCGCCGTGGCGAGAGAGGTTCTGATCCAGTGCGGACCTTACAGCTTCCCCATGCAGGCCATTGCTGAGGCGGTGCTGTTTGCCCGGACCATCCCCATCGAAGCTACTCGGATCGCGGCTACGCACTTCAAGTCAACCTGGGCCGAGTGCGTCAAGCAGAAGTTGGGCCAGCGAGGTACCTTGCTGTCGCTGGTCATCCGGCACTGGGTGAGCGACGCCACCTATCCGCACGACAAGATCTACGCTCTGTGCGGGCTCTCGTGCGATGCCGGACCAGATGGGCTAGACATACGCTTTGACTACCACAAGTCGCCCGATGATGTATATATCGACTTTGCGCGGTCCGTACTGACAACTTACCGCAGCCTCGACATCTTCTCGGCCTTGTCCACAAGCAAACAAGACGTCCGCTCTAGCGGCCTCCCGTCGTGGGTTCCCGACTGGAACACGGAGTGCTTCATGAACGGCACCGTGATATGCCGCCGCCCGGACCCCATACCGGACCCAGGGCCACGTCGCGTCGTTTTCACCTCCACTAAGGCGCTACCGTTTCTTTGCCGCGATTTGGCAGCCCCAGGACCATGATCTACCCGCAAGATTCCTCCCTTCCCTTGCCTATATCGAGAATACGCCGTCTCACGCTAGACGGGTACATACTCGACGGTATCGTAGAACTCGGACGAGTTCAACCCCTCAACTTCGCCAATGGCGGGATCATCCGCCTACTGATTGATTGGAGACACAAAGCTACAAGGCAGTTCTCACCTACAACGGCAAAAAAGCAGTGGGCACTGTTGCCAGTGTGTCTATCTGTGGGCTCGCTGCTATGGACTTTGAGGCCGAGGAGCTCAAGGACGCGGTGCCTCCACGTATCTGCAACGTGCGCCCGGGATCGTCGACGGGGGGAAATCGGGTTAAGGGAGGTGGTTGGTACCTTATGTGGGCCCTCCGTTCCTATTGACGTGGTCGAAATAGATATCAGGTCCGGGTCCTCCGAACGTCTACTTGTCAATATCGTTGACATGGACCTTGCTTAGGGACTTACTATGTAGGCAAACGCTACTCTTAATAAGTGTTACTAACAATCACAATCGATGATGTTGCCATCTCTGCGGCGGATATCGAAATATTTCTCGACCCTAAGTCACGAGTGCTCTCTTTGCTTTTCGATACCGTTTCGTTATCTGATGCTGGTCTTTTGATGGAATGGAAGGAAAAAGGATCGCTTCAGTGTTGGCACATATCTGACGGTCAAAGCTGTAATGGCAAGCTGCGGCCTACAGAATGGCGATATCGTGGTCGTAGCCGATGATAAGCCGGTTCCAACTTCCCCTTTATTCGAGTCTAGTACTGTTTCTGTCACGGCTGTTCGTGATGGAGAGGTAGAAAGAATCACGGTGAAAATAATACCGTAGTCGAAGTTTGAACGCCTCTGGTCAGTCTTATGGAGCCGTTGGATACTTCAGCCGGTACCCCTCGAGTAAAGTATCCTGATGAAGGAGGTGCCGAGGGGACTTCATGTCAGTGGCACCCAACCTGACTCGTCAGCTGCCTCCTGGGGTATCACTGTCCTAAGCTACTTAGAAGTTGAACACTTGACAAGGGATGATCGTTGTCCCGACATAACAGCGTAAACTTGCGTACAAGTGTCTCAAGATCGAAGGTCGATCTTTTCACGCTGCCAAGCAGTTTGCTTGCTTCTCGACCTCGGATCACACCCCAGACGGTCAGACCAGGTTCAGCCAAGGCGGCTACATCTCGGAACGACGTTCCTCGGAGCGGTGTGGCAAGAAAGATAATTCCGCGCGTCGCTTCTTTAAGGGAGAGATATTCGTCGCCAGCGTCCACGAGAGCCTTCGCCAAGATGATCCCTCCGAGACAGGAAGCGATGAAGAAAATAGGCCGGCCTTCTCTTGTCGCGTTCGTTACTAAGATCTCCCTTTGGATACCGTCGAGCAGAAGCAGAGCATATTCCTCAACTGTTTTCTGGACCAAGTCTGACGGTTGGAGCAGGTCGGCGGGCCAGTCGCATGTGAAGATGCGAGCGGCTCCCACTTTAATCGGGAGCATTCGCGGATCGGCCAGCCAGTTAACCTTATTGTTGCGGTCACTGGGGTTTACCCATGTCCACGTGTCTGGCGACTGAGCGTCGAGGCCATGGATGGCAATAATATCGATATCGGTGTCTGTCTCATTCTTGTCGGGGTTGACTTGACAGAGGCGGACGCCTTTCCGCGTGGATTGTTTCGGATCCGAAGTAGGCCCCGCCGGAGACAACGGTGCGGGGTTTAGACGAGTGGACGCGGGATAGACCCAAAGCCAAATGGTAACCGCACCGACGGGGAGACAAAGGGCGGCTGCCCATCCGGCCAAAGAGATGCGCTGGCTGAGGTTAACGGAAATCATGGCTCCACTACCGGCATAAGAGCTTGTATGGCCGAGACCGAGATTCGAACAAGTTGCTGGGTCGCGGATGCTGCGCTTCGGTGAACAGTGCGAGGCCCTCCTAGTGGAGGCCGCTTCGTGGCTTTGGTGTGGCAGGTGGAGGTTGAGTTGTGGTGGACGACGGCGAAACGCGGTATGAGGAGAAGAAGTTGGGTGATCCAGGATCAGCTTCCAGGCCCAAAACGCCACAGAGCGTCCACATCCAATCCATGGGGCCAGGCAGCAAACGCCAACCGCGACCGATAATGCTCTCGCAATAAGGCACGGCGCCCTAGGCAAAGTGTCTATAACGCCCGACCAAACTGTAGATAGCCGAGGGGTTGTATAGAGCACACGAACGAGGATTCATATCCCTAGACGCTCACAACTGTGTATAGACAAGCGGCAGAGAAGTTGAAACGGAGGAGGGTACGATCAGGATTGATCTATCTCCCGAGTTTGGCTGACGGGTTTCACTACTAACAGCGTACGCAGAGCGGCCTTCGTCTTTCCTCCAGCTCCTGCCGTTCCCGCCCACTTCCTCCATGGCTCTGCTATATCACCGACTCTGGCCGGTATATGGTAGTCCTATCAGCGTTTAAGCGTCCATATCCTCTAACAACGATAAACGCAGTTCATACTACAGTAGGCACGCTACAGGAAGCGGGGAGCTCAGGGCAGGTGGGGCCAGTCGGGACGGACCAGTCAGCGGGTGCTCAGTGCAGCAGGAAGGCTTGGTACTGAGCAGGCGCATGATCACGCCTCGATTGTGCTCAGCACTGAGCAGAGCTTAAGCACTGAGCAGCCTATGGAGCGAAACGGATTGGTTGAGCATTTACACAGCAGAAGACCGCTGCGTGCGGGGTCTATTTTTCACTACGAGTCACATGACAGGGCAGGTAGGTGTGCCTGATCGGGCGGGGCACTTGGTCGCGCGTATTCCGTGATGAGGCACGCAACGACCGCAGTCTAACAGATCACGGAGACCTCGATTCACCCTCTTCAAGAGGCCTTCTACTTTACCAATGTATAGTTTCGATACTTCGCCGGAATTCCGGAAAAAGGCTCAGGAAATCCACTACCACGCCGAAGATTTGGAAACCCTTCGGGGAGGGCTGCACAGATATCCAAATCAATCCCCGTTTGTGCAGCTCCCAAATGAGGCCATAGATCTTATTCGACAATACAACACAGACGATATGGTATGGTAAATCCACGACACATAACTCCAAAGTCAACCAGCTAACTGGAAAGGGGTCCAAAATTAGGCAGTATGGAAGCGATAGAGGCATGATCGTTGGCGCAGTTGCCCTTGGTCCAGACTTAGTTTGGGCTAAGAATACTTGCTATCGGACTGCCTCAAACTCCATTCGGGCACTCCTCGCCATCCCGCCGCCACGGCAACAGCGAGAGGACGCCACCGCCAACCAATCGTTATCCACCGAGCAACAGCCCCGGGTCGTGGTGAAAAGGCTCACCGGCAACGAAAACCCCGAGACTGCGCCCGATGTCGAATGGTGCAGTGGCAGAGTCTATATACTAAATGACAACGAGGTGATTCATGTAGCTGGCGGTATCGGCTTCGTCGGCATTCAGTACGCGTGCTCAGTGGTTGGGGGCATCTGAATATCCCTAGGAGACCTGGGAGACCTGGGAGAGGAAAGTTCCCAACGACGATGATGAAATACCCTTATCGTTAGAACCCCAAATAAGCCAAGTCCATCGCGTGGGTTTTCAGCGCTCCATATGCTACATGTAGTTTTCCGTTCCTGCCTGTCCCTCCCAGCTCTGATAGAGTGGGGATAAGTGCGTCTAGGTGTTGGAATGTCGTAGACTCGATAGCACCCCCTGAATAGGCGGACGACCCATAGTTGAGAGGAGGCCCCGAGGAGGCCCCAGAGAGAGCAGGATTCTGTCCAGCGCCACTAGATAGAGTACTCGCCGGCGGGCCGTCCGGCGCCTTCCGTTTCCGAGCGCTATTTGTTGCTGGACTATGGACACGCGGGATACGATGAAGTTATAAAAAAGCTGAAGATGGATTACGAAAGGGCGAGCGACTCTGGATTCCTATATCGTGGGTAATACCTGTACAGAGATGGTTGTGGTACGCACCAACAACCCTCTGTGTAGTGGAGTAAACTATATTACGTGATAAAACCAATCTGGGAGTCCTGTGCCAGAGGGGGTAAGAAGGAGAGACAAAACCGGAGGCCGTTCCGCCGCGCTTCAAATCGCCTATGGAATCGTTTTTATACTCTGTTAAACGAATACGTGGCGTGTTCGCAACCAATGCCAAGAAGAAGTGGGAATTCTCCTCCGTTTGTGAGAATAACCGTTTTTAAAAATAAAAAAAACTAAAACGGGACACTGATAGAGGGAAAGAGGGTGCCGATTTTGGATCCTAAGAACCCCTGGTTCCTGACCCCCTCTACTTCGTATAACAAGCTTCTAATCGTCTGGCTAGTAGTTGGGTCGGTGACGGCCAGCGAATCCCAGATGCTGTATGTTGATTATTCTTTTCGTCGTTGTCTTCTTTTGTCTCGGGGCTTCGTTTCTGACTTTCAAGAAGAGTCACTAGATTGCCTAGTAACTTGGGTGAACTAAGCTGAACCTGACTAGCATTGCTTCTCATTCTTCTCTCCCTTTTCCTCCTTTTGAAGGTTCAGCCTAGTTAAGCCTGATGTTAAAGCAGAGCAAACTGGTGGGGGTTGAGTCCCTTTCTCTGTACCTTCAACAGGACAACTACCCTGAGAAAGCTGTTCTCGTTGCGTGTTTATGCACATACCCACCTACCTATCCATATCTCAACACCTCCGGTATATAGCGGTCACCTAAAGGAGGCAGTGAAGGTACAAGGATAGGAGGGGACGGCGCTAACGGTCAGTCAATGAATGTAATCCAGACGGGCAACCACAACTCCCATCAACTCCTGACTACCCGTCCGTCTGTATAGACTTGGGCCAATCCAAAATGGCTAGAAACGTGACCACATCATCGCAAACACACAGGCTCAGGCACATACCAGCACCACCCTCTGGGAAAGAAATTGGCGATGGTGGTCAATTTGCATGAAAGTTTCATCCCTCTTCCACACACTCCCCATCCGAGGAGGCAGGATACGAAGGATGAAAGCAAGGGGAAAGGGCAACAGATGTTGCCTTGGCCCATGCTAGATACAATGTCCCCACCCTGGAAAAGGGGGGGCAATGACCACCACCACCACCACCACCACCACCACTCCTTCCAACCCCTTCTATTTTCTCTCCCCTTTGCCATCAAAGTCCGTTCCCCCTAGTTCCCCAACCCAACCTGCATCTTATCCAATTCAGATAGATGAACGAAACGAATGGACAAGACAGGATAGTCCACACTGCACCTCCCACACCACGCCATGCCATGCCATGCCAAATTCCAAATATATATATAGAAGGGGGGATATAATATAGAATATCCTCTCCCCTCTATGTCATATCCCATCCCATCCCATCTCTTTCCCTTCCCTCCCTTTCCCTTCCGATTTGGAATCCAGGAGAGAGAGAGGAAAGTGAAGTCCAAACAAACCATTAAAAAAAGGGGGGGGAAAGAAAAAACACGCGAGCATCGTCAAGCTTGCAATGAATGAATGGCACCGTGAGCGAAAGTTCCAAAAATCCCCATCCCATATCTCCCCCCCCCCATAAACAGACGAGGCAATGGCATGGAATGGGGTTCCTCCCGCGCGCCCAGACAAAGAAGCCGTCCAGTCCCGGTTTCCCCCTTGTTCAGGAGGAGAGCAGCGACGACGGCGAACCGAGAAAGAAACGGGACCGAGCACGCCAGAGGTCGGGACAGCGACAACAGAACCAGCAGGCAGGCAAGCTAGCCAATTGCCCCTTCCAGGTCTCCAGGTCTCGAGGTCGTCGTTTTCTGAATCCGCTCCGCCGCCGCCGCAGCTATCTGGACGATCGATCAATCACAGACAGACAGACAGACTGTGCGGGAAGGAGAGAAGGAAAGAGGGAAAGAGGGAAAGAGGGAAAGAGGGAAAGAGGGAAAGAGGGAAAGAGGGAAAGAGGGAAAGGGGGGAATTCGTGCAGATTTGCCCCCAAGCCCCTTCCCCCTTCTTCAAAAAAGAAAACACCGCTCCCAAGAAACATGTATCCATCCATCCACGCATTTGAGCGAGACCGGTCCCAATGAATAGTGTCTTTGTGTGTTTGCTGCCCCCAGCCAGCCAGGCTGTCCTGAATTGCAAGATTCCCTTGACAAACTCATTGGGGGATTTCCACAGAGTCAGGAAGAAACAGAAAATTAAACAAAGACCCCAATGATTCCCCCAGGGATTTAGAAAAAAAAGTAATAACAGATAACCAGGAATGCGTGTGAGCCGCCGCCTCCGCCGCCGCCGTGAGGAGGGAAGAGGGATATACCAGGACGCCCAATTGTAAATGTGTGTTTGTGTGTGAAGAAAACCATCACCCCTTCCCAAGAAATGAATGTCCCGAGGTGTTATTATGAAAAAAAACCCCCAAGGATGCTAGGTCGGGAGAGAAGAGGGACGCCGACACCCTTCCTCCACCGCCCGTAATTTAAAAAGAGTTGAGGGGGTATGGCATGATATGCAGCCAGGGCCAAAAAAACCCAGACCCAAGGTAAGATAAGAAGGAAAAAAGTCCCAAGCGGTAAAAACCCGAACCGCAATGACCCAATATAATCCGCCAAAAGCCCGCCCGCCCCGGGCACATAACGGCCGGGAAATGCCCGTTCGCAATACCTGCCCCCCCACCTTTGTTGAAAAAAACGCCGGAGCTATGCAATATGAGGTTGTGGTATTTTTATACAGATCCGAGCTTGATCAGGGCCTCGATGGCCTCGCGCTCCTGTGCGTCAGAGGCCACCGCCCCAAACGCCGATGCCGGAAAGTTGAAATTGGGTGACAGCTGCGGAGCGCGCGCCATCCCGGCGTTCGCCGAGAAGGACCGCGGTCCGCCGCCCGAATTATATATACTGTTGAATGGGAAGAGTTTGTTGTTGTCGTGGTTGTTAATGTTGCCGGACTGGGGGTTGTACGACGACGCGCGGAGCGCTGCGGCGCCGACCGCCGCCCAGTCCTCCTCGTCGGTCACGTCCTCGGGGTCGTCGTTCATGGGCACGTCGTCGTCGGGCGCTTCCGAGCACGAGGCCGACCCGGAGCCGTCCCAGGACATCTTGTCGGCCTCGTTCTCGAGCATGGTCATGTCCCGGTCGTCGTGCGAGAAGGCGGCCCAGGACGCGCCCCCGGCGCTTGAGCCTAGCGCCGTGAGTCGTGACCGATCGGCGCCCCACCCGGCGCCCTTGGTGGAGATGGGTATGCTTGTCGGGTACGGGCTACTGGTTGGCGAGGCGCGGCGAGCCGCCGCCGCCGCCGCCAGCGCCCGGGTCTGGCCCCGTCTCTTCGCATCCCACCGTCCCCACCCCACCTTCTCAAACTCCACGTCACCGTCCAGTCCGCCACCCTCGCCCCCACTTCCCCGGCCTTCCAGAGCCCCCACAACTAGCCTCCGCGCCTTGGCTGGCGGGATCCCCGCAAAGCCAGGGACCGACGTGGTGAGGTAGCCCATCAGATGGCGGATGGGTAGCGGGCCGTGGTTGAGCAGGATCTCGGGCAGGTGGAACTTTGCCAACATGGCCGGGGTGATAGCGCCGGCCGAGTCGTAGGGGGGCGACCCGAGATGCGCGGCGGCGATGCCGTCGCCGTGGACGTCGTGGCCGTCGTGCAGGTCCAGGTCCGAGTCGATAGGCTCGAGCCGCGCTCTCTGCAGCTGGGCCTTGAGCCCGTGCGGAGGCAGCGAGGGGGATATCGAGTTGGGAGGAGTCGGGAGGGTGGTCGGGTGGTGGGAGGTTGTCACAGGGACGCTCCGGGCCGCTACAGCAGTCAAGTTGTCTCGGCCGGAGGTCGTCGCGATATCGCGAACAGCAGATGCCATGGTTGCCATATTGATACTTTTTAGGGGTTTGGTGCTTCGAGACGTGTCTGTTGGGCGGCGCAATGCCATGTTAGACACGATGCGACGCGTTTGGCGAGGGCTAGCTGTTCGCGCGCGACGAGGGGGACCCATGGTAGGCGGTTGTGGTTGTGGTGATAGATAGTATGATGGACGCTGAGTCACTCACCAAGTTTGTCTGGAGCAATGCACAGCTTTTCCAGAACTCTTGGCCGGACAAAGATTCGAGTTTGACAGGACAAAAGTGTGGCGGGCAAAAATGGCAGAGCTGCTGTGATCGATGATCTTCTGTGACGGCGAGATGACTCTCGATGCTAAAGTCGATGGATTAGAAATTCGCGTTGTTGTTGCTTTGGGGGAATCAAGAGAGATCAAGGGGCGAGGAATCGCAGGCCCCGTCATTCTAATAAGGATAACTAAGGTGCGTGCCTCCTACCACGCACCACGCACCGCACATGCCTGCCACGCCTACCATTCATTCAGTCACCCACCCAGCTGATGGGCTGCTGCGATCCAAGCAGCCAAGGCCCAAGGCCGCCCAAAGCCAGGTTGCCAGGGTTAGGCCTTGCCTTGGCCCTGGCCGGTGCGAGGCTTGTGTGTGTGGGTGTGGGTGTGGACGGGTGTGTGGGTGTCCTGCTGGTGTGTGTGTGTGTGTGTGTGTGTGTGTGTGTGTGTGGGAGCTGCAGAGAAACACACAAAAAAACAGTGGGCAGGGGCAGGGCAAGCCATAGTCCCGCCCCTTTGTCTGGGGGTGAACGCATCAAGTTGGCCCGAATGGTGTGCCTGGCCCAGTCATTGTGCACCGTGCCAGGTGTGGCAATCCGGACTGGGCTACAAAGACGCTGCGGCCGCCGTCATCCTCCCCCGTCTTTGGGGCCCTTGGGGCATGTGCCATCTGATTTTGGTGCTGTTGGTTTGGGGCACTGTCTCTTTGCCGCTTTGTCCGACATGTTTGATCCAGCGCGCAAAGAAGGATCGCTTGTGCCTCCAGACGGAGCAATTCGTCTTGAGGTGATCTGCCCCGTTTCTCCATCTATCCAAGCACAAGCGATAGCTTAAGGGCTGAAGGCGAAGACACTACGCGGGATACTCCAGGTATGTACCTCAGCCAGAAAGCGTGGGAAGAATGCAGTGATCGGCCTTCCGAGAATCCCCGGGCCGCTGATGAAATCCCCACGGGTCCTCTTCCAAGGTTCTTTTAGGGCATGGTACATAGGTTCCACCGGGCTGTTGCCCGGTACAGTGTGGATTCTAAAGGCTACCCGACGGCTGTTCTGAATTCGGTAGCAAGCGACCCAATTCCTTGGGGGGGCTTGCTGCTTTCCTCTTTGGTGATGATGGCCGCTCATGTTTGACTTTTCTCTCATTCCTCCCACGGAAGGGTGTGCGTTTCAAAGAACGCTAATCTAGTCAAGTCTCATATCCGCTATCTCCTATTGATGCAGCCCGGCGTCTGGTAAAGCAGCGCCTGTACGGATATGATAGTTATCTTTGGTTTGTCTTAGTCGCTCAGCCAGCCTCTGTCGCAAGTGCTAAGTCCCAACAAGCGTCGAGATAAGCTCTTTCCGGCCACCAGTGGAGCGAGCGACAGCATGAAAATCATGGATAAACCCTACCCTCCGAAGCAGTCTAGCATCTCGTCCCCAGATTAAATTCCCGCCCGTCTTCCTTCATCCCCGCCGGGGCGTGCCTGCATTTGCAATCCAAATGATGATCTCTTCTGGTGGACCCGGGCTGGGCAACAACGCATCTCGCTGTGTGCGCGGCCTGGCAAAATATTTTGCGGAATATATCTCTATGCTTGCATGACAAGAATTGCCAGGCTCCATTGTCCAAATACTCTCGCGAGCCATGCTTGCCCCGGACCCCCGGCACTTCCCAAAGGGGTAATCACGATGACCGAGTTCAACGCTGTGATTGGGCGCCAGCCCAAATGTCGCGACATCTGCGCGCCAGCTGCTGCCCCAGCTGCATGGCGGAGAGCCAGCTGACCCCGTCATTTTCGGGCCTTGGGTCTGCTCTTTTTGGTCTCGTTCTCTTTTTTTCGCGCAAAATTGCGGGCGGACAAATTTATCCTTTGTGTGGTGCTACGTACTGCTGAATGGGGTAGAAAGAATTACGGGGAATATGGAAACAATCGGGCGTTGCACCAAAACCAGGGAAGTTGTCAAGGTACCTACGTATTATCCAACGGTTCTGCCGATTTTGTGTCTCACGTGTTCCGACTCCTCTTCGAGGCCTGGGCTACCTTGCCTTACCACCACCAAGTACCACCCCAGCGTTTTGTTTGGTTCCTGGCAATGACATCCGGCCCGTCAAGCCTGGACTAGCTAGGTGAGGCATTACTTGTGCCATGAGTGAGAGTGAGGTGAGCATGGCGTACAGTATGTGCAGCACTGCCAGCTTGGCTCACTCAACTGGCGGGCCCCCGCTGGGCCGAAAGCCCTATCCGACTTGTCTATCTCCACCCCGGGCCACGCACATTTGTTGCGAGACTCGCATTCTCATCAATTGAGATGTTTTCTTGCCCATGTGGGGTTCTTGCTTGTCGTGGGCGCCATGGCAGTCCCGAGATGGTGCCATCGGCTTTGGCTTCATCCACTCCTTTCGGCACAGTCCCAATTGAGTGGATAGCAATCGGTTTTCAGTGACAAACCCCTCTCGTCAGTCGTGTTTTGGTGATGTTACACAACACAGCCAAACATCCGGTTATCGGAAGCCGGTGACAGTCGGGACTTGGGCAGTGCCCATGTGCCATCGGCCTCATTCCCGTCCGGTGTAAAGCTTTGCTTTGCTTCTGTGTAGGTCACATCCGGTTTGGGCATTGCAGCACCTCCTCCGCACATAGACCTACATGTTTGCGGGGCAGCTTTTAGAGGGCCACGGGCAGCAAGCATTGGCTCCTGTATCAAGCCATATCTGCAAGCTGCGCTGAGGGTCCCACGGCGTCGACCAAGAAGGAGCTACCCCGCCCCTGCTTGCCAGCCCGGGAAGACATATTGCCTGCAGGCCTGTTGGGTGACACGAGTTAGAGACTGCGATCTATGGGAGGCGGAAAAAGGAAAAGACAAAGTGGCAGGGGATTGGGGATGGTTGAGACGTATTTGGGACAACTTACGGCCTTGAGAATGTGGATTTCGTGGTTTGACTGATCATACACGTTGCGGAATTTGGCCACGTTTTGTTCGAGGAACTCCCGTTTGGAAGAGGTGCCTTCGCAGATGGCCCTCATCTGGAGCTCCATTTCCTTGCGGAGGAATGGCTTGCCGAGACTGGTGTCGAAGTGCATCCGGTCAAACCCCTCAATGAGGGCCACGCCGAGGCTGGTTGGGATAAACTCCTTGACGCCTCCGCCTTGCCCGCCAGAACCACCCCCACGCCCACCCCGCCCACGGCCTCGGCTACCGCGTCCTCCGCGTCCACCACGTCCTCCCCTTGCTGGAGGCGGGTCGCCTGCGTCGTCGTCGGCGTCCTGGTCCGCGGCTCGGCCGCTTCGCTCCACCGTCGTCACATACTGCCGTTCTTGGATCTTTTCAATGTGCTGAGCCATTGTTGCGTCAGTGCCGATTCCATTTGCGTCCATAAGAGCAATGAGATCGGCTTCGGTGAGGTATCCGGGTGGGCTCGTCTTACCCTCGGCGATCATCGCTTCAGTGGGCTCAAACTGCTCGCCGACTGTGAACTTGGGCAGCATGGCCGTCCCGGTCCATTTTTCGTAAGGATAGACGTCCAAGAAATTGCGCTCTAGCACTATCACGCCGTGCGCAACGAAGGTTTCGTCTCCATAGAGGATTTCGATGTCTGTGGCAACGCCTTTGGCGTCCTCGGAACAGCACGCGAGGAAGCGACGAACAACGAGCTCGTAGACCTTCTTCTCGTTATCGTTGGAAAAGGCGCTCTTTGCCGCATATATAATGGGGTGTATTGGCGGGTGGGCCTTGTCGTCGTGACGGCCTTGGCGTGGTTGCTGGAAAGCTCCGTCGTCCAGGCTCTGCGCGAACTCGCCCCATCCCCACGGGTGGTCTTGACGGTTGTCTTGGGTCTGCTTCTGTACAAGAGCTCGGAGATTCATGGCCTTGTCGAAGCGGTCAGTTTCCGTTCGGGGGTAGCTGATGAAGCCCCCATTGTATAGTTTCTCTGCCACCGTCATAGCTTCCTGGCCAGTCATGCGGAGGAACCTCGTGGCCATCTTCTGGAACTCGACAGTGGTAAGGGGGAGCGGCTTCCATTTCTTGGTCGGCTTCTCCCGGGAGCTGGCGACCTTTGCTTTTTTGGCCTCCAGACATCTCTCGTAGAGGATGATGACCGACATGCGGTCGAAGAGCCTGTGCCTTGACCAGTTAAAGTTGACCTTAATTCCTTCTCGTTCATGGACTACCTTGATGGCCCAGAACGTCTCGGGCACGAAGTTCTTGACACGAAAATAACGGTCTACGACAAAGCCGAGCGTTGGAAACTGGCAAGAGCCTGGCTTTTGTTCAGTTGGTGTGCGCATAGAAATCAGGGCAACATTTCTTTTCTTCTCATTCTTTTCATTTTTCACCTTTCATTTTAGAGGGGTGGGGATGAGCTTACCGTAGCTGATTATGAGTTCAGACAAGGGACCTCCAAGGTTGCGGAGGGTTTTGGTCAAGAAACGAGTGAAAGCGGCGCCGATGCGTAGGTCGAGTTCAGTGCGCGCAGAGACGGCATCGACCTGTTTGTCGTCCAGATCGACCAACCGCTGGGCAGCAGTCAATATGTGACTGGGAGCACTTACTTAGCACCAGCACATGTTAGTCATTGTTGAGTTCGCAGCAAACTCACCTTCGTTCAACGTTGCTAAATCTCGCCCGTTTGATTTCGATGCGGGGGTTGCCCTTCAAGGCGGCGTCTCGAATCTCGCCTCCGATATGCTCACCCTCGCGATCGCAATCAGTCCAGATGAACAAAGCCCTGGCGTACTTGGCCTTGTCCTCGATGTTTTTCGCGATGTCCTTAGATTGCTGGGGCCCCCGTGTTAGTGCGGGCACAGAAAGAGCAACAGGGCGAACGTGCAGCTTACATCCGCGACTTTGGTCAAGACGGGCGCGTGGAAAAGACGATCCGGGGGTGGCCAGTCCCACTTTGAGAACTCGGGGGGGAATTCGGCATGGGTAAGGTGGCCCGAGACGGCCGTCATGGTCACGGAGCAGCTTCCCCATGGCGGGCCAAAATTAAAATCGAACTCGTAGTTTTTGATGTACGTATTACGCGTGGGACTCTGATGTTACAATTAGTCGGCGGTTCCTACAAACTCCACGAGGAAGAGCGCGGCTGGACAGCAGAAACGCACAGTTCGGAATTGGCCGCCCGAGAGGTGTGTGGCGACCGCCTTGGAGATGGAGGGCTTCTCAGCCACGCAGAGGATTCGCGTCATGTCGGCGGTGATGCGAGCGTTTACGTTGCGCGGCGCAAATCGCAAAGACAACCTCTGCGCCTCAAGGGAAAACGAGCACCGGCATTTAGGTGGGCTGCTAGTAATTCGATAGAAGGAGCCGAACCGGACCGAGTCTACGGCCCTGCGCTGCCTGCTGTATGTTCTGGCAGTGGAGGTTGCGTGTAGGTGGAGGAAGGCGCGCTCCTTCGTCGTGTTTTGCCGCTACTTGGCAAGGCAAGCATGACCTGGTATGCTTCTCCGGACCCAGTTTCTTCAAATTTTCTGGGCTGGGTTAGCTTACTTCCAGCCCGTAGCACCCACGAGACAACTTTGGGTCCTTTTACCTCTTGCCCGGGACAAATCCATGAAGCAATAGCCCGTCTTGATACCTGGCCCTTGGTTGTCCGCAAGTCTCCCTCGAAGGTGTAGTTGAGCTTGCCTTGGCTCTTATGCATGTAAACGGTAAGGGGGAGTGGAGACGGAAGCCGCTTGTTATGCGGATCAACGTGCGTATCGACGTGCGTATTGAATGCGGCACATCCGTAATACATCGGGTTCGGATTTGTATACACAATACCTTACCTAGTAGTTGCCCGCACCAGCTAAAGCTGGCTGTGCCTCGTATGACGCGCACACTAACTACGCCTTTCTTTGCACACACAGCAGACCAGACCAACCAGACGGTTACAGGTAGCGCGCATCTTAATCTTCCCAAGACAGATAGAGATAAATACACGGCCGCCTTCAAAAGACTTTTGGTAACCAACATATCTCGTGAGCAAACAGACGCAATTACCAATTGCGATCCATATCTACCTTACCTGGCACAATGGCGCTCCCAGCTCTGCACGCGCTGGAGGAGTGCGCCGACTTCTCCAAAACGATCCAGCCCTTCATCCCCCAGCTCTACGCCCTCCCCCAGAAGCTCGTTGACGTGGTTGCGGGCCGCGAGAGCTTCCTCGAGCTCTATGTGGACACCAATCCGCTGGTGTCGGGGTTCGCCATCTCGCTGGCGCTCGGCGCCGTCTTCCTAGTCGTGTCGGAAATCAACCGCAACTATTCGCAGGTCGATCGGTGCTGGAGCATCCTGCCAACCCTCTACATTGCCCACTTTGATGCATGGGCCCGTCTAGCCGGCGTTCCCAGCACGCGCATCGACGCCGCCCTGCTCTTCAGTACCCTATGGAGCGTAAGTCGAGTCACCCGCCTGCCCGCCGAAGAAAGGGCTTGGCTGATCAGTTTGTGCCGGCTTCTGTTTAGATCCGTCTCACCTTCAATTATTGGAGAAAGGGCGGCTATTCTGTTGGATCCGAGGACTACAGATGGTGGGTTTGCATGAGTTACCTTGCACCTTGTTCAACGTCTGACCGACCGGCTCAATAACATGACACTAACACACTTGTGCTTCGGAAAGGGAAATCGTTCGCAAAAACGTGCCCACGGCTGTCTTCCACGTTCTAAACTGGACCTTTATTGCCTTTATCCAGAGCATCTTGCTTTTTCTGATTGCCGCGCCAGTGTACATCATCCTGCTGGCCTCCCGCTTCGAGCCCAACCTCACCAGCGCGGACCTTGCTTATGTGGCCATTGAGCTGGGCCTCATTCTCACCGAGTACATTGCGGACCAGCAGCAGTGGAGTATGGCTTACATCCAGGCCCTTTATC
Organism: Lasiosphaeria ovina; assembly: GCA_033439765.1. Lineage (NCBI taxonomy): Eukaryota > Fungi > Ascomycota > Sordariomycetes > Sordariales > Lasiosphaeriaceae > Lasiosphaeria > Lasiosphaeria ovina. Next base: position 2,504,044 of record JAULSN010000002.1, on the reverse strand, counting down.
AGAAACATGGGCTCATATGCTGACTTTACCGCCTACTTCAGACTACCAGGGAGCTAAGAAGGAATACCAAAAGGCCGCAAAGGTTCCGCGCGGTTGGAGCCAGCTTGACCTGGACCGCGGCTTTATCGCCTCTGGCTTGTGGGGATATAGCAGACATCCTAATTTCGCTGCCGAGCAGTCCATCTGGTTCTTCCTCTACCAGTGGAGCTGCTACGCGACCAACAATCTTTACGGCTGGTCCGCCGTCGGGGCCTCGTTCCTCATCCTTCTTTTCCAAGGGTCGACCTGGCTGACGGAGCTCATCACAAGCGGCAAGTACCCCGAATATTCTCAGTACCAAAACAGCGTGGGGATGTTTGTTCCGACAAGGCTCTCTTCGTACAAGACGCCCGTCGTCAAACCCAAGATCATCCGGACAAGCGAGCTTGCCCAGAAACAGAAGCAAAAACAGAAGTGATACACGCCTGGCCTACCGAGAGGAACCGCCCAAATACAAGGCAGGCGTGGTTTCTGCCTGCGGCATGGGAAGCTGCTTGCCAGCGTGGACACTACTTCACCTTTGTGTAGACATGGATGGACGGGTTGGCCGTTCATCTCTTAGCCGACGCACCACGTAACGGAGGTGGGGTTGACAGCCACGGCCCCAGCAGGGCGGGACCGGGAACTGGTGCCGAGGAGGGAAACAGCCCTGTGACAGGGAAGGATCAACGTGTAGCACAGGCCCCGGCAGGCGGACAGTGCCGAGACCAAGAAAAAGGATCCCATCAAGATCCAGGGCGTTTCTAGGCGCATTCGAAAAACCTGTAGATCTTTAATAACTTTGGACAGCTGAGACAGAAAACAGCGTTGCATGTATATGCTAACCCGGCTTTCCAGGTGACTTGAAGCGACGACGACCTGCTGTCAGTTTTCCTAGCGGTTCAGTGATGTGCTCCGGTTGCTAATTACTCCTTGACCAAAGGTAGCGCGACTGCGAGCCGAATGTTAAACGATGCCATCGAGGGAGGTCCTACCAAACTAGCCGGGTTTTTTGCTTGTTCGAGATTGGCCGCCTGTTTCGGGACGCGGGATTGAAACGTGGGTTCTCGGACTCGTGTGTGTACTCGCGTGTGACGCACGTGTCGTGGTCGGCGGCCCCCGACGGCCCAACGCCGGGGACCAAGACCGCCGCAAACTCCGGCCGGCAAAATCATCACTTTAATCTTGGTCACCTATTTTTGGGGCGCAGCAAAAATACCGAAAACAAGACAGTCAAGACGGCAAGTTAAACAAAACAATCACGCATCAAGTCCGAGCCATCTTCATCTTTTCAGCGTTCGTTCTGTTTTGTTTGTTGTTTCTGATAACCCAAGAAAACTCGATAAGGGAGGTGTTGTTTTACTTTCAGAATCCCCCCGGCCATGATGCCACTGACGGCATGGCGGGTCGGGGGGCGGCGGCCCTAAGACCGGTCGGTCGTGCCGCAGGCCAACACGTGTGGGCGGGAGGAGGTCGTTTGCATCCAAGAAAAAAAATTACAAAATGTTGCAGGAGGTCCCGTCCTGGCCGCCTCCCTCGCGGCCGGAGAGAAAAGAGAAAAAATAAAGATGTCTGAGGAAGATACATAAGCGTTGTAATCCCTTAAGAATGGTCTCACCTTTTTTTTTTTTGGGTCAGTTTCTCCCATCTTTCTTACTGTGTTGTTGTTGTTTCCCCCTCCCGCCCGCAGCAAGGTTTCCGGGCTGGTCGTCAGCAGGCCTGAATTATTCTTTTTTACTCCGTATATACATTTTATTTTGATCACGATATCCGGCGTCACCGTCGTCACTAATATTTTCCTCCCCCAAACTTAAACACTAAAACAAAAGGCAAAAACACCGGGACCACCGAAAAGGTCACCTGCTCACCCGCTGCCGTTTTATGGAAACCTCTGGACCGCGCAACTCGACTGTTTGAGTTCCGCCTGTTACTCACCGAAACAGCTTATCTGATCACTCATTCATTCTCTCTCGGGCTTTCGGCTTTCTAGGGACTTCCCTCTCAATTTTTTTTCGCCTCCCGTTTTTGCAAGGTATCCACTTCGCCGCCGCCGCCGAAAGAGACAACGCGTGCCGGGCCCTGTATTTTCCCATCGGTATCCCCGTAGATCGTTTTCCGGCTCTCTCTGTCGCCCTCTCTATCTATCTATCTGTCGTTTGCTTCTGTTTCAAGCGGCCGTCAACCAAGCTTCCGGCCAAAGAACCCAAACCTTGATTGACTCTTAAGTTGGGGGGCGTGGACAATTCCAGGGTGGAGATCCATAAGTCGCTGGCGGTATCCGAATTGTGTAGGCTGTGCGAGTGTGTTTGTGTGTGTGTCCCTACTTGGGTTCCGTTTCCTTACATACATACGCCATCCCATAAATAAACTTTGAGGGGCTGACCTAGGAGCAAAGAAGGCGAAAAAAGTCTATTTAACTTTGTAAACGGAGGCTCGGAACACCCGATAGCTTGTCTGACTCGGACGAGTCTTGGACGGGGGATACATATATTTAAAGTCTATATCCAGGGGGGAAACTGCCCACTTTCGGCTTCCCGTTAAAACAATGGCAGAGGACCCATACTACGATCTCTTCTTCTCCCCCATCCTTGTCACCCAGTCGGGCTCTCTCCCTCTCTCGCTATTCGAAACAACTCGTCCGTCACACTCGCTGGCAAAAATGGCTCCTACTACTACCACCGCCACCGCAACAGTCAACATCCAGAAGAACGCCGTCTCGTCCCCAGACGAGCACGACGGCGTATTCACTCCCCTGGAGTCGCCCACCGACTCGGCCGTCTCGAGCTTCTTTGCGCCCGCCTCCCACCGGAGCTCCATCTCGTCCGTCTCGTCGTCGTCCGAGTTCCCAGCCAAGGAAGCTCTCGATACCAACAACAAAACATCCCAAGAACACCAAACAACACCGCAAGAAGAGCAGCAGCAGCAGCAGCAGCAGCAGCACCACCACCCACACCCGCGGCGAGTCCAGACAGCCCCGGCATCGACCACCTTCGCCTCGTCACAGCAACAGCAACGTCCCACCAACAAGCACGTGATCCGCGTCGACGCCATGTCGCGCGACTTCCCGCCGCCGGCGCGCCAGGCCACACTCGAGGAGATGCTGGCGCGGCCGCCGGGCAAGTGGTCGCTGAAGGGCTACGTGCAGCGGGCGCGCGAGGACGTCAAGGGGACAACGACGGCCGAGGACGACGCGGCTGACGCCGCCAAGCGCGCGCGCGCCTTTGCCGACGCCAAGCTGGCTCTCCTGCGCGATAGTGGTGTGCTCAACGATAGGATCGGCCGGCTTCCGCAGAGGCGGATTTGAGGGTTGGTGTCTGGGTCTGATGGGATGGGGTCTGTAGGCTAAGGTACGGGTTAGTGCAGGTTAGATCTTTTCCTGTTCCTGCTCCTGCTCCTGTTCCTAGCTGTGGGAATGGGAATGGGAATGGGAATGGGAATGGGAATGGGAATGGGAATGGGAATGGGAATGGGAATGGGAATGGGAATGGGAATGGGAATGGGAATGGGAATGGGAATGGGAATGGGAATGGGAATGGGAATGGGAATGGGAATGGGAATGGGAATGGGATAGGGACCGGGGGGGGAAGAAGACGAATTTGAGAGAGGGGGAGAGGGAGAGGGAGAGGGAGAGGGAGAAACGATGGGATATCCCGGCCCCACGCCCGCCCTGATGTCGACCGCCGAGATGCCTGGGGACGCCCATTTTTTTGTTGCTTTTGGCGTGACATCTTTTATTTCCTTTTGTTTCTTTTCCTTTTTTTGCAGAAATATCCAGCATTGGGATACCAGTACAGCGGTGACGAGAGCGAGAAAAGGGGGAGAAGGAGATAGGGAGAGGGGGCTAGGTTGTAGTTGAGTGCTTTTTTCTTTTTCTTTTCTTTTTCTTGTGGGTCGGTCAATCGATGGGAAACGGAGCGCTGCGACGTCTTTTTATTCGGATTTATTTGGTCTTCCCGGAAAAGGGCTTGTCATGAACGAGAAGGATACCTGGGAAGTTCGGCATGGTTTTCGCCATGGGCAAGGCGCAATGGGTGTAGGAGGGCTGCTGCTCCGGGTTATTTTTGTCATCGCAGGGCCGCAGGATATTCGTCGATATTCGTCGATATTCTTCAATATACTTTCCCTCTGGTACCTGTGGGTGTTGTCCACTTTTGACGACGGGCGCCAAATACTTGGACATGCATCGAGGAAGCCGGGCCGGCGGCAAAAAGGGGCTTGGTTAGTTATCTGTGGCTTTCAGTGTTCACTTTTCGACCGTTGGATATCGGGGACAGGGATTGACTCTAGATTTTTAGCGACGCGGGTCTATTGAAGGGAAAACTAAACAAACAAAACTACCAACAAAGCAACTAGACTCATAGTCTGGTTGTATATGCGTGATAAGAATACAGTAGGCTACTCAAGTGCATGGCCACTAATCAAGCCAAGATGACAGCGTGAAGCCGTAGACAACCGAGGCAATAAAGCTGACCAAGTTCAGCAACGATGAAACGCCGTGAAGGATGGAGAACTTCTTGTTCAGAGCTTCCATCTGCTTAGAGTGTGGCGGAGCATCGTAGCTCTTCTTGCCATCCTTTTTCTCTATTTGCGGGGGTGTGGAATTAGCAGACGCCAGTGTCTCTGTAGAATAGGGGGGCTTGGTGTCTGTCCCTCAGACTTACGCAGCAGCCTCCTCTCATCCATGCACTGCGTCGTAGCCGGGCCGACGACGGCGAGGTTCGCCAGGCCGGTCAAGAACACGGCCGCAATGGGCACAAGCACACCCCACCTGTTGACAGGATCCATGACGCCAGCGATGCCGCCGCTCGGACTCGCGCCACCGAGCACCGTCCCGGTCGCCGGATACGTGAGGGCCAGCACGACGGGCAGCGCCGTCTGCATGGAGAAGTAGATGGGAAATATTTTGGCCATGAGCGCCGCGAATTGCGGGCGTGTCAGGACCTGGAACGAGACGATGCCGCCCACGAATGTCTAACGAACAGGGGGACGGACGTGTGAGCGAGATTAGGGAAGGATACCAGGGCAAGCTGAGGGTGGCCTCACATGGAAAAACGTGGTCCCCAGGAGAGTGCCATAGCTACCGGAAGTAGGTTGGGGTTAGCTTAACGTGGTCAATTGTTCAAGTATTTAAAAGACTCAAAAAATCCTCGGGTCTCAAGATTGCAGCCATCTCCTCCTCTTTGACAGTCAACGGATGAACATACCTGAGGATGTGGTAAGGAGCGGGGGAGAAGAGCCCTGAACCCGCCATTTCTGCAAATTCACTAGAAAGAGAGGGAGAAAAAGAAAGAGAGGAAAATGCAATGCACAAGAAAAAATAGAATGGGGAAGTCACAAGTACGGAGGAAGTGGTTTGGTTTTAGTATCTTTGATGTCTGTGTTGGATGACTTTGTATTTCTGTCCTTTCTTGGTTGACGGAGAGATGTCGTCGCCAGCACCATCCCAACATGGGATCGTCCAATGGACGAGCTGATTAGTGTTTCAAACCAAGTGTATTATACAATCTATGTAATCCCTGAACGTTTGTTGGCGCGGTATCCGTACTTAGGCAGAATAAAGACCCGAGCAAGAAAAAGCGGAGAGATAGGTGTTTCTGGGGGAGAGATAGGCCTCTAGGGTTCAATAATAGGGATTCTAATAGCTATTACCTCCTTCGGCATAAAATGGGCCTTTGAGGCGAGGAGTAAGGTGTTGAGGGCGTTCGGATCTTGTAAAGTCCCCCGCTAATAACAATCATTCACGGATTGGACTGTAACAGTGAGCTTCTCGTATGTATGTAATGCGGCTGTAATGCGGTAATAATTACAGCAGGGGTTTAATTAACTAACAGCCCGGCAGGAAGGTGGGGGGGGGGACACGAAATCAGGTGCCCGCGCGAGACAGAGACAGTGCCAACGCGCCCTCGAGATTTAAGCCCTGGCAATGCTGCCTGGAGGACATGTGCCGCCTGTTAGGTTAACGCGCATCGAATGGAGGCATCGCGAAACCCATCCCATCAAGACTTGGGCAATTCAGCACCCATGTCCTATGTTCTAACACGTGCTGGTGCCCGCACTGCGATTTCTTCTTTAAGTTGTCGCCCTGCTCTCATTCGAATGGTTTTCTCAACACCTCCGTAACGTAGTCACTCTACCGTATTGTCTCTCAGTGTACTGTCCAGGATCTTTCTTTGAGCCTTGAATTAGCCAAGCTGCCGCATCATGGCCGACAAGGAAGCCATCGTCTATGTCATCGACCTCGGCGAGTCCATGGGCGACTGCCATGGCGGCCGCACCGAGTCTGACCTGGACTGGAGCATGCGCTATGTGTGGGACAGGATCTCGACCACGGTCGCCGCCGGCCGCAAGACCTGGACCGCTGGCGTTGTTGGCTTCAGCACGGACGACACAAACAACGAGCAGGACCGCGAGGGTCTGGACGGCTACGAGAACATATCCGTACTCCAGAAAATTGGCCCGTTAACCATGAACTCGGTGCGGGAGCTGCAGCCCAAGATCAGGCCCTCAAGCAGCTCCGGCGGCGATGCCATTTCCGCAGTCGTCGTCGCCCTGTCCATGATCGAGGAGTACACCAAGAAGCTCAAGTACAACCGCAGAATAATCCTCATCACAAATGCCGAGGCGCCAATTGACGACGAGTCGTCCGAGGAGGTCGCGCGGAGGCTCGACGAGTCCAACATTGAGCTGATCGTCCTGTAAGCCGCCGTGCCCTCATACCCGTGGCTTAATTGACTCTTCCTAACTTTGCCAGTGGTGTTGATTTCGACGACGCCGAGTATGGCTTCAAAGAGGAAGATAAATCCTCAGCCAAGGTAAGCTTCTGATTCCTCCCAATCGAGCCAAGTAGCATCGAGTGCTTACTCTTCCTTTGCCTAGGCGAACAACGAGAGAATACTCGGGACCCTGGCTAGCCAGTGCAAGAATGGCGTGTCTGGCACCATGGCACAGGCCATTGAGGAGCTTTCAATTCCCAGAATCAAGCAGGTCAAGCCCTTCAAGGCCTACGATGGGGCCCTCACACTCGGCGACCCCGCCACGCAGGAGAGCGCCCTGAGCATCCGCGTCGAGCGCTACTTCAAGACGAAGCGAGCCACGGCCCCCTCAGCGAGCACCGTGGTCATCAAGTCTGAACGCGGTGGTGGGCCTTCCCAGTCCACGCATACCGCCGACGAGGATGTGGAGATGGGCGGCACCGAGTTTTCCGGCGTCAAGCACATGCGCACCTACAGGGTCAACGACCCAGACGCCCCGGGCGGCAAGAAGGATGTCGAGTTTGAGAAGCTCGCAAAGGGCTATCAATACGGCTCAACCGTTGTCCCTTTCAGCGAGTCCGAAATGAACATCATCAAGCTGCCCTCCAAAAAGGGGTACGAGATCCTTGGCTTTGTGCCGTTCAGCAGTGTAGGCCACATTTCCCAGCCCTCCTTTACGTTTCTGCTTTGTCGACTAATGGAATCTGCGTACAGTATGAGCCCTTTATCAACATGGGAGAGACGGGTATTGTGGTTGCACAGAGTCACAACGAGGAAGCCGAAGTAACCCTTTCTGCCCTGGTTCACGCGCTCCACGAAATGGAGTCGTATGCCGTGGCGAGATATGTGCAAAAGGACGATGCTCACCCACAGCTTTTCCTGCTCAAACCCAACCCAGGGCTTGAGGATCCGTTCGAGTGTCTCTACGACGTGCCGCTGCCTTTCGCCGAAGATGTCCGAAGCTACCAGTTCCCGCCGCTTGACAAGGTGTTGACTGTGACGGGCCAAGTCCTCACGGAACACCGCCTGCTTCCATCGGATGACTTGAATGTGGCTATGAGCAATTATGTCGACGCCATGGACCTGTCCGAGTTTGGTGCTGACGACGAAGGGTATGGGTGCCAGAACTAACCTTGTCATTCCTGTTCTCGACTAACATCTTTGTGGTAGAAAACCCGCAGAGTACGCCCCTATCGACGAGCTTTACAACCCTGTCTTGCACCGCGTGAACCAAGCAATTAATGCCCGGGCTGTGCACCCCGACGAACCGCTTGCGCCTCCTGCCGATATTCTTTTGCGCTTCCAGTACCCACCCGAGAAGCTGGTAAAGGAAGCCAAGTCCGAGATTGAGTCGCTGATCGAGGTCGCCGAGGTCAAACCAGGTATGCATCCTACCTTTCCACATCTTGTTGCTGCCGCCGTTTGCTAACCCGGAAATAATACAGTGCCAGAGAAGGCCCAAGGGAAACGCTTCAAAAAGGACACGGTCAAGCCGCTCTCGGGACTGGACATCGACTCGCTGCTGGGCCAGAAGCGGCGCACCACCATCTCCCCCGAAAACGCGATCCCCGAATTCAAGCAGCTTGTGGCGTCGGCGGCCGACGACGCGACGCTCGAGAACGCGATAAAGCAGATGGGCGACATTGTGCGCGAACTCGTCAGGGAGAGCTTTGCGGATCTGTCCTACGGCCGAGCTGCAGAGGACCTTCGCGTTATGCGGGAAACGTGCGTCGACCTGGAGCTGCCGGCCCTCTACAACAAGTTCTTGACGGCTCTGAAGACGAGCATCTTGTCGGGCGAGCTGGACGGCGATCGCAGGCAGATGTGGACCGAGCACATTGTCGGACGCGACCTGGGCTTGATCGCCAGGGACGAGTCCGAGGTGTCCGATGTTGCCGAGGCCGAGGCTCTCAAGGTAAGCCCTTCTGTTGCGAGTGTCTTTGCGTTGTTACTGACTGCAATGTTTAGTTTTTGAGCTGGAGGTGATGCTGTCGACGTATGGTAGGTAAGATGCCTGAGCTTATACTTCAGGGGCGACTTGAAGGGAATGGCTAGGGTCATGGAGAATACACAGTGACTGCGTGCTTGCATCCCTGAAATAGTCAGACTTGTTCAGGCGCTCTCTCAGAGCATGACGAATATAACCGAGCGGGGGGTGGGTTGCTAGATGTAGTGATGTTTCACTCCTAGCTGAGCTTAGTGTAGCTTCACAACGCTTGTCTTCCTATCGAAGGCCTCGTTGCATTGATCAGCACTAGCGCCAATTCACATAATTGTAATTCAATCAAGTCAAAGCAGCCGTTTCTTGAGCTAAATTCAGTCAAATTTGGCCTTCAATCCGACTGGGTGTTTTACGGATATTTTCCGTAGGTTTGACAGCCAACCCTGTATTCCCGACTTCTTATTTGTTTATTTCCCCTTCAAAGCGAAAAAAGGGGCCATTCAAGGCTATAATCGATTTGCGCAATTTTATTGGAGCGGAATATGCCGGCAGTTGAACGTTGGCCAATAAACACATTCCGAATCTGGAGAAATCGCACGCCGGTGATGGCCTCAAACACAGTCAAGTTTGGTTTGGCCTTGTGCTAGGTTAGATTGTTTGAACTGTCGCCAGCGCTGGGAGTGTCCCTCTCTCCTTTTTTGTCCCCATGGCTTAATCGCCGCGCTGCCTTCTTCCTTCTTCGCACCTACCTTACCTAGCCGGGGCAACCGGAGCGAAAAGCGTTTGTCTCTCATTCATTCTCTAGCGCGTGCGTTTGTAAACCTTCAAACGCATTACACTATAGGTGTCTAGAAATGGAGGGAAGTCACGTTTCTCAAAATCCACCAGCTCCTTCCGTCTCTTCTTCGACCAGGCAGGTCATTACCAGTCGTAGGCATTTCAGTGCACAATCTTTCTGACGGCCATCTTATCTCTCCGTCGTCCTTCTCCTTCTGATATGTTTTCACTTTCATGTAGAATTTTCCCTTTTTTTCTGATCTTCCCTTTTCCAGTTTGATCCTACCCGTGCGGAAAAGGAAGCTATTTCACGACCTGCAGACACAGCAACGCCGGTGATCGTCAAAACCGCGCCTCTCATATTTCTTGAATTAGGTAGTGTCGATCGACGACTCTGTGCGAGCAGATCCCGCAAGGTACGGATACGGTTCTTTTGCTTTTTTTCCTTTCCTTTATTTTTCTTGTCATACCCCTACATCCCGCATCCCGGTGCCGCGGTCCCGGCTCCTTTCACCTCGTTTTCGAATCTTGCTCTTTTCTCTCCAACACACAGACCCATCTCCGATCGGGTTGAGGTCACTACATTCTTCCCGCCTCATTCCTGCCTGCCTACCTGCCCGCCTTGTAACCATCGCCGACACCAGTCAACTGCACAACTGCCCCTCCTTCCTTAACCCCCCCTCTCGCGTATTTCACCCCACCGAGCGCAGTCAGGATCCAGGCTAAGAGCAGCTTAGTTGACTATCAACAGCGCATTCTCTCTCTCTCTCATAGTCATGGATGCGGATGCCGAGTTCCTGAAACGGCTCCAGGAATTCACTAGAGGATCGGACACCTGGGACAATTTCGATCCCACCAAGTGGCGGGACATTGCATCTGAAGAGATCTCTGACAACGAGGCCGCTCTGGCATCGAACCCTGTTCCAGCCATTAGTACGCTGGCCCTGACTCCTTTCCGCGACTTTCAGAAGTCAGCCCCCATGGATGTCGATTCCGACTCGGATGGCGGCCCAGCCATCATCTTTGGCCACCACCATCTTACCGCCGAGGAGATTTCACGAAACCGCGGCTACAAGCTCAGCAAGGCCCGCGACTTTGCTTCGGACGAGCCCGAGGTTCTGCGAGATGTCGCAAAGCTACAGAAGGTTACCTGGAGGGAGACCGGTCTCAAGATGGGCGACGTTTCAATCGAAGGCGACGTGTTCAGCCCGTGGAGACTTGTTAGGGCGTACCCGGAGATGTATGTCGGCAAGCGGAACAGCGTGCGGGTGAGTTGGTCCACGACACGAAGCCGAGATCGGCAATATATGCTGACATATTTGATGAGGCCGCACCTCTTTTTGCTGCTGACGCTATCCACGAGGACCGCGTCTGGGACTTGTAAATACTTTATGACCCCCTGCTTCACTGGCACATACTTTAACTGCGTGATTAGCTATTACATCCATCAACGTCCCGGCTCTAACAGGAAGCCCGCATTGTTTGTGCCCACTTACCAGTTCAAGCATTTTCTGGAAGTTGTCAACGCAAAGCTCGAGACAGAGCTCACAATCCCGAATGGTACTAACTACCAAAAGTTCACGATGAGCTTTGGTCTCGGCAATATGCCAAAGCCACGATTTCTGGGCCGCTCTACTAGCCGCCAGGGCTTTGAGGTCCTGTGCAAGGCCATCGAGACGACCGAGAAAGGGGACGACCTGAAGAACACAACCAAAGTGGGCCAGGAGGAGTTTCTGAGACTTTTGTCAGTGGCCAACTCTACCAATAAGAAAGAGCCGGTCAAGTCCGACAAGAACAAGCGCAAGCGTGTACAGAATCATGTGTCTTGGGGCAAGGAGATCAAGCGTATTCAGCGGTACCTCGGCCTTCGCCAGCGCGTCGGCGGCAAGAATGGAGTGGTGTCGGATGTCCCAACGGCACTCGATCTCCACCGCCCTACGGTCCTGGAGCCAGAGGGATCGGTCTTGTTCATCGCCATTGACATTGAGGCCTACGAGTTTAACCATAACATAATTACCGAGATTGGCCTCGCCATGTTGGACACCAAAGATCTCGCCAACACTGCTCCGGGAGACGGAGGTAAGGGGTGGTTCCCTCTAATTCGCGCCCGCCATCTCCGCATCAAGGAGAATAGCTGGGCCATGAACACAACGCACGTCCACGGATGTGCCGACAACTTTGATTTTGGGTTTGTTGAGCCGTTGAAGACGGGCAGAAGGAACAACTTTGTTAATGATTTACAGAACGAGCGAGTTTGTCCCCAAGCATGCTGCTATTGCGGTCCTCAATCATATTATTCAGCAAGAAGCATCTGCCAGCGGAGACGGCCCGGAACAGCAGCGACCCGTGGTTCTCGTCTTCCATGAGGCGCTTTCGGACATCAAGTTCCTCCAATCGATGAACTGCAACATCTATAAGACCAAGAATGCCATTGACATTGCCGACACGCGAGAAATGTACCAGTATATGTGTCGCGCAAAGAACCCGACCAAGCTCGAGTCGATTCTCGAGGCCTTGGACATTCCCTATCGGTACTTGCACAACGCCGGCAACGACGCCGTGTATACCTTGCGTGCCATGGTCGGCCTGGCTATCAAGCGCCGGCTGGCGAGTCTGGAGAAGGCTGCCAAGTTGAAGAACCAGGCGTGAGTTGAGCTTGTTGTTCGCATGCTGCTATTTGGCTAGTAACTGCAGGAAACTTACACCACGGGCAGACATAACGTTATTCCCTACGCCGAGTTCGTCGACAAGGACAAAGACGGCTTTAGCAGCCACGGCGAGGGGTCTGATGGCGGAGAGCCGCTCAACCCAGTCAACCGCGACCCCCGCCCGGACGTGGAGGAGAAGCAGGGTAAAAACAACGACTGACCCCCTACAGGTGAAGAGCAAGCATTACTAACGCACCTGTCCTGCTTAGGAGACCAAGCCTCGGAGGTCAACTCGAAGTCAATTGACTGGTGATCGCTCGGCCTCGACAGAGACGCCACGGCAACCGTGTTGTGTTGTGGTGGGGGTAGATGGCGAATACCATACCTAATACCAATAGATGACATGTCTCGGGACCGGATACAGGAGGACTGACCTTTAGGAGGCGCACGCACGATTTTTGCAATGTTCATTTTGCAAAAATGGGGTAGGTATATTGGAGCAGGGTCTTTGGCTTTTTTTGCCGTGGCTCTTTTCGAGCGTCGTTTTCTATTATTACATATATGAAGCGAAGCCTTGCGTCGCTCTAGATAGGCAGTCCTAGAGGTCAATGGGAGAGGGCTCCTATCAACCTCTCTCCTCCTTCTGGGAGAAGAAGGACAGGAACATTTCCCACACAGCAGCTCATTTCCCCCTCCAGAACGCGTAAGACACGACCCCCCCAACAAGGATAAGAAATATGGGCGTAATTTGCCCGTTGCCGCCACGACCGCCGCCAGCCGTGATTCCCGCAATCCGGGGAAGTAAAAACAAGATAAGAATCTCCAACGCCAGTGCTATGTTGTGTAATGTGTTTTTTTTTTGCTGTTGTTACAAGTCCTTTTGGCAGAGTATTATCAACCGCCACACCCTAGAGGAGGGCAGGCTAGGAGTTTAGTATTATTGGCCGTTCTTCTCTAGGAACTCCTTGGCCTCGTTGACTTTGGTCGCGAGGTACGGGCTGCCGCCTCGGTCCGGGTGATTAAGCAGCATCAACGTGCGATGCGCCTTGCGGATCTTGTCCTTGGTGACGCTTTGCTCCCTGTGTTTTGCGTGTGTCAGTGTCAGTAGTGCAATGTATCGCCCTCCTCCAGGTCGACAGAGCGAAGAGATAGAGAGAAGAAAAAAAGAGAGAACTGACTTGAGCGACAGGATCAGCGCCGCCTCGCGCCGGTTCATGCGCGGCTCGAACCCGCCCTTGTAGAAGGCCTTGCCCAGCGCGCCCACGCCGCCCCGCGACCGCCGCCATGCGACAACTCCTGCTCGACCCTGTGGTTGACGCGAATGTTGTGTTAGCCAACAGGTTCCTGTTCCGTGACTTGTGTGTGTGTGTGTGTGTGTGTGTGTGCTTTTTCGCCACTTGCGCCTTGCTATTCATTGCCCTGCTCTGCCATGCCCTGCCCTCGGGATCTGCAGCTTCCGTTGCGGACGTGGAAAATCTATTTTTGTTTTTCCTTTTTCCACTCCGAAGACGTTGAAAGGGGGGGAAGTGGGTGGCGCCGGGACGGCCAAAACCCGGAAAACGAACAAACGTACCAGGAAGGCAGCCACGGCGACGCCGGCGCCGACTGCTAGCACGGAGGCCATGTTGTCACAAAAAGATCCGCCCCTCGGGGTGTTTTTTACTGCTTCGGGCTGTTGCAAGACCGTCTTCTAGAAGCTCGATGCTGATGCGGCCGCTGCTGAATCTGCTGCGGTCGGCTCGGTTGGGTTCGATTCGGTTGCGCTTGCGCTTGCGCTTGCGTTCCGGCGGGTGTGTTGGGGGGTTGTATGCAGGCGTGTGTGCCTTTTTTCCTTCTAGAAGGTCGCAAAGATGCGTGTCTCGCAGGTACAGATAGTAGTGGTGGTGGCTGTGTGCGTCGAGATGTAGGTGTGCGTGACGGTGGATGTGTCGATGTTCGTCGTAAAAATTATTACGGGGCTAAAAGTTTTGGGGGTGGATTTTTGGGCCTGGGCCGGCTGCCCGGCCGGAGGTCGGTCCCAGTCGAGTCGGGAGCGGCAAATTGTGGGGCTCTGACTGCAGGTCTGCGGTAGTAGCGGTGCTGTACTGTGAGTATCGCTTTTGCGGTACAATACGATTATCATGTTACAACATTACATCGCAGATTGCCCGACTCTGTGCCACCTGGTGGTCTTCCCTTCGCTGATGCTAAAATTGCAGTGCAGGCGAGCAAGTATCGGATGAGCAAGTATTACTGGCCATTCATCCAATAAAATTCTATACATCGAAGTCAACAGTCTAGCACTGAGCTAGCTCAAAAGGCACCAGTGTCTACAGAGCTCAGCATCATCTTGGTTTCTATCCCAGGTACCGAGAAGACTGGAGAAACAGCGGGTGACTGAAATGTTATGAATAATATCACTAATCACACGGGCGTTTATGGCAGCAGCAAGTGGGTTGGGTATCTGATTACAAGCTCTCAACTGCAGGAATACGGAAAAAAAGAAAAAGAAAATAGACGGAAAACAAAAACAGACAGATTATAGCCTCCCCCGTCCCCCCCTTCAACATGGATTTTTTCGTCAAGTTCAACAGCACCGTCGCGCGCCTCGCTCAGGTCTCCATCTCGCGGTCATGCTGGTGGTAGGTGCGAGGCGGCGGGGGCAGGCCGGCCTCGACGTCCTGGAGGACCTGGAGCTCGAGGTCCTCGACCTTCTTCTGGTCCTGCGGCTGCGGCTGCTGCTGGGGGGCCGTCGAGTCGCGCCAGTTGCCCATGCCGCCGCGCCCGCTCAGGCCCGTCTTGGGCTTGGGGGTGGCTGCCACGGCGGCGCGCGTCTTCTCGGCCTCGTCCCGCTCCTGCTGCGCTTCCGCCGTCGCCGGCGCAACGTTGCCGGCCCCACCACGTCCGCCGCGCACAAACACGGGGACCGACTGCTGCGCGGTTGCCGATGTCGAATCAGGCTGGCTGTCGGCAGCGGCGGCGGCAGCGGCAGTGGTAGAGGCGTTTGCGGTGTCGGCGGCAGCCTTCTTTTGCGCTTCAATGTCCTATACGTCAACTCTCGTGTAAGTGACCCATTGCATTGCAAATGGAACATCATGCCACTGCCACTGCCACTGCCACCGCCATTGCCATTGCCGGGCCATTGCCGGGCCAGGCCAAACCAGGCCAGGAAAATACTTATTTTTCTCCTCATTCTACTGGCATGCAATGGGCAGGACAAGAAAAAACAGAGGTTCACGGATCGGGTCGACGGACCGCACGGAGGGTTTTCTCGGCGTCATTAACGTCCTTCTGGCTGTACCAGTTCCCCGCACCTCCTCGGCCAACTCTGCGGAAGACTTCTGACGACATTGTCGGTGTTGACTGCGCGATCGATGCCAGGAAAAAAGGGGGAGTAAAGTGGTCAAAGCGAATAAAATATTTGATTTGCGCCGGCGGGTATAGCGAGTCTTACACTTGTGGTTTGTTCTTGTTGGGGGACGTTGTTGGTGGCTCAAACTCGGTAGAAAGAGGTCGCAGTCGAGATAGCCACAGAATGTTATCCAATATCTTACTCACATGTCCCAAAAAAAAAAACACACTAGTGGCGCACGAGTTTATCCCTTCTCAGACAAGGCCGCGGTACTTTACTTTTTCTTTCTTTTCTTTTTTTCCGTGACCTTCTCTGCCAAGACAGAGAATTGGATGGCGTGCAGAAAATAGAAAATAGATCGCACTGGTGACCCCTCGCTCCGGAACGTCAGGCCAGGCACGCCAGGCACGTCAGTGAGAAAATTCGCTCACCTTTGGAACGTTTTTGTGTCTGCGATGTAGTGTACAAGTGCAGTACGCCTTTCCACCAATCTATTATCTGTCTGTGACTCGGGTTCCATCGTCATCAGTTTTGCCCCAGACACGAGACATGATTTACGTATCCGGCATTTTCTTGAGCCGTCTGCGTGTCTGTACATACTCTACATTACGTCACCGCCGGGCTTGTTTCAGAGGCCCTTGTTAGTTTCTTTGTATCTGTATGTCAAATTAGGATTCGGGCATGTATTATCCAACATCGAATTGTGTAACGCGAGAGGTTGAAGAGTTTTTGGTTGGGTCGATTTAGATGCAGGTCCCGTGGGCCTGTCAGAGACGAGAAACTTAGAATGGGCTCCCATCCGTCAGTCTGATTTGATGCTGCTACCCATCCTCCCCCCCTTGTCCTCGGACGAAAATGAATCCTTCTTTTTATTTTCTTCTTGTTCGGCCGATCGAGTGCTATGTGCTATGGGCCCACAAGGCTGAAGGCGAAACGTTTGTACACTGTAACAAAAAAAGATAGAGAAACATGGCTGTCGAGTCAAGTTGTGACCTGTGGCGATTTTGGCAGCATTGCCAGCAACTCGGAGAGGCCGTCGTTGTGTTTACGTATGTGCCCCCCCTCCTTGTTTTTCCAGCACGTTGCTACACTAGTCATATGTCTACGCCAGCCACAGCGAGTCACAGCAGGCTTTGTGGACTTTGTGTCATTTTTCTTTTCCCTTCTGAGGACCTACATATTTCCACTTGCCAAGGAAGGGAGGCGGTGCGGTGCGGTGAGATGCGCCCTGTTTTTTTTCAAGGTCAGGCAGCGAGTGTGTTCGGTACATAGTACTGTACAGTACCAGTGGGACAGCCTTGCCCAAGGTTGGCTAAAAGCCCGGGCAGATCAACACCCCCCGTGATGCCGCCCCTTCTGAACAAGCCCAAGCACGCAACCTCTTCTCTCTCTGCCCTTGTCGTATGTAATTGTGGACATTGTACTATGTAATTTAGGTCGACGTGATGATATCAGGCAGGCCAGGGGGGCAAGTGACTCGAGGGAAATGGATCTCAACGAACACTGGCACAGTGCGCGCCAAAACTACTCGTAGGCACTGCGCTAGCGAGAGCGAACCTCCCCCTCAGACTCGGAGAGCTTAGGGGAGGTGATCCTTCACACACTAAAATCGATCGGTGATCTCTCTCCAATCTATCTTTCCCAGCCGCCCCTCCCCCCCCGGACGAACCACGAACCGAACAGCTCGATTTAGAAAAAAAAAGAAAAATACTCCGCGCTCCCGGACTCCGTACTCTAGATAACAGAAAAAAGAAAAGAAAGAACCCCATTTCAAGACAAGGTTTGACCTGGCCAGCGCGAAACGGTAATTCCGCCGAAGTTTTGGATCTTTGAAGAAGACGGGACTTTCGGAATGCACTTAACACAGATCCGTAAGAAGGTCGATACGGAGAAGATCACCTGTTCAAGTCAGGAATTGAACACCACCACACACCTTCATTCACACACAGTGTACGGAGTAAACATCTTCAATCGACACACCGAGAGCTGGAAAAAAGAGACATCAGAAGGTCCGTCGAATGCATGTTCCAAAAAGACCAACAAGAGAGAGAACAAATTGTCGTGATTAATTGCGTGCAGGTACTGCACGAAGACCGAGATCGGAATTCCATTGCGGTGTTTTTTTTTCGTCTCTCTGCTGCGGTGACTCGTTCTCATTGATGACAACTTTACCCATCCATCCATCCATCCTGGACAATTCCTTGGTAGGTCATGTGGTTCACGGTTGGGAACACCCGCACGGCGCTCGTGGACGCACACAGCCCCAGGGCAAGCACCCTTGTGTGTGCCATATCAACGTCATACCTCTTTTCCTTCCTTTTTATTTTTTATTCTTTTATTATTTTAATTTCAGGTCCTTGACATACATCCAGCTGGCGGTGTTGCTGCTTGCTTGTCGTGAACGAAGAAACAAGGTACATACGGACCAATCGGTTGGCGTCATGCGACCAAGGGAGCATTGGATAGCCCTTTTCTTTACCCACTCCCTTGGTTTTTTTCTTCTTTTTTTCCTTTTTTCTTTTTTCGTTCCTCGAGTCTTCTTCCTCCCAGACACCCGAAGAACAGGAAGCGACCCATGGCCTTGGGTCGACGAGCCTCTTCTCATGTGGCTACCTAGTCAGGGGCTGGCGGGCGGGCGGATCTCGAGATATACTCGTGGCCCGCCCTAACTAAGATGCAAGTTGTCTACTATGGAGTAAATAAGCCGTGCTCTTGGTGGCAGCCCACTTGAAACTAAAGAGACACGAAAGGCCAGTGTCCATGTCGTGAACAGTCCGCCACGTAACAAAATGACACTACCTAAGCAGCGATCTGCGGCACCGCGTACGAGAATAGGGATTGGGAAACAGTAGGCACCGTAGGCATTGAAGCCATGAGCCTGATTCTCTGGCTCTGCTGGCTGGCTGGTTTGACCAGTCTGTTGGGTACGTGGCTTGTCCATCACACACGCCGAAACCACTATGCTTAAATGCGGCTCGTGGGTTTGCTGTACTGTACAATCCAATCCCCGCATGTTTGTTGGCGTGGTACCTTCCAAGATCCAAATGGCCTGAGCATCTTACGACTCGCCGTAAAGGATTTTCGCTGAAGGAGGTAGTAGCTATTTGAATTCCTATTTTGTAATCCTAGAGGTCTATTCCTTCTCTAGAAATACCTATCAAAGACCTTTCCTGGCCGGTTCATTTGCTATTTTCTTTTCCTTCGTAAGTACTACGCTAACAAACATTCAGGGATTGGACTGCATGTACAGTACTATATGTACCTATTACGGCCTGTACGAAGCATAGGTAGAAAAAAAAAGTTATTAGGCCTCAGGCACCTCAAGCTTGAAACGCCGCGCCGCAGTCAGTCCGTCGGAGAAAATTTTTTTTTTTTTCTCTGAGATGGTGTTGGGTGCTGTTTTAGGAGCCCCATCTGAGCAAACCATGGCGGATTGATCAAGTCGTGCTAGTGTCTCAGGCCCGGAGAGGCGGCCACATCAGTAGGCGAAATGAAAACGTGGTCTAAAGGCGTGTGCCGCGCGTTGCCAGTGGATATCCAGGGCGGCGGCGGTGCCTGACGACTGTGGACAGGCGGTCCCGACGATAGGGGATTCTAGGCTCCTGGTGCCCACGCTTGCGTCGACGGACACACTTTAGTACAGCTCGGTTCAGGTCTCTGCCCGGCTTTGGTGTGCCCCCGAGGACTGCACCGCACTGGGACAAGGAGAGAGCGTAGCAGCATGGCGTTCAGTTAAAACCCGCTCCGAAGGAAAACCCACTCGCACAGAGCGTGTAGAAATCTACATTCTGGCGTCTCCGAGACCCAATATGATCGACGGGACCGAGTGCGGAAGGTGGGGCCCAAGTCTAGGTTGGATCGGAAATCGGTAACTAGCGGGTGGGGTCTGGGCTTGTCCAGGAGGGCCAAGTGGAAATGCCAACCCACGCGGCAGGACGACTTACATTTGGGGCGATCCGGTGATCTCAACGATTGGCCCAAAGCTATTCTCCGGAGCGAAAGCTTCTGCCTCGATGCCTGGCGTGTAAATGTTTAGCGTTTGGCCTCTCCGCGTGCGTGTGTGTGTGTGCGTGGTGTGCGTGTGGTGTGTGTGCGTGTGTCGTGTGCGGCCAACTCGACCTGTCAAGGACGGGAATTGAATCGGGTGAAGAGGGTGCCCTTGGAGGGGGTTGCCACAGCTCAAAGACGATTGGCGGCTTTCAGTGCACAAAAGTTTGATGCGATGTTTGTCGTGGTGGTGATGGAGCATCTTTCTTCCCCCATTATCACCATTTGCTATACCCGCTTCTCTCTCGGGTGACTGTCCAGCTGACCGGTTTCGGCCATTTCCAAGGGACGGGTGAGCCGATCTCAACAATTGCGAGCTTTCGGCATGGGAAAAGACGCCCGCCGCCGTCCATGCCATCGCCAATTGCACTTTCATGCCGTGGCACAGATTGCCTTGCTTGAGAAAGTGGTGAGAGCTGGTTTCAAATTACCCATCTCAGCTTCAGTGAGCCTGGATGAGGGGCTCATCATGCAAGGATGCCTCGTCAGTTCTGGTCCTGGATGCTGCCCAGTTTCCAGCTCCCCTGCGAAGTGCTGCATGAACAGGCCCGTCGAAATGGGTCTCGCTAGCATGGCCGTGAGGCGGGCTTGACGAGGGGAGGGCGTGTGATTAGCGCCCGCGGGTCGACCCCAAGCACAGTGCGGGCTCCCCACAACAGGCCGGGCGATTTCCAGTTGCTCCCAGGACGGGGGAGGTGCTCATCGGAATGGACAATGATGGAAGAAAGAGAGCACGACACGACAAAGAAGCCACCTTTGCTCGACCGCAACGTGCTGTCACGCCATGGCGGACAACGCAACTTGGCATGGCTAAATGAACTCAAAGCTAGGTAATGAATGGCTGAAAACTCTCGGCCAACAACGTTTGCAAGGGATTGCTGTTCATCAGTGTCCTTCCAATAAGACGAAGCTATGGGTTAGGTAGCGCTCGAGTTTGGCCTGGCCCAATCCCATATTAAGTCCTCCGGTGCGTAGACTGTACTGTACATAAGGCACAGTATGTAAGTACAGTATGTACCTTAGCCAAGCCTCATTTCATCGACTGAACGGAGTAATGCTGTGTCGTAGATAAACAATACCCGCTAGGCAATTCCGTCAGGCCTTCGGCACAACAACCTGGAACCAGTGTTGGTGCCATTGAGCGATTCCCTGCTCGGCGGGAGGAGATGATGAGAGCCTGCTATCTGGAATGGACTTTTTTTTTTTTTTTTTGGAATAAAAATAAAAAAGTTGTCCCGCAGGGTCTCAGCCCCCCGGTGGATTAAGTTGACGATTGGACGTGGGCGGCCTGTGATTGGACGCGGAGACCCATTGAAATGTTATTCAGCAATTTATTCCCGTCTAGAAGGAGCGACGTGGAGTTTCCATTCCCCGTGGCGGTACGACGCGCGGTAACCAGTCTGGTCTTGTCTCTCTTTCACAGCTTTGGTAAACGCAGTCTTCAGAAGCTTTCACAACCTCTTTTTCTCTTCTCTGTCTACATACCTGTTGTCATACCTCGGGAGACCAATGTCGGAGAGAGAGTGTGTATGTGTGTGAGAGAGAGAGAGATACATATAGACAGATAGAGGGGGGAACGCAAACAACGCGGGGATGGTTCAGCAACTGCCGGCGAAAGAATCTCGGAGGAGATGGAATGAATCAATTGGCTCCACAAAGCCTCGCGAAACAGAAATGCACCGCATCCGTACCCACCCCCTCACTTTCCCCCTCCTCTCTCTCAGTCTCCTCGTCGAGTTAGGTCAAGCAAGTTGGCAAGAGATAACCCCAAATGGGGAAACACGACAGGGCGGGGTAATAGCGCGCAACGCAGGCGAGGGGGGGTATCATCTATCACAATGCCAGTGAGTGATTGCATCCGCCGGCGGTCTGTCTGTCTGAGAAACAAAGCAAGCAGCTTTGGATAACATGTCCGGGTGCCACCGAGGCGCTTTGGAGAGGAGTGGGGGGATATAGTAATGGATGGATCTTTCTGGAGGGGGGTTTCGGCCCCGCAACAATTATTTTATGGAGGAGGGCGAGGGCGAAGGCGCGTGCAATTGGAAAGAAAGACATGGAAGGTCCGGCTTCCCAAGAGCGGTCTCGGCTGAGTCACCATGGGTGGTATGAGTGCGGACCTGACCTGGACAGTGGACACAGGGCGGCGGGCTTACGTTTGTCGGCCGAAAAGAGTTCGAAACTCGTGACGTTGTGTCCGGTGCTTTGTCTGACTTGGGTGAGGCATTCGGCAAGGTCACAAGGCTAGCTGATTTTCTTCACCTTAGCGAGGCCGAGCAATGAGAGAGAGACGCGGTCTGGGCCGCGAGTGTGAAGAAGAGCAATAAAAAAAAGTTACACCCTCCATCTCCAATTCTCCATAGTCCGTACAGAACACCTGTGCACTGAACTGTACGGAGCATTACACCTACATCTCTCCCCGAGTCCCCTCTCCAGCCCTGACTGCAATGGTGGATGGATGGGGCCGATGGCGATCCCAAGGCCGAGCTAGGTAGGCACCCCCTTCCAATATTTACGAGATAGCTTCCCCAGAGTAAACTAACCGCTCATCAACCTAATCTGATCTTAGGAAACCCTGCACGGGAGAATGGCAGCTCAGGCATGGCAGCTTCAAGCATGGCGGCAGCATTGCAGCTCTCTGGATTATAAAACCCCCCTCTCTCTCTGCATTGCAGCAGACGTGGAGGTATCCGTAGAGAGAGGCCAGCCAACCAACCAACCAGCAGGCTAGACTCCTGCTTCTGCATTTCAATTCAATTGCTGCTGCGTCTGAAAAGTGACGAGTGAATGTACATACTCAGGATAGCAAATTGCCTATCTGGAGGAGGCCGGACAGGGGAGCTTCCAGCTCCACAGGTTAACATGCTACCCACCGACATGTACATACATAACACAGTACAATGCCTGCTGCATCTGCAGCGAGCGGATGGCGCCATAAGCTGGGAGGGACGCCCGGTGGCTTGTTCGTTCGAGTTGTTCTCTCACAGTGCAGACAAAAATGCCACGCCAGGACTGCTTCTCTGGGAGTCCACTGAAGCGCCCTCATCGACACACGCCCGCCGCTGCATTCGGGTGGTGTCAGGTACATGCACCTTCCCTACCTTGGGTTCCTACAATTTGAGAGCGCAGCACATTTTCCGCGCGTGCGTGCACGGGGCAGGCGGGCAGTGGAAATGGAAAGATGGAAAGGGCACGCATGCAATCCAGTATTAGCTCCAGGGAGCAAAGCCGGCCTTGAATGGCCCTGTTGGAGGCGGGTCCTGGATTACCTGAGGTCGGGTACTAGTCGAGGTACTTGCAGCGCCGCCTCCATCCTTTGTTGGACCAGGTATTCCATACATTAGAGACTGACTGACTGACTGTCATGCCGTACCGCCCGCCTGCCCACCACCCCATCGCCCGCTGCGGTCGCAGTCTAGGCCAATAACCCGGTACGGCGCTGGATGCTTGCTTTCCCTCCTCCTTTTGCCTGGGCAAGCAAGTGCTCCCCTAGCTTCCCACCATTCATCTGCACCAACTAGCTCGGTTCACAGCCAGCGGCCAGCGGCGCTGTTCTCGATTCAGTCTCTTATATTCATATTTTTTATATTTTTTGGAGAACGTGTCGAGCTCTCTTGTCCCGGCCCCTTCCCACACGCTCTCGTCTTTCTCTCCCATTTCCAACTTGATCCCGTTACCTACCCCCTGTTCTCCTTGATACTCATTTACTCCCTGACGGCCGGCACAGCCACTCATCCTCCCTCTGCATTGTTTGCCCTGCTGTCACTCCAGCCCATCGTCCACGTTTTTCCAAAGTGCGAGTGGCTTTTTTTTTGGGGCCTCGTGTGTTCTCATAAGCTTGTCGCCAACCAACCCAACCCTTGCTGGGTCCAAATTTGTTAATCCCCCCGCGGTTCCCACCTCTCGCTCGACTGCCTCCTCCGTATCCCACTTCACCCACTCGAGACTCTTACGACATCACAAACTTTTGATTAGAAGCCTCCGCTGCCTGCTGCTCTCGCAATCCCCGTGTCGACGCACCGAGCGATTTGCGGGAGTCGTGCAGCAGGCCAATTTCTGCATCGCTTTGGCAATGGCCTCGTCCAAGGTAGATAGACATCTCACACCAAACCCAATGCTTGCCAGTTCGCTCCTCCGTTGCATGAACCAAGCAGGCTGATCGCCTTCTCTACTCTCTCAGGAAATGCAACAAGCCTCGCGGCCGCTCACCCACCGGCCGTCCATGTCTTCCAATTCCATACTAGGCGGCTTGTCCGTCGGGCGACAATCGCACTCGCGCGCTAACTCGCATTCCGTCGCTGCCGGGTCTCTCAATGGCACCCACCGCGTCACCCGTCGCAAGAGCATGACAAGCTCGGGTACCAATGTTGCAGCTGTTACAGCAGCCCTCACCGAAGCAGGCGACAAGGCCATGGCGCTTCCCATCGCCGGAAGCTCCCGCCGGAACACCATGTCCAGGAACGGCCTGTCACGACCGGCCATTGTTGGCAGCCTCCCATCCCCGCCGGCGAGCCTCCCCATGCACAAGTTCGTCATGGCGGACGGGGCCGTCAATTTGCAGGACAGCGCTATCGATGACGAACTCAATGACATGTCGGGGGACGAGGGAGATTCGACCCTCGAGAGCGCCCGTTTGAGAAGAGCCAGCGATGGCCAACCACTCGGCAAGGAGGGCCGGAAGAGCAACCGGCCAGAACTTCGCTGCGAGAAGTGCGGGAAGGGATACAAGCATAGCAGTTGCTTGACCAAGCATTTGTTTGTGCCCACTCTCCTTTCCCTCTCTCTCTCTCTCTCACCAGACGGGTCTTTGACTGTGGAGCGGGGGGTCCGGGCCGGCCACGGGAGTGCTCAGCTGTACCCTTTGGAACAATTGTGTTGACTTTTCTTTCCCTCAGGTGGGAGCATACTCCCGAATGGTCTTACACCTCCAAGCTCTTGATTTCGAAGCACCAGCAAGTGCAGCTTCTGGAGGCGGCCTCTGTTTTGGTAGCCATGAACACCACAACCAGCACTACGCCTCCGGACTCGACCGGGGATTTCCAAAGCGACCAGGATTCCGCGTCTCCCGCAGCATCTGGTTACTCGGAAAACCAGGACCGCAGTTCGGTTGATACAACCCCGCCTCCCCAGTCGGATGTGTTTGGTGTTCCCAACGCATCTTTCAGAAATTTTTCTAAGCGGCACAGCAACGGTAGCGGATTTTCGCGGTCTTACCAGTCTGCGCCGTATGCAGGGTCTGTTAGCGGCAGCATTCCCAATGGCTCCGGCTTTGGTCACTTTCGACAGCTCAGCCAAGACCAAAGGCCCACATCGTCGGGGAAGAATGCCACTGGACAGGACGATCAGGATCTGGCCGCCGCCGTTGAACTCCTCAGCTGCAGTTTTGGGAGCAATGCTGGCTCTCGGACTGTGCATCTCCCAGCTGATGCACCTCCCGTGCCGCCTCTTCCTGCGCAGTACCTCGATCAAGCCATCTTGACGGGCACGAGCTTCATCAACAGCTTCCCGAGCCAGGCTCCGGAGAGCTTCACGCGTGGCGAGGTGCGCAAGGATGACGTCAGGATGGATGAAAGCGGCGAGAGTGTTATGGACGACGACGACGACTACATGCGGTCTCGTGCGCGAAGCGACGACGACGACGACGGCGTCTTTGGGCGCATGGAGGAATGAAATCTTGGCGGGCTTGGCTCCTTCCAACAAGGCCACACCGAAGCCATGATGACCAAGATTTATGAGTTGACGAGGGGCATTGTTTCTTTTGTGCACCTATACTAAACCATGTAAGTGAGGTCTTCGCTCCGCCAACGGCCCTTAGCACCGAAGAGTGGAGAGCACCGGGTTCATTCTGCTGTTTACAGCGGAAGAACCCAGTCAGCTTCACGAGGTTAAAGTGAGGGTTGTGTGCGAGCGTTGAGCGAATGCCTCAAAATATTATTAGCAAGCGACAGGATCTCATGAGGCGAGAGAGTGTACATATCACTGGCCTGGACACTCCTTTTGTTCTGTATGGAACCAAAGCCAATGAAAGAAAAAAAGGAAAAAAACAGACCAAACTTGCAGCTTGGATTCGCGTGCATGTCTGCGTGTGCACCTGCGCGGCTGCGTGTCTGCGCGGGAATGTGTGTCTTGTGTGTCATGTTGGGCAATAGTTGAGGATGCAGAGGGTGTGAAGAAGCGAGGGAATAGAGGCAGCAGAGAGGACGGGGATGGGCAGATCGACTGACTGACTGACACAACTCCAAGCAAATGCTGCCAGTCTCTTCAGAATGGCAGGTGCGGGATGTCCCTCTGCTCCCTTCCTAATTTGGAGCGGGATCGAGATGAAAACCGAGGTAGGTGCTGCTCAGCATCTGGGTGGGATGGAGACCAGAGCTCCACTCTCGACTGTAGCAAATGGAGCTCCTGCTTTCCCCGTTGACGCCGGCGATGTCAGATGGAGTCCATGTCAAAGGGCGGCTGATGATGCCCCGCCCTATTGCTCAAGATCATGATCATGCCCATGCTCGGTGCTCGGCGTTGTCGCGGGCGCTAGGCAGGTGTTGGTGTTGATTTTTCGATACCATTTTGGCCCCCCGATACTTCGTTGTTGACAAATATTCGCGCGTGGTTCTCGAAGGTAAGAAGGTAGATTTAGTTTTGGGCAGCGAGACCAGACCAACAAGGCGAGTTGGTTTGTGACTGGTCGCCTGGCCGTCGGAGCTCGAGGAAGGCGCGGGGCAGGGGAGGTTTGTTAGTATACAGCGTTGAAAGGTCGGGTGTCACTTTGTAAAGTTGTAAGGTCGAACAAACAACGTCACCGACCCACAGATGCGGGTTAAGGCCGACCAACCGAACCCAGAAACGCCTTACCGTCCACTCCTCCCCCGCCGAAACCCCAGCTGTCAATCAAATAATCATACTCTCCATCTCAGCCAGGGCAGTCGCATCATCACCCCAGCTTATCTTCATCGTCCGATTTCAAATCTCTCGCCAGCGCCCGCCACTAACCTCGAGACGGGTTTCATGATCGGAGTCGGAAGCGACGAAGGCGTCCTCTTTAGGTTTTATCCTTCGATATCTCAACGATCTCTGGGCGCAGCCAGGGTTACATTGTAGGGCTGCCTTATTAGCTTCGGGCAACGAGACTGAGTGCGTTTGGGTCGTCGACTCTGATTGACCCGTGCCGTCCCTTCCCCTCCCACCACATCAACACCAAAACAATCCCGAATGGGCCGAGCAAAGGCGGGCGAAATGGCGCCGGCGGCGGAAGCTGTCGACGGGCCAGCAGCCGCATCGCCGCTATCACTTGCAGCAGTTGCAGCTCGTCCTCGCGGGGGCGGCGCGCTCGAGCCACGCCATAGGCCCGCGAGACGCGCGAAGCTGCCGGAGGCGCTGCGGTTTGCCTTGGTGGTGGTGCTAAGCTTTTCAATAGCCGCGCTCGGGCAGGCGTTTTTGCACCAAATGACGGCGGGCGAGGTGGACAGCATTGCGAGACAGCCCGCACCCACCACTACCGAGATTGCCGTCCTGGCTGGCTGGCGTTTGTAAGTTGTGATACCTCTTACCATTTCCCCGGTCTCGCTCCACTTCCGCGCTACGGAGCACACACCATCCACCTTAAGTGGCACCCGGGCCTCACTCGCCCTCCTTTCCGGCTTAGGGCTGAATGAGGCTGGGACTCAGCTCGGCCTGACTAACGCGGCTGGTATGGCAGACTCGCGCTTGCCCTTGGCTGGCTCGGCGACTTTGACGCCGTCGATCTTGCAGCTCTCGCCCTGCTCTCACATGGCCCTGCAGTAAGTTGGGTTCCTTCCCGTGAGCCGTGGCCGCCGAACGGTCCGGGGGAATGATTCCACCACACCGTGACACCAACTACCTCTACCATGACCATAACCACTCTAGCACATGGCAACGCTCGGTGCAGCCTTACATACCCAACCCGATGCATCTATCGCCTCTCACCTATCACACCACCTATCCAAGCAACTACTGGTTCTGACTCGCGTGGCAGGCCCATCTCACCTCGGTCTTCTACGGGATTCGCGCCTTGACCGCCGCCGCCTACCTTGGCCTTGACGTTGTATCAACGTTCTTACCGTTCCTGCTCTTGCGCCAGATTTCAGGAGCCCACTCAGCCGCACCTGGCGTCCCAAACCGGGAGATTGTTGTCGATAGAGGCATCCAGGTGCTCACCGGACTGCTTTCGGGCCTCACGTACACCGTAGTTCTGTTCCTGGCATCTCGGACCTATCTCCCGACCGCCCTGGTGCTCTACTTCGATGAAATCCCCACCATCATACCCGCGGCGGAGGCCGGAATGTTCTTCGTTGGCAGCCCGCTCACACAAGCGGCTACCATGTTGTTCGGGGTAGCTGCGCGGTCCTTTATCTTCACGCCTACCGTGACGACGCCCCCGACGGCGCAAGACCAAGAGAATGCAGAGTTCGATCCTATTCGTGCCACGCTCGGGGAAACGGTCGCGTGGAATTTGTGGGGCTTCACAAGCCGCACCAAGGTGTCGATCTCGCGGACGGCTGTGGCCATGCTCTTCACGGGGGTCGGCACGTACCTACAATGTGCCCTAACGATCAACGGCGTGGAATCATACGGCGCCGCTGTGTACGCCAGCGCCTGGGTCATGGCTACCTTTGTGACTGGACTCGCGATGAAATATGTAGCAACTGTATGAGTCGTTCTCGGCGTTGGACTTACGCGTCTTCTCTGGGGTGCGTCACGGGATCCGGGATGCTATGACGTCCCTGTTGACATCGGGGAAGGCACCGACAAATGGGTTGGATTCCAGTCGAGATTTGCGCTAGGCTGCAAGATGGGAGAATTCAGAATGTTCTAGGACTTGTTCGGGCGGCAGGCTGCCAGGGTCCGGGATCCGTGACTGCGATTGCGGGCATGTTCTCCGAAACCTTCTGCAGTGTTTTCGCCCGGTCTTTAGTGGTATGAGTGGTGCGGAGATGTCGTCGACTCGTCGACGTTGTGCAGCCAACCTGTCGTGGAACGCGCCAAGGGCTGCAGCAGCAACAGCACATCATCGAATTCGAAGCCTTCCATTCCTTGCTTGCATTGACAGTCGATATGGGTGTGGTGCCCGCATGTGTGTCCCCAGGGCGATGATGCATGGGGGGTGAGGTGCGGCGCCCAGAGACCAGGTAAGGGTTTTTCCCGCCAAGCCTCAGCTGAATTGCCTCAACGGGCAAGGCAAGGCGTTCCGGGTGCATAAGTGAGAAACCCCCCCGTTTTCCGATGGAGCAAAGGTCGCGAGGGGAAAGTCGGTGGAGGGGGACAGCAAACGGTTCTTGTTAGGCGCGACTTCTAGACAAAAGCAACTTCAGCCCTGCTGCGCCCCTCGTTTTTAGTGGCGGCTCCCGACAGCTTGGGCGAATCGAAGGCCAATATTCGGCGCCTTCATTTCGCACCGATCCGGACGCCGTTAACAGACAGTTGGGCAATGGCAGTACTCCATGTACCGAGCGGAGATGCACTACCTGCTGGCGGCCTCCCCCCCAATCAAGCCATTGCCCCCAAGCGACCAAAGCCCTAGCTCGAGCGAGCTCTACACTATGTATGTACCTAGGTAGGGCTGGGTATAGGGTCCGTCGGCTTCGCTTCGGCTGCTGTTGCTGCTCAACGGCTACAACAGCCGAGTTGCGCGCTTCAAAGGGGAAATAAATGGCCAGGCCAAGCAACCAGTAACACCCCAACTGCGCCTTGCTGGCGTCGGACAGGCCAATGAGCAAGTGTCTCAAGCAAAGCCGAAGAGCCTAGAGCCGCGCTGCTCTCCTAGATGTCACCCCTGTTGCCGCCTCGGTGTTGGTCTTCTTTGTCAGGCCAAACCCCAAAGCTGGGATATCCCCTTCCTCCCCTCGGTGGGCCTGGCGAGGGGGTGCATAGCGACGGTTACATGTCGTTT
This sequence comes from Lasiosphaeria ovina, assembly GCA_033439765.1. Lineage (NCBI taxonomy): Eukaryota > Fungi > Ascomycota > Sordariomycetes > Sordariales > Lasiosphaeriaceae > Lasiosphaeria > Lasiosphaeria ovina. Next base: position 2,474,628 of record JAULSN010000002.1, on the reverse strand, counting down.
CAATACAAGGCCGGGCTGTAACGCGCGTGATCGTGCCCATGCCGTCATTCCAAAGCAATAGTACTACTTTCCAGGACGACGGGTCAAGCAGACGAGCAATCGAAGACTCACACACACCATGTGGAGCTCTAGCTTGGGGAGCCAGTCCGTCAGGACCTCGCTGCGGGGGCAGGCAGACGGACGGGGCACCAGAACTTGGTCCCTGGCGTCGACGGTCCTAGCTTCGGGATGTCAACACCTCTACCTTCCTACCTACCTACCCTTCCTACTACCTACCGTACCTACTTGCCTGCCTACCTTCTTGGCTCCCCGTCTCTCTGCTACTACCAATAGCCGCTCCTCGATGTATCTCCTCGAGGTTTCCCCTTTCTATATAGCTTCCCGAAGTCCTCCTCCACGGCGTATCCGACTCACCTTAGCCTCGCCAGTCTAGTGAGCATCAGCATGAAAACGGCGATGCCGCTGAAGTTTCCTGCATCATCGAGTCGTACAAAGGCACCACGTCGTCGACTATGAAAAAGGGCAAGCATCCTGCCGTCTCAACACCTTCTTCGTCCTCATCCACTGCCCCTTCACCCTCATCGCCCTTGCCATCTGCAACAACGACAACAACAACAACAACCACCGCTGAAGAAGACACCACCACCATGTACGCCTACGAGCATGTCATGACGTTCGACGAGCCGGCGGGGAGCTACGACCCGTCGGCCATGGCCGGGGGCTCGTCGATGGGCCAGCAGCAGGTCGCCATCAAGAAGAAGAAGAGCATCAAGTCGGACTCGTCGGTCGACCTGCGGGGGCCCATGGAGGTCGACGGCTCGGTCAAGTCCATGGGCGCCGTCACCCTCTTTGGCGACTTTGTCGTGCGGGACAGGATCGAGGCCTACGGGAACATCGACCTCAACGGGAACATGACGTGCAGGTAAGGGCCCCCTCAGTAGTCCTCACACACACAAACAAGTTGAGCTTTGGCTGACATGGTTCCACAACAGCGGCAAGCTCAAGTCGTTTGGAAACGTCAAGATCAAGGGGAGTGCACTTTGCGCGTAAGTCTCATCGGCGGACCGTCTCACAAATATCACTGTGATGAATATGCAGCGAACTGACAGTCAACCACAGAGACAAGGTCAAGATCTTTGGCAAGCTGAAGGTAGAAGGGACCCTGGAGGTACAGGGCGAGATCGAAGTCTGGGGAGCGCTCACAATCAACGGGTATCTGTAAGTTTGAGGTCCAAACCCCGCCAGTTTACTTTTTGTCTCTGTCATTCTAACGAGAAACCCCGCACAGAAAATGCAAGTCCCTGACGGCCTACGCATCCCTGACAACGGTGGGCGACCACTCGTGGTACGAGATCGAGGAAACGGAAACCATCCACGGAGCCAAGTTGGTACAGAGAACCAACTACGAGGGCTAGGAAGTCTTTGGGCCTTTAACACTCGCTCTGATATAGACTCCCCCCACGCGAAGGCCCTTGCCCCTGGTGTCTTTCGGTTTTTTTTTTTTTTTTTTTTTCTTTTTTCTTTTCCCTACTTTCTCCTTTCTTTTTTGCCCTTGACTTGTCTTTTTTCCCCCGGTCTTTTTGTTAAGGAGGGTTTGATGTCACTACGCGTGGCTTTACTGGCGTTTTTGTGCATGAAACTCGGCTTTTCTGGGATTGCATTTTTTTTCTCTCTCTTGGCTTCTCCTTCTCTTCTTAACTCTCCTTCATCTGGGCGGTTGGGATGCCTTTTTTTCCTCTTTTTCTTCTCTCTCTCCCTCTCCCTCTACACGCCTTGATCTCAGTTTTGGCAGTTGTTTTTCTCTCTTCGACTTCGTTTCTTACTCTCCTTTATTCTTGTAACCGTACACCACCAAAGCAGAGTTCAGTGGATGTCATAGATGCGGCTCACGCTGCAGTGCTGGGTTTTCTTTCCTTTTCTTTTCTTAGGGGGTTTTGGCGGGGGGTAGGTACCTAGCTACTCAGGGATGGACGATGATATTACGAACTATTCTGCTCTCTTCCGCAGGGGCAGCATGCAGATAGTCAATGGGATGATCGTGTTCCTGCCTATAACAAAGTTCCCGGGCGCCTCGTAGCCGACCGAGTTTGGGTTTTGTGAAATGTTTGTTTTGAGAGACTTTGGACTATCCCCCACCTCTTCCCGTTAGAATTAGGAAACCGAAGTTGCCGAAAATTTCGATTGATGGTCACCTAGGTGAGTGAAGGTGGAATTGCGTACGTGTCTGTCAAGGTCAGGGGTTGGTCAAGAGCGGTGTATGCACAGCGTATAGATAGGTAAGACATTTCAGGGGTCACTGCCTGATCCGGGGATGAGCCTTTCGGCGAGAGTCATGTATGTCCGTGTCTCCCATGTCCATCTTGCTCGACCCGTACTACCTGACCCAGACTGCAACTTACAGATACGACTGCGGTTTACTCAACGAGAGTCCTAGAAATCTCGAGGACACAAGGTTATGGAAAGTAAGGTAAGGGGAATTTACGCTGTAAATACCTTACCTACCTGGGTACCTGGTATGAACAAAAAGATTAGGACAGTAAATAATTGAAACTCCTGGAGAGTCTTAAAATATGATGTCATGCTCATTCATTAATGATAGAGTATTGCATTGATGTTCAAATATTAAAAAAACCACCGACCTTCCCTAACGTAGTTGATATGGCACGGAGAAGCAGGTCGCAAGTTGTAACCCAAACCGTCGCTGGCGACGGAACATAAGATCGACGGACCCACTTATGGCTATCGACATAACCCCGCTAACCCCAAATGTAGGGGCGCCAGCTGCAAGTAGCGCGGCACCTTCCGCTGCGAAAGGCATCGGTGGAGTTGTACCTGCGCCGCGCTCCATCCATCACTGAGCTTCATCGCTGGAGGTAGATTTCGCGGGCCTCATCACGCGTCGAAAGCGAAACCCGCAATCGCATTCAACGACGCACGTCGCTGTCGCTGCCGCTTCTCCACCCACACCTGTACAACCTACCTCTACCCTCGCACACCCACTCCGATTCCGACTGGCTCCCATAGCTACCAATCTGCATGGTCGCCTAGGCATTGCATTGCGTACGGGCAGCACGTCGCGCTTTTCATGCCAACTGTCAACGTCCCAGGCAGGCCCGAGGTCAAAAGGTCGACGACGGTGCAACTCCAAAATCTTAACCCGACCATCCTCAGCCCAGCACAACCCGAACACGTCAACCCAACACAAATCACCAGACCTCCCGACCCGCGAGGAGAGGCCGCCGTAGGCCGCGAAAGGCTGCGCCAAAGGCACGATTGCGTCACAAGAATAGTACACAATGGCGTCAGCAGACCTCGAGCGCCCTGGGCCGGACGAGGCTCTCTCGCCACGCCAGAATGCTTCCTCGGTCGGGCAGGCGATCCGCAACGTCGGCTCCATGGACAACTCGCTCAACTCGCTCGCCATGCGCGCCGACCCCGATGCCCAGGCTGCCGTCACCGACTTCCTCGATTTCACCGAGTACCTGCCGTCCGACATGATGCGCTCGCTAACCCTGGTCGGCAAGCTCGACGAGATCTACGTCAACGCGTCTGCCAGCGTTCACGACCTCACCACCGTCTGGGGCCAGCTGCCCTCCATCCCGCCTGCCGAGCGCCATGGACTCGGGCCCGTCGAGTTGCGCGCCCAGATATCAGAGAATCTCCAGCAGGCCATCAGCTCGCGCGTCTACGGGCACGCCGAGGCGGTGCGAATGGCCGAAAACATCAACCGCCACTACAACCGTGCCAAGACCATACTTGCGAAGCTCGAGACGATGCGTGACAACTACCCCGCCGACGGCCACAAGAGCCCCGTTGCCGCGTCCAAGTCGCCCCAGCTCGCGCGACCGCAGAAGATCACCCTGCGCCTTGACGGCCACAAGGTCCGGAGACCACGAGTCCCCCGAATAACGGTCCCGGGCGAGGTTCTGGCCCCCTATGAGCTGAACTACGATGCTTTCTCGAGTGAGAGCGAGAGCAGCTCCGAGGAAGAGTCGAACGACGATGATGACTCGGCAATACCGAACCGGCTCACGCCCGCCCCCCAGGGTCGCATCAAGGTCATGAAGGCCATTGCAAAGCCGCCCAAGTCGAATAGAGCCCCAAAATTCCGGCCTTCTGTCCCGCCCTCCAACTACATAGGCGTATCCACGAGCGCGGCACTGGCCCAGCTGGCTCCGCCGCCCGAGAATGCTGTCATCGGTAGCTCTGATGCACCATGGGGCCAGCTCACACCTTTTGAGCTGGCGAGACTGAGGAAGCGGATGAAGAAGAACGCCGCCTGGACTCCAAGCGACACCATGGTGGCACGCGAGCTCAACGATCTTGGCCGGGGCGTTGATCATTTCAAGGCGGCAAAGCAGAAGGCCGAGGAGGAAGGAAAAACCTTTGATGGGCAAATGCCGGCACCTATCGTTGACCCGGACACGGGAGAAGAACGAATGCCCCTGGGGGCCTTGACCATGGAGGCTTTGGCCTCGGACGACAAAAACTTTAGTAACCGCGGCATGAAGCTGAATGAGGCTAAGAAGCTCAAGCGAGAGTTACTCGCGAAGATGGCTGCCGAGGAAGCTGAGGAGTCGGCAAGGAGGTTCGACGCCATTGCTCGAACCCTCATGTCCGATGCGCCCCAGCCCATGGCGCAGGAGCAGCCGAGCAAGGCAGCGAACAAGCCGAGGCCCCCCAAGAAACGGAAGAGGGACTCGGTTGCAGAGGCCGACGCTGAAAAGCCAGAACTGCCCGAGGGTCAGGCTCAGAGACCGCAATTTAAGCGCACAAAGACAGAGACCCCGGTCCCTCCACCCCAGCTCTCCAACCCCGGGCAAATGGCCCAGGAGACGCCGGTTCAGGTTCCCCAGCGTGCTCCCGGCCCTGCAGCAGTTCTTCATTCGACTACTCCCATTCCCCTACCGGTGCACGGCCAGGACCAGTCTATCACAGCCAAGTCGGGTGCTTCAGTAGTCTCGGCGGCGTCCCCGACTCCAAGCCATAACGCGGGTCCTTCGAGTACGTCAGCGGCATTAGCCCCTGTTAAACTGCCCCCCACCGAGACTCCGATCCCTCCCCCTATTCACTCACCGAAAAAGTCCACGACACCAATCCTGCCACCCGTGAGAGAAACTCGGAAGACACAGGCAGCCCGCATGCACGAGAACCAGAAAGAGCTCCAAAAGGAGACGCTGGCCCCGCTGACGCTCAAGTCGCCCTCTCGGGCAACGAGCCCGGCCCCACTTACTCCCAAGCCAGACCCAGATGCCCAGCCGACAGCACCACCGGCAGCGTTATTGACCCCGGCCCCTGGTGCCAGTACAAACGGTACCGCTACCACTGCTACTACTGCGGCTGTGGTGACGACAACACGGCGTCCTGGATCTAGAGGCAAGGCTGGCAGTCAAGAACCGCAGCCGTCTCTGGCAGCAGACCGACCCCGGCGCACTAGTACCGCACGGAACACGCCTGCACCAGAACGGCTAGAGCAGCCGACCACGAACACGACGACAGCGCGACCCAGCAGCAGGCGGGCAGAACGGGCAATGCCGGAACGGGGGCCTAAGCGGCCAGCACCGGGTGTCATTAGCCGCACCAACAGCGGGGGTAACAGCGCGGTGGGCACTCGCAAGGCAGCGCCGAAGAAGAAGCGAGGCCGGCCAGCCCTGGGCGCCGGCGGCAGCAACAGCAAGGACAAGGGCGGGGCTAGCGGGGCGGCCGACGCGGCCGGCGGGGGCGACGTTTTCGAGGTCGAGGTCGACGACGAGGGGAACGTGATTGACCCGGAGGAGCCAAGATACTGCCTCTGCAACCGGGTCAGCTTCGGCACCATGGTCCAATGCGACAATGTCGATGTGAGTAAAACCATCTCCTCCCAGAAGAAGCGGCGGGGAAGGTACGCCGGCGCAGCGGCTGCTGCTGCCGCCACCGCTACTACTACTACTACTACTACTACTGTGCGAAGCCCGGCTAACAAGGCCTCCTCCTCCCCTTTTGCTCCGCCGCAGAACTGCAAGCAAGAGTGGTTCCATCTCGAATGCGTCTCGCTCGCAGAGATACCCGCCCGCACCACAAAGTGGTACTGTCCCGACTGCCGCATCCTCCTTAACATTGGCGAGAAGGGCGAAGTCAGCGCTAGGGGCGTCAAGGCTTGATTTCTTTTTTCCAGGGGTGTTCATTCTTTTTACATCTTTCGCTTTCCGCGGCAGAGCGAAGGGGATTTTCTGATTTGCTGGGAGGTGAGAGGGGTTTGCTCCATAGTGTCTTCTCTTTCTTTTGTAATGTATAGGCTTTGTCGGGCTTTTTTTTCAACGATCGTCGTTGTCGTTGTTACGGCTCCTGGGGACGAGGGGGCTGGACTGTATCTGGGTGGGGACATAGCAGGTTGGGGGATGGATTGATTCAATCGGAGAAAGAAAAACCATCGGGAGTTTGACAGGGTATACGAATTGTTTGTTTATTATGTATCTATCTTTCCTTCTCCTATTGTCTCGTGTCTGGGGTAGATATAAGTGTAGTGTATGGAGTAACCGTGGTGTATTATTGTAGTGTTGTAGGTTTATATTTACATTCTGCATTCCTGGCGGCTTTTGGGTATGTATGTCTGCTTGCCTGGGATTTCGTCCTTTGAACGGAATAAAAGGGGGGGGGGGGGGGGGCGAGAGGGGAAAAGAATAGACATTGTATGAAAAGGGGCTCTTTTGGTTCGTGGAGAGATGTGGTGGGTAAAGCCGCAGATGGATGCTTTCCTTGTTGACTGAATAGGGGTTGGGATACATACACACGGGAGACATGTATACATAGAACATACTCCCTGTATGCAGAATGCACTATACCGTAGAGAGTTTCGGGAGTCTGCGCACTTGAGATGGTCATGCTGATCGTTCGATCTATATAGGTGCGAGGGGGTTTATCTCGTCTCATCTGCGACTTGCAGTGCTGTACTCCGTACCCCTAGGTGGATAAAATACGATGATTTAGACGACCCCACAGCAAGCAATGCAGCTAGGCAATTATACTCCAAAGATGCCATCCTCCTATCTCGGCACCGTTTGTTGTGCACGCAAAACATCCAGCTCGCCGTTTGAAGGATAAAAACGATATACATACCTACGTACGTTCCTGAAAACAAGACAGCATCTGAGGCAAGCGAAACCCACACAAAGAAGACCCCGTCAAACAACAGACGCAGCAATGGATACCGCCAGCTACGCGCCTGCCTACCCGAGCGCCCCCGCCGTCGACCCGGCCCTGAGGGACTTTGTCGCCCGCTTCTTCGCCACTTCGGACACCCCCGGCCTGACGGACGAGTGGCTGGCCTTTTTCAGCGATGACGCGACGGTCGTTATGGGCAGCGAGACGGCGACGGGGATACAAGGTTCGTTTTTTATTATTATTTCTTTTTTTGTCCTTATTTCTTTACACATACTCCGTACCAAGTTTGATGTTTTACGTACAATGCATATTTAAAATAACCCCATGAGGGAAAACAGAAATCCGCAGTCTCCGGCTGCGCATGTGGGACAAGGTCGAGGCGCGAAAACACCACGTCGCAAAGGTGTTCCCGGGCAGCTTTGACGACGAGGCGGATACGGCGGCTGAGCTGATGCTCTTCGGCTCCGTCGCCTACGTCTTGAAACAGACTCCGGCAACGGCGGCGGGGGCGGGGGCGGGGGCGGGGGCGGGGACGCCGCAGACCGCGACCGACTGGGCAGCACACGCAAGGCTCAAGAGAAACGGCGTCGACTCGCCGTGGGCCTTTGTCTATTACAGGGTCTATCTGCAGAAGTAGACCTGCGGAGTACCTGGGTTTATTTCTCCCGATATTCCAGACGAGGCGGGGACGGGCAGAGCAACTAAATGACGGGATGAATTAATAGCCATCCAGCACTGCATACAAAAATAAGGGGGCGCGTGGACTGGAAACGACGGATGGATAAAAAGGGGATCGGGGGGAGGATGTGGCTTTGCTTTGTCGTCCTCGTCTAAGTGTACGGGCAGCACCTACCGCGTATCCACTCCGGCCTGTCCATGTGCCCTCTTCTGCCACTCTGATTCCCTTGTTTCCCCCACCTCCGTCCCGATACGTAAAGGTAAGGTAAAAGGTATGTGGCAGCAAACGGCAACCGCCCGGCACTCGGCGATGCCATCCATCCAAATGTTTACCGGCTGTAATAGGATGGTGCTATTGCGTCGTTTGTCTTACTTGACCCCGACTAAGGTGCCTTACCTACCTTACCTAGTAAGTGTGTACGGGGTAAATGGTACTGTATGAATGTGCTGCTTACATACAGCTAGACAAGCCTCCGTTGGAAGAGGCCGCGCGCCAGGCGGCCAGTTTCGTGAGAAAATGAGACAATGAGACAAGGCAGATAGATGGAGAGCTAGAGAGTCACCAACCTGGGACTTGCCACGGCCAGAGAGCTGTTCGCCTCGGAGAGGGGAAATGACTGCATCGAGCTGTGAACAAACAGCACCCCAATCGATATAGTTTTGGCCGGCGAATTACGTGATGGGGCTATCCTCGCGAGCGGAAGCGGCGTGACTGGTATCCTGGACGTCGACTCATTCGGCACCCATCATGCTGCCCACGCACGTTTTCGCCAAAGGGCGCGCCCCCCCTCCTTGGAATGGCTGTGGAATGTTTGCGCGCTTACGGGAGGCATTATTATCAGGACTTCTTTGCACTTCCATTTTTGACCGCCGAGGTCAGCGGTTGGGAGTCAGTCGTCCACTGAGCCTCCAGAAAACAGAAAACGTGACCTAGCTCGAGGCCTGCCGGGTGCCCAGGATGACGTATCAATGCCTCGGAACAACGAATGGGCTGCCTCGCCTGGTACTGGAAATACGGAATAACGTCGACATTTCTGGTCTGCTGGTCTGTCTGCTCCCACTAAAATAGGAAACAAATAAAAACGGAAATTCCGGGCTCTGCCGAAACGAGTACTTCCTTCGTAGTGTAGTGCATCACATTTCTGCAGCGAGACCCTGATGAATGGTTACCCGATCGACTTTCACTTGCACCGTCTCGGAGCTGTGTCTTAAACCCCGCCTGCGCTGAAGAAGGGCTTATCCGTCCTTATCTGGCCCTCGCATCCGCGCTATTCCACTCGGAGCGGCAGAACCCAGTCCACAAGTGGATCGCACGGATCTTACGCCTGCACACCCCACCAAAGAGGCCTGACACTCCCCAGCCCGCCCAGGAACGCAGTGGGTCCACGAAGCCCCTTGACCCCCCTTCCCCTCCAGTGCGTGCAGCAAGCAAGCGCAGCACAGCAGCTCTCCTACAGCAGAGCAGACGCAAGCCCCGCCTTTGGCGCTGCGTGTCAGGACCCAGCCCGTCGCTCCCTCTGTTGAACTCACGCCTGGCCAGCTTGTTGACGACCCTCTGCCCGTCTCTTTCATCCGACCCAAACACGAAACCAACAGACATCTATCTCTTTCTAGTCTCTGTCAACACAAGCTGCTTCTTTCAAACGGCCGACTGTTTCTTTCTTTTTGGTCTTTTATAAAGTGTGATTTTCTGGGAATAATTATAAGGTCATTTCCTTGGTACTCTTGGAGAAGGTATCGTCTGTCTGAAAGTAGCGCCTCTCTCGTGCATTCCGCTCCACTCCTTTGTCTCGAACCCGCCCTCTCTCTCTCTCCGCGCGCGCGGCCACATCGCCAGGACTGTTGACGGCCGCCCTCGAGAAACTCGTCATACCTAACGAGGTGACACCGTTCGGTTCAGAACCTAAGCGTTTTGACTTCCCGGCTCGATAACCTTTCGCGTCGTCTGCAATCTTTGGGGCAAAGCCGGCTTTCAGCAACTGCACTCGCAGCTCCGTTGTCCTTGTCCAAGGGTGTCTGCTGCTGCTGTTGCTGCTGCTTTCGTTGCGCGAGCAGGAAACTGCTCATCTGCTCCTGGTCGCCATTCATGCCAGGTTGGTATCTTCCATTCCCAACACCCTCACACCTGCCCAGCGTCCGGTCATGTCGCGGCGCCCGGATTGCCAGGCCTCCTCCCCGCCTTGCATGAGGAAGTAGTAGTGGTCCCCTTGGGAAGCAGCCACGTCTCTCTGATGATTGCATCGCTGACCTTGACGGCCCCCTAACAGGCTCCAAGAAGGACAAAAAGAATGGCAAAGAACCCGGAGGAGTTGTTGCAGCGGTGACGAAGCATGGTGCCAAATTCTCGTGAGTTCCAGTCCAGTCCCATGCGAAGAGGCCCCCTTTCTTGTCGACGCCTTTGACTCCCCCTCTCTTTTTTGCCGGCGGCCAATGTTTGCTCAGGCTGACTGAAGGTTTCCGTGTCCATGCAGCAACGGGAGCGGCACCAAGGGTCTCTCATCAAGCCCTTCTCCGCCGTCGGTACTCCAGTCCCCAGAACTCAAACCCGTCAGCGCCCCTTTGAACGACAACCCCGTCGCCTCTCCACTTTTGGACGCGATTTCCACGTCGTCTTTCGCGACAAGCAACTCTTTGAGCACAAGGGAATGGACCCGGGGCATCCCAGCAGGCATGGCTGGATCGCCGGGAAATCTGATAAGCCTGATCGGAGAGTCCCCTCCGACAGCGCCCTCCTCGTACGAGGATACGCGGGGCATCCACTCAGGCTGGTCTTCCCCGAGACCGGCTGTTAATTACCATGCCCCTTCGGTTTCCCCTCCGACCGCGGCTGGGCGGCGCCCCTTGAGCTTCCACATGGAGGGCCACTACTCACCACCGGACGTCCACGGCCAGATCGCGGCTGCCGTCGCCTCAAGGCGCAGCTCGATGCACTCGCACTTTGCCCAGGTCCGCGGCGTTCCAAACCCGCCGCTTCCACACCAGCCCCAGGCACATTTCTACGGCTCTCCAGAAATAGACCTCGATCCCCAGCCCAAATCCGGCATGAAGGCGGGCGAGAGGGGCTACTACTTTGGGTTTGATACACTCCCAACGCTAGGTGCCGACTATGGTTCTGGAAAAGACAACGTGGTACTTGCCGGCTATGAGGGGGGTATGGAGGTGTACTCGGTCGGTAAGCGGGGCGCCGAACATGCTGCAAACCTGAAAGGGTTGCGGGGAGGCGTGTATCAGGCAAAGATTCTGCCTTGGACTTCGGCAGGCTCTGACTTGTTTCCCCTGGTCGCTGTCGTCGTCCATGGCCCGAATCTTCCCCTCCCAGCCCCCGGCGCTAATGTCGATGGCGACTACGATGCTGTTTCTGCCGATAGATCCGAGGCGATGGCTAATGTCAATTCTGACTCCAACGCCAGGGAGAGCTCCAGCGGCAGGATGGCACCCGGATTCGTTGAGTCATATCAGACTACAGTCGAAGTCTACTCCTTGAGGACTAGCAGGCTGGTGAGCGTTCTTCTTGAGGCGCCTAAGATCCCCCTTAAGACACCGGTTACGAGCCCGCTTTTCCAACCCCCACCTCCGAGCGGCGCCTTTCACATCCACGCTGATGGGGGCAATGTTGTTGTGTCCTCGGGAATCACCGGCGAGTGTTGGGTCTATCGTCAAGCCCCGATCTCGGATGAATACCCGCTCCACTTCAGGTGCCACGGGAAACTTTGGACGACTCTCCAGCAGCCCCCGAAAGGGGACACGGCGCAGGAGCCGGAGCGGAATCGCGTTGCTATCCCGCCACGTCCTCGGACACAGAGCGCGATATTGAGCGTCAGCGGCAGGTGGATTGCCTACTGCCCGGCGGCGCCCTCGTCGCAGCTCGCACTCAGGGCGATGGTACTAGTGCCTGCGTATGGCCGGGCTCCGGGATTGTCGTCGCTCACGCCCCCCCAGCTGCCTCCCGCCAACTCTGATGTTGATCTACCCATCTCCGAGAGCGTGGTGAACAAGATCATGCGAGATGCCACCCAGGAGCTGATCCAAGGCGCAAAGTGGTTCGGCAAGCAGGGCATGCAGGCGTGGCACAACTACTGGAGCAGTGGACAGCCGGGCCAGCAGCCGCGATCCCCTACCCTTTCGCCCCCTAACTGGGGAGGGGTTGGCACACCACGCCCGGAACCACCTCAGTTCCCTCCCACGCACGGCGCCGTCACTCCGCCAGTTGCTAAGGAGCCAGGCATTGTATCCATCTTGGATACTGAGCAGCTGGGTTCTTCCGCAAACCTGCACCCGATAACGACGTTCAGTGTTCCCCACGGCTGCAGTTTCCTGTCTTTTTCGCCCTCTAGTATTTCTCTCTTCACGGCGAGCAGCAAGGGTGACGTGCAAACGGTCTGGGACCTTATGCGCATCCAGTACACCAAGGGCTCTCCGCTCCAAGCAACTGGATTTCCGCCTTCGGGAGGACCACGTGTTCGCCAGGTTGCGCAGTTCTCTCGCATGACGGTGGCCCGTATCGTCGACGTGGCTTGGACGAGGCCGAACGGTGAACGTGCTGCCATGGTCACTGAGAGGGGGACGGTCCACCTGTTGGATCTGCCGTCCAGTGCCTTCACTTGGCCTCCCCCGCGTCGTAGGACGCAAGCGCAGGACGCCAGGGGCGCGATTGCAGAGAGCACCAACTCGGCTGTCTCGATTGCGTCAAATGCGCTGAGCTCCGTCCGGGACGTCGCTCGCCCTCTGATCACCAGGCCGCGCCGTAGCAACTCCAATGCGCCGCCGCTGGCGGGCTCGGGCATTGGAGAGTATGCTACTCACGGAGGAAAGGTCATCGCTGCCAGCATTAGCCACTCTCTTGGCAAAACTGGAAGTGCCCTCAACCAACTGAGGCATACTGGAGAGAATCGAGTCTCACTGCCCAGCTCGTCCATGTCACCTGGGCCGTCGTGCGTAGTCTGGGTTGCGAGCAGGAAGAACCACTTCCTCTTTGTCATTGGTGCCGGTCTTGTCCGCAAGTTTCCGACGAAGAGTCGGAGGACACAGGTGGGCGCAGATAAGCGTGCACCGCGTCTTTCGCGATACAGAGACTTCAAGCTGCCGTCTCTGCCGGACGACTTGCTCTCGCCGTATGTGAGGAACGTGCTGGACCCCGAGGAGTACCTGGAATTCACCGAGAAGGACCTGGAACCTGGCAATAACACCATGGTGCTCAATAGCGCCAAGCCCCGGATGCAGCCCCGCGACGTCAGCGCAGAGTCGTCGATTCCCCAGGCCGAGATAGAGTCCAGCGCACCATATCAGCCATTCTACACCGACAGGCGGGTTGCATTGTTCGAAGTAGGAGCGCCCCATGCCTCGCTGTCCGCACCCGAGTCTGAGTCGACGTTCGGGGAGCCTGAGCCGCAGCTCAACCGTAAACAGAGAGAGCGCTTACGGGTTTTCAAGGCCCATCAGCATCTATCGATCGACCCATTCAGGTCGAGAAAGACGTGGGCGTTTGGGCAGCTGGTTAACGCGAGCAAGCTTGACTTGGGTCTGCCCCATGTTCCGGACGAAGAATCATTCAACATTGCGTCGGACGATTCGCGTGCTCTGCCCCCTTCGGCCATGGAGAGGATTCTCCACCGGACTGGGGACGATGATCAGATCGTCGTCACTACGCGTCGCAGACGCGGGGCTGCGCATTCGGCCAATCAGGACGACGATGGATTCTTCGAGGACGATTGCGAAGTGCTTGATTTTGCGGACCAGCGAGTTTGAGCAGCGCAAGCAGTCAGTGTTTTTGGAGTGCCTCGAGGGACCGCCTTGCATCTTTTATCTGGGGATCATTTTGGTACCATGGAAAGAAGGGATAGAAAGGAATGGATATCATGGCTTGGCATTTGCGGGACTGCGATCGTACGCCCGTCTGGGCTCATGCACAACCATTGAATTTGCCTGAGCTCTCCACTCCTTTTTTGGGATTTGGCGCTCGGCGATATTTGGCTACTGAGCTAGGTTCTGTTGGACAAGTGCAGGCCACGGTATAAGCATAGCATCCCACAGCTTCATCTGCTGGGGAAGGTAGTTAGGCATATGGTAGAACACGCATCTCAATGAAGACCCCTGAGACCTGAGTGTGTTCGATTTAGCTCCATTGTTCTGTGGTGTGGTTGCATTTGTTGTTTGAGACGTGGTGTTATCCCATACTAAATCGAATATGTCCTCGTACCTGAGTGTGGAACATATTACAGACACTCTCGTACAGTCCGCTCACTATATGCATCTCTGTCTGTCTGTCTGTCTGTCTGTCGGCCTGTGATTAGTATCCCGTGGCCGACGCCAGCCCGAGTCCCTCTGCTATATACACACACATACGACAAGTAGTTGGGAGGGAAGCGGTTTGGTCGTAGTTTTTTTCTTCTTCTCTTCTACCTCTTCTCCTATTCTTTCTACCTCTTTCCCTCTTTGACAACTCGTTTAAACCCCCCCTCGTTCGTCATCCTCACCCCCATCCTCATCTCCTACATATTATTACCACCCCCACCCCCACCACCTTAGCAAATAGTTGGGTACCTCTTGACTTTCTTTTGGGGGGTCTAGGCCTTCTTCTTGCTACCCTGTTGTTGGGCCTGCGCCTGGGCCTGCGCCAGCGCCTTGGCCGCCTTCTTCCTGTTGCTCCGGATCATCACCACGCTGAGGAACGACCCGACCACCGCGCATCCTACCAGCACCAGCATCACGGGAATGCGGATCGCCCACACGCGCGGCGGGAAGAAGTTTTGGAGAGGGTGGTCGGAGTCGACGAAGGGCTTTTTTTTGTTTTGGTTCGTTAGTTTTTTTTTTTTTGTTGTTTTTTCTGAGGGGGTTGAGGGGTAGATTAACGGGAGGAAAAGGGGGCGTACCATCAGCAGCGTCCAGATGGTGTAGTAGAGAAACACGACCGTCGCGGCCACGAGCATGGCGAGGCCGACGAGTTTGTCAAGCTATAGAGAGAGGCTAGTTAGTTTAGACGTATTGTTGTAGAGTGTGTAGTTGTCATTTTTGACTCTAGGCTTGGGGAAAAGGGGCGGAGTGGGGAGATGGTTACCATCGTTGAAAAGGTCGGCAGTTGGAACTAGAACAGGGTTTTGTTGTGTCTGTGTGATTGTTTGTTGTATCTGTCTAGGAATTGGCAAAAGTAGGGCACGGAGATGTCAATGTCGTCGTCGTCGTCGTCGTGTTGCTGCTGCTGGTTATGCGCCGCCGCCCTGGTATCAAAAGCGAGGTTGTCGTTGTCGTTGTCGGCGATCAATAGCGCACTACGTACGTACCAGGTGGCCTGAGTTTAGCTCTCTCCTTGCTGGACACCCGACAGCTTTCAGATCGCAGGGGTTCGCGTATGCGGCGCGCGCCTGTGCATGGGTCTGGATGGGCAGAATAGCGGGGCGCAGGGGCCCACATTTATTCGATTTAGCGTGACTGCCGGTGGAACGACGGGACCGGTACGGAACACCGGGCCAAAAGTCTTTCAACTCAAGCCACGAGCCAGGGTCCCCTGAATCGGTGTGAAAGGACGAGAAGATAACGTACGCACTGTATTTCTTAGCGCTGAGTATCTTGGCGACCCCTCATTAGGGTTCCACCAAACCATCGGTTGGTATGTAGGAATCCATCCACACACCAAATGAAGCCGAAATTCGAAGTGGTGATGTTTAAGTACAGAGAGCCGGCTAGGTACGTGCCGCAGTTGCCTTACGGCTCAGCCGAGAAGTAGATTTACTAACAAAATGCTAGTAAAAGGACTTCCCGACTTACACACGCACCAGCCGCCCTTACAGGCCCGGGCCTACCGAAAATGGTCACAGTCTACCGCAAAAATTACACAATTGCAGAAAGGGTGCAGGCTTTGACCCTGCATGCGAATGGCGTCAAGATTCCTCAAATTGAAGCCATTACGGGTATAAAAAAGCACGCTTTCTATACCCTATTAAAGAAGGCGAAGAGTAGAGGATATACGCCTAGCGATAAGATCGAAGAGCGGCATATTGAAGATGCTTCAAGGAACGGCCGCCCGAAAGTAATCGGCGAAGTTGAACACGAAGTAATTAGAGGGGTTGTTACAAAAGACTTCAACTCTCGCTCTTATTCAAGTTATGAGATCGCCGACCGAGTTACTCAAAAGCTAGCTTCTATCCCCGGTGCTAGGGTTCTAAGCCGGAAAACGATACTCCGGTGGCTTAAAGCCAACGGGTTCAAGAATATGAAGCCTATAACGAAGCCCGGGCTGAATAAAGCTTAGAAAATGAAGAAGTTCGAATTCGCGATAAAGGTTCGTAACTAAACTCTCGAGGACTAGAAGAAAGTTGTATGGAGTGACGAAACCTCTGTTATACTCAGTTAGGTATATAGAAAAAGGAAGATTTGGCGCCGTACCTACGAAAAGAACTTCTATAGCTGTATTCGCCGGCGTTAGAAAGGCTTTATGTCGTTTATATTTTGGGGATACTTTGCTTAAATAAGAAAGGACCTTGTTTCTATTAGCCAGAAGAATTAGCAAAAATACGGCAGAAGGATACGGACTTGATGAACGCTTATAATAAAGCTTATAAAGCCGAAGATTGGGCGTAATGGGAAATGGAGACGAAGATGCGGCGTATATACCTTAAGGACCAGAAGCTTCCCGGTAGGAAGCCTACTTGGAGATACACCAAGGAGACCGGAAAGCAAGTACGAGATTCGAAAGGCGGGATCAACTGGATACGGTACTAATAGGAAGTCTTACTCCTTAAGTTCCTGCCCTTTATGAAGAAGCTCCGAGAAGAATTTGGGGATTTCTACATTATTCAGGAAGACAACGCAAGCTCCCATATCAACCGTTGGAACAGGGGGATATAGAAAAAGGCTGGCTTCAAGGTCCTTGTATGGCCCGCGAACTCCCCGGACCTCAACGCCATTGAGCCAATTTGGGCAAGAATCAAGCTCTCTTGGAAAAGGCGGCAGGTTCCCAAGTTAAGGCCGGCTCTTGAGAAAGACTGGAGCAAGCAGTGGCGTAATTACCAACAGGAAAAAACTCCAGAGGTTTGTGGAGCGAATTCCCAGAAATGTTAAGTGGGTAATCCGACTTGCTGGCGGGAATGAATATACCGAAGGAACTAAGCCGCCGCCGTTGGAGCCGGGAAAGGAAGAACCTGGTGATATCGCTTGGAGAGACTGGTGTAGTAAAACAACAGAGGAAAGGCAGGCCGATATACAGGCTGAGGCCGAACACAACAAACTTCCTAAGGATCTTGAACTTGAAGATCTATTGAGTTTGTTGTCCTAGGAAGGTAGGTGTAGCGGGGTGGGGGGGGGGGGGTCCTACAACGTAGTTAGCGAAATCTTGGCTCTTTTTGAGGGATAAACTGGGTTACCGGAAACTCGTTAAAATATAATAAAAAAGGCATTATTCGAATACGCCGAGCCTAGCGAATGTAATGATGCTATTTGTATGCAATGGTAGCTTGTTTTGCGATGTATCGGCTTGTTCAAAGTAATCATGAAATTCGTGATGTGGAGGGCAGGTTGCAGGGCGGAAAGCTGTATACAGGGTGGAAGGTTACAGGGCAGTTTACAGGGTGGAAGGTTTGTGGCTTTCTTGGCATACTGTGGAGCTATTTGCTTACATAAGATTGAGTTGAAAGACTTTTGGCCCGGTGTTCCGTACAGAACCAGCCTCGTCAATCAATCTTCAAATCTTTGGCCGCGAATAGAGTCAAGCGGGCCGCTCTCTTCCTTTTCCTTCCGCATCATCTCGGGTTTGCCAACGAGACTGCGCCCCGATCCATCCCCAACTTTTAGGGACGGCCTTTCCCCCCCGTTAGCACGGAATAGGGGTTTTGAGAGAGAGAGAGAGAGAGAAGCGCGACGCAGCTAAAATGGCGTCGGCCGACACAATGTCGCCCGCTCGCCGCCACCTCGACGATCGATCGCCCAACCCGCGCCCTCGATCACCACCGCGCCGCGACCGCTCTCCATCATCACGCGGCAGTACACCGCCTGCCAGAAACCGCTCGCCGCCCGCCAGGGACCGCTCCCCTCCGACGCGAAGACGGTCCCCTCCCGCACGCCGCGATGGCGCAGACAATTACCGTCCAGCAAGGAAAGAGCGCACGCCGCCGGCGGCCGCTCCCGTCATTACAGAGGCAGAGAAGCTTGATGCCGCCAAGGCCGAATACCAGAAGCTGCTCAGCTTGCGCAGCCAGGGCGTGTACCTGCCGCCCCAGAAGCTGCGCGCCTTGCAGGCCGCCATCACCGACCGGTCATCTAAGGAATACCAGCGCATGGCCTGGGAGGCGCTCAAGAAGTCTATCAACGGCCTCGTAAACAAGATCAACACGGCAAACATCAAGTTTGTGGTCCCCGAGCTCTTCGGCGAGAATCTCATCCGCGGCCGTGGCCTGTTCTGCCAGAGTCTGCTCAAGGCCCAGCACGCCAGTTTGCCCTTCACCCCCATCTACGCCTGCCTTGCTGCCATCTGCAACACCAAGCTGCCCCAGGTCGGCGAGCTGCTCGTCAAGCGCCTAATCATGCGCTTCCGCAAGGCCTTTAAGCGGAACGACAAGGCCGTGTGCCTCTCGTCCACCATGTTCATCGCCCACCTGGTCAACAACCAGGTCGTGCACGAGATGCTCGCCGCCCAGATCCTCTTGCTGCTGCTCCAGAAGCCCACAGACGACAGCGTCGAGATTGCCGTCGGCCTCATGCGCGAGGTCGGCATGTTCTTGGAGGAGATGTCGCCCACCATCGCCCATGCCGTCTTTGACCAGTTCCGCAACATCCTCCACGAAGCCGACATCGACCGTCGCACCCAGTACATGGTCGAGGTTCTATTCCAGGTGCGCAAGGACAAGTACAAGGACAACCCGGTCATCAAGGAGGAGCTGGATCTTGTCGAGGAGAATGACCAGATCACGCACCGTATCGGGCTGGACGAAGAAATGGAGACGCAGGACACGCTTAATATTTTCAAGTTCGATCCGGACTGGGAGGCCAACGAAGCCGAGTACAAGAAGCTCAAGGCTGAGATTCTGGGAGAGGGGAGCGAGGACGAAGATGATGACGACAGCGACGAGGACGAGTCCGAAGAGGAAGATGAGGAGCAGAAGGCTATTGAAATTAAGGACCAGAGCAATGCCGATCTTGTCAACCTCAGGAGGACCATCTATCTCAGCATACAATCGAGCGCGGACCCCCAGGAAGCCGCTCACAAGCTGATGAAGCTTCGGCTCCCTGCCGGCCAGGAACCCGAGTTGGTATCCATGATCGTGGAATCTTGCGCGCAAGAGAAGGTCTACCTGAAGTTCATGGGCTTGCTAGGACAACAGTTCGCCCTGCTGAATCGCATGTGGACTGAGCTCTTTGAAGAGAGCTTCGCCAAATACTATTCCACCATCCACCGATATGAAACAAACAAGCTGCGCAACATCGCCAGGTTCTTTGGCCACCTCCTCGCCTCGGATTCGATCGGCTGGCACGTTCTGTCCGTCATCCACCTGAACGAGAACGAGACGACATCCTCCAGCCGCATCTTCATCAAGATTTTGTTTGAAGATATTCAGGAGAACATGGGCGTAGAGAAGCTCAAGAAGCGGCTCAGCGAAGGCATGCTGCAGCCTAGTCTGCAGGGGATATTCCCCCACGATAACCCACGCGACACCCGTTTCTCCATCAACTTCTTCACTTCCATCAAGCTGGGATATCTCACCGAAGAGATGCGCAGCTTCTTGGAGAACATGCCAAAGCCTGCCCTCCCGGCCGCGGCCGCGCCCGAGTACTCTGATTCCGAGTCGGGTTCGAGCTATTATTCATACTCGTCTCGCTCAAGATCAGGCACGCCGTCGCGCTCGCGCTCGCGGACGCCGCGCAAGGCTGCCGGCCGTGGTCGGTCTATTACGCGGTCCCCACCACGTCGAGTCGCGGACAGGTCTTACAGTCGTAGCTACACGCGGTCCGTCTCTACACGGCGGTCCATCTCGCGATCTCTCTCGCGCTCGCCTCCCCCACGACGAGCCGCACGCCGAGACTCTCGGTCCATCAGCCCTCGCCGCGGCCGTCGTGATAGCCGGAGCCGGAGCCGGAGCCGGAGCCGAAGCCGAAGCCCTGGCGACTATTCTCGCTCACCGACACGCTCTCTGTCTCCTCTTCTAGTCCGTCGCGGCCGCACACGCAGCCGGTCTGACTCGCACGCCCCGCTCCCGGCCCGGGATCGCACGCGCTCGCCAATCAACGGCGCTTCGAAGCGTCGAAGAGATGCGTCCTACTCGCGCAGCCCCTCTCCGCACAGATCGGCTAGGAGAGGTAGCCGGTCGCCATCTCCGGCGGGCAACAAGCGGAGAAGACACTACAGTAGCTCAAGATCGCGGTCGCCGTTGCCTGCTAAGCGAGGAAGAGTTTCCAACTAGGCTTCGGGGGAATTGCTGCTTGAAGTTTGGCAGTAAAGAGCTATGGACATGGGGATGGGAATTTGTCTTGTGAAGGTACTTTGTGAGGATGACGTTTGCGATTAGTCTAGCTTAGGATGGGGATGATGACGGATGGGAGAAGGGCGAGATAATTATTCCTTGTACAATTCTGCTGATATCACCAAGAGAGACTAGAACCTGAAGGCGTGCGTCGCGGCTTTTGTCTGTCTGGGCCCTTGCTAGTTATGTCTATGGGAAGCTGCAGTTTTATAGGAACTGGAGCGGATGAGAAAGAAATATATCTTTCTAGATGCTCGTTTCCAAGGAGCCCCTGGCTTTTTTATTTACATTGCAAGCAAGTCTACAACTGGTACCTCTCAAACCACACCGTGACCGTGATGTCTGCCCAAGACATGTCATTTCTATAACAGAAGCTCAATGACGCCAATAGCTTCTCTCATCCAGTGGTTCATCTGTCTGCGGTTTCACCTTACGAACATGGCCCCTTGCTGGAAGCGTTTGCCTTCTGATATGAAAGTTTCAGTTTCCGTTACCTTGTTTCCTGGCCGGCTGTCACTCGCAGATTGCCAAATCCTTATATGTCATCACTGGACTCCTGGGGCAGAGAGGTACAGGACACCCGTGCCAGACATTGTGCAATCAAGTCCATGGACGGGTGTCATATCACACAAGACTTACCTTAGCTAGCTACTGCCATCCCTAGCAATTGCAGAGTTGGCTGTGTTGTCTGCTCTGCAGACCACGTCAGAGTTCAAGGGACATAGGTACTTCGTACGAATACATCAATCTCAGCCTAGGTAGACAAACAGACAGCAACGGAATCTTGCTTGCAATGCCAATCAGCATCCCGTGGACGAAAGAAAAAGCAAGACGAGCATGGAAAAAGGTTGACGAAGCTGCAAAGTTGTTTCCACAAACAACTTTCAGCACAGTGGAGTGCCCTGATTCAGAATTTCAGCGCACCCCACCACTGAAATCTCAAACCCGGCAAACTGGAAAAGAAAAATTTCCCCCGAAACGCTACGCCCGAAACGCACTAGCGGCGGGCCCCACCCAGCAGCCTCAGCACACCCATAAAAGCAATCCCCCTCACCCATTCTTCCTCCTCTTATTTTCCTTTCCTTCATCAGCCAACAGGCTGGGGATTCTTCTCGGCCCTCTGCTTCCTCCTCTACACCGCCACGTGAAGAGGGTTGCAGAGCTTAAAGAGAGATCGTCAGTCTGTTGGCGGAAGGCTCCACTACAACGTGGCTTGCTGAGGGTTACCCGTGTCCTCCGTGGGTATCCCTCCGTTCCCGGCCTCCTACAGCAACGCTTGGCCACCTCTTCCCTTCAAAACTATCGCCGCGGGCGGCGACTCTCCGAGGTCCGCGGCGGTGGGGTGGTCTCGACATACTCTTGTTCTCTTGCGCGGTCTTTTTTGGTTCCTCGTTGGATATTGTTGGCTCGTTGGAATTGTCTGCCTACTTGGGTAGTTGTTGGAATGTCGCTGGGGCTTCGTCGTTCTTGGGGCGACGCAACTCTCTCGGCCAGAGGTTCGAATTGGTTTACGGAATTGGACAATTCGCGCTTCTCAGGACCGCGTCTCCTGCAGCACTTTCCACTAGCCCATATTCTCAACGTCCTGAAAATCGAACTTTGATGCCGCCCGACTTTTGTCATGAACCAATTGTATTGTCCCTCTCTTGCGCCTCCTCTGTTCGATATGGCTCTAGAGTCTTTTCCAATGACTTAACAAGCAATTGACAGAAACCATGATCTAATTCTTTCTCGTTTGAGCTGCGAGAGCCACGTTAAATCAAGAGTAGTACCGCAGATGCGGGAGGAATGAGTCGCATTGGCTCTTTCACCATGCTGCTCTTTGCGTCTATTATTACGTCCTTGGCTATGACGACCATATCACCGCAGATAATACCTACTACAAAAGCCACCGCCTAGGCATGCATTCCCCGAGAACCACACCAGGCTAAACTAGTTTGTTTTATGACTCGGAAACTTGTGATTATGAGGCATGGTCCTGTTCACTTAAGTCACATTTACGCCCACCTGGCTAACGACATCACCAACAGTTGAAAACTAATAGTAGAGTAACTTGATAACACCCCAAACCTAGGCAATCAATCTAGTGCATGTACAGTCCGTGAACTGCCATACCAGGTCACACCATACATTCAAATGGCACCAGGCCAACCAGCACGGGCAGGGTTGGGCACAAGTCTTCCGCCTCGGAAGATCATGGGCGGAGGGCCACGGGCCGCTCGTACGCCGTCGAAGCCCGGATGCTTTCCGTCCGACCACTTGATGTCCTTGAGCGGGTATCGGGCACTGTGTCTCCAGATCATGACTACCTAGGTACAGCACATTGCTTAATAGCACCCCTCAGCCTGTATCACTGATACATACACATGCCTGCTTGGGTCCTCTCTCTCTCTCGATATAAGAATGGATTAGGTATTCCTCTGCCTCATGAACACTTGGTGCTATCCCCTATCAAACTACTACACTTATCATCACACAAAACGAAACCTTCTACAATATTCCCAACACCGCCATCATGCAGGCAGCCAATCACCATCGCCCAGGGTGTAGAGCTCATGACCAACCTCGTGTCCGCCGTGGCCGTCCCTGCTTCTCGCCGATTCTTCGCCTTTACCACAGCAGCAAGAATACACTCGACGTGGTCATCAATGTCGACGGCAAGCCCCAGCTCAAGGACTTGGGGGCCATATGGAACCTCTCTGGGGATGTTCAAGCTTTGCTGCCTCGTGCAGGACACGGACATGACGCTCTCCATCGCCGTGGCTACCCTCGTGGAGTCGGACAAGAGCCGCTTCTACCTCATCTACGGCGTCATGCCTGCGGATCCGCTCACGCATCCGTCAAGCAAGGTGGCAGAAGGCAACGGTCTATTCCCCACGATCTACGACATTTACATGGTATGACTCGCTATTCTTCTTTGTCTATAGATCTCTGAGAGGTATTCATGTACCTTTACTCAGCCGTTGACTTGTCTTTGAAGAGCGCATTCACATACAAGGTCGGAACGGCGTGCTTTCCCATGATGCTCCTGGCCCTGCAGCCCTGGGATAGAGTCACCAAGGAGGACCAGCTTGCGTATGTCGACAGCTGCCGTGTCCACCGACAAGTCCGCAGCATCGACGGCAGCTAATGGTGGCTCAGTACGAGCCGCTTTTACAAGTAATAAGGCCTTTCATATCTCGGAAAGTCCCCCGCTGACAATGATTCGGTGACTGGACTGTACATGCGGACGGCTGTTGCTGTTCGACTTTGTTCATCTTTGCCAGTGTGGACAGGTGCTGACACCAGGTACGATATTCCGTGGGTTGGAGACGTTATCACGCGTCGTCAGTCTCCAGCTTCAGATATCATGTCACCGAGAGTTCATTAAATCGAGGCACCAAGTTGGGGCATCAATTGTATTTATTTCTTGTCCGTGTAACTAAGCCCCATGATGTCCAGCAGTGTCAAGCCAGTAAAGGCCTACGCCAGCAGACACCATTCAGTAGATGCGCTTGGGGGGAGACATGGTAGCCTTGATGGTCAGGCTACCAACGTTCTGCCAGCCCTTCTTCAGGAGAGAGACGAGGTAGTTGATGGCCAACATGATGTTGCCAATCAGCTGGTCCTGGGTCATGCCAACGTTGCCGACGGCGACGCCCATGCACAGCACCTTCTTGAGCTGGAACTTGATGGTCGACTTGACCTCGTTGAGCTTGCCAGTCAGATCGTCGGCGTGCGAGACAGGGGTCGGGAACTTGCCGGCTGCATTGGACTATTAGCACTGCACTGCCACGGGTAAACACGGCTGGAGGAGAGAAGGCGGCATACCCTTGGAGAGACCGGGACCGAGCAGACGGGGGATCTGCTTGATCAGGGTGTCGGAGGCGACGAACGCATCGTACTTGCGAGCGAGCTTCTTGATGAGCTTCTTGTTCTTGTTCAGCTTCTTCAAGTCGTCGGCGCTCATGGCATCGACACCGCCGTGCTTGGCACGATCGATATCGTGCTGGTCACCGAGGATGCAGATGCTCATGTTCGGGCGGGGGATGGTCGGCAGGCGAACGGTGCCCGAGAAACCTGGTTGCGGTCAGCATTTTTTGCTTGTCGAGATTGATCCGATTCGAGGCAACGTACGCTTATCACGCTGGGGGTCATAGTTCTTTAGGCCGATCTGGAGCCTTTGCAGTATGTTAGTATTCCACGTCTTGCAAGCCTCTCCGTCTCAGGGCGGGGGGGTTTTTTTTTGGGGGGGGGGGGGGGAGCCTACTCGACGGTCTCCAGGAAGTTGCGCTTCTTGGTCTCGTTGCTGTACTCGAGAAGGTCGGCAACATTCTGACGCACACCGGCTGCGAGGGAGGTTAGCCAGGATGCGCTGCGACAATTTGGATACTCAGTCAGTCCTTACCGACGGTAATCTTTGACATTTTGACCGTCTTCCAGTAGAATTGCTTCTATAGGTGTGGTTTATTGCGTCGTTGGAGAATTTGGATGTCGCAGAACCGAATTTGCGAATTACCAAGAATTTTGTGTGTGCAGGTCGGCGGGGGTGGGGAGGTTCAAATACGTCCGAAGGGTGGGTCCTGGAATTCTTGGCGCCGGCTGGCCGTCAGCTGCCGGCAATGAGACGGCCGACAAACATCTCAGACTTTGCCTTTGGCTCGGATCTTACAAACTCTTTCGCTATCCTATCATTCTCAAAGCGGAAGTCGGTATGCGTCGCACAACCAACCAACTTTAATTTGTGAGACAACTTGAAAGATCAGTACGTAACATGTTGTCGGCTGAACTCTTTCGAACCCGCAACTTGAGTCACTGCATCGCCAGCGATCTGCCTACCTATTTAAGAGGAATCAACGGCAAACCTGAATCTTGATTTATTCTTTCGCGACGACATTGAAGCTTTTACCTGGCTGCAAGGCAGCAGTGTCAATAACGCTTCGAGGGTGCTTTTTTCGCCGGACCAGTCCGTCGGATCTCGGGTTGGTTGAGGTGTTATGCAAAGGACAAACTCAAAGGAATGGGCCAATTCGTCTTTACACGTCACAGAGCACTTATCACTGTGTGAATCCACCGGTAATTGACCGTGTATGGGTTTACTGCCTGGATTGCAGGTCCAGTGACTCGTACGGCTAGGAAAAGAAGTTATTGCCGAGCTATCCACCCCCTTTTAGTTCTTGAGTTCCCCCCTACCCTCAGCACCACACTCCATCATGGACTGTCAATAATATCGTCCTGCCATGAGCCACATGTCGGCCTGCAACAAAAGAAGAATCCAAGGTAGGTACCATATAGGCTCGGGTTGTCATATGTGCCGTGTGAGGCTGTAAAGGCTTCACCCCTTCACAGCCCTAACCCTTACCCGATACACCACCCCCATTTCCTCCCCCTTTTCGCGAGTTCCTTGCCTTTTAGATGGGCAGCAGGTTCTCGCCGGCCAGAACGGTTCCGTTCTGGACGGCGAACTTGTGGCTGCGCGCCGTCTGGCCGTAGACGGGCATCCACTTGTCCAGCCAGGGGAAGACTTGGACGGCGCCCGGGGTGTTGCGCCAGTCGCGCATCAGGTCGCACACGACGTAGAAGAGCGAGACCACGTTGACGCCGGCCCTCAGCATCCCGGCGTTGGAAATGTCGCGTACCTCGGCCGACGTCGTGCCGCTGGCCTCCAGGACGGCCCAGACCGAGTAGCCTTCGGCCCGGAGAGACCGGGCGAGAAAGGCCGTGCCTTGAGAGAGACAGGTTAGCTACGAAGCCGGGAAAGGAGTTTGGTGGGTGACGGGCAAGGCAAAGTGGGAAGAGATACTCACAAACGTCAGTCACGATTCCCCCTATTATGATCTGGGACTTGTTGGAGGCGCGGACGGCGGCGCGGAAATCCGAGTTGTCCCACGCGTCGACCTCGCCCAGGCGTTTGATGAAAGGGGCTGTGGGATACCAATCCTGGATCTCCTGCGGCAAGGGACCGTTGGGGCCTGGATATAGAACAGGTTAGCAATATTCCTGGGAGCTTGCCTCTCCAATAGGAAAAGAGAGGCAACCGGGGGGGGTAACACGAACCAGTCTCGGCTGACGTCGTCAAAATCACGGGCATGGGGAATACCGTCGCAAGGCTGGCGTAGGCCAGTAGATTCTGCTTGTAGAGAGTGGGGTCTATAAACACACAAAGGTTAGAACCGGGTCGTTAAAAGCCAGGCTACACGCTGTCCTGGTCGAACTCGGGTCTTTTTCTCTACCCATGGTGAGAAGTAGGACTGCTCTGAGTCTCCTTGCTGTGTATGGTGTGTCACGTACCCCAGTCGCGAGCCAGGTTGTACAGGCCCTCTTGCAGGTCGACAATGATCAGCAGCGAGTCGTTCTTGTCCAGTCTTTCCCATGGGACGCCTGTGTTGTGTTAGCAGACAGCGCTATATCTGGAGGGCAGGGATAGGACTCGGTTTCTTACTCTCGCCGAGAGCAGCCACGACAGTGCTCGCCATGATGGCGGCAACAGAGATTACGTTGGCACCGAGCTTCATGTTTCTTTTTTGCTTTCAGCTGGGGGGCAAAGTCCGGAGTTTGAACTGTGAAATTTGAAGAGAATCCAAGAGACTGATGACAAGACGAGGAGTGATGAAGATGATGATGTTTTTGTGCAGAGGCCGCCAACATCTCAACAACAGCAGCAACACCCCCTTTTATACACCAACGGACGGGCATGAGCCACGAATACCCGTCCTGCTTCCAAGACTATTTCCTATCACATCGGGTGGCATCGCCATTCTCTGCCCTGTTTTTGCCTCCATGGGGGACACTCACACCAACAACGAAGACGGTCGAGGCATGATCCAAGCATATGCTAATCGCTTGCTCAGCGCACATGCATGTGTGGACACGAGATGGTCACTACTACCCAGCCTACTAGCTGTTCAGAGCTTTCTGACAATCAGCCACATACTGTAGACGGTGTGAGCTTGGGTCGGTGCTATTATTCTTCTCTCTGACAAAGATGATGTCTATTTGGTACCTTTAACTACTTTACAAAAGCCACCAGCAGTCAAGCTAGGGCCTGCCATGTTCGCCGCCGACTTGTGAGGTCGAGTGCCGTCCAGAGGTATCTCGCATGTATTTACCTGAGAATTGCATGTCAGATATTAGTGAACATTTGAAGTTCGGAGTGGAGGTATTATCAAGCAGTGTTGCATCGAGCAAGCCCGGGCTTTGTCTGTATGGCTGTCAGCCGTGTAGCCGTAGAAGCGCCTCGACTGAGTCTAGTTCTGGTTCCCAGGCGGAAAGTCTACCGCCTACGGTGGAGTCCAAAGCGGTCGCTGTAATACGACTAAGCGAACCAGCACACAGTTCTGGTTTATGGCGAAGGCTGCGTGTAGAGTGTCACTGTCTTGTGATGTCTGAATGACGGGAGTCAGCAACGTATAAGCATTTGACGATGTCTTGGCAATGGGGGTGAGGGGAGAGTTGTGGGCAAATTCTCAAAAGTCCCCCATAATATTTCGGACTTGCGCGACGAGTTGCCGTTGGAGCTGCATTAGCTAACGATGGCTAATGTATTATGCATCCAAAAAATAGAGGCTGTATGACTTGACTGTGTCTGTCCCGCAGGTGGTGCAACTTCACGCGGGTAATTCTCTCGGGTGCTGATTCAGCTGCAGCAACCTCCTAAACGCAGCACCCGCCGGTCCCTCCTGCCCTGGCCACTTTTGGGCATCGCGGGGAAAGCCACGATGCATGATCTGAGCCGTCTTCGGACAACATAATGAATGTTACTCGCAACGTTATCCCGACCTCGGCCATCAACGCTGCCTTCTGGTTAAGGGACATTTCAAGAAAGCACCTTAGCCAATCAGAGGCTTCTCAGCTACATCAATAGACTTGGGGGCGTTAGGTAAGCCAGAAGATAATCAAGTACATCAAGGTAGAACAGGGGTAATCTTATCAATGTCCGATTTTTCATGCTTAATTAGATGACCGATATCTTTCTAAGAATTGCGTGAACAAGAACCGCTACATCTCAGGCACCTCGC